>OU343162.1:141454523-143954523 GCA_910595825.1 Philhelius pedissequus | reverse complement strand
ACGTCTAGTATAACGAATTATATAATGCACAGTCATTCGTTATTCCGAAAAGTTCGTTGTATCGATCGTCTTTTTTTCTTTGTTAAATAATAACAGAATAGAAAAAAAACAATGAAATGCATTTGTATTTATTTATAAGAAAATATAAATTAAATAGTAAGTTGTTGGTAAATAAATCAATTACCTATAACAATTATTTACTTTATTTTTTAATAAACTTCAAACACAATCGATCACTAGAAATACTTCGCTAAATGAAAGGCGTGAAAATAAAACCTACAGTTAATTTTCCTTTAAAATTACATCATAAGATCCAAGAAATAACAAAAAAAAGATACACTCAACAACAGTTATTGTTACTAGAAGAAGTAAAGATAAATACAAGAAATGACAATATCGCAGTTAACTTGCGCCTACAAAAATTTGCTATACATTCCTTATACAGAGCGTAAATTTTTTAAACCATTCGTTATATAGAATCGTTAATGTAAAAGAAAAATTCGTTCACTATATTGGAAATTCGTTATATCGAGCATTCGTTAAATTGGACATCCACTGTACTCGGAATATAATAATAATAATTTTAACTATGTGCCTGTAAGACCTAAGGTCTTTTAAATGAAACCCGAATTGCACGGCATTAGTTAGAAGGAATAGAAAGCTAGGAAAGAATTTTGTGTTGGCACAGTGGATTTGCTGTTTAATATCTCATTTTAACCCACGGGCGGCAGCTAATTAAAATTGGTGGTATATAGAGGGTGCGGATCGAACCCACACGTCTAAGTCAAGCACTATATCCACTTCGCCATTGTTACCCATTTGATCCTTTAAAAAAATGTAATGATTATTATTTTCATAGAAGCAATTGTTTTGGAAAAAAATTGTACAAAATATATCCACAAACTAAATATATAACAAAAAGTGACCAAAATGTGTAAGCATTTTTTTTATTAATCCAAAAAGTAAAAACTCTATCCACCACAGTTGAATAAAATCTATCTGGAAACCCAGAGCGGGCATCAAATTTATTTATAAGTTTCTAAAAATTCACCATATAATTGAAGCTTAGATAAATGAAAATAAATTAAGTTTACGACAGCGTCTGGATCAATGTCTCTAGTCAGAAATTTATTTCCATTTTATGCCTCCCTTAAAATACACCCAATTTATTTTTGGAAAAAATTTGTTTATCTAGGTTCCTATATACACTTTTGTATATGTAAATCCCAATTTTTTTTTATTCCTAGAACGGCTGCATAAAATGATATTAAGTATGATAAGTTAAATAAGTAAAAAAGCCTGGTAAGTATAATACATTTTTTATCCCTGAATTTCACCAAGAGTGTTTTAAAGCACCTATTGCAATTTATTTAAATTACTACGGCATTGAACTCTTTCATTTTTCACCTACCTGGAACTAATTTATATAATTTGTAGGCAGCTACTTAACACATGCAGGTTGAAAGTGCTTTAAATTTTTCTCAGGCTCTTCTCTCAAGCCATTTAACCTTCGCACGGTTGTTATAATATAAACAAGACCTATTTAGTAGGTACAAGATGAAAAATATAGTACAAATTAGGGAAAACAACTTTTTGACATTTTCACATTTTTCTTTGAGTTTCCTTGTTTTGTTGGTGGTGATGTGTGAAGATAAAATATGCATAGAGCTTAATTGCGACAATTTGCATTTGTGAAATATGAGAAGGTGTTTTTTTTTCATTTCAGAATTTGGTTTTAGATTGAAAAGGGATGTGAGCTATAAAAGGTTAATAGTTCTCTATAGTATTTTTATTTAAATACAAATTTTAATAGAAGACTAATAGACCAAGATCCCATGGCCGGCAGACATACGTCATTTTTGTCATAGCTGTATTTTTTTCTGTGAATAGATACCAAAGTAGATAAGACCGAATGAACATACCGAATTTCCGAATCAAAGCTTGGGCTTTTCGGAGATATGCAGTTTTAACAGTGCATACCCAACTACGTAATTTTATCACAGCTGATATTTTGAAATGTTTAAGGGGATAGTGTCTCAAACTTTGTTTGACACTTGTCAAATACGTACAGTGGTGCGTTTAGTCTGGCAGACACCTTTAATATCGCCTCTTATCTTGTCACAGAAAAAAATTCAGCTATGATAAAATGTTGTATGTCTGCCGACCCTCGGATCTTACTCTATAAGGATTATAATACAATTGGACTTGTTGAAGTATTTATATAAGATTGCCTTACCCAACTCTAAAATTCAAATTTGCCGTCCACCAAAGCTAAAGTTTGGCTTAGAGCGGTAGCATCCTCACTAGCTTTGAAAGGCTGACTAATGAGGTCCTATTAAAAGTTCGGTTTAATTTATGTACCTACATGAACTTTCTAACAAAAACCCAATAACTCCTGCACCTACTAAACTTAAGAAAAAAATGTGTCACTTTTCATACGGCCCTTGCACTAGTTAATATTTTTTTTTTTATAACTTTAATTAATCCTACTAATATTATAAATGTGAAAGTTTAGATGGATGGATGGATTTATGGATGTTTGTTGCTCAATAACTCCGAAACGGCTGAACGGATCGGGATGAAATTTGGTACAGAGATAGTTTATTGTCTGAAATAGGACACAGTCTACTTTTTATCCCGGAAAAATGTATGGTTCCCGTGGGATAGGTTTGTTTTAATTTTTCATAGAGCTCATTCTACAAATAGCCAACAAATCTTTTATTCACAAGGCGCCTAAAGGCACCGGGATTTGCATGAAATTTGAATGGTAGATGGATGGGGTACTGGCTTATCACTTAGGTCATTTTTATCCCGAAAATGGAATCGAACGGTTCCTATGGTAAAGGCTTAAATATCAACAAAATATATACATGGGTGTTTGTCCCGCATTCATGTCTCAACCATTGAATAGATTTTAATGAAATTTGACAAGCAGCTGGAAGATTAGCCATGATTTATTTTTCCAACTTTATTTTTGTGGTTCTCACTTCTTGAATCCAATATAAAATCTTCGCTTTGTTCGCGGGCATGACCATTCACGACAAACACCGAAGCCAACGAACACGACAAAATTTAAATTTTTCGCCATCATGCGAGCATGATTCGTCGTTTGTGCCTACATGCAACGACTGAACGGTTTTTAATGAAATTTTGTAGGTGGATCGATGATTTCATTAGATTCCCATGGGTCCGTAGCATAGCACGGGTATCTGCTAGTATTATTATTTTTTATATATACTTTCCCCTTATATTTTATTTTTTTATTTATTTGTCTTGCAATCACACACAAAAGACGGATTTTAATCAAACTATTCATAGAATGTGGATTATGTCGTGCATCAATATAATTTTATAACAAAATTTGGCTGCAGTGTGCACAGTAAAATAGTGGACTAACTTGAAAGTTAGAAATACACATTTTTTATACATTTAAATTGCAGGTCAAATTAAATTATTTAATTATGGCCCATTGAATTATTCATAGATTTTTCTTCGGGTTTCATTTTTACTTTTTTTTTTTGTTCGAAGAGGGTTCAAGGCAATCTCATTCAAGTGGAGACACAACCTTTTTTTATTTCTTAAATGTCACAGACTCAATTTATTTTTGATTAGGGTCATGGTGTTTGTATGGATTTTTATCTCACAATTATTGTGATGAGTTGCTTTGAATATTGACAATTAATCGACAAAAGAGTAAAGAAATTGATTTGTTTTCAATTATACACTGCAAAGATATATAATTTTGATTGAGTGATTTCTTTGCTGATTGTGATTATCTGTACATATTTTATTTTCGGTTCGGACTTTGGAATAAGGCATTAAAATATTTAATGAATAATTTCCTTCGGAAAACATTTTGTATCAAAATAATTATATATTATATATACTACATTTAAGACTTTTTTGGCACAATGAAATAATTAATAAAAAAAATGAAATACAAGAAATTTAGTACATACAATAGATTTGTAGAGAGTTTATAGCGAATAATACAAATATAGCAAACATTTTAAAATTTGTTGACTTGTAACTTTTTTGAATATTAATAATTTTGACCAACCCTTCTTGATATTCTCTTCAAACAATTTTAAATGACAAGCTAGGAAAAGGCCTATATAATTAATTTTTACATAAAAAAACGTTGGCGTTTTGCAGCCATAGACCCGTAAAAAAATGCTCATGAAACAATGATTCCTCGACGCACACTAGGTATATCGTCATCATCAAACAAAAATGCAAAAATTAATTTCTGCATTATCAAATTTTAATGGGTTTTTTTCGAACAAATGTTATACTTAATTTAATTTGACAAAATTACAGACCATATACCTACAATATACACATATTCTTACTTGCGATATGTAAAGATATAAATGGCAAGATTTGGATTCGAAAAAAATCGAACTCGAGATTTTGATGAAATTTTGCATGACGATGATAGAGAAGAAAAATAAAATGGGGCTCACAATTCTGTTCGTTTGTCGTACCGCGAGTATACAGCTTTGCTTAAGCGGTTGGATGGATTTTCTTTAAACTTGGTGCATATTGTATTGTTTAAACGTTTTTTTAAATTTTTTTAAGACCAAAATTGACGGTACCTTTCATACATTTTTAGCCAGAAATGTAAGTCTATTTGTTGTCCAATGATTTAAAAAAAATCAGTTAGTTAATGAAGATAAAAGGAACATTTTGGTTATTTTTTTTTCGGAAAAAAATAGTTATTTTTGGTACATTTAGTCTAGTAAGTACCATTTTTTTTTGGCTTTCGGTTTTCTGATAAACGGTTGATTTGATTTTCTCATATTTTTCATGGAGACGCTCCTAAAAAGTCTTAACACTAATGTAAATCACAATTTCTTTTTTTTTAAAACCCAAAATTTTGAAAACGACTTAGTGGATTTTTACGAAACTTCGTACTAGGGAGTTTTTTTTTGCATTATCTATAAATTATCACGAACAGTTAAGAATATTGTTAGTAAATTCCTAAAATAAAAATTACGCTTCCTCCCATACAAATGTTAAAAAAACGTGTTTCTATTATTAAATTAGTCCACTTTTAAGTATATTTTATTTGGCGTACTTATGAACGGTACCTAACTTTCTTACTATTATATGAACCGATTAAATTTGTTGTATGCAAATGATCCCTAAAAGTGTTAATAAAACTGCATACTCAAATTTTCAAAAAAAAAAGTTTTTTTGATTTTTTTTTAAATAAATATATATTTTTTTTTTGAAAAATCGATTTTTCAAAAACCAGTCACTCAGTTTTTTTTTTTAATTTAAATTTTATTAAAAATAGCTTCAATATGGCGTTTCAAGTTTTGTTTTTGTAAAAAATGTTTTCAAAATTTTATACATAAAAACCACTCCAACGACTTAATTTTTTTTATATATTCTTATTTATCCAGAAATTCAAATAGCATCTTTTTTCTCCTTCAAACTATAACAACTTAGCAATAAAAAAACATTTCATAACGCGAAAAGACCTTAGGTCTTACAGGCACTTAGTAAAATTATTATTATTATTATTATTTATCCATTTATTTCTACCATATTATTTTTTTTATAATTTACACGCGCTCAAGAGATTATACTACCCTTTAAATGTTTCAACACTTCGCGGGCGGTTAGGAAGATAAAGAAGGATAGGAGAGATGTGTGGCGCGATGTTCTGAGACTTTCGGTAGTTGTTGTCTCAGATTTCATCTCCAGGGATGGCGGCTGGGCGATTGCAGAGAAAATTTCGGTGTCTTATTATTATCTATGTCCCTAATAATTCACATTATTATTTTTATTCTTTGTCATATTTATCAGTATACTAGTTTTACTCAATCACATGTTGTTAGTTCTATGCCTAAACAGCATGTAATGAGTAAGCCAGCAACTCGTATGACATTTATTGCAGAATTGGTTTTTAATGGAAAAATAAAAGGGCATATACTACGGCAGGCATCGAACCTGTGACCATGAGGTTGACAGGCGAACGCACAACTGACGCGCAACGGTCACCCCCAATTTACCTATTTTTGGGTACCTTGAATACTACATACAATGTAGGCCCTCATACATAACCAAAATTCACATGAATCTTATTTATACATATTGCACTTCAATTATAAAGTTATCTGCATATAGCTACCTTATTATATGCATATACATAGATATTTACATACGTATATAGATTCCATCCATGTATGTAGGCACTCCTATTACCTCCTAAATTTCTCCTAAATTACATAATTAAAATACATAACATAGATTTAAATATACATTTGTCGGTAAGTACCTATGTAACTATTTATTGAATCATCCATTCGACAATTTATTATACTAAGAATTATCTACCACCTACATCGGCTTTAAAACTACCTTCCTACTAAATAGCGTCAATGTTAAGCTACATTAAAGTTCTTAGCTACAAGAGCAATTTCGTACCACCCAGTCGTGCATTTTATTTTTATCAAATTTGTTAGAGCTGTTGTATTGCCATTACCGCTATTTTTATGGTAACAACAATCAATTTAACCTAGGGAATCACCAACGATGCTTCGGTGGTCGTCAATCATCCTAGTGATAAATTTTAGCAAAATCTCGAGTTCGATTTTTTTTTCAATTGTAAATTTTTGCCCTAAAGTAGATACTTATGTATGTATATTTGGGCACCGCAAGTAAAAAATGACTATGAATCCTTGCAGCTGTTCTTAAAGCTTCTTAGTTTAGCGAATCGATATAAAAATTTATAACTTTCAGATTGAAGCTTAAAAAATTCTTAGACTTCTGTGATCAGTAAGCCCAGACAAATTTTATACTCTTGATTTCGCAAATGCAGTGGACGTCCAGTATAAAGAATGATATAATGTTCGAAGTCATTCTCTATATCGAGTGCATTCATTAGGTTTCATACAAAAAAAATTACAATTTCAAAACTAGCCCTGTACTTTACAATCTATATTATCTTCATACATTACATATCCCTGTTCTGAGTAGATGTATTACAACAAAAAAAAAATACCTTGATATTTTGTGAACATTTTACCGTCGATTAAAGTTGCTAGACCTTTGGGAAATGCTTCTTGTTATAATATCAAATTTCAAGAGCTTATATTTAAATTTGATTAAAAAAATTTATAATGCTTCATGTTTCACAATTAAAAAATCTTAATTTAAATATCATATTACTTACCATAATTCAATATCGCCCCCTACGATTTATTACACATTGCTTATATAATATTTCTTCAAAGATAAAAGTTTTATATTTCAAATTATTCTGAGAGCATTTTTGAAGTTGTTTTGAAATTGCCATTTTTTTTTTTTTTGTAAATTCACACACAAAAATATATAAGATTCTAACTTTTATATTATTAAAAATAAACCTGCAGATTGGGGATCTAAAAATCCTTATATAAAACATGTTACTGTAAATATGTGTGAAATGGAATGATTTCCCAGCTCGTAAATAAAGACGGTCCTTATATGGCATATGCATACTATATCCAAGGTAACCTACATCTTACGAGTAAAGTCAAAAGCAAATTACTTTCTTGACAACTTTGAGGAACGATAAATATTGTCTTAGCGAGACGAAATAAAATTGCTCTACTATGCGCTAAAGCAACAAAATTAAAATTTCGTGTAATAACAATTTTCTGCGCAAATTAAAAAAAAAAACTTCAAGAGGGAACGTACTTAAATAGGGAGCTAGCAAACACCAAGGGTAGTCTGAAATCCTATTACATTTTTTTTTAATTTTTAATTGTTTGATGTGCTGAAGTATTGCACACCATAAGAAATTTAATTATTAATTTAAAAAAGACTCCATATTTTATTTTATAATTTATGGACGCACTGAAGTTGTTTGTTTGTATTGTTTTAATTCAAAAAATTATTGCATACTGGTGGGTCAATAAGTCCCTGAAAAATTAAATAAGGAACACTATTTTCAGCATAAAAAACATTATATTTTTCAACATAGTATCCTTTTAGCTCAATACTACTTCATCCAATGTTTGATCATCCAATTTTTTGATGTTTTAAAAATAATACGATTTCTCGAGCCTCGTAAATTAAGCGTTTTTATCAGCGATGTCTCCTTAAACGACCCAAAGGACTTACCTACGACCGAATTCGTCTTACTTGGAAATTGGAAATATAAGAAGTATTCGCAGGATGCTAAGTCTGTGGAATGATGGAAGAGTTCGTAGCCTAATTTATGCACTTTACAACTTCGGTCCTGTGCGCCGCACACCGGTGTGTTGCCTGTGGAAAAGAACTTTGAATTCTCCGCCCCTCAATTCGGCTTGCAATCGATCCTGCAGTTCTGCTTAATAGGCACCGGTGATCATTTTACACTACTTTTTGAAGGTAATCGGTGTGGATAATACGCGCCTATCCAGAAAAAAAACTGTCGCCATGACCTTGTTTGCTGATACACACATCTTTATCTTCTTCGATTTACGAGGAGAAGTCCATTTGTTTTGACAATTGAATCCGGTTTCATCCAAGGTTATGAAACGGAAAGGAATCAGTCGATTGTTTTTGTCATATCGCAAAACACAATTTTGAAGTTGCCAAGCGAATGTTGTCAATTGCTATCAAAGGCAACAACCATTTTGCGAAAAGAAGTAAGTTTTTTCATGTCCAAATATTTATGCATAATCGAAATCACTATGAGCCAAGTGATAAGCCTGTGGCCTCTTCGAAATCACGCACTTCCACACGCCACGCCGATCCTCCATTATCAAACTATTGATTTTGCGAACGACCACTTCTGGTATGGTGAGTTTTATTGGACGACCAGAACTTCGGCGTCACTTGTGCTCTTACGTTACTAAATCCAAATTGGTGTAGGAATGTGTATAGGCAAACTGAAGGAACTGGGCAAGCACTATAAGGTCTCACTTCATTGGGTACCTTTTTTTTTATAACTTTGCACGCGCTCAAGGGATTATGAATACCCTTTATATGTTTTCTTAACATAGCGCGGGCATCCGCTGGAAGAAGAGAAAGAAGGATAAGAAATACGTGTGTGGGAGGAAATGCAACTGCAACATTTAGTTCAACCACCTATGAGTTTTCAAGCCTGATTTTTTTGGAGTATACAAGCACATATTAACATTTTTGAACATTGCATCTACTTTTTCAGAGCCAAAGTTTTTTTTGTGTGTTGATTTTCTCATTAGCGGCTCAACGGATTTCGATGAAAAAAATTGTACAAGAGGTCCTAAAATTAGTTTTATTGTGGCAGCCATTTTATGTAAACTAAACACTTGAATGAATGAATATATAAATGGGGGTGTTGTGGACTGAGATCTAAAGATCTATTGTGTCCACCTCTCTAGAGCTGTATGATGTTTCTCATTACTTCTCATTCCAGATTTATTCCTCTTAGGAATTTAAGTGTATATGGATTGCATTATATAGAAACCCTGGTAATAACGTAGGGTTTTTTTCCTTTGGTACATTAGTGCGCCGCATCTTCACAGGATGTGGTCTAGAGTTTCGTCCTTGTCCTGATAGAATCTACAAGTGGCACTTTCTACTAGGCGAAGAAATCTTATAGGTGACTTCTGAGCTTACAGTGACCAGTCAGGAAGCCCGTTGTGAGTATAAGTTTGTTTCTAGCTAAGCTGATGCAGTTTGTGAACCGTGTTTGGTTGTATTTAAGGAGTTACTTCCAATTTGATGATCTTCGGGTCTCCTCTGCTTTTTTTATTTTATTTTTAATTACATTTTCTCCTATTCCGAAGTATGGTTAAGAAATCGTTGTTGGGTCTATTTTTGATAAGGAGTCCGCATTCTCATTACCCTGGATACCTATATGGGCAAACATGTTCAAAAATTTTAATGAAAACTTATAGGTGGTTGAACTAAATGTTGCAATTGCAATTCCTCCCCACAATTCACCCGTAATCCAATTTTATCTTAAATAGAAGCTTATCGTAGTTGAGTGTACTCGTATGTTCATAAATATGTGAATGTCTCTCTACAAAGAAATCTGATTTATATTTTTAGTCTTGATAACTTTAGTCAGTATCTAAGGATAAATAATGTTTTTTTTTTTCTTTGACAAAATAATATAAAAAGTACGCCAATCAAGTATTATACTCGTATGTTTGCCTTTTTTTCTCTTTTTATTTCTAACAATATATTCAATTGAATTTATATTATCCGTTATCCTTGGAATAGCCCACTTAGCAAGATCCCTCTTTTGTGCAAACTCAAGTGTACATAACGTGGGCATTTAGTTGCGGTTGCAAAATTTCTCTAAGCTTATAAGCCGGACGTGGGCTTGAGCTTAAAAGGATTTGACTTTGTGTGTTGTGTGTGAGTGTGTAGTCATAAAATAAAGATTTTATTTTCCACTTAGGGACCACAGAAGAAGAACCTCAAATACCTATGTATACACAAAGGTAAGCTCAATTATAGAAGGTACATATAGCGTTGTCGGTGGCCGTAGTTGTCATAAAATAAAATAAAATTGAGTTATGTTACTTTGTTGTGATTTCATGTTCAAAGTAGGTTTTATTTCCGGTTTGCTAATTCTGGAAAATGCGGGGAAGGATATGGTTAATCAGGCGCGTAAATTGTAAACCGAGAAATTCAACTTGTGCAGGAGATATAAGGGGTCATTAAATGCAAATTTGGTAAGGGAAATAATAAATATTTTGTTCAGATGTGATTAATATCAGACTAGGAGCTTTATTTTAAACCATAACAATCCTTAATAGCGCAGCAAGTCTATATCATTGATATGACATGGTATTTGCAAATAATATTTAATTCTAAGTAATTTAAGCGTTGGCAGACTAAATCTTAGTATCTCTTTCCGTCTCCCTGAGCATTGTAGCCTGTTCCAAGCGGAAACTCTGGCAATTAAAGAGGCGTTATCCACATCGGCTATCCGTATATTCTCTGACAGTCAAGCAGCCCTCAAATCACTTGGCGCAGTTTCCACAAACTATATAACTACCCGCAACTGTCGATCATCTCTCAGGGAGATGGCGGAACAGTTTAACATTCACCTGATTTGGGTGCTGGGACATAGAGATATTTTGGGAAATTAGAAAGCCGATGAATTCGCCAGAAATGGATACCTATTATACCATGTTACATCAAAACCCCAAAAAAGAAAGAAATTTTAGATGGTCAAACATCACCCAAGACGCTCAAAAGGTCTACTCTCTTTGAGCAGGAAATATCTTGGTTCCGTAATAGGTGTTGTAACTGGACACTGTTTACTTGGCAGACACGCTTAAAGACCTGGCATTTTCTTCAATGACTTTTGCAGAAGCTGTATGAATGAGGAGGAAGAGGAGACTATCTTCCATCTTTTTGCTCATGTCCTGCTCTCTCCCAAGGACGTGCATTGCACCTAAAGAGTTACAGGAAGAGACTCAGCCCACGATATCCACGTAGAGAAAGTGAACCAGGGAAAACGGTCGGCGTATATAAAAATCTATCTCCTCAGTAAATATACCAATCGAGACTAGGGATCGCTTAATAGGGTATAGAAGTAAGTAATAAATAATGATGCGCATTTATTACATCTTCTATGTGTCCATCGCCTGGGACAAAACGTCACTGTTGGTAGCAGTAATTTCGAGGTAGTCAAGGAGTTCACCTACCTCGGAACAAACATCAATTCCACGAACGACACCTTAGTGGAGATCCGACGAAGAATTACCCTAGCAAACCGCTGCTACTTCGGTTTGGCCAAACAAATGGGTTCAAAACTCCTGTCTCAAAAGACAAAGTGCACGCTTATTTTACCAGTTCTACTCTACGGCGCCAAGTGCTGGGTGATAAGTGAAAAAGCGGAATTGATACTGGGCACTTTCGAGAGAAAAATTCTTCGGAGGATATTTGGTCCTATATGCGTAGAGGCGAATGGAGGAGAAGATTCAATCGAGAATTGTATGATCTGTACCAAGATGTGGATGTAGTCCAAAGAGCCAAAGCGCGTCGACTAGACTGGCTCGACCACATCGAGCGAATGGACAACAACGCTCCAGCCAAGAAAATCTTCGAATCGCAGCCCCCAGGTTCGAGACGACCAGGAAGACAAGACCGAATCTCCGCTACAGGGACCAGGCGGTTACAGAAGCAAGAGCGCTTGGTCTCGACGACTGGAGGGAGCGTGCGAGGGACAGCAACCGATGGATGACCGCAATATGTCAGACAGCAACCCTTCATGGATCGGGAGCCGGATAAGTAAATTAAGTAAGTATGTGGCGCAGGGACATAACTCATCGGGACATAAGTCCAAAATCAAATTTTGGACTTGTGACCGACTTCAGTTAAGTCGAAAATAATTTTTTTTTGTAGTGAGAAATAAGATCAGAATTTGCTATAACGTTTAAAAAAAATACTCGACTTCATAGCAGGATTGTTGCCCCCCTACGACCATCCTGCTTGGGCCAATTATAGGATTTGAGGTGGTGTCGAATTTAGGTGTATGCAAAGTTTCTTGGATTTAATTTTTTTTCGATTTATTTCAAAAATTTTAAGAGCAGAGCGGTATTCTAACAACCTTTGGTTTTTTAGTCATTTGAAAAATAGCTGGGCTCATGACATATGGCAGCTCTGCTTGCTAAGAAAAAAGCGGTTAATAGGCACTTATATTAGGAAAAGTTTCAGCTCGTTTGTATTTACAGTATTTGCCTCAAACAAAACATGTCAAATGGGACATAATTCCAAAAATTCACACTTTGGTGGGACATAAGTCCAAATAAAGAATTTTGGAATCATGTCCCTAGGAGATATGTCCCTGCATCCTTCTATATATTATCTGCTGTGACTCATTGTGAATTGTAAGAATGACGAATGAACTTTCTGTAATTGCAGTGCTGACGTCGTCGCATCGTACTATGATCTTGACTTGACTCGGTGGGTGCCTGGTATCTATAATGTGTGACTGCTAATGATTATTTGGGGTGGTCCACTAGTCATATTATTTCATGTTGGTATACATACATTTTTCTTTCAAAATGTCCCTTTAATTTAAAAATAAATTTCAAATTTGTTGGAGCATATTTTATTTTTGTAAAAACATACACACCGCAAAATTGAACAAAATGTTGTCATGTTGATTACTATTACGGAGATAATAAAGTCTATACCTGTTTTAAAATATAAAATTCAAAATAGGGGGTGTGCACTATTTTATGTCGAGTGTTTAAAATTTAATCTTACTTCAAAATTAAGGACACCAATATTTTCTACAACATTTTCATGCTGCTCTTAGATTATAACAAAAGAATCGTCAACATCTTCAGACTTATGAAAGACAAAAATTTGATGTCATTTTAAGTACCCTTCAGTGAATAGGCATATTGGAATATCACCGGGGGTTGGAATCCCATAGCCTTCTCCACTTAAAAAATATTCATTTTCAACTAATCCTCCAAGATTATCTCCTGTCATGCGATAAGTGTCTCTCATCTTTAGGGCTCCCCAAACCCTACAAACTAAAAAAACGTATACCTACAGAGGAATAGTATTTCTTAAAGATTAAATTTTTCTACAAAATACGTTTATAAATAATTATGGTTGATAAACTAATAGTAAAAAAAAAATAAAAGTATTAACAATTAAGGAGGGCTTTCCTGCGTTTTCAAATATCTTCATTTTTGAAGGAATTTGAGTAAAAAGAAATGTGTTACATACAAATAATCTCAACAATGATTAACAGATTAACTAAATCACTCATACAAATTAACATCCACCCCTTCACCAAAATTATATGTATCTATCCCATACTCTTACGAAGTAAATACATACATATAGTATGATAATTGATGGTAGAGGCAAAAAAAAAACAAATGTGTTAACGCAATTGTCTTTTGTGTTTATACAAATAATTCATTTATGTAACGGAAATTTCATATGTTGCGCCATTATTGTCTTCATTTTGGACACAGGAAATTCAGTTAGGACACAAAACAGCAGAAACAACAACAACAACAACAACAAGCAAACAAAACCACTTTATTCTTTCCCCATTTACACACCACCATCAGAATGGAACATTTCTAACTGAAATAATGCCAAGGATAAAATAAATTCGACGACTCTGTGCTGTGTCCTATACGATTTTTCTGTGCGCGTAGATTTTTGATTGTTATGTGTCCTTGGATCATGTGTGCTAATGGCGTTCTTCTAGGAAATTATTATGTGTTGGGAAATTTTTGCCATATTTTTTTCTAAGTTATTATATTAATTATTATTTGTTTTTTTTTTTCTTCTCAGTATAACAACAACGTAACGTACATATACATTATGTGTACATATTTATAATCAACCAGAAAAATGATGTCTAGTATTGTGTAATATTACATAGGTATTTGTGTAGAGAAGGTTTAAAATACTAATTTCTTACAATTAAGTGCCAGAATAAATAAAAATGTTTCACAACGCAAACTTACCGGAATAAGGGGCACTAAGTTTAGTTTTACATTCTGAGTAAGTGACATTTAATTGGCTATTAATTTATCTTTAACTGAAACTGACTCGGACCGTAGTACTAGGCCTTAAGCTATTAGCATTGTGTATTCATATACAATAAAATGCACGACTGGATTGTACGAACTTGCTTTTGTAACTAACAACTTTAGTGTTATCGTTTTTTAAACTTATAAAAACTGCCGAAACCATCAATTTAATCGGTTTCTAGAAAAAATCAAGAACAATCAAAATTTTATAAAAAGTATCTCGAAAATTGTAGGACGGATTTTGATGAAATCCGGTTTTCTATTTTTACTTTTTTGAAAACAAACTTTTTTTTTAAATTTTGGTATGCAGTTTTTTAGACATGTGACTGTGAAATTTAAAATTATTTTTTTTATTAGTTTTAAAAATATTTATTTTTCAAAAAAAAAATATCAAAAATTAATTTTAATTATACAAAAAAAAGTTATTTAAAATTTTAATCTGCAGAATTAGTTTGGCTGCCCAGATCTTCTCAAATATAAAATTTGACAGAAATCCAATGTACAGTTACCGACAAAGCCAAAAATTAAAAAAAAAACGTTATATGAAAAGTACCGTTAATGGACCTTTCCCGTAAGCTTGATTCATATCAAATGACAACTATTACCAACAAAAAAATTTGCAAAATTTTTAATCAAAATCGTTCTAGCCGTTTTTGAGAAAAATAAGATTTTCCTTCAAGGTCATATGGTAGGTACCGGTATTCTTAAGCCTAAATATAAAATTTAAATTTCCTCTCTGAGGAATTCCAAAATAATTACACATACCAAATTTGAAGGTAATCGCTTACGCCGCTTAGGCTGCAGCTCGTAATACATACAGCCGGACAGACTGACAGACAGACAGACATTTTTTGTCGATCACTGTTCTTAGGCTTCTCTATGATCGTAATGTCATGTATGATCGTTAGAATATGGGGCTACTGTCCGGATCAGTGGACTTGTGTATTTTCGAAACATTATGAAATAGTTAACATTCTCAAGTAAAGGAGGAGTCATCTGGTCACTAGAGCGTTGGAAACTAACGTGACGGGGAGGAAGAATTTCGTAAGTTTTTCTTAGAACTACCCAAAAATGTGTACTGCTTTTGGGATATTATAGTATTTAAACTGTTTAAAAGAAGTTCATAGCCAAAATGACTTCTTTTAAATTGATAAAGTCAATAAAGTGACGCGTTTCGGCTATAGATAGATAGATAGATAGATAATTTCTTTATTTACAAAAAATAAATTATTTACAATATTTGTTTCTTTAAGATTAAGCAAAAGGCAATTGCCGTCTGCCTGAACGACATTTCATAACACAATACAGATAAAGAAGTTAAATTTAAATTTTAAGAATTACATATATAAGTTAAATAATTATTAGGCATTTAATTTAATAAGGCAACAAGTGTGTTTTCAACAATTTTTAGATGATTTGAAACACAATTATAATAGGTATCAATTTTGAAATGATTTGAAACATAAAAAAAGATTATAACAATTTTATAATGATTTGAAACACAAAATAATGATTTATCAATTTTATAATGATTTGAAACATAAATAGTTGTAAGTACTTAGATACATTGCTTGAAACTTAAACTGTAATCAATGGTTGAATTTATGTAGGGCTACAAAATACTATTGCGGTAATTTAGAGCATGTTTGCAGTATCTATACACTGTTAACCATCCGAGTGCTGCATTAAGTATATCATAAGGCCGAGTCGGGGGCAGATAGCTTTCTTCAAAATGCAGCCGACGAATCTCTTGAAGTAGAGGACACGTTGCAAAGAAGTGGGTGATGTCTTCAGGTTCTCTTGTGTTACATAGACTGCAGATTTGTGTGAGATCAGTTCGATGCGGCATAGAGTTAAGGTTCAGGATTTCGACTCGGGCTTTAAATATATAACTAATTGCTTCAGAAGAAAACTCGTTGCTGAAATAATTAGCCTGCGATGGTATTTGGTGGTTAAGGTTTGTATACACATTTCTTGATACTGTCGTTGGGGCCCTTGACAAATGATGAGTGAAAATATTGTCATCAATCCTGGGGATAATATCACAAAACATAGAGTGCCATTCACTCAAATTGGACTCTTTAAAAGATACATTACTGCCATTAGAAAGTGGTAGCTGGTTCCAATCCTTAAACGGGGAGGCATTTACTTGAATGAGCCTTGCCATAATGGACTTGTGAAGGCTTCTATCATCCCTCTTCATAACCTTCAATATGTAGTCTGAATTAGTTCTTAGGGTTTTTATGTAAAGAGGTGTTAAACCAGACTCCATATATATAGCATAATTGGGAGTCGAGGAAGGCAATCTAAACAAACGTTTGAAGAAATATCTTTGTACAGCTTCAAAATCCTCGAGTAGCAAATATCCAAAAATTTGGGTTCCCTAGCACATACAGCAGTTGACTGTGGCTTGGAAGACACGATATTTAGATGCATGATCAATTTTTGGTTGGAGAAAAAGATTGGCCACATTACATTTAAAGCTAATTTAGCTTGCTTGCTTTTCTCTTTCACGTGCTTCGAAATATTCAGATTGTAAGTCAGCAAAACTCCGAGATATTTGAAATCATGAACGAGCTCGATAGGCTCGTTGTTTCGGGACCAATTTTCCCCTGGGAGCCTTCTTCTCTGACGTGGATCAAATATCATTACTTTTGTCTTGTTAGTATTGACGCTCAGACTCCAGGATTCGCAAAATATACTAAGTTTATTGGTTTGCAGCTGAAGGGTAGATGGATTGTCAGCCAGTAAAACTAAATCATCGGCGTAGAGCAAAACCTTGACTTGTATACTGGCAAATAGTATTCCTCCCGGAAGTACATCACACACTTCATCAATGAACAAGGCGAATAATATCGGACTTAATATACATCCTTGGGGGACACCTGTTGTCGTTTTAAACCATTCAGAGAATTCAGCTCCGTCCTATACTGATGCAGTAGATGAGGCAAGAAAGTTAAAATAAAACGTTAAGAATTTACGAGAAATTCCTAACGATGACTATTTGTACATCAAGGCATTTCTATTTACCTTGTCAAAGGCTGCTTTGAAATCCACAAAACAAGCATATAATATCTTTTTTTCTGCTCAATTGATGTCCTGGCAATACTCGTGAGAGCGAATATATGGTCTTGCGTTGAGAATACTGATCGGAACCCTGCTTGGAACATGCTGAGTCGGTTGTTGTTCTCGATCCATTCCGTCAATCTTTCATAAAGAATTGAAGTAAGGATCTTTCTTAACGAGTTGAGAATCGAGATTTCTCTATAGCTCTCCGGCAAGATAGAATCTTCTTTTTTAAAAATTGCGAAAATAACCGCTTTGTTGAAGTTGCTTGGAACAAATGAGTCTTCATAAAGTTTGTTGAAATATGCCAGTAGATGATTTTTTTTCGGCTATAAAGCCATCATCAGAAAGTTCGGCTGTAATTTTACAAAAAAATTATATAACATTTTATTTATAAATGTATATGGCAGTCGAACTTTTTGATGACGTATCATTAAAAAAATATAAGGTACCTTACTGACTTTATCAATTTAATAGTATTTAAATGTTTTAAAAATCAGTATTAAATTTATTAGTATTAACATCTAATTATTAGCTCGGTAGTAAAGAGCGTATTCCCTTTTGCAGTTAAAAATTAAGGGCCAATTTTTCAATAGTCAGTTAAGCAGTCAGTTAGTACATATTCTCCAAATAGAGCAAAAATCAGTTTTTCAACAATCAGATACAACTTAATCTAGGAATAAAGTTATCTGCTCATTTTAGAACGGAATAAGGAGTTATCTAAGGAATAAAATAAACAGCTATTTTCGATGTCAAAAACACATTGAAAAATTATTGCTTTGAAATAAGCGTTAAACAAAAATTAATTTCTATGAAAAGTTCGATGCTCGAAATAAAAGTGACGTTAAAATTAAATTATTCTATAGATTGCTTTTTCTTGATTGAAAAATTCGATGTTGTTATCCGTCAAATAAGTTTATTCCTCTGGCAACTAACTAGATGCTTATCTGGAGATTCAAATATCCGCTCTAAGTCAATTAACTGAGAATTAAAGTGACTGTAATACCAATTGACTACATTATTTAACATATCTGGTAGCCCATATTATTTTAGTATACTTGTTTTAAAAATGGGGGAAATTATACGTGAGATAAATTTACTTCCCTTTCTCATTCATTTCATTCATCTTCTACACGTGCATAAACAATCTAAGGACCTTGATGTCACCATTGAAAATTATTCTATAAGACAGATGCTTGATGGATTATTTGCTTATCATTTCCGATCCATGTCAACAAAGCTCGAAAAAATACCAATCAATTATTCAAAAAACAAATGTTGTTGGACACATTGCTATGGTGGCCATCCCATCTCTATTAACCGAGGCTATAGAATACATCAATATTGGAAATGTGTCCTTTTTGAAATACATAATGTATATAATAAATAAAAATACTGAAACTGAACTGAATAAAAATACTACCAAATTATAGTAAGTATTTTTGATTAAAATGATTTGTATTTCAATTCCTTAATATTTAACTCATTAATAACACTAGCTGCATATATTTCAACGAACTTGTAATTGGGAACTTCTTTCCACATATCTCGTAAGGGAAAACACGCAGTATCAAAAGATTGGTTCAATGGCAGCAACTTCTAGGGAATGTTATTCTTCAACTTAATCGGCATAAAAAATAGCTCAATGTTAGATCCGGTAACTGAAGTACCCACCCAAAATATATGCAAATAATTAGTCACCTACTTAAATTTATGATTTTAACTTGAGATTATAGATACTATAAGGCAAGTTTTATGCATTCGTCGAAAAAAAAGTTTTGAGATAACAATCAAACATAACATTGCGATGATAGCGAAGACGAAAGAAGATGGTCTAAAAATTCTGTCCTTCTGTCAGTCAGTCTGCCTGTATGTATGTAAGTATAGACACCTACAGCCCAAACGGATGGACCGAATTACTTCAAACTTGGTACACAGAGTTTTTTCAGGTATTGTACAGAGCGGAAATTGAACATTTTTTTTAGATAAAAAAATAACGGTACCTGCAGTGTTGTTCCTCAGCGTGTCGACTTTAATTGTATACATTCAAACGTAGACAATTGGTCGACTATGTCGACATTATAAACAATAACTTTGATATCTTAAATCTTACAAATAAAATCATTTCAAAATTCTTTGCTGCAACGATTTTAATATTTTCCATAAAAAAATAAGTTTCAAGCAATAAATTATAATATTTTCTTCTGAGTTATTTCATTATTTTGGGCTTTAATGATCTTTTTGGTTGGATGCAATTAATAAAAAACTAATTCATCTTAGTGTACCCTACGTTTCGCCAGTTATTTTCCAGCTTCTTCAGGGGATTTTTTTATTTAGCTAAATATTATAATAGGTTTTTATATAATGAAAATTTAATTTTGTGTTTCACACTTACTTTTTGAAAATTTTACAATTAAAATACATGATCAAATAACCTAATACATAATATTTTCTTTAAGAATAAAGGTTTAAGCCGCGTGGTTGCTATTAAAATGTATTGTATTATTGCATTATTTTATTACTTATTAATTTTGCTAACAACATACATTTTTGCTTGTTCATTAAATAAATTAATAATTTTTTACACAAGATAATAGAGTGTAGCATTTAAATTAAATGCTACGTCTTATAAAATCAAATTTAATTTTATGTCTGGCCGAAAGTAAAACAAGGCATTTGAAGAGCTAATCTAACTCTTGGTGAAAAACAATAATAAATACTAAGCTTTTTGCACAGTTTGCAACATAACTCTGCAAAATATTGCTGAAAACAGTCTTCTGAGGCACAGGTAATGTAAAATATTATTATAATCGAAATAATGATTACAAAACTGACTCACACAAGAACATCTAAATCGGATGGTGTCTCAGTGGTATTCTTATAATATTTAATATTGAAAGGTCATGCCATTCAACCATTTTATCAGCGGAAACCCAATAAATGAGTTTTAAAATGGGAGTCGACTCTAAAAATTAGTTTTAAAATGATATACTTTAACGTTATAGAGGTCGACTAACTTTTAACATAGCAAAAAACTTCCTTTTTTTTAAATAAACCTTTCCAGTTGACGTTTGACATTTCATAACAAAAAATTAACAAGAATGTTTTCTGAAGAAGAATATTATAATATGTTTCAAGATTTTGAGCTTTTTAGAAAACCAAAAATATATAAAGTTCGAGCAAATCCATTCGAAGAACTTAAGGACCTTGAATTTTATTGAAAAATGTAGGCACGTTAAAGCCGATTGGTAATATACAGCCAATTCCAATTGGTGAACAATTTGTTTCTTTATCTGAAACGAATTATATAAGAAGCTTGAAGAAGCTTGAGCTTATATACATAAATGTATGAATATATTTTTGGTGTTCTTTTGATTATATTTAATTTTCTTTCTGGTCCATTACTCTATCTGTCAAAATAAGGTGTGTTCAACATAAGTTAGACTAATTTAGCCCTGAAGATCTACTTTAATTAGAAGAGTTGCTTAGTATGTTTAAAATTGAAACAAAGTTAGACAAGGGCTGGAAACTAGACGATTGCTTTAACTAGAGTTTCGGGCTTATTCTTTAAAATTTTGTGCCAATATTTTTGCAAAAATGATTGAATCGAACCAACAAAAAATAAACAACTCCAAATAATGTGAGAAATTTATCAGTTAACGATTTAATTACTGAACTAAATTTGCAAGGCTTATGACATTTTTACTTGCGATATATGTAGGTACTATAGGGCAAGTTTTGCCGAACTCGAGATTTTAATCAAAGTTGACATTACGATGATAGAGAACACCAAAAAAGTGGATCCCGCAATTCCGTCTGTCTGCTTGTCTGTACACCTCTCTACAGCCTAAATGGCTTAAGCGATTTTCTTCAAACATGGTATTTAAGCGTTTTAAGTGATTGTCCAAAATAGAATTCTGAATCGTTATTTTAGCCCCAAAAATAACGGTAGGTACTTGCCATACAAATTTTTCTACCATCTTAATTATCTCGAAAGCGCCTTTAACGATTTTGATAAAAATTGGTGTGTATACTAATTACTTTGGGTATGGTCTGCATTTTGCATACATTTTTTTTTAATATTTTGTTATTAACGGTACCTGCCATAAAACCATTTTATTGATTATCGACTTTCTCATAAGCGGCTCGACGGATTTCGATTAAAATTTTTATATAGGAGGTACCTTAAAATATAAATAATACTGCATACCAAAATGTTCGAAAACATTTTTTTTTTGATTTTTGAAAAAAAAATATTTTTTTGTTTTTTGAAAATTCAATTTTTCGAAAACGGGTAAATTGTAATTTTGTTTTTAAATTAATTTATTTTATTATTTTTAAATACTTTGAATTGTCATACCAAGTTTTTTTTAGATAAAAATTAAAAAAAAAAATGTATACAAAAAATTAAGTAAAACCGACATTTGAAATATATTTAGGTTCTTAATAGAAACCTGTTGAATTTAAATTTATTAGATTTTTTTTTAAACTTGACCAGTATAGCAAGCCAATGATGTGATTCAGTGAACCTATCAAATTTTAGTAGGTTTAAGTAGGTTTATCATAACAGATTTCTCCCATAATTTAAAGTGTTTCGATATCCCTAAAAATTAAATATTTAAAACTTTTATAAGCATAGGATTAGACTTAGTTCAAATAATTTGTTCACGACTATCTTGTTCCTACACACATGTTTTTGTATTATAGAAGAATTTGGTTCTTTTTTTTACGTTTATGTTTTGGGTTTTGATAAATTTTAGTAGGAAAAATTATGAATAATGATGGTTTAACGAATTGTCTACAATGTCTACATTGTCGACAAATTTATGTCGACAATTGGGAATTGTCTACATCGAATTGTCTACACGTAGACAATCATGTAGCCGACATTCTTAGTCTACACTACATCCAAAATCCAACGGCCACGATATTGATTAAAAAAATCAGTGCAGCTTTTTTGGTTGAAAAAAAACTTTAAAAAATATATAAACACGGTACTTCCCATAAAACCGTTTTTTTTTTTGCTTTCGACTACATATCTCATCAATGGCTTAACCGATTCTTTCGAAATTTCATACATATTTAGGTGTAGGTAGCTCAATTTATACTGCATACCAATATTTTTATTTAATATTTTTTTTTGGAATTTTTAAAAGCATTAAAAGAAATTAAATTATATTTTGCAAAATTGCTCATTAAATTTTAAATTTAAATTTTCAAAAATTATAGTTATGTAGTTGCCGAATACCTATGAATTGGCGTTTTTGAATTTTTTTTTTAAATATTAAATATAGTTAAAACAAAAACTTTTTTCTCAAAAACCACTACACAGATTTTTAATTTTTTTTTCTCATAAATTCAAATTTATCCGAAAAATAAAATGGCATACTTTTCTTGAGTTCATATTAGTAAGTATTTATTCCGGAATTTTGAGTTATTTTTTCTTTGATTAAGCCTATTTAATCTTTTGTTTTTAAGTTTATATTATTAAATATTTAAGATTGTCATACCAATTTTTTTAGAAGAAAATTAAAGAAATTTTGTATACATAAAAAATTAAGTAAAAACCGACTTTAAAAATATATTTATATTTTTAATAGAAATATTTTGCATACCATGTGATCGAACATAAGAGCAAGTTCGTGCATTTTATTTTTTTTTTTTTGTCCAGAACTAACTTTCGGAAGAAAGCATCCAAATTTTCAGAAAGATTTATCAAATTGTTTTGCTGTACCAGCCATTTTGTATAGACGCCTACGAGCATTTTCGTTGAAATGAAAAAAAGTGAATTTCGAGTGCTAATCGGAATATACTAGTTTTTGAGAGAAAAAAAAAACTATCATGCAACCCAAACCAAAGCTTGACAAATATTTTGGGGACTTTCCACCATAGATGAAATAATTCACCATCACCACTGGCATACTGAACTTCGGTGCGGTTGTTCAAGCAAAACTGACGCTGAACGTTCAGCTGATTGATCGATTCCTAGCTGTCGCACCGGTCGGCCGTCGTATAACACCGATTTCCCAAAATTGCATTACTTAGGCTAAGAAATCCTCCATCATCAGGCATATTGCTCAGGTAAAGCCCCTTCTGTTATTTCAAGTTTCTACATTTATGAAGAAATGGCTCGGAGGTAAGAAATTTAGATTGAATGAAGAAGTCATCGATGAAACAAACGCTAATTTTAATGGGCCCGAGAAATCGTATTATTTAGATGGCATTATAAAATTGGACCAAACGTTGGATGAAGCGAACTAAGCTAAAAACAGACTATGTTCAGAAATAAAATATTTTTATGCTGAAAAGAGTTCTCCTTATTTTATTTTCCAGCGACTTATTCATCTACCCTTAAAGTCTTGAATATAATCTGCAAATTATTGAATTTCTGGAATTTTTTCTTACGTATTTAAATATGATTTTTCAACTATAGCTAATATTTTTTCTGGGGGATGGTTTTCAAATGTTCAATATTCATACTAAATGACGCAACAGTTGTCACCCGTTCGGAAGATGCTGTAATTTGTTCAAATCGGGTTTAAAGTAAATTCTACTTTCACATATTTGTGAATTAAACAGATACAAAATACATGTAAAAAAGACATACATATATTCCTAAATAATACGGACTAATTGTTCTGATTGATATCTGCCGCCATTTGCAAAAGGTTACTTTTCCGCCATATTGTATAATTTATTAGCTGGCTTAAATTAAAATTTTAATAATAATAATTACTGCGAACATAATTTCACTTTGTAAACCAAAACAATTAATATAAATGTGTAAGAAAATGTCGTGCGGTATCCTTCGAATAAAAAAAAAATATTCATTTTTATAATTTACCATGTTGACTTTTTTTTAGAAAGAAGACAACATTCATTTGAATAATTCATTAAAATATAATTTATTTGTAATTTTGATGAACTAAAGTGCGGTATGCCGTTATACATTTTTAAGAAATCATTACGAAAACCAAAGTGTTTGAATAATTTAAACATATTAAAGGATTTTACTCAAGAGGTTTCTTTTAACATGCATTAACATTAGCATTAGCTCGTTTACACCTGTCATCTGTGTAGAATGATTGCAGTTGGAAAATTCTTAAGTAAGAAGATATTTTTTTTAAAGATTAAAAATGTGAAGTGAAAATGAACATTAGGGAGAGATGAAATATAATTTAATGAATTGTTGTTCGGAATAGAGAGACCAGACTGTTGGAGATTGTTGCCCGATTTGTGAGGGATGGTGCTTAGTTCTGCTGGAAACTATAAATTTCAGAACCCTATTTACCATCTGTATAGCATTCAACAGGATGGGATTATTACACGGTGGGCCTACCCACATTCGGACTCAACTAAGAAGGCATGAGTGCTCCGTGTTGCAATAATCTATCTATGAGCGACAACACCGCCACTCATAGTATACACGAATTGTATAGCAACCACAGCCACTGCGAGCTCTCCGAAGAGGCCTTCCCAAGACTTGTATTTTCGGGCATTAGCGGGAAAATATTAGGATACAAGTCCCCGCAGTACCGAATTACGGTATTACTGGAGTCTTTTCATCCACCTAAGTGAAGAATGCACTACCAGGGTTATATTTGGCGAATGACTACCCAGGAACGATAATCCTGCCCTTTTTTAAGGACAAGGGAACCCTATGTAGAAATTATTCCTCACCATCGGGATAATGGATCATCGTATTTCTACTATAGACAAGGCCATATAGACCTTGCCACATGGCTAGTATCCCAAAACTAGCCATATTAAACTTTCGTTCTAATCCTCATCTTGGTAAGTAGGGGCTTCGTTTCCAGTTCCATAGAACCTTCCACTTACCGCTACCACCTAAAAGCTCGCCTTAACCAGATAGATTAGCCGCCCAGTGCAGAATACCCTCACTTAAGAGAGCTAAACATTCCTGAACGTTGCCCGTCTTTCACCTCGAGGAGGAACTATCTTGGCTCATCACGACGGACCAGGAAGAACGACTCCATTCCAAAGCAACTTCCCGTATATTCCCTTAGGGCCCGTCGATCAGATTTCCCGAAAGACATAGCATTCAACAGTTATGTCTTTGATGTTTGTCAATCTTCCTCCCCCACCGCAATGATATTCACAGTCGGATGAACAATTCGAGGTACGGAATTTCCGCCACATTTGTGTTGTGGTAGATTTGAAATACATATTTTTGCTGATGAAAATCTAGTGCCAGCCAGTGATCCAGAGACGATGGGAAGCTTCACCAACCCCCAAGAAGTCGCTGAGCTAATCTTTAGCGGACCACGCAGGAAATCTTACGGACCAGGCATGATTTCCAACTACATAATTAGTAGTACCGATACCGAAGAAAGCCGATAGGAGTAGCGTCTCAGAATATCGTTTGACACCACTAAACAACACCAACAATATTCTTGAGGCACTTATTCTTCGGAGGTTGAAGACATTCTGCACAGATATAGCCGGATCATTCCGGATTTGCCGTTTGGATTTCGGGAGCAACATTCAACCTTACATCCACTCTTGAGATTCCAGAAGCACGTCGTTAATACCCTCAGCAACTACCAGGTTGCTGTTGGTTGCTTCCTGAATATTCAGAAAGCATTCAACAGCACCTGGATACGGGGACCAATGCAAAAACTAACTATTTTAATTTTCCAGGTACACTAATAAAAATAATTTTTGGTTTTCTCAATTCCAGATCATTCTTTGTCTGAATAAAGAACAGGAAGTCAAAAACCTGCTCTGAAGGAGCAGGAGTTGCCCAAGGATCGAAGTTAGACCGTACATCTACAATATCTTCACATCGGACCAGTGCACAGCCCCAACCAAACAATTCTATGAATTTGCTCTATTCGGACGACTCGCATATGCCATATCTATGTATCCATCCATTGCAGCCCAAAGAGTAGAAGAACATGTGAGACGCCTGTGGGAATTATACACAAAATGGGGCATCAAAGTCAACTCAAGAAGAAAATAACCTAATGACTAATAATTCGAAGTTTCATATTTTTTCTCTCTAAAAATTCGAACCATTTGATACTTCAAACTCTTGACAGTTCGTAATATTTTGGAAGTCCGTTAAATTTTGAATTAACGAGGGTTAACTGTACTGTTCGGTGTTCTTTATACGAGGGTGTAAGTCTTTATCTATCACAACAGTGCCATAATGTTATTATATTCACATTACGATATTTTTTCTGCCCCACCTTGTTCAGTAAAAAAAATTCTGCTTAGACCTAATATTCATTCAAATCCTAGACACATTCGTTTTAATCTCTAGTGTTTTTCTTACCACCATTTTTTTTCATTCGAATGAACTGTATTCTTAGTTTTAGTTGCGTGATTAAACCAAGAGAAAAGTAACATATGTAGTCTGTGAGTTTGTCTGCGCCCATAGAAACTAATTAACTGTAATCATATTCTAATTTGAATTCTAATGTATTAATATCATATCTCTGCGTGATATTCAATTCGAAGGTCATTTTATTCTCTCCCACATTAAAAAATACTGTGCTACCAACAAAAAATTGAATACGTAATAAATGAAAATTATAATTTTTCCCCCAACCTAATAATCTATTACGAAGTTTATTCATATCAAAGTTTTTTTGTACTGCCCCCAGTAAAAATAAAATGCACGACTGAATCGCACTTACTTGCTCTTATGCATGCAAAGATTTCTATTAAAAATCTAAATATATTTCTAAAGTTGTTTTTTACTTAATTCCTTATCTATACAAAATTTCTTTAATTTTTTTACTAAAAAAAAAATTGGTATTACAATCTTAAATACTTAATAATATAAACTTAAAAACAAAATATTAAATCGTCTTAATCAAAGAAAAAATAATTCAAAATACTGAAATAAATACTTAAACTAATTTGAACTCAAGAAAGTACGCTATTTTATTTCTTGGATAAATTTGAATTTATTTATTATAATATTGTTGTTAATATTATATTATAATATTTATTTTTAAAAAATTATAAATCTGTGGAGCGGTTTTTGAGAAATAAATGTTTTTAAAAAAAAAACTTTTTGAAAACATTTTTCCAAAAAAAAAATCAGATTCGTATTTGTTTAATACCTATTAATTATACAATTATAATTAAAAAAAAAAAATTAATGAACAGTTTTCAAAATATAAAGTCTTAATTTTTTTATTTAAAATGCTTTTCAAAATACAAAAAAAATATTAATTAAAAATATTGACACAGTATAAATTGCACAACCTAAACTTATATATGTGTGAAATTTCGATAGAATGGGTCACGCCATTCAAGAGACCGTCCTATGGAAAGTATCGCTTATATACATTTTTTTCTACCACATGATCGGTAGTACCTAATAAGCTGCACTGATTTTTTTCATCAAAATCGTAGCCGTTTCAGAGAAAAATAGGTTTTAACGTCACGATTATATGATAGGTACCGTTATTTTTTGAGCTAAGAAAAATCAATTTTCCCTGTGTAGTACCTAAAAAAACTCTATATAACAAGTTTGAAGCAATTCGGCCCAAACGGTGTCTATACACACGTACACACATACAGACTGACAGACAGACATACAGACGGACAGAATTTTTAGACCATCCTTTTGCCTCTTCGCTATTATCGTAATGTCATGTTTGATTGTTATCTCAAAACTTTATTTTTCGACGAATGCATAACTTGCCTTATAGTACCTAAAATCCTAAGTAAAAACTGTACTCCTTCATCAATCTAAATAAAATATTCATTTAAATTATTAAAGTCCTTCCAAGAAAGATGCCTTCCCTCAGCAATAAAAAATAGATAAAATACTAATTGTTAGAAATTAAAATAATGAGGTGAGTTGGAAATTTGGAGCTCTTGGCTCGTGACAGTGCCTGTTCTCTTTATATTCATCATCTCATCTCCTTTAACTAATTAAACAATTTTTTTATTTCCCACTAAATTGATAAACCTTAACATATTTTCTGTGTCAAAATGAAAAGATATGAAAGATGTCTTTGGGATTTACATAAATGTTCCAAACGAAGGACCTCTGCTGTTTTGTTGAATGTGTTTGATGGGCTTTTATGTTCTCTAGCTGCTCCTTTCAGAGAATATAATTCTCGTCACGCACATTCATTCCAATGCTGATGCGCTCACTATGATTTCCTCGAACGTGAGTTGTATGCAAACTAATAAATAAATAAGCAATCCTGTATTACAGACAAGTACAGGGCATTTATCAAAATGGCTTTAATTGAAAGCTTTGTGCTAGATGCTAGATTCTATCTATTATTATTCTCTTACAGACCAAAAGGATAAAGCATAGATAAACCTATTATATGCGCTTATGTATATTTGGTGTTAAAGGACAAAATAATTGAAGGGTGTTTATTCTTTTCTTTTCAGCATTAAATTAAATAATCTAAAACCAAAATTTGGGGTAAGGGTTATTATGTGGGGATGATGTTTTAATTTATCCATAATTTAATTTCTGAGAAATATCAAAATATCATGAGATCATATTATTATTTGTAAATGAGATAATAATTGTATAAGTATGTACATATGTTAGAACTGTTCTGTATATACTATAAGGGATATTTTGTTGCTTTCGATTGGTTAGGACTTACATCAGTTTATCAACATGTTGTGTTACAATGCCATGTGTATCGCTAAAAAAGTTGAACATAATGGATATTATAGTCTGGTCTAGCTTATTCGTGCATTTAATCAAAATTTGTGATATCAAATTGGTTATTTTAAGAAATAATTTCATGTAAAAAAAATTAACTTTTATTGCTTTTGTAAAACTTTGTAGCTCTCTGAGAGATTTTTAACCCCACTCTTGCAAAAATGACAGTCTTCACATTCTTGTGCACAAAGTACATGAACTCATGTATTGCTTCTTCAATAATCTCACCTTCTACCAATGGGTTCGTTTTCCTTGAGAATAATTGTGCAATTTTTAGAGAAGAGCAGTTGCGTTTTTTGATTGGTATATTCGTTTGATTAAAGATTCTGCTTTTAGTTACGTTCAACTTGTTGCCTAAAGTTTTTTTCTTTCGAATTTATTAATTTATTGGACAATTCTTTTTACAATTTGTTTGATTCAACATTGTTGTACCTACATTGTACATATCTAATATAATTTTCTTACAAATACTTCAATCTTCTTTTATCCGCTGCAATTAAAATGCACACCTTTGACATAAGTAAAGTATAAATTATTGTTATTAAAACATTACTTGATAAATAAGAACATATCAAAAAAAAATTCTAAGATCGTTGGAGCGGGTTTTTAAAAAAATAATTTTTTATGTTTAAAATTTTAAAAACATTTTTATTAAAAAAAATTGAAACCCCATTTTGGACCTATTATTAAATATGTACATAAACAAAATTTTAATTAAAAAAAAAAATTCAGCGACTGGTTTTTAAAAAATTGATTATTAACTTTTTAAAAATCGAAAAACTTTTTTTTTTTTAAAGTTAGTACGCAGTCTTATTAATACTCTTAGGGAGCATTTACATAAAAAATAAAATGCACGACTGGATCGCACGTACTTGCTCCTATGTTCGATTACATTATATGCTAGATATCCTTAATAGAAACGGTTAAATGTTATTTTTTTATATATAAAAATTCGTAAATTTTTACTAAAAGAAAATGGTATGAACATTTAAAATATTTAATAGTAGTAATTCAAAAACAAAATTTCAGAAAAAATCGTCCACCCGTTTTCGAAATATTGAATTTTCAAAAAAAACTATTTCTCGAAAATTATAAAATGCAGTATTATTTAGAATTTGAAGTATCTCCTGCACAAAAATTTTGATCGAAATCCGTTAAGCCGTTTATGAAAAAGTCGAAAATCAATAAAATGGTTGTATGGCAGGTACCGTTAATAATAAAATATTTAAAACAAATTTTTGGCCAAAATGTAGACCATACCTTAGGTAGTACACACACCAACTTTTATCAAAATCGTTAGAGCTGTTTTCAGGATAATTAAGATGGTAGAAAAAATTGTATAGCAAGTACCGTTATTTTTGGGGCTAAAACAACGATTCAAAAATCTATTTTGGACAATCACCTAAAACGCTTAAATGCCAAGTTTAAAGAAAATCGCTTCAGCCGTTTATGCTGTAGAGACTTGTTCAGACAGACAGACAGATGGAATTGCAGGACCCACTATTTTTTCTCTGTCATCGTAACTTTGATTAAAATCGCGAGTTCGATTTTGTTTCCAAATGCAAAACTTTCCCTATAGTACTTATCTCGCAAGTAAATATAATTTTAATCGGCTCATCGAATGGTGAGAAAGTTGAATATGAAAAGTGGTTCTATGGGAAGTAGCGTTACTAAGTGCAAGAAAAATATTTGTATACTTAAAAGTTAACTTTACTCATTTAATAAAACATACACTTTTTTATAAAAATTCTTGAAGCCGTTTTCGAGAAATAAATTTGATTTTACAGTTTTTTTTTAAATTTGTATGGGAGGTACCGTTGTTTTTTTATTTTATGAATATAGTTTTTTTTAACTATTCAATATAATGTTAAAATACTACAAAATCGAAGCTTAAAAAAAATCGATTGAGTAGTTTTCGAAATTTTGAGTTTTCAAAAAAAAAGTTTTTTTTTTAATTTCCAGAAAAATGTTTTCAAAAATGTTGGCTTATATTAGTGTTTAAATTATCTGAGTGTTTAAGATATTGAAAATTAAAAATCAATAAAACGGTTCTACTAGAAGAACCAAAAATATCAATTTTTTTTTTCAAAAAAAAAAATTATCAAAAAGTACATTTTCCCTGATATATTTTTACAAAAATCGTTTGCTCGTTTTTGAGAAAAATAGGATTTGTCCTTTTGGAAAAATTAAATGAAAGAAACGTGTCGGCATATTACCAAAAAAACAATATGTAAAAAGATTTAAATATCCATCCAACCGCTTAGGCTATACGTATGTTCGAGGACAGACACACAGACATTTTAAGGACCAACTTTCTTGGTGTCTCTATTATCGTTTTGTCAAATTTACTTAAAATTTCGAGTTCAGTTTTTTTACGAATCCATAGCTTGCCGCATAATACAAATATATTGCAAGAAAAAACGGAATTACTAAGACAAAAAAATGCGTATACAAAAAATAAATAAGGTAAAATTCCAAAAAATCGATTTTTTTGTTGAGGGAACTCTAAAAGCCCACCCTAAGTCCGTTTATTTTTATTTTTGGTGTATTCTATTAATATGTATTTGTCGTATATACCTAACTTATTAATAAAAACGCTAATACGAATACGAATACGAATACGAATGCGAATACGAATAAGAATACGAATACGAATAGGAATACGAATACGAATACGAATACGAATGCTAATACGAAATATTTTGCTTTTGGAAGGCCAAATTAGTTTTTACTCTGCAATGTAAGAAAAACAAAACAATTTAACCGAAAATATATTCTATATAATAACTTGGATCGAAATTTTGTAATCCCGGGATTGAAACGAACATTCCGGGATTGCAATCTCTAGTTGCAACATGTTTCTAAATATGAGTTTATGTCTATCGAACTTCTTAACCTTTGTGATCTGTAGTTTCTATTCTAGTGAATACTACAACTTTTGTCAGATTGTAAACCACTCGTATATAAGTAACAATCTCATTTAAATTTAGTAGTTGTTTGCAATCTTATAGAGATGCTACACAATCCTTAATAACCTTACGAAATGTTATTCCAAAATTTTCGCGCGGTTGGGGTTCCTCTGAATCAGTCAACTAATTTCCGAAAGTCGAATGCCTTTTAACCCTACAGGCAGCATAAACTCTACTTTTCTGTCACATTGCTACATTGTTGGCATGTCCCGAGTCACGTTCATAAGTTAATAATGTATAAAGACAACCATAAATATTATAAAATAGTATTGAAATCTATGTATTCAAAATTTTTAATTGCGATATACAGCCAAATTAATTATAAAAAAGCTTAGTCTACCACTGGTCCATGTAGTTACATAACCATCGAATAAGAGTTAGACCATAAACTTAAATTTCCTATTAATAAAATATCGAACAAAATCTACTACAATAAGTATTAACTCTATCTCTTTATTCTATGTCCTTGTAAATTTTGCTCTTTAATGTAAATTTTTAGTTCTTCACTAGACCACGTTCTTTGATGGTCTAGCGAAAGACTAAGTTGGTTAACGTCAACTTGACATTACGATGATAGAGAACACCAAAATAATGGATCCCGCGATTCCGTCTGTCTGTCTGTCTGTAGAACGCTCTACAGCCTAAGGCGATTTTCTTCAAACTGGTCGCAAGTAGATTTTTGAATCGTGTTTTTTTCTAACGTCTTAATTATCTGGAAAACGACTCTAACGATTTTGGTAAAAAAAAACTGTGTGGACTACTTTCAGTATAGTCTACATTTTGGTCCAATTTTATTTTACATATTTTGCTATTAAATTGACCTGCTATACAACTATATTACTTTCGACTTTCTCGTTAATGGCCATACAAATTTCGATCAAAATTTTTATGTAGGATTCCTTTCAAATTCTAAACAATATTGAATACCAAAATTTTTGAATTTTTGGAGTTCTTAAAAAAAAATTATTTTTAAAAATTTAATATTTCGAAAGCGTATAAGATATTTTTTGGAAATTATATTTTTAAGCTTATATTATTAATTACATAAAATTACCATTGTAAATTTTGTTCAGAAAATATTTAAGAAATTTTTTGTAAAAGAAAATTTGTAAAAAACGACGAAATATATTTAGCCGCGACTACTTAGAATCTTGTGCATACAATGTAATCGTACACAAGAACAAGTACGTGCGATACAGTAATGCATTTTATTTTTTAATACACTTATTCAAAAATGGACTCATATATATGAAATGTTGAACTTAAGACATCTTACTTAGTATAAAAAAAATGGGTGATTTTCTCTGTGTATCAATTTTTCGAAGAGCACAGGATCAGTAAAGCTGTTCAAACGCACATAACATATTATTTATAGTAGTTTGTTTTTTTCTAACTTTTGCATAGATTTATAAAATTTGTTTAATTTTTTTCTAAAAAAAAATGCCATCCGTTTCCGAAAAAATAAATGTTAAAAAAAAATATTTTTGGTAAATTTTGGTATGCAGAATCATTTGAAATTTGAAGGAACTCCTGCATTAAATTTTAATCGAAATCCAATGAGATAGTCGAAAGTCAAAAAAAATTGTAATTACCGTTAATAAAAAAATATGTAAAAAAAAATTGAAAAGCACGCACAGATCTTTTTTATCAAAATCGTTAATGCCGTTTTCGGGATAATTAATATGATAGAAAATATTAAATCGGACAATAACCTAAATCGCTTAAATACCAAGTTTGAAGAAAATCGCTTCAGCCATTTAGGCTATAGACAGACAAACAGATAAACAGACAAACGGAATTGCGGGACCAACTTTTTGGTGAAGTTTGAGTAAAATCACCAGTTAGATTTTTTTTTTTCAAATGCAAAACTTGCCCCATAGTACAAGAGTAAAAGAAATATCAACTGTCATTTGAGACATGATTTGTTTTCTGTAAACAGCGAAGTTCATAATCTTAACAAGAGATTCTTGGGGTATGCGTTATATCGCAAGTAAATTATTTTAAAAACGGCTCTAACAATTTTGATAAAATACAAGAAATGGGTAGGTATAGTTTAATATAATATCTTACCGACGCCATCTGTCATAATACGTTGCTGTTTGGTTTTACAACAATTTGTTTAAAAAAGATTTACTTAAATTCTAAATAATTCTGCAAATTAAAATTGTACATAATATCTGTTTGAGATTTTAAGAAAATTCAATATTTCGTAATCGGTTGAAATAATATTTTTGGAACTGTTTTTTTCTTTGAATCTGTATTGTTAAATACTTAAATTTAACATGCAAGACTTTTTCGCATAAAGTTTTAGCAAATTTTGTTTATAAAAAATTAAATAAAATACTTCCTGAAAATTCCTTTAGCTGAATCTACTAAGATATTTGTGCTTTCTATGTGGTCGAAAATAAAAACACGTACTTGCATTTTATTTTGTTTGGTAATTTGTTTTTATTTTTTATTTTATTTTATTTTATTTTATTTTATTTTATTTTATTTTATTTTATTTTATTTTATTTTATTTTATTTTATTTTATTTTATTTTATTTTATTTTATTTTATTTTATTTTATTTTATTTTATTTTATTTTATTTTATTTTATTTTATTTAGATATTAGATATTAAAAAAAAAACAAAAAAATTGTGCACCAGCAGGACTCGAATCTGAGACCCTCGGGTCCATCAGCGATATACTTTCAGATACCATAATGGATTTAGCAAATTGCTAAAAGTTAAAGTAGCCATCCCGTGATTTCAACATTGACAAAATGTTTAAATCGTTTAAAATTAGCTAAATCATCTTTTTAGCTTAGTAAATTGCTGAAAGTAGCTTAAACATTTTACTAAATCGTTTAAAATTGTGCGCCAATGAGTTTTTTTTTGTAAATTCATTTTTATTCCTTTTTAACTTATAACTATCTTAAAGCTAGAGAAAAATGTTTAAAACTAGCCTAATTATCAATAACTTACAACTAATTTACCCGCCCTTTCCGGGCACTCTAAACTAAACTATATCTCTTAATACTAATGTCTTTCGACCTAAAAACTATTTTAATTAATGCTAATTATTTTATTTTTATTTTACCAAGAAAATAATGAGTACAATGCCAGAGATGTAATACTATTTTGAAAACGATCATATTCATGTAAATAAAGCACATCTCTGGAATGTGATTGTACGTATGTGTACCTATCTTTCAAAATTAATGAGATATAAAGTGTTCAGTGCTGTCTATATATGTGTGTATAAGTAAATTTGAATTCTCCGATTCCATAGTTAAATGTGCGTAGGTATACGTATAGGTATTGTGCATTGTTTGTATTTTAATTAAATTATTTAAAATTGTCGATTCAAGAATTACTCTGCAGTATAAAGGTAAGTATTAAATATGATACAAAATTGTGTTAATAATTTCTACCGAAAAAAAGATATTATTTTATATTTATTTATTTGTTTTTGTTGCTTTATATTAATTTCTTATATTTGTATATTGCATTTTCAGATATTTGATTATTCGATATAAGCACAAGAATCAATGGGCGAACTTAAAAAAAAAAAAGAAAATTACAAAATCAGATTAGCCGTAAGCGATAATATCGCTAGAGATGAAGTACATTTAAATTTTTGATATCACAAGTAATTTTAATATGAAAAAATTGCTGTTATTCCATAATTTAATGTTTTAGCTTCCATCGGCAGTCCTAACGACTGCTTCCGTTTTTTTTTTTATTTTATTTTATTTTATCTTTTTTATTTGATTTTATTTTATATTCGTTACTAAACGGTGATTTTTTAAGAGCTTGGTTTTTGAAAATTCAAAAAAACACAGAAACTTGTAAAAAGTGAATGAAATTTTTATTTGGATCGATAAATGAATTTCTGCCATTTACTTTTTAGAAATAATTTCACTTAAATGTTGCCCGCGGCTACGCTTCAGGTGGTCCATTCTGAAGGTCCAATTTTAGCAAACTTTTTCACACATTTCTGCCGGAATCTCACCAATGACGCGTTCAATGTTGGCTTCCAAGGCAGCAATCGTGTTTGGCTTGTCCCCATAGACAATAGACTTAACATAGCCCCACAAAAAATAGTCTAACGGGGTCAAATCACATGATCTTGGTGGCCAATTGACTGCGCCAAAACGTGAGATCAACTGCTCACCAAATTCGCCTCTCAATTGATGAATGGTTTCGGGTGCAGTGTGGAATGTGGCACCGTCCTGTTGAAACCACATGTCGACCGAGTTCAATTCTTGCATTTTCGGCAAAAAAAAATCTGTTATCATCGAACGGTACCTTTCTCCATTGACCGTAACCCTGCGGCCTTCATCGTCCTTGAAGAAGTACGGCCCAATGATGCCGCCTGCCCATAAACCGCACCAAACAGTGCATTTTTCGGGATGCATTGGTAGCTGCTGAATTGCCTCTGGCTGCTCTTCACTCCAAATACGGCAATTCTGCTTATTCACGTAACCATTTAGTCAAAAATGAGCGGAAAAAAAAACGGACGTAGCTTGCGAAACACATTTTTCACAGAGTACGAATTTTGATAATAAATTTCAATAATTTGCAAACGTTGTTCAGGCGTAAGTCTATTCATGATGAAATGGCAAACAATACTGAATCGAAATGTCAAATGTTCGTGGAATTTGTCATGTGTGATCTGTCAAAAATATAAACGTCAAGAACCAAGTAGCAAAAAAATCACCCATTATTTGTAATAACGCCAAAAGGCCGTATATCCGTTGTAACTCTGCTTTGTAAAGTCAATTCATTTTACTTGTTTTTTTTAATAAAAATAAAACTGTTAAGGTTTAATTCATCGATTGGATATTTTGACACATAGATACTAATTGATCATCACATTGTTACCTATACCATCGTAGTTGTATAAATCCCACAACGAAAAACCTTGCTAAAATAAAATATCAAATATTTACTACATTTCAACGTTGCATCGTCGTCCTGTCGACAGACATAAATTTACAATATTTCCCGCTGGAGTTGTGCTGAATGCTTAAACTTAATTGCACACACCGACTCTTACTCACTCAACTCAACGGTCAGAGTTCAATATTACATTCGATTGGTATGTTTCATCCTCAAAACTAAAAATAACTTTATGGAGGATACAAGTTCTCATCAATAAGCGATGACTAGAAACTGGAAACACCCCAACCCCTTCACCACCCCCCTCCAACAGCTGTGTCGTTTTAAAAGACAATACGAGTACGCTATAAAATAAAAATACAGAACACAAACAAAAACTCGTAGCACCAGTTGTAATGTAACAGTATGTGCATGTGCAAATAACACGTGGTATACGTTACGTTTTATATACGTACCTACAACATGCAACACAAATTGCTGACAATTCATAAGATTCGCTTTGCTGGTAAAATTCTGTCAGCGCCAGTGTCAGCATCAGTTTCAGAGTCAGTGGCTAAAAAGAAGAAGAATATACATATTCCCTTCTCGACTTCAAGCTGTCATATTGGATTTCACCCCGAGTCTTAGATGATGGAAATTCATTTAAAAAAACTTTCATGTCGAAGGGAAATCCTCTTATTTCCTTTAAGCTCTTAGTTTTTCCTTCTATCGTCCTGTTTTTTTTTTGTCTCTCAGTTTTACACAAATGAGATAGAAAAAGTTGGTTGAGTATCCTCCCCATCGTGTTGCTTAAAGTATCATCCTTTCAGAAGAATTTAAGGGCTGTGGGCGAGAATTAATGTTCACTGAGCAGATCGAACTGCGATGCGGTCGATATGTATCAAAACCATCACGTAGCACGATAATGAAAACTAAACTAATTATAAATTTGTTTGCTATGAGAATGTGTGTGTGGGCTGTGAGGTTAAATTTCATATTTTAAGACAATAGGATTATATTTTTAACTTGTGATATATTGGTATGCTGTTAGCTATATGACATTTTCTCTTTGGTGAAATATTTAAAAATTATGATCTTTGATACAGTTATGATATGAGTTTTAAATACAAGTAACGAGCAAAGTAAAATTTTATTTTAGGCTAAAGGCATAAGGCCTCGTCTTTTAGTTTATTTATGATTAATTTTCGTATACAATATAAGTGATGTACCGAATTGGTGTCAAAATGATCCTAATCACAATGTCACTGTATTTTTGACAGTCTTTAGCGCGACTGTGACACCATCACATTGACACTATATCTATAGTTTACACTGTAAATCCTTCACACTGTCAAAATATTTATCTTCCATTTCATACTGGCAACATATCTATCTTTAACACTGTTGTACTTTAATATTTTTACACTATTAACACACTGTTATCTTCCATGCTGTCACACTGTTTCTACTTCAAATTATCTCTCTTTCATACTTTTTCTTTTGCACATTACACTGTCTCTCTGGTGGACTGTCTTTCTTGTATTTTCACTCTGCTTATCTTCCTCATTGTTGCCACAGAATAAAAAGTTTCATTGTGCCATACTCTCTCACTTATACACTAAAAAGTGACTATTTTTAACAGTAAATGTGTACATTATTTTACATTGCTACTCTGTTTTACTTTACAATGAATCAATGTTATAATACATATAACACTGTAACAGCAGTTATTTAATTTATAGACAACTGACAGTGTAATACGACCACACTGTCAAACTTAAACCCGAAGATAACCGAGACAGTGTCACAATGTGTGGATGTTTGCTCATCATGATTTCTACTTTCTGCTTGACTCCAGACTAAACCGCTTCAAAAAATTCGTAACATGTGTTTTTAGCAGCTAAACATATTTTTTCACAAAATAATTTTCCCATGAAATACAAATTGCTTACAATATATATTCAATGAATTACCCGTTTTGGTAAGAAAAAAAAATCCAAAAATGATATTGCCCGACAAAGATGCAAGCAATTTAAAAACATTCAACATTGAAAGGGAGGCGATTGAAAATGCTGCTAGTGAATATTGTTCATTACGAAAATGTAGTTCACTGTTCAAGTGAATGCAGTGAAAATTCCAGGCGAACATGGTACCCCAACACATATTACGTACAGTACATAGGTCCGCATTCGATGTTCGAGTCAAAATCCAAATGTTTTGATATTTTTACTCGAAACAAAAATTTGCTAGCCTCTAATTGATCCACGGACAAATAAAATCATAAACATGGTGTGTGGGACCTTTTTCCCTTGTACCATGTTCGAACGTCTTCAGGCCATCAAAGTATTGAATTTTGTTATTTTCAATTTTTGTATGAGTCCATACTTGCTTTTCTAAGCATTTTGTCTTATTTAATTCGGTATTTACCAGTACATTTCTCAAGTCTTAATACAAGTTCCGCAAAATCACTGCCTCCTGATTGAGAGAATCAAATAAGCATTCCAGCACGCATAACTGTCATTAAAATTGTACAACAGACGTTGTCTTACAAAAGAAGATCTAATGATTTCAAACTTTCAGCCTTGAGTTAGTTTTGCTCCAGTATTCACAATATTGCTCCTTGATTCATAGCCCAGACAGGTGAGAATGTATTAAAATGGAAGATTATTTACTAATTGCGATGGTATCTAGGAGTCAAATGGAAACAGTAAGGTATAGATACGCGTGAAAGTAACACAGCAGTACAGGTGTATTCAGGAGTTTATTTATTGAAGAAAAAAGCTTTAATATGAAAACAATTTAATTAAATTAAAATTGCTGCTGTCATTTTGGATTTTGATGAATTACAGTAATGCGTCAAAAATGTTACCGACGAAATAATTATACTCGTATGTATGCACATATCGAGGTCGAAGATACACCACCTGCATTTTGCACACAAAAACTAAAAGCCCTATAAAGTAAGGTCCTTCCATTAAAAATAAAATGCACGACTAGATCGCACGTACTTGCTCGTATGTTCGATTACATTATATGCAAAAGAGTCTTAATAGAAATGGATACATGTATTTTTAAAGTCGTTTTTCACTTAATTTTTTATATATAAAAAAATTCTTAAATTTTTTCTAAAAAAAAATTGCATAAGCAATTTAAATATTTAATAATATAAATTCAAAAACAAAATGTCAGCAAAAATCGTCCACCCGTTAGCAAAATATTGAATTTTCAAAAAAAAAAAAAAAAAAATAATGGGAATCCAAAAAACTATTTGTCGAAAATTTTCAAATGCAGAATTCCTGTATAAAAATGTTGATCTAAATCCGTTCAGCCGTTTATGAGAAAGTCGAAAATCAATAAAATGGTAGATGGCAGGTACCGTTAATAATTAAATTTAAAAAAAAAAAAAATTGGCCAAAATGTAGACCATAACCAAAGTAGTACATACACCAATTCTTATCAAAATCGTTAGAGCCGTTTTCGGCAAGGTATTTGAAAAGGTTATTAATAGGGCTCTGATCAAGTGGGCGGAGAACAACAATATAATACCGGATAATCAGTTCGGTTTTAAGGCCGGACATGATACAATTCATGCCGCGTCTAAACTAGTTTCTGATATCCAATTGAACAAATATAAAAAGCAGTGTACTGGTGCCTGTCTGGTTGATTTGGAGAAGGCTTTCGACACCGTATGGTTAGAAGGTGTCTATCTAAAGCTTACCAGATTTTGTATAATTAAACCGCTATTGTATAATGCTTTATGACATGGAAGAAAGTTGGTTGTCAAGAGTGGCAATGTAACTTCTACTGCAAGTTTTAATATTAAAAATGGTCTTCAGCAGGGAGCGGTTAACTCGCCGATTCTATTCAGCATTTACAGCAGCGATCTGATTGGTAGTCTAACTCAGGCAATTGCCTACGCTGATGATCTAATTGCGTACAGAATAGCTAATACAGGTCATGAAAATTCTTTTGCAGAGTGACTTCGACAAGATTCAGCGATATTGTGATGACTGGACGTTGAAAATCAACTTACAGAAATCAGAAACTATTTTTTTTAGGACTCCATTATCTAGCGCCTCAAGGGATACGAGAAAGAACTAACGCAAGCTGGTGATTGTAGGGCCACATGGACATCCACTGGCAAGTAAAAGTGTAGTAAAGTACCCTGGCATCTGGTTGAATCAGTACTTGAATTTCGGCAGACATATAGGTGCTGCTCAGGCCAGGGCTAAGGGAGCCTTTGTCCTGACAAAACGACTGTTTTATAGCAGCCGTTTTGACAGCAGGGTGAAGGTGATTTGCTACATGGCCCTCACCAGGCCGATGATTGCCTATGGATGCCCGCTGTGGTTGAACGTTGCCCCATCTCAAATGAAAGATTCGGGTGTTTGAGAGGCAGTGTCTTAGACGTTGCTTTGGATTACACAGAACACCAGAGTCGGAGTACATACGATATTATTCCAACCAGGTTCTATACAACGCAGCCAACATAAACAGAATAGATCATTTTTTGTTTAAGCTGATTCGGGGTCACATTGCAAGAGCGATGTGCTCAACCAACAGCTTAATATTTGGGGCTTATTACTCCAACAATGAATACAACGAGACAGCGAGTTTAAGTGGCTATATCCCCCCCGAGGCATTCCTATATTTAGACAGTCGAGGGCTAATACAAGATGAAATGGCGGTTCCGCTAATCTAACACGTCATACCAAGAACTGTAGATAGGCGACTCCCATATGATCGAGACGTCATTGCTCAAGGTGGAGAAGAGCGCCTTCGGTTCAGTAGTACTGTGTCCGATCGGGACCGAAGGGATATGGTGAAGCAGGAGAACCAGTTCTGGTGTCTTTCAGTACAACATACCGATATATAAAGTCGGATTAGATATTGTTTTGGCCGACTTACATAGAATTGAGGGACAGTCAGGGTGGCACCAAAAAATAAAAATAAAATAAAAAATATGTAGGTTGGCAGATGCATATGTGGATGTATGTAGGCATATGTATAAGTACGTACGTATATGTATGTGTATGATTGTATACGTGTCTACATGCTTATACTAAAAATACACAAAGAAATTAAAACAACAACAATTACTGCTGTGGCTGTTCTAGATTTTACGTAGATTTAAGTGGTTTTAAGTATTTTTAGGTATCTTAAGCTTAAGTTATTTTTACTTAGTATAAGTAAGTTGTATCTAGTTCGTAATAATTTTTTAGTTTAGCTTTAAGTAGTTTGTAAGTTAAAATAAAATGAAAAATGATATGATACTAAGTTTTTTTCCAATAAATGGCAAATACCGTTATTTTTGGGGCTAAAACAACGATTCAAAAATTTATTTTGGACAATCACAAAAACGCTTAAGCACCAAGTTTGAACAAAGTCGGCTCAGCGGCTTAGGAGTTGGATTGTTCTACAGACAGACAAACAGACAGATGGATTTGTGGGGCATACTTTTAAAAATTAAAGACAAACAGACAGATGGATTTGTGGGACATACTTTGATTAAAATATCTCTAGTTCGTTTTTTTTTTTCAAATGCAAAATTTGCCTATAGTACCTACATACATATCGCAAGTAAAAATCAAAAGTAGGAAATTAATTAATGGTCAGTAAGTTAAAAAGGATATTTTTTTCTTGTTTCAATTATACACTACTCTACAATCTACCCCAACCCTTGTTTCATATTAAAGTAATTTGAATATAAATTTAATGGAACAAAAATACCATCAGCGAGTAATGCATTCGATGCACTCAAAAAACCAGAGTTCAGGTACTAATGTATATGTATGCTACGCCAAAGGACTCTCTGGCTTTGTGTTTTTGTATCGTTTTTTTTAAAGGTTTTTTTTGCTCTTTCCTCCGAATGTAATTGACTCAACAATTTGTGTTTTAATAACATTACGAGTAAATGCGTATTTTTCATCCATGTTTAAAAGAGAGAAAAAAATCTTCTCATTATTAATCAAGGAAAAAGTATCCTCTGGGTAGTGGTTATATGTATTATTTGATTAGCTCTAATGAATGAGAAAATTATGTGATGGAATATTGATACATGTTTGTATGTTTTGAAAAAAAAAACAAATTTGTTTTGCCTTTCTAATATTACGTTCGAAATTTTAATAGCTTTTCTTGAAATTAAATTGAAAAAATAAACATACAAATGTAGTGGTCTCATAATCACACACACAAAAAAAGGAAAAAAAGGACACATAATAAAATTATCCCTTCGCATCTCAAATATGATGAAAAGAAACCATTAAGTTTATTTAAGGAACACACACAAAATAAAAGATACATTTTCACAGCATTGTGGGAAGGATTTATTCTTGATTGTATATTCTATTAAAAAACAGTCATTTTATTGGGTTTTTATGTTTTGTTACGCTTTGAAGAAAGATAAATCGAAATGTATTTAAAGAAACTGAGAGTTAGAGACATGTCCATTTACAATATGTTAGTTTAAGGTAATTCATAAAACAACATGCGATAGAGACATAAAAAATCGTTTAAGGAAATAATAGTTTGAGGTCCTATTCAAATTGTAAGGACCTACAAATAGCTCAATTAAAATATTTATTATATTCTCAAGATAAAACATATTATTATTAATTACGTATTGCACTATAACAATCATCTTTAATCAGTTTTAAATTGTGGAGAGTTCAATAAATTAGACCTTCTATTTTTATTATAAGATACAAAAATTTGTATAACTGGGTCATCCATTTTGCGGTTTCAAAAGTAAACGTAAATAAAACACATATAAAATATTTTTTTTCATGATATTTCTTTTTTATTATAAAGTTTGAACGTTGGCATTATGTGTGAAATACTACATTATTTAAATGACCACCACGCGAATTGTTGCAAGTATCGATTCTTTTGAGGTAATTTTCGACCACTTTTTGACACATATTGGGCTGTATCTTAGCCATAACTTGACGAATGTTGGTTTTCAAATGCTCAAGAGTTAAAGGTTTATCTGCATGAACACGGTCTTTCGCGTAGCCCCACAAAAAAGTCCAGTGGTGTCAAATCGCATGATCTTGGTGGCCAGTTGATATCGCCACGACGAGAAATTATATGCGGCGAGGAAATGTCCCTTGCAAGAAAGCCATATTCACTCGAGTTGTGTGCCATGTGGCACCGTCTTGTTGAAACCACATATTCTCCAAGTCGTATTCTTCAATAGCAGACAAAAAAAAGTCGGTTATCATGTGACCATAACGCTCCGAATTGACGGCGACAGTCTTTCCAACGTCGTTTTCGAAGAAGTAAGGTCCAATCACACCTTCGGACCAAAGAGCGCCCCAAACAGTGACTTTTTGTGGATGTAATGGCTTCTCTTCAATTACTTGAGGATTCTCAGAACCCCAAATACGACAATTTTGTTTATTAACATACCCACCGAGTGAGAAATATGCTTCGTCGCTGAAGAAAATTTTGTGCGGAAAATCGCCGTCCACCGCCTGTTGTTCAAGCTACCACGTATCTACGACTTTGTGAATGGTCAGCTGGCTTCAGTTGTTGTGTGAGCTGGGCTTTATATGGATGTAGGTGTAGATCCAAATGCAAAATACGCCATAATGTGCCGTAAGACAGTCCTAATTCCTGAGAACGACGAGGAATCGACACATTCGGGTCTTCGGCAAGACTTTCACTTACAGCAGCGATATTTTCAGTGTTACGAGCGAAACGATGATGCACAGGCCTTACAATATCTGTAATTAATCTAGTCCTCAAATTCCTTCACAATTTTGCCAATTGCTTGCGCAGTTGGACGATAATGTAAACCATAATTTCCTCTTAAAGCACGATATGTGGCTGTGGCAGAATCACCATTTTTGTAGTAGGTTTAAACAATTTTTATGCGTTGTGCGATAGTTAAGCGATCCATTTTCGTAAATGTTAGACTTTCAACTAAAAAAAAAAAATTGGTTTAACGACTTGGTTTGACAGATGTCTAATTCCAGCCCTATACTTTTGAAACCGCAAAATGGATAACCCTTTATATTCCAACCAACTGTAATAATATAATCAAATCATTTCATATCTATAGTTACACTAGTAAAAAAATATGAAAAAATCGAACCATTTAAAAATTTTAATAATACATATGAGAAATAACATAAGACCCAAGACCTAACCCTGTGAAACAGTATTTGCAATTTCAATTAGGGAAACGTTCTTAATAATAATTAAGACTCTTCTTCTGTTTGTGAGGTTTATCAAAGAAAGCACAAATCTTTTAAGCTTATAGAACCTTAATGTTAATTCTGTATAAGTGTTAAGCGATTAATGTTCAATGTCATAAATGTAATATTCAGGCTTTGGTTATTACTGTTACAAAGCAAGGATTTCGAATTATTTCAAATGCTGCAACTATTCAACAATTCAATTATTAAAAACTGCAACATAAAGATGATAGTGACAATGCTGACATGAAAAATTTATCTTCCACATAATGTAAGCTTCTTTGTTGGTTTCTGTAGCCATTTAATTGATTACACATTCACCCCATTTAAAATAACAGAAAAAAAGTCTGCTAACAAAAATAATAGAGTAAGCGTTTCAGATCAAATAGAAAGACCTTACATTTTCGGAAATCTAATACCTTCAAGGATAAGCCGGCAACATTCTTTTACAAAGTGACCCAACATTCTGGCATAATGTTATTATTTAAAAACATTTCTAGCCTTATTTTAATCCTAAGTTAAAATGGTTGCTTTTATTGGCGACAGCTGTAGAATGCGATTTAACATGGAACTATTGAAACAAGATGCAATTTTTGTTCAGACCCTGGATACAGTTATTAAAAATTCTGGCTATACATACCAGAAATGTGCTTCATCAATAATCACAATTCTTCGGTAAAAATGCTCTTTGGACTTTGCGACCAGATTTATTTGTTTTAAAGTAAATTTGCACCATTTGGAATCGCGGTGTTAGGCGATTCGTGATGAATTCCCAAATCTTACTGAACAAAAATGTGAACAGGGTTTGACATTCCCAACTGTCAAACCATAGCCATCAAACATATAAACTTATCATGCAGCTATAAAAAAAAAACACCCCTTATGGTAACATTTACATCTCTAGAACACCTTCGAACTGTTTCATGTCTTTTACAAACAATGTTCTAGCGAAATAGCCAGTTGCATTCCTCCCCTTAAGCTACTCGACAGTAATACTTGCGCTTCTAGGAATGCCCATCAGTATGCCTTTGAGCCCAACTTTGGAAAAGTACAAAGATTCTTTCTTTAGCCGTTCAAGGCGAATGTGGAATGCTTTACCCGGCTTTATTGTCCCCTCCCATTTTGATATTCAGAAATTCAAAACCAATGTGCATCGGTATCTCCTCATAAATTCATCTCTTCTTTCCTAAGGCTCGCACTGTGCTTGTTTTTAAGTGTAGTCAAAACCCCTTTAGTTGCATACCATTAAAAATAAAATCCCACATAAGGGTTTCCTACGCCTACCATGTATCTGCAAAATGTGTAACTTAGACGAACGAGAAAATGTGTTTGGTAAAAAGAATCTGACGGATACTGCTTGCATAAATACTTTAGAGGAGCTCGGTGTCGAAAAATTGCTTAGCTTTTCCAGGTTTCAAATTTAAACAATAAATTTAAAAAAGCTCGGCACATAAGGGGGCAATATTGGCCCTGCGTGGCCCAATATATGATTTCGGGTGGGTGCAATTTTGGGTATATGCAATTTTTTTTTGGAAATTTTTAAAAAGAAATCTTCAAATCCAAACAAAATTTGCATATACCCAAACTTGCACCAACCCCAAATCCCTTATTGGGCTAAGCAGGGTGGTTGCAGTGGGGCAGATTGCCCCTCGCGCTGAACTTTTTTATGTTTATTGCTTACATTTGAAATCTATTTTATGTTTTGAATAAAGATTTCACAATGTGTCATATGGCTACGGTGACCATCCGTTCCGTATTTCCCGGGACAGTCCCGTATTACACTCGACTGTCGCGGGTAAATTTTAAGAAAACCCGGGACGTAAAACTGTCCCGTATTTTTTGTTTGTTCCGCTTTTCTCCCATATTACCCTATATTTATTTTATTTGAATAACGTTAAAAAAATTAACAATTTTATTTACAATGATTTAAATATTTGTTTAATATTTTTATGTCAAAGTGCGAATCCGCCTTAACAAATGGTTCAGAGGGATTTACTATAAAAGCATGTTCAATGAACGCATTAATTTGTCACTTTCGTTGAGCTGTCAGATTTCTTTTCAAGCTGTATCTTAGCAAACTTCAAACTGTATTTTCACAAAAAATCACAATACCTACATAAATTTGAAATGTGAGTGTTTGCTTGTAAATACAAACAAATGGAATTTTTTTCTTTTAATTATTTACAATAATTTTATATATTTGTGAAATGCCTTAAAATAGAAAATGTGAATTGAACGATGATCTTCAGAGGGAATTTTTCTTTATTTACCTGTTTAAAATACGGTTTTACGTTTTCTATAGGCAGTGGTGGAAGATATGATATTGAACAGCACTTAAAACCTAAAAAAAAAACAATCAATCTGACTTTGATGCCACTTCAAGCAAAATGTATGATGCTTTTTTAAGCCGACAAATTTTCAAGGGCCTACAAGGAAGAAGGCAACTGGACTCATTCAGGTCTAATGATTGCACAATGCACATCGAAACTTTTGATCAAATATATTCCTGTGCACGCAAAAAATGTGAAGCCATTGTGTTCAAAGTTCTTGAGCCAAATTATATCGAAGAAATTAAAACTTCTCTGCGCAGAGTGAGTTTTGTGACAGTTGTGTTCTGATTGTTCTAATCGTGACTGTACAAAACTGTCCGCTCTTGGGTCGTTATTTTATACCACAACTAGATATCCGTTTCAAGACTTTGGAGATTGAAAATATTCCAAGGGAAATATCGGACATCAATTCAAAATACGTAGATAACACTTTGGTAAAATTTTGGCAATTTGTGCTTACAACATAAACTGTAATTTTGGCGGGTCAGGAAGGAAAGGCAAGAACAACACTTTTTGATTAACTTCAAGCAATTACCGGTAATGATCTCATTGGAGTTAATTGTGTTGTTCACGATTTAAATAAATATTCGTTTTTTTATCTCTAGACTGTTCATGTAGAAAAACTTGACGAAATTTGCGAAAAGTCTCAGACTAAATACTTCAAACTAGTTCGTTACAGAAAAACTAGTTTGCTATTTTTAAAACCAGCCATTGAGAGAATAGTACAACTTTAAATTTCTTATTTTAAAGAATTTGCTTAACAGCTCTTCATATGAGGTCCTTATTTCTTCATTTCATTCACTCCAAAGCCTCAATTTTACATATGATCATATTATTAGCAGAGTCCCAAAAAAAATTGTATGTCTAAAGTTGCTCTAGCAATGAAATGTATTAAATTAAAATTAAAATCTAGATTAGGAGAACAATTGTTTTTTTTTTTTTATATATTCTACACGCGTTCAAGGGATTATACTATCCTTTAAATGTTTCAACACAGCGCGGGCGTGAGGGTGATGTTAAGGAAGAGAAAGAATGAGATGAAAGATGTGTGGCGCGATGTTCTGAGACTGTAAGTGGTTGTTTTCTCAGATTTTATCTCCAGGGATGGCGGATAAGCTAATGCGGAGAAAAAAAATTACCGTGTCTTGTTCATTTATGTCTCTTATAATTCGCATTATTTTTATTTATTCCGTTGTCATATTTATGAGTAGTTTACTCAATCATCTATAGTTAGTGTTATGCCTGAGTAAACCAGCAACACATTTTATGACAATTTTTAGAATTGTTTTTTTTTTTTTTTTAAATGCAATATAAGAAAACATAGACAACCAACGGCAGGAATCGAACCTGTGATCACGAGGTTGACAGGCCAGCACACAACTATCGCGCCATGGTCAAGCAAGAAATTGCAAAGAAATTGATCAATGAATAATTCAAACAAAAATTAATTGACCAAAAGTAATGTAAAGCAAATATTCATCAATTTTACATATAACGTGTTACGAATACATAAATCATTGGGATTTATCTTTTAAATAATATGAATTTTTTAGTTGGGCAATTCTTCGAAACATTCGTTTTTCCTACCTGCCAGAAATGGAATGTTCATTATCTTTTGTCAACCAAAAGCAGAGGGATACAACTAATAATGATTCCACCTTGTTAGACGTATTTGTGTGTCACAAAATTATAACAAAATGGATAAAGAACAAAATAACTGTTCCCGAGAAATGGAAATATATATTTTAGCATTTTTGCTAAAATAAACTTTAAAAATCTTTTACTTATTGTCGTGCCAGGCCTTTGTCTGCCATGTTCAAATGCTCCAACCGAAAAAGTTGTTTGCATAATGAATAATATTTGGACAAATGAAAACACACACTAAATGTTGAAACGCTCGGAGCCATGTTAATGGTAAAATTAATCTATAATTTTAGCTGTCAGGAAATTAAAAAATATTTAATAGTAAACAATAATAATCATCAAAAAAGTACCAAGTACCAAAAATTGTGTTGGTAATGTGTTATTGATGTTAATGTTTCAAAGACTTGGTAAAATAAAGGTTGAATATTGAAAAATGTTTGTTGTTTTTGAGAATTTTGTTGATTTTTTTGATATGGTCACAGTTTATGGCCATATTTATGTCTTATAAAATTTAAGAGTTTTGTCCCATAAACGCCAAGCAAAAGTTGGGACTTATGTCCCACCGCAGTGGTGTATTATGTCCCAACTTAATTTTTGGGACTTATGTAGTCTCAACTTTTGTAGGACATAAGTCCCAAAAATCAAAATTGGGACTTATGTCCAGGGGACTTACGTCCCTACGCCTAATACTAGACTATAACTTTAACGAAATTTTCTTGCAGTCAACGATAAACAAAATGTCTGTTTCGATAGACCTTCTACACATAATAATTGTATGCAATTAATTTCTGATCTTATGTTCAAAATGCATTATAATTGATAACATTCGGAAGTCTTTTTATTTAAGGTTACTGCTGCAAGGGCCATAGATTTTGTAAATAACGCCGAATAATATTGTTACCATGTGGCTGATTTAACAATAACAATTAACTGTTTTTTTTCGTATATACTTTCAACGCTGATTAATAATAAGAATTATAAATTTTGTTCATTATTGAATTAGCTAAAAGCTTTGCAATTTATAACTAGGATAAAAGAAAACATATAAGCTGTAGTTATTGTTGGAAAAAAAAAAATAAGATAAATCAATTTACTTCCAACTAAACCATGCAAATCAATCATATTATTAGATTTTTCTTTTCAAATCTTACAAACGAAAAATAAAACTTAAGCAGGCACATTTAATAATTTTGTTTTAGATAATTTTTCTAAGAATAAACCTACTATAAATTTCAAAAGTCGTCTTATTCCAGGATTAAAATGCAAAACCTTAACAATAATTCTAAGAATATTATTTTGACGTGAGGCAGTTTATAATTCAAATAATTCCATAAAAGTATTATGTACAAATATTTTATCGTGAACATTCCAAAAAAAAAAGAACTTTCTGTCTTTTATGATTTTAAATTAAATGATATTTCCCTTAGAAATATGAAGTGGGTGCATGAAGTCTTTTGTTGACTTAAATCTTCAACAAACAATAATGGAGAATATTTATTTATTTTTTCTTTGAAATCTTAACCGATGAATCCTTTGTAAATAAATCACAGTAAAATCTGCGTCACATACATGCTCATTTATATTTTCCCAAAAACAAGGATTTAAAGAAGGATATTTCATGCAATGAAATATTATTTATGATTTACAAAAATGGCAATTAGCAAAGATTTCAAAGAGAAATGGTTAAAAAAATGAACTCAAAAGTCAGGAAATGGATTTATGGCCGCTTTGTATTCTTTCGGTATTCTCGAAATTCAATTCTGCGGATTTTCAAAAATCTATTACTATCCTGTGCGTTTTTTATTTATAGGATGAAAATCCTGTCATCGACCCTTAGGTGGTCCTACTCACCATCAGCGCAGCGTAGAAGACCTCAAAGACCGAATTACTGGGAAAGTAGAATGCTATACCGCTCCACATTTACCCAAAAGTGTATTGTTTCTATAGGCAGTTATCTTGTCGAGATAGTTTCATTAAAAGTCCAGGACCATGTTTTAAACTGGAACCAAAAGTTCTTATGTGGTTTTGTTTTAATTGCTCCAAGCTGGGCCGTTCAGTTGGCTGCATCCTATGCCAAAAAAAAAATCGTATGAAAACTTCAATAAGAATGATTCTTAGGACATGTGAAGCTTCATCAGATACAGAAACTTTTCAAATTAAAACAACTTTTTTAGTCTTTGACTTTGCTTCTATAATTTAATACTTTCCCAACAAAGTAATTAAAAATAAACAAATAAAAATTCCCACCACTGCTGGCACTGGCTGTGACCCCGTTGCGTCCATTTTACATGCAAACTTATTAAATTTTATTTCATAGCAAAAATTTTAAATCAAGTCATTCTTCAATGGTAAGTCTACCCACTGTTCCTATATACGAGTATACATACATATGTGCATAAAATACAATTCGTTAATCATTATTGACTTCGTGTCTCTGAAGAGTAACAACATACGTATGTGTATGTAAGTCATACATATATTTTCATCAGAAGAAGTGTATTTGCAAAGGAGAAGGATCTCTTAAGTGAAGTTGTGTGCTTAATACATTTATTGTATGTTTGTTCATGCAAGTATTTGATTAGAACGTGTTTAATTAAATATAAATTCTTTCACGATAATATGAAAATCTCAGGAGCTTTTTAAAGGCAACACAGTTTAAAGCATAAAATGCACGGTTGGTATAATAATGCATTAAATACACATGGTTGCGTGTTCCGGAAGAAAGCTCAAATAACTCAAAAAATCATAATTTTTACGAAGGGGAAAAATAAAATTAAATAAAACTACAAGTTTTAATAACATTTTTACTTGCGATTATAGGGACTAAAAGGCAAGATATGCATTCGTAAAAAGAATATGTGCGTCTCGGGACGCCTGACAGAATTGAAAACTTAAACTAATCTAACTTGAACTATTTAACATTGAAATTGCTTAACTTGAGAAAAGCTTCAAAAGTTCTACCCTCAAATAAAAAGTTATCACTTCCAAAAAATTCTAACAATCCAAACACCAAAAAATTTGGTCCCGTAATTCGGTTTGTCTGTCTGTCTGTACAACGCTCTAAAGCCTAAACGGCTAAAGCAATTTTCTTGAAACTTGTAATTTAAGTGTCCTAGATGATTGTCTAAAATACGTTTTTGAATGGTTTTTTTAGACACAAAACTAACGGTACCTGCCATACAATTTTTGCTAACTTCTTAATTATCTCAAAAAACGGCACCAACGATTTTGATAAAAAATTGGTGTGTGTGTATACTTGATTATGGTCTACATTATGGGCCAAACAAAATTTTAAAATATTTTGTTATTAACGGTACCTGCCATACAACCATTTTTATGATTTTCGACTTTTTCATAAACGGCTCCACGGACTTCGATCAAAATTTGTATACAGGATCTCCTTCAAATTCTAAATAATACTGCTTTTCAATTTTTTTTTTTCGAAAAATAGTTTTTTATTTAAATTTTTGAAAAAAAAATATTTTTTTTTTAAATTCAATATTTTTGAAAAAGGGTGGGCTACTTTTAATGAAATTTTGTTTTTAAATTTATATTATTAAATATTTAAAATGTTCATACCAATTTTTTCTTTAGAAAAAATTTAAGAATTTTTATATATAAAAAATTAAGTGAAAAACGATTTGAAAAATACTTTTAGCCGTTTGTATTAAGAATCTTTTGCATATAATGTGATCGAACATAGGAGCAAGTAAGTGCGATCCAGTCGTGCATTTTATTTTTTAATATTTTGCTCGGTACCTGCCATACAAACATTTTCTTGATTTTCGACTTTCTCATAAGCGGCTCAACTGATTTCGATCAAAAATTTTGTAGGAGGTTCTTTGATTTCTAAATAATAATGCATACCAAAATTTTCCAAAAATATTTGTTTGGATTTTCCAAAATTCAGTACTTCGGTGGCCATTTTTTTTTTTAAATTCAGTTTTTTAAATTTATATTATTAATCAAATTGTCATACTAAAATTTTTGTTCGAAAAAAATGTACGAAATTTCGTAATTAAGAAATTAAGTAAAAATACTAAAAAACATATTAAGCTGTTTCTTCTAAAAATCTTGTGATTAAGATGTGATCAACAAAAGAGCAAGCACGTGCGATGCAGTCGTGTATTTTATTTTTTACCAAAAAGATTAATCTTGGTTTTCTCAAAAACGGATCTAACGGTTTTTTAAAAACAAAAATCAGTACATTAGTGAAGGGAAAAGGTACATTTTGGTATTTTTTTAGTACCTCTTGCAGAACCTATTTTTTTGGTTTTCGATTTTCTTAAAAACGGTTCATTTGATTTTATAAATATTTGTATGCATCCGCTCCAAGAAAGTCTAAAGACAACAAACCAAACTATTTTCCTTAAAAAACAACAACGGTAAACAATAGAAATGTAAAGAAAACCGCTAAGAAGAAAATGTATTTCTCGAAAACGGCTCCAAGAATTTTTATAAAAAAAATTTCTATTCTTAAATTATTACAGTCTACTTTTATTTTATACTATTTTATTTTGAGTCCTTATTACCTATATTTCCCATAAAACCACTTTTCATATGTTCGACCTTCTCACTATTGGATGTACTGATTGTAATTATTTTAATAAAACTGCGTACTCAAATTTTCAAAAAAAAAATTCGATTATTAAAAATACATATTTTTTTTTAAATCGGTCTTTCAAAAACAAGTATGGCTTTCCTAGCAATAGATCAACTTGTGATCTGATGGTATATCTCACCGAACAGTGGCGCAAATCTTTACATCGTTTTGGGGAAAGTAAAATTATTGCACTTGATATTTCAAAAGAGTTTGGTATCAAGCCCTTTTATCGAAAATGCGTGCATTTGGTATCGATGAATTTCTTATTCGTTGGATTAGAAATTACCTTTTGGACAGTTCAATAGAAGTTGTATTGGACGGTTTCAAATCTGATATTTACAAAATAAATGCTGGTGTGCGCCAGGGCTCCGTATTGTCACCGACACTTTTTGTCATTTTTATTAATTATCTCTTATCTAGAACTTCTAATCCACTTAATTGTTTTTCTGACGATAGCACCCTGAGCTTTTCGTATTCGTTTGCAGATTCACTTCCTTGTTCTTCGGGTGTGGAATTGCAATGGCAGCGTATGATAAGCTCCTTAAGTTCTCATCTCGACATGGGGAATAAAAAACCATAAAAATCAAATCACAAATCTGACATTAAACTCAAAAATTCCGAAAAGACAGCTTTGGCCAGTCACAGTATTGAACACGGCCATTCTCCAAACTTTGAAGGCGTTGAAATCCTACAGACGGAGAAACATGTTTCAAAACGATACACGTTAGAAACATTACACATTCTCAACAACAAAAACAACATGAATCGAAAACAAGACACACAAAACATCTCTGTTGTGTATTGCTCTCTTCTTTCTTCCTAAATGTAATTTGTGCTTTGTTCAAGTCACACAGACTCAACTTCATTCTTTGAAGTGCTTATTAAAATTTTATTGTAATATAAATGTTTTGACTATTTTGTCTAAGTGAGTATTCATAATTGTGTTATTACTTTACTTATCAACCATTAATGTTATTTGTAATTTTTTGTGTAAATAAAGTACCCCTGAAGAAGGCAGCAACCCCTGCCGAAACGTTGGGAAAGCGAATGTAACTTGATTGTTTCATTGCGAAAATTACTGCGACCAAAAAAGCCGAAGAAAACTGCATTTCCACTGTGCAATACTAAATCCACAAATTGGTCAGAAAATCAACTTTATTGGAATAAAAAACCGTGTAGAATTTAATGCTTCAAAAAATCAATGCTGTCTTCTGTCGTTAAAGCAGAACCCAACTCCCATGCCGCTATCTATGAGCGGCACTTGCATTGAAGAAACCGATCAGCTTTCAGTCGTTGGCATGTGCATCATAGACCACCTCTTGTGGAACAACCACATTTTCGATGTCGCCAAAAATGCTGCAAAGTGGTTGGGCTTTTTTCGAAGGTGCAAGAAATTCTTCAACCCGTTTGATATGGCTGTAATCTATAAGTCCTTCATTCGTCCTAAGCTGGAGTAAAACTCGCGCATTTGGGCAGGAGCTCCCAAAACTTATTTGAACCTCTTAGATAGAATTCAGAATAGAGCTCTAAGAATGATGATAGGCGATAGAAATATAATGGAAACATTTACATCTCTAGAACACCATCGAAATGTTATATGCCTCTCATTATTTTATCGTTATTTTTATAAATAATGTCCAAGCGAAATAGCCAGTTGCATTGCTCCCCTTAAATTTTTCAACCGTAACACTCGAGCTTCTAGGAATGCCCTTGAGCCTAACTTCGGACGTATTGTTAAGTACAGATATTCTTTATACTTAACCCGGCTCTATTTTCCCCTACTATTTTGATATTCAGAAATTTAAAACCAATGTGCATCGGTATCTCCTGTTACATGCTGCCCTACTTTCCTAACGCTCGCACTGTGCTACAATATAATTCATCAGTCATTTTACGTTTTATCTGCGGAAAAATTCCTAGTGAGCTGAATTTTTGTATACACCTTTATTTTGGTGTTGTAATTAAGATGTGAAAAATCGACATTGATATCGTGCCGGTTAAAAAAGTTATGAAGTCCAAAATGTCAGGAAAATCAGTTTTTTCGCAAATATCTCGCGGTCTATTGCTCGGAGGTCAATAGTGGTCGATATAAAAATTGTTCCTAGAAAAATTATCTATAAAAAATGTCTTTTGCATTTTTCTGTAATATCAACCGTTTTCGGAGTAGATCGCTGAGAAAGCGACTGGAATGCACTTACATACGGTATTGTATACGGTACACCATTGCGTAAGCTCCATTATTTTTCTTAACAGAAAAAACTCTTGCCAAATTCAATGTTACTGCTTAATGCATCTGTAGCCTGACTTACCGAACCTAGCATCCGTAGTTATGGTGGAATAAGTTCTGTTGTTTTTCGCATTGCAGTATAACAATATCGAGAATGCCCACGTGTCCACAAACTACTTGGACGAATCTCGGGAAACACAAACAAAACAATCTGTCAAAATTTAGCTTTCGAACTAACGTGCTGGCCATTTATTTTCTGCGCTAAATTTTGACAGATAGTCGAAGTACAGTGGAAACCAAAAATTTTATTTCTTAGCTGGATCTGTGTATCTCTCTGCTAAAATGCTTGGCTAAATCTTAGCTTGACTAAACTTTGGAGAAAATATTTTATGGGAGCCAAATTTTAGCCCAAGCTGCGTACTATACTTAAGAAAAGAATCAGCGCTTTTGATTTCAAAAAATTATGTTTTGTTTTGTAGACCACTACTAACTTCTACAACATCACTATTTGGTAATAATTCATTGCATATAGAACCTGTATCACTCATTATGAACTTTTTAAGAGCAGAAAACAACTAAAATAACGTGTTTAATACAGAACGCACAGTTGAAATAATTTTCAACAGAACTAAACATAGTCCGACAGCAGTAGCAGGTATAAAGGAACGGGTCTCGGAACAATGAAATACCGAACATCTGTCAGTGGAGGTCATTTGGATAAGTTATTGTAGATTTTACTAAGTTCCTAAACCTCTATAAGATAAAGATAAGTATATTTTTCCCGAAACGTACAAGCATCAGATAAAAGTTTTTAAGACACCATGGTGTACCGTCTAAAATACCGTATGTGAGTGCATTCTAGTCGCTTTCTCAGCGCTCTACTCCGAAAACAGTTGATGTTACAGGAAAATGCAAGACATTTTTTGTAGATAATTTAACTAGGAACAATTTTTATATTGACCACTAATGACCTCCGAGCAATAGACCGCGAGATATTTGCGAAAAACTGATGATCGTGACCTTTTGACCTTCATAACTTTTTTAATCGGCACGATATCGATGGCGATTTTTCACATCTCCATAACGACACCATAGTAAAGGTGTATACACAAATTTAACTCACTATGAATTTTTCCGCAGATTGGGGCTTATGCGGGATATACACTGTTCAATTGCATTGCATGCACGTCCAAGAGTATTAGTAAGTACAGATTGAAGTTGCATATACACAAATCAAGCATGCAACATCTTCAATCTTTAATGTTTACATCCACAGTGTGGTGTGACGTTCTCCTATATAAAATAGACTTTTTTAATTTTCTCCGGGTAATTTGTTTTTGTCCATTTCAACATACAATTTTTGATTCCTATTTTAATTTAAATCGATAAATTCTAATATAAATTTTTATTCCATTTTTTTATTTCTCCGCTTCCTATTTTTCTTATTACTTCAACGTGCTATACGCAAATGAGCCAATTCATGTATGATCAATCATCAATCTTTCATATACACTATTTCAATGCAGTACGGTTGATTGAAGGAAAATCAAAAAGATTCGATTTAACTTCAATCATACACCCAATCTATACGTGTGAATTTTTCACTAATACACTTGCACGTGCATGGCATGCATTTTAACGGTGTATATCTGGCCTTAAAATGACCCAAAATTACTGGACTAGTGGTATCACGGAAAGGATTTGGCTCGGTTTAAATTCATTTATAATCACTTTCGTTCAACAATCTTAGTTCGGTGCGGCAACAATCTACTAGTTTTGACTTTGTGACGATTGAGGAAATGGTTTTGAATGTAGTCTGGCTCTGAAGATATCTATGGTCTTATTGTCAAATAGCCATTAGCATGATGTCATAAGAATATGCCATAACTCTGACACAAGTTGGACTTAGTCTTAGTAAGATCTGGTTTATGACCGAAAGCCAATGAAGTGAAGTTTGCAGTCACCGTTCACTCCATTTACGGAACTGGACTGAAGCTATAACTAAGTTATATAATGACAATACGTTTGCTTTACATCGATTGTGTAGACAAGCTTTAAGAAATTGAATTTTATAGAGATAATATGTTGAAGAGAACAAGCCTAGAAACAACACCAACATCAGATATAATTTTATCTAATCCTACATTTTTACCATCAACATGATTCTTATTATTTCTTATGTTTAAAAAAAAGTGATATACAGGGTGGCACACGAATCGTACTACAATAAGAAAAATTTAAATAACTTTTATTTTAATCGATGTATTTCATTATTTTTTTTTATTGGATTAAAAATTAAATTTTATTTTAAATAACTAATGATTTTTAAATGTGACAGACCGCAAATGACCTCCACGCTCATCCACGCATATGCGGCAACTGATCAGAAAATTGTTCATTGCAGCCTGATGGGTTGAAATTGGGATCGCCTCAATTATTATCTTAATGGACTGCTTCAATTCAGTCAAATTCCTGGGTTTCGTTTTGTACACTTCCTACTTGACATAACCCCATAAGAAAAAGTCTGGTGCAGTCAGGTCAGGTGACCTTGGGTCGTTGGAGTTGTAGCTCTGCCATAATTTGTGTGGCAACGTGTGCACTTGCTCCATCTTGTTGAAACCAAATCCTGCTGAAAGGGATACGTCTTCGGCGAGGTTCTGGGTAAAAAAACTCCTTCAACATCTTTCAATAACGGTTCCCATTGACAGTTTGTGTTACACCATTTTCTTCAAAGAAGTATGGCTCGACAATACACCTTGATGAAATTGCGCACCACACAGTGACTCGTTCTAGGTGCTGGTCCGTCTCATAGAGCATTTCTGGGTTAGATTCACTCCATATACGTCAATTTTGCTTGTTAGCATTGCCGTTTAAGTCAAAATGGTCCTCATCAGACATGAATAAACAATTTATCAATGTGTTGTCTTCTTCGGCCATTGCAATCATTTTTCGACGAAATTCCAGGCGAACAGGCAGATCCTGAGGGTTTAACTTGCTTGTAATTTGGACATTGTTTAAGTCATCATGAAGTATCCGTTGTAATGACCGTCTGCTAACTCCAATTTGGCCCAATAAGTTTCGAGTCGAAACACTTGAATTTGCCTGTATTGCCGATGCAACAGCCACTATTGTATCCTGAACCCGAACATTGGGATCTCGATGATACGGTCTTCGTTCCATGCTTTCAGATTCGGCAAACATGTTCACCAACCTCATAATGGTCCATCTAATCGAGGGAGTACCGCCAAACTCCAGCCTAAATTCCCTTTGGACGGATATGACGGACTGCAAAGAATGGTATCGCTGCACTATCCAAATCCTTTTTTCAGCATAGCAAGCATTCATTTTGATAAATCTAAATAGTAGCCTATAAAATAAAAAAAAAATAAGCCGATTACTCACATTGAAAAAAAGTTATTACGCTTAATTTTTGTAGCACGATTCGTGTGCCACCCTGTATGAAAGTTTAAACAAATATTATCTATATAGATAAATTCTTTTTAATGACACCAATCACACCCACACTGATACATCATAATTCACTTAAATTCTAAAAATCTAAAAATAAAATTCATAATCGAATATAATGATTGCAAAATTATAATCGTATTAAGGACAAGTATTATAAATAAAACAAAATATACATTAAAAATATATTAAGTATACGCACGAGTGAACCAAAAGAACGTATCATTCTTTTTCCATTTTCCATGCCTACGCAATATAAATATCCTGTTCCATCTCACATTTAACTTGACACGAAATCTCATTTGTTTCAGGTTCCGTCCCCAAAAGTATTGCTTTATCTTTATAATATCTCCCAACAAACTACGTGAGCGTATTTTTCACATAGATCCATTTTCTAAAAACATTTTAGCTTTATTGGCTGCAAATATTGACATTGGCCCGAAGAGCTTGTCCATGATGATGACGATGATGGTGATGAGGATAATAGTCGTGCCATTTAGGATGACTTGTGTGTGGGGTGTAGATGACAAAAGTGAAAAATCAGACCGGAATCATTTTTGGACAAAATGAAATGAACATAAATATATTAGCTTTGGCTATACAGAATAATCGAATACCGTTCTCTATTAATTAAAATTATCATGGAAAGGACCCTCTCTATTGTGGATAGGAGATTCAGCGGCCTAATTATGTATTCAGTAGAATGAAAAAGCGTGTTTATTGATGACAGCCTATATACTAGTTACACATGGTGTAATCTTCATTTTAAAAATATTCCTCAGCTATTATGCAACTCACTTGCTTATTTATTCATCTCATGGTTATCGGAAATTCTCTTAATGCAAATAGCTTGAACAAAGGATATTATACTCGTAATAATATCCATGGCGGAACAGATCCATATGTTAGCTTAATAACAACAACGGTTCTCTACACACAATATGCTTTCAGCATAAAAACTCAAAAGAAAAACATAAAATATGAAATCAATTTTGTATATAAGGCAGAGGCGTCCGAAGTTATACTTGTAGCGGGTTTTTTCATTGTTGATGAATCCACTTTAACAATTTGTGAAATACACATGTAAGCATTGTTGCAAAATAGTAATAAGCTAGAAAATATCGGAATTCTTTATTATATGACACCAGGGCCCATGTTCTGTAACTTCCAAATTGACAAAAGTAGTCCAGCAACGAAAAAAATGTGTTTGTTTTGTTGTTAAGATGTCAAAATGACTTTTTCAATTTATCGCCTTCCATTGGAAAATCCCATTCAAACAAACTAAAAATTTAAGGTATCGCCTGAACTTGCAGAAACCCATTTTTTTAGAGGCGTTAATTGAGGAAAAGTTATCGCCTGAGTTACAGAAAATAAGCACAGTATCGAAGTTGTCAATGAGATTAAGGACCTTGGTTTCATAATTTCAAATAATTTGAGTATCAGTACTCATATAAAATAAAAACTAATTGTAGCCAAGTCAGCAATTAGTTCAATGTGGTTACAATTTTTACTTGCGATTATAGGTACTATAAGGCAAGTTATGCATTCGTCGAAAAAAAAAGTTTTGAGATAACAATCAAACATGGCATTACGATGATAGCGAAGACGAAAAAAGATGGTCTAAAAATTCTGTCCGTCTGTATGTCTGTCTGTCAGTCTGTCTGTATGTATGTATAGACACCTACAGCTAAAATGTGCGGGCCGAATTGCTTCAAACTTGGTATTTAGTGTTTTTTAGGTACTGTACAGAGCGGAAATCGTTTTTTTTAGCTCAAATATAACTGTACCTACCATATAACCATTACGTTAAAGCCTATCTTTCTCGGAAACGGCTCTAACGGTTTTGATTAAAAAAATAAGTGCAGGTTTTTAGGTACGACCGATCATATGATTGAAAAATTTTTATTTTTAAAATGTCTAAAACGGTACTTTCCATAGGACTGTTTTTTATTTCGACTATCTCATAAATTCCTCGACCGATTCTTTCGAAATCTCACACGTATATAGGTTAAGGTTGTCCAATTTATACTGCGCACCAATATTTATAATAAATATTTTTTTGTATTTTTAAAAGAATTTAAAAAAAATTAAAATATTTTATTTAAAAAACTGCTCAATAATTTTTTTTTTCAAAAATTATAGTTATATGTATTTGCTGAATACCTATGAATTGGCCTTTTTGAATTTTTTTTAAGTTTTTTTTTTTTAACAAAACTTTTTTTTCTCAAAAACCGCTCAAGAGATTTTTAAAATTTTTTGCTCACAAATCCAAATGTATCAAAGAAATAAAATGGCGTACCTTATTTTGAGCTCAAATTAGTTTAAGTATTTATTTCAGAATTTTGAATTATTTTTTCTTTGATTAATCCGATTTAATTTTTTGTTTTTAAGTTTATATTATTAAATATTTAAGATTGTCATACCAATTTATTTTAAGAAAAAAATTAAAGAAACTTTCTGTATAAAAAATAAAGTAAAAAATGACTTAAAAAATATATTTAGATTTTAAATACAAATCTTTTACATACAATGTGATCGAACATAAGAGCAAGTTCGTGCGATCCAGTCGTGCATTTTATTTTCAAAGCCATTTGTGGACGAAACGTCTAAATTTAAGGTTCTCAACGCCACAATTAATAGTTGTTTCTACTATAGCAACAAGTGTACGGTTATCAACGGATGGATGATATTGAAAACAATTCAAAGAATGTTCAAATTACCCTTGAATACTCCAAACTAATGTTGAGTCCGGTTTACCGCAAATTTTCATTCAACACTTAAAGGCTAATGCAGACTTTTTAACCAAAGTCATACAAAGATCTGATAATAACTTACAAAAAAGAATGCTGCTTGTTGCTCTTCGCTGTGGTTATACTCCCTTTAAGAACTGGTAAAGATCATGCTTTGGAACATGGATTTCCTTTAAATCTAAGTCCAAACCATATAGCAGAATTGCAATATATCTTTTATGATTGTTGTTTTGACGAGGCACATAAAACTTTAAAACTTACAAAAATTTAATGAACCTAACCAAACATTTACTTATTAAATATCTGGCCATCTTTATTTTGTAAATTAAATTAGAAGAAAAAAGAAAACAAAGAAGAATAGGAGAACAAAAATTTATTCCGAACCATAACTTAAATTGATCCGCACGTCTTTTATTTAAAAAAATCATTTTCGCTCTCTTTTTGTATTATTAAAAAGAAAAAAAAATGTTTGTAACCTCAAAAATTAGTCTAGTTTGTAAAATTATTAAAAATTTTCAATTGTATTTGCAAAAGTTGACGAACGAAGGTATCAGATGCATATCGAAATGGTTAGGAAGTCTACTTCTAGGGCAATATATAAATCTCTTAATCTAAATTTATGCGAAAACAATTATTTTAGAAGGGACGTTTTTGCTTCCGATATGAGCCTTACATTTAAAGCCAGAACGGAAATTTTAGAATTTAATTCCAGACCGTATCGAAGAGATATCAAAAATATTTGTGGCCTATGCAATTTAAATCAGAACGAAGACGTCTTTCATTTCTAGGAATATGTCCTATTTTGCAATAAATCGTAGACTTTATTTTAAGAGTTACCTTACGAATGAAGAATTTGTCAGTGTTCTCAATGAAGAGTTTGGATGGAAATTGATGGTACGATATATTTCTCATGCAAACTGTTATAGAATTTGTCGTGAGAAATACACACCACATATACATTTTGTCTTAGATAAACTAAAAGCTCGATTTTTTTAAATTTAAATACATTTTTCCATTTTTTTGTTTTAACTAAACTAAAAGCACAATTGCTTATTATTTTTTTTCCTCTTCTAAGTTATTTAAATTCATTTTCCCATTTTTTGTGTTCGCTAAACTAAAAGCGCAATATTTATGTTCTTGCAGGTTTTGCATTTTTTTTACAACCTACTATTTCGATTTTAATTTACCTTTACCTAACTTTGTAATCTCTTAAGGAAAAATTAAAAAAAAACGGCAATAATCTTTAATAAAATTGTACTTATTTAGACGTATGTATTATTTTAATAGAAAGATTAATAATAATTATATTCGAAATCCTTTTTAAATTAAAAATTGCTGATAATAAACGGAGTATTATTTTTAACAGAATGTCTCACGCGGCGATTTTGTTTTTCATTTGAAAGTTCTTACTGTTCCTGATCAACAGCACTAATTTATCAAAGCATAAAACATCGCAGTGTTGGATCAAATTCAAGAGAGCTAGGGCGACCACTTGCCCCTATTAACCGGCGCATATGGTTTACTTGTATATTGACCAAAAATGTATTTTAAAATGATTGAATTTTGAGAGCTTTGATGTTTGGAAGGTCACTTTTGCTACAATAACACAATAAACTAACGTTTTCGATAAGTTTTTTGTTTGCCGTTTTATTAGAATTAAAGGCAACAGGAAATTGTACTTATACTTACTGACTATAATATACATAAGCAAACATATGATAGTAAAAATGAAAATAAATTGGGTTAGTAAAACTTGCTGTATTATGCTTTGTGTTCAGTACAGTTTATGAGGTAATTTCCTTTTTACAGAAAGCCCTTAATCTTTTTTTACATCTTTTTTTTGCATTCGTAGGTTACATTCGAATTTTATTTCTATGCTCTTAGACGGAATGGCAATCATTTTTTTCTTGGATTTATTAAACACGATTTTTTCATAAAATAGTTTAGAGGCTATATAATATATGGTGGCAGGTATGCGCAAATTAGTAGTTATAAAAAAAAAAGAAAAAAAGCAAATAAATTAAATAAATAAAATAGAGAAAATTACCTTAAAAAACTTTGCAAATAAGGACTCTGAACAGATCTATTTATATTTATGTAAAATATAAACAACAGAATACTCTGACTGATGGGTACTAGCCCAACCCAAAGATTCTCCTATTTTATTTGTGAAAACGAGACCCCACGATGACTTACTTTACTTTACTTTAGATGGCGCTTACATTCCAGGATGTATCACGTCCTCAACCAGCAAACCTCTCCAGCTAGCCCGTTCCCTAGCTAGCTGTCACCAGTTACGGTTGAGGTCGTTCACCACTTGATCGCGCCACCTAAGATAAGGCCTTCCTCTGTCGCGTTGTCCAACGGGTTTGGATACGAAGACTCGTGGGGCTGGTGCGTCGATATGCATGCGCTCCACGTGATCTAGCCATCTCAGTCGCTGTATTTTTAGCTTTTTGACCAGGTTGATATCGCTGTAGAGCCCGTAAATTTCGTCGTTAAGTCTTCTTCTCCACTTTCCACCGATGCACACTGGGCCAAACATAACTTGAAGAATCTTTCTCTCAAAGCAACCCAGCTGGTTTTCATCTGATTTTGTCAGTGTCCATGCTTCTGCCCCATACAGCAGGACTGGGATGATTAAAGTTTTATATAGGGTCTCTTTCGTTCTTTGAGAGAGGGCTTAACTACTGAAATGCTTGCTAAGCACGAAGAAACAGCGATTTGCAAGTGTGATTTTTCGTTTGATCTCCGCACTGATCCCAGGTAAACAAAGTCTCTGACTACTTCGAAGTTATAATCGCCAATCGTGACGTTTTGTCCCAGTAGATGGTGTTGTACTTCTCTTCCCGATGACAGCATATACTTAGTTTTCGTCTCGTTAACAGTCAAACCCATCTTCGCCGCTTCCGCTTCAATACTTGCAAATGCTCCACTGACAGCTCGCTTTGTTCTACCTATGATGTCAATGTCATCAGCATAAGCTAGGAGTTGAACGGACTTTTGAAAAATTGTGCCTCTGGTGTTGACATTTGAGTTCCGCACAATTCCTTCCAGCACGATGTTAAAGAGATTGCATGATAGCGCATCACCCTGTCTCTAACCTTTCTCGATATCAAAGTCGTCGGTGAAGTTCTTACCGACTCTGACGGAGCAGCGAGATTCCTTCATTGTCATTCTGCACAAGCGGACAAGTTTGGCAGGGATGCCGAGATGTGACAAGGCTCTGTATAACTCGTCTCTATCAACGCTATCATAGGCGGTTTTTAAGTCAATGAAGAGATGGTGCGTATGGACTTGGAATTCTTGGGTTTTTTCGAGGATCTGAGTGTGAAAATCTGATCGTTAGTTGATTTTCCTCGCCTAGAGCCACACTGATAAGATCCGATCAGGTCGTTGGTAAAAGGTTCTAGGCGGATACACAAAATAGCCGACATAATTTTGTATGCGATGTTGAGGAGACTTATACCTCTGTAGTTGGCGCAGTTCAGAGCATCTCCTTTTTTGTGGATAGGGCACACTTTGCCGAGCTTCCATTCATTGGGCATACTTTCCTCCGACCAGATTCTAGAAATGAGTTGCTGTATGCTCCTGAACAAGTCATATCCCGCTGCCTTAAACAGTTCAGCTGGCAGGCTTACTTCTTCTAGGTCAGGTGGACGGATATTTTGACCATCATCGTCCAAGTTGAATGGGTTGTTCTGCATAGCAACGGATGGTTGGCAGTCTTCACCGCTTAGCAGATTGGAAAAGTGTTACTTCCAAATTCTCAGCATCGTCTGCGTATCTTCTATGACATTACCATTTTTATCACAGCAAGCTTCTATTCTGGGCTGGAATTCTTGGGTAGATCGTTTCACCTTTGATAGAACTTTCGAGCGTTACCCCTGCTGTATCATCCCTCAATAGACTCTACCGCTTGCTTTTCGTGCTCGCTCTTCTTCCTTCTTAGGAGTCGGTGTTCCTCTCTTCTTTTTTGCACATAGACCTCGCGGGCTGCTCTCTTATCAGTTCTGGTCCTAGCTTGCAGCATTGACTCATAGGCTTCGTCCTTGGCTGCCAACAGTCCTCATCGAACCAGAGGTTTCGCTTTGGTTGTCGATTGAAACCCGGCACTTCTAATGGCTAGCTGGCAATTATTCCACTGTTCGTCTATAGTTGGTGCTGCTGGTGCGTTTTCTGAGAGATTGAGGGCGACGCGGTCGGCAAAAGTTGTAGCAGTCTCTGGTGATAAAATTTTACAGACGTTGAACTTTCTCCTAATATCCTCTCTTCGCTGAGGCGCCAAGGATATCCGCACCCGGACTCTTGATACTACCAGGTAGTGATCCAAGTCTATGTTGGCCCCTCGGAAAGTTCGGACATCCAGGATACTGGATGCTTGCCTGGCGTCTATCGCGACATGATCAATTTGGTTAACAGTGCCTTGATCTGGAGACTTCCAAGTTCCCTTGTGTATATTGAGATCCACGAAGACTTGCGTTAGGAAATATTTCAAGGGGTCAATACTAGAACTACTAAGCAGTTAAATTAAAGTTACAAGTCTATTCCCACTTAATCTAAACCAAGAAAATACGGCAAGAAATTCGATTTCTAAAGGCTTCCATCCCATGATATCAGGAGCAGTGTTGTCCCTCTACTTGTCGTAATTGTTGTAATGTAATTGTCTACATTTAAACGTAGGAAATCGTTCGACAATGTTACCAATAACTTTGAAATCTGAAATCTCACAAATGAAATCATTACAAAAAGTCTTTGCTACAACGATAAACACGTGGTTTCAATATTTTCCATGAAATTTCAAGGAATAAATTATAATATTTTCTTTAAAAATAAAAGTTATAAACGCGTGGGTGCTATTAAAATAGCTGGACCACCTTAAAACAAAGCCGTTGAAAAGATAGGCTATCTCTTGGTGAAAACCAATAATAAATAGTCAGCTCTTTGCTCAGTGTGTAACAATATTCTCTAAAATACTGCTGACAATCGTCTTCCAGGTACAGGTAATAAAATAATATGAGAAAAACTTGGTGGTAGCACACTGAAATTGTTGTTAGTCTTTCAAACTAATTAAAATTGAAAATGTTATTATTGTCTCAATATTAATTTCAAAACTAAAGCCTTTGCTCATATTTTGTAATAGGAATCGATGCATACCTCAAACATGGACATTTCAATCTGATGATGTCTCAATTGTATTTTTATGATATTTAATATTTAAAAGCCATGTGACTTAACCATTTTATCAGAGTAAAACCAATGGCGCAAAATTTTAAATATTTAACCCTACCGTAAATGCGTTTCAAAATGGGAATCGACTGTAAAAATGAATTTTAATAATAAGGGTCGACTTTTTGATAATTTTAAACGATAGAAAATATACTTTAACGTTGAAGATGTCGTTTAGCTTTAAACAGAATAAAGGGCTTCTCGATGTTGACGTTTGACATTTCATAACAAACAATTAAAGAAAATGTTTTCTGAAGAAGAAGGTTATATTATTTTTGATGATTTTGACCTTTTGGGCTTTTTAGAATAACAAATATATATAAAGTACGAACAAATCCGTTCGAAGAACTTGAATGCCTTGAATTTTATTCAAGATACCGATTTCAAAAACAACGGTTCGCTTTTTGATTGTAAAATGTACGTAAAAGCTGATTGGTAATACAGCCAATTCCTATTGTTGAACAATTTGTTTCTTTATCTGAATCGAATTATATATGAAAATCTTTTTCTGAATTTTTTAAAATCTATTTGAGCTTTTATAAATGATTATAAATATAGTTTCTGTGTTCTTGTGCTTATGTCTAATTTTTGTTCAGTCCCCATTACTCTATCTATCGACAAATAAGTTGTCACATAAATTTGATAAACGTAGCACTAAAGATCTACTTTAACTAGAACGGTTATTTAGGCCCGTTTGCTGATACACACCTTAAGCATTTAAGTTCTAACGGGTGATTTTTTTGCTACTTGGTTTTTGACGTTTATATTTTTGACAGATCACACATGACAAATTCCACGAACATTTGACATTTCGATTCAGTATTGTTTGCCATTTCATCATAAATAGACTTACGCCTGAACAACGTTTGCAAATTATTGAAATTTATTATCAAAATTCGTGCTCTGTGAAAAATGTGTTTCGCAAGCTTTTATCGCAAAATTTTCTTCAGCGACGAGGCTCATTTTTGGCTAACTGGATACGTGAATAAGCAGAATTGCCGTATTTGGAGTGAAGAGCAGCCAGAGGCAATTCAGCAGCTACCAATGCATCCCGAAAAATGCACTGTTTGGTGCGGTTTATGGGCAGGCGGCATCATTGGGCCGTACTTCTTCAAGGACGATGAAGGCCGCAGGGTTACGGTCAATGGAGAAAGGTACCGTTCGATGATAACAGATTTTTTTTTGCCGAAAATGCAAGAATTGAACTCGGTCGACATGTGGTTCCAACAGGACGGTGCCACATGCCACACTGCACGCGAAACCTTGCATCAATTGAGAGGCGAATTTGGTGAGCAGTTGATCTCACGTTTTGGCGCAGTCAATTGGCCACCAAGATCATGTGATTTGACCCCGTTAGACTATTTTGTGTGGGGCTATGTTAAGTCTATTGTCTATGGGGACAAGCCAAACACGATTGCTGCCTTGGAAGCCAACATTGAAAGCGTCATTGGTGAGATTCCGGCCGAAATGTGTGAAAAAGTTTGCCAAAATTGGACCTTCAGAATGGACCACCTGAAGCGTAGCCGCGGGCAACATTTAAGTGAAATTATTTTTAAAAAGGAAATGGCAGAAATTGATTTATCGATCCAAAAGTTTCATTCACTTTTTACAAGTTTCTGTGTTTTTTTTAATTTTCAAAAACCAAGCTCTTAAAAAATCACCGTTTACTTAAGCACTTATGTTACAGTTTACGCAAAGGAAAAAGTAGCCCATAAGCGTTTTAAGTTGAACATAAATATGTATGATTCGTATCAGCAAACGGGCCTTAGCGTAAATCAAGACAAAGTTAGACACAGGCTGTCAATTAGACGACGGCTTTAACTAGAGTTGGGTTTATTTTCTAAATGAGGACTATTTAAAATTTGGCCTCCATATCCTTGCAAAAAAGATTAAACTTGGAGAACAAAAAAATAAACAACTCTAAATTATGTAATAAATTGTCAATTAACGATTTACTTACTTAGGTCCTCGGAACTGTTATGTCCGTGAGGTTCCGCTTGCGGGGCATAGGGCCTCAACTCCTCCTACGCGCCATCGTGTACGGTTTCTGGAGATGTACTTCGGCTCTCTCCAACTCTTCCCCACTTGTGCTGATTCCTCTTCGACCGTCCTTCGCCAAGTACTTCTAGGTCGACCCACGCGTCTACCTCGCTGCGTGTGGGGGTTCCATTGCATCGCCTGACTCGCAATGCACTCTTGACCTTTTCGAAGCGTATGTCCAATCCACTGCCACTTTCATTTTCGTATTATAGTAAATGGGTTCCTGACCTCTCCTCGCATGAAGTTCATCATTGGAGATATGGTTTGGCCAGAAAATCTTCAAGATATTTCACAGACATCTATTCACGAACGTTTTCATCTTTCTTGTGACAGCGGGTGTTACTTTCCAAGTTCTGCACCCATACAGAAGCACGGACTCAACAAACATTGGAGTGGAACAGTCGTAGCTTGGTCTTAAGGCATATAGAGTTGTTTCTCCATATTTTGGACAGCATTCCGAATGCAGACTTTGCTTTTCCGATTCGACTTGTTATGTCTTGTTCGGTCCCGCCATCAGTAGAGACAATACTCCCAAGATATTGAAAACTCTCTACCATCTATACTTGTTGTCCAGAAATATCTATTTGTGTAGATGATGAAGTTCCAAAGCTAATCCTTTTTGTTTTTGCCGTATTGATCTTAAGCCCGACGGTTTCAGCTTCTCTCTCCAACCTTATTGTCATTTGATGGAGATCCATGATCCTATGATAGAGTAAGCATACGTCATCCGCGTAGTCCAGATGTTTGAGGAAAGCTTGCAGATTCCACTGAATTCCTCCATTTGCAGTCGACAAAGCTGCATGCAGCACATCACTTATCACCAACAAGAACAGTATTTGTGACAGTATACAACCCTGTCTAACCCCACTTTAGATTTCAAACTCCTCTGACAACATTTCTGTATGCAGCACGTGACATTTGGATCCATCATACGTAGCCCTAATAATAGCAATCAATTTATCCGGGATTCCCCTCCTGCCCAAAGCAAGCCAGACAAATTCTCTATTAACACTGTCAAACGCCTTTTCGAAGTCGACGAACAGCAGGTGAAGTGGTGATCGATATTCAACAGACTGTTCGATGATGATTCGCAAGGTGTTGATGTGGTCCACACATGAAGATCCAGAGCGGAATCCTGCTTGGTGGGTGTCAAGTGTTTCTTCGAGGTGGTCTTTTATTCGCTCCAGGACGATTTTTGCTATTACTTTGGCTACTGCAGGCAGCACGCAAATTCCTCTCCAGTTTTCGCACTGCGTAAGGTCACCTTTCTTTGGGAGCTTCACAATCATTCCCTTTTTCCATTCCTCAGGAAAACTCTCTATTTACCAAGCTCTCTCAATGAGTAGGTGCAGGAGCTCACTCGATGTTATTGGCGCTGCTTGTAAGAGCTCTGCGGGAATACTGTTAAGTCCAACCGATTTGTTGTTCTTCAGTGCTTTGATTGCGGGTAATATTTCTTGCCTACTAGGGGATACGGTGCGTATTCGGGAATTCATTACTACGGACACGTCATTGCGTGTTGGGATACCTTCACTGTTGAAAACTTGGCTTAAAACCACAGTGCTCCTTCCACCTTTTGAGCTGGTCCTTATCCGAAACTAGCAGCGACCCGTCTATATCTTTTATGATGTGTTGTTTAGAGCTTCGGACACATGTAAGCTCTTTAGTAATTCTGTAGACGGTCCTACTGTCGCACCTGATTGCGGCCTCTTCTGCTTCTGTTGCCAATGCGTTAATGTAGTTACGCTTATCACGTCGCACGCTACGGTGTACTTCTCTCATCTTCATGCGATACGCAGACTCTAGATCATTTCTTCCTGCTGCTGGACTAATGATTTGCTTACAACCAAATTTGCAGGCATTTGAAATATAGTTTCTTTATTGTTTTCATCAATTTTTTATTACTGAATTCCTCAAATTTTAGTGAAAAGGTTTATCATAACAGATTTCTCCCATAATTTAAAGTTTTTCGATAGCTCTAATTTAAATATATGAAACTAAAACTTTTATAAACATAGAACTTGGTTCTTTTTTTTAACATTTATATTTTGTGGTTTGATACATTTTAGTAGGAAAAAATTATGAATTCTGATGGTTTTACGAATTGTCTACAATGTCTACATTGTGGCAAAATTTTTGTCGATAATTGAGATTTGTCTACATCGAATTATCTACATGTAGACAATCGAATAGTCTACATTTATTGCCTACATGGCACAACACTGATCTTTACGAGATTCTTCTCTGATTGAAACTTTAATAACTACCTGAGAAAGTGCTTTGCTGCCAACATAAAATTAGGAGAACCAGGTGGCAGCAAGGCTTAGAAAATTTCTGACATAAAGTTAATAAGTACGAACATCGCCATAAGTTTAACCAAAATCATTTCATCAAGTAACAATTCAACATAGACTATAGATGAATATACAAAACATGCGTCCAACTTCACCAGGTCAAAGTAAACGTAAATACATGTACTTCAGCTCCCAATCCATGAAATGTGCTGACCACTTGCCTGCTTAATAGGTAACTTTGGCAACAATTGACTTAGTTCGGATTAAGCACCATCTACAAAAGCAAAACTTCTAACTATTTTCCACATATTCAAGAAAGGAGACCTTAAGAACTGTTCTATAACTACAGCCTTCTCGGTTAGTAATTAAATATCAGTGTGACTTAGTCCAGCAATACTATCGGAATTTCAAATTCACATTTCATAATTTTCGGAGTAGAAACAATGTCATATTCTTCAAACTTGTAAGCTGACAAGTTGAAGAAATTGATGAGCGCATGCTGCTCCGGGAAATAAATAAAGGAATATATTTTAGGGTAGTGTTGCACTGCGACCTTGAGATCTATTGTGTTCCATTTACAGAACTGGCTGAGATTTCTCATTTTACAATACGTCCTCCAAACTTATTACTTTAAGGAATACTAGTATATAGGGTACTTTTAACAAATGATAATTCCCTTTCCTCTTTTAGATGATCTCCCAAGATTCTCTGTCGCAAGTGAATAATGGAATTACATCTACTATAGTCTGATGTCTCCTTGTACACTTTACAACTTTGACAATTTTTGACAATTAAAACTTTACTAAAATAAAACAATTCGCATTGATTACAAATTTAACAAAAATTAATAAAAGGCTGCAATCTATAGATTTCAAGGAAGATTCAAAGACAGCCATCAGAGAAACAGAAAGAAGAACTTACCGAGAGCATTGCTCTTTTATCTCTTAGTTTGTTCCTACTAAGGCTCAGATTGATAGATTGTAGTTAGCAAGAAGTAATTTCGACTCATGGGCTCTGGTCCCATTTGAGGTAACTTTGCTCTTATTTTTTGGGGCCTGTTTTATCATTGACTGTATTCCTATATTTCCCGGTAATTAATGGTGTGAGATGTTATTGTACTTGTCCAGCTAATTCAGCCTGCTCACGCTTTCCCATACCAGTTTTGAGCTGATGGAAAACAGCTTATTGCATTTAAAGCAGCTTGACCATCTAAACTTATTGCTATGTTTTGATTCCTATTGTTTCTTACGAGATTATGTTCTGCGCATTTTCCAGTAGCGTTAACACCCGTCTGGAAAATGCTAGTAGACTAGCCTATCGCAACAGAGAGTTTGGTTCTAGGCTAGGCCCAAAAGCTCCTGCAACGTCCCCTAACTTGTTCTCGATCTATCAGTGTACAACTCGACGGCATTTGCTTTGAGGGTGTTCTTAAAATTCTCACATACGCAAACATTTTTGGAACTTAACTCTATTCCGAAGTTATATTTTTTAATCATGTCATCTCTTGGAATATTCTACAAGTTGATTTCTGTAGACTTAAGCTCTTTTCCTAGAATATATAATTTTTCCCATCCTATTTCCCTCTTTGGCAAATAACAAAATGGCGCCTTTAGCATACCATTGGAGTAGTAAAGTTGATAATAACTTCCATTGCTGTTGTGAGGCAGGTTCTCATTGCTCCGGCAAATTCGGAGATATGAATGTCATTCGCGTGAAACAAAATTTTGGACAAGGCTATGAAATCTGATGTTTTTAATATTGATTGATAATAGGTCAGAACTTTTATGCCTTCAAAGAAAATCCTTACTTGCTCTGCCGACGTTATGGACGAACAGTTAGATTGTCATTGAGAATGGACATCTGATATTGTCATTGTAGACAAGGATGTCGTCGAAAACTATAACTCATTGCTAGTTTTTGATTTTTTGTCAACGTGAGCTTCACTTTAGACTTGGATACCAACCATTATATCGAACGAATCCATATAGATAAATGCAACGAACTGTGGTCATGAAAATCGAATTGACAACAATGTTTTATATTATAAAATCTTTAACTCAATCACAAAAAGATAGATAACCCGATTCAGCTGCCCACGTAAGAGAAATTGCAATAAAATGAACATGATGTATCTAGCAACCCCTCTGTATAGAGAAGTTGTACCGTAGTACATCCTTACAGAATTACGAATTTATCCTTTTAAGATTTTTAATCATTTTGATACAATATAATTCTGCCGAAAATGTACAAAAAATCACTAAAAAATAAATATTTGTCAAATACCTTAAACGTTGTTCATATAAAAGCTGTTAAAATTAAAAATTGAAGATAATTGCTTCCCATAAATTACCTACAAATTTTACATAAAGCAATTACCGTAAGGAGCAAACTAAATAATTTATACACCATGATTCATGAACTATGAACCATAAACAACACATTAACACATCAGTTTCTTTATTATACTGTTCCTGGACTTCTTCATGTAAATTCACTTTAATGCGAAAGAAAAATCCTTATTCTACTGGTTAGAATTTATAACACAATTCGAAAAATGGCTAAATCAAACTTCACTGGGTGATACTTCTGCATAACAACCTAATTTTATGATGACAATTTAACATTTTCAAATTGCTGTGAATGTGTTGCTCCTGTGTGTAATTTGATAAGTTAATTGCAACCTGTTAATGCAGCAGGGACCTATACACATAGTATCCTGCACACGCAATCTGCACATTTACATAACTACCAATGTATCTGTGTATCTGTTGTAAATCGTAGTGCACGAAATCAAGCACACTCTACAAGGATATCGAATATTTTATAAATGCAAATTGATCAAATGAGTTTTAGCTTCCCTTCCACTGCTCTATTCAAATGGTTTTTTGATTTGTTATGTAAGAAGGGTTTAATTACACAATCTAATAAGAGAGATGTTGTTTCAGATTTTGGCTAATTTAAATGCAAAACTGCAATGTAGCTATACTGTATTGAAGGACTATAAGGAAATAGAAGAACATGGCAGGTAATTAATGAGTGGCAAGGCTCAATAACTCTGTCGGGCTACAATTTGCATGAGTGAAGTTTGCAGACGTTGGGCGGCCACTTTGTGAATCACATACAATGTTTTTCTTCCACATTATGTGAAATTTAATAAATTTACCTACACCATTATAAAAAAGCATAAGCTTAAAAAATCAATTTTTTTTAATTAAACAATTTGAACAAATAGAGTCTGTATATTTGAACAATGAATTTTGAAAGTATATTCTTGACTTTTTAACTAGGTACTCTATCTAATTAACACAAATATTAAACAAAGAAAGAAATTAAATCGACCTTTTATAATTGCTCTTTAACGAGGTATGTTTAAATATTTTTAATACGTAATTTTGGTAGCGTGACAGCTCGTGAGAACCAAGGTCTAGTGATTTACAATGCCAACCAATCCTGCATGCGTGTTGTTCCTTTCTGAGTCATCAGTAATGGAGGCTGTTGTAAGCCCCCACAAATCACCACTACCATGTTCGAGTAGCACTTAATTATGAAAGCAAAACTTTTGGAGCAATTTGTAGTTCCTTGAAACAGTCATTAGGCATGTAAAAGGAACATTTAAGGTCGAATAGGCTGAACAGCTTTCCCAAAGAATTCGACAAAATATTGTAATAACTGAGCACACTATAACAACAAGCTTTTTAGAGATGCTTCCTTAAATATTTATGATTATTGTGCCTACAGTCAACGTAACTTTTCTAACCTTATTTTATACATTTGCTAAATCATTAAGTATATTCATGCAATGATATAAAACACTGAATAAATTTACCACATGCGTAAATTTACCACATGGTTAATGAACTGTCAAAATTTACATGGAAAATTATTATTACGCAAATTGGATAAACGAAATTTTTGAGGAAAGTTATTCAGTAAAATTAACCAAATATAGAGTTAAATTAACGAACAGGTGATTCAATTTTACACCATTTATATAATTTGACCTGGTGAGAATTTTTAACCGCTTATGGTCTTTTTCGTAAATTTATCATTTTACGCCATTATTGCTTAACTTGTCACTTTGCATGAATACGTTGTATATACAATATATAAAAATGTATGTGGTCGTAATAATAAGGACATCTTATTACTTTACATAAGACAAGCTTGGTTATATTTTGGATGAAAGTTTCAAAGTTTGCTCCAAAGAGCTAGAAAAAATAAAAAAAATTGATTTAATTAAATTTACCCACACCCACTTTTTTATTTTATGGTTTTTATGATGTGGTTCCATTTCTTGGAAACGACTCAAATCATTTGTATTACATTTTCAGCGTTCATTCTTTTATGCAAGAAAACATTTAAAAAAACAAAACTCAAATGGTTTTAATGAAATATTCAGAGCTTATTATTTATATGAACAAAGAACTACCCACTTTTATAACTTCGCGGCTACTTTGCTCTATATCAGATCTTTGGATTTAGATGAAATTTGTACAGCTAGCTAAAATGGGCGAGAAAAAAAAATCTTAAATGACTTAAATAAGATCCGTTCGCTGCCACGCCCACTTATCTAATTTCTTAGTTTTTTGGAAACGATTTTAAGGAGTTTTCAGAGAAATACAAAAATAAAAACTTTTCTTTAATAAAATCTGCGACCTACCACGCCCACTTTATTGACATTTCAGGATTTTTTGGAAACGATAAAGGGGTCAAATGAAATGTTCTTATTTTGCTCTTTTATGATTGAGATAAAAATAAAAAAAATTAATTAAGTAAATTCTGCTTACTGCCACGCCTAATTTTAAGGTTTTTCAGTATCTTTGGGAATGACACCATACGAGATTTATTTATTTTGTATATAGATAATATTTTAAAATTTCAAGTCATATTTTTCCATGATCGTATATGTCCAGTATAGGAAATTTGTGCAAAATCACACTTACAAAAATTGAAAATTTCCCGAAGACAAAATATTGAAAATTATGATAAATTTACCTCGGGGTTTTTCTACTCAATTCTTTATTGAAAAAAAACGGTGTACATAAAGTTGCAAGAAAAATTGAAATTCTCACCCAAAGATTTAATATGCAATGTATTCTAACATATAATTAATCAATAAATTTCTTGTTTTTTTTATTTATAGCTATATTTATTTACATATTATTTATGTAATTATTTGTTAAATTGTCTATTTATATATTTATTTATTATTTAATTTTTCTTAATTTTGCAATTATTTAACTTTAAAATTATATTATTTATTATATTTTATTTATTTATTTAATAGTCTATTTATCTATTCATCTATTTGTTATTTAATTGTTATTTATTATTTAATTGATATTTACTATTTATTCTTTTATTTATTTAATAATTTATCTTTCTAATTGTTTGTTTATTTATTTACTTACTTATACTTGCATTTATTTATATGTCTCTGCTTATGTTTTGTATTTTTTATATGGTACAATTCTTGTTTAAAATATTCAGTTATTATGTTAATTATTATTTAAATACTAGTGACTTTTTTCCCTTATTTTTCATTTATACAAAATTCTGAAAAAACTTACTAAATGGAGGTTTTAATCGTAGTTTAATTTAAAATGTTTAAACAAATTTACTATTGTAAGATATTATATTTATTTTAAATACGAGTATCAAATCTCTGAACAAACTGTGTATTATTAAAACAGTATAAAAATTAATCTATTAAAATATCTATCTATCTAATTTGAAGTTTATCTAAGTAGATTTTGTTCAGGTTCGTAGACAGTGATTGCCAAGAAATTTTAAGCTACATTTAAGAATAATATAATGAATAATGTTCAAAACCTATTGTATTCAACCAGAGATCCTTTATAAGAATGCAAAGTTGATACAAAAAAATTAAAAAATTAAGAATTTGGAATTATAAAATAGCCACCAGAAAAGTTAAAAGTTTTGATAGTTATTTATTTTTTTTTATTGACGGAAATATTTTCAAATTATTTTTTTTTAATATAAAAGGAATGAACAAATTCCAATTAACATTTCCACTGCTGTCATTTTGTTTCCACAAATTTTATATCAATTCACAACTTTGAAAGGAAAATTGATATAGAAACTGTTCCCGAAAATTTGGTACCAATTAAAAAAAAAATAAAAAAACATATTTGGCTTAGCAACTGTGGCAGGGAAAAATTAAGTTCGTAGACGATTATGAAAGTAAAAACTAATTTAATTTTTAATTATCAATAATGATAAATATCCCATCAGTTTTTCATAACTCTAGTGAGAATTTTTCCAATCTGTTTTCCATTAAAATTTTTAAGATGACATGGATATATGAGGGAGTTCTCAACTACGACTAAATTGCTCCATGCTTTATGCACAGACACTGCGAAGCATGTGTCACAGTTCACAATGGACTAATTATTAAGATTGCATAAGCTAAAATTTAATGAATGTTTAATGTTTGGAATTGTTGAATTCGCACTTTTTAAACAATTTGATGGTTTTTTGAAATAAAGTCAGGTTCAGTGTTGGGTAGTTAGTGGAGCTTTACACATTTTAATTAGTTACGCGTAACTATTGTAACTAATCTAATTAGTTACGTTACTGATGTTACTAAATGTAAGTAACCAATTATTTTGATATTTCTCCAGAAAAATCTTCACATCGAAATAAAATTCGAAGCAAAAAGGCGCGTTTTATAAGTTATGATTAAAAAGTTAAAAAAGTTCTGATTTAAAAGTTGAAATGTCTCGGTCAAAAAATTAAATACAGCTTCAATCCGAAAGGTCTCTTACCAATTCGTAGGATGATCCAAAAAGATGCGCAACAAAAAATTGAATTATTCGATCCCGCTAATAAAAAATCTCTATCAGTCAACAACTTTATTAGCTGACGCTGTCAAGTTTTGGTGGTTAGAATTAAACGTTCCAGCACAATGTTCGAAAATCTCTACAAATCTCGTCTTAATAATTCGCTTAATGTTTATGCACTATCATTTTACTATTTACATCCTTAGTACACTAATGACAAATTAGACAAAATATAATTTTCAAATTAATAACTTTCTTTTAAAAAATGTTAAATTCTGAAGGACTGAATGTGATCTTTTTAAATCCAAAGACGTAGTTTTTAAAACTTTATATGAAAATAGATTGCAAATCCAATTTTGTTATGGAACACAGCCGATATCTACCTAATCTTTCAAAGCTCACACTAAAATTGCTTAAAATTCCCGCATCGTTCCAAGAAATAGAGAGTCCTTTTTCGAAAGCGTCCTTAATTCACACCCCTTTGAGAAATGAACTGCCTTTCGAACGTTATAAAAAATAATATTTATTTATAGAACTTTAAGAATGGAGACATATATTTATATTTGGAGGATTTTGACTTTGACAAATTCAACTTATTTAATGCCTACATATGCATTTGGGTTACGTACATGCATTTGATCTCCAAATTCTTTAATAATCTTTCTTTTGTTATTTGTTATTTATTGTTTACTTCTAAATGTTACTCGTATTGTTCGTTTTTTTTCAATGTTCATTGAGCCAACATTTTTGTTAGCTATATTAGTTACATAAGTTACATTAGTTACGCGAAAAATGAGATGTAACTAATTGCAATTAGTTACGCGTAACTATATTTGGTAACTTACTCGGGGTATTACGTTGAAAGTAGGCACTTTATTTGTCTTATTCGATTTATTGGTAAGCAATATTACCGATTTTCTTAAATATTCAGAATCTTTTCGGATAATGTTGAAATGCACGCTCAAACATCTTTAAGTTCTGCTTAGGATTTCTCAAGGAATTTTTTACCATTGGCACTGCCCATCCTGGAATGTTAATATGTCATTTTAAAAAGAATTAAAAAAATTAACCTTACAAAAAAATCATAAATCTTTTTAATGCCATTTGAAAATTTTCGAAAGACGCAGACAAGCTCAATGTACTTATTCGAAAATTACCATTTTTTTAAGGTCAACTGATATGGAAATCGTCTAGGCCATTAACTGATGAGAGCATACAAGGTTATTTTTTATATTATTTAGATAACCCAAGCTTAGGGCTGGCCACGAGACGAGTAATGTGTCGGAATATCGAGACGATAATTTAAAAAAAATATATAGGTATCGCATTAGTGTCGTCGCACCTGTAAATGGAAACACCTTAAAGCAATTCTAATCGTCCTACATCTTTTTTCCATTTCCAGTTTTCGATGTGAAAAAAAAATTATGTAATTCTTTATATTTTGTGTTATTGACAGTTTAACATTTTTCAAGGAAAAAAAAATACTTTGATATAATATAAATTTTCAAAGAAGTTTGGTATTTTATTCTCATCAGACCGAGGGAACTAACACAATTTTGTCGACGACATATTTTTTTTTTACTTTAAAAAATACAGAAACACAAGTTTATTTTTAATTTATTTCAACAACTTGTCTGAAACTGAAGTAGCAACAGCTGACACTCGATAAAAGCAAGGTCTCTTGAGTACCTACCTACCAACTTATTCGTGTAGGCTGAGTTTGTTTATATCTTTTTTTGTAAGTGTAGTTTGTAATTATTTTTTTGGGGTATCATTGTGCTCTTAAGTTATATTGGTCTCATGGTTTTTTGCAAACTATGAAATTCAAGTTTATGTAGTATATAGTAGGTTGTATTTGGAATGTTGGAAAGTTTTAAAAAGCACTTAACCTTTTATTTTATTTGTTGTTGAGAATGATTATTAATTTTATTTCTATCAAACCATTTTAAAGTCTTAGTGCCTCCTACGTGATATATTTTAAGCCTAGCAAGGCACTCCTTTGAAATGTATTTCTTAAAAAAAAAAACTATGCAAATAAAATTTGGAAAATGTAAAATGTTGACATACCATGTATTTTATGCCTGTCTATTGTCGAAGACTATTAATATGAGTTATGCGGTTAGAAAAACAGTAATTAGAAATTCATAGTTTTTTAATTACAACGAAATTGTATCAATTCGTTCGAAAATGTATTCTTTCGATTAGATATGGGCAGACATGTTCCTCATTCGTTCAGTTTAGCTAAGGAAAGAATATCTGTTCTTTTAAATGCATCTAATATTGCCTATACACACAACATGCCTACATGAGCAATACATTGATTGCGCATGCAAACTGCGAGTGAATGGTGTTGAATGTGTGCACTCTAAAAACTGCGTGTAAATTTACCATGAATTGTATGTAATTTTTAGTGTAAAAGTAGGCAAGTTGCGTATTTATATAGATGACAATAGGTAAAAAAATTGAACGCATTATGTTGGATATTACAAGCATTTGTTGCAAATTTTCAACCTCTGTGTACCTTTCAATCACCATTGTTCAGTATTGAACATTACACAAATATTGTTTATATTCAAACCCCTTATTAAAATTACACATAAAGTGTTTGTACTTAAAAAATTAATGCTTATATTAACTACCATTTGATCTAAGTTACACATTTTATGTGTACATTTGCAGTTCGTTTGTGACGATTATTTTTACTTTATTTGAAATTACACACAAGAGGTTTAACATTTACACATTAAATATTTAGAATCAATACGTGCGTAAAAATACTGCAATTATGGTAGGCAATACAAGTTTCCTAGCTTTATGATGGTAAAATTACTGGATTTTTTTTAGAGTGTGGTGCTTGCCAATGCGGCATGAGCGATTTCAATTTTTGTTTTATATTTTCTTGTTTAGGAATGCAATTATTTGCTGCATATGTGAAACATTTGCTCAATCAAGTGATTGACATTTGAATAAGCGCCCAAGTATGGTAGAAATGTCGCGATAAATAAAAGGTTTAGGGCTGAATTTTTTGAATTGTATACCAAAGCATTCCGCTTTTTTACTGTCAATGCAATAAAATTGCTAATACAGCAGATTTCGAGCTCAAGCTCGAATTTAAGAAATTGTCTATTCAGCGATAAGCACACGAATTAATATTGCGCAGTTTGCATAATTAGTGTATGGTGAAAACGAGATTGTGCATGCTTGTGTGCATGTAGGCATGCGTAGTGTATGGGCCCTATAAATAAACTATTAATGTAGATGATACATTATTCTCAAGATTATCGATACATTTTTGAAAAGCATAGAACATTTTTACGGATTTTATGTTATCGATTTGTTATCGATCACCTATATTAGTTTCTGTAAATCAAAAATTATTATTAATGGAAATAATCCAGCAGATTAGATGATAAGATAAAGAATAAGACACAAAACGGAACCTTGGGGCACACAAGTATTTATTTTATGAATTTAAGAGCTAAACCCGTTTGGGGCCGCTTGAATTTAACGGTTGCCCGTAGCCGCTATTCTACCTTTCTAAGGGTATGAACAATCACTTAGAACAATTTTATTATTTGTTTAATTCGTAAGTTAATTTTTTTTTATTTCTTGCTAATTGAAAAGGAAAAGAAGAAATTGTATCAGAATCTTAGTCTTCATATTTCGCATAGTACTTGAGAGACTAAACAGTGGAAAAGGACGGATTTAAATTTGTTTTTTGTTTGTTAAAATAAACTCCTGAAAAATTCCTTAAAAATATTTGTGTCGCTTACGAGAATAATAAGAAATTATATAAGTATGTACGGCAGCGAACGCAAATTACCTAAGACTATTTCGAAATATTTGTTATTGCCCATAAAAAAGCAACTCTTAAACGTTAATCTAAATCGTAAGACCCGTTTCCAAGAAACTAAGAAATGAAAAAAAGTGAAAGTGGCAGTAAGTCGAACTTTACTAGAACCAAGTTCTTAATTTTTATTCCATTCATACCAACAAATACTCAAATCATTCATTAAAATCGCCAGGACGAAACCCAAATTTTGTGGACTAAAGTCTGTTAAAAGCTAGTTTGAATCAATAATGCAACAAGTCCGTTTAAATATAATGCTAAGTCTTCGACTTGGCTGAATAATTTCAGTAGTATATTGAATTGTATTATTTAAAATAAACACTTTCTTATCCATTAATCATTTCAGTCGTTTTCTATAAACAAGGAAATAATATAAGTGGGCGTGGCTGTGCACAAATCTCACTTAAAATAATTTTTGAATGTTTTTCTTGCTCATGAAAATTAACTATGAACATTTGATTCAAACCCTTCATTGAAACTAATAAAATATAAAAGTGGACGTGGTGGTATGTAGATTTTACTGAAATAATTTCTTTAGTTTTTATTTTGCACTAAAGAACAAATTCTGAAATTTTCATCCAAATCGTTAGAATCATTTCCGAGAAACCATAAAATGATAAAAGTAGGCGTGGTGGTGGGAGGATTTTACTAAAATATTTGTTTTTCAATTTTTGTCCTGCACAAAAGAACAACTACGAAAATGTCATCTAAATCATTGGAGTCGTCTCCACGAAATAGAGCCATTTCCAAGAAACAAGAAATTCAAAAGTGGGCGTGGCAGGTGGGCTTACGTGAAATTGAAAATTGAATTGAAAATGAACATTTAAAAAGTAGCTGAAATCTACGAAAAAGGGACGTTACCGTATGAATTATACATACAGTAGGCGCTCGTTTAGTGAAGTAATAAAAACCAGGCATATTCACTATTTCGAGATTGTTTGCTATTTCGAGAGAGAATTATTATTAGTTTTTCAAAGCTAAATTTAGTAAAAAACTACATACATTGAAGAGTAGTGTCATGTACGCACAACTTTTTTTTTTTTATAATTCTTTAGTGTAAATAAGGAATTTTACAAACATTAAAAAAATACATAGACGATGTGAGGCTTGACAAAAAGTATAAGTAATTAAATTTTCTTTGAAAAAATGTCATCAATATCCAGGAAAATAAGATATTTACTTCAAAAAAATACAAAGCTCAATTTTGTTAGAGATCTTCATTTTTACGTCCTAAGCATTTCCTAAAAAGAACCCTAAATTTGAAACGCAACAAAAAATTTTAGAGGGGTTGAAAGGGGGTAAAATAATGTTTTTTCCAAATGGAAACCATGGGTTTTTTTTTTGAAAAAAAGTTGTTGTTGTGTACCAATTATTCGTCAAAATTGATATATACGTAGATTAAATTCATTCGTTAAAGCAACCAAACTTAATAAAGCTCCGATTGGAAGAACTATTAAATTTTGGTATGCTATTACTTAAGAACGAATTGACATACAGAAGTCGTTAATATGTCATTTTGTAGATAATTTTACTGTCTATAAGTTGTTCTTAGACAATTTTGAGAAAGGTTTCGGAGTTATTGAACAAAATAAAACAATTTTTTATTTTTAAGATAGCAAGATTTCCCTTCCGGTTCCACAGTTAAAACTTGTTTTTTTTTAATGTCTTTTCAAACATAACAACAAATTTTCCAACTGAAAAACATAAATTTATTACATTTTTTTTTTTTTTTTGAAAAAATGACTACACCCCAATGTTTTCGACCACTTATCTACAAATCTATCAATTGAATGATAAAAAGTGTCGAAATTTTTTTTGGGTAGAATGACATGATCTTCAAAGTGTACCCACAACTTTTTTTCAAAAATACCTATGGTTTCTGAAAAACAAAAAGAATTTTTTGATGGACAATAATAACTAAAAAGTTTTCTACTCGTATAATAACAATTAATGTGTCGAATATTAGTCACTTTCGTTTGTGTCTTCCTTATTTTAAATTTTTTTTGGGCAGCGTTTTGTGTGAATGTTTAAAACTTAAATGTCAAAATAATCTGCATTAATATGTACCGCATATTCAATGACCTTATCGATAGAAATAACAGCATCCTTTGATGAAAAAGGACATAGACACAAACGCATTTGAAGAGTTTATGGTTAAAACGATATGAAACTTAACGGTAAAACCATATGGACAAGCTATGGACGCATTGTAGATGGAATATTCTGAGAAAAAATTATGTGTACCGTGTATAAAATTTTGTGTGTTCACTATATTGGATAGTTCACTCGAACGAGATTCACTATATCGAGCGTCTACTGTATTTGAAATTTTCTATGATATTTTTTGTAAGAAAATTTAGTGGGTCGTCTTGGTACGTAGAAGTACGAAAAGAATTTTTAGAGACCAAATTTTATGTTTACTAAAACCACAAAATTGGTTGTTGAACAAGCTCACAGATATGAGAAATTAATTGGAACACGGCTTACTTTCGAAAACTATTTAAATAATTTGTTTGTGTGTAAATTTGGAAATTTGCCCTGATTGCATTTTGCTAAAATCATAATTCTCATGCATAAATTTATGTACAAACTTTTGATAAGCCACTCATGATTGCATGTTTGTTCACGTGCGCTGGTTTTGAGATTTGGGAACGTTCAAATCAGTTCAACCTCTTTATACCTATCAATGGAAGGTATTCTAATTTAATCAGCAGAAAAAAAAATACTAATTTCCCGCGACAGACACTAGTATTTGCTTATTTGTAAACAAAAGATGTTAATAATTTTTGATAAGAAATCCAATCACATCAAGCGCACGTAGGTTATCAGGAGGAGCCTCCCAAAAGGTCATCGCTGTTTCGAACATATTCAATCTGAGCAACTTCACATTGCTGAATTCGAATAACAGTGTGTGTTAAATTGTTGGCGATTGACAAGCGGTTGGTAGTGAAAAATTTTAATTATATATATTTTTTACCCAACTATTATTACGAGACGAGTAAAATGGCTGACCTTGATTGCCGAATAGTTGCAATGCTTGCACTAGCGTTATCCTTGCTTTCGCTTAGCGGAGTGATTTTTGTGCGGCACCAGCACCATCATGCTTACTATCACACTCCAGGTGGGTTTAATTGGTGCGCAATGGTGGCAAAGTTACGGTGATTTAATTATTTCTGCAGAAGCTTTTGTTACGGAACGTGAGTGCCTTGAGTATGACAGCACCAGCAGCATCAGCAGTGACAGCGGCACGAGCGATGATGGAAAAGAATTCGGGTCAGAAAAGCATTCTGCAACTAACTTAATTGCCACGCCTCGGTATGAAAGTAATGAAACCTCACCGTACCCTAGCGGCGGCAACAGTAGAGGTGTCTTTGATATTAGTGAAGCTTGTTTGCAGTGTATCTGTGAGGCAGGTACCGAGTGTTTGCCGGCAAAATGCTCAAGTGGTTTGGAGTGTGGCATTTTCAGGATATCCCAGCCTTACTGGATTGATGCAGGCAGTCCAACGATTAAAGGTGGAATTTACAATGAGGAGGCGGGCTCGGATTCCGTAAAGGGTACGTGACAAGCTCTATGGGAGAATGGGCGGAGGGGGTGCATAGAATGGATATCATGTTGACTTTTGTGGATAAATTATTCGAAGAACCTTTGATGAAGTATCTTTTGGTTTTGTTAGGTGTTGTTAATGTTGCCCCTTTAAAGTTCTAATCTGTATGTTTTTATGTATATGTGTGTGTTTATTTTACAGCATATTTACAATGTGTAAATAATCCGTTTTGTGCGGCTCGTGCCGTTAAGAGCTACATCGGCAGATACATCCGTGATTGTGATAGCGATGGGATGATCGATTGTTATGATTACGCTGCGATACATATACAAGGACCTACTGGATGTAAGCTGGATGAACTCAGCCCAATGATTTTCGGTCGTCTATATCGATGTTTAAATGATTTGACAGTGAAAACAAGGGAGGATGCTTAGAGTGACACAGAGATATTGTGTTTTCTATATGATGTTGGTAAGCGATGGTATGGTGGGTGTTATGAATAGCGAAATAAAACAACATGCGCTGCGAAAAAAAAATTGTTTTTATCATGTGGAAAACCGGAGTAATATAATATATTTATCATATTTTCTTATACGAGTATATAGCAAAAAGATTAATGATCCAATGAGAACTTCTGAAGCTGACTACTCGTATATGCGAACACACATTCCTGTTTTTTACGTTAATTTTGGAAGACTCTCATTCTGAAGAATTATGGAGGAATTTTATAAGATTTGTCTTTTCATTTTGTTGATGTATTTTTTTTAGGATCAGGTGATACACGAGTATATAAGGATGATTCTGAGAAATATATAAAATTTTAAATGGAGGAAAGATAAAATAAAATACATCACGGCTGGAGCATTATTTAAGCCTTTTAATGATGAATCTGTCAGATAAAGTTTCCAAGGGAATATGGTGAATTCTTGCGGTTAGTGATATTCTTTTGAATTATTCGTTATCCTACATTTTTCCAATACCAATTGTAATAAGGATAGTGCGTTACGAAAATACAGGGCTGGGTTTCAAGAAAATGCAAATGTGTTGAGTTCTTTCAATATTTTATAATTTAAAGAAATGAATATAATTATATCTATGAATTAGTCAGCAAATGTAATAAAATTCAAGATATAGATGGATTTGAGCTTGGGGATTGTCAACGTAATTTACCATTCTCGTTTACTTGAACATCCCAAACTTTTGTTTTTTAGTTTTTCCGTGTGTAACACCTTTAAAAGGCGCTAAGTTGAAACTTATCTAGCAATTTATTTTTAACGAATTTAATTAACGTGTTGCATGTAACTATCCGGTGATAGTTCCTGCTTATACCGCGATTTTCAAGCGGATTCTCGTTTAGTGCACCAGATCGGAAGACTTAATCCTTCGCAGGCGGCGTACTAAATTCGAATCATCGATAATTTCGATTATATTACTAACGGGTGATTTTTTTGCTACTTGGTTTTTGACGTTTATATTTTTGACAGATCACACATGACAAATTCCACGAACATTTGACATTTCGATTCAGTATTGTTTGCCATTTCATCATGAATAGACCTACGCCTGAACAACGTTTGCAAATTATTGAAATTTATTATCAAAATTCGTGATCTGTGAAAAATGTGTTTCGCAAGCTACGTCCGTTTTATGGTCTTCAGCGACGAGGCTCATTTTTGGCTAAATGGATACGTGAATAAGCAGAATTGCCGTATTTGGAGTTAAGAGCAGCTACCAATGCATCCCGAAAAATGTACTGTTTGGTGCGGTTTATGGGCAGGCGGCATCATTGGGCCGTACTTCTTCAAGGACGATGAAGGCCGCAGGGTTACGGTCAATGGAGAAAGGTACCGTTCGATGATAACAGATTTTTTTTTGCCGAAAATGCAATAATTGAACTCGGTCGACATGTGGTTCCAACAGGACGGTGCCACATGCCACACTGCACGCGAAACCATGCATCAATTGAGAGGCGAATTTGGTGAGCAGTTGATCTCACGTTTTGGCGCAGTCAATTGGCCACCAAGATCATGTGATTTGACCCCGTTAGACTATTTTTTGTGGGGCTATGTTAAGTCTATTGTCTATGGGGACAAGCCAACCACGATTGCTGCCTTGGAAGCCAACATTAAACGCGTCATTGGTGAGATTCCGGCCGAAATGTGTGAAAAAGTTTGCCAAAATTAGACCTTCAGAATGGACCACCTGAAGCGTAGCCGCGGGCAAGATTTAAGTGAAATTATTTTTAAAAAGTAAATGGCAGAAATTGATTTATCGATCCGAATAAAAATTTCATTCACTTTTTACAAGTTTCTGTTTTTTTGAATTTTCAAAAACCAAGCTCTTAAAAAATCACCGTTTATTACAGTGTTGTAATAGCCGTTTTTTATGATTTCGCGCACAATTTTTTATTTCATCGCGAACCGTGGGAATACCGAGATCTCTGTGGATATCTTTGTTTCGAAGATATCCACAGATCTTAGGAGTTTATTTTCAAATGTTTGTAAGCTATTTAAATTAGAATCTCGCGTACAACCCCAGAGTTGTATACCTTAAATCCAGACAGGCTTAAGCACCTGCCTGTAGAAAATTAGCTTATTTTCGATACTGAGCTTAGTGTGTTTCCCGAACAACCAGTACATATCTCTGAGTTTATTATTTAACTCTTCGCATTTCTTTTTAACATGCTGTTTCCATTTTAATTTCGCGTCTAGCGTTATTTCCAGATATTTTGCTTCATTAGCAAACGGAACTTGAACCGTATTAACAAATACCGGTAATCTATAAATTTTATTATACGTAAAATCTACATGAACTGATTTTACTTCGTTGAGCGATATCCGCCATGTTTATCATGTATAATCATTGACATTATTCAGAGCTTTTTGTAATTTTGCGTAGAATCATTTATCGTTTGGCCCACTGCTAGTATTGCAGTGTCGTCAGCAAACGTGGCTACGATAGTGTATTCTGTTTGAGGTATATCACGTATACATAATAGGTACAATATTGGACCAAATACATTGCAATCCGCGTAATCGTTTCCATGTCTTACTCTAAAGAGTCTATTCTCCATATATACTTTTAGAGGCGTATGAAGTGCTTCATGCAAAAATTGTCTTAATTTAAAATTTAGGCCTTCGTGCCACACCTTATCAAAAGCTTGCGACATGTCTAGGAAGACCGCCGAACAAATTTTCTTTTCTTCAAGAGTTTTCTCAATGACGTCAGTGGTCCTTTGCACTTGGTCAGTTGTCGAGTGCTTGCTTCTAAATCCTAACTGATGTTCAGGTATTAGGCGCTTTTCTTCTATTATTGGCTGCAGGCGCAGAAGTAATATTCTTTAAAAGATCTTAGATATTACGGGCAGAATCGAAATAGGTCTATACGATTTCTTATCATGTAATGGTTTTCCTAGCTTGAGAACCATTATAACTTCCGCAATCTTCAATTGGCTCGGAACGTACTTTAGCCTTAGAGTGGCATTTATTATATAAAGAAGATTAATTAACCCTTTGCGAGGAAGCATTTTGAGAACTTCGGCCGTAATTAAGTCATATCCCGGAGCTTTCTTATACTTAAGCTTTCTTATTTCTCTACTTAATTCGACAAGGGTAACATTTCTTATGATGTAATTTTCGCTTGAGTTAGAACGTACATTAAATTTTCGTTAAGTCCTTGCCCATCAAATGGTTTAAGTGTTTTGTCTAGGTAATCCGCGAAAACTTTTGCTTTCTTCTTGCCGCTTTTTGCACATTCGTTTTGATCATTTTTAATCTGAGGCGCTGGGAGCTTTGGTTTCTTCGTTACTTTAACAGCTTTCCAGAGTGAGTTTTTGGATTCTTTTCCTGCTGTCAAGCTTTCAAAATAATTTCAAACTTCAAAATTTTTGAATTCTGCTATCGTCTTTTTTAGTAAATTACACAAGCGATTTAAATTTACCTTGTGTTGAGGAGCTCGAGTTTGCTGCCATTTCTTACGTGCTTTTCGTTTCTCTTTTACTAAATCTTTTATTTCCTGCGGATATTTTAGGTTTTTAAAGCGCGGCATTTCTCTTTGGTACGGGGTGTTGTTCCATGCCTCTTGTTGTACGATATTGACAAAGTTATCTACTGCGTCTTCAAGTTCGATAGGCGTTTGTAGTGATGCCCTTAATTCAACGTTCTCCTCTATATCTTTCTTAAAACTTTCCCAGTTGGTTTTCCCATTGGTTAACGTGGGTAGTTTTTCATTTTGAACAAGATTTTCGCTCATAGTGAGAATAACAGCAGAATGATCTGAGAAAAGATCAAAGCTTTCTGTTATGCTAATTTTATTTGAAGGTATTCCTTTGACCACAAAAAAAATCAATAAGGTCAGGTATTTTCGATGGATCAGTCGGCTAGTAAGTCTGGTTGGCAGTCGAATGAAAATCGCAACTATTTTCTATTCCCGCTTCGTAGAGCATTCGACCCTTTTGAGAAATACCTCTAGATCCCCAAAAGCTGTTCTTCGCATTAAAGTCACCACCAACAATAACATTTTGTTTAAGTAACCTTAGTACGTTCATACATTCATTCATTTCAATTTTACATCGTAGAGGACAGTATATGGAAGATATATTCAGTACAATAATTTGAGTTCTAACCTGTACACCGATTAATTGCACTGATTCAACCTCTATTTTCGGGCCTATCGTGCGTTTGATGCATTCTTTTATAAATAAAGATGCCCCACCTCTTGCTTTGTTTGACGGATGAGTTGTGTGATATTCTAAAAATCCATTGAGCTTACTATTTCATTGTTTTTTGACATGCGTTTCCGATCTCGAACAAATATCAATATCTTTCTCATGCATAAACATTTCTAGTTCTTAAAACTTTTTGGCATAATCCGTTGGCATTCAAAGTTATTATTTTAAGCTTTTCCATCATGTTTTTCTTTTTGTTAGGGAAACTGTTTTCGAGTTTAGTTAGCCTATCAAATATAAATTTATTTGTGCCACACTGCTCCTCAATTTTCGAAAGGATTATGTTTAAGACGTTCACGAGTCACCAGCAGTATCTTCTTGTAAAGGCATGTTCTTAGCCGTTATTTGGGCATATGTGTTTACACTACCTTTCTTTGGTGTTTGCTCTGGTTGTGTTGATTGATCTTTTCCTTTGGGTATTTGGGCGTTTAACCTCTTAAGGGTCTTAAGAACTTTCTTTTCTACTTGGCTTGGTAGTTTTCTTTCGGACTGTGTCAAATTTGATCGCCGTTTTTGTAATTGTTTTGCTACTTCGCAGCCTCTATAGTTGGCCGGATGATTCTTATTACAATTCCAATAACTTGAACAGAATATTTTTAAGACTCGATACCTTGAATTTATCCCCTAAGTATTCTAAAAGTTTAACGAATACATTTTTTGCAAACTTTTTAACTTGAACAGAGTTTGATATTGAACCGATTGGTACAAAATGCAAACGGGTTTTGTAAAGTGGAATTCCGGGAATTTTCTTTAATCTTTCCTTAACCTTAAGTCTTATTTTTATAATTGAAATGAATTTCATGAGAACAAGTGCGAATTTAGGTATCGGCATTTTGAAAAGTGAAAAATTACTTTTAAAAAGGCTAAATATTAACAACACTTAAACAAAAAGCTACAATAATTTAAAAGAAAATTAAAACAGAGTCAGCATCTCAAAAGAGTCAGTTGGCGTTTCAAGATGGACAATATGCAATATTAAGCGCAATTCCAAAAATATAACTGAAACGATTGCAAAAACTGTTTCTGGGCCAGGTAAGATGTGTGCAATGAAAAAAGCAGAAAATCCAAACCAAATTTTACAACTAACGGACAATTTATGAGCGAATGTACAAACAATTACAGGACATACAAGAAGGTTGCTTTGATGCTTATTGTGGGTGGTTCCAAAAATAGAAATAAAGCTTTGGTATAAGTTTGCTGACCATAAGTGGAGAAAAACTAGCAGCGGAACCCGGATTATTCAAGTCACTTAAAAAGAGATTACAAGCTAAGATTGCATTGTTTGAACTAACAACCCAGCAGATTTCTAACGTAGATGAAACGATATTGTTTTGAAAGATGTTGGCAACAAAACCTTACGTGTCTTTTGGTGAAAACAATGCTACTGGTGGGAAAATTCTAAAATTCTATGTATGTGAATTTTCTATTATTTATTTGATTCTGAATTTCTGTCCATTCAATTGTTCGCTCATCGATTAACGTTGGAACAGCAAGTATCCATATTTTAAGTCTTAATCAGTCTTGGGGGAGTAAAGGGGCTTTTAATTATGTACCATAGTTTCCGTATTCGAACAATAAAATAACAGACATATGAAAAATGGATACAGTTAGCAATTTTGTTTAAGCTAACAAAAGAGCCAAGAAATTTAGTAGCATGTGTTGTACTTTCACATTAAGTAAGCATTCCTTCTATTGCTGAGCCACCTGAACCTTTCAAAAGTATGGCCAATGGAGATCATCGCCTTTCAAGAGTGGGCTCAAAAAATAATCAGTCTTTTCTTCTTCCTGAAAATAATAAAGCTGCTAATTTTGTATTATTTTATTTTCTCTCACTGAAACATTTTTCAAAAAAATAGAGGTTTGAAAATGCATAGTATATGTTAATTTTAAATATTTTTTTTCTCAAACCTCCCAAAAGCTTTCCAAACGTCTATTTTTTTGAAAACTGTTTCAGTGAGAGAACATAAAATTCTATATTTGGTTACTGAAAGCATATGTAATTTTTTATATAATTTTTTTGTTGAGTAATATAACAGAAATTGCTGCAGCCAGTCCCATTGAGCATTTGATATTCTTTTACTCATATTAAACAATATATTAATAGTTTGCGCAGCAACGCGAGCACGGGTCGCCTAGTATTCACATAAAATCGTTTCGTTAATTATTGGAAAGTCAAAACATCTATATTGTCTTAAAAATTTTGAAACGGCAGACGAGTAGATAAGTTCTGCAAATACCTGAGAGATGACAAAATATATTTCAAGGAGTAGTTCCTTAAGAGTTTTGTTCCCCAAGTTAGGAAATATTGCAAAGAGAAAATCTTCCACCTAAGGCACTGTTGATTATAGATAATGCTCCTTCTCATCCAACAGAAGAAGCATTAATGGCTGAAAATGGAAACATAGGCACAAACGTTACAAGTTTGATATAACCGATGCGATCGCTCAAAATGGAATAAGATTAACAAAGCTAAATTAAAATCAAGCTTTCTCTTGTCAATCATTGCCATTGAAAATGACGACATTGGTTTTGCACTGAAAAATTTCAATTTACTTAAAGCCATCATTTTGATCTCAAAATTATATGGAATCAAGCGTCCTCTCAGTTTCTTGAAATGTGTTGCAACCCAATCTCAGATTATGACGGTCATGGATTCTTAGATTCTCAGAGAACTAGGAAAATTACCTAAAATTACTTACAATGTTTGCTGGAATCTGGAAACAATAGATAACCAGGTAACTTTCCACAACAAGCCTTCCCCTTGAACTAGAATTCGTAAGATACAATTTGTTCCATTCTCATAGGAGTTCAAAGAAGATGATATGAGTGAGTGGATATTTAAGTCACTCGATGAGAATGTTACGGATTTAGTAGAAGACATAGAATCGGATTCTGGCGATGTACAAATCGAGCAAAATATTGTGACTGACAAGGATTCAATTAAAATCTTCTTCCAACGATTGGCCCACTCAAAAACACAATTATACAGAATCTCTTAAAAGTTTTGCAGCATTTTCGCTCAAATTTAAGAAAAATAAAATTATTGAATGGCGCAGTTAAGTTTGTGCAGGCCAACATTTTATCTAGTTTTGTTGGTCAGAAGAGGTGTTCTTCAACGTTGATGACAAAACCACTGCGTAAACTTTTCCATCTGGCCTATTGTACTGGTTTCTTTCCGAAGCGATGGAAAACAGCATTTTTCCAGGCAGTTCCTAAAAAAATGCGTATGTTCTTCACCCTCTAATTACCGTCCATTTACACTTATGTCCTACTTTATAAGGTCATGGTAACGCTGATAAATTTAAAAAAGCATTTGATAGATTTTGGCATCAGGCTATATCTTATGAAAAATGCACGCATGTGGTACCTATCAACGAATCTCTTCTTCGTTGGATAAGAAATTTCTTTTCGGACCATTCAACACAAGTTGTATTCAATAGTTTCAAGTCTGATATTTATAAAATAAATTCTGGTGTGCCCCAGGGTTCCGTTTTGTCTCCAATTCTTTTTTCGTTTTCATTAATGATCTCTTATCTGGGAATTTTTTCTTTTTTTTAAATATATGATTTTAAGACCTAAGGTCTTTTAAATGTAACCTGAATTGCACGGCCCTAGTTAGAAGGAATAGGAAGATAGGAAAGAATTTTTGTTGGCACAGTGGATTTGAAATTTAGGTATTTATTATCTCATTTTGAGCCATGGGCGGTATCTAATTAAAATTGGAGGTAAAAAAGAATGCATAGCGTGGGGATCGAACCCACACTCCTAAGTTAGCAGCCAAGCACTATATCCACTGCGTCATTGCCACCCGCTTTTAATCCACTCTTTGTTCTTTGGATGTGGAACTGTAAGGGCAGCGTATAATAAGTTCATTAAATTTTGATCTCGAAAGCATTGTACACAACGCCTAAGTGGAATACTCTACCCATAATACTTTGATATTTATAACTTCAAAACCAATGTACATAGGTATCTCATCTTAAATTATTATTATTTTGCTAACGCTCGCACTATGATTGATGATTTCAAGGGTAGTCAAAACCCCTTTAGTGCGCCCATAATTATGTATTTTAATTTTATATTGTTAAATACTTAAGACTGTCACATCAACATACTTTTATAAAAAAAAAAACGTAGGAGTACCCTGGACTCAAACTGCGATGTGTAAGCACATTGTTGTATAAAAAACGGTATCTAGTAAAGTGTGTATATATTAAAAATGTTATATAATTTCCTTTTTTCATATACACCATATTTAATAATAAAAATCAATTTTTTTAACACACTCTTCTTTATCTACATCAATTTTTCTAGCAACTAGTAATATGGTAGTTGGCAAATCAGAAACGTCAAAGTTCAACCAGAAAATCTCTTGAAATGTTCACTTGTGTTTTCGTTACTTCCTTCGTTTTACATTTCTACGTCCTTCACTCAATCTGTGAAAAAGTCAAAAGACAAAATAACCAAACAAAAATTAATTATCTAAGTCTGATTTTACAAAAGTTCGATTTTTAAGCGTTGATTCCAAATATTCTTTTACACGAACGCGATTTGCAACAAAAGTTAACATTGTTCAAGTGAGAGGATAATATATCCGCTTTCCTTACTCCCCTAAACATAGGGAAGTTTGCTGAATAAAAACAAAAAGCATAAAGAAGAAAAAACGGTGACTGCAATTTTTATCATCTCAGCACGTGCTTAAAAATCGCAGGTTCCACTTCCAAGGTGTAATAGTAGTCTACTCACGCTCGATTTTACCTTAATGGTTCGTGTTCGCATTTACTTCGTACATTTTTTAAAATGATTGGTAAATTAAGTAAGGGATGTTTTTAAAGGTACAACAATCTCTCCCAAATTCACGAACCATTTTAAAAAATCCATTATCAAATTCCGCAACCACTTTAAACAAAATGGCATGTGTTACTTTCGAAACGTAATGCTCAATTTTACCATTGCTGAGAGCATAGAAACAAATTGTACACACAAAATTAAATAAAAAACGGCTCTAAGAATACTTATGTGTATAAAGTTGCTTCTACTAATACTTACGATCCAGTCGTGCATTTTATTTAGTTTAATGATTAAAGATTTCTCATAAAACTTTACTCCTGAGGGGCCCCACAGTAAATATTAAGATGCATTTGACCCATATTCACATATCAAATATAAAACTCTTGGAGCACTACAAAGGTGTCGCTGATCTCCTAGGGAGATCAGACCATAGATCGGATGCCACCTAATAATTTTATTTTAAGGCCCTTTATCGCAATCTCGCGGCGGGTATAATTATTACCAGTCCGCCCCTGTATCAGAACATTAAAGTAAAAAACATTTTCTATAATTAAAATGGAAATTTAAATAGTAAGCTCAGGTTTTGTTTTGCAAAACAAAAAATTGAAAACTTTTTCACAGAATTCCGTGAAAAATAAAATTTCATTAGGATAAAACATATGTTTGTGTGTACTTACATAACTATTCTAGAAATTTAAGGAACTCCACAAAAAAAAATTAATAATTTTAATGAAACTCTTTTCATCACGAAAAATAAGTAAAAATTCTGCCGACACATCGAATTTTTAATTTTGAAATTTTCATAACAAAATTCTTTTTAGCTTATTATAATAAATTTGTAGTCAAGTTGGCAGACAAACAAAAGCTCAAACATAAATATTTGAACATTTATTCTTAGTATAATTTCTATAGAATATTAATAGACACTCTTGCCAGGAGTCAGAACATTTTTTCGATATTATGTTTACCCTAACATAGCTGAGTGAGTATAAATGTATGTATATATTAAGGTACAATGTACATATTGCAGAAGCACTCACATCTGCCATCAAAACAGATCCTTAATGTCTTCATCGACGTACCTTGAATGTTAAACAATTCAATATAAATTGAAGAAATAATCTTATCGATCCAAAATCATAACACACGAATGGATATACTTGTATATATTTGAGAATGAACAAAACATTGATGGTGTAGAATGTGTATATGTATTCTGTTGCTTTAAAAAAATAGCAATATGAAAAAATGACACTGGTAGTTATTTTGTATCGTTATAGAATTAATACAAAACTATAGGGAAAATATTTTACGAATTAATGACTTGCTTCAAATTTATTCAGAAAAAAAAAATGTTTTAAGTTTAAAAGTTAATTTTTCATGCGATTTTTTATTGGCATATTGCACTTAATCCCTAATTTACGAGAGAACGAAACAGAAACGTTGAAAACATGCTAATTATTTTGGAGACCCTAAAATTTACTAAGCACTTTTTAAGTATTCGACAAATAACGAAGAACAGATACCGATATATACTGGGATTTTTTGGTCAATTAAATTTTGCTTACACATGTTTTGTTACAATATTTTTCTGGTTTTAAAAACAAATTTAGTTTACCCGAATTCTTAAAACTTATTTCAAAATATGATATTTTTATACTTCTAGAAACATTCATGGAAAAGAGAAAAGAACGGACGTATCTAATTATTTTGAAAATTATATAAAATGTTAGAAATGGTGACGAGACATAAGTCCAAAATTATCGAATTTTGGAATTATGTCCCACTTTGAGTTGACATGTTTTGTTGGATGCAAATACTTTATCTTACGAGCTGAAACTTTTCATACTCCTATTGCCAATTAGAAGAAATTCAGATGATATAAAAACAATTACTTGCGCGGGCTGCCATATGTCATGAACTCTGCCCTATGTCAGTTGGCTAGAAAACCAAAGGTTGTTTGAATACCTCCGAGCTCTTAAAAGCTTATAAATTGCGTGCATCAGCAGGAGAAATTATAAATTTTCGAAATAAATCGAAAAAAAAAATTAAATCCAAGAAAACTTCGCATTTACCCAAACTAGAACGATACCACAAATCCTATTACTGGGCCAAGGAGGGGGGTTGCCTTAAGCGCAGAGCTTTTTATACGCCGTGAACCTTACATACCTATATGTATGCATCGCTGAAAATTTTCTAAATATAAAACACCCTGTGTACAATGTGTACAATCTCTGACCGAGATGAGAAAAAAAAACTGCATAATTGTCGCTACTATAGTATAGGGCAAGTTTTGCATTTGAAAAAAAAAATCAAACTCGAGATTTTAATGAAACTTGTCATTACGATGATAGAGAACACCAAAAAAGAGTATCCACGGCTCTAACGATTGTGTTCAATACTTTACTTTTACTTAACCTGCCATAAAACATTTAGGTGGAATTTTTTTTTAAATATTTTATTACCTGCCATACAACCATTTTTTTTGGATTTTCAACTTTCTTTTAAACGGCTCCACAGATCTCAATAAAATATTTTACGACGAGGTCCATTAAATTATAAATAATTTTGCTTTCCAAAATTTTCGAAAAATATTTTTTTGGATTTTTGAAAAAAAAATGTATATTATTTTTTTGAAAGCTCAATATTTCGACAAAGGGTAGATAATTTTTTTTTAAATGTTGGTTTAAGGTTTATATTACTAAATATTTAAAATTGTCATACCAATTTTTTTTTCCAGGAAAAAATTAAAGAAATTTTGTATATAAAAAAAATAAATAATTTGTGTATTAAAATCGACGAGAATATATTTAGATTCTTACTAGAAATCTCTTGCATACGATGTGATCGAGCATAAGAGCAAGTAGGTGCGATCCAGCGTGTATTTGATTTTTAAAGATTCTTTGCAAATTTTGAATTTATGTCCCACTTAAGAAAATAAATAGATTTTGGACTTATGCCCCAACAAAGTTGGACATAAGTAAAAAAAAAGAATTTTTGAATTATGTCCCGCGGAGTTATGTGCTTGCACCGTTAGAAATAGCCGACTTGGTAGAGCTAGCGGTGGAATAAAGTGGGAAATTAAAAAAGGCGTTCTTAGCATTAAAATAAATTTAAAAGTAATGCAACCAATATTATTATAGCAGACATAACCTTTGGATCAAAACACCTTCAGATCGTTTCTATTCATCTAAATTTTAGTGGATGGAACTTAAAATATAGAGATCTATAAAGTTTTCTTTGTAATATCAATCATACAAATCTGATGGTTATCGGCTTTCTTGAATAATGTCAATTTGCAGTTGATAGACTGTTTTCATATAAATGACTTAATACAAAGGGCAAAGCTGTGATTGAATTGATTAATGATTTTGGTTTTCTTTTATTAAACGGATTTTTTTTTAATAGTGAATTATACGTTTGTTTCTGACCAGTGTTGTTCCGTGATAGATTATTGTCTACTATAAGAGAGTGTGGCTAAAAATAGTTAAAGACGTTGTAGTGTTCCCAGAAAACTTCTTATCATATTTGCCCATAATTGTCTCATGCCAGTTTAATTATCGCTTCTTAAATGTCCCGCAAATATAAAGTGCAGAAAAAAGCTGGCTTGTACAAATGGAAATTAAATCAGCAACTTGTGAGTTTGCCCGATCCTATCTCAAGTTCCATAGAAGAGGCTACAAATAATGTATTTGCTGCAATCAGACATTCTTTAATTTGTCCTGCATTTCCTTACATAATCTTTGATCAGTCGAAATGGTACGAAAAGGACTGTAAAAAAGCAGACACAACCTAAGAAAAGTAGTTACACAAATACTCTATAATACACTTGTCAAATTTGTTGAGAAAAAAAATATAATCAGTAATGTTACCAGTCTGGCTTTCAAGCTAACCTTTCTACGATGGAATAGATAGATAAATTGATTTATTAATTTCATTCATATATGTTAAAAAATTACAATTCTTATCATCATATAAGCATAGCTTTCAAAAGCCGTCTGCCAGAGTTTACTTATTTTTTACAATATGAAATCAGTAGCGGACACAGTCCCAAGAAATGGAAGACATCTTCCCTCGTCCTTTGGTTCACATTGAACATTTAATTGTCTTCCCTATGTGGCTGATAGTTGAAGTTTTGAAGCTCCCCTCATCCTAAATATCGAAGATATTTTTTTAATGCTTTGATTGATTTGAAAATAGTTAACGTCTCCGAGGAAGTGTTGGAGAATTGCATAGATAGGCCGGTGCATTGACGTAGTAGCTTTTCATTGACATTCCTGGATCCATTTTGTATCCAACATACCATACAAATGGTCTTTCCACGTGCCGAGGTTTTCCAACGAGAGATTGAGTTGTATGCCACAGGAAGTTGCTAAGTTGTGCCATTTTTCAAACCAAAGTGAATTTCGTTGCAGAGCATACAATGCAGTTTTTCTGGGCAGCCTTTCATTTGGGAGCAGCATCACTTTCATAAAATAGTCCATATGCAGTTTCAGTGTTTTCGTAAACAGCTCCGGAATCCCAAAAGTTCGTTTCAGAAAAAATCTTTGTATTTGTATTTGTTCCACAATATCAAATTTTCCATAACCCAATACTTGCGAACCATAAAACATGATTGATTCCAATGTGGCTTGGAAGATTCTATTTTTTACATTTTTATTTCCGAGACAGTTTCTCCAGGTAGCGTTCAATGTGTTTCACAATTTCAATACTATTTCGATTGTAAGACCAATGTTCTGTCCTGGCATATCTTTCTCCTCCATTTCTAAAAATCATAGCTTTAGTTTTTTCCAAATTTACAGATAATCCCCAGAGTTGACAGTAAGTGTGTAACCGATTGATCATCATTTGCAAAACTTCAGGGGAACTAGGAAAGAGAACCAAATCATCAGCAAAAAACAACCCTTTGATTTTTGTTCCTGCAAAATCTACCACGCCTGTTAGGTAATCGATAAAATCATCAATATACATGATGAAACTAATTGATAAGTCCAATGGAACATATTCCCCTAATACTGCAGCAAATTGTTTGATTGATAATAACAAAAATGTTTGAAGGACATATTTGTTGATTTGAAGGTAGTTTTTGATACTATTTACCGAAGATAATTTATCCTTAAGCTTGCAATTGTCGGACTGTTAACGAAATTCATCAAATTATACAAAAAACTGAAAGATATGTCCATGGTCTATAAATGTGAAACAGGGGTTCCGCAAGGTTGCATTTTGGGTCCGTTATTATTGGTTCTATACATAAGCGATGTGGATTCCGGATATAATTATTTATATGTATATCTAACAAATAAAGGGCTGCTCTACGCCGACGATATAGTATTTTTGTCTGAGGATCCACTTACCTTACAACTCTAACTAAATGATTTGAAAAACTTTTGTTAAATGTGGGTTTCTGAGATCGACACATTCAAATCTAAAGTAATGGTAATCAGATCCCGAAATCGTTTTATTTGTTATGGAAACAAAGTATATAGATTCCAACAGACCAACGAAATAGAAGTCATTCAAGGATACTTCTTTAAAAGCATTTTGAGCTGCAATTTATGAAGAGTCCTGTTTACATAAAATATTTCTTGGAAATTTAAAGGCCAATGCTGATAATATCGTTAAGGTTATGAAACAGTCGGACGTATGTTATTGATATCCTTTCAAAGTGGGTATAGTTCAATCAAGATCTGGTATAATCTTGCCGTAACTTAACCACGTCATTATTAATAGAAAATGTAGAACATTTGAAAAATTCTTTCTATAACTGTATCTCCCCAATAGATATAAAAATATATCGGTATTGCCTATACCTAACGAAATGTTTCAACACTTACTATGGTAAATTTTACAAGTGTGAATTGCTTTTTATCATTAGAACTGCCACTTCACAGAAACCCACATGCAAAATGTTTATTAGATAAAATCACAGGATTTTGATAGCGGCAAATCGCGTATGAAATTACCATGCCTGCAAATCGATCGTGCTGAATGTTCTTTGTAACATTTTGCTATTCTGATGTATGTTCACATCGCCAACGTAGTTTGGGACACCATTGACTAACTTACGTCATTCGTGTGATCGAAAACTTTTTTTACATTGACACTGAAAATTGACGCTGTAGTAACAGATTCAAGATTGATTTTATGGTGAATTCAAAGAGTCAACACAATGACTGATTTCGTTGACCGTCTAGTTCTAGCTTAAGTCCTTCAAAATGTTAGTTCATGCACTCAGGATTAAACAATAAGGGTGTCAATTCCCGATCTGTGAAGTTTTGAAGTGAAAAACAAATATCATTTCAGTTTTCACAGAGGTTTATCATTTTCCAACTTCACGCACACGCCTAATGAGATTCTAGAACTCATTGTGATAAAGTTTGTACTAAAAAGTACTAAATGATAAATTCGGTCATTTCTGGTTAGATTTTTTTGTTGCGAAAGTTAAGTATTTCATTTCAGTTTCTAAATTTGTTTAAGAGTAATGTCCGGAATAATAATTCGTTTAATAAATTAATAAAAGACGTCGTACTGAACAATTGTGGGTTTTGTATTATATTCAATAGTATCTCTGTTTTAAGTAAGATTTATTATTTTTTCATGTGAGGATATTGAGGCTTTCCTTTCGAGATGGGCAGAATCTATTCGAAGTTACAACTAGGAGCACTTTATTGAACTTTATAGAGTCCCAAAACATTTATGCATGGATTTAATACGTGAATTGAGACCATTCGTGAAAAACACTCAACTTATAAGTGCGCTTCAAAGCCATTTAAATATGGTAAGGTGCTCTGCATTTTTTTTGCAATGGGTAGTTTCCAACGATCTGTCGCGGGAATGAGCACCGTCGCGTGTCGGCTGTTGTGAATCTGTTGATTTAACAATTTCGTTATTTATTCGAACTAAAACGAATATAACTTACTACCAAAATAAATTTGTGTATAAATATAATTGTTGCTTACTTGTCATGTGCCAAATACTGTTTTTATTCTTAATATTCGATTAGAAACATTTTCTTTACAAAACAATTGACTGTGATAAAAAAAATTATCATATGAAAAATGTTTGGCATTTAACTTCACTTAAGCTTGATAAAATTTATCACTTCACATCTTCACAGATCGGGAATTGACCCCAGCAACTACAACTGCAAAATTCGATTTTCTGTTGTTCCCGTTGAAACTGGGTGTAAACTATTACTTCATAGAAATACTAGAAATAATATTTTATTTTGAAATTTCTTTCAGTGATAGCGCCTGTATAGTCATCTGGGAAGTACGTAGGGTGTTTTCTTAGTGTATTGTGTAGTTGTACAATATTTCCCTTTTTATACTGCAGCACATAATTTTAAATTGCCATTTTACAAGCAATTCGCTCACGATTTTTTCGATTCCAGAAATTGCACTGATATTCTTCAGACAGTCAATATCGAAGAACCCCTCGATATGATTGGATTTCACAATGAATGAATCTCTCAATAAAACCAATGGAAAACGACATCTTAGCCGAGTTTAATCGGGGGAAGAAATGGAGATAATGTGAATAAATTTGGCACTTACTTTGCACATTCTTGAAAAACTGAGAAACACAAATAAAAAACACATGGTGCTATCGTTTCATTGACTTGCACCATCCTGGGATTATGTTCACATTTCGAAGAAATAAGTCCTTTGTTAGATGTTTGGTTACCCCACGCTGCACAGCCAAAATTTAAATTCTCACGTACTTGTGGTATCTTGTACATTGTACATCCCATTGTTACGAGTATGTGTATAATCTATCGACCTATTCAAATATATTTGAATATGCTTTCCATTTTATTGTTATGTTGTTGCAAAGAGTGCTAACAAATTTTAAGACAGCTTTACTTAATAAACTCCTTCGAGACAAAAGTGAATGAGAGTGATGTCTCGATTGTGATATGAAGCAAGTCCCATAGAAACAGAAGGTTGAACGACTCTATAAAAAAAGTAAAGAAAGGGTATCGAAATCTTATGATATACCAATTCATTGGGGACCTTTAACTCTTATAATGTTCTCAACCCAAACATTAAGAGAGATTTTCATGATTTTTCTAGGGACCACATCAGGTCACTGCATCCATACGGAGTGCTTTTCAAAAGCCATTAGTGATTGTTCTATATCAATAATGAGTGTCAACATAAAATGTCTCAAGGGCCGCCATGGGATTGATATCAATTTCGTTCTTAAACTGTTTAGATTTTTGAACTTTAGTAGTATGTGTACTTAGAGGGTTTTTGACACAAGTTTTTTATTAGCTCAATAGACGAGAGATAAGTGTTTACGGCTTTGAAAAATATTATTTTTTTGTCAATTAATTCTGCATGCTGAATTAGGTACATATATTAACTAACCTTACACGATAATTTTCATGGAAAAGAATTGATTTCATAACTTCTAGTTTATTTCATGAAAAATTACCTTAGCATTACAAATCTTTCTAGGGTGTTTTTTTTAGACATGTGGTTTTCAAGAAGAAACAAAACGCATATAGTTTAATATTATGGCCAAGAATATATTATAAAAATAAGTGTAGATCATTGACAAATGATAAGGGTTATTAAAAATTATTTCGAGCAAGTGGCCACCGAGCACTTTTTGAAGCTATTTTGGCCGTATGTCGGTCAATCGTTTCGGGCCTTTCTGCGTAGCAAGCGACTTCACATAACCCCAAACAAAATAGTCCAGCGGTGTTAAATCGCACGATCTTTGGGGCTATGCCACAGGCCCACGACACGAAATAATGCGCTCACCGAAACTTTAATTCAATACATTGATAGCTTCATTGGCAGTAAGGCATATAGCGCTGTCTTGTTCTAGCCAAGTTATAAACTGGACTTCACGAAACATTGGCGATTAGTACAAGGGAATATATGAATGTTGTAAGAATTTTACAGGGTGGCCCACGAATCGTGCTACAAAAATAAAACGTAATAACTTTTTTTCAGTGTGAGTATTCGGCTTATTTTTTTTTTATTTTATAGGCTACTATTTAGATTTATCAAAATGAATGCTTGGGATACTGAAAAGAGGATTTGGATAGTGCAGCGATACCATTCTTTGCAGTACGTCATTTCCGTCCAAAGGGAATTTAGGCCGGAGTTTGGCGGTACTCCCCCGAGTAGATGGACCATTATGAGGCTGGTGAACATGTTTGCCGAATATGGAAACATCGAACGAAGACTGTATCATCGAGATCCCAATGTTGGGGTTCAGGATACAATCGTGGCTGTTGCAGCGGCAATACAGGCAAATCCAAGTGTTTCGACTCGAAACTTATCGGGCCAAATTGGAGTTAGCAGACGGCCATTACAAGGGATACTTCATGATAACTTAAACTTGCTTCCGTACAAAGTCCAAATTACAAGCAAGTTAAATACTGAGGATTTGACTGTTCGCCTGGAATTTTGCCGAAAAATGATGGCAATGGACGAGGAAGACAACACATTCATAAATTGTTTATTCAAGTCTGATGAGGCCCATTTTGACTTAAACGGCAATGCTAACAAGCAAAATTGCCATATATGGAGTGAGTCTATTCCAGAAATGCTCTATGAGACGGACCAGCACCCAGAACGAGTCACTGTGTGGTGCGCAGTTTCATCAAGGTGTATTGTCGGGCCATACTTCTTTGAAGAAAACGGTGTAATACAAACTGTCAATGGGGACCGTTATTTAAAGAAGTTGAAGGAGTTTTTTTTCCCAGAACTTCGCCGAAGATGTATCCCTTTCAGCAAGATTTGGTTTCAACAAGATGGAGCAAGTGTACACGTAGCCACACAAGTATGGCAGAGCTCCAACGAAAATTCCCAAACAAATTGATATCCTGAAACTGCACTTTCTGCTGGGTCCAAGGTCACCTGACCTGACTGCACCAGACTTTTTTTTATGGAGTTATGTCAAGCAGAAAGTGTACAAAACGAAACCCAGGAATTTGACTGAATTGAAGCAGTCCATTAAGCCAATAATGAAGGCGATCCCAATTTCAACCCTTCAGGCCGCAATGGACAATTTTCTGATCAGGTGCCGCATATGCGTGGATGAGCGTGGAGGTCATATGCGGTCTATCATTTTTGAAACCCATTAGTTATTTAAAATAAAATTTAATTTTTAATCCAATAAAAAAAAATTTATGAAATACATCGATTAAAATAAAAGTTATTTAAATTTCTTATTGTAGCACGATTCGTGGTCCACCCTGTACATGGAAAAGTTTTGTATTCTTTAACAGGTTTTCTTAAAATGTGTTCCCCGATGTGTGTTTTTTTAATTAAGAAAGCTAGAAAAAAGGTTTCTGATGGTGATATTTGGTAGGGAAATTCATTAAGGTTTAGTGGAAAATATTTCTGATTTCAGAGATTAACTTGATTGTTGCAAATAGTTTCCTTTCTGAACTTTGTTTGTCGCAAATAGTCGGAAGCTAATGTAACAAGCCAAAAATAAGCAATATTTCAAAGGAAAAGACAGCCATATAATTACTTATCGTTCACTTTTATTCATTCCTACATTTTCGAATAACAATTTCATTTCCGTGATATGCATTCGTCTTTTCCCTTGGCAAACAAAAGAGCTGGTGCATTATATGATTTATCCTTCCAGCATTTACATCTACCAATCACCACCGTTTATTACAACAGCTGCGTTTTGTTATCTACGGGTCTGGGTCTGGGTTATTTTTTAACACTTGTTACATAATCAACACGATATCCAGGTTTCTATGGGTTTCTTTCTGGGCTTGCAAATATTACTATTAAACTCGGCGAACAGAGGGTACAATCAGAACCATAACCCAGTTCGTTTTATTTTTACGGGGTGAACCATATGGCTTATTGGAGATAATAAAACACGGCTTAAAATATTACTACTGACTTCATTTGCTGACCATATTAGTGCTCTGAATAGAATATTACTTCTATTACATCCGGACCATACCAAACACAGCAATAGTAGTAGAATACTACTATAGTACCTAATACTTACCTTTGCTTACCAGATGGTAGTTTTCGGTATGAAATAAGATTACCAGTTTTCTGTTAACTAAGAGTTCACACTCAGTTCGTACGGAAGTATTTACAAGAGAGCGTAGACGAACAGCAGCATATCGATCTCTACTACGTATAGTAGTAAAAGTATCAATCAAGAGTAGGTACTTGGTAAGACTTCACATTTTGAAAGATTTAGGTTCCAGAAAGGACAGTGGAATTCCAGGTTTAATGTAGTTAGTTAGTGATAACATCTCTGCTATACAAGATTATGGCTTAGTGACGTCTGCTATCTCAGACTATGGTTTAGTGGATCCTGCTATCTCAATCAAGTTAGTGATAGTGATAGATTATTGAATTTGAAATTTTATAAAGCTTGTTCTAAGAGCTTTACCTACGAAAGTGAATATTTTTTTCCTGATGGTCGTCTATAGAAAATTATGTCAGTTGGTTTAGGTTTTCTTGATTGAAAAATGCACGAAAAAGTTTTTCGTCCACAGTTCTTTCAGCGGAACCCGAGAAATTGGAACCCAAATCATTGGAATAATTTATTCCACTTTGTGTCGAATGGTTATTCGTGACACGAAAATGAATGTTCCCCAGAAAAATAAATAAATACATTTTTTAACAAAAAATAATTTTGCAAATATCTTTTTCCAAAAATAATCTAATCGATTTGTGTTGCATTTGTATTTTAAAACGCGTCAAAACATAAATTATCAATTAGAACTTTTTTTCTGATTCGTTTTTCTGATCGCTATAACTGGCTTCTAAATCAGAAAATTGTATTCGCTTAGGTTTATCGATTTACGGGTGTGTCAATGAGTCCGAGAAAATTAACACAAATTTTGCCGTCGCCGTAAATTTTTCATTTTTACTTCCGATTATACGTACTATAAGGCAAGTTATGTATTCGTACAAAAATATTTTTTTAACAATCAAACATGACATTACTATCATAGAGAACACCAAAAAAGTGGGTCCCGCAATTCCGTCTGTCTGTCTGTCTGTAGAACGATCTACTGCCTAAACGGCTGAACCGATTTGGTTCAAACTTGGTTCTTAGGCGTTTTGGGTGATTGTCCAAAATAGATTTTTGAATCGTTGTTTTAGCCCCAAAAATAACGGTACTTGCCATACAATTTTTTCTACCATCTTAATTATCTCGAAAAGGGCTCCAATAATTTGACAAAAATTGGCGTGTGTACTACTATGGGTATGGTCTACATTTCGGCCAAAAAAGTTTTTAAAATATTTTGTTATTAACGGTACCTGCCATACAACCATTTTATTGATTTTCGACTTTCTCATTAACGGCTTAACGGATTTCGATAATAAAATTTTATACAGGAGCTCCTTCAAATTCAAAATAGTATTGCATTTCAAAATTTTCGAAAAATAGTTTTTTTTTGGATTTTTGAGAAAAAAAAAAATATTTTTTTTTTTAAAATTCAATATTTCGAAAACGGGTGAACAATTTTTTGTGAAATTTTGTTTTTGAATTAATATTATTAAATATTTAAAATGTTATATACAGTGAAATCTCCCTTTGCGGACACTTCCCTTAAGCGGACACCTCTCTTAGAAATTGCTCCATACACGTTTCATTGTTTTCAGTTTCTCTAGGACGGACACTCCCTTGGACGGACACGGACAGGAATTTCACATATGAATGACAAAATATTTTCTCTTAGACGGGCACCAGAGCAGAGTTGAATATGTCATCACGCTGATAATTTTGACAACGGTATTTTTTTTTTAAGTTGCAGTCTTCTACAGCGAACATCAAATTATTTTCTCTCATTCAAGTGATGAAAGTGATTTTGCTTGGACGTAAAAAGAGTTTATTTTTGGAGTTTTAGATTTTTGTTTATTTGCGTTCAGGTGAAACTACCTTTGAATTTGGAGGACTGTGAATTCGATTCCGAAGATGACTCGCCTATAGCAAATTTAAGAGAAATTTCCAAGCTCCTTCATGAATGCAGATTGTATGGATAATCTGAAAGATTTGTGTTGATGGATGAAAATGTAGATGTCAATGAAAATATTGCAGCTCCTGTTGAAATCAACGAGTCTGGGAGTGACTCTGAGGAAGAGGATCAGGACCTGGTGGGAACATCTTATAATTCTTACGAAGAAGAAAACACTATAATTGAAAATTTAAAAAAAATTTACGGCCAAGAAAAATGACGCAGCTGTTCAACTTTCGGTTGACCTACAGGCCAGATTCCAAAAGAAAGCGTTCTTTAAAACTAAACAAGCAAATATTGAAAACATTTTGTTTGAAAAATGCATAAATACGAATCTTCTTATATTATTGCAAAGTTTTTAAATTTAATAATTTTATTCCACTTCATGTGATAAAAAAGAATTGAAGTTTATTTTATTTTTTATTTTCTGTTAATAAATAAATACTCTTAATTATGAAAATTCGTGTTTTAATTTGATTTCCCTTAAACGGACAACTCCCTTAGGCGGACAAAAATGTCTGCACCATGGCTGTCCGCCCAAGGGAGATTTCATTGTAAACAAAATTAAGTGGAAAACTTTAAAAATATATTTAGCCGTTTTATTAAGAATCTTTTGCATATAATGTGATCGAACATAGGAGCACGTACGTGCGATCCAGTCGCATAAGTGACGCTGAACGTTCTGGTAGTCAAACCAAAAATGGTCGACAAAATCCATGGCTTGCTAATGGACGATCAGCAAATTAAAGTGCGCGAGCTAAAGAGGCAACAGACTTATCAGATATCGCAGTGATGTCGATTTGACATAATTATTGGCACATGAGAAATCTTCCCGCAAGATGGGTGTCACGTTTGTTCGCAATCGATATCAAAATGCATTCGTTTGACAACTTCAAAGGTGTGTTTGGTAATGTACCAGCAAAATATTCTATTGAGTTTTTGCGGTGATGAACTCTGTATTCTCCCTCTTATTAGAAATCAAGGAACAGTCAAAACAATGTGCGTCTCTTGTTCAATTGAAGTCGTAGAAGGCCAAGGTGGGTTTGTCAGTTTGGCAGTGCAGGTGTTAATTTTATCGATTACATTAAAAAGTGTAAAACGATCGCCGGAACTTATAACGCAGAACTGCTGGATTGATTCAAAGCCGATTTAAGGCAAAAATGTCCGCATTTGGCGAAGGAAAGAGTTCCTTTTCACCAGAAAAACGGAAAGGCGCTATTGCCGAAGTGTAAAATTACATGACTTAGTCTACGATCATATTCCTCAAATTTTGCCCCACCGATGAAGCATGCACATGAAGAAATGGCCCGGGGATAAGAGAATTGGGTCGAATAAAGAGGATATTTCTGAAACAAGCGCTTATTTTGAGGGACTCGAAAAATCATATTATTTGGAGGAGTTTAAAAATTTGGAGAAACGTTGAAAAATAAAATATTTTTATAGCTTTTAAAGGCCTTTAGTCCAACAAAAATTAGCGTTTCGCCCCGGCGATCTCACATGTGAGGACCTTCGTCAATACGCAATTTTTGCCAAGTTCAGTTCATCTTACATAGATTTCGTGAAGAACATCTAGTGTGAACTGTGACAAAGGTCCTCTCTTGTCAACTGATGAGTCCATGTGAGATCGCCGGGACGAAACGCTAATTTTTGTTGGACTTAAGGCAGTTAAAAGCTATTTCGAATCAATAATTCAACAAGTCCAAATATTATAGTGCTAAGTCTTCTACTTGGCTGATGTATTTCAGTAGTACGAGTATATAGAATTTGTATTATTAAAAAAAAAAACTTCTTATAAAAATATTTTTATGCCGAACGAATGTTCATGATTTCACTTTTCAGGGGCTTGTTGACCCACCCTTACGTAAAATCAGCTGGTAGACGAATATGGTATTTTCCGCTTCCAGTACAAAAATGTTACAATTTCTTGTGTGTTTCTTTCGAAATCTGATCTGGTATCACTATTCTTAAATGTTTACTAATTAACCCTATACCATAAGGCTTTGGCGGAGGAGGGAACAGTGCGGTTATTAAGTACACTACATACCCTTTGTGTTCTAAATGTTAGATAGTGATTTCAATATTAAAATGCTTACCACAATTTCATCTCCAATTTGCTTGAATAAGTTTTGGTAAAGTTTGCAGTTATCCAAATCTAAAACAAAAGAAATACACATTTTAACATTTTGTATAATTTCGTATTTTTAATTTATTCCTAGTCTGAAAATTTTGGAAATTTAAATTTACTAAACATTTTTTTCCCGATTTTCAAGTGCCGTGTACTTTATTTTGCATTCAAAATAGATAAGGCCTTACAGGCATACATTTGAAAGTATTATTTTTTTATTAATTAAAAAATGGGGTATAAGCTAGATGATATAAAATCTAATGAATATTATTTTTTTTTTTTCAAAAGCTTATATGCGGTTGATAACTTAAGTATGGAATTGTCAATGACAAGATTACATGAACTATATTTAGACAGACACTAAAAAAATACTGCTGTTTGAATTAAAGCCTCATATTGATTCATGGAAGCTGTAGGTGGGACACAAGTGTAATTTGTATACTTACACTCTATTTACATAAAGCTTGAAACAGATTAAACCAGCACCAGCAACGTTGCGTTGCAAGCAACAGTGACCGCCATTATACAGGGTGGCCCACGAATCGTGCTACAATAAAAAATTTAAATAACTTTTATTTTAATCAATGTATTTCATTAATTTTTTTTTATTGGATTAAAAATTAAATTTTATTTTAAATAACTAATGGTTTTTAAAGATGATAGGCAGAAAATGACCTCCACGCTCATCCACGCATATTCGGCAACTGATCAGAAAATTGTTCATTGCGGCCTGAAGGCCTAAAATTGGGATAGCCTCAATTATTGTCTTAATGGACTGCCTCAATTCAGTCAAATTCCTGGGTTTCGTTTTGTACACTTCTTGCTTGACCCCATACAAAAAAGTCTGGTGCAGTCAGGTCAGGTGACCTTGGGGGCCAGCGGAAAGTGCAGTTTCTGGATATCAATTTGTTTAGGAATTTTCGTTGGAGCTCCGCCATAACTTGTGTGGCTACGTGTGCACTTGACCCATCTTGTTAAAACCAAATCCTTCTGAAAGGGATACGTCTTCGGAGAAGCTCTGGGTAAAAAAACTCCTTCAACATCTTTAAATAGCGGTCCCCACTGACTGTTTGTGTTACACCAGTTTCTTTAAAGAAGTATGGCCCGACAATACACTTTGATGAAACTGCGCACCATACAGTGACTCGTTCTGGGTGCATTTCCGGCTCATGGAGCATTTCTGGATTAGATTCACTCCATTTACGGCAATTTTGCTTGTTAACATTGCCGTTGAAGTTAAAATGGCCTCATCAGACATGAACAAACAATTTATCAATGAGTTGTCTTCTTCGGCCATTGCCATCAGTTTTCGGCAAAATTCCAGTCGAACAGGCAAATCCTGAATATTTAACTTGCTTGTAATTTGGACTTTGTAGGGAAACAAATTTAAGTGATTATGAAGTATCCGTTGTAATGACCGTCTGCTAACTCCAATTTGGCCTGATAAGTTTCGAGTCGAAATACTTGGATTTGCCTGTACTGCCGATGCAACAACCACGATTGTATCCTGAACCCAAACATTGGGATCTCGATGATACGGTCTTCGTTCGATGCTTCCAGATTCGGCAAACATGTTCACCAGCCTCATAATGGTCCATCTACTCGGGGAAGTAGCGCCAAACTCCAGCCTAAATTCCCTTTGGACGGAAATGACGGACTGCAAATAATAGTACCGCTGCACTATCCAAATCCTTTTTTCAGTATCCCAAGCATTCATTTTGATAAATCTAAATAGTAGCCTATAAAATAAAAAGAAATAAGCCGATTACTCACACTGAAAAAAAGTTATTACGTTTTATTTTTGTAGCACGATTCGTGGGCGACTCTGTATTAGACCAATTTAAAGAGCTTGATGTTGAGGGAAGTAGGGTACGCACTGTCATTTCTTAAATGACATTCCAAAACTGTCATTTCTGAATATTTCGTTTGATGCTACACATTATCATTTACACACGACCATTTATTTCTTATTTATACACACCATGGTTTCATTCCAGCTATATCCACGAAAAATTTTGATCCTCATTATTTTATTCATCATTTTGCAGTTATTGAGAAAAAAAAAGTTTTTTTTTAACTTTTTGAAAACATTTCATTCAACAAAAAAATCAAAAACGCCAATTCATAGGTATTTACGATTTATTAACATTTTTGTCATTTGGTTTATATTAATGTTTTAAAGTTGGGACGAAGCAATTTTTGTTTTGTTTAAAAATGTAATAAATACAATGTAATTTTTAATTTATAGTTAAAAATTCTTATATCAAAGGGCACGGTAGTGCCCAGCCAAGTTCTAGCACTACACCCTATTTTTACATGAACAAACTCAGGCGATTTTCGACCGCCCTCTAACTTCAGTACCAATAAAGTCAGAAACTTCAAACTCTCAGCATTTCCTAAGCTCACCAGGCTTACGCAACTCGCCCAATTTCAATTCTTTAGCTCTAGTGGTTCCCGAGATATAAGACTGCAAAGATCGCAAGAACCGTAACTGACTGACTGACTCACTCACTCACTGACAGATAATCAAAGCACTTCCCGACATCGTAGAATCTTGTAATTTCGCACAACGGTAGGCCTGGTGGTGTATACAAAGGAAAAAATCGAAAATTTAAGATTTTCCATTTAAAGGGCGTGGTACCCGCCCATTTTCATGGAATTGATATCAATTATGTAGAGAACTACTGATTGTCGTAAAAAGATGAAATTTGGTAGAGCGATAGGATAGCGATAAACACACATTTTGTAAAGAATTAATATTAAATATATTGAGAGCACTTCCGATTGGGGCAGGATTATGTTTGTTAGAGCAATCAGATTTCAGGTGTATACAAAGAAAAATTGAGTAATTTGTTATAATAAAAGAAAATTTGCCAAGTAAACCAACACAATTTATGTCAGAAATCATTTAATAATATATTTCTCTGATAGTTGTGAGGTTCTTCCATATTACTCTACTTAAAATATTTGATATTTAACATTAATAAACTTAGTACTTTTAGATCTCACTACTTTTCACGGCTGGTTTTCGTATATAGAAGAACTTGGCTACTTTTTAACATTTATGTTTTTGGGGTGATTAATGTATATGACTTATTAATTTATATACACATGATGCAGATAAATCAACGCCCCTGAAGATGCTGTGAAAATCCAGAGAAACGTCGCGTCGGTATAAAATTTGTGTAATTATTTTTATTTGCATAAATTTAAATTTGACCAAAATAGCCCGATTCTAAGTATAAAATAAACATAATACTATAATTTTTAAAAAAAAATTTAATGAGCAGTTTCAAAATATAAATTTTTCAATTTTTTTTAAATGCTTTTAAAAATACAAACAATATTTATTAAAAATATTGGTATGCAGTATAAGTTGGGCTACCTAAACCAATATACATATGTGTGAAATTTCGAAAGAATCGGTTAGGCCATTTATGAGATAGAAGCAAAAAAATATGGTCCTATGGAAAGTACCGTTTTTACACATTTTTTTAAAATATGTTTTTCAACCTTATGACCGGTCGTACCTAAAAAGCTGCACTGATTTTTTTAAAATCAAAATCGTTAGAGTCGTTTCCGAGAAAATAGGCTTTAACGTAAGGTTATATGGCAGGTGCTATTATTTTTTTAACTACAAAAAAAAAATGCAATTTTGTACAATACCTACAAAACTCTATATACCAATTTTGAAGCATTTCGGCCCAATCGTTTGGGTTGTAGGTGGCTATATAATCATACAGACAGACTGAAAGACTGCGGGACAGGAAGACAGACAGACAGACATACAGACGGACATAATTTTTAGACCAACTTTTTTCGTATTCGCTATCATCGTAATGTGATGTTTGATTGTTATCTCAAAACTTTTTTTTTCGACGAATGCATAACTTGCCTTACAGTGCTTATAATAGCAAGTACAAAAAAAATATGTAACATGGAGCTGTGCTGTGTTTCAAAGTAATAGTCTTAATTGTTATCATAATTCCTTAAGTGAGAAGAACGCTTAAGGGACACACTGTTTACCAGAGGTCACAAAGTTAAGTACACCGGATGAAATATGAGCAATTATCTTGAAAAACTCCTCGTGTAAAAGTAATTATTACTTTATGGTTATGTTGCTAAAGAAATTCGGATTACAACAAAAGAATAATTGCAATAATTTTATTTTTTTAAGTTAAAACCGTTTGACTAGTTCAGAGTAAAAGGGTTTACACTGCAATTTAATACGTAATAAAATATAACCTGTCCAAAAAAATCATAATAATTTCTTAACAAATTAATATGAGCTCATTGTTATAGAAATCGGTTTAGTAGCTTAGAAACGTATTAATGAGTTATACCACCGGAACAACTTCTAAGTGAGTTGGCCATTTATTTTAGTTTTTTTTTCTTATCGGTAAGGAATATTTTGGCAATAAATCGTTAACAAAATAATAATTCATACCAATACATTAAAGTTTTTAATATATCTGCGAATTCAATAACATTCGAGACTCATGTGGGATTCAAAGTAAAGCCCATGTAGGATTAATTTTTGTCTCATTTATTACATACATGAAAGACATCCAATCTTATTTATGAATATTTTAAATCTTAAACCCCTACTGATACTTGCCTACACAATTTTTGTTTAGTACACTTTGCTTCGTTTATTATGTTTTCCATAATTAATTGCTAAACTTCTCTCAACTAAACCCAACCAAACTTAAGAACACATAATCCTCTTGAAACTAAAACTGAACACGACATAACCAGAACCAAACCAAAAAATTAACCCTCAGCTTAAATTTATTATTTTTCTTGCAATGGATATCCTTATTTTCGAAAGCATACAAAAAAAAAATAATTTAAATCACAAAAAAAAACCTATAAACTCGTTATAAGTCCATAAAACACTTACACCACACATGACCCTGAAAAACAATAACTTCCCATATTCGTCATATAGCTATAGGTATATATACATTTAACCAGAAGGGTGTGCCAACACTTAAAAACTTTTTGTAAAACATTCCATAACATGGTATTTTGCCTTCGAGACATTTTATCCCTCTTACAATTATTGTTCTCTGTATCGCACATCTCTCAACACGTATGACAAACATACTGACATACAATATTCACACATATATTTTTCAAGGACATGGGGCTGTGGTCGCCGTTTTTTGTGTTCTTTGTTCTTTAAATTTTTAATTAAACCTTTTGGGGGTGCCGAAAAACTAAATTTCATCCTCAACACGTATTCTGCCTCCTTAAGGATTTATCAAAACAAATAACTTCATTCAAATGTTTGTCACATGTGTTTGGAACACAGACTGAATTAATTTTAAAATTCCAAATTGTTTTAATTTTTACACTTCACTATTATTCTTAATTTATTAAACTTTGCATTATTTAATTGTGCTTTTAAGAAAAAACGCATTCTTAGACACTTAACCGCTCACTGAGCATTTTACTATTTTTCGAAATTAATTCAACTAGCAGACCAGTAATCACGTCGTTTTGCAAAGTTTTAAAAATATTTTGTATACAATAAATCAGCACATACAAATTCTTTCGAGAGTTGTAAGTCGTTTTTCTCTCTCTGATGAAGAATATTTATTACCACGTCGACAGACAACGTTTTATTTTGTTTGCATTTAAATACCTAGCCAAAAGTTAACTTCTTTTGAGCATAATAAATTCTGCATAAGTCTTACTCTGATCACTGTAAGCCTTAGCACCCAATTTTATCTTCAAACATTTCGTAAGATCCTGTCTAAAAAAGAGTCCACAGAAAACAACTGGCCTGACAAAAATCAATTTGTTAATTGCAAAAAATCAAATTTGGCTTCAGCAATTTTCTGTCTGATTGTCTGTAGGTTGATATACCGATTTTCTTCCAAATTTGTACTAAAGCGTTTAAAGGGTGATTATCCGCTTAATTGAATTTTTATGTATCCCAAAAAATAACAGTTCTACTCTTCTTTCTTTTCTTATATAAAGAACAATCCAAATTATGTTTGTGCGCTATCTTCGTCTTTTCGGCTTGATCGATTTAATTGAAAGATCTAAGATCAAACGATCTTAGGACATGTTTGGAGAGTGCATATAAGAAATCTGTTTGCCGTCCGATGTCTTGAACCGAAGTTATGACCAAATATGTAACTACATGTTTGCTATTGCTTTATGAGTATTATCCAGCAAACATTTATCTGGAGGTTCAGATTCTAATCACCAAAAATGAAGAATAATATTCAGGAAACCTTCAGTTTTTTGAATGAATTATGAATATATACAAAGATCCTACAAATTCTTACCAGAGAGACACAAAGAGATATGTATTCTGTGTCAAAAAAAAAACGACACTTGTTGTTGGATATTTCATATGGAGATATTTTTTTTTTCATCCTTTTATTTTTCTTTTTACCAAGGTGTTATGATGACGGGTCATTGTAATGACAAAAGTTTCGTTTGCATAGTCGATTATCAGTTCGGAAAAGTTTTTCGAAAGATCGGTTTAGATAGGTATATAGCCATCAGCTTGTGTTTTAATGGTAAATGGGTATCTACTTACTTAACAAAAAATATATATAAAAAAGCAAAAGATAAAACATAAAGGTATGTAAAAAATGGTGTTAAATTTTCTTAGAAATATAAAAATCATTTCTTTAATTATAGCATCGTGTAACAATTAAGAAGTCCTGGAAGCTATAAAAGCCAAACAAGAGGCAAATCAAAAAATGTTCCAGAGGCTCACCGATGAAATATTGAATCATAAATGAATCAGAAATAATGAATTCACTTATGATATAATTTGAATTCTTTTACCTGGGCTCTTTGACACCGATTTGAATCATTTTAATGGTTCATTCATGATCTGAAAATTCTGAAATTAAATGAACGTATATAACCATTCCATATATTCCTTTAAATGATTAATCCCTGAACCCTTTCTGAATCGCAAAAATGATTCCTGTACGATTAATAAAAGTGAAGGTATAAACTTAGAAATCATTCACTTAGTTGAAGTTTATTGGAATTATTTTTATGATTTAGAAAAGATTCAGGCATTAATCATTTAAATGAATATATGGAGCTCTTTTATACGTTCATTTAAATGACGAATTTTCAGATCATAAATTAATCATTACAATGATTCAAATTGGTGTCTAAGAGCCCAGGTAAAAGGATTCAAATTGCATAAAAAGTGAATTCTTTTTCGGCCGGTTTCTTCACTTTTATGAACTAATTATCGTTCATTTCTGAATTAAAATGTTTGCTGGGTAATAATGTGTTTTGTTTTGTATATACACACACACTTGCATTTTGGTTTCTCTTTGGTCATTCGTTGTCAAGCTTGGAAAATGTCGGTTAATTGTGAAACTCATTGCGATAGAAGACGTTTTGGGTTGAGAAGCTTATGAGATATATATTAGATGACACTGTGCTGCGATCAATGCCACAACCTGATAGATTGCGTTATACATTGATTTAGGCTATGCGCGATTCGTCAGGTGTCCTTTTCACATTATAATTTTCTATTTAGAATATGTGCTATTTTTCTTACTGAAATTGATTCAAGTTTTGCGTATTATTACACTGATTCCGATATAATTTTGGACGACTCACTTGTCTTGCAATAATTAATCAGAATGTCCGTGATGATCAAACGCAAGATTTATGTGTAGAAGAAATAAATGGAGACTTGCTCATATTGCACAGTCACCACTACAAATTCGACAAAAAGTTGTTAGAAGAAGAAAAGTGGTAAATGTAGACTTCAATCGCGCTGCTTTGGAATACGATTCCGCAACCGCATTTACTTTCTCGATACGCCCGCCCGGTGTGGGACATGGAAGACATTGGTCATTTAGTTGATTATAGCAAAAATTCGGCCAAGAAATATTTCGTTGCCCGTTGAATCCTATGGCATCTATTCCGCTTTGAAGCTGGCGATGAATTTTCTTACGGTTGGCAAGCCAATAACGTGCACAATTACCAAGAATTCGGCGAAAGCGAAATTGATGCGAGAATGCAAAATCATAACTTGGGATGAATGCACGATTGCGCATAAACGATCTTTGGAGGATGACCTACCAATGAGGGATTTACAGGGTGATTCGAGAATGCGTGATGTTGGTATCAATGAATCTCTTCTTCGTTGGATTAGTAATTACCTTTCGGACCGCTCAATACAAGTCGTATTGGACGGTTTCAAGTCTGATATTCATAAAATAAATGATGTTGTGCCCCAGGGTTCCCTTCTGTCTCCGACTCTCTTTCTTATTTTCATCAATGTTCTTTTGTCTGAAACTTCTAATCCATTATACTGTTTTGCTGACGGCAGCAGCCTCAGCTTTTCACATTCGTTTTTAGATTCACACCCATGTCCTTCGGATGTGTAACTTGAACGGCAGCGTATTATAAGCTCATTAAATTCTGATCTAGGCAGCATTTTCCAATGGGGACTATAAAACGCGTAGAATTTAATGCTTCAAAAACCCAATGCTGTCTTCTGTCGTTAAAGCGGTACCCTCTCTCAATGCCGTTGTCCAAGAGCGGCGCTTGTATCGAGGAAATCGAACATCTTTCAGTTCTCGGTATTTGCATCACCGATCACCTATTATGGAATGACCACATATTCGACGTAGCCAAAAACGCTGCAAGGCCAAAAATCTTGAATGTATCCGTAAGTTGCTTGAACGCGTGTTGGTAAACGGTATTTTTTGTTTTTTTTGGCGCAGGAAAACATATAAACGGCTAAATATATTTTTAAAGTCGTTTTTCACTTAATTTTTTGTATAAAAAAATCCTTAATTTTTTTCTAAAAAAAAATTTTATGTACATTTTAAATATTTAATAATATAAATTTAAAAACAAAATTTCAGAAAGTATCGTATTGAATTTAAAATAAAAAAATATTTTGTTTTCAAAAATCCAAAAAAAAACTATTTTTCGAAAATTTTGAAATGCAGTATTAGTTAGAATCTGAAGGAACTCCTGTGTAAACATTTTGATCGAATCCGTTGAGTCATTTATAAGAAAGGCGAACATCAATAAAATGTTTGTATGGCAGGTACCGTTAATAACAAAATATTTTTTTTAAAAAATTTGACCAAAATGTAGACAGTATGGTCTGGATATAGGTACTATGGCCCTATAGTACCAATATCGTAAATAAAAATTGTGTTTGAAAAAAGGCGGAAATTTATATAAAACCCTACTCCATTATGAAAACCAAACTTCAAATTTCTAATGGATATATGACTTTTATGCACTGGGCATTCGGAAATCAATTAAAGCAAAAATAGTATAAATAAAATGCACGACTGGATCGTACGAACTTGCTCTTGTAGCTAACAACTGACGCTGTTAGTAGGTATAGGTAGTCTAGTTATCTTATGTAGGTTTAAAGTCGATGTATGTAGGTAAGAATACATTGATTCTTAATGATAATGAATTGTGGAATTTAAATTAGGGGGGTAATTTGTACCTACCTACATATAGTGAAATTAGGTATGTAAATATGTACATACATATGTGTATAATGAAAGTGAATGGTGTATAGCTTATAGGTGGGTAAAAGTCGTTTTTTCAACTTATAAGAACTGCCAAAACCATTACGTTAATTTTTTTTTTCGAAAAAAAACGAAGAACGCCATTAGATGCCACCGATCAATCAAAATTAAAAAAAAAAGTTTCTCGAAAATTGTACGACGTGTTTTGAAAACGATTGAAATTTTTTTTTGAAATTTTGGTATGCAATTTTTTAGAGACTATCAATGTACCTACATGTGAATATAAAATTTCAAATTATTATTTTTTTTTGATTAGTCTAAGAAATATTGATTTTTCAAAAAAAAATCAATAATTAATTTTAATTTATAAAAAAAAGTTTTTCAAAATTTTGATATGCAATATTAATTTAGCTACTTAGATCTTCTCAGATATAAAATTTGACAGAAATCCAATGTACCGTTACCGAGAAAGCCAAAAATTAAAAACACCGTTATATGAAAGGTACCGTTAATAGACTTTTCCCGTAAATTTGGTTCATATCAAATGATAGGTATTATCAGCAAAAAAGTTCTGAAATTTTTTTATCAAAATCGTTGGAGCCGTTTTAGAGAAAAATAAGATTTTCCTTCAAGGTCATATGGCAGGTACCGTTATTTTTAGGCCTAAAAATAGAATTTCAATTTCCCCTCTGAGGAATTACCAAATAATCACATATACCAAATTTGAAGGTAATCGCTTAAGCCGTTTAGGTTGTAGCTCGTTATACATACAGACGGCCAGACTGACAGACAGATTTTTTTAGGCTTCTCTATGATCGTAATGTCATGTTTGATTGTTAGATTTTTTTTTTTACGAATATGCATAACTTGTCTTTTAGTACCTATAATCGCAAGTAAAAATTGTTTCAAATTAAGGGGAGTTTTACTTCCGGCACTGTACATAGGTAAACACAATCTTTTTTATTAAGAAACTCTTTGCAGTAATACGTATAGACGTCCAGCCAAGTTTTCCTTTTTTTTCAAGGTCGTAACATAAACAATCCTTACTTTTAGAAACTTCCCCATCTTCTATTACTTTGGCAACTAATTGCAGAGAGTAGGTTTGAGAAGATAAATGTTCAAAGTTTTAAGTTGAACATTTGTTGGCTACACTGTTTTTGCTCTTAGCAAACAAAATCGAAATTATTCAGTCTGAAGGTATATAAAAGAGGCATAATGACGGAACTTCCTAAGCGTCCTTCAACAGGCATCCCTAATTTGATATTTAATCTTTAACAAAACAAAAACACAAGACAATCTAAGTACACACTAATATAATAGTTAAGTATATTTTTATTCTTGGTAAAAATATCAGCTCTTGTGTATTATTCGAGCATTGTTTTTCTTGGCCATTCTTTAGGTAAGTACCAAGGAGTAACCCATAAAGACCATAGAAACAAAGAAAAGTTGTTTTTGCGTGCAAAAAATATTTCAATACTAATACCCGCAGCAAACTGGAAGAATATATTTTTTGTTTCCCACATTCGCTTCAATTTTGGTAAATATTATGTTTAGGAATGCCATTCTCCAGCTATGAAAACGTACATAGGTACACAAATCCTGTACTTCCTTCTTGTGTAAATTTTTTTAGACAAATAAAAAAAAATCTGAGCAAAATGTATTGGTGTAAACAAAGTAAGGATAATCCAGAACCATTCCACAAACCAAACAGTAAGACTTATATATACCTAGTAGGTTAGCTGATAAAGGAATGTCGTCTATAATCGTTTCCGCTGCTCTCCTTCCTACTTGGCAGACAATATATAGCAGGAAAAATGAAGATGGGAAAAAAAACAGTGGGAGGCAAAATAAATCACCACGTGTGTATCTGGAGTAGAAACTCAAGTGATATATATTAAGCGGTTAATGAGATTAAGGCAGCATAGCATGGATGTGTACTCATGGGGTTCAAAACCTACCCGCCCTACATAATGTATTTCGTATGCTTAGCTTTTTTTATGACAATTAACGTCTGTTACATGCTTGTTTGATTCGCTTGTCTACATCAACTAAGGAGATGTCAGTCTCTTTAATATCGCCCATAGGTACGCCTTTTCTACCTAGGTAAAAGGTAATAGAACTTGTCGTATTGTTTCATTTCAATGTGATTTTAAACGCAATAGTACAAATCTTCACCTTTTAACATTGCATAAAATATTGATTCGCTTTTAAAACCGATCAAACACAACGCATTTAATAAATTTAAATGTTTTTATCCTATATAATTATTAGATAGGAAATAAAGGGAAGAATTTAATACCTAAAGTATCTTGACCAAAAAAAACAGGAAATACTTCCCACAGTAGGCACCAAGTTAATTGCCAACTTCACCGCACTTCGTTAATTGCCCCAATAGTTAGTCTGTTTACCAAAGCTCAAAAAGTATTTACACACGACCCTCCTCGCTTCCTTAAACTTGCAGTTATTATATATAAGTCCCATCAGGGATATTTCAGTACATGGGCGACATGACCATTAAGGCTTTTTTTATATGACTCAGTAATGACTTTCATTTACCAAAATAAAATTGTATAACTGTATCGCATGAACTTGCTCTTGGGATTAAAAGCTATGGCGCGAAATTTTAGTCGATTTAGTAATATGTTAAATCATTTTTAGAATGATACTAGACTAAAAAGAGGATTTTGCTAATTTTAAACCAGTTTAGTATCGTATTATTTTCTTAAAATTTTACTAAAGTTAAAATCACAAAATGGCTACTTTATTTTTTTAGTATCTTTAGTACGATATCCATATGCCAATTTGACATTTACAAACGTCAAAAAGTTATGTTCGCTTACTTTTTTGCACTAGTTTAGGCGTGTTTAGTTGTAGTTTTAGTTTATTAAGAAAATATATTTAGTATGGTGCTAGTTAAAAAGTGTTTAAAATTAGGAAAATATTAGTAAATTGCTTTAGTATTAGCAAACTGTTAAGTAGTATCATGCTAAGCGCTTAATATCAGACTGTTTAAAGTTTTGCGCCTATATGTATAAAGTGGGCCTATCATGGAATGCTTAAACTGCTAGGTGGCAAAAAGATGGCAAGTTTTTGCAAATGGCAGTAAATGTCAATTCTACTTTGACATTTGTGAAGCAAAAAGAAATACCAAATGTATATTTGGCAACAAGATATAAATCACTTTTCTTCAAAAGAACGCGAAATAATTGATTCGGTTGATATTTTCATAAACTATAGCATCTTCCAATAGAGTTATTGATTGATTGATTTTATTTTTCTACAATTTATTACAATTATTGACGTCTGCCTGATTGACAATTTGTTAATTCTTTATCATAACTAAGTTACAGTTTAATACTTAAATGCTTCGTCAAGTATTTGCTTTCTATATTTGAGTGCTGTTTTGCAATACCTTTGATAACTTTGTTACATCCATTTCATGAAGGATGTCAAAAATGTTTTCATCAGATGGATAGTCGCTGCCAAACGAGTACCTTCTTGTGTCCTTAAGTACTACACACCTTCCCACAAAATGCAAAACATCTTCCCGCCCATCATATTGCACAGGCTGCATAATAGAGGTAGATCTTCTCGATGTGGCATAAAGTTCAAATTAAGTAGCTCTACTCTTAACCGGAACATGAGCGAAATTTGTTCGATTGTACAATCCTCACGAAAGTAGTTTCTTTCGTTAAGGTTGTAATCTAGTCTGCTATAAAGCATTCGGCGTTCAGAGCTTGAAGCTTGTTCCTTGTAGCGAACTCCAATAGGGTGCAAACTTTGCGCATCCTGGTATTATCTTCTTAATTCAATCACATTCCAGAGTTTGAAAAAAGCCAAACGTACTACTTTTTTGATTTTTACCTGAGATAGAGCTACTACAGCCACTATTGTGCAAGTTTTGACATTACGATGATAGAGAACACAAAAGAAGTGGGTCCCGCCGGTCCTTCTGTCTCTCTGTCTATCTGTCTGCAGCGATTTTCTTCAATCTTGGTATTTGTTTTAGGCGATTATCTCAAATAAATTTTGTAATCGTTTTTTAACTCTAAAAATAACGGTACTTGCTATACAATTTTTTCTACCATCTTAGTTATCTCGAAATTACTCAATCTGTTTTTAATAAAAAAAATTGTGTGCACTACTATAGGCATGGACAACATTTTAGTAAAAAAAAAAAATTAAATGTTTTGTACAGGCAGGTACCATATAATCATTTTTTTTTTGATTTTAGAGTTTTTCATAAACGGCTTAACGGATTTCGATCAAAATTATTATATAAGATGTTCCTCGAATTCGAAATTGGGGGTGACTGTGGCGCGATAGTTGTGTGCTCGCCTGTCAACCTCGTGGTTGCGGGTTCGATTCCTGCCGTTGTCTATGTCTTCTTATATTCCATTAAAAACCAATTATAAAAATTGTCATTAAATAAGTTGCTGCTTTGCTCATTACACGCTGTTTAGGCATAACACTAACAACATGTGATTGAGTAAACTAGCATACCCATAAAATATGACAAAGAAATAATTAAAATAATGCGAATTATAGGGTACATAAATAAATAAGACACGGTAATTTTCTGCACATTAGTTCAGCCGCCATCCCTGGAGATAAATCTGAGACATCAACCAGCTCTAGTCTCCGAACATCGCGCCACACATCTTTCCTATCCTTCTTTCTCTTCTTCCACCGGATGACCGCGCTGTATTAAGAAAAACATATAAAGGGTATTCATAATCCCTTGAGCGCGTGCAAAGTTATACAAAAAAAAAATACTTAGTACCAAAATTTTCGAAAAAAATTGTTTTGGATTGAAAAATAACATTTTTTTTGTTGTTTTTGAAAATTCAATATGTATTTCGGAAATGGTTAGACTATTTTTTTTTAATTCAGTTTATAAATATATATTATAAAATGCATAAAATTGTCATACTAAAACATTTTTTAGAAAAAAAAAAATACGAAATTTTGTATATAAAAAGTTAAGTAAAAAAGACAAAAAATATATTGAGCTGTTTCTACTTAAAATCTGGTGCTTAAAATGTGATCGAACATAGGAGCAAGTTCGTGCGATCCAGTCGTGCATTTTATTTTGTTTACACATAAGTAGAAATTGGTTTTAACAATTTTGGGAATGCATAGTATATGCGGTTGAACTTTTTTTAAAATACAAGGCTGCGAAATTTTTTTTTAAATTCCATCCACTGCCACTATTTTATTTCACGGTTTCTCAAAAGGGGCTGTATTTCTTGAAGAATACTCAATTGCCATTTTGAATGTTTTGTGCGAGGAAATAAAAAACAAATGTTTTAGAAATCTCCGGCCCTAATTCGCCTACTCTTATCATTTCTTGGTTTCACGGAAACGACTCTAACCATTTGGATGAAAATTTCAGAGCTTGTTTTTATGAGCACGTTTCTTATTATTTAAGAAATTGGTTTTAGTAAAGTCTGCCTACTGACACGCCCCTTTTTTATCAGTTTTTGGTTTCAACCGGCTCTAAAGATTTGGAAAAACGAAGAACGCTTAAGTGTTTGTATTTATAAGCAAGAAAAAAAATCAAAAATGATTGAAGTAAGATCCGCACGCTGCCACACCCACTTATCTTATGTCTTCTATTGCTATAGGAATATATATCTATATATTGTTAATTAAATATTTCTTTTTCTTAAAAATATCTCTTTTGATGTTTAAAATTTGTTTCCTATCCGGCAGACGAGTCGGCTCATGGAACCATGCTATTTTTAATCTTGTTTAGCAGCGATTGTTGTAATATTATAAATAAATATTAGAAATACAGTAACACTCGCTTAAGTACAAAAAATCGCTTTCAGGAAAATATTCGCATGTCGCCATGTGCTTACACACAAACTACCTAGCTTAAAGGAAACTCGCTTAAGTGAAAACCCAACATAACTGACAAAAATCAATTCACGCTTTCTACTTTTCTATTGAAATAGAAAACAACTTGTATTACTAATTAGTTTCTGTAGGCTTTTTTGGTCAATTTGTTGTTGAATGCAAATAAAACAAGTTTATTCCATCTTTTTTCAACGTTACGTCGCTATCCACGACTTCTTCTAGTTTTATTTTTAGGTGGTAATTATAATTTTACATAGGTAGGTATTTAGTAATTTTCTATATAAAAACTTACTGATTTCAATTTCTTCCGACTATTATTATATTATTATTATATTTTGGCTGAGTGAAAAATTAAAAAACGAACGAACAATTGAACAACTGTTTAATTTTTTCATACGTTCACCTTGTTCTTCAGCTGTTTAAGTGCAATATGGATATGTATGTAGTAAAAAATGTTTTAAAACAAAGTGTGCTTTCCTGAAATACTTATTCACTTATACGAGACCCGTTTAATTGAAATATAAAATATACTTTTCACTTATCCGAGATCTTAAACGATTTTTTTTTGATTTAGACGAAGTTCCCTTAAACGACTTTGCTTAAGCGACTTTGACTGTAATTTCATAATTTCTACCCACAGAGCACATTTGGCTTTCCTGTACATTTCTGTTTTTTCTTCAAAAAATTGAAAAATTTCAAAACAGCTAGCAGTCTTCAATATTCCAATATTCCAGTATTCCAATTCCAGTAAGGTTACTCCGATTTGAAGAGACAAATGAAGTGAATACTGACACTCCTCTTTGTGTGTGTGTGAGAAGTTTCAGTTTTTTCGTTTCTGATTTATATTTATGGTGTTGAAACTAGTTCCTCTTGGGCATTTTTGTCGTTTTTGATTTCAATCTTTTTTTAAGGATCTGCTTTGAAATCTTACTCCGGTGGTATGAACTCGGGAACGGATAAAGAATTATTTTTTTTTACAAATTGTGCCTTATGAAGCAAAATAGTAACAGTAATAAGTGACTGGAAATGTTAAAATAATTCATTCGATTCACTTCTTTACAAATCAGAAAAGAGCCCTGGGTCACTTGGACGCACAAATGAATACGTATTTTTGAAATCGCAATTTCAGGATTTTTTTTTTCATGGAACCAATACACTTGACCTATATTCTTGTGGACTTATAGACCAAACAAAAATACATTTCTCTTATTATCCATTTCCATATTGAATTGTGGCTGGACCAATAAAATAGTAAAAAGGGAGGTATGGAACAAGCTACCAAGCTAAGTGGAGAGATGTCTTAAGATATTATCTATTATCTAGAAGCTTTCTTAATGTCCGTGATAACGGCATTTAAGTTCTTTAATACCCATCGGTTTATAGGTACAAACAACTTATTTATTCTTTGTTGGTGAAATGTACATGGCTTCTGCTTATTTCACAAAATAAGTGACAAATTTGATTCAAATGGGGAAAGCAAAATTGCTTTTTCTCATTTTTTCTATATCTCCCCCATCGACAAATATCCTGTTTTCTTAAGTGCTGGTTAGATTATACCTAATAAAATAGGGAAGTGCACGTATCCATATATATACGGATGTACATAATGGTCTGCTTTAAGATAGTCAATAAATTCGTGTGGGGTTGGCATAAATAACTTGACTCTGGAAAAGGTTTTGTGTAAAAAAAAACAGGAGTGGATTTAATCCAATTCTCAAATTGGTGTGCGCCCGATGAATTTTTCCAGTAATTCTTTTTAATTGATATTTTGACGCTTTTCATAACAAAAATTAACATAGCTTTTAATCAAGACCTGTCTGAATTGTGCCAAGTCTTGTGATTGTCAACGAAAACGATTTCCAATTTGTTGAGTAGAATGCTGACACCTGCGTCGACTTGAATTTTTAAGCACGTATATTTTTCTTTGCGCACACCTATTGACATTATTAGCAATAGCTTTCAACTTTCCAGCAAAAAAGAGCCGATATATATTTATTCACACAGGATTTCAGAAAAATTTTGAAACTTCAATACATTGTTTTTTATTCAAAATAGCATTTTCTTCACTCTCTTTGGATTTTCGGAGTGGTCACCTCGATTTTTGATTCCAATCGAACATAAAAATGTTGTATTCACCAAATTAACGCATACACACTTAAACGTGCATCGTCATCTAAAAAATGGCTTCATTCAACAAACCTTTGACAAATGGTCCGACGAAAAACGTTATACCTTATATATGTTGGAAACAAAATCGAAAACAGAAAAAGTACTCCGAAGGAGAGACTTGCTATTGTCTTTCTCGTCCTTTTTACTTGCGATTATTGGTACTATATGGCAAGTTAAGCATTCGTGAACAAACATTTCCAACAATCACACATGACATTACGATCATAGAGAACACCAAAAAAATGGGTCCCGCAATTCCGACAATATTAGTATATATGTATATTACTTTTATTTTCTATAAATTAAATCAATGCGTGCGTTTTTTCCGAGGCAAAACAGTTTTCTCCTACACAGATTCAAAAAATGTCAGTTTCACAACGCTACTAGCTGTAGGCAAACCAAAATAGCTGCCGAAATTTCCTATCTCTGTATTGCTCATCTGTGTTATATGTGGGTCACTTAAAGCGACACTGCACTGATTTTACAAGGCAAGAAAAGAACAAAACAACGTCACGTGATAACGGAAATCTTCGGAGAGGTTCGGGTAAAGATTTGGCAGACCTTTTTTGGTTTTGTGCGGCGCACGAAAATAGGGGTTTTTCTCAATACAGACATACAGTTTATATTGAATACTTTTTGTCTAACGCGCTAGTCATGTTCGTTCGTTCCTCATAGAAGTTACTCAAACACCACCCTGCGCTTCGACCTAGTGCACGAGGAATCATTTATGTTATTTCCCAAATTTGTTATTTTTAGTATATACATAATACTAGTATAAATATCAATAATTCAATGATACGCCATCGCCATTTTAAAGTCTACTTTTTCTCTCTATTGACGAAAAATAAGTTTTTATCCTCAAATTAATGTTTTCATTAAAAAATGCGTAAACATAGTTTTGGTGGTTCAGCGGACGAATGCACTTAAGAGAAAGCCGACCTTGCTAAGAACCATTTTTTTTTTGTTTTCGATTTTCTTAATCCATTTCGAGCACTGGAAGCCGCAGCTCTTTGAGGGGCTTGGTTGCTGAGATATCGCTATCCAAAGCAAGTCAATTGTAGTTAGGTGGAAAATCATAGTATTAATTTTGGATTAAAATATCTATATGGTATTAATTTTGGATTGACGTATCTCAAGAACCATATGCAGCAGATGTTTTTTTTTTCTCTTCTGTTGATAGGTATTGAACAGACCTTTCTTTTGATGTATATAATGTATATATCGATGTGTTTGGAGAACATTGATGAAAATGGAATTTTTTTTGGCAAGTGGTTAGCCTTGCTTTTTTTCTAAAATATCGAAAAAAGTGAAGTCTAGAATTGTGCAATAAATTGTCCACCAGTGGAAAGGTCTGTTCAATCCCCTTCGAGCACTGGAAACCGCAGATTTTTGAGGGGCTTTGTTGCGGAGATATCGCAATCCAAAGCAAGTCAAAAGTAGTTGGGTGGAAAATCATGGTATTAATTTTGGATTGACGTATCTCAAGAACCATATGCCGCAGATGTTTTTTTTTCTCTTCTGTTGATAAGTATTGAACAGATCTTTATTTGGATGTATATATCGATGTGTTTGGAGAACATTGATGAAAATGGAATTTTTTTTGGCAAGGCCTTGCTTTTTTTCTAAAATATCGAAAAAAGTGAAGTCTAGAATTGTGCAATAAATTGTCCACCAGTGGAAAGGTCTGTTCAATCCCCTTCGAGCACTGGAAACCGCAGATTTTTGAGGGGCTTTGTTGCGGAGATATCGCAATCCAAAGCAAGTCAAAAGTAGTTGGGTGGAAAATCATGGTATTAATTTTGGATTGACGTATCTCAAGAACCATATGCCGCAGATGTTTTTTTTTCTCTTCTGTTGATAAGTATTGAACAGACCTTTCTTTTGATGTATATATCGATGGGTTTGGAGAACATTGATGAAAATGGAATTTTTTTCGGCAGCCTTGCTTTTTTTCTAAAATATCGAAAAAAGTGAAGTCTAGAAACGTAAAATAAATTGTGCACCAGTGGAAAGGCCTGTTCATTCCCTTTCGAGCACTGGAAACCGCAGATTTTTGAGGGGCTTTTTTGCGGAGATATCGCCATCCAAACAAGTGAGAAGTAGTTGGGTGGAAAATCGTGGTATTAATTTTGGATTGAAATATCTCAAGAACCATATGTCGCACATGTTTTTTTTTTCTCTTCTGTTGATAGGTATTGAACAGACCTTTCTTTTGATGTATATAATGTATATATCGATGTGTTTGGAGAACATTGATGAAAATGGAATTTTTTTTGGCAAGGGGTTAGCCTTGCTTTTTTTCTAAAATATCGAAAAAAGTGAAGTCTAGAATTGTGGAATAAATTGTGCACCAGTGGAAAGGTCTGTTCAATCCCTTTCGAGCACTGGAAACCGCAGATTTTTGAGGGGCTTTGTTGCGGAGATATCGCAATCCAAAGCAAGTCAAAAGTAGTTGGGTGGAAAATCATGGTATTAATTTTGGATTGACGTATCTCAAGAACCATATGCCGCAGATGTTTTTTTTTCTCTTCTGTTGATAAGTATTGAACAGACTTTTATTTTGATGTATATATCGATGTGTTTGGAGAACATGGATGAAAATGGAATTTTTTTTGGCAAGGGAGCCTTGCTTTTTTTTTAAAATATCGAAAAAAGTGAAGTCTAGAATTGTGCAATAAATTGTGCACCAGTGGAAAGGTCTGTTCAATCCCTTTCGAGCACTGGAAACCACAGATTTTTGAGGGGCTTTGTTGCGGAGATATCGCAATCCAAAGCAAGTCAAAAGTAGTTGGGTGGAAAATCATGGTATTAATTTTGGATTGACGTATCTCAAGAACCATATGCCGCAGATGTTTTTTTTTTCTCTTCTGTTGATAGGTATTGAACAGACCTTTCTTTTGATGTATATATCGATGGGTTTGGAGAACATTGATGAAAATGGAATTTTTTTTGGCAAGGGGTTAGCCTTGGTTTTTTTCTAAAATATCGAAAAAAGTGAAGTCTAGAATTGTGCAATAAATTGTGCACCAGTGGAAAGGTGTGTTCAATCTCTTTCGAGCACTGGAAACCGCAGATTTTTGTTGTGGAGATATCGCAATCCAAAGGAAGTCAAAAGTAGTTGGGTGGAAAATCATGGTATTAATTTTGGATTGACATATCTCAAGAACCATATGCCGCAGATGTTTTTTTTTCTCTTCTGTTGATAGGTATTGAACAGTTCTTTTGATGTATATATAGATGGGTTTGGAGAACATTGATGAAAATGGAATTTTTTTTTTGGCAAGGGGTTAGCCTTGCTTTTTTTCTAAAATATCGAAAAAAGTGAAGTCTAGAATTGTGCACCAGTGGAAAGGTGTGTTCAATCCCTTTAGAGCACTGGAAACCGCAGATTTTTGAGGGGCTCTTCTGTTGATAAGTATTGAACAGACCTTTATTTTGATGTATATATCGATGTGTTTGGAGAACATTGATGAAAATGGATTTTTTTTTGGCAAGGGGTTAGCCTTGCCTTTTTTCTAAAATATCGAAAAAGGTGAAGTCTAGAATTGTGCAATAAATTGTGCTTCAGTGGAAAGGTCTGTTCAATCCCTTTCGAGCACTGGAAACCGCAGATTTTTGAGGGGCTTTGTTGCGGAGATATCGCAATCCAAAGCAAGTCAAAAGTAGTTGGGTGGAAAATCATGGTATTAATTTTGGATTGAAATTTTTCAAGAAGCATATGCCGCAGATGTTTTTTTTTTCTCTTCTGTTGATAGGTATTGAACAGACCTTTCTTTTTATGTATATATCGATGGGTTTGGATAACATTGATGAAAATGGAATTTTTTTTGGCAAGGGGTAAGCCTTGCTTTTTTTCTAAAATATCGAAAACTGAAGTCTAGAATTGTGCAATAAATTGTGCACCAGTGGAAAGATCTGTTCAATCCCTTTCGAGCACTGGACACCGCAGATTTTTGAGGGGCTTTGTTGCGGTGATCTCGCAATCCAAAGCAAGTCAAAAGTAGTTGGGTGGAAAATCATGGTATTAATTTTGGATTGACGTATCTCAAGAACCATATGCCGAAGATGTTTTTTTTTCTCTTCTGTTGATAAGTATTGAACAGACCTTTATTTTGATGTATATATCGATGTGTTTGGAGAACATTGATGAAAATGGAATTTTTTTTGGCAAGGGGTTAGCCTTGCTTTTTTTCTAATATATCGAAAAAAGTGATGTCTAGAATTGTGCAATAAATTGTGCACCAGTGGAAAGGTCTGTTCAATCGCTTTCGAGCACTGGAAACCGCAAATTTTTGAGGGCCTTTGCTGTGGAGATATCGCAATCCAAAGCAAGTCAAAAGTAGTTTGGTGGAAAATCATGGTATTAATTTTGGATTGACATATCTCAAGAACCATATGCTATAGATGTTTTCTTTCTCTTCTGTTGATAGGTATTGAACAGACCTTTCTTTTGATGTATATATCGAAAGGTTTGGAGAACATTGATGAAAATGGAATTTTTTTTGGCAAGGGGTTAGCCTTGCCTTTTTTCTAAAATATCGAAAAAAGTGAAGTCTAGAATTGTGCAATAAATTGTGCACCAGTGGAAAGGTCTGTTCAATCGCTTTCGAGCACTGTAAACCGCAGATTTTTGAGGGGCTTTGTTGTGGAGATATCGCAATCCAAAGCAAGTCAAAAGTAGTTGGGTGGAAAATCATGGTATTAATTTTGGATTGACGTATCTCAAGAAACATATGCCGCAGATGTTTTTTTTTCTCTTCTGTTGATAAGTATTGAACAGACCTTTATTTTGATGTATATATCGATGTGTTTGGAGAACATTGATGAAAATGGAATATTTTTTGGCAAGGGGTTAGCCTTGCTTTTTTTCTAAAATATCGAAAAAAGTGAAGTCTAGAATTGTGCAATTAATTGTCCACCAGTGGAAAGGTCTGTTCAATCCCTTTCGAGCACTGGAAACCGCAGATTTTTGGGGGGCTTTGTTGCGGAGATATCGCAATCCAAAGCAATTCAAAAGTAGTTGGGTGGAAAATCATGGTATTAATTTTGGATTGACGTATCTCAAGAACCATATGCCGCAGATGTTTTTTTTCTCTTCTGTTGATAAGTATTGAACAGACCTTTATTTTGATGTATATATCGATGTGTTTGGAGAACATTGATGAAAATGGAATTTTTGTTGGCAAGGGGTTAGCCTTGCTTTTTTTCTAAAATATCGAAAACAGTGAAGTCTAGAATTGTGCAATAAATTTTGCACCAGTGGAAAGGTCTGTTCAATCCCTTTCGGGCACTGGAAACCGCAGATATTTGAAGAGCTTTGTTGCGGTGATATCGCAATCCAAAGCAAGTCAAAAGTAGTTGGGTGGAAAATCATGGTATTAATTTTGGATTGACGTATCTCAAGAACCATATGCCGCAGATGTTTTTTTTTCTCTTCTGTTGATAAGTATTGAACAGACCTTTATTTTGATGTATATATCGATGTGTTTGGAGAACATGGATGAAAATGGAATTTTTTTTGGCAAGGGGTTAGCCTTGCTTTTTTTCTAAAATATCCAAAAAAGTGAAGTCTAGAATTGTGCAATAAATTGTGCACCAGTGGAAAGGTCTGTTCAATCCCTTTCGAGCACTGGAAACCGCAGATTTTTGAGGGGCTTTCTTAGGGAGATATCGCAATCCAAAGCAAGTCAAAAGTAGTTGGGTGGAAAATCATGGTATTAATTTTGGATTGGCATATCTCAAGAACCATATGCCGCAGATGTTTTTTTTCTCTTCTGTTGATAGGTATTGAACAGACCTTTCTTTTGATGTATATATCGATAGGTTTGCAGAACATTGATGAAAATGGAATTTTTTTTGGCAAGGGGTTAGCCTTGCTTTTTTTCTAAAATATCGAAAAAAGTTAAGTCTAGAATTGTGCAATAAATTGTGCACCAGTGGAAAGGTCTGTTCAATCCCTTTCGGGCACTGGAAACCGCAGATATTTGAGGCGCTTTGTTGCGGTGATATCGCATTCCAAAGCAAGTCAAAAGTAGTTGGGTGGAAAATCATGGTATTAATTTTGGATTGAAGTATCTCAAGAACCATATGCCGCAGATGTTTTTTTTTCTCTTCTGTTGATAGGTATTGAACAGACCTTTCTTTTGATGTATATATCGATAGGTTTGGAGAACATTGATGAAAATGGAATTTTTTTTGGCAAGGGGTTAGCCTTGGTTTTTTTCTAAAATATCGAAAAAAGTGAAGTCTAGAATTGTGCAATAAATTGTGCACCAGTGGAAAGGTCTGTTCAATCCCTTTCGAGCACTGGAAACCGTGGAATATCATGGTATTAATTTTGGATTGACATATCTCAAGAACCATATGCCGCAGATGTTTTTTTTCCCTTCTGTTGATAGGTATTGAACAGACCTTTCTTTTGATGTACGTATATATATCGATAGGTTTGGAGAACATTGATGAAAATGGAATTTTTTTTGCAAAGGGGTTAGCCTTGCTTTTTTTCTAAAATATCGAAAACAGTGAAGTCTAAAATTGTGCAATAAATTATGCACCAGTGGAAAGGTCTGTTCAATCCCTTTCGGGCACTGGAAACCGCAGATATTTGAGGGGCTTTGTTGCGGTGATATCGCAATCCAAAGCAAGTCAAAAGTAGTTGGGTGGAAAATCATGGTATTAATTTTGGATTGGCATATCTCAAGAACCATATGCCGCAGATGTTTTTTTTCTCTTCTGTTGATAGGTATTGAACAGACCTTTCTTTTGATGTATATATCGATAGGTTTGCAGAACATTGATGAAAATGGAATTTTTTTTGGCAAGGGGTTAGCCTTGCTTTTTTTCTAAAATATCGAAAAAAGTTAAGTCTAGAATTGTGCAATAAATTGTGCACCAGTGGAAAGGTCTGTTCAATCCCTTTCGGGCACTGGAAACCGCAGATATTTGAGGCGCTTTGTTGCGGTGATATCGCATTCCAAAGCAAGTCAAAAGTAGTTGGGTGGAAAATCATGGTATTAATTTTGGATTGAAGTATCTCAAGAACCATATGCCGCAGATGTTTTTTTTTCTCTTCTGTTGATAGGTATTGAACAGACCTTTCTTTTGATGTATATATCGATAGGTTTGGAGAACATTGATGAAAATGGAATTTTTTTTGGCAAGGGGTTAGCCTTGGTTTTTTTCTAAAATATCGAAAAAAGTGAAGTCTAGAATTGTGCAATAAATTGTGCACCAGTGGAAAGGTCTGTTCAATCCCTTTCGAGCACTGGAAACCGTGGAATATCATGGTATTAATTTTGGATTGACATATCTCAAGAACCATATGCCGCAGATGTTTTTTTTCCCTTCTGTTGATAGGTATTGAACAGACCTTTCTTTTGATGTACGTATATATATCGATAGGTTTGGAGAACATTGATGAAAATGGAATTTTTTTTGGCAAGGGGTTAGCCTTGCTTTTTTTCTAAAATATCGAAAAAAGTGAAGTCTAGAATTGTGCAATAAATTGTGCACCAGTGGAAAGGTGTGTTCAATCGCTTTCGAGTACTGGAAACCGCAGATTTTTGAGGGGCTTTGTTGTGGAGATATCGCAATCCAAAGCAAGTCAAAAGTAGTTGGGTGGAAAATCATGGTATTAATTTTGGATTGACATATCTCAAGAACCATATGCCGCAGATGTTTTTTTTCCCTTCTGTTGATAGGTATTGAACAGACCTTTCTTTTGATGTATATGTCGATAGGTTTGGAGAACATTGATGAAAATGGAATTTTTTTTGGCAAGGGGTTAGCCTTGCTTTTTTTCTAAAATATCGAAAAAAGTGAAGTCTAGAATTGTGCAATAATTTGTGCACCAGTGGAAAGGTCTGTTCAATCCCTTTCGGGCACTGGAAACCGCAGATATTTGAGGGGCTTTGTTGCGGAGATATCGCAATCCAAAGCAAGTCAAAAGTAGTTGGGTGGAAAATCATGGTATTAATTTTGGATTGACGTATCTCAAGAACCATATGCCGCAGATGTTTTTTTTCTCTTCTGTTGATAGGTATTGAACAGACCTTTCTTTTGATGTATATATCGATGGGTTTGGAGAACATTGATGAAAATGGAATTTTTTTTGGCAAGGGGTTAGCCTTGCTTTTTTTCTAAAATATCGAAAAAAGTGAAGTCTAGAATTGTGCAATTAATTGTGCACCAGTGGAAAGGTCTGTTCAATCCCTTTCGAGCACTGGAAACCGCAGATTTTTGAGGGGGTTTCTTGCGGAGATATCGCAATCCAAAGCAAGTCAAAAGTAGTTGGGTGGAAAATCATGGTATTAATTTTGGATTGACATATCTCAAGAACCATATGCCGCAGATGTTTTTTTTCTCTTCTGTTGATAGGTATTGAACAGACCTTTCTTTTGATGTATATATCGATAGGTTTGGAGAACATTGATGAAAATGGAATTTTTTTTTGGCAAGGGGTTAGCCTTGCTTTTTTTCTAAAATATCGAAAAAAGTGAAGTCTAGAATTGTGCAATAAATTGTGCACCAGTGGAAAGGTCTGTTCAATCCCTTTCGAGCACTGGAAACCGCAGATTTTTGAGGGGCTTTGTTGCGGAGATATCGCAATCCAAAGCAAGTCAAAAGTAGTTGGGTGGAAAATCATGGTATTAATTTTGGATTGACGTATCTCAAGAACCATATGCCGCAGATGTTTTTTTTTCTCTTCTGTTGATAAGTATTGAACAGACCTTTATTTTGATGTATATATCGATGTGTTTGGAGAACATTGATGAAAATGGAATTTTTTTTGGCAAGGGGTTAGCCTTGCTTTTTTTCTAAAATATCCCAAAAAGTGAAGTCTAGAATTGTGCAATAAATTGTGCACCAGTGGAAAGGTCTGTTCAATCCCTATCGAGCACTGGAAACCGCAGATTTTTGAGGGGCTTTGTTGCGGAGATATCGCAATCCAAAGCAAGTCAAAAGTAGTTGGGTGGAAAATCATGGTATTAATTTTGGATTGACGTATCTCAAGAACCATATGCCGCAGATGTTTTTTTTTCTCTTCTGTTGATAGGTATTGAACAGACCTTTCTTTTGATGTATATATCGATGGGTTTGGAGAACATTGATGAAAATGGAATTTTTTTTGGCAAGGGGTTAGCCTTGCTTTTTTTCTAAAATATCGAAAAAAGTGAAGTCTAGAATTGTGCAATAAATTGTGCACCAGTGGAAAGGTCTGTTCAATCCCTTTCGAGAACTGGAAACCGCAGATTTTTGAGGGGCTTTCTTGCGGAGATATCGCAATCCAAAGCAAGTCAAAAGTAGTTGGGTGGAAAATCATGGTATTAATTTTGGATTGGCATATCTCAAGAACCATATGCCGCAGATGTTTTTTTCTCTTCTGTTGATAGGTATTGAACAGACCTTTCTTTTGATGTATATATCGATAGGTTTGGAGAACATTGATGAAAATGGAATTTTTTTTTGGCAAGGGGTTAGCCTTGCTTTTTTTCTAAAATATCGAAAACAGTGAAGTCTAGAATTGTGCAATAAATTATGCACCAGTGGAAAGGTCTGTTCAATCCCTTTCGGGCACTGGAAACCGCAGATATTTGAAGGGCTTTGTTGCGGTGATATCGCAATCCAAAGCAAGTCAAAAGTAGTTGGGTGGAAAATCATGGTATTAATTTTGGATTGACGTATCTCAAGAACCATATGCCGCAGATGTTTTTTTTTCTCTTCTGTTGATAAGTATTGAACAGACCTTTATTTTGATGTATATATCGATGTGTTTGGAGAACATTGATGAAAATGGAATTTTTTTTGGCAAGGGGTTAGCCTTGCTTTTTTTCTAAAATATCGAAAAAAGTGAAGTCTAGAATTGTGCAATAATTTGTGCACCAGTGGAAAGGTCTGTTCAATCCCTTTCGGGCACTGGAAACCGCAGATATTTGAGGGGCTTTGTTGCGGAGATATCGCAATCCAAAGCAAGTCAAAAGTAGTTGGGTGGAAAGTCATGGTATTAATTTTGGATTGACGTATCTCAAGAACCATATGCCGCAGATGTTTTTTTTTTCTCTTCTGTTGATAGGTATTGAACAGACCTTTCTTTTAATGTATATATCGATGGGTTTGGAGAACATTGATGAAAATGGAATTTTTTTTGGCAAGGGGTTAGCCTTGCTTTTTTTCTAAAATATCGAAAACAGTGAAGTCTAGAATTGTGCAATAAATTGTGCACCAGTGGAAAGGTCTGTTCAATCCCTTTCGGGCACTGGAAACCGCAGATATTTGAGGGGCTTTGTTGCGGTGATATCGCAATCCAAAGCAAGTCAAAAGTAGTTGGGTGGAAAATCATGGTATTAATTTTGGATTGACGTATCTCAAGAACCATATGCCGCAGATGTTTTTTTTTCTCTTCTGTTGATAAGTATTGAACAGACCTTTATTTTGATGTATATATCGATGTGTTTGGAGAACATTGATGAAAATGGAATTTTTTTTGGCAAGGGGTTAGCCTTGCTTTTTTTCTAAAATATCCCAAAAAGTGAAGTCTAGAATTGTGCAATAAATTGTGCACCAGTGGAAAGGTCTGTTCAATCCCTTTCGAGCACTGGAAACCGCAGATTTTTGAGGGGCCTTGTTGCGGAGATATCGCAATCCAAAGCAAGTCAAAAGTAGTTGGGTGGAAAATCATGGTATTAATTTTGGATTGACGTATCTCAAGAACCATATGCCGCAGATGTTTTTTTTTCTCTTCTGTTGATAGGTATTGAACTGACCTTTCTTTTGATGTATATATCGATGGGTTTGGAGAACATTGATGAAAATGGAATTTTTTTTGGCAAGCCTTGCTTTTTTTCTAAAATATCGAAAAAAGTGAAGTCTAGAATTGTGCAATAAATTGTGCACCAGTGGAAAGGTGTGTTCAATCGCTTTCGAGTACTGGAAACCGCAGATTTTTGAGGGGCTTTGTTGTGGAGATATCGCAATCCAAAGCAAGTCAAAAGTAGTTGGGTGGAAAATCATGGTATTAATTTTGGATTGACATATCTCAAGAACCATATGCCGCAGATGTTTTTTTTCCCTTCTGTTGATAGGTATTGAACAGACCTTTCTTTTGATGTATATGTCGATAGGTTTGGAGAACATTGATGAAAATGGAATTTTTTTTGGCAAGGGGTTAGCCTTGCTTTTTTTCTAAAATATCGAAAAAAGTGAAGTCTAGAATTGTGCAATAATTTGTGCACCAGTGGAAAGGTCTGTTCAATCCCTTTCGAGCACTGGAAACCGCAGATTTTTGAGGGGCTTTCTTGCGGAGATATCGCAATCCAAAGCATGTCAAAAGTAGTTGGGTGGAAAATCATGGTATTAATTTTGGATTGACATATCTCAAGAACCATATGCCGCAGATGTTTTTTTTCTCTTCTGTTGATAGGTATTGAACAGACCTTTCTTTTGATGTATATATCGATAGGTTTGGAGAACATTGATGAAAATGGAATTTTTTTTGGCAAGGGGTTAGCCTTGCTTTTTTTCTAAAATATCGAAAAAAGTGAAGTCTAGAATTGTGCAATAAATTGTGCACCAGTGGAAAGGTCTGTTCAATCCCTTTCGAGCACTGGAAACCGCAGATTTTTGAGGGGCTTTGTTGCGGAGATATCGCAATCCAAAGCAAGTCAAAAGTAGTTGGGTGGAAAATCATGGTATTAATTTTGGATTGACGTATCTCAAGAACCATATGCCGCAGATGTTTTTTTTTCTCTTCTGTTGATAAGTATTGAACAGACCTTTATTTTGATGTATATATCGATGTGTTTGGAGAACATTGATGAAAATGGAATTTTTTTTGGCAAGGGGTTAGCCTTGCTTTTTTTCTAAAATATCCCAAAAAGTGAAGTCTAGAATTGTGCAATAAATTGTGCACCAGTGGAAAGGTCTGTTCAATCCCTATCGAGCACTGGAAACCGCAGATTTTTGAGGGGCTTTGTTGCGGAGATATCGCAATCCAAAGCAAGTCAAAAGTAGTTGGGTGGAAAATCATGGTATTAATTTTGGATTGACGTATCTCAAGAACCATATGCCGCAGATGTTTTTTTTCTCTTCTGTTGATAGGTATTGAACAGACTTTTCTTTTGATGTATATATCGATAGGTTTGGAGAACATTGATGAAAATGGAATTTTTTTTTGGCAAGGGGTTAGCCTTGCTTTTTTTCTAAAATATCGAAAAAAGTGAAGTCTAGAATTGTGCAATAAATTGTGCACCAGTGGAAAGGTGTGTTCAATCGCTTTCGAGCACTTGACGCCGCAGATTTTTGAGGGGCTTTGTTGCGGAGATATCGCAATCCAAAGCAAGTCAAAAGTAGTTGGGTGGAATATCATGGTATTAATTTTGGATTGACATATCTCAAGAACCATATGCCGCAGATGTTTTTTTTCCCTTCTGTTGATAGGTATTGAACAGACCTTTCTTTTGATGTACGTATATATATCGATAGGTTTGGAGAACATTGATGAAAATGGAATTTTTTTTGCAAAGGGGTTAGCCTTGCTTTTTTTCTAAAACATCGAAAACAATGAAGTCTAGAATTGTGCAATAAATTATGCACCAGTGGAAAGGTCTGTTCAATCCCTTTCGGGCACTGGAAACCGCAGATATTTGAAGGGCTTTGTTGCGGTGATATCGCAATCCAAAGCAAGTCAAAAGTAGTTGGGTGGAAAATCATGGTATTAATTTTGGATTGACGTATCTCAAGAACCATATGCCGCAGATGTTTTTTTTTTTTTCTGTTGATAAGTATTGAACAGACCATTATTTTGATGTATATATCGATGAGTTTGGAGAACATTGATGAAAATGGAATTTTTTTTGGCAAGGCCTTGCTTTTTTTCTAAAATATCGAAAAAAGTGAAGTCTAGAATTGTGCAATAAATTGTGCACCAGTGGAAAGGTGTGTTCAATCGCTTTCGAGCACTGGAAACCGCAGATTTTTAAGGGGCTTTGTTGTGGAGATATCGCAATCCAAAGCAAGTCAAAAGTAGTTGGGTGGAAAATCATGGTATTAATTTTGGATTGACATATCTCAAGAACCATATGCCGCAGATGTTTTTTTTTCTTTTCTGTTGATAGGTATTGAACAGACCTTTCTTTTAATGTATATATCGATGGGTTTGGAGAACATTGATGAAAATGGAATTTTTTTTGGCAAGGGGTTAGCCTTGCTTTTTTTTTCTAAAATATCGAAAAAAGTGAAGTCTAGAATTGTGCAATAAATTGTGCACCAGTGGAAAGGTGTGTTCAATCGCTTTCGAGCACTGGAAACCGCAGATTTTTAAGGGGCTTTGTTGTGGAGATATCGCAATCCAAAGCAAGTCAAAAGTAGTTGGGTGGAAAATCATGGTATTAATTTTGGATTGACATATCTCAAGAACCATATGCCGCAGATGTTTTTTTTCCCTTCTGTTGATAGGTATTGAACAGACCTTTCTTTTGATGTACGTATATATATCGATAGGTTTGGAGAACATTGATGAAAATGGAATTTTTTTTGCAAAGGGGTTAGCCTTGCTTTTTTTCTAAAATATCGAAAACAGTGAAGTCTAGAATTGTGCAATAAATTATGCACCAGTGGAAAGGTCTGTTCAATCCCTTTCGGGCACTGGAAACCGCAGATATTTAAGGGGCTTTGTTGCGGTGATATCGCAATCCAAAGCAAGTCAAAAGTAGTTGGGTGGAAAATCATGGTATTAATTTTGGATTAACGTATCTCAAGAACCATATGCCGCAGATGTTTTTTTTTTTCTGTTGATAAGTATTGAACAGACCTTTATTTTGATGTATATATCGATGTGTTTGGAGAACATTGATGAAAATGGAATTTTTTTTGGCAAGGGGTTAGCCTTGCTTTTTTTCTAAAATATCGAAAAAAGTGAAGTCTAGAATTGTGCAATAAATTGTGCACCAGTGGAAAGGTATGTTCAATCGCTTTCGAGTACTGGAAACCGCAGATTTTTGAGGGGCTTTGTTGTGGAGATATCGCAATCCAAAGCAAGTCAAAAGTAGTTGGGTGGAAAATCATGGTATTAATTTTGGATTGACATATCTCAAGAACCATATGCCGCAGATGTTTTTTTTCCCTTCTGTTGATAGGTATTGAACAGACCTTTCTTTTGATGTACGTATATATATCGATGTGTTTGGAGAACATTGATGAAAATGGAATTTTTTTTGGCAAGGGGTTAGCCTTGCTTTTTTTCTAAAATATCCCAAAAAGTGAAGTCTAGAATTGTGCAATAAATTGTGCACCAGTGGAAAGGTCTGTTCAATCCCTATCGAGCACTGGAAACCGCAGATTTTTGAGGGGCTTTGTTGCGGAGATATCGCAATCCAAAGCAAGTCAAAAGTAGTTGGGTGGAAAATCATGGTATTAATTTTGGATTGACGTATCTCAAGAACCATATGCCGCAGATGTTTTTTTTCTCTTCTGTTGATAGGTATTGAACAGACCTTTCTTTTGATGTATATATCGATGGGTTTGGAGAACATTGATGAAAATGGAATTTTGTTTGGCAAGGGGTTAGCCTTGCTTTTTTTCTAAAATATCGAAAAAAGTGAAGTCTAGAATTGTGCAATAAATTGTGCACCAGTGGAAAGGTCTGTTCAATCCCTTTCGAGCACTGGAAACCGCAGATTTTTGAGGGGCTTTCTTGCGGAGATATCGCAATCCAAAGCAAGTCAAAAGTAGTTGGGTGGAAAATCATGGTATTAATTTTGGATTGGCATATCTCAAGAACCATATGCCGCAGATGTTTTTTTTCTCTTCTGTTGATAGGTATTGAACAGACCTTTCTTTTGATGTATATATCGATAGGTTTGGAGAACATTGATGAAAATGGAATTTTTTTTTGGCAAGGGGTTAGCCTTGCTTTTTTTCTAAAATATCGAAAAAAGTGAAGTCTAGAATTGTGCAATAAATTGTGCACCAGTGGAAAGGTCTGTTCAATCCCTTTCGGGCACTGGAAACCGCAGATATTTCAGGGGCTTTGTTGCGGTGATATCGCAATCCAAAGCAAGTCAAAAGTAGTTGGGTGGAAAATCATGGTATTAATTTTGGATTGAAGTATCTCAAGAACCATATGCCGCAGATGTTTTTTTTTCTCTTCTGTTGATAAGTATTGAACAGACCTTTATTTTGATGTATATATCGATGTGTTTGGTATTAATTTTGGATTGACATATCTCAAGAACCATATGCCGCAGATGTTTTTTTTCCCTTCTGTTGATAGGTATTGAACAGACCTTTCTTTTGATGTACGTATATATATCGATGAGTTTGGAGAACATTGATGAAAATGGAATTTTTTTTGGCAAGGGGTTAGCCTTGCTTTTTTTCTAAAATATCCCAAAAAGTGAAGTCTAGAATTGTGCAATAAATTGTGCACCAGTGGAAAGGTCTGTTCAATCCCTATCGAGCACTGGAAACCGCAGATTTTTGAGGGGCTTTGTTGCGGAGATATCGCAATCCAAAGCAAGTCAAAAGTAGTTGGGTGGAAAATCATGGTATTAATTTTGGATTGACGTATCTCAAGAACCATATGCCGCAGATGTTTTTTTTCTCTTCTGTTGATAGGTATTGAACAGACCTTTCTTTTGATGTATATATCGATGGGTTTGGAGAACATTGATGAAAATGGAATTTTGTTTGGCAAGGGGTTAGCCTTGCTTTTTTTCTAAAATATCGAAAAAAGTGAAGTCTAGAATTGTGCAATAAATTGTGCACCAGTGGAAAGGTCTGTTCAATCCCTTTCGAGCACTGGAAACCGCAGATTTTTGAGGGGCTTTCTTGCGGAGATATCGCAATCCAAAGCAAGTCAAAAGTAGTTGGGTGGAAAATCATGGTATTAATTTTGGATTGGCATATCTCAAGAACCATATGCCGCAGATGTTTTTTTTCTCTTCTGTTGATAGGTATTGAACAGACCTTTCTTTTGATGTATATATCGATAGGTTTGGAGAACATTGATGAAAATGGAATTTTTTTTTGGCAAGGGGTTAGCCTTGCTTTTTTTCTAAAATATCGAAAAAAGTGAAGTCTAGAATTGTGCAATAAATTGTGCACCAGTGGAAAGGTCTGTTCAATCCCTTTCGGGCACTGGAAACCGCAGATATTTCAGGGGCTTTGTTGCGGTGATATCGCAATCCAAAGCAAGTCAAAAGTAGTTGGGTGGAAAATCATGGTATTAATTTTGGATTGAAGTATCTCAAGAACCATATGCCGCAGATAATTTTTTTTCTCTTCTGTTGATAAGTATTGAACAGACCTTTATTTTGATGTATATATCGATGTGCTTGGAGAACATTGATGAAAATGAAATTTTTTTGGCAAGGGGTTAGCCTTGGTTTTTTTCTAAAATATCGAAAAAAGTGAAGTCTAGAATTGTGCAATAAATTGTGCACCAGTGGAAAGGTCTGTTCAATCCCTTTCGAGCACTGGAAACCGCAGATTTTTGAGGGGCTTTCTTGCGGAGATATCACAATCCAAAGCAAGTCAAAAGTAGTTGGGTGGAAAATCATGGTATTAATTTTGGATTGACGTATCTCAAGAACCATATGCCGCAGATGTTTTTTTTTCTCTTCTGTTGATAAGTATTGAACAGCCTTTATTTTTATGTATATATCGATGTGTCTGGAGAACATTGATGAAAATGGAATTTTTTTTGGCAAGGGGTTAGCCTTGCTTTTTTTCTAAAATATCGAAAAAAGTGAAGTCTAGAATTGTGCAATAAATTGTGCACCAGTGGAAAGGTCTGTATCATGGTATTAATTTTGGATTGACATATCTCAAGAACCATATGCCGCAGATTTTTTTTTTCTCTTCTGTTGATAGGTATTGAACAGACCTTTCTTTTGATGTATATATCGATAGGTTTGGAGAACATTGATGAAAATGGAATTTTTTTTGGCAAGGGGTTAGCCTTGCTTTTTTTCTAAAATATCGAAAAAAGTGAAGTCTAGAATTGTGCAATAAATTGTGCACCAGTGGAAAGGTGTGTTCAATCGCTTTCGAGCACTGGAAACCGCAGATTTTTAAGGGGCTTTGTTGTGGAGATATCGCAATCCAAAGCAAGTCAAAAGTAGTTGGGTGGAAAATCATGGTATTAATTTTGGATTGACATATCTCAAGAACCATATGCCGCAGATGTTTTTTTTCTCTTCTGTTGATAGGTATTGAACAGACCTTTCTTTTGATGTATATATCGTTAGGTTTGGAGAACATTGATGAAAATGGATTTTTTTTGGCAAGGGGTTAGCCTTGCTTTTTTTCTAAAATATCGAAAAAAGTGAAGTCTAGAATTGTGCAATAAATTGTGCACCAGTGGAAAGGTCTGTATCATGGTATTAATTTTGGATTGACATATCTCAAGAACCATATGCCGCAGATGTTTTTTTTCTCTTCTGTTGATAGGTATTGAACAGACCTTTCTTTTGATGTATATATCGATAGGTTTGGAGAACATTGATGAAAATGGAATTTTTTTTGGCAAGGGGTTAGCCTTGCTTTTTTTCTAAAATATCGAAAAAAGTGAAGTCTAGAATTGTGCAATAAATTGTGCACCAGTGGAAAGGTGTGTTCAATCGCTTTCGAGCACTGGAAACCGCAGATTTTTAAGGGGCTTTGTTGTGGAGATATCGCAATCCAAAGCAAGTCAAAAGTAGTTGGGTGGAAAATCATGGTATTAATTTTGGATTGACATATCTCAAGAACCATATGCCGCAGATGTTTTTTTTTTTCTCTTCTGTTGATAGGTATTGAACAGACCTTTCTTTTAATGTATATATCGATGGGTTTGGAGAACATTGATGAAAATGGAATTTTTTTTGGCAAGGGGTTAGCCTTGCTTTTTTTCTAAAATATCGAAAAAAGTGAAGTCTAGAATTGTGCAATAAATTGTGCACCAGTGGAAAGGTGTGTTCAATCGCTTTCGAGCACTGGAAACCGCAGATTTTTAAGGGACTTTGTTGTGGAGATATCGCAATCCAAAGCAAGTCAAAAGTAGTTGGGTGGAAAATCATGGTATTAATTTTGGATTGACATATCTCAAGAACCATATGCCGCAGATGTTTTTTTTCTCTTCTGTTGATAGGTATTGAACAGACCTTTCTTTTGATGTATATATCGATAGGTTTGGAGAACATTGATGAAAATGGAATTTTTTTGGCAAGGGGTTAGCCTTGCTTTTTTTCTAAAATATCGAAAACAGTGAAGTCTAGAATTGTGCAATAAATTGTGCACCAGTGGAAAGGTCTGTTCAATCCCTTTCGGGCACTGGAAACCGCAGATATTTGAGGGGCTTTGTTGCGGTGATATCGCAATCCAAAGCAAGTCAAAAGTAGTTGGGTGGAAAATTATGGTATTAATTTTGGATTGACGTATCTCAAGAACCATATGCCGCAGATGTTTTTTTTTCTCTTCTGTTGATAAGTATTGAACAGACCTTTATTTTGATGTATATATCGATGTGTTTGGAGAACATTGATGAAAATGGAATTTTTTTTGGCAAGGGGTTAGCCTTGCTTTTTTTCTAAAATATCCAAAAAAGTGAAGTCTAGAATTGTGCAATAAATTGTGCACCAGTGGAAAGGTGTGTTCAATCGCTTTCGAGCACTTGAAACCGCAGATTTTTGAGGGGCTTTGTTGTGGAGATATCGCAATCCAAAGCAAGTCAAAAGTAGTTGGGTGGAATATCATGGTATTAATTTTGGATTGACATATCTCAAGAACCATATGCCGCAGATGTTTTTTTTCCCTTCTGTTGATAGGTATTGAACAGACCTTTCTTTTGATGTACGTATATATATCGATAGGTTTGGAGAACATTGATGAAAATGGAATTTTTTTTGCAAAGGGGTTAGCCTTGCTTTTTTTCTAAAATATCGAAAACAGTGAAGTCTAGAATTGTGCAATAAATTATGCACCAGTGGAAAGGTCTGTTCAATCCCTTTCGGGCACTGGAAATCGCAGATATTTGAGGGGCTTTGTTGCGGTGATATCGCAGTCCAAAGCAAGTCAAAAGTAGTTGGGTGGAAAATCATGGTATTAATTTTGGATTGACGTATCTCAAGAACCATATGCCGCAGATGTTTTTTTTTTTTTTCTGTTGATAAGTATTGAACAGACCTTTATTTTGATGTATATATCGATGAGTTTGGAGAACATTGATGAAAATGGAATTTTTTTTGGCAAGGGGTTAGCCTTGCTTTTTTTCTAAAATATCGAAAAAAGTGAAGTCTAGAATTGTGCAATAATTTGTGCACCAGTGGAAAGGTCTGTTCAATCGCTTTCGAGTACTGGAAACCGCAGATTTTTGAGGGGCTTTGTTGTGGAGATATCGCAATCCAAAGCAAGTCAAAAGTAGTTGGGTGGAAAATCATGGTATTAATTTTGGATTGACATATCTCAAGAACCATATGCCGCAGATGTTTTTTTTCCCTTCTGTTGATAGGTATCGAACAGACCTTTCTTTTGATGTATATGTCGATAGGTTTGGAGAACATTGATGAAAATGGAATTTTTTTTGGCAAGGGGTTAGCCTTGCTTTTTTTTCTAAGATATCGAAAAAAGTGAAGTCTAGAATTGTGCAATAAATTGTGCACCAGTGGAAAGGTCTGTTCAATCCCTTTCGGGCACTGGAAACCGCAGATATTTGAGGGGCTTTGTTGCGGTGATATCGCAATCCAAAGCAAGTCAAAAGTAGTTGGGTGGAAAATCATGGTATTAATTTTGGATTGAAGTATCTCAAGAACCATATGCCGCAGATGTTTTTTTTTCTCTTCTGTTGATAAGTATTGAACAGACCTTTATTTTGATGTATATATCGATGTGTTTGGAGAACATTGATGAAAATGGAATTTTTTTGGCAAGGGGTTAGCCTTGGTTTTTTTCTAAAATATCGAAAAAAGTGAAGTCTAGAATTGTGCAATAAATTGTGCACCAGTGGAAAGGTCTGTTCAATCCCTTTCGAGCACTGGAAACCGCAGATTTTTGAGGGGCTTTGTTGCGGAGATATCGCAATCCAAAGCACGTCAAAAGTAGTTGGGTGGAAAATCATGGTATTAATTTTGGATTGACGTATCTCAAGAACCATATGCCGCAGATGTTTTTTTTCTCTTCTGTTGATAAGTATTGAACAGACCTTTATTTTGTTGTATATATCGATGTGTTTGGAGAACATTGATGAAAATGGATTTTTTTTTGGCAAGGGGTTAGCCTTGCTTTTTTTCTAAAATATCGAAAAAAGTGAAGTCTAGAATTGTGCAATAAATTGTGCACCAGTGGAAAGGTCTGTTCAATCCCTTTCGGGCACTGGAAACCGCAGATATTTGAGGGGCTTTGTTGCGGTGATATCGCAATCCAAAGCAAGTCAAAAGTAGTTGGGTGGAAAATCATGGTATTAATTTTGGATTGAAGTATCTCAAGAACCATATGCCGCAGATGTTTTTTTTTCTCTTCTGTTGATAAGTATTGAACAGACCTTTATTTTGATGTATATATCGATGTGTTTGGAGAACATTGATGAAAATGGAATTTTTTTGGCAAGGGGTTAGCCTTGGTTTTTTTCTAAAATATCGAAAAAAGTGAAGTCTAGAATTGTGCAATAAATTGTGCACCAGTGGAAAGGTCTGTTCAATCCCTTTCGAGCACTGGAAACCGCAGATTTTTGAGGGGCTTTGTTGCGGAGATATCGCAATCCAAAGCAAGTCAAAAGTAATTGGGTGGAAAATCATGGTATTAATTTTGGATTGACGTATCTCAAGAACCATATGCCGCAGATGTTTTTTTTCTCTTCTGTTGATAGGTATTGAACAGACCTTTCTTTTGATGTATATATCGATGGGTTTGGAGAACATTGATGAAAATGGAATTTTTTTTGGCAAGGGGTTAGCCTTGCTTTTTTTCTAAAATATCGAAAAAAGTGAAGTCTAGAATTGTGCAATAAATTGTGCACCAGTGGAAAGGTCTGTTCAATCCCTTTCGAGCACTGGAAACCGCAGATTTTTGAGGGGCTTTCTTGCGGAGATATCGCAATCCAAAGCAAGTCAAAAGTAGTTGGGTGGAAAATCATGGTATTAATTTTGGATTGGCATATCTCAAGAACCATATGCCGCAGATGTTTTTTTTCTCTTCTGTTGATAGGTATTGAACAGAACTTTCTTTTGATGTATATATCGATAGGTTTGGAGAACATTGATGAAAATGGAATTTTTTTTGGCAAGGGGTTAGCCTTGCTTTTTTTCTAAAATATCGAAAAAGTGAAGTCTAGAATTGTGCAATAAATTGTGCACCAGTGGAAAGGTCTGTTCAATCCCTTTCGGGCACTGGAAACCGCAGATATTTGAGGGGCTTTGTTGCGGTGAAATCGCAATCCAAAGCAAGTCAAAAGTAGTTGGGTGGAAAATCATGGTATTAATTTTGGATTGAAGTATCTCAAGAACCATATGCCGCAGATGTTTTTTTTTCTCTTCTGTTGATAAATATTGAACAGACCTTTATTTTGATGTATATATCGATGTGTTTGGAGAACATTGATGAAAATGGAATTTTTTTGGCAAGGGGTTAGCCTTGGTTTTTTTCTAAAATATCGAAAAAAGTGAAGTCTAGAATTGTGCAATAAATTGTGCACCAGTGGAAAGGTCTGTTCAATCCCTTTCGGGCACTGGAAACCGCAGATATTTGAGGGGCTTTGTTGCGGTGATATCGCAATCCAAAGCAAGTCAAAAGTAGTTGGGTGGAAAATCATGGTATTAATTTTGGATTGACGTATCTCAAGAACCATATGCCGCAGATGTTTTTTTTTTTTTTCTGTTGATAAGTATTGAACAGACCTTTATTTTGATGTACGTATATATATCGATAGGTTTGGAGAACATTGATGAAAATGGAATTTTTTTTGCAAAGGGGTTAGCCTTGCTTTTTTTCTAAAATATCGAAAACAGTGAAGTCTAGAATTGTGCAATAAATTATGCACCAGTGGAAAGGTCTGTTCAATCCCTTTCGGGCACTGGAAACCGCAGATATTTGAGGGGCTTTGTTGCGGTGATATCGCAATCCAAAGCAAGTCAAAAGTAGTTGGGTGGAAAATCATGGTATTAATTTTGGATTGACGTATCTCAAGAACCATATGCCGCAGATGTTTTTTTTTTTTTCTGTTGATAAGTATTGAACAGACCTTTATTTTGATGTATATATCGATGAGTTTGGAGAACATTGATGAAAATGGAATTTTTTTTGGCAAGGGGTTAGCCTTGCTTTTTTTCTAAAATATCGAAAAAAGTGAAGTCTAGAATTGTGCAATAATTTGTGCACCAGTGGAAAGGTCTGTTCAATCCCTTTCGGGCACTGGAAACCGCAGATATTTGAGGGGCTTTGTTGCGGAGATATCGCAATCCAAAGCAAGTCAAAAGTAGTTGGGTGGAAAATCATGGTATTAATTTTGGATTGACGTATCTCAAGAACCATATGCCGCAGATGTTTTTTTTTCTCTTCTGTTGATAAGTATTGAACAGACCTTTATTTTGATGTATATATCGATGTGTTTGGAGAACATTGATGAAAATGGAATTTTTTTGGCAAGGGGTTAGCCTTGCTTTTTTTCTAAAATATCGAAAAAAGTGAAGTCTAGAATTGTGCAATAAATTGTGCACCAGTGGAAAGGTCTGTTCAATCCCTTTCGGGCACTGGAAACCGCAGATATTTGAGGGGCTTTGTTGCGGTGATATCGCAATCCAAAGCAAGTCAAAAGTAGTTGGGTGGAAAATCATGGTATTAATTTTGGATTGAAGTATCTCAAGAACCATATGCCGCAGATGTTTTTTTTCTCTTCTGTTGATAAGTATTGAACAGACCTTTATTTTGATGTATATATCGATGTGTTTGGAGAACATTGATGAAAATGGAATTTTTTTGGCAAGGGGTTAGCCTTGGTTTTTTTCTAAAATATCGAAAAAAGTGAAGTCTAGAATTGTGCAATAAATTGTGCACCAGTGGAAAGGTCTGTTCAATCCCTTTCGAGCACTGGAAACCGCAGATTTTTGAGGGGCTTTGTTGCGGAGATATCGCAATCCAAAGCAAGTCAAAAGTAGTTGGGTGGAAAATCATGGTATTAATTTTGGATTGGCATATCTCAAGAACCATATGCCGCAGATGTTTTTTTTCTCTTCTGTTGATAGGTATTGAACAGACCTTTCTTTTGATGTATATATCGATAGGTTTGGAGAACATTGATGAAAATGGAATTTTTTTTTGGCAAGGGGTTAGCCTTGCTTTTTTTCTAAAATATCGAAAAAGTGAAGTCTAGAATTGTGCAATAAATTGTGCACCAGTGGAAAGGTCTGTTCAATCCCTTTCGGGCACTGGAAACCGCAGATATTTGAGGGGCTTTGTTGCGGTGAAATCGCAATCCAAAGCAAGTCAAAAGTAGTTGGGTGGAAAATCATGGTATTAATTTTGGATTGAAGTATCTCAAGAACCATATGCCGCAGATGTTTTTTTTTCTCTTCTGTTGATAAGTATTGAACAGACCTTTATTTTGATGTATATATCGATGTGTTTGGAGAACATTGATGAAAATGGAATTTTTTTGGCAAGGGGTTAGCCTTGGTTTTTTCTAAAATATCGAAAAAAGTGAAGTCTAGAATTGTGCAATAAATTGTGCACCAGTGGAAAGGTCTGTTCAATCCCTTTCGGGCACTGGAAACCGCAGATATTTGAGGGGCTTTGTTGCGGTGATATCGCAATCCAGAGCAAGTCAAAAGTAGTTGGGTGGAAAATCATGGTATTAATTTTGGATTGACGTATCTCAAGAACCATATGCCGCAGATGTTTTTTTTTTTTTTCTGTTGATAAGTATTGAACAGACCTTTATTTTGATGTACGTATATATATCGATAGGTTTGGAGAACATTGATGAAAATGGAATTTTTTTTGCAAAGGGGTTAGCCTTGCTTTTTTTCTAAAATATCGAAAACAGTGAAGTCTAGAATTGTGCAATAAATTATGCACCAGTGGAAAGGTCTGTTCAATCCCTTTCGGGCACTGGAAACCGCAGATATTTGAGGGGCTTTGTTGCGGTGATATCGCAATCCAAAGCAAGTCAAAAGTAGTTGGGTGGAAAATCATGGTATTAATTTTGGATTGACGTATCTCAAGAACCATATGCCGCAGATGTTTTTTTTTTTTCTGTTGATAAGTATTGAACAGACCTTTATTTTGATGTATATATCGATGAGTTTGGAGAACATTGATGAAAATGGAATTTTTTTTGGCAAGGGGTTAGCCTTGCTTTTTTTCTAAAATATCGAAAAAAGTGAAGTCTAGAATTGTGCAATAATTTGTGCACCAGTGGAAAGGTCTGTTCAATCGCTTTCGAGTACTGGGAACCGCAGATTTTTGAGGGGCTTTGTTGTGGAGATATCGCAATCCAAAGCAAGTCAAAAGTAGTTGGGTGGAAAATCATGGTATTAATTTTGGATTGACATATCTCAAGAACCATATGCCGCAGATGTTTTTTTTTCCCTTCTGTTGATAGGTATTGAACAGACCTTTCTTTTGATGTATATGTCGATAGGTTTGGAGAACATTGATGAAAATGGAATTTTTTTTGGCAAGGGGTTAGCCTTGCTTTTTTTCTAAAATATCGAAAAAAGTGAAGTCTAGAATTGTGCAATAATTTGTGCACCAGTGGAAAGGTCTGTTCAATCCCTTTCGGGCACTGGAAACCGCAGATATTTGAGGGGCTTTGTTGCGGAGATATCGCAATCCAAAGCAAGTCAAAAGTAGTTGGGTGGAAAATCATGGTATTAATTTTGGATTGACGTATCTCAAGAACCATATGCCGCAGATGTTTTTTTTCTCTTCTGTTGATAGGTATTGAACAGACCTTTCTTTTGATGTATATATCGATAGGTTTGGAGAACATTGATGAAAATGGAATTTTTTTTTGGCAAGGGGTTAGCCTTGCTTTTTTTCTAAAATATCGAAAAAGTGAAGTCTAGAATTGTGCAATAAATTGTGCACCAGTGGAAAGGTCTGTTCAATCCCTTTCGGGCACTGGAAACCGCAGATATTTGAGGGGCTTTGTTGCGGTGAAATCGCAATCCAAAGCAAGTCAAAAGTAGTTGGGTGGAAAATCATGGTATTAATTTTGGATTGAAGTATCTCAAGAACCATATGCCGCAGATGTTTTTTTTTCTCTTCTGTTGATAAGTATTGAACAGACCTTTATTTTGATGTATATATCGATGTGTTTGGAGAACATTGATGAAAATGGAATTTTTTGGCAAGGGGTTAGCCTTGGTTTTTTCTAAAATATCGAAAAAAGTGAAGTCTAGAATTGTGCAATAAATTGTGCACCAGTGGAAAGGTCTGTTCAATCCCTTTCGGGCACTGGAAACCGCAGATATTTGAGGGGCTTTGTTGCGGTGATATCGCAATCCAAAGCAAGTCAAAAGTAGTTGGGTGGAAAATCATGGTATTAATTTTGGATTGACGTATCTCAAGAACCATATGCCGCAGATGTTTTTTTTTTTTTTCTGTTGATAAGTATTGAACAGACCTTTATTTTGATGTACGTATATATATCGATAGGTTTGGAGAACATTGATGAAAATGGAATTTTTTTTGCAAAGGGGTTAGCCTTGCTTTTTTTCCAAAATATCGAAAACAGTGAAGTCTAGAATTGTGCAATAAATTATGCACCAGTGGAAAGGTCTGTTCAATACCTTTCGGGCACTGGAAACCGCAGATATTTGAGGGGCTTTGTTGCGGTGATATCGCAATCCAAAGCAAGTCAAAAGTAGTTGGGTGGAAAATCATGGTATTAATTTTGGATTGGCATATCTCAAGAACCATATGCCGCAGATGTTTTTTTTCTCTTCTGTTGATAGGTATTGAACAGACCTTTCTTTTGATGTATATATCGATAGGTTTGGAGAACATTGATGAAAATGGAATTTTTTTTTGGCAAGGGGTTAGCCTTGCTTTTTTTCTAAAATATCGAAAAAGTGAAGTCTAGAATTGTGCAATAAATTGTGCACCAGTGGAAAGGTCTGTTCAATCCCTTTCGGGCACTGGAAACCGCAGATATTTGAGGGGCTTTGTTGCGGTGAAATCGCAATCCAAAGCAAGTCAAAAGTAGTTGGGTGGAAAATCATGGTATTAATTTTGGATTGAAGTATCTCAAGAACCATATGCCGCAGATGTTTTTTTTTCTCTTCTGTTGATAAGTATTGAACAGACCTTTATTTTGATGTATATATCGATGTGTTTGGAGAACATTGATGAAAATGGAATTTTTTTGGCAGAGGGTTAGCCTTGGTTTTTTCTAAAATATCGAAAAAAGTGAAGTCTAGAATTGTGCAATAAATTGTGCACCAGTGGAAAGGTCTGTTCAATCCCTTTCGGGCACTGGAAACCGCAGATATTTGAGGGGCTTTGTTGCGGTGATATCGCAATCCAAAGCAAGTCAAAAGTAGTTGGGTGGAAAATCATGGTATTAATTTTGGATTGACGTAACTCAAGAACCATATGCCGCAGATGTTTTTTTTTTTTTTTCTGTTGATAAGTATTGAACAGACCTTTATTTTGATGTACGTATATATATCGATAGGTTTGGAGAACATTGATGAAAATGGAATTTTTTTTGCAAAGGGGTTAGCCTTGCTTTTTTTCTAAAATATCGAAAACAGTGAAGTCTAGAATTGTGCAATAAATTATGCACCAGTGGAAAGGTCTGTTCAATCCCTTTCGGGCACTGGAAACCGCAGATATTTGAGGGGCTTTGTTGCGGTGATATCGCAATCCAAAGCAAGTCAAAAGTAGTTGGGTGGAAAATCATGGTATTAATTTTGGATTGACGTATCTCAAGAACCATATGCCGCAGATGTTTTTTTTTTTTCTGTTGATAAGTATTGAACAGACCTTTATTTTGATGTATATATCGATGAGTTTGGAGAACATTGATGAAAATGGAATTTTTTTTGGCAAGGGGTTAGCCTTGCTTTTTTTCTAAAATATCGAAAAAAGTGAAGTCTAGAATTGTGCAATAATTTGTGCACCAGTGGAAAGGTCTGTTCAATCGCTTTCGAGTACTGGAAACCGCAGATTTTTGAGGGGCTTTGTTGTGGAGATATCGCAATCCAAAGCAAGTCAAAAGTAGTTGGGTGGAAAATCATGGTATTAATTTTGGATTGACATATCTCAAGAACCATGTGCCGCAGATGTTTTTTTTCCCTTCTGTTGATAGGTATTGAACAGACCTTTCTTTTGATGTATATGTCGATAGGTTTGGAGAACATTGATGAAAATGGAATTTTTTTTGGCAAGGGGTGTTAGCCTTGCTTTTTTTCTAAAATATCGAAAAAAGTGAAGTCTAGAATTGTGCAATAATTTGTGCACCAGTGGAAAGGTCTGTTCAATCCCTTTCGGGCACTGGAAACCGCAGATATTTGAGGGGCTTTGTTGCGGAGATATCGCAATCCAAAGCAAGTCAAAAGTAGTTGGGTGGAAAATCATGGTATTAATTTTGGATTGACGTATCTCAAGAACCATATGCCGCAGATGTTTTTTTTCTCTTCTGTTGATAGGTATTGAACAGACCTTTCTTTTGATGTATATATCGATAGGTTTGGAGAACATTGATGAAAATGGAATTTTTTTTTGGCAAGGGGTTAGCCTTGCTTTTTTTCTAAAATATCGAAAAAGTGAAGTCTAGAATTGTGCAATAAATTGTGCACCAGTGGAAAGGTCTGTTCAATCCCTTTCGGGCACTGGAAACCGCAGATATTTGAGGGGCTTTGTTGCGGTGAAATCGCAATCCAAAGCAAGTCAAAAGTAGTTGGGTGGAAAATCATGGTATTAATTTTGGATTGAAGTATCTCAAGAACCATATGCCGCAGATGTTTTTTTTTCTCTTCTGTTGATAAGTATTGAACAGACCTTTATTTTGATGTATATATTGATGTGTTTGGAGAACATTGATGAAAATGGAATTTTTTTGGCAAGGGGTTAGCCTTGGTTTTTTCTAAAATATCGAAAAAAGTGAAGTCTAGAATTGTGCAATAAATTGTGCACCAGTGGAAAGGTCTGTTCAATCCCTTTCGGGCACTGGAAACCGCAGATATTTGAGGGGCTTTGTTGCGGTGATATCGCAATCCAAAGCAAGTCAAAAGTAGTTGGGTGGAAAATCATGGTATTAATTTTGGATTGACGTATCTCAAGAACCATATGCCGCAGATGTTTTTTTTTTTTTTCTGTTGATAAGTATTGAACAGACCTTTATTTTGATGTACGTATATATATCGATAGGTTTGGAGAACATTGATGAAAATGGAATTTTTTTTGCAAAGGGGTTAGCCTTGCTTTTTTTCCAAAATATCGAAAACAGTGAAGTCTAGAATTGTGCAATAAATTATGCACCAGTGGAAAGGTCTGTTCAATCCCTTTCGGGCACTGGAAACCGCAGATATTTGAGGGGCTTTGTTGCGGTGATATCGCAATCCAAAGCAAGTCAAAAGTAGTTGGGTGGAAAATCATGGTATTAATTTTGGATTGACGTATCTCAAGAACCATATGCCGCAGATGTTTTTTTTTTCTGTTGATAAGTATTGAACAGACCTTTATTTTGATGTATATATCGATGAGTTTGGAGAACATTGATGAAAATGGAATTTTTTTTGGCAAGGGGTTAGCCTTGCTTTTTTTCTAAAATATCGAAAAAAGTGAAGTCTAGAATTGTGCAATAATTTGTGCACCAGTGGAAAGGTCTGTTCAATCGCTTTCGAGTACTGGAAACCGCAGATTTTTGAGGGGCTTTGTTGTGGAGATATCGCAATCCAAAGCAAGTCAAAAGTAGTTGGGTGGAAAATCATGGTATTCATTTTGGATTGACATATCTCAAGAACCATATGCCGCAGATGTTTTTTTTCCCTTCTGTTGATAGGTATTGAACAGACCTTTCTTTTGATGTATATGTCGATAGGTTTGGAGAACATTGATGAAAATGGAATTTTTTTTGGCAAGGGGTTAGCCTTGCTTTTTTTCTAAAATATCGAAAAAAGTGAAGTCTAGAATTGTGCAATAATTTGTGCACCAGTGGAAAGGTCTGTTCAATCCCTTTCGGGCACTGGAAACCGCAGATATTTGAGGGGCTTTGTTGCGGAGATATCGCAATCCAAAGCAAGTCAAAAGTAGTTGGGTGGAAAATCATGGTATTAATTTTGGATTGACGTATCTCAAGAACCATATGCCGCAGATGTTTTTTTTTCTCTTCTGTTGATAAGTATTGAACAGACCTTTATTTTGATGTATATATCGATGTGTTTGGAGAACATTGATGAAAATGGAATTTTTTTGGCAAGGGGTTAGCCTTGCTTTTTTTCTAAAATATCGAAAAAAGTGAAGTCTAGAATTGTGCAATAAATTGTGCACCAGTGGAAAGGTCTGTTCAATCCCTTTCGGGCACTGGAAACCGCAGATATTTGAGGGGCTTTGTTGCGGTGATATCGCAATCCAAAGCAAGTCAAAAGTAGTTGGGTGGAAAATCATGGTATTAATTTTGGATTGAAGTATCTCAAGAACCATATGCCGCAGATGTTTTTTTTCTCTTCTGTTGATAAGTATTGAACAGACCTTTATTTTGATGTATATATCGATGTGTTTGGAGAACATTGATGAAAATGGAATTTTTTTGGCAAGGGGTTAGCCTTGGTTTTTTTCTAAAATATCGAAAAAAGTGAAGTCTAGAATTGTGCAATAAATTGTGCACCAGTGGAAAGGTCTGTTCAATCCCTTTCGAGCACTGGAAACCGCAGATTTTTGAGGGGCTTTGTTGCGGAGATATCGCAATCCAAAGCACGTCAAAAGTAGTTGGGTGGAAAATCATGGTATTAATTTTGGATTGACGTATCTCAAGAACCATATGCCGCAGATGTTTTTTTTCTCTTCTGTTGATAGGTATTGAACAGACCTTTCTTTTGATGTATATATCGATGGGTTTGGAGAACATTGATGAAAATGGAATTTTTTTTGGCAAGGGGTTAGCCTTGCTTTTTTTCTAAAATATCGAAAAAAGTGAAGTCTAGAATTGTGCAATAAATTGTGCACCAGTGGAAAGGTCTGTTCAATCCCTTTCGAGCACTGGAAACCGCAGATTTTTGAGGGGCTTTCTTGCGGAGATATCGCAATCCAAAGCAAGTCAAAAGTAGTTGGGTGGAAAATCATGGTATTAATTTTGGATTGGCATATCTCAAGAACCATATGCCGCAGATGTTTTTTTTCTCTTCTGTTGATAGGTATTGAAAAGACCTTTCTTTTGATGTATATATCGATAGGTTTGGAGAACATTGATGAAAATGGAATTTTTTTTTGGCAAGGGGTTAGCCTTGCTTTTTTTCTAAAATATCGAAAAAAGTGAAGTCTAGAATTGTGCAATAATTTGTGCACCAGTGGAAAGGTCTGTTCAATCCCTTTCGGGCACTGGAAACCGCAGATATTTGAGGGGCTTTGTTGCGGAGATATCGCAATCCAAAGCAAGTCAAAAGTAGTTGGGTGGAAAATCATGGTATTAATTTTGGATTGACGTATCTCAAGAACCATATGCCGCAGATGTTTTTTTTTCTCTTCTGTTGATAAGTATTGAACAGACCTTTATTTTGTTGTATATATCGATGTGTTTGGAGAACATTGATGAAAATGGAATTTTTTTGGCAAGGGGTTAGCCTTGCTTTTTTTCTAAAATATCGAAAAAAGTGAAGTCTAGAATTGTGCAATAAATTGTGCACCAGTGGAAAGGTCTGTTCAATCCCTTTCGGGCACTGGAAACCGTAGATATTTGAGGGGCTTTGTTGCGGTGATATCGCAATCCAAAGCAAGTCAAAAGTAGTTGGGTGGAAAATCATGGTATTAATTTTGGATTGAAGTATCTCAAGAACCATATGCCGCAGATGTTTTTTTTCTCTTCTGTTGATAAGTATTGAACAGACCTTTATTTTGATGTATATATCGATGGGTTTGGAGAACATTGATGAAAATGGAAGCTTTTTTTCTAAAATATCGAAAAAAGTGAAGTCTAGAATTGTGCAATAATTTGTGCACCAGTGGAAAGGTCTGTTCAATCCCTTTCGGGCACTGGAAACCGCAGATTTTTGAGGGGCTTTCTTGCGGAGATATCGCAATCCAAAGCAAGTCAAAAGTAGTTGGGTGGAAAATCATGGTATTAATTTTGGATTGGCATATCTCAAGAACCATATGCCGCAGATGTTTTTTTTCTCTTCTGTTGATAGGTATTGAAAAGACCTTTCTTTTGATGTATATATCGATAGGTTTGGAGAACATTGATGAAAATGGAATTTTTTTTTGGCAAGGGGTTAGCCTTGCTTTTTTTCTAAAATATCGAAAAAAGTGTAGTCTAGAATTGTGCAATAACTTGTGCACCAGTGGAAAGGTCTGTTCAATCCCTTTCGGGCACTGGAAACCGCAGATATTTGAGGGGCTTTGTTGCGGAGATATCGCAATCCAAAGCAAGTCAAAAGTAGTTGGGTGGAAAATCATGGTATTAATTTTGGATTGAAGTATCTCAAGAACCATATGCCGCAGATGTTTTTTTTTCTCTTCTGTTGATAAGTATTGAACAGACCTTTATTTTGATGTATATATCGATGTGTTTGGAGAACATTGATGAAAATGGAATTTTTTTGGCAAGGGGTTAGCCTTGGTTTTTTTCTAAAATATCGAAAAAAGTGAAGTCTAGAATTTTGCAATAAATTGTGCACCAGTGGAAAGGTCTGTTCAATCCCTTTCGAGCACTGGAAACCGCAGATTTTTGAGGGGCTTTCTTGCGGAGATATCGCAATCCAAAGCAAGTCAAAAGTAGTTGGGTGGAAAATCATGGTATTAATTTTGGATTGACGTATCTCAAGAACCATATGCCGCAGATGTTTTTTTTTCTCTTCTGTTGATAAGTATTGAACAGACCTTTATTTTGATGTATATATCGATGTGTCTGGAGAACATTGATGAAAATGGAATTTTTTTTGGCAAGGGGTTAGCCTTGCTTTTTTTCTAAAATATCGAAAAAAGTGAAGTCTAGAATTGTGCAATAAATTGTGCACCAGTGGAAAGGTCTGTATCATGGTATTAATTTTGGATTGACATATCTCAAGAACCATATGCCGCAGATGTTTTTTTTCTCTTCTGTTGATAGGTATTGAACAGACCTTTCTTTTGATGTATATATCGATAGGTTTGGAGAACATTGATGAAAATGGAATTTTTATTTTTTTCTAAAATATCGAAAAAAGTGAAGTCTAGAATTGTGCAATAAATTGTGCACCAGTGGAAAGGTGTGTTCAATCCCTTTCGAGCACTGGAAACCGCAGATTTTTGAGGGGCTTTGTTGTGGAGATATCGCAATCCAAAGCAAGTCAAAAGTAGTTGGGTGGAAAATCATGGTATTAATTTTGGATTGACATATCTCAAGAACCATATGCCGCAGATGTTTTTTTTCTCTTCTGTTGATAGGTATTGAACAGACCTTTCTTTTGATGTATATATCGATGTGTCTGGAGAACATTGATGAAAATGGAATTTTTTTTGGCAAGGGGTTAGCCTTGCTTTTTTTCTAAAATATCGAAAAAAGTGAAGTCTAGGATTGTGCAATAAATTGTGCACCAGTGGAAAGGTCTGTTCAATCCCTTTCGAGCACTGGAAACCGCAGATTTTTGAGGGGCTTTGTTGTGGAGATATCGCAATCCAAAGCAAGTCAAAAGTAGTTGGGTGGAAAATCATGGTATTAATTTTGGATTGACATATCTCAAGAACCATATGCCGCAGATGTTTTTTTTTCTCTTCTGTTGATAGGTATTGAACAGACCTTTCTTTTAATGTATATATCGATGGGTTTGGAGAACATTGATGAAAATGGAATTTTTTTTGGCAAGGGGTTAGCCTTGCTTTTTTTCTAAAATATCGAAAACAGTGAAGTCTAGAATTGTGCAATAAATTGTGCACCAGTGGAAAGGTCTGTTCAATCCCTTTCGGGCACTGGAAACCGCAGATATTTGAGGGGCTTTGTTGCGGTGATATCGCAATCCAAAGCAAGTCAAAAGTAGTTGGGTGGAAAATCATGGTATTAATTTTGGATTGACGTATCTCAAGAACCATATGCCGCAGATGTTTTTTTTTCTCTTCTGTTGATAAGTATTGAACAGACCTTTATTTTGATGTATATATCGATGTGTTTGGAGAACATTGATGAAAATGGAATTTTTTTTGGCAAGGGGTTAGCCTTGCTTTTTTTCTAAAATATCCAAAAAAGTGAAGTCTAGAATTGTGCAATAAGTTGTGCACCAGTGGAAAGGTCTGTTCAATCCCTTTCGAGCACTGGAAACCGCAGATTTTTGAGGGGCTTTGTTGCGGAGATATCGCAATCCAAAGTAAGTCAAAAGTAGTTGGGTGGAAAATCATGGTATTAATTTTGGATTGACGTATCTCAAGAACCATATGCCGCAGATGTTTTTTTTTCCCTTCTGTTGATAGGTATTGAACAGACCTTTCTTTTGATGTATATATCGATGGGTTTGGAGAACATTGATGAAAATGGAATTTTTTTTGGCAAGGGGTTAGCCTTGCTTTTTTTCTAAAATATCGAAAAAAGTGAAGTCTAGAATTGTGCAATAAATTGTGCACCAGTGAAAAGGTCTGTTCAATCCCTTTCGAGCACTGGAAACCGCAGATTTTTGAGGGGCTTTCTTGTGGAGATATCGCAATCCAAAGCAAGTCAAAAGTAGTTGGGTGGAAAATCATGGTATTAATTTTGGATTGGCATATCTCAAGAACCATATGCCGCAGATGTTTTTTTTCTCTTCTGTTGATAGGTATTGAACAGACCTTTCTTTTGATGTATATATCGATAGGTTTGGAGAACATTGATGAAAATGGAATTTTTTTTGGCAAGGGGTTAGCCTTGCTTTTTTTCTAAAATATCGAAAAAAGTGAAGTCTAGAATTGTGCAATAAATTGTGCACCAGTGGAAAGGTCTCTTCAATCCCTTTCGGGCACTGGAAACCGCAGATATTTGAGGGGCTTTGTTGCGGTGATATCGCAATCCAAAGCAAGTCAAAAGTAGTTGGGTGGAAAATCATGGTATTAATTTTGGATTGACATATCTCAAGAACCATATGCCGCAGATGTTTTTTTTTTCTCTTCTGTTGATAGGTATTGAACAGACCTTTCTTTTAATGTATATATCGATGGGTTTGGAGAACATTGATGAAAATGGAATTTTTTTTGGCAAGGGGTTAGCCTTGCTTTTTTTCTAAAATATCGAAAAAAGTGAAGTCTAGGATTGTGCAATAAATTGTGCACCAGTGGAAAGGTGTGTTCAATCGCTTTCGAGCACTGGAAACCGCAGATTTTTAAGGGGCTTTGTTGTGGAGATATCGCAATCCAAAGCAAGTCAAAAGTAGTTGGGTGGAAAATCATGGTATTAATTTTGGATTGACATATCTCAAGAACCATATGCCGCAGATGTTTTTTTTCTCTTCTGTTGATAGGTATTGAACAGACCTTTCTTTTGATGTATATATCGATAGGTTTGGAGAACATTGATGAAAATGGAATTTTTTTTGGCAAGGGGTTAGCCTTGCTTTTTTTCTAAAATATCGAAAAAAGTGAAGTCTAGAATTGTGCAATAATTTGTGCACCAGTGGAAAGGTCTGTTCAATCCCTTTCGGGCACTGGAAACCGCAGATATTTGAGGGGCTTTGTTGCGGAGATATCGCAATCCAAAGCAAGTCAAAAGTAGTTGGGTGGAAAATCATGGTATTAATTTTGGATTGAAGTATCTCAAGAACCATATGCCGCAGATGTTTTTTTTTCTCTTCTGTTGATAAGTATTGAACAGACCTTTATTTTGATGTATATATCGATGTGTTTGGAGAACATTGATGAAAATGGAATTTTTTTGGCAAGGGGTTAGCCTTGGTTTTTTTCTAAAATATCGAAAAAAGTGAAGTCTAGAATTGTGCAATAAATTGTGCACCAGTGGAAAGGTCTGTTCAATCCCTTTCGAGCACTGGAAACCGCAGATTTTTGAGGGGCTTTCTTGCGGAGATATCGCAATCCAAAGCAAGTCAAAAGTAGTTGGGTGGAAAATCATGGTATTAATTTTGGATTGACGTATCTCAAGAACCATATGCCGCAGATGTTTTTTTTCTCTTCTGTTGATAAGTATTGAACAGACCTTTATTTTGATGTATATATCGATGTGTCTGGAGAACATTGATGAAAATGGAATTTTTTTTGGCAAGGGGTTAGCCTTGCTTTTTTTCTAAAATATCGAAAAAAGTGAAGTCTAGAATTGTGCAATAAATTGTGCACCAGTGGAAAGGTCTGTATCATGGTATTAATTTTGGATTGACATATCTCAAGAACCATATGCCGCAGATGTTTTTTTTCTCTTCTGTTGATAGGTATTGAACAGACCTTTCTTTTGATGTATATATCGATAGGTTTGGAGAACATTGATGAAAATGGAATTTTTATTTTTTTCTAAAATATCGAAAAAAGTGAAGTCTAGAATTGTGCAATAAATTGTGCACCAGTGGAAAGGTGTGTTCAATCCCTTTCGAGCACTGGAAACCGCAGATTTTTGAGGGGCTTTGTTGTGGAGATATCGCAATCCAAAGCAAGTCAAAAGTAGTTGGGTGGAAAATCATGGTATTAATTTTGGATTGACATATCTCAAGAACCATATGCCGCAGATGTTTTTTTTCTCTTCTGTTGATAGGTATTGAACAGACCTTTCTTTTGATGTATATATCGATGTGTCTGGAGAACATTGATGAAAATGGAATTTTTTTTGGCAAGGGGTTAGCCTTGCTTTTTTTCTAAAATATCGAAAAAAGTGAAGTCTAGGATTGTGCAATAAATTGTGCACCAGTGGAAAGGTCTGTTCAATCCCTTTCGAGCACTGGAAACCGCAGATTTTTGAGGGGCTTTGTTGTGGAGATATCGCAATCCAAAGCAAGTCAAAAGTAGTTGGGTGGAAAATCATGGTATTAATTTTGGATTGACATATCTCAAGAACCATATGCCGCAGATGTTTTTTTTCTCTTCTGTTGATAGGTATTGAACAGACCTTTCTTTTAATGTATATATCGATGGGTTTGGAGAACATTGATGAAAATGGAATTTTTTTTGGCAAGGGGTTAGCCTTGCTTTTTTTCTAAAATATCGAAAACAGTGAAGTCTAGAATTGTGCAATAAATTGTGCACCAGTGGAAAGGTCTGTTCAATCCCTTTCGGGCACTGGAAACCGCAGATATTTGAGGGGCTTTGTTGCGGTGATATCGCAATCCAAAGCAAGTCAAAAGTAGTTGGGTGGAAAATCATGGTATTAATTTTGGATTGACGTATCTCAAGAACCATATGCCGCAGATGTTTTTTTTTCTCTTCTGTTGATAAGTATTGAACAGACCTTTATTTTGATGTATATATCGATGTGTTTGGAGAACATTGATGAAAATGGAATTTTTTTTGGCAAGGGGTTAGCCTTGCTTTTTATCTAAAATATCCAAAAAAGTGAAGTCTAGAATTGTGCAATAAGTTGTGCACCAGTGGAAAGGTCTGTTCAATCCCTTTCGAGCACTGGAAACCGCAGATTTTTGAGGGGCTTTGTTGCGGAGATATCGCAATCCAAAGTAAGTCAAAAGTAGTTGGGTGGAAAATCATGGTATTAATTTTGGATTGACGTATCTCAAGAACCATATGCCGCAGATGTTTTTTTTTCTCTTCTGTTGATAGGTATTGAACAGACCTTTCTTTTGATGTATATATCGATGGGTTTGGAGAACATTGATGAAAATGGAATTTTTTTTGGCAAGGGGTTAGCCTTGCTTTTTTTCTAAAATATCGAAAAAAGTGAAGTCTAGAATTGTGCAATAAATTGTGCACCAGTGAAAAGGTCTGTTCAATCCCTTTCGAGCACTGGAAACCGCAGATTTTTGAGGGGCTTTCTTGTGGAGATATCGCAATCCAAAGCAAGTCAAAAGTAGTTGGGTGGAAAATCATGGTATTAATTTTGGATTGGCATATCTCAAGAACCATATGCCGCAGATGTTTTTTTTCTCTTCTGTTGATAGGTATTGAACAGACCTTTCTTTTGATGTATATATCGATAGGTTTGGAGAACATTGATGAAAATGGAATTTTTTTTGGCAAGGGGTTAGCCTTGCTTTTTTTCTAAAATATCGAAAAAAGTGAAGTCTAGAATTGTGCAATAAATTGTGCACCAGTGGAAAGGTCTGTTCAATCCCTTTCGCGCACTGGAAACCGCAGATATTTGAGGGGCTTTGTTGCGGTGATATCGCAATCCAAAGCAAGTCAAAAGTAGTTGGGTGGAAAATCATGGTATTAATTTTGGATTGACGTATCTCAAGAACCATATGCCGCAGATGTTTTTTTTTCTCTTCTGTTGATAAGTATTGAACAGACCTTTATTTTGATGTATATATCGATGTGTTTGGAGAACATTGATGAAAATGGAATTTTTTTTGGCAAGGGGTTAGCCTTGCTTTTTTTCTAAAATATCCAAAAAAGTGAAGTCTAGAATTGTGCAATAAATTGTGCACCAGTGGAAAGGTCTGTTCAATCCCTTTCGAGCACTGGAAACCGCAGATTTTTGAGGGGCTTTCTTGCGGAGATATCGCAATCCAAAGCAAGTCAAAAGTAGTTGGGTGGAAAATCATGGTATTAATTTTGGATTGGCATATCTCAAGAACCATATGCCGCAGATGTTTTTTTTCTCTTCTGTTGATAGGTATTGAACAGACCTTTCTTTTGATGTATATATCGATAGGTTTGGAGAACATTGATGAAAATGGAATTTTTTTTGGCAAGGGGTTAGCCTTGCTTTTTTTCTAAAATATCGAAAAAAGTGAAGTCTAGAATTGTGCAATAAATTGTGCACCAGTGGAAAGGTCTGTTCAATCCCTTTCGGGCACTGGAAACCGCAGATATTTGAGGGGCTTTGTTGCGGTGATATCGCAATCCAAAGCAAGTCAAAAGTAGTTGGGTGGAAAATCATGGTATTAATTTTGGATTGAAGTATCTCAAGAACCATATGCCGTAGATGTTTTTTTTTCTCTTCTGTTGATAAGTATTGAACAGACCTTTATTTTGATGTATATATCGATGTGTTTGGAGAACATTGATGAAAATGGAATTTTTTTGGCAGCCTTGGTTTTTTTCTAAAATATCGAAAAAAGTGAAGTCTAGAATTGTGCAATAAATTGTGCACCAGTGGAAAGGTCTGTTCAATCCCTTTCGAGCACTGGAAACCGCAGATTTTTGAGGGGCTTTCTTGCGGAGATATCGCAATCCAAAGCAAGTCAAAAGTAGTTGGGTGGAAAATCATGGTATTAATTTTGGATTGGCATATCTCAAGAACCATATGCCGCAGATGTTTTTTTTCTCTTCTGTTGATAGGTATTGAACAGACCTTTCTTTTGATGTATATATCGATAGGTTTGGAGAACATTGATGAAAATGGAATTTTTTTTGGCAAGGGGTTAGCCTTGCTTTTTTCTAAAATATCGAAAAAAGTGAAGTCTAGAATTGTGCAATAGATTGTGCACCAGTGCAATGGTCTGTTCAATCCCTTTCGAGCACTGGAAACCGCAGATTTTTGAGGGGCTTTGTTGCGGAGATATCGCAATCCAAAGCAAGTCAAAAGTAGTTGGGTGGAAAATCATGGTATTAATTTTGGATTGACATATCTCAAGAACCATATGCCGCAGATGTTTTTTTTTTCTCTTCTGTTGATAGGTATTGAACAGACCTTTCTTTTAATGTATATATCGATGGGTTTGGAGAACATTGATGAAAATGGAATTTTTTTTGGCAAGGGGTTAGCCTTGCTTTTTTTCTAAAATATCGAAAAAAGTGAAGTCTAGGATTGTGCAATAAATTGTGCACCAGTGGAAAGGTGTGTTCAATCGCTTTCGAGCACTGGAAACCGCAGATTTTTAAGGGGCTTTGTTGTGGAGATATCGCAATCCAAAGCAAGTCAAAAGTAGTTGGGTGGAAAATCATGGTATTAATTTTGGATTGACGTATCTCAAGAACCATATGCCGCAGATGTTTTTTTTTCTCTTCTGTTGATAAGTATTGAACAGACCTTTATTTTGATGTATATATCGATGTGTTTGGAGAACATTGATGAAAATGGAATTTTTTTTGGCAAGGGGTTAGCCTTGCTTTTTTTCTAAAATATCCAAAAAAGTGAAGTCTAGAATTGTGCAATAAATTGTGCACCAGTGGAAAGGTCTGTTCAATCCCTTTCGAGCACTGGAAACCGCAGATTTTTGAGGGGCTTTCTTGCGGAGATATCGCAATCCAAAGCAAGTCAAAAGTAGTTGGGTGGAAAATCATGGTATTAATTTTGGATTGGCATATCTCAAGAACCATATGCCGCAGATGTTTTTTTTCTCTTCTGTTGATAGGTATTGAACAGACCTTTCTTTTGATGTATATATCGATAGGTTTGGAGAACATTGATGAAAATGGAATTTTTTTTGGCAAGGGGTTAGCCTTGCTTTTTTTCTAAAATATCGAAAAAAGTGAAGTCTAGAATTGTGCAATAAATTGTGCACCAGTGGAAAGGTCTGTTCAATCCCTTTCGGGCACTGGAAACCGCAGATATTTGAGGGGCTTTGTTGCGGTGATATCGCAATCCAAAGCAAGTCAAAAGTAGTTGGGTGGAAAATCATGGTATTAATTTTGGATTGAAGTATCTCAAGAACCATATGCCGCAGATGTTTTTTTTCTCTTCTGTTGATAGGTATTGAACAGACCTTTCTTTTGATGTATATATCGATAGGTTTGGAGAACATTGATGAAAATGGAATTTTTTTTGGCAAGGGGTTAGCCTTGCTTTTTTCTAAAATATCGAAAAAAGTGAAGTCTAGAATTGTGCAATAGATTGTGCACCAGTGCAATGGTCTGTTCAATCCCTTTCGAGCACTGGAAACCGCAGATTTTTGAGGGGCTTTGTTGCGGAGATATCGCAATCCAAAGCAAGTCAAAAGTAGTTGGGTGGAAAATCATGGTATTAATTTTGGATTGACGTATCTCAAGAACCATATGCCGCAGATGTTTTTTTTTCTCTTCTGTTGATAAGTATTGAACAGACCTTTATTTTGATGTATATATCGATGTGTTTGGAGAACATTGATGAAAATGGAATTTTTTTTGGCAAGGGGTTAGCCTTGCTTTTTTTCTAAAATATCGAAAAAAGTGAAGTCTAGAATTGTGCAATAAATTGTGCACCAGTGGAAAGGTGAGTTCAATCGCTTTCGAGCACTGGAAACCGCAGATTTTTGAGGGGCTTTGTTGTGGAGATATCGCAATCCAAAGCAAGTCAAAAGTAGTTGGGTGGAAAATCATGGTATTAATTTTGGATTGACATATCTCAAGAACCATATGCCGCAGATGTTTTTTTTCTCTTCTGTTGATAGGTATTGAACAGACCTTTCTTTTGATGTATATATCGATAGGTTTGGAGAACATTGATGAAAATGGAATTTTTTTTGGCAAGGGGTTAGCCTTGCTTTTTTTCTAAAATATCGACAAAAGTGAAGTCTAGAATTGTGCAATAAATTGTGCACCAGTGGAAAGGTCTGTTCAATCCCTTTCGGGCACTGGAAACCGCAGATATTTGAGGGGCTTTGTTGCGGAGATATCGCAATCCAAAGCAAGTCAAAAGTAGTTGGGTGGAAAATCATGGTATTAATTTTGAATTGACGTATCTCAAGAACCATATGCCGCAGATGTTTTTTTTCTCTTCTGTTGATAGGTATTGAACAGACCTTTCTTTTAATGTATATATCGATGGGTTTGGAGAACATTGATGAAAATGGAATTTTTTTTGGGAAGGGGTTATAGCCTTGCTTTTTTTCTAAAATATCGAAAAAAGTGAAGTCTAGAATTGTGCAATAAATTGTGCACCAGTGGAAAGGTGTGTTCAATCGCTTTCGAGCACTGGAAACCGCAGATTTTTGAGGGGCTTTGTTGTGGAGATATCGCAATCCAAAGCAAGTCAAAAGTAGTTGGGTGGAAAATCATGGTATTAATTTTGGATTGACATATCTCAAGAACCATATGCCGCAGATGTTTTTTTTCTATTCTGTTGATAGGTATTGAACAGACCTTTCTTTTGATGTATATATCGATAGGTTTGGAGAACATTGATGAAAATGGAATTTTTTTTGGCAAGGGGTTAGCCTTGCTTTTTTTCTAAAATATCGAAAAAAGTGAAGTCTAGAATTGTGCAATAAATTGTGCACCAGTGGAAAGGTCTGTTCAATCCCTTTCGGGCACTGGAAACCGCAGATATTTGAGGGGCTTTGTTGCGGAGATATCGCAATCCAAAGCAAGTCAAAAGTAGTTGGGTGGAAAATCATGGTATTAATTTTGGATTGACGTATCTCAAGAACCATATGCCGCAGATGTTTTTTTTTCTCTTCTGTTGATAGGTATTGAACAGACCTTTCTTTTAATGTATATATCGATGGGTTTGGAGAACATTGATGAAAATGGAATTTTTTTTGGGAAGGGGTTAGCCTTGCTTTTTTTCTAAAATATCGAAAAAAGTGAAGTCTAGAATTGTGCAATAAATTGTGCACCAGTGGAAAGGTGTGTTCAATCGCTTTCGAGCACTGGAAACCGCAGATTATTGAGGGGCTTTGTTGCGGAGATATCGCAATCCAAAGCAAGTCAAAAGTAGTTGGGTGGAAAATCATGGTATAAATTTTGGATTGACGTATCTCAAGAACCATATGCCGCAGATGTTTTTTTTTCTCTTCTGTTGATAAGTATTGAACAGACCTTTATTTTGATGTATATATCGATGTGTTTGGAGAACATTGATGAAAATGGAATTTTTTTTGGGAAGGGGTTAGCCTTGCTTTTTTTCTAAAATATCGAAAAAAGTGAAGTCTAGAATTGTGCAATAAATTGTGCACCAGTGGAAAGGCGTGTTCAATCGCTTTCGAGCACTGGAAACCGCAGATATTTGAGGGGCTTTGTTGTGGAGATATCGCAATCCAAAGCAAGTCAAAAGTAGTTGGGTGGAAAATCATGGTATTAATTTTGGATTGACATATCTCAAGAATCATATGCCGCAGATGTTTTTTTTCTCTTCTGTTGATAGGTATTGAACAGACCTTTCTTTTGATGTATATATCGATAGGTTTGGAGAACATTGATGAAAATGGAATTTTTTTTGGCGTTAGCCTTGCTTTTTTGCTAAAATATCGAAAAAAGTGAAGTCTAGAATTGTGCAATATATTGTGCACCAGTGGAAAGGTCTGTTCAATCCCTTTCGGGCACTGGAAACCGCAGATACTTGAGGGGCTTTGTTGCGGAGATATCGCAATCCAAAGCAAGTCAAAAGTAGTTGGGTGGAAAATCATGGTATTAATTTTGGATTGACGTATCTCAAGAACCATATGCCGCAGATGTTTTTTTTTCTCTTCTGTTGATAAGTATTGAACAGACCTTTATTTTGATGTATATTTCGATGTGTTTGGAGAACATTGATGAAAATGGAATTTTTTGTGGCAAGGGGTTAGCCTTGCTTTTTTTCTAAAATATCGAAAAAAGTGAAGTCTAGAATTGTGCAATTAATTGTCCACCAGTGGAAAGGTCTGTTCAATCCCTTTCGAGCACTGGAAACCGCAGATTTTTGAGGGGCTTTGTTGTGGAGATATCGCAATCCAAAGCAAGTCAAAAGTAGTTGGGTGGAAAATCATGGTATTAATTTTGGATTGACATATCTCAAGAACCATATGCCGCAGATGTTTTTTTTCTCTTCTGTTGATAGGTATTGAACAGACCTTTCTTTTGATGTATATATCGATAGGTTTGGAGAACATTGATGAAAATGGAATTTTTTTTGGCAAGGGGTTAGCCTTGCTTTTTTTCTAAAATATCGAAAAAAGTGAAGTCTAGAATTGTGCAATAAATTGTGCACCAGTGGAAAGGTCTGTTCAATCCCTTTCGAGCACTGGAAACCGCAGATTTTTGAGGGGCTTTCTTGCGGAGATATCGCAATCCAAAGCAAGTCAAAAGTAGTTGGGTGGAAAATCATGGTATTAATTTTGGATTGGCATATCTCAAGAACCATATGCCGCAGATGTTTTTTTTCTCTTCTGTTGATAGGTATTGAACAGACCTTTCTTTTGATGTATTTATCGATAGGTTTGGAGAACATTGATGAAAATGGAATTTTTTTTGGCAAGGGGTTAGCCTTGCTTTTTTTCTAAAATATCGAAAAAAGTGAAGTCTAGAATTGTGCAATAAATTGTGCACCATGGAAAGGTCTGTTCAATCCCTTTCGAGCACTGGAAACCGCAGATTTTTGAGGGTCTTTGTTGCGGAGATATCGCAATCCAAAGCAAGTCAAAAGTAGTTGGGTGGAAAATCATGGTATTAATTTTGGATTGACGTATCTCAAGAACCATATGCCGCAGAAGTTTTTTTTTTCTCTTCTGTTGATAGGTATTGAACAGACCTTTCTTTTAATGTATATATCGATGGGTTTGGAGAACATTGATGAAAATGGAATTTTTTTTGGCAAGGGGTTAGCCTTGCTTTTTTTCTAAAATATCGAAAAAAGTGAAGTCTAGAATTGTGCAATAAATTGTACACCAGTGGAAAGGTGTGTTCAATCGCTTTCGAGCACTGGAAACCGCAGATTTTTGAGGGGCTTTGTTGTGGAGATATCGCAATCCAAAGCAAGTCAAAAGTAGTGGGGTGGAAAATCATGGTATTAATTTTGGATTGACATATGTCAAGAACCATATGCCGCAGATGTTTTTTTTCTCTTCTGTTGATAGGTATTGAACAGACCTTTCTTTTGATGTATATATCGATAGGTTTGGAGAACATTGATGAAAATGGAATTTTTTTTGGCAAGGGGTTAGCCTTGCTTTTTTTCTAAAATATCGAAAAAAGTGAAGTCTAGAATTGTGCAATAAATTGTGCACCAGTGGAAATGTCTGTTCAATCCCTTTCGAGCACTGGAAACCGCAGATTTTTGAGGGGCTTTCTTGCGGAGATATCGCAATCCAAAGCAAGTCAAAAGTAGTTGGGTGGAAAATCATGGTATTAATTTTGGATTGGCATATCTCAAGAACCATATGCCGCAGATGTTTTTTTTCTCTTCTGTTGATAGGTATTGAACAGACCTTTCTTTTGATGTTCTTATCGATAGGTTTGGAGAACATTGATGAAAATGGAATTTTTTTTGGCAAGGGGTTAGCCTTGCTTTTTTTCTAAAATATCGAAAAAAGTGAAGTCTAGAATTGTGCAATAAATTGTGCACCAGTGGAAAGGTCTGTTCAATCCCTTTCGGGCACTGGAAACCGCAGATATTTGAGGGGCTTTGTTGCGGTGATATCACAATCCAAAGCAAGTCAAAAGTAGTTGGGTGGAAAATCATGGTATTAATTTTGGATTGACGTATCTCAAGAACCATATGCCGCAGATGTTTTTTTTTCTCTTCTGTTGATAAGTAATGAACAGACCTTTATTTTGTTGTATATATCGATGTGTTTGGAGAACATTGATGAAAATGGAATTTTTTTTGGCAAGGGGTTAGCCTTGCTTTTTTTCTAAAATATCGAAAAAAGTGAAGTCTAGAATTGTGCAATAAATTGTGCACCAGTGGAAAGGTCTGTTCAATCCCTTTCGAGCACTGGAAACCGCAGATTTTTGAGGGGCTTTGTTGCGGAGATATCGCAATCCAAAGCAAGTCAAAAGTAGTTGGGTGGAAAATCATGGTATTAATTTTGGATTGACGTATCTCAAGAACCGTATGCCGCAGATGTTGTTTTTTCTCTTCTGTTGATAGGTATTGAACAGACCTTTATTTTGATGTATATATCGATGTGTTTGGAGAACATTGATGAAAATGGATTTTTTTTTGGCAAGGGGTTAGCCTTGCTTTTTTTCCAAAATATCGAAAAAAGTGAAGTCTAGAATTGTGCAATAAATTGTGCACCAGTGGAAAGGTCTGTTCAATCCCTTTCGAGCACTGGAAACCGCAGATTTTTGAGGGGCTTTCTTGCGGAGATATCGCAATCCAAAGCAAGTCAAAAGTAGTTGGGTGGAAAATCATGGTATTAATTTTGGATTGGCATATCTCAAGAACCATATGCCGCAGATGTTTTTTTTCTCTTCTGTTGATAGGTATTGAACAGACCTTTCTTTTGATGTATATATCGATGTGTTTGGAGAACATTGATGAAAATGGAATTTTTTTGGCAAGGAGTTAGCCTTGCTTTTTTTCTAAAATATCGAAAAAAGTGAAGTCTAGAATTGTGCAATAAATTGTGCACCCGTGGAAAGGTCTGTTCAATCCCTTTCGAGCACTGGAAACCGCAGATTTTTGAGGGGCTTCCTTGCGGAGATATCGCAATCCAAAGCAAGTCAAAAGTAGTTGGGTGGAAAATCATGGTATTAATTTTGGATTGGCATATCTCAAGAACCATATGCCGCAGATGTTTTTTTTCTCTTCTGTTGATAGGTATTGAACAGACCTTTCTTTTGATGTATTTATCGATAGGTTTGGAGAACATTGATGAAAATGGAATTTTTTTTGGCTAGGGGTTAGCCTTGCTTTTTTTCTAAAATATCGAAAAAAGTGAAGTCTAGAATTGTGCAATAAATTGTGCACCAGTGGAAAGGTCTGTTCAATCCCTTTCGGGCACTGGAAACCGCAGATATTTGTGGGGCTTTGTTGCGGTGATATCACAATCCAAAGCAAGTCAAAAGTAGTTGGGTGGAAAATCATGGTATTAATTTTGGATTGAAGTATCTCAAGAACCATATGCCGCAGATGTTTTTTTTTCTCTTCTGTTGATAAGTATTGAACAGACCTTTATTTTGATGTATATATCGATGTGTTTGGAGAACATTGATGAAAATGGAATTTTTTTGGCAAGGGGTTAGCCTTGCTTTTTTTCTAAAATATCGAAAAAAGTGAAGTCTAGAATTGTGCAATAAATTGTGCACCAGTGGAAAGGTCTGTTCAATCCCTTTCGAGCACTGGAAACCGCAGATTTTTGAGGGGCTTTGTTGCCGAGATATCGCAATCCAAAGTAAGTCAAAAGTAGTTGGGTGGAAAATCATGGTATTAATTTTGGATTGACGTATCTCAAGAACCGTATGCCGCAGATGTTTTTTTTTCTCTTCTGTTGATAGGTATTGAACAGACCTTTATTTTGATGTATATATCGATGTGTTTGGAGAACATTGATGAAAATGGAATTTTTTTTGGCAAGGGGTTAGCCTTGCTTTTTTTCCAAAATATCGAAAAAAGTGAAGTCTAGAATTGTGCAATAAATTGTGCACCAGTGGAGAGGTCTGTTCAATCCCTTTCGAGCACTGGAAACCGCAGATTTTTGAGGGGCTTTCTTGCGGAGATATCGCAATCCAAAGCAAGTCAAAAGTAGTTGGGTGGAAAATCATGGTATTAATTTTGGATTGGCATATCTCAAGAACCATATGCCGCAGATGTTTTTTTTCTCTTCTGTTGATAGGTATTGAACAGACCTTTCTTTTGATGTATATATCGATGTGTTTGGAGAACATTGATGAAAATGGAATTTTTTTGGCAAGGGGTTAGCCTTGCTTTTTTTCTAAAATATCGAAAAAAGTGAAGTCTAGAATTGTGCAATAAATTGTGCACCCGTGGAAAGGTCTGTTCAATCCCTTTCGAGCACTGGAAACCGCAGATTTTTGAGGGGCTTCCTTGCGGAGATATCGCAATCCAAAGCACGTCAAAAGTAGTTGGTTGGAAAATCATGGTATTAATTTTGGATTGGCATATCTCAAGAACCATATGCCGCAGATGTTTTTTTTTCTCTTCTGTTGATAGGTATTGAACAGACCTTTCTTTTGATGTATTTATCGATAGGTTTGGAGAACATTGATGAAAATGGAATTTTTTTGGCAAGGGGTTAGCCTTGCTTTTTTTCTAAAATATCGAAAAAAGTGAAGTCTAGAATTGTGCAATAAATTGTGCACCAGTGGAAAGGTCTGTTCAATCCCTTTCGAGCACTGGAAACCGCAGATTTTTGAGGGGCTTTGTTGCGGAGATATCGCAATCCAAAGCAAGTCAAAAGTAGTTGGGTGGAAAATCATGGTATTAATTTTGGATTGACGTATCTCAAGAACCATATGCCGCAGATGTTTTTTTTCTCTTCTGTTGATAAGTATTGAACAGACCTTTATTTTGTTGTATATATCGATGTGTTTGGAGAACATTGATGAAAATGGAATTTTTTTGGCAAGGGGTTAGCCTTGCTTTTTTTCTAAAATATCGAAAAAAGTGAAGTCTAGAATTGTGCAATAAATTGTGCACCAGTGGATAGGTCTGTTCAATCCCTTTCGAGCACTGGAAACCGCAGATTTTTGAGGGGCTTTGTTGCGGAGATATCGCAATCCAAAGCAAGTCAAAAGTAGTTGGGTGGAAAATCATGGTATTAATTTTGGATTGACGTATCTCAAGAACCGTATGCCGCAGATGTTTTTTTTTCTCTTCTGTTGATAGGTATTGAACAGACCTTTATTTTGATGTATATATCGATGTGTTTGGAGAACATTGATGAAAATGGAATTTTTTTTGGCAAGGGGTTAGCCTTGCTTTTTTTCCAAAATATCGAAAAAAGTGAAGTCTAGAATTGTGCAATAAATTGTGCACCAGTGGAGAGGTCTGTTCAATCCCTTTCGAGCACTGGAAACCGCAGATTTTTGAGGGGCTTTCTTGCGGAGATATCGCAATCCAAAGCAAGTCAAAAGTAGTTGGGTGGAAAATCATGGTATTAATTTTGGATTGGCATATCTCAAGAACCATATGCCGCAGATGTTTTTTTTCTCTTCTGTTGATAGGTATTGAACAGACCTTTCTTTTGATGTATATATCGATGTGTTTGGAGAACATTGATGAAAATGGAATTTTTTTGGCAAGGGGTTAGCCTTGCTTTTTTTCTAAAATATCGAAAAAAGTGAAGTCTAGAATTGTGCAATAAATTGTGCACCCGTGGAAAGGTCTGTTCAATCCCTTTCGAGCACTGGAAACCGCAGATTTTTGAGGGGCTTCCTTGCGGAGATATCGCAATCCAAAGCAAGTCAAAAGTAGTTGGGTGGAAAATCATGGTATTAATTTTGGATTGGCATATCTCAAGAACCATATGCCGCAGATGTTTTTTTTCTCTTCTGTTGATAGGTATTGAACAGACCTTTCTTTTGATGTATTTATCGATAGGTGTGGAGAACATTGATGAAAATGGAATTTTTTTGGCAAGGGGTTAGCCTTGCTTTTTTTCTAAAATATCGAAAAAAGTGAAGTCTAGAATTGTGCAATAAATTGTGCACCAGTGTAAAGGTCTGTTCAATCCCTTTCGAGCACTGGAAACCGCAGATTTTTGAGGGGCTTTGTTGCGGAGATATCGCAATCCAAAGCAAGTCAAAAGTAGTTGGGTGGAAAATCATGGTATTAATTTTGGATTGACGTATCTCAAGAACCATATGCCGCAGATGTTTTTTTTCTCTTCTGTTGATAAGTATTGAACAGACCTTTATTTTGTTGTATATATCGATGTGTTTGGAGAACATTGATGAAAATGGAATTTTTTTGGCAAGGGGTTAGCCTTGCTTTTTTTCTAAAATATCGAAAAAAGTGAAGTCTAGAATTGTGCAATAAATTGTGCACCAGTGGAAAGGTCTGTTCAATCCCTTTCGAGCACTGGAAACCGCAGATTTTTGAGGGGCTTTGTTGCGGAGATATCGCAATCCAAAGCAAGTCAAAAGTAGTTGGGTGGAAAATCATGGTATTAATTTTGGATTGACGTATCTCAAGAACCGTATGCCGCAGATGTTTTTTTTTCTCTCCTGTTGATAGGTATTGAACAGACCTTTATTTTGATGTATATATCGATGTGTTTGGAGAACATTGATGAAAATGGAATTTTTTTGGCAAGGGGTTAGCCTTGCTTTTTTTCCAAAATATCGAAAAAAGTGAAGTCTAGAATTGTGCAATAAATTGTGCACCAGTGGAAAGGTCTGTTCAATCCCTTTCGAGCACTGGAAACCGCAGATTTTTGAGGGGCTTTCTTGCGGAGATATCGCAATCCAAAGCAAGTCAAAAGTAGTTGGGTGGAAAATCATGGTATTAATTTTGGATTGGCATATCTCAAGAACCATATGCCGCAGATGTTTTTTTTCTCTTCTGTTGATAGGTATTGAACAGACCTTTCTTTTGATGTATATATCGATGTGTTTGGAGAACATTGATGAAAATGGAATTTTTTTGGCAAGGGGTTAGCCTTGCTTTTTTTCTAAAATATCGAAAAAAGTGAAGTCTAGAATTGTGCAATAAATTGTGCACCAGTGGAAAGGTCTGTTCAATCCCTTTCGAGCACTGGAAACCGCAGATTTTTGAGGGGCTTTGTTGCGGAGATATCGCAATCCAAAGTAAGTCAAAAGTAGTTGGGTGGAAAATCATGGTATTAATTTTGGATTGACGTATCTCAAGAACCGTATGCCGCAGATGTTTTTTTTTCTCTTCTGTTGATAGGTATTGAACAGACCTTTATTTTGATGTATATATCGATGTGTTTGGAGAACATTGATGAAAATGGAATTTTTTTGGCAAGGGGTTAGCCTTGCTTTTTTTCTAAAATATCGAAAAAAGTGAAGTCTAGAATTGTGCAATAAATTGTGCACCAGTGGAAAGGTCTGTTCAATCCCTTTCGAGCACTGGAAACCGCAGATTTTTGAGGGGCTTTGTTGCGGAGATATCGCAATCCAAAGCAAGTCAAAAGTAGTTGGGTGGAAAATCATGGTATTAATTTTGGATTGACGTATCTCAAGAACCGTATGCCGCAGATGTTTTTTTTTCTCTCCTGTTGATAGGTATTGAACAGACCTTTATTTTGATGTATATATCGATGTGTTTGGAGAACATTGATGAAAATGGAATTTTTTTGGCAAGGGGTTAGCCTTGCTTTTTTTCCAAAATATCGAAAAAAGTGAAGTCTAGAATTGTGCAATAAATTGTGCACCAGTGGAAAGGTCTGTTCAATCCCTTTCGAGCACTGGAAACCGCAGATTTTTGAGGGGCTTTCTTGCGGAGATATCGCAATCCAAAGCAAGTCAAAAGTAGTTGGGTGGAAAATCATGGTATTAATTTTGGATTGGCATATCTCAAGAACCATATGCCGCAGATGTTTTTTTTCTCTTCTGTTGATAGGTATTGAACAGACCTTTCTTTTGATGTATATATCGATGTGTTTGGAGAACATTGATGAAAATGGAATTTTTTTGGCAAGGGGTTAGCCTTGCTTTTTTTCTAAAATATCGAAAAAAGTGAAGTCTAGAATTGTGCAATAAATTGTGCACCAGTGGAAAGGTCTGTTCAATCCCTTTCGAGCACTGGAAACCGCAGATTTTTGAGGGGCTTTGTTGCGGAGATATCGCAATCCAAAGTAAGTCAAAAGTAGTTGGGTGGAAAATCATGGTATTAATTTTGGATTGACGTATCTCAAGAACCGTATGCCGCAGATGTTTTTTTTTCTCTTCTGTTGATAGGTATTGAACAGACCTTTATTTTGATGTATATATCGATGTGTTTGGAGAACATTGATGAAAATGGAATTTTTTTTGGCAAGGGGTTATCCTTGCTTTTTTTCCAAAATATCGAAAAAAGTGAAGTCTAGAATTGTGCAATAAATTGTGCACCAGTGGAGAGGTCTGTTCAATCCCTTTCGAGCACTGGAAACCGCAGATTTTTGAGGGGCTTTCTTGCGGAGATATCGCAATCCAAAGCAAGTCAAAAGTAGTTGGGTGGAAAATCATGGTATTAATTTTGGATTGGCATATCTCAAGAACCATATGCCGCAGATGTTTTTTTTCTCTTCTGTTGATAGGTATTGAACAGACCTTTCTTTTGATGTATATATCGATGTGTTTGGAGAACATTGATGAAAATGGAATTTTTTTGGCAAGGGGTTAGCCTTGCTTTTTTTCTAAAATATCGAAAAAAAGTGAAGTCTAGAATTGTGCAATAAATTGTGCACCCGTGGAAAGGTCTGTTCAATCCCTTTCGAGCACTGGAAACCGCAGATTTTTGAGGGGCTTCCTTGCGGAGATATCGCAATCCAAAGCACGTCAAAAGTAGTTGGGTGGAAAATCATGGTATTAATTTTGGATTGGCATATCTCAAGAACCATATGCCGCAGATGTTTTTTTTCTCTTCTGTTGATAGGTATTGAACAGACCTTTCTTTTGATGTATATATCGATGTGTTTGGAGAACATTGATGAAAATGGAATTTTTTTGGCAAGGGGTTAGCCTTGCTTTTTTTCTAAAATATCGAAAAAAGTGAAGTCTAGAATTGTGCAATAAATTGTGCACCCGTGGAAAGGTCTGTTCAATCCCTTTCGAGCACTGGAAACCGCAGATTTTTGAGGGGCTTCCTTGCGGAGATATCGCAATCCAAAGCAAGTCAAAAGTAGTTGGGTGGAAAATCATGGTATTAATTTTGGATTGGCATATCTCAAGAACCATATGCCGCAGATATTTTTTTTCTCTTCTGTTGATAGGTATTGAACAGACCTTTCTTTTGATGTATTTATCGATAGGTGTGGAGAACATTGATGAAAATGGAATTTTTTTGGCAAGGGGTTAGCCTTGCTTTTTTTCTAAAATATCGAAAAAAGTGAAGTCTAGAATTGTGCAATAAATTGTGCACCAGTGGAAAGGTCTGTTCAATCCCTTTCGAGCACTGGAAACCGCAGATTTTTGAGGGGCTTTGTTGCGGAGATATCGCAATCCAAAGCAAGTCAAAAGTAGTTGGGTGGAAAATCATGGTATTAATTTTGGATTGACGTATCTCAAGAACCGTATGCCGCAGATGTTTTTTTTTCTCTTCTGTTGATAGGTATTGAACAGACCTTTCTTTTGATGTATTTATCGATAGGTTTGGAGAACATTGATGAAAATGGAATTTTTTTGGCAAGGGGTTAGCCTTGCTTTTTTTCTAAAATATCGAAAAAAGTGAAGTCTAGAATTGTGCAATAAATTGTGCACCAGTGGAAAGGTCTGTTCAATCCCTTTCGAACACTGGAAACCGCAGATTTTTGAGGGGCTTCCTTGCGGAGATATCGCAATCCAAAGCACGTCAAAAGTTATCTCAAGAACCATATGCCGCAGATGTTTTTTTTCTCTTCTGTTGATAGGTATTGAACAGACCTTTCTTTTGATGTATATATCGATGTGTTTGGAGAACATTGATGAAAATGGAATTTTTTTGGCAAGGGGTTAGCCTTGCTTTTTTTCTAAAATATCGAAAAAAGTGAAGTCTAGAATTGTGCAATAAATTGTGCACCCGTGGAAAGGTCTGTTCAATCCCTTTCGAGCACTGGAAACCGCAGATTTTTGAGGGGCTTCCTTGCGGAGATATCGCAATCCAAAGCAAGTCAAAAGTAGTTGGGTGGAAAATCATGGTATTAATTTTGGATTGGCATATCTCAAGAACCATATGCCGCAGATGTTTTTTTTCTCTTCTGTTGATAGGTATTGAACAGACCTTTCTTTTGATGTATTTATCGATAGGTGTGGAGAACATTGATGAAAATGGAATTTTTTTGGCAAGGGGTTAGCCTTGCTTTTTTTCTAAAATATCGAAAAAAGTGAAGTCTAGAATTGTGCAATAAATTGTGCACCAGTGTAAAGGTCTGTTCAATCCCTTTCGAGCACTGGAAACCGCAGATTTTTGAGGGGCTTTGTTGCGGAGATATCGCAATCCAAAGCAAGTCAAAAGTAGTTGGGTGGAAAATCATGGTATTAATTTTGGATTGACGTATCTCAAGAACCATATGCCGCAGATGTTTTTTTTCTCTTCTGTTGATAAGTATTGAACAGACCTTTATTTTGTTGTATATATCGATGTGTTTGGAGAACATTGATGAAAATGGAATTTTTTTGGCAAGGGGTTAGCCTTGGTTTTTTTCTAAAATATCGAAAAAAGTGAAGTCTAGAATTGTGCAATAAATTGTGCACCAGTGGAAAGGTCTGTTCAATCCCTTTCGAGCACTGGAAACCGCAGATTTTTGAGGGGCTTTGTTGCGGAGATATCGCAATCCAAAGCAAGTCAAAAGTAGTTGGGTGGAAAATCATGGTATTAATTTTGGATTGACGTATCTCAAGAACCGTATGCCGCAGATGTTTTTTTTTCTCTTCTGTTGATAGGTATTGAACAGACCTTTATTTTGATGTATATATCGATGTGTTTGGAGAACATTGATGAAAATGGAATTTTTTTGGCAAGGGGTTAGCCTTGCTTTTTTTCCAAAATATCGAAAAAAGTGAAGTCTAGAATTGTGCAATAAATTGTGCACCAGTGGAAAGGTCTGTTCAATCCCTTTCGAGCACTGGAAACCGCAGATTTTTGAGGGGCTTTCTTGCGGAGATATCGCAATCCAAAGCAAGTCAAAAGTAGTTGGGTGGAAAATCATGGTATTAATTTTGGATTGGCATATCTCAAGAACCATATGCCGCAGATGTTTTTTTTCTCTTCTGTTGATAGGTATTGAACAGACCTTTCTTTTGATGTATATATCGATGTGTTTGGAGAACATTGATGAAAATGGAATTTTTTTGGCAAGGGGTTAGCCTTGCTTTTTTTCTAAAATATCGAAAAAAGTGAAGTCTAGAATTGTGCAATAAATTGTGCACCAGTGGAAAGGTCTGTTCAATCCCTTTCGAGCACTGGAAACCGCAGATTTTTGAGGGGATTTGTTGCGGAGATATCGCAATCCAAAGCAAGTCAAAAGTAATTGGGTGGAAAATCATGGTATTAATTTTGGATTGACGTATCTCAAGAACCATATGCCGCAGATGTTTTTTTTTTCTCTTCTGTTGATAAGTATTGAACAGACCTTTATTTTGATGTATATATCGATGTGTTTGGAGAACATTGATGAAAATGGAATTTTTTTTGGCAAGGGGTTAGCCTTGCTTTTTTTCTAAAATATCGAAAAAAGTGAAGTCTAGAATTGTGCAATAAATTGTGCACCAGTGGAAAGGTCTGTTCAATCCCTTTCGAGCACTGGAAACCGCAGATTTTTGAGGGGCTTTGTTGCGGAGATATCGCAATCCAAAGCAAGTCAAAAGTAGTTGGGTGGAAAATCATGGTATTAATTTTGGATTGACGTATCTCAAGAACCGTATGCCGCAGATGTTTTTTTTTCTCTTCTGTGGATAGGTATTGAACAGACCTTTCTTTTGATGTATATATCGGTGGGTTTGGAGAACATTGATGAAAATGGAATTTTTTTTGGCAAGGGGTTAGCCTTGCTTTTTTTCTAAAATATCGAAAAAAGTGAAGTCTAGAATTGTGCAATAAATTGTGCACCAGTGCAAAGGTCTGTTCAATCCCTTTCGAGCACTGGAAACCGCAGATTTTTGAGAGGCTTTGTTGCGGAGATATCGCAATCCAAAGCAAGTCAAAAGTAGTTGGATGGAAAATCATGGTATTAATTTTGGATTGACGTATCTCAAGAACCATATGCCGCAGATGTTTTTTTTTTCTCTTCTCTTGATAAGTATTGAACAGACCTTTATTTTGATGTATATATCGATGTGTCTGGAGAACATTGATGAAAATGGAATTTTTTTTGGCAAGGGGTTAGCCTTGCTTTTTTTCTAAAATATCGGAAAAAGTGAAGTCTAGAATTGTGCAATAAATTGTGCACCAGTGGAAAGGTCTGTTCAATCCCTTTCGAGCACTGGAAACCGCAGATTTTTGAGGGGCTTTGTTGCGGAGATATCGCAATCCAAAGCAAGTCAAAAGTAGTTGGGTGGAAAATCATGGTATTAATTTTGGATTGACGTATCTCAAGAACCATATGCCGCAGATGTTTTTTTTTTCTCTTCTGTTGATAAGTATTGAACAGACCTTTATTTTGATGTATATATCGATGTGTTTGGAGAACATTTATGAAAATGGAATTTTTTTTGGCAAGGGGTTAGCCTTGCTTTTTTTCTAAAATATCGAAAAAAGTGAAGTCTAGAATTGTGCAATAAATTGTGCACCAGTGGAAAGGTGTGTTCAATCGCTTTCGAGCACTGGAAACCGCAGATTTTTGAGGGGCTTTGTTGTGGAGATATCGCAATCCAAAGCAAGTCAAAAGTAGTTGGGTGGAAAATCATGGTATTAATTTTGGATTGACGTATCTCAAGAACCATATGCCGCAGATGTTTTTTTTTTCTCTTCTGTTGATAAGTATTGAACAGACCTTTATTTTGATGTATATATCGATGTGTTTGGAGAACATTTATGAAAATGGAATTTTTTTTGGCAAGGGGTTAGCCTTGCTTTTTTTCTAAAATATCGAAAAAAGTGAAGTCTAGAATTGTGCAATAAATTGTGCGCCAGTGGAAAGGTCTGTTCAATCCCTTTCGGGCACTGGAAACCGCAGATATTTGAGGGGCTTTGTTGCGGAGATATCGCAATCCAAAGCAAGTCAAAAGTAGTTGGCTGGAAAATCATGGTATTAATTTTGGATTGACGTATCTCAAGAACCATATAAACCATATGCCGCAGATGTTTTTTTTTCTCTTCTGTTGATAAGTATTGAACAGACCTTTATTTTGATGTATATATCGATGTGTTTGGAGAACATTGATGAAAATGGAATTTTTTTTGGCAAGGGGTTAGCCTTGCTTTTTTTCTAAAATATCAAAAAAAGTGAAGTCTAGAATTGTGCAATTAATTGTCCACCAGTGGAAAGGTCTGTTCAATCCCTTTCGAGCACTGGAAACCGCAGATTTTTGAGGGGCTTTGTTGCGGAGATATCGCAATCCAAAGCAAGTCAAAAGTAGTTGGGTGGAAAATCATGGTATTAATTTTGGATTGACGTATCTCAAGAACCATATGCCGCAGATGTTTTTTTTCTCTTCTGTTGATAGGTATTGAACAGACCTTTCTTTTAATGTATATATCGATGGGTTTGGAGAACATTGATGAAAATAGAATTTTTTTTGGCAAGGGGTTAGCCTTGCTTTTTTTCTAAAATATCGAAAAAAGTGAAGTCTAGAATTGTGCAATAAATTGTGCACCAGTGGAAAGGTGTGTTCAATCGCTTTCGAGCACTGGAAACCGCAGATTTTTGAGGGGCTTTGTTGTGGAGATATCGCAATCTAAAGCAAGTCAAAAGTAGTTGGGTGGAAAATCATGGTATTAATTTTGGATTGACATATCTCAAGAACCATATGCCGCAGATGTTTTTTTTCTCTTCTGTTGATAGGTATTGAACAGACCTTTCTTTTGATGTATATATCGATGGGTTTGGAGAACATTGATGAAAATGGAATTTTTTTTGGCAAGTGGTTAGCCTTGCTTTTTTTCTAAAATATCGAAAAAAGTGAAGTCTAGAATTGTGCAATAAATCGTGCACCAGTGGAAAGGTCTGTTCAATCCCTTTCGAGCACTGGAAACCGCAGATTTTTGAGGGGCTTTGTTGCGGAGATATCGCAATCCAAAGCAAGTCAAAAGTAGTTGGGTGGAAAATCATGGTATTAATTTTGGATTGACGTATCTCAAGAACCGTATGCCGCAGATATTTTTTTTTCTCTTCTGTTGATAGGTATTGAACAGACCTTTCTTTTGATGTATATATCGATGCGTCTGGAGAACATTGATGAAAATGGAATTTTTTTTGGCAAGGGGTTAGCCTTGCTTTTTTTCTAAAATATCGAAAAAAGTGAAGTCTAGAATTGTGCAATAAATTGTGCACCAGTGGAAAGGTCTGTTCAATCCCTTTCGAGCACTGGAAACCGCAGATTTTTGAGGGGCTTTGTTGCGGAGATATCGCAATCCAAAGCAAGTCAAAAGTAGTTGGGTGGAAAATCATGGTATTAATTTTGGATTGACGTATCTCAAGAACCATATGCCGCAGATGTTTTTTTTTCTCTTCTGTTGATAAGTATTGAACAGACCTTTATTTTGATGTATATAGCGATGTGTTTGGAGAACATTGATGAAAATGGAATTTTTTTTGGCAAGGGGTTAGCCTTGCTTTTTTTCTAAAATATCGAAAAAAGTGAAGTCTAGAATTGTGCAATAAATTGTGCACCAGTGGAAAGGTGTGTTCAATCGCTTTCGAGCACTGGAAACCGCAGATTTTTGAGGGGCTTTGTTGTGGAGATATCGCAATCCAAAGCAAGTCAAAAGTAGTTGGGTGGAAAATCATGGTATTAATTTTGGATTGACATATCTCAAGAACCATATGCCGCAGATGTTTTTTTTCTCTTCTGTTGATAGGTATTGAACAGGCCTTTCTTTTGATGTATATATCGATAGGTTTGGAGAACATTGATGAAAATGGAATTTTTTTTGGCAAGGGGTTAGCCTTGCTTTTTTTCTAAAATATCGAAAAAAGTGAAGTCTAGAATTGTGCAATAAATTGTGCACCAGTGGAAAGGTCTGTTCAATCCCTTTCGAGCACTGGAAACCGCAGATTTTTGAGGGGCTTTGTTGCGGAGATATCGCAATCCAAAGCAAGTCAAAAGTAGTTGGGTGGAAAATCATGGTATTAATTTTGGATTGACGTATCTCAAGAACCATATGCCGCAGATGTTTTTTTTTCTCTTCTGTTGATAAGTATTGAACAGACCTTTATTTTGATGTATATAGCGATGTGTTTGGAGAACATTGATGAAAATGGAATTTTTTTTGGCAAGGGGTTAGCCTTGCTTTTTTTCTAAAATATCGAAAAAAGTGAAGTCTAGAATTGTGCAATAAATTGTGCACCAGTGGAAAGGTGTGTTCAATCGCTTTCGAGCACTGGAAACCGCAGATTTTTGAGGGGCTTTGTTGTGGAGATATCGCAATCCAAAGCAAGTCAAAAGTAGTTGGGTGGAAAATCATGGTATTAATTTTGGATTGACATATCTCAAGAATCATATGCCGCAGATGTTTTTTTTCTCTTCTGTTGATAGGTATTGAACAGGCCTTTCTTTTGATGTATATATCGATAGGTTTGGAGAACATTGATGAAAATGGAATTTTTTTGGCAAGGGGTTAGCCTTGCTTTTTTTCTAAAATATCGAAAAAAGTGAAGTCTAGAATTGTGCAATAAATTGTGCACCAGTGGAAAGGTCTGTTCAATCCCTTTCGGGCACTGGAAACCGCAGATATTTGAGGGGCTTTGTTGCGGAGATATCGCAATCCAAAGCAAGTCAAAAGTAGTTGGGTGGAAAATCATGGTATTAATTTTGGATTGACGTATCTCAAGAACCATATGCCGCAGATGTTTTTTTTTCTCTTCTGTTGATAAGTATTGAACAGACCTTTATTTTGATGTATATATCGATGTGTTTGGAGAACATTGATGAAAATGGAATTTTTTTTGGCAAGGGGTTAGCCTTGCTTTTTTTCTAAAATATCGAAAAAAGTGAAGTCTAGAATTGTGCAATTAGTTGTCCACCAGTGGAAAGGTCTGTTCAATCCCTTTCGAGCACTGGAAACCGCAGATTTTTGAGGGGCTTTGTTGCGGAGATATCGCAATCCAAAGCAAGTCAAAAGTAGTTGGGTGGAAAATCATGGTATTAATTTTGGATTGACGTATCTCAAGAACCGTATGCCGCAAATATTTTTTTTTCTCTGCTGTTGATAGGTATTGAACAGACCTTTCTTTTGATGTATATATCGATGGGTTTGGAGAACACTGATGAAAATGGAATTTTTTTTGGCAAGGGGTTAGCCTTGCTTTTTTTCTAAAATATCGAAAAAAGTGAAGTCTAGAATTGTGCAATAAATTGTGCACCAGTGGAAAGGTCTGTTCAATCCCTTTCGGGCACTGGAAACCGCAGATATTTGAGGGGCTTTGTTGCGGAGATATCGCAATCCAAAGCAAGTCAAAAGTAGTTGGGTGGAAAATCATGGTATTAATTTTGGATTGACGTATCTCAAGAACCATATGCCGCAGATGTTTTTTTTTCTCTTCTGTTGATAAGTATTGAACAGACCTTTATTTTGATGTATATATCGATGTGTCTGGCGAACACTGATGAAAATGGAATTTTTTTGGCAAGGGGTTAGCCTTGCTTTTTTTCTAAAATATCGAAAAAAGTGAAGTCTAGAATTGTGCAATAAATTGTGCACCAGTGGAAAGGTCTGTTCAATCCCTTTCGAGCACTGGAAACCGCAGATTTTTGAGGGGCTTTGTTGCGGAGATATCGCAATCCAAAGCAAGTCAAAAGTAGTTGGGTGGAAAATCATGGTATTAATTTTGGATTGACGTATCTCAAGAACCATATGCCGCAGATGTTTTTTTTTCTCTTCTGTTGATAAGTATTGAACAGACCTTTATTTTGATGTATATAGCGATGTGTTTGGAGAACATTGATGAAAATGGAATTTTTTTTGGCAAGGGGTTAGCCTTGCTTTTTTTCTAAAATATCGAAAAAAGTGAAGTCTAGAATTGTGCAATAAATTGTGCACCAGTGGAAAGGTGTGTTCAATCGCTTTCGAGCACTGGAAACCGCAGATTTTTGAGGGGCTTTGTTGTGGAGATATCGCAATCCAAAGCAAGTCAAAAGTAGTTGGGTGGAAAATCATGGTATTAATTTTGGATTGACATATCTCAAGAACCATATGCCGCAGATGTTTTTTTTCTCTTCTGTTGATAGGTATTGAACAGACCTTTCTTTTGATGTATATATCGATAGGTTTGGAGAACATTGATGAAAATGGAATTTTTTTTGGCAAGGGGTTAGCCTTGCTTTTTTTCTAAAATATCGAAAAAAGTGAAGTCTAGAATTGTGCAATAAATTGTGCACCAGTGGAAAGGTCTGTTCAATCCCTTTCGGGCACTGGAAACCGCAGATATTTGAGGGGCTTTGTTGCGGAGATATCGCAATCCAAAGCAAGTCAAAAGTAGTTGGGTGGAAAATCATGGTATTAATTTTGGATTGACGTATCTCAAGAACCATATGCCGCAGATGTTTTTTTTTTCTCTTCTGTTGATAAGTATTGAACAGACCTTTATTTTGATGTATATATCGATGTGTTTGGAGAACATTGATGAAAATGGAATTTTTTTTGGCAAGCGGTTAGCCTTGCTTTTTTCTAAAATATCGAAAAAAGTGAAGTCTAGAATTGTGCAATAAATTGTGCACCAGTGGAAAGGTGTGTTCAATCGCTTTCGAGCACTGGAAACCGCAGATTTTTGAGGGGCTTTGTTGTGGAGATATCGCAATCTAAAGCAAGTCAAAAGTAGTTGGGTGGAAAATCATGGTATTAATTTTGGATTGACATATCTCAAGAACCATACGCCGCAGATGTTTTTTTTCTCTTCTGTTGATAGGTATTGAACAGACCTTTCTTTTGATGTATATATCGATAGGTTTGGAGAACATTGATGAAAATGGAATATTTTTTGGCAAGGGGTTAGCCTTGCTTTTTTTCTAAAATATCGAAAAAAGTGAAGTCTAGAATTGTGCAATAAATTGTGCACCAGTGGAAAGGTCTGTTCAATCCCTTTCGGGCACTGGAAACCGCAGATATTTGAGGGGCTTTGTTGCGGAGATATCGCAATCCAAAGCAAGTCAAAAGTAGTTGGGTGGAAAATCATGGTATTAATTTTGGATTGACGTATCTCAAGAACCATATGCCGCAGATGTTTTTTTTTCTCTTCTGTTGATAAGTATTGAACAGACCTTTATTTTGATGTATATAGCGATGTGTTTGGAGAACATTGATGAAAATGGAATTTTTTTTGGCAAGGGGTTAGCCTTGCTTTTTTTCTAAAATATCGAAAAAAGTGAAGTCTAGAATTGTGCAATAAATTGTGCACCAGTGGAAAGGTGTGTTCAATCGCTTTCGAGCACTGGAAACCGCAGATTTTTGAGGGGCTTTGTTGTGGAGATATCGCAATCTAAAGCAAGTCAAAAGTAGTTGGGTGGAAAATCATGGTATTAATTTTGGATTGACATATCTCAAGAACCATACGCCGCAGATGTTTTTTTTCTCTTCTGTTGATAGGTATTGAACAGACCTTTCTTTTGATGTATATATCGATGGGTTTGGAGAACATTGATGAAAATGGAATTTTTTTTGGCAAGGGGTTAGCCTTGCTTTTTTTCTAAAATATCGAAAAAAGTGAAGTCTAGAATTGTGCAATAAATTGTGCACCAGTGGAAAGGTCTGTTCAATCCCTTTCGAGCACTGGAAACCGCAGATTTTTGAGGGGCTTTGTTGCGGAGATATCGCAATCCAAAGCAAGTCAAAAGTAGTTGGGTGGAAAATCATGGTATTAATTTTGGATTGACGTATCTCAAGAACCATATGCCGCAGATGTTTTTTTTTTCTCTTCTGTTGATAAGTATTGAACAGACCTTTATTTTGATGTATATATCGATGTGTTTGGAGAACATTGATGAAAATTGAATTTTTTTTGGCAAGGGGTTAGCCTTGCTTTTTTTCTAAAATATCGAAAAAAGTGAAGTCTAGAATTGTGCAATAAATTGTGCACCAGTGGAAAGGTCTGTTCAATCCCTTTCGAGCACTGGAAACCGCAGATTTTTGAGGGGCTTTGTTGTGGAGATATCGCAATCCAAAGCAAGTCAAAAGTAGTTGGGTGGAAAATCATGGTATTAATTTTGGATTGACATATCTCAAGAATCATATGCCGCAGATGTTTTTTTTCTCTTCTGTTGATAGGTATTGAACAGGCCTTTCTTTTGATGTATATATCGATAGGTTTGGAGAACATTGATGAAAATGGAATTTTTTTGGCAAGGGGTTAGCCTTGCTTTTTTTCTAAAATATCGAAAAAAGTGAAGTCTAGAATTGTGCAATAAATTGTGCACCAGTGGAAAGGTCTGTTCAATCCCTTTCGGGCACTGGAAACCGCAGATATTTGTGGGGCTTTGTTGCGGAGATATCGCAATCCAAAGCAAGTCAAAAGTAGTTGGGTGGAAAATCATGGTATTAATTTTGGATTGACGTATCTCAAGAACCATATGCCGCAGATGTTTTTTTTTCTCTTCTGTTGATAAGTATTGAACAGACCTTTATTTTGATGTATATATCGATGTGTTTGGAGAACATTGATGAAAATGGAATTTTTTTTGGCAAGGGGTTAGCCTTGCTTTTTTTCTAAAATATCGAAAAAAGTGAAGTCTAGAATTGTGCAATAAATTGTGCACCAGTGGAAAGGTCTGTTCAATCCCTTTCGGGCACTGGAAACCGCAGATATTTGAGGGGCTTTGTTGCGGAGATATCGCAATCCAAAGCAAGTCAAAAGTAGTTGGGTGGAAAATCATGGTATTAATTTTGGATTGACGTATCTCAAGAACCATATGCCGCAGATGTTTTTTTTTCTCTTCTGTTGATAAGTATTGAACAGACCTTTATTTTGATGTATATATCGATGTGTCTGGCGAACACTGATGAAAATGGAATTTTTTTGGCAAGGGGTTAGCCTTGCTTTTTTTCTAAAATATCGAAAAAAGTGAAGTCTAGAATTGTGCAATAAATTGTGCACCAGTGGAAAGGTCTGTTCAATCCCTTTCGAGCACTGGAAACCGCAGATTTTTGAGGGGCTTTGTTGCGGAGATATCGCAATCCAAAGCAAGTCAAAAGTAGTTGGGTGGAAAATCATGGTATTAATTTTGGATTGACGTATCTCAAGAACCATATGCCGCAGATGTTTTTTTTTCTCTTCTGTTGATAAGTATTGAACAGACCTTTATTTTGATGTATATAGCGATGTGTTTGGAGAACATTGATGAAAATGGAATTTTTTTTGGCAAGGGGTTAGCCTTGCTTTTTTTCTAAAATATCGAAAAAAGTGAAGTCTAGAATTGTGCAATAAATTGTGCACCAGTGGAAAGGTGTGTTCAATCGCTTTCGAGCACTGGAAACCGCAGATTTTTGAGGGGCTTTGTTGTGGAGATATCGCAATCCAAAGCAAGTCAAAAGTAGTTGGGTGGAAAATCATGGTATTAATTTTGGATTGACATATCTCAAGAACCATATGCCGCAGATGTTTTTTTTCTCTTCTGTTGATAGGTATTGAACAGACCTTTCTTTTGATGTATATATCGATAGGTTTGGAGAACATTGATGAAAATGGAATTTTTTTTGGCAAGGGGTTAGCCTTGCTTTTTTTCTAAAATATCGAAAAAAGTGAAGTCTAGAATTGTGCAATAAATTGTGCACCAGTGGAAAGGTCTGTTCAATCCCTTTCGGGCACTGGAAACCGCAGATATTTGAGGGGCTTTGTTGCGGAGATATCGCAATCCAAAGCAAGTCAAAAGTAGTTGGGTGGAAAATCATGGTATTAATTTTGGATTGACGTATCTCCAGAACCATATGCCGCAGATGTTTTTTTTTCTCTTCTGTTGATAAGTATTGAACAGACCTTTATTTTGATGTATATATCGATGTGTTTGGAGAACATTGATGAAAATGGAATTTTTTTTGGCAAGCGGTTAGCCTTGCTTTTTTCTAAAATATCGAAAAAAGTGAAGTCTAGAATTGTGCAATAAATTGTGCACCAGTGGAAAGGTGTGTTCAATCGCTTTCGAGCACTGGAAACCGCAGATTTTTGAGGGGCTTTGTTGTGGAGATATCGCAATCTAAAGCAAGTCAAAAGTAGTTGGGTGGAAAATCATGGTATTAATTTTGGATTGACATATCTCAAGAACCATACGCCGCAGATGTTTTTTTTCTCTTCTGTTGATAGGTATTGAACAGACCTTTCTTTTGATGTATATATCGATAGGTTTGGAGAACATTGATGAAAATGGAATATTTTTTGGCAAGGGGTTAGCCTTGCTTTTTTTCTAAAATATCGAAAAAAGTGAAGTCTAGAATTGTGCAATAAATTGTGCACCAGTGGAAAGGTCTGTTCAATCCCTTTCGGGCACTGGAAACCGCAGATATTTGAGGGGCTTTGTTGCGGAGATATCGCAATCCAAAGCAAGTCAAAAGTAGTTGGGTGGAAAATCATGGTATTAATTTTGGATTGACGTATCTCAAGAACCATATGCCGCAGATGTTTTTTTTTCTCTTCTGTTGATAAGTATTGAACAGACCTTTATTTTGATGTATATAGCGATGTGTTTGGAGAACATTGATGAAAATGGAATTTTTTTTGGCAAGGGGTTAGCCTTGCTTTTTTTCTAAAATATCGAAAAAAGTGAAGTCTAGAATTGTGCAATAAATTGTGCACCAGTGGAAAGGTGTGTTCAATCGCTTTCGAGCACTGGAAACCGCAGATTTTTGAGGGGCTTTGTTGTGGAGATATCGCAATCTAAAGCAAGTCAAAAGTAGTTGGGTGGAAAATCATGGTATTAATTTTGGATTGACATATCTCAAGAACCATACGCCGCAGATGTTTTTTTTCTCTTCTGTTGATAGGTATTGAACAGACCTTTCTTTTGATGTATATATCGATGGGTTTGGAGAACATTGATGAAAATGGAATTTTTTTTGGCAAGGGGTTAGCCTTGCTTTTTTTCTAAAATATCGAAAAAAGTGAAGTCTAGAATTGTGCAATAAATTGTGCACCAGTGGAAAGGTCTGTTCAATCCCTTTCGAGCACTGGAAACCGCAGATTTTTGAGGGGCTTTGTTGCGGAGATATCGCAATCCAAAGCAAGTCAAAAGTAGTTGGGTGGAAAATCATGGTATTAATTTTGGATTGACGTATCTCAAGAACCATATGCCGCAGATGTTTTTTTTTTCTCTTCTGTTGATAAGTATTGAACAGACCTTTATTTTGATGTATATATCGATGTGTTTGGAGAACATTGATGAAAATTGAATTTTTTTTGGCAAGGGGTTAGCCTTGCTTTTTTTCTAAAATATCGAAAAAAGTGAAGTCTAGAATTGTGCAATAAATTGTGCACCAGTGGAAAGGTCTGTTCAATCCCTTTCGAGCACTGGAAACCGCAGATTTTTGAGGGGCTTTGTTGCGGAGATATCGCAATCCAAAGCAAGTCAAAAGTAGTTGGGTGGAAAATCATGGTATTAATTTTGGATTGACGTATCTCAAGAACCATATGCCGCAGATGTTTTTTTTTCTCTTCTGTTGATAAGTATTGAACAGACCTTTATTTTGATGTATATATCGATGTGTTTGGAGAACATTGATGAAAATGGAATTTTTTTTGGCAAGGGGTTAGCCTTGCTTTTTTTCTAAAATATCGAAAAAAGTGAAGTCTAGAATTGTGCAATTAATTGTCCACCAGTGGAAAGGTCTGTTCAATCCCTTTCGAGCACTGGAAACCGCAGATTTTTGAGGGGCTTTGTTGCGGAGATATCGCAATCCAAAGCAAGTCAAAAGTAGTTGGGTGGAAAATCATGGTATTAATTTTGGATTGACGTATCTCAAGAACCATATACCGCAGATGTTTTTTTTTCTCTTCTGTTGATAGGTATTGAACAGACCTTTCTTTTAATGTATATATCGATGGATTTGGAGAACATTGATGAAAATGGAATTTTTTTTGGCAAGGGGTTAGCCTTGCTTTTTTTCTAAAATATCGAAAAAAGTGAAGTCTAGAATTGTGCAATAAATTGTGCACCAGTGGAAAGGTGTGTTCAATCGCTTTCGAGCACTGGAAACCGCAGATTTTTGAGGGGCTTTGTTGTGGAGATATCGCAATCTAAAGCAAGTCAAAAGTAGTTGGGTGGAAAATCATGGTATTAATTTTGGATTGACATATCTCAAGAACCATACGCCGCAGATGTTTTTTTTCTCTTCTGTTGATAGGTATTGAACAGACCTTTCTTTTGATGTATATATCGATGGGTTTGGAGAACATTGATGAAAATGGAATTTTTTTTGGCAAGGGGTTAGCCTTGCTTTTTTTCTAAAATATCGAAAAAAGTGAAGTCTAGAATTGTGCAATAAATTGTGCACCAGTGGAAAGGTCTGTTCAATCCCTTTCGAGCACTGGAAACCGCAGATTTTTGAGGGGCTTTGTTGCGGAGATATCGCAATCCAAAGCAAGTCAAAAGTAGTTGGGTGGAAAATCATGGTATTAATTTTGGATTGACGTATCTCAAGAACCATATGCCGCAGATGTTTTTTTTTCTCTTCTGTTGATAAGTATTGAACAGACCTTTATTTTGATGTATATATCGATGTGTTTGGAGAACATTGATGAAAATTGAATTTTTTTTGGCAAGGGGTTAGCCTTGCTTTTTTCTAAAATATCGAAAAAAGTGAAGTCTAGAATTGTGCAATAAATTGTGCACCAGTGGAAAGGTCTGTTCAATCCCTTTCGAGCACTGGAAACCGCAGATTTTTGAGGGGCTTTGTTGCGGAGATATCGCAATCCAAAGCAAGTCAAAAGTAGTTGGGTGGAAAATCATGGTATTAATTTTGGATTGACGTATCTCAAGAACCGTATGCCGCAGATGTTTTTTTTTCTCTTCTGTTGATAGGTATTGAACAGACCTTTCTTTTGATGTATATATCGATGGGTTTGGAGAACACTGATGAAAATGGAATTTTTTTTGGCAAGGGGTTAGCCTTGCTTTTTTTCTAAAATATCGAAAAAAGTGAAGTCTAGAATTGTGCAATAAATTGTGCACCAGTGGAAAGGTCTGTTCAATCCCTTTCGAGCACTGGAAACCGCAGATTTTTGAGGGGCTTTGTTGCGGAGATATCGCAATCCAAAGCAAGTCAAAAGTAGTTGGGTGGAAAATCATGGTATTAATTTTGGATTGACGTATCTCAAGAACCATATGCCGCAGATGTTTTTTTTTCTCTTCTGTTGATAAGTATTGAACAGACCTTTATTTTGATGTATATATCGATGTGTTTGGAGAACATTGATGAAAATGGAATTTTTTTTGGCAAGGGGTTAGCCTTGCTTTTTTTCTAAAATATCGAAAAAAGTGAAGTCTAGAATTGTGCAATAAATTGTGCACCAGTGGAAAGGTGTGTTCAATCGCTTTCGAGCACTGGAAACCGCAGATTTTTGAGGGGCTTTGTTGTGGAGATATCGCAATCTAAAGCAAGTCAAAAGTAGTTGGGTGGAAAATCATGGTATTAATTTTGGATTGACATATCTCAAGAACCATACGCCGCAGATGTTTTTTTTCTCTTCTGTTGATAGGTATTGAACAGACCTTTCTTTTGATGTATATATCGATGGGTTTGGAGAACATTGATGAAAATGGAATTTTTTTTGGCAAGGGGTTAGCCTTGCTTTTTTTCTAAAATATCGAAAAAAGTGAAGTCTAGAATTGTGCAATAAATTGTGCACCAGTGGAAAGGTCTGTTCAATCCCTTTCGGGCACTGGAAACCGCAGATATTTGAGGGGCTTTGTTGCGGAGATATCGCAATCCAAAGCAAGTCAAAAGTAGTTGGGTGGAAAATCATGGTATTAATTTTGGATTGACGTATCTCAAGAACCATATGCCGCAGATGTTTTTTTTTCTCTTCTGTTGATAAGTATTGAACAGACCTTTATTTTGATGTATATAGCGATGTGTTTGGAGAACATTGATGAAAATGGAATTTTTTTTGGCAAGGGGTTAGCCTTGCTTTTTTTCTAAAATATCGAAAAAAGTGAAGTCTAGAATTGTGCAATAAATTGTGCACCAGTGGAAAGGTGTGTTCAATCGCTTTCGAGCACTGGAAACCGCAGATTTTTGAGGGGCTTTGTTGTGGAGATATCGCAATCTAAAGCAAGTCAAAAGTAGTTGGGTGGAAAATCATGGTATTAATTTTGGATTGACATATCTCAAGAACCATACGCCGCAGATGTTTTTTTTTCTCTTCTGTTGATAGGTATTGAACAGACCTTTCTTTTGATGTATATATCGATGGGTTTGGAGAACATTGATGAAAATGGAATTTTTTTTGGCAAGGGGTTAGCCTTGCTTTTTTTCTAAAATATCGAAAAAAGTGAAGTCTAGAATTGTGCAATAAATTGTGCACCAGTGGAAAGGTCTGTTCAATCCCTTTCGAGCACTGGAAACCGCAGATTTTTGAGGGGCTTTGTTGCGGAGATATCGCAATCCAAAGCAAGTCAAAAGTAGTTGGGTGGAAAATCATGGTATTAATTTTGGATTGACGTATCTCAAGAACCATATGCCGCAGATGTTTTTTTTTTCTCTTCTGTTGATAAGTATTGAACAGACCTTTATTTTGATGTATATATCGATGTGTTTGGAGAACATTGATGAAAATTGAATTTTTTTTGGCAAGGGGTTAGCCTTGCTTTTTTTCTAAAATATCGAAAAAAGTGAAGTCTAGAATTGTGCAATAAATTGTGCACCAGTGGAAAGGTCTGTTCAATCCCTTTCGAGCACTGGAAACCGCAGATTTTTGAGGGGCTTTGTTGCGGAGATATCGCAATCCAAAGCAAGTCAAAAGTAGTTGGGTGGAAAATCATGGTATTAATTTTGGATTGACGTATCTCAAGAACCATATGCCGCAGATGTTTTTTTTTCTCTTCTGTTGATAAGTATTGAACAGACCTTTATTTTGATGTATATATCGATGTGTTTGGAGAACATTGATGAAAATGGAATTTTTTTTGGCAAGGGGTTAGCCTTGCTTTTTTTCTAAAATATCGAAAAAAGTGAAGTCTAGAATTGTGCAATTAATTGTCCACCAGTGGAAAGGTCTGTTCAATCCCTTTCGAGCACTGGAAACCGCAGATTTTTGAGGGGCTTTGTTGCGGAGATATCGCAATCCAAAGCAAGTCAAAAGTAGTTGGGTGGAAAATCATGGTATTAATTTTGGATTGACGTATCTCAAGAACCATATACCGCAGATGTTTTTTTTTCTCTTCTGTTGATAGGTATTGAACAGACCTTTCTTTTAATGTATATATCGATGGATTTGGAGAACATTGATGAAAATGGAATTTTTTTTGGCAAGGGGTTAGCCTTGCTTTTTTTCTAAAATATCGAAAAAAGTGAAGTCTAGAATTGTGCAATAAATTGTGCACCAGTGGAAAGGTGTGTTCAATCGCTTTCGAGCACTGGAAACCGCAGATTTTTGAGGGGCTTTGTTGTGGAGATATCGCAATCTAAAGCAAGTCAAAAGTAGTTGGGTGGAAAATCATGGTATTAATTTTGGATTGACATATCTCAAGAACCATACGCCGCAGATGTTTTTTTTCTCTTCTGTTGATAGGTATTGAACAGACCTTTCTTTTGATGTATATATCGATGGGTTTGGAGAACATTGATGAAAATGGAATTTTTTTTGGCAAAGGGTTAGCCTTGCTTTTTTTCTAAAATATCGAAAAAAGTGAAGTCTAGAATTGTGCAATAAATTGTGCACCAGTGGAAAGGTCTGTTCAATCCCTTTCGAGCACTGGAAACCGCAGATTTTTGAGGGGCTTTGTTGCGGAGATATCGCAATCCAAAGCAAGTCAAAAGTAGTTGGGTGGAAAATCATGGTATTAATTTTGGATTGACGTATCTCAAGAACCATATGCCGCAGATGTTTTTTTTTCTCTTCTGTTGATAAGTATTGAACAGACCTTTATTTTGATGTATATATCGATGTGTTTGGAGAACATTGATGAAAATTGAATTTTTTTTGGCAAGGGGTTAGCCTTGCTTTTTTCTAAAATATCGAAAAAAGTGAAGTCTAGAATTGTGCAATAAATTGTGCACCAGTGGAAAGGTCTGTTCAATCCCTTTCGAGCACTGGAAACCGCAGATTTTTGAGGGGCTTTGTTGCGGAGATATCGCAATCCAAAGCAAGTCAAAAGTAGTTGGGTGGAAAATCATGGTATTAATTTTGGATTGACGTATCTCAAGAACCATATGCCGCAGATGTTTTTTTTTCTCTTCTGTTGATAAGTATTGAACAGACCTTTATTTTGATGTATATATCAATGTGTTTGGAGAACATTGATGAAAATGGAATTTTTTTTGGCAAGGGGTTAGCTTTGCTTTTTTTCTAAAATATCGAAAAAAGTGAAGTCTAGAATTGTGCAATAAATTGTGCACCAGTGTAAAGGTCTGTTCAATCCCTTTCGAGCACTGGAAACCGCAGATTTTTGAGGGGCTTTGATGCGGAGATATCGCAATCCAAAGCAAGTCAAAAGTAGTTGGGTGGAAAATCATGGTATTAATTTTGGATTGACGTATCTCAAGAACCGTATGCCGCAGATGTTTTTTTTTCTCTTCTGTTGATAGGTATTGAACAGACCTTTCTTTTGATGTATATATCGATGGGTTTGGAGAACACTGATGAAAATGGAATTTTTTTTGGCAAGGGGTTAGCCTTGCTTTTTTTCTAAAATATCGAAAAAAGTGAAGTCTAGAATTGTGCAATAAATTGTGCACCAGTGGAAAGGTCTGTTCAATCCCTTTCGAGCACTGGAAACCGCAGATTTTTGAGGGGCTTTGTTGCGGAGATATCGCAATCCAAAGCAAGTCAAAAGTAGTTGGGTGGAAAATCATGGTATTAATTTTGGATTGACGTATCTCAAGAACCATATGCCGCAGATGTTTTTTTTTCTCTTCTGTTGATAAGTATTGAACAGACCTTTATTTTGATGTATATATCGATGTGTTTGGAGAACATTGATGAAAATGGAATTTTTTTTGGCAAGGGGTTAGCCTTGCTTTTTTTCTAAAATATCGAAAAAAGTGAAGTCTAGAATTGTGCAATAAATTGTGCACCAGTGGAAAGGTCTGTTCAATCCCTTTCGAGCACTGGAAACCGCAGATTTTTGAGGGGCTTTGTTGGGGAGATATCGCAATCCAAAGCAAGTCAAAAGTAGTTGGGTGGAAAATCATGGTATTAATTTTGGATTGACGTATCTCAAGAACCATATGCCGCAGATGTTTTTTTTTCTCTTCTGTTGATAAGTATTGAACAGACCTTTATTTTGATGTATATATCGATGTGTTTGGAGAACATTGATGAAAATGGAATTTTTTTTGGCAAGGGGTTAGCCTTGCTTTTTTTCTAAAATATCGAAAAAAGTGAAGTCTAGAATTGTGCAATAAATTGTGCACCAGTGGAAAGGTCTGTTCAATCCCTTTCGAGCACTGGAAACCGCAGATTTTTGAGGGGCTTTGTTGCGGAGATATCGCAATCCAAAGCAAGTCAAAAGTAGTTGGGTGGAAAATCATGGTATTAATTTTGGATTGACGTATCTCAAGAACCATATGCCGCAGATGTTTTTTTTTCTCTTCTGTTGATAAGTATTGAACCGACCTTTATTTTGACATATATATCGATGTGTCTGGAGAACATTGATGAAAATGGAATTTTTTTTGGCAAGGGGTTAGCCTTGCTTTTTTTCTAAAATATCGAAAAAAGTGAAGTCTAGAATTGTGCAATAAATTGTGCGCCAGTGGAAAGGTCTGTTCAATCGCTTTCGAGCACTGGAAACCGCAGATTTTTGAGGGGCTTTGTTGTGGAGATATCGCAATCCAAAGCAAGTCAAAAGTAGTTGGGTGGAAAATCATGGTATTAATTTTGGATTGACATATCTCAAGAACCATATGCCGCAGATGTTTTTTTTCTCTTCTGTTGATAGGTATTGAACAGACCTTTCTTTTGATGTATATATCGATAGGTTTGGAGAACATTGATGAAAATGGAATTTTTTTTGGCAAGGGGTTAGCCTTGCTTTTTTTCTAAAATATCGAAAAAAGTGAAGTCTAGAATTGTGCAATAAATTGTGCGCCAGTGGAAAGGTCTGTTCAATTCCTTTCGGGCACTGGAAACCACAGATATTTGAGGGGCTATGTTGCGGAGATATCGCAATCCAAAGCAAGTCAAAAGTAGTTGGGTGGAAAATCATGGTATTAATTTTGGATTGACGTATCTCAAGAACCATATGCCGCAGATATTTTTTTTTCTCTTCTGTTGATAGGTATTGAACAGACCTTTCTTTTAATGTATATATCGATGGGCTTGGAGAACATTGATGAAAATGGAATTTTTTTTGGCAAGGGGTTAGCCTTGCTTTTTTTCTAAAATATCCAAAAAAGTGAAGTCTAGAACTGTCTAATAAATTGTGCACCAGTGGAAAGGTCTGTTCAATCCCTTTCGAGCACTGGAAACCGCAGATTTTTGAGGGGCCTTGTTGCGGAGATATCGCAATCCAAAGCAAGTCAAAAGTAGTTGGGTGGAAAATCATGGTATTAATTTTGGATTGAAGTATCTCAAGAACCATATGCCGCAGATGTTTTTTTTCTCTTCTGTTGATAGGTATTGAACAGACCTTTCTTTTGATGTATATATCGATGGGTTTGGAGAACATTGATGAAAATGGAATTTTTTTTGGCAAGGGGTTAGCCTTGCTTTTTTTCTAAAATATCGAAAAAAGTGAAGTCTAGAATTGTGCAATAAATTGTGCACCAGTGGAAAGGTCTGTTCAATCCCTTTCGAGCACTGGAAACCGCAGATTTTTGAGGGGCTTTGTTGCGGAGATATCGCAATCCAAAGCAAGTCAAAAGTAGTTGGGTGGAAAATCATGGTATTAATTTTGGATTGACGTATCTCAAGAACCATATGCCGCAGATGTTTTTTTTTCTCTTCTGTTGATAAGTATTGAACAGACCTTTATTTTGATGTATATATCGATGTGTTTGGAGAACATTGATGAAAATGGAATTTTTTTTGGCAAGGGGTTAGCCTTGCTTTTTTTCTAAAATATCGAAAAAAGTGAAGTCTAGAATTGTGCAATAAATTGTGCACCAGTGGAAAGGTGTGTTCAATCGCTTTCGAGCACTGGAAACCGCAGATTTTTGAGGGGCTTTGTTGTGGAGATATCGCAATCCAAAGCAAGTCAAAAGTAGTTGGGTGGAAAATCATGGTATTAATTTTGGATTGACATATCTCAAGAACCATATGCCGCAGATGTTTTTTTTCTCTTCTGTTGATAGGTATTGAACAGACCTTTCTTTTGATGTATATATCGATAGGTTTGGAGAACATTGATGAAAATGGAATTTTTTTTGGCAAGGGGTTAGCCTTGCTTTTTTTCTAAAATATCGAAAAAAGTGAAGTCTAGAATTGTGCAATAAATTGTGCACCAGTGGAAAGGTCTGTTCAATCCCTTTCGGGTACTGGAAACCGCAGATATTTGAGGGGCTTTGTTGCGGAGATATCGCAATCCAAAGCAAGTCAAAAGTAGTTGGGTGGAAAATCATGGTATTAATTTTGGATTGACGTATCTCAAGAACCATATGCCGCAGATGTTTTTTTTTCTCTTCTGTTGATAAGTATTGAACAGACCTTTATTTTGATGTATATATCGATGTGTTTGGAGAACATTGATGAAAATGGAATTTTTTTTGGCCTTGCTTTTTTTCTAAAATATCGAAAAAAGTGAAGTCTAGAATTGTGCAATAAATTGTGCACCAGTGTAAAGGTCTGTTCAATCCCTTTCGGGCACTGGAAACCGCAGATTTTTGAGGGGCTTTGTTGCGGAGATATCGCAATCCAAAGCAAGTCAAAAGTAGTTGGGTGGAAAATCATGGTATTAATTTTGGATTGACGTATCTCAAGAACCGTATGCCGCAGATGTTTTTTTTTCTCTTCTGTTGATAGGTATTGAACAGACCTTTCTTTTGATGTATATATCGATGTGTTTGGAGAACATTGATGAAAATGGAATTTTTTTTGGCAAGGGGTTAGCCTTGCTTTTTTTCTAAAATATCGAAAAAAGTGAAGTCTAGAATTGTGCAATAAATTGTGCACCAGTGGAAAGGTGTGTTCAATCGCTTTCGAGCACTGGAAACCGCAGATTTTTGAGGGGCTTCGTTGTGGAGATATCGCAATCCAAAGCAAGTCAAAAGTAGTGGGGTGGAAAATCATGGTATTAATTTTGGATTGACATAACTCAAGAACCATATGCCGCAGATGTTTTTTTTCTCTTCTGTTGATAGGTATTGAACAGACCTTTCTTTTGATGTATATGTCGATAGGTTTGGAGAACATTGATGAAAATGGAATTTTTTTTTGGCAAGGGGTTAGCCTTGCTTTTTTTCTAAAATATCGAAAAAAGTGAAGTCTAGAATTGTGCAATAAATTGTGCACCAGTGGAAAGGTCTGTTCAATCCCTTTCGGGCACTGGAAACCGCAGATATTTGAGGGGCTTTGTTGCGGAGATATCGCAATCCAAAGCAAGTCAAAAGTAGTTGGGTGGAAAATCATGGTATTAATTTTGGATTGACGTATCTCAAGAACCATATGCCGCAGATGTTTTTTTTTCTCTTCTGTTGATAAGTATTGAACAGACCTTTATTTTGATGTATTTATCGATGTGTTTGGAGAACATTGATGAAAATGGAATTTTTTTTGGCCTTGCTTTTTTTCTAAAATATCGAAAAAAGTGAAGTCTAGAATTGTGCAATTAATTGTCCACCAGTGGAAAGGTCTGTTCAATCCCTTTCGAGCACTGGAAACCGCAGATTTTTGAGGGGCTTTGTTGCGGAGATATCGCAATCCAAAGCAAGTCAAAAGTAGTTGGGTGGAAAATCATGGTATTAATTTTGGATTGACGTATCTCAAGAACCATATGCCGCAGATGTTTTTTTTTCTCTTCTGTTGATAGGTATTGAACAGACCTTTCTTTTAATGTATATATCGATGGATTTGGAGAACATTGATGAAAATGGAATTTTTTTTGGCAAGGGGTTAGCCTTGCTTTTTTTCTAAAATATCGAAAAAAGTGAAGTCTAGAATTGTGCAATAAATTGTGCACCAGTGGAAAGGTGTGTTCAATCGCTTTCGAGCACTGGAAACCGCAGATTTTTGAGGGGCTTTGTTGTGGAGATATCGCAATCTAAAGCAAGTCAAAAGTAGTTGGGTGGAAAATCATGGTATTAATTTTGGATTGACATATCTCAAGAACCATATGCCGCAGATGTTTTTTTTCTCTTCTGTTGATAGGTATTGAACAGACCTTTCTTTTGATGTATATATCGATGGGTTTGGAGAACATTGATGAAAATGGAATTTTTTTTGGCAAGGGGTTAGCCTTGCTTTTTTTCTAAAATATCGAAAAAAGTGAAGTCTAGAATTGTGCAATAAATTGTGCACCAGTGGAAAGGTGTGTTCAATCGCTTTCGAGCACTGGAAACCGCAGATTTTTGAGGGGCTTTGTTGCGGAGATATCGCAATCCAAAGCAAGTCAAAAGTAGTTGGGTGGAAAATCATGGTATTAATTTTGGATTGACGTATCTCAAGAACCATATGCCGCAGATGTTTTTTTTTCTCTTCTGTTGATAAGTATTGAACCGACCTTTATTTTGACATATATATCGATGTGTCTGGAGAACATTGATGAAAATGGAATTTTTTTTGGCAAGGGGTTAGCCTTGCTTTTTTTCTAAAATATCGAAAAAAGTGAAGTCTAGAATTGTGCAATAAATTGTGCACCAGTGGAAAGGTGTGTTCAATCGCTTTCGAGCACTGGAAACCGCAGATTTTTGAGGGGCTTTGTTGTGGAGATATCGCAATCCAAAGCAAGTCAAAAGTAGTTGGGTGGAAAATCATGGTATTAATTTTGGATTGACATATCTCAAGAACCATATGCCGCAGATGCTTTTTTTCTCTTCTGTTGATAGGTATTGAACAGACCTTTCTTTTGATGTATATATCGATGGGTTTGGAGAACATTGATGAAAATGGAATTTTTTTTGGCAAGGGGTTAGCCTTGCTTTTTTTCTAAAATATCGAAAAAAGTGAAGTCTAGAATTGTGCAATAAATTGTGCACCAGTGGAAAGGTCTGTTCAATCCCTTTCGGGCACTGGAAACCGCAGATATTTGAGGGGCTTTGTTGCGGAGATATCGCAATCCAAAGCAAGTCAAAAGTAGTTGGGTGGAAAATCATGGTATTAATTTTGGATTGACGTATCTCAAGAACCATATGCCGCAGATGTTTTTTTTTTCTCTTCTGTTGATAAGTATTGAACAGACCTTTATTTTGATGTATATATCGATGTGTTTGGAGAACATTGATGAAAATGGAATTTTTTTTGGCAAGGTGTTAGCCTTGCTTTTTTTCTAAAATATCGAAAAAAGTGAAGTCTAGAATTGTGCAATAAATTGTGCACCAGTGGAAAGGTGTGTTCAATCGGTTTCGAGCACTGGAAACCGCAGATTTTTGAGGGGCTTTGTTGTAGAGATATCGCAATCCAAAGCAAGTCAAAAGTAGTTGGGTGGAAAATCATGGTATTAATTTTGGATTGACATATCTCAAGAACCATATGCCGCAGATGTTTTTTTTCTCTTCTGTTGATAGGTATTGAACAGACCTTTCTTTTGATGTATATATCGATAGGTTTGGAGAACATTGATGAAAATGGAATTTTTTTTGGCGTTAGCCTTGCTTTTTTTCTAAAATATCGAAAAAAGTGAAGTCTAGAATTGTGCAATAAATTGTGCACCAGTGGAAAGGTGTGTTCAATCGCTTTCGAGCACTGGAAACCGCAGATTTTTGAGGGGCTTTGTTGTGGAGATATCGCAATCCAAAGCAAGTCAAAAGTAGTTGGGTGGAAAATCATGGTATTAATTTTGGATTGACATATCTCAAGAACCATATGCCGCAGATGTTTTTTTTCTCTTCTGTTGATAGGTATTGAACAGACCTTTCTTTTGATGTATATATCGATAGGTTTGGAGAACATTGATGAAAATGGAATTTTTTTTGGCAAGGGGTTAGCCTTGCTTTTTTTCTAAAATATCGAAAAAAGTGAAGTCTAGAATTGTGCAATAAATTGTGCACCAGTGGAAAGGTCTGTTCAATCGCTTTCGAGCACTGGAAACCGCAGATTTTTGAGGGGCTTTGTTGTGGAAATATCGCAATCCAAAGCAAGTCAAAAGTAGTTGGGTGGAAAATCATGGTATTAATTTTGGATTGACATATCTCAAGAACCATATGCCGCAGATGCTTTTTTTCTCTTCTGTTGATAAGTATTGAACAGACCTTTATTTTGATGTATATATCGATGTGTTTGGAGAACATTGATGAAAATGGAATTTTTTTTGGCAAGGGGTTAGCCTTGCTTTTTTTCTAAAATATCGAAAAAAGTGAAGTCTAGAATTGTGCAATAAATTGTGCACCAGTGGAAAGGTCTGTTCAATCGCTTTCGAGCACTGGAAACCGCAGATTTTTGAGGGGCTTTGTTGTGGAGATATCGCAATCCAAAGCAAGTCAAAAGTAGTTGGGTGGAAAATCATGGTATTAATTTTGGATTGACATATCTCAAGAACCATATGCCGCAGATGTTTTTTTTCTCTTCTGTTGATAGGTATTGAACAGACCTTTCTTTTGATGTATATATCGATAGGTTTGGAGAACATTGATGAAAATGGAATTTTTTTTGGCGTTAGCCTTGCTTTTTTTCTAAAATATCGAAAAAAGTGAAGTCTAGAATTGTGCAATAAATTGTGCACCAGTGGAAAGGTCTGTTCAATCCCTTTCGAGCACTTGAAACCGCAGATTTTTGAGGGGCTTTGTTGCGGAGATATCGCAATCCAAAGCAAGTCAAAAGTAGTTGGGTGGAAAATCATGGTATTCATTTTGGATTGACGTATCTCAAGAACCGTATGCCGCAGATGTTTTTTTTGTCTCTTCTGTTGATAGGTATTGAACAGACCTTTCTTTTGATGTATATATCGATGGGTTTGGAGAACACTGATGAAAATGGAATTTTTTTTGGCAAGGGGTTAGCCTTGCTTTTTTTCTAAAATATCGAAAAAAGTGAAGTCTAGAATTGTGCAATAAATTGTGCACCAGTGGAAAGGTCTGTTCAATCCCTTTCGAGCACTGGAAACCGCAGATTTTTGAGGGGCCTTGTTGCGGAGATATCGCAATCCAAAGCAAGTCAAAAGTAGTTGGGTGGAAAATCATGGTATTAATTTTGGATTGACGTATCTCAAGAACCATATGCCGCAGATGTTTTTTTTTCTCTTCTGTTGATAAGTATTGAACAGACCTTTATTTTGATGTATATATCGATGTGTTTGGAGAACATTGATGAAAATGGAATTTTTTTTGGCAAGGGGTTAGCCTTGCTTTTTTTCTAAAATATCGAAAAAAGTGAAGTCTAGAATTGTACAATAAATTGTGCACCAGTGGAAAGGTGTGTTCAATCGCTTTCGAGCACTGGAAACCGCAGATTTTTGAGGGGCTTTGTTGTCGAGATATCGCAATCCAAAGCAAGTCAAAAGTAGTTGGGTGGAAAATCATGGTATTAATTTTGGATTGACATATCTCAAGAACCATATGCCACAGATGTTTTTTTTCTCTTCTGCTAATAGGTATTGAACAGACCTTTCTTTTGATGTATATATCGATAGGTTTGGAGAACATTGATGAAAATGGAATTTTTTTTGGCAAGGGGTTAGCCTTGCTTTTTTTCTAAAATATCGAAAAAAGTGAAGTCTAGAATTGTGCAATAAATTGTGCACCAGTGGAAAGGTCTGTTCAATCAGTTTCGGGCACTGGAAACCGCAGATATTTGAGGGGCTTTGTTGCGGAGATATCGCAATCCAAAGCAAGTCAAAAGTAGTTGGGTGGAAAATCATGGTATTAATTTTGGATTGACGTATCTCAAGAACCATATGCCGCAGATGTTTTTTTTCTCTTCTGTTGATAAGTATTGAACAGACCTTTATTTTGATGTATATATCGATGTGTTTGGAGAACATTGATGAAAATGGAATTTTTTTTGGCAAGGGGTTAGCCTTGCTTTTTTTCTAAAATATCGAAAAAAGTGAAGTCTAGAATTGTGCAATAAATTGTGCACCAGTGGAAAGGTCTGTTCAATCCCTTTCGAGCACTGGAAACCGCAGATTTTTGAGGGGCTTTGTTGCGGAGATATCGCAATCCAAAGCAAGTCAAAAGTAGTTGGGTGGAAAATCATGGTATTAATTTTGGATTGACGTATCTCAAGAACCATATGCCGCAGATGTTTTTTTTTTCTCTTCTGTTGATAAGTATTGAACAGACCTTTATTTTGATGTATATATCAATGTGTTTGGAGAACATTGATGAAAATGGAATTTTTTTTGGCAAGGGGTTAGCCTTGCTTTTTTTCTAAAATATCGAAAAAGTGAAGTCTAGAATTGTGCAATAAATTGTGCACCAGTGTAAAGGTCTGTTCAATCCCTTTCGAGCACTGGAAACCGCAGATTTTTGAGGGGCTTTGTTGCGGAGATATCGCAATCCAAAGCAAGTCAAAAGTAGTTGGGTGGAAAATCATGGTATTAATTTTGGATTGACGTATCTCAAGAACCGTATGCCGCAGATGTTTTTTTTTCTCTTCTGTTGATAGGTATTGAACAGACCTTTCTTTTGATGTATATATCGATGGGTTTGGAGAACACTGATGAAAATGGAATTTTTTTTGGCAAGGGGTTAGCCTTGCTTTTTTTCTAAAATATCGAGAAAAGTGAAGTCTAGAATTGTGCAATAAATTGTGCACCAGTGCAAAGGTCTGTTCAATCCCTTTCGAGCACTGGAAACCGCAGATTTTTGAGGGGCTTTGTTGCGGAGATATCGCAATCCAAAGCAAGTCAAAAGTAGTTGGGTGGAAAATCATGGTATTAATTTTGGATTGACGTATCTCAAGAACCATATGCCGCAGATGTTTTTTTTTCTCTTCTGTTGATAAGTATTGAACCGACCTTTATTTTGACATATATATCGATGTGTCTGGAGAACATTGATGAAAATGGAATTTTTTTTGGCGTTAGCCTTGCTTTTTTTCTAAAATATCGAAAAAAGTGAAGTCTAGAATTGTGCAATAAATTGTGCACCAGTGGAAAGGTCTGTTCAATCCCTTTCGAGCACTGGAAACCGCAGATTTTTGAGGGGCCTTGTTGCGGAGATATCGCAATCCAAAGCAAGTCAAAAGTAGTTGGGTGGAAAATCATGGTATTAATTTTGGATTGACGTATCTCAAGAACCATATGCCGCAGATGTTTTTTTTTCTCTTCTGTTGATAAGTATTGAACAGACCTTTATTTTGATGTATATATCGATGTGTTTGGAGAACATTGATGAAAATGGAATTTTTTTTGGCAAGGGGTTAGCCTTGCTTTTTTTCTAAAATATCGAAAAAAGTGAAGTCTAGAATTGTGCAATAAATTGTGCACCAGTGGAAAGGTGTGTTCAATCGCTTTCGAGCACTGGAAACCGCAGATTTTTGAGGGGCTTTGTTGTCGAGATATCGCAATCCAAAGCAAGTCAAAAGTAGTTGGGTGGAAAATCATGGTATTAATTTTGGATTGACATATCTCAAGAACCATATGCCACAGATGTTTTTTTTCTCTTCTGCTAATAGGTATTGAACAGACCTTTCTTTTGATGTATATATCGATAGGTTTGGAGAACATTGATGAAAATGGAATTTTTTTTGGCAAGGGGTTAGCCTTGCTTTTTTTCTAAAATATCGAAAAAAGTGAAGTCTAGAATTGTGCAATAAATTGTGCACCAGTGGAAAGGTCTGTTCAATCCCTTTCGGGCACTGGAAACCGCAGATATTTGAGGGGCTTTGTTGCGGAGATATCGCAATCCAAAGCAAGTCAAAAGTAGTTGGGTGGAAAATCATGGTATTAATTTTGGATTGACGTATCTCAAGAACCATATGCCGCAGATGTTTTTTTTCTCTTCTGTTGATAAGTATTGAACAGACCTTTATTTTGATGTATATATCGATGTGTTTGGAGAACATTGATGAAAATGGAATTTTTTTTGGCAAGGGGTTAGCCTTGCTTTTTTTCTAAAATATCGAAAAAAGTGAAGTCTAGAATTGTGCAATAAATTGTGCACCAGTGGAAAGGTCTGTTCAATCCCTTTCGAGCACTGGAAACCGCAGATTTTTGAGGGGCTTTGTTGCGGAGATATCGCAATCCAAAGCAAGTCAAAAGTAGTTGGGTGGAAAATCATGGTATTAATTTTGGATTGACGTATCTCAAGAACCATATGCCGCAGATGTTTTTTTTTCTCTTCTGTTGATAAGTATTGAACAGACCTTTATTTTGATGTATATATCAATGTGTTTGGAGAACATTGATGAAAATGGAATTTTTTTTGGCAAGGGGTTAGCCTTGCTTTTTTTCTAAAATATCGAAAAAGTGAAGTCTAGAATTGTGCAATAAATTGTGCACCAGTGTAAAGGTCTGTTCAATCCCTTTCGAGCACTGGAAACCGCAGATTTTTGAGGGGCTTTGTTGCGGAGATATCGCAATCCAAAGCAAGTCAAAAGTAGTTGGGTGGAAAATCATGGTATTAATTTTGGATTGACGTATCTCAAGAACCGTATGCCGCAGATGTTTTTTTTTCTCTTCTGTTGATAGGTATTGAACAGACCTTTCTTTTGATGTATATATCGATGGGTTTGGAGAACACTGATGAAAATGGAATTTTTTTTGGCAAGGGGTTAGCCTTGCTTTTTTTCTAAAATATCGAGAAAAGTGAAGTCTAGAATTGTGCAATAAATTGTGCACCAGTGCAAAGGTCTGTTCAATCCCTTTCGAGCACTGGAAACCGCAGATTTTTGAGGGGCTTTGTTGCGGAGATATCGCAATCCAAAGCAAGTCAAAAGTAGTTGGGTGGAAAATCATGGTATTAATTTTGGATTGACGTATCTCAAGAACCATATGCCGCAGATGTTTTTTTTTCTCTTCTGTTGATAAGTATTGAACCGACCTTTATTTTGACATATATATCGATGTGTCTGGAGAACATTGATGAAAATGGAATTTTTTTTGGCGTTAGCCTTGCTTTTTTTCTAAAATATCGAAAAAAGTGAAGTCTAGAATTGTGCAATAAATTGTGCACCAGTGGAAAGGTCTGTTCAATCCCTTCCGGGCACTGGAAACCGCAGATATTTGAGGGGCTTTGTTGCGGAGATATCGCAATCCAAAGCAAGTCAAAAGTAGTTGGGTGGAAAATCATGGTATTAATTTTGGATTGACGTATCTCAAGAACCATATGCCGCAGATGTTTTTTTTTTCTCTTCTGTTGATAAGTATTGAACAGACCTTTATTTTGATGTATATATCGATGTGTCTGGAGAACATTGATGAAAATGGAATTTTTTTTTGCAAGGGGTTAGCCTTGCTTTTTTTCTAAAATATCGAAAAAAGTGAAGTCTAGAATTGTGCAATAAATTGTGCACCAGTGGAAAGGTCTGTTCAATCCCTGTCGAGCACTGGAAACCGCAGATATTTGAGTGGCTTTGTTGCGGAGATATCGCAATCCAAAGCAAGTCAAAAGTAGTTGGGTGGAAAATCATGGTATTAATTTTGGATTGACGTATCTCAAGAACCATATGCCGCAGATGTTTTTTTTTCTCTTCTGTTGATAGGTATTGAACAGACCTTTCTTTTAATGTATATATCGATGGGTTTGGAGAACATTGATGAAAATGGAATTTTTTTTGGCAAGGGGTTAGCCTTGCTTTTTTTCTAAAATATCCAAAAAAGTGAAGTCTAGAATTGTGCAATAAATTGTGCACCAGTGGAAAGGTCTGTTCAATCCCTTTCGAGCACTGGATACCGCAGATTTTTGAGGGGCCTTGTTGCGGAGATATCGCAATCCAAAGCAAGTCAAAAGTAGTTGGGTGGAAAATCATGGTATTAATTTTAGATTGACGTATCTCAAGAACCATATGCCGCAGATGTTTTTTTTCTCTTCTGTTGATAGGTATTGAACAGACCTTTCTTTTGATGTATATATCGATGGGTTTGGAGAACATTGATGAAAATGGAATTTTTTTTGGCGCCTTGCTTTTTTCTAAAATATCGAAAAAAGTGAAGTCTAGAATTGTGCAATAAATTGTGCACCAGTGGAAAGGTCTGTTCAATCCCTTTCGGGCACTGGAAACCGCAGATATTTGAGGGGCTTTGTTGCGGTGATATCGCAATCCAAAGCAAGTCAAAAGTAGTTGGGTGGAAAATCATGGTATTAATTTTGGATTGAAGTATCTCAAGAACCATATGGCGCAGATGTTTTTTTTTCTCTTCTGTTGATAAGTATTGAACAGACCTTTATTTTGATGTATATATCGATGTGTTTGGAGAACACTGGTGAAAATGGAATTTTTTTTGGCAAGGGGTTAGCCTTGCTTTTTTTCTAAAATATCGAAAAAAGTGAAGTCTAGAATTGTGCAATAAATTGTGCACCAGTGGAAAGGTCTGTTCAATCCCTTTCGAGCACTGGAAACCGCAGATTTTTGAGGGGCTTTGTTGCGGAGATATCGCAATCCAAAGCAAGTCAAAAGTAGTTGGGTGGAAAATCATGGTATTAATTTTGGATTGACGTATCTCAAGAACCATATGCCGCAGATGTTTTTTTTTCTCTTCTGTTGATAAGTATTGAACAGACCTTTATTTTGATGTATATATCGATGTGTTTGGACAACATTGATGAAAATGGAATTTTTTTTGGCAAGGGGTTAGCCTTGCTTTTTTTCTAAAATATCGAAAAAAGTGAAGTCTAGAATTGTGCAATAAATTGTGCACCAGTGGAAAGATGTGTTTAATCGGTTTCGAGCACTGGAAACCGCAGATTTTTGAGGGGCTTTGTTGTGGAGATATCGCAATCCAAAGCAAGTCAAAAGTAGTTGGGTGGAAAATCATGGTATTAATTTTGGATTGACATATCTCAAGAACCATATGCCGCAGATGTTTTTTTTCTCTTCTGTTGATAGGTATTGAACAGACCTTTCTTTTGATGTATATATCGATAGGTTTGGAGAACATTGATGAAAATGGAATTTTTTTTGGCGCTAACCTTGCTTTTTTTCTAAAATATCGAAAAAAGTGAAGTCTAGAATTGTGCAATAAATTGTGCACCAGTGGAAAGGTCTGTTCAATCCCTTTCGGGCACTGGAAACCGCAGATATTTGAGGGGCTTTGTTGCGGAGATATCGCAATCCAAAGCAAGTCAAAAGTAGTTGGGTGGAAAATCATGGTATTAATTTTGGATTGACGTATCTCAAGAACCATATGCCGCAGATGTTTTTTTTTCTCTTCTGTTGATAAGTATTGAACAGACCTTTATTTTTTTTGGCAAGGGGTTAGCCTTGCTTTTTTTCTAAAATATCGAGAAAAGTGAAGTCTAGAATTGTGCAATAAATTGTGCACCAGTGCAAAGGTCTGTTCAATCCCTTTCGAGCACTGGAAACCGCAGATTTTTGAGGGGCTTTGTTGCGGAGATATCGCAATCCAAAGCAAGTCAAAAGTAGTTGGGTGGAAAATCATGGTATTAATTTTGGATTGACGTATCTCAAGAACCATATGCCGCAGATGTTTTTTTTTCTCTTCTGTTGATAAGTATTGAACCGACCTTTATTTTGACATATATATCGATGTGTCTGGAGAACATTGATGAAAATGGAATTTTTTTTGGCGTTAGCCTTGCTTTTTTTCTAAAATATCGAAAAAAGTGAAGTCTAGAATTGTGCAATAAATTGTGCACCAGTGGAAAGCTCTGTTCAATCCCTTCCGGGCACTGGAAACCGCAGATATTTGAGGGGCTTTGTTGCGGAGATATCGCAATCCAAAGCAAGTCAAAAGTAGTTGGGTGGAAAATCATGGTATTAATTTTGGATTGACGTATCTCAAGAACCATATGCCGCAGATGTTTTTTTTTCTCTTCTGTTGATAAGTATTGAACAGACCTTTATTTTGATGTATATATCGATGTGTCTGGAGAACATTGATGAAAATGGATTTTTTTTTGGCAAGGGGTTAGCCTTGCTTTTTTTCTAAAATATCGAAAAAAGTGAAGTCTAGAATTGTGCAATAAATTGTGCACCAGTGGAAAAGTCTGTTCAATCCCTGTCGAGCACTGGAAACCGCAGATATTTGAGTGGCTTTGTTGCGGAGATATCGCAATCCAAAGCAAGTCAAAAGTAGTTGGGTGGAAAATCATGGTATTAATTTTGGATTGACGTATCTCAAGAACCATATGCCGCAGATGTTTTTTTTTCTCTTCTGTTGATAGGTATTGAACAGACCTTTCTTTTAATGTATATATCGATGGGTTTGGAGAACATAGATGAAAATGGAATTTTTTTTTGGCAAGGGGTTAGCCTTGCTTTTTTTCTAAAATATCCAAAAAAGTGAAGTCTAGAATTGTGCAATAAATTGTGCTCCAGTGGAAAGGTCTGTTCAATCCCTTTCGAGCACTGGAAACCGCAGATTTTTGAAGGGCTTTGTTGCGGAGATATCGCAATCCAAAGCAAGTCAAAAGTAGTTGGGTGGAAAATCATGGTATTAATTTTGGATTGACGTATCTCAAGAACCATATGCCGCAGATGTTTTTTTTTCTCTTCTGTTGATAAGTATTGAACAGACCTTTATTTTGATGTATATATCGATGTGTTTGGAGAACATTGTTGAAAATGGAATTTTTTTTGGCATGGGGTTAGCCTTGCTTTTTTTTCTAAAATATCGAAAAAAGTGAAGTCTAGAATTGTGCAATAAATTGTGCACCAGTGGAAAGATGTGTTTAATCGGTTTCGAGCACTGGAAACCGCAGATTTTTGAGGGGCTTTGTTGTGGAGATATCGCAATCCAAAGCAAGTCAAAAGTAGTTGGGTGGAAAATCATGGTATTAATTTTGGATTGACATATCTCAAGAACCATATGCCGCAGATGTTTTTTTTCTCTTCTGTTGATAGGTATTGAACAGACCTTTCTTTTGATGTATATATCGATAGGTTTGGAGAACATTGATGAAAATGGAATTTTTTTTGGCGTTAACCTTGCTTTTTTTCTAAAATATCGAAAAAAGTGAAGTCTAGAATTGTGCAATAAATTGTGCACCAGTGGAAAGGTCTGTTCAATCCCTTTCGGGCACTGGAAACCGCAGATATTTGAGGGGCTTTGTTGCGGAGATATCGCAATCCAAAGCAAGTCAAAAGTAGTTGGGTGGAAAATCATGGTATTAATTTTGGATTGACATATCTCAAGAACCATATGCCGCAGATGTTTTTTTTCTCTTCTGTTGATAGGTATTGAACAGACCTTTTTTTTGATGTATATATCGATGGGTTTGGAGAACATTGATGAAAATGGAATTTTTTTTGGCAAGGGGTTAGCCTTGCTTTTTTTCTAAAATATCGAAAAAAGTGAAGTCTAGAATTGTGCAATAAATTGTGCACCAGTGGAAAGGTCTGTTCAATCCCTTTCGAGCACTGGAAACCGCAGATTTTTGAGGGGCTTTGTTGTGGAGATATCGCAATCCAAAGCAAGTCAAAAGTAGTTGGGTGGAAAATCATGGTATTAATTTTGGATTGACGTATCTCAAGAACCATATGCCGCAGATGTTTTGTTTTCTCTTCTGTTGATAGGTATTGAAGAGACCTTTCTTTTAATGTATATATCGATGGGTTTGGAGAACATTGATGAAAATGGAATTTTTTTTGGCAAGGGGTTAGCCTTGCTTTTTTTCTAAAATATCGAAAAAAGTGAAGTCTACAATTGTGCAATAAATTGTGCACCAGTGGAAAGGTGTGTTCAATCGCTTTCGAGCACTGGAAACCGCAGATTTTTGAGGGGCTTTGTTGTGGAGATATCGCAATCTAAAGCAAGTCAAAAGTAGTTGGGTGGAAAATCATGGTATTAATTTTGGATTGACATATCTCAAGAACCATATGCCGCAGATGTTTTTTTTCTCTTCTGTTGATAGGTATTGAACAGACCTTTTTTTTGATGTATATATCGATGGGTTTGGAGAACATTGATGAAAATGGAATTTTTTTTGGCAAGGGGTTAGCCTTGCTTTTTTTCTAAAATATCGAAAAAAGTGAAGTCTAGAATTGTGCAATAAATTGTGCACCAGTGGAAAGGTCTGTTCAATCCCTTTCGAGCACTGGAAACCGCAGATTTTTGAGGGGCTTTGTTGTGGAGATATCGCAATCCAAAGCAAGTCAAAAGTAGTTGGGTGGAAAATCATGGTATTAATTTTGGATTGACGTATCTCAAGAACCATATGCCGCAGATGTTTTTTTTTCTCTTCTGTTGATAAGTATTGAACAGACCTTTATTTTGATGTATATATCGATTTGTTTGGAGAACATTGATGAAAATGGAATTTTTTTTGGCAAGGGGTTAGCCTTGCTTTTTTTCTAAAATATCGAAAAAAGTGAAGTCTAGAATTGTGCAATAAATTGTGCACCAGTGGAAAGGTCTGTTCAATCCCTTTCGAGCACTGGAAACCGCAGATTTTTGAGGGGCTTTGTTGCGGAGATATCGCAATCCAAAGCAAGTCAAAAGTAGTTGGGTGGAAAATCATGGTATTAATTTTGGATTGACGTATCTCAAGAACCATATGCCGCAGATGTTTTTTTTTCTCTTCTGTTGATAAGTATTGAACAGACCTTTATTTTGATGTATATATCAATGTGTTTGGAGAACATTGATGAAAATGGAATTTTTTTTGGCAAGGGGTTAGCCTTGCTTTTTTTCTAAAATATCGAAAAAAGTGAAGTCTAGAATTGTGCAATAAATTGTGCACCAGTGGAAAGGTGTGTTCAATCGCTTTCGAGCACTGGAAACCGCAGATTTTTGAGGGGCTTTGTTGCGGAGATATCGCAATCCAAAGCAAGTCTAAAGTAGTTGGGTGGAAAATCATGGTATTAATTTTGGATTGACGTATCTCAAGAACCGTATGCCGCAGATGTTTTTTTTTCTCTTCTGTTGATAGGTATTGAACAGACCTTTCTTTTGATGTATATATCTATGGGTTTGGAGAACATTGATGAAAATGGAATTTTTTTGGCACGGGGTTAGCCTTAGTTTTTTTCTAAAATATCGAAAAAAGTGAAGTCTAGAATTGTGCACCAGTGGAAAGGTCTGTTCAATCCCTTTCGAGAACTGGAAAACGCAGATTTTTGAGGGGCTTTGTTGCGGAGATATCGCAATCCAAAGCAAGTCAAAAGTAGTTGGGTGGAAAATCATGGTATTAATTTTGGATTGACGTATCTCAAGAACCATATGCCGCAGATGTTTTTTTTCTCTTCTGTTGATAAGTATTGAACAGACCTTTATTTTGATGTATATATCGATGTGTCTGGAGAACATTGATGAAAATGGAATTTTTTTTGGCAAGGGGTTAGCCTTGCTTTTTTTCTAAAATATCGAAAAAAGTGAAATCTAGAATTGTGCAATAAATTGTGCACCAGTGGAAAGGTCTGTTCAATCCCTTTCGAGCACTGGAAACCGCAGATTTTTGAGGGGCTTTGTTGCGGAGATATCGCAATCCAAAGCAAGTCAAAAGTAGTTGGGTGGAAAATCATGGTATTAATTTTGGATTGACGTATCTCAAGAACCATATGCCGCAGATGTTTTTTTTTCTCTTCTGTTGATAAGTATTGAACAGACCTTTATTTTGATGTATATATCGATGTGTTTGGAGAGCATTGATGAAAATGGAATTTTTTTTGGCAAGGGGTTAGCCTTGCTTTTTTTCTAAAATATCGAAAAAAGTGAAGTCTAGAATTATGCAATAAATTGTGCACCAGTGGAAAGGTCTGTTCAATCCCTTTCGAGCAGTGGAAACCGCAGATTTTTGAGGGGCTTTGTTGCGGAGATATCGCAATCCAAAGCAAGTCAAAAGTAGTTGGGTGGAAAATCATGGTATTAATTTTGGATTGACGTTCTCAAGAACCATATGCCGCAGATGTTTTTTTTCTCTTCTGTTGATAAGTATTGAACAGACCTTTATTTTGATGTATATATCGATGTGTTTGGAGAACATTGATGAAAATGGAATTTTTTTTGGCAAGGGGTTAGCCTTGCTTTTTTTCTACAATATCGAAAAAAGTGAAGTCTAGAATTGTGCAATAAATTATGCACCAGTGGAAAGGTCTGTTCAATCCCTTTCGAGCACTGGAAACCGCAGATTTTTGAGGGGCTTTATTGCGGAGATATCGCAATCCAAAGCAAGTCAAAAGTAGTTGGGTGGAAAATCATGGTATTAATTTTGGATTGACGTATCTCAAGAACCATATGCCGCATATGTTTTTTTTTCTATTCTGTTGATAGGTATTGAACAGACCTTTCTTTTAATGTATATATCGATGGGCTTGGAGAACATTGATGAAAATGGAATTTTTTTTGGCAAGGGGTTAGCCTTGCTTTTTTTCTAAAATATCGAAAAAAGTGAAGTCTAGAATTGTGCAATAAATTGTGCACCAGTGGAAAGGTCTGTTCAATCCCTTTCGAGCACTGGAAACCGCAGATTTTTGAGGGGCTTTGTTGCGGAGATATCGCAATCCAAAGCAAGTCAAAAGTAGTTGGGTGGAAAATCATGGTATTAATTTTGGATTGACGTATCTCAAGAACCATATGCCGCAGATGTTTTTTTTTCTCTTCTGTTGATAAGTATTGAACAGACCATTATTTTGATGTATATATCAATGTGTTTGGAGAACATTGATGAAAATGGAATTTTTTTTGGCAAGGGGTTAGCCTTGCTTTTTTTCTAAAATATCGAAAAAAGTGAAGTCTAGAATTGTGCAATAAATTGTGCACCAGTGGAAAGGTGTGTTCAATCGCTTTCGAGCACTGGAAACCGCAGGTTTTTGAGGGGCTTTGTTGCGGAGATATCGCAATCCAAAGCAAGTCTAAAGTAGTTGGGTGGAAAATCATGGTATTAATTTTGGATTGACGTATCTCAAGAACCGTATGCCGCAGATGTTTTTTTTTCTCTTCTGTTGATAGGTATTGAACAGACCTTTCTTTTGATGTATATATCTATGGGTTTGGAGAACATTGATGAAAATGGAATTTTTTTGGCACGGGGTTAGCCTTAGTTTTTTTCTAAAATATCGAAAAAAGTGAAGTCTAGAATTGTGCACCAGTGGAAAGGTCTGTTCAATCCCTTTCGAGAACTGGAAAACGCAGATTTTTGAGGGGCTTTGTTGCGGAGATATCGCAATCCAAAGCAAGTCAAAAGTAGTTGGGTGGAAAATCATGGTATTAATTTTGGATTGACGTATCTCAAGAACCATATGCCGCAGATGTTTTTTTTCTCTTCTGTTGATAAGTATTGAACAGACCTTTATTTTGATGTATATATCGATGTGTCTGGAGAACATTGATGAAAATGGAATTTTTTTTGGCAAGGGGTTAGCCTTGCTTTTTTTCTAAAATATCGAAAAAAGTGAAATCTAGAATTGTGCAATAAATTGTGCACCAGTGGAAAGGTCTGTTCAATCCCTTTCGAGCACTGGAAACCGCAGATTTTTGAGGGGCTTTGTTGCGGAGATATCGCAATCCAAAGCAAGTCAAAAGTAGTTGGGTGGAAAATCATGGTATTAATTTTGGATTGACGTATCTCAAGAACCATATGCCGCAGATGTTTTTTTTTCTCTTCTGTTGATAAGTATTGAACAGACCTTTATTTTGATGTATATATCGATGTGTTTGGAGAGCATTGATGAAAATGGAATTTTTTTTGGCAAGGGGTTAGCCTTGCTTTTTTTCTAAAATATCGAAAAAAGTGAAGTCTAGAATTATGCAATAAATTGTGCACCAGTGGAAAGGTCTGTTCAATCCCTTTCGAGCAGTGGAAACCGCAGATTTTTGAGGGGCTTTGTTGCGGAGATATCGCAATCCAAAGCAAGTCAAAAGTAGTTGGGTGGAAAATCATGGTATTAATTTTGGATTGACGTTCTCAAGAACCATATGCCGCAGATGTTTTTTTTTCTCTTCTGTTGATAAGTATTGAACAGACCTTTATTTTGATGTATATATCGATGTGTTTGGAGAACATTGATGAAAATGGAATTTTTTTTGGCAAGGGGTTAGCCTTGCTTTTTTTCTACAATATCGAAAAAAGTGAAGTCTAGAATTGTGCAATAAATTATGCACCAGTGGAAAGGTCTGTTCAATCCCTTTCGAGCACTGGAAACCGCAGATTTTTGGGGGGCTTTATTGCGGAGATATCGCAATCCAAAGCAAGTCAAAAGTAGTTGGGTGGAAAATCATGGTATTAATTTTGGATTGACGTATCTCAAGAACCATATGCCGCATATGTTTTTTTTTCTATTCTGTTGATAGGTATTGAACAGACCTTTCTTTTGATGTATATATCGATGGGCTTGGAGAACATTGATGAAAATGGAATTTTTTTTGGCAAGGGGTTAGCCTTGCTTTTTTTCTAAAATATCGAAAAAAGTGAAGTCTAGAATTGTGCAATAAATTGTGCACCAGTGGAAAGGTGTGTTCAATCGCTTTCGAGCACTGGAAACCGCAGATTTTTGAGGGGCTTTGTTGTGGAGATATCGCAATCCAAAGCAAGTCAAAAGTAGTTGGGTGGAAAATCATGGTATTAATTTTGGATTGACATATCTCAAGAACCATATGCCGCAGATGTTTTTTTTCTCTTCGGTTGATAGGTATTGAACAGACCTTTCTTTTGATGTATATATCGATAGGTTTGGAGAACATTGATGAAAATGGTATTTTTTTTGGCAAGGGGTTAGCCTTGCTTTTTTTCTAAAATATCGAAAAAAGTGAAGTCTAGAATTGTGCAATAAATTGTGCACCAGTGGAAAGGTCTGTGCAATCCCTTTCGGGCACTGGAAACCGCAGATATTTGAGGGGCTTTGTTGCGGAGATATCGCAATCCAAAGCAAGTCAAAAGTAGTTGGGTGGAAAATCATGGTGTTAATTTTGGATTGACGTATCTCAAGAACCATATGCCGCATATGTTTTTTTTTCTCTTCTGTTGATAAGTATTGAACAGACCTTTATTTTGATGTATATATCGATGTGTTTGGAGAACATTGATGAAAATGGAATTTTTTTTGGCAAGGGTTAGCCTTGCTTTTTTTCTAAAATATCGAAAAAAGTGAAGTCTAGAATTGTGCAATAAATTGTGCACCAGTGGAAAGGTGTGTTCAATCGCTTTCGAGCACTGGAAACCGCAGATTTTTGAGGGGCTTTGTTGCGGAGATATCGCAATCCAAAGCAAGTCTAAAGTAGTTGGGTGGAAAATCATGGTATTAATTTTGGATTGACGTATCTCAAGAACCATATGCCGCAGATGTTTTTTTTTCTCTTCTGTTGATAAGTATTGAACAGACCTTTATTTTGATGTATATATCGATGTGTTTGGAGAACATTGATGAAAATGGAATTTTTTTTGGCAAGGGGTTAGCCTTGTTTTTTTTCTACAATATCGAAAAAAGTGAAGTCTAGAATTGTGCAATAAATTGTGCACCAGTGGAAAGGTCTGTTCAATCCCTTTCGAGCACTGGAAACCGCAGATTTTTGAGGGGCTTTGTTGCGGAGATATCGCAATCCAAAGCAAGTCAAAAGTAGTTGGGTGGAAAATCATGGTATTAATTTTGGATTGACGTATCTCAAGAACCGTATGCCGCAGATGTTTTTTTTTCTCTTCTGTTGATAGGTATTGAACAGACCTTTCTTTTGATGTATATATCTATGGGTTTGGAGAACATTGATGAAAATGGAATTTTTTTGGCACGGGGTTAGCCTTAGTTTTTTTCTAAAATATCGAAAAAAGTGAAGTCTAGAATTGTGCACCAGTGGAAAGGTCTGTTCAATCCCTTTCGAGAACTGGAAAACGCAGATTTTTGAGGGGCTTTGTTGCGGAGATATCGCAATCCAAAGCAAGTCAAAAGTAGTTGGGTGGAAAATCATGGTATTAATTTTGGATTGACGTTCTCAAGAACCATATGCCGCAGATGTTTTTTTTTCTCTTCTGTTGATAAGTATTGAACAGACCTTTATTTTGATGTATATATCGATGTGTTTGGAGAACATTGATGAAAATGGAATTTTTTTTGGCAAGGGGTTAGCCTTGCTTTTTTTCTACAATATCGAAAAAAGTGAAGTCTAGAATTGTGCAATAAATTATGCACCAGTGGAAAGGTCTGTTCAATCCCTTTCGAGCACTGGAAACCGCAGATTTTTGGGGGGCTTTATTGCGGAGATATCGCAATCCAAAGCAAGTCAAAAGTAGTTGGGTGGAAAATCATGGTATTAATTTTGGATTGACGTATCTCAAGAACCATATGCCGCATATGTTTTTTTTTCTATTCTGTTGATAGGTATTGAACAGACCTTTCTTTTAATGTATATATCGATGGGCTTGGAGAACATTGATGAAAATGGAATTTTTTTTGGCAAGGGGTTAGCCTTGCTTTTTTTCTAAAATATCGAAAAAAGTGAAGTCTAGAATTGTGCAATAAATTGTGCACCAGTGGAAAGGTGTGTTCAATCGCTTTCGAGCACTGGAAACCGCAGATTTTTGAGGGGCTTTGTTGTGGAGATATCGCAATCCAAAGCAAGTCAAAAGTAGTTGGGTGGAAAATCATGGTATTAATTTTGGATTGACATATCTCAAGAACCATATGCCGCAGATGTTTTTTTTCTCTTCGGTTGATAGGTATTGAACAGACCTTTCTTTTGATGTATATATCGATAGGTTTGGAGAACATTGATGAAAATGGTATTTTTTTTGGCAAGGGGTTAGCCTTGCTTTTTTTCTAAAATATCGAAAAAAGTGAAGTCTAGAATTGTGCAATAAATTGTGCACCAGTGGAAAGGTCTGTGCAATCCCCTTCGGGCACTGGAAACCGCAGATATTTGAGGGGCTTTGTTGCGGAGATATCGCAATCCAAAGCAAGTCAAAAGTAGTTGGGTGGAAAATCATGGTGTTAATTTTGGATTGACGTATCTCAAGAACCATATGCCGCATATGTTTTTTTTTCTCTTCTGTTGATAAGTATTGAACAGTATTTTGATGTATATATCGATGTGTTTGGAGAACATTGATGAAAATGGAATTTTTTTTGGCAAGGGTTAGCCTTGCTTTTTTTCTAAAATATCCAAAAAAGTGAAGTCTAGAATTGTGCAATAAATTGTGCACCAGTGGAAAGGTGTGTTCAATCGCTTTCGAGCACTGGAAACCGCAGATTTTTGAGGGGCTTTGTTGCGGAGATATCGCAATCCAAAGCAAGTCAAAAGTAGTTGGGTGGAAAATCATGGTATTAATTTTGGATTGACGTATCTCAAGAACCGTATGCCGCAGATGTTTTTTTTTTCTCTTCTGTTGATAGGTATTGAACAGACCTTTCTTTTGATGTATATATCTATGGGTTTGGAGAACATTGATGAAAATGGAATTTTTTTGGCACGGGGTTAGCCTTAGTTTTTTTCTAAAATATCGAAAAAAGTGAAGTCTAGAATTGTGCACCAGTGGAAAGGTCTGTTCAATCCCTTTCGAGAACTGGAAAACGCAGATTTTTGAGGGGCTTTGTTGCGGAGATATCGCAATCCAAAGCAAGTCAAAAGTAGTTGGGTGGAAAATCATGGTATTAATTTTGGATTGACGTTCTCAAGAACCATATGCCGCAGATGTTTTTTTTTCTCTTCTGTTGATAAGTATTGAACAGACCTTTATTTTGATGTATATATCGATGTGTTTGGAGAACATTGATGAAAATGGAATTTTTTTTGGCAAGGGGTTAGCCTTGCTTTTTTTCTACAATATCGAAAAAAGTGAAGTCTAGAATTGTGCAATAAATTATGCACCAGTGGAAAGGTCTGTTCAATCCCTTTCGAGCACTGGAAACCGCAGATTTTTGGGGGGCTTTATTGCGGAGATATCGCAATCCAAAGCAAGTCAAAAGTAGTTGGGTGGAAAATCATGGTATTAATTTTGGATTGACGTATCTCAAGAACCATATGCCGCATATGTTTTTTTTTCTATTCTGTTGATAGGTATTGAACAGACCTTTCTTTTAATGCATATATCGATGGGCTTGGAGAACATTGATGAAAATGGAATTTTTTTTGGCAAGGGGTTAGCCTTGCTTTTTTTCTAAAATATCGAAAAAAGTGAAGTCTAGAATTGTGCAATAAATTGTGCACCAGTGGAAAGGTGTGTTCAATCGCTTTCGAGCACTGGAAACCGCAGATTTTTGAGGGGCTTTGTTGTGGAGATATCGCAATCCAAAGCAAGTCAAAAGTAGTTGGGTCGAAAATCATGGTATTAATTTTGGATTGACATATCTCAAGAACCATATGCCGCAGATGTTTTTTTTCTCTTCGGTTGATAGGTATTGAACAGACCTTTCTTTTGATGTATATATCGATAGGTTTGGAGAACATTGATGAAAATGGTATTTTTTTTGGCAAGGGGTTAGCCTTGCTTTTTTTCTAAAATATCGAAAAAAGTGAAGTCTAGAATTGTGCAATAAATTGTGCACCAGTGGAAAGGTCTGTGCAATCCCTTTCGGGCACTGGAAACCGCAGATATTTGAGGGGCTTTGTTGCGGAGATATCGCAATCCAAAGCAAGTCAAAAGTAGTTGGGTGGAAAATCATGGTGTTAATTTTGGATTGACGTATCTCAAGAACCATATGCCGCATATGTTTTTTTTTCTCTTCTGTTGATAAGTATTGAACAGACCTTTATTTTGATGTATATATCGATGTGTTTGGAGAACATTGATGAAAATGGAATTTTTTTTGGCAAGGGTTAGCCTTGCTTTTTTTCTAAAATATCCAAAAAAGTGAAGTCTAGAATTGTGCAATAAATTGTGCACCAGTGGAAAGGTGTGTTCAATCGCTTTCGAGCACTGGAAACCGCAGATTTTTGAGGGGCTTTGTTGCGGAGATATCGCAATCCAAAGCAAGTCAAAAGTAGTTGGGTGGAAAATCATGGTATTAATTTTGGATTGACGTTCTCAAGAACCATATGCCGCAGATGTTTTTTTTTCTCTTCTGTTGATAAGTATTGAACAGACCTTTATTTTGATGTATATATCGATGTGTTTGGAGAACATTGATGAAAATGGAATTTTTTTTGGCAAGGGGTTAGCCTTGCTTTTTTTCTACAATATCGAAAAAAGTGAAGTCTAGAATTGTGCACTAAATTATGCACCAGTGGAAAGGTCTGTTCAATCCCTTTCGAGCACTGGAAACCGCAGATTTTTGGGGGGCTTTATTGCGGAGATATCGCAATCCAAAGCAAGTCAAAAGTAGTTGGGTGGAAAATCATGGTATTAATTTTGGATTGACGTATCTCAAGAACCATATGCCGCATATGTTTTTTTTTCTATTCTGTTGATAGGTATTGAACAGACCTTTCTTTTAATGTATATATCGATGGGCTTGGAGAACATTGATGAAAATGGAATTTTTTTTGGCAAGGGGTTAGCCTTGCTTTTTTTCTAAAATATCGAAAAAAGTGAAGTCTAGAATTGTGCAATAAATTGTGCACCAGTGGAAAGGTGTGTTCAATCGCTTTCGAGCACTGGAAACCGCAGATTTTTGAGGGGCTTTGTTGTGGAGATATCGCAATCCAAAGCAAGTCAAAAGTAGTTGGGTGGAAAATCATGGTATTAATTTTGGATTGACATATCTCAAGAACCATATGCCGCAGATGTTTTTTTTCTCTTCGGTTGATAGGTATTGAACAGACCTTTCTTTTGATGTATATATCGATAGGTTTGGAGAACATTGATGAAAATGGTATTTTTTTTGGCAAGGGGTTAGCCTTGCTTTTTTTCTAAAATATCGAAAAAAGTGAAGTCTAGAATTGTGCAATAAATTGTGCACCAGTGGAAAGGTCTGTGCAATCCCTTTCGGGCACTGGAAACCGCAGATATTTGAGGGGCTTTGTTGCGGAGATATCGCAATCCAAAGCAAGTCAAAAGTAGTTGGGTGGAAAATCATGGTGTTAATTTTGGATTGACGTATCTCAAGAACCATATGCCGCATATGTTTTTTTTTCTCTTCTGTTGATAAGTATTGAACAGACCTTTATTTTGATGTATATATCGATGTGTTTGGAGAACATTGATGAAAATGGAATTTTTTTTGGCAAGGGTTAGCCTTGCTTTTTTTCTAAAATATCCAAAAAAGTGAAGTCTAGAATTGTGCAATAAATTGTGCACCAGTGGAAAGGTGTGTTCAATCGCTTTCGAGCACTGGAAACCGCAGATTTTTGAGGGGCTTTGTTGCGGAGATATCGCAATCCAAAGCAAGTCTAAAGTAGTTGGGTGGAAAATCATGGTATTAATTTTGGATTGACGTATCTCAAGAACCATATGCCGCAGATGTTTTTTTTTCTCTTCTGTTGATAAGTATTGAACAGACCTTTATTTTGATGTATATATCGATGTGTTTGGAGAACATTGATGAAAATGGAATTTTTTTTGGCAAGGGGTTAGCCTTGTTTTTTTTCTACAATATCGAAAAAAGTGAAGTCTAGAATTGTGCAATAAATTGTGCACCAGTGGAAAGGTCTGTTCAATCCCTTTCGAGCACTGGAAACCGCAGATTTTTGAGGGGCTTTGTTGCGGAGATATCGCAATCCAAAGCAAGTCAAAAGTAGTTGGGTGGAAAATCATGGTATTAATTTTGGATTGACGTATCTCAAGAACCGTATGCCGCAGATGTTTTTTTTTCTCTTCTGTTGATAGGTATTGAACAGACCTTTCTTTTGATGTATATATCTATGGGTTTGGAGAACATTGATGAAAATGGAATTTTTTTGGCACGGGGTTAGCCTTAGTTTTTTTCTAAAATATCGAAAAAAGTGAAGTCTAGAATTGTGCACCAGTGGAAAGGTCTGTTCAATCCCTTTCGAGAACTGGAAAACGCAGATTTTTGAGGGGTTTGTTGCGGAGATATCGCAATCCAAAGCAAGTCAAAAGTAGTTGGGTGGAAAATCATGGTATTAATTTTGGATTGACGTATCTCAAGAACCATATGCCGCAGATGTTTTTTTTCTCTTCTGTTGATAAGTATTGAACAGACCTTTATTTTGATGTATATATCGATGTGTCTGGAGAACATTGATGAAAATGGAATTTTTTTTGGCAAGGGGTTAGCCTTGCTTTTTTTCTAAAATATCGAAAAAAGTGAAATCTAGAATTGTGCAATAAATTGTGCACCAGTGGAAAGGTCTGTTCAATCCCTTTCGAGCACTGGAAACCGCAGATTTTTGAGGGGCTTTGTTGCGGAGATATCGCAATCCAAAGCAAGTCAAAAGTAGTTGGGTGGAAAATCATGGTATTAATTTTGGATTGACGTATCTCAAGAACCATATGCCGCAGATGTTTTTTTTTCTCTTCTGTTGATAAGTATTGAACAGACCTTTATTTTGATGTATATATCGATGTGTTTGGAGAGCATTGATGAAAATGGAATTTTTTTTGGCAAGGGGTTAGCCTTGCTTTTTTTTCTAAAATATCGAAAAAAGTGAAGTCTAGAATTATGCAATAAATTGTGCACCAGTGGAAAGGTCTGTTCAATCCCTTTCGAGCACTGGAAACCGCAGATTTTTGAGGGGCTTTGTTGCGGAGATATCGCAATCCAAAGCAAGTCAAAAGTAGTTGGGTGGAAAATCATGGTATTAATTTTGGATTGACGTTCTCAAGAACCATATGCCGCAGATGTTTTTTTTTCTCTTCTGTTGATAAGTATTGAACAGACCTTTATTTTGATGTATATATCGATGTGTTTGGAGAACATTGATGCAAATGGAATTTTTTTTGGCAAGGGGTTAGCCTTGCTTTTTTTCTACAATATCGAAAAAAGTGAAGTCTAGAATTGTGCAATAAATTATGCACCAGTGGAAAGGTCTGTTCAATCCCTTTCGAGCACTGGAAACCGCAGATTTTTAAGGGGCTTTATTGCGGAGATATCGCAATCCAAAGCAAGTCAAAAGTAGTTGGGTGGAAAATCATGGTATTAATTTTGGATTGACGTATCTCAAGAACCATATGCCGCATATGTTTTTTTTTCTATTCTGTTGATAGGTATTGAACAGACCTTTCTTTTAATGTATATATCGATGGGCTTGGAGAACATTGATGAAAATGGAATTTTTTTTGGCAAGGGGTTAGCCTTGCTTTTTTTCTAAAATATCGAAAAAAGTGAAGTCTAGAATTGTGCAATAAATTGTGCACCAGTGGAAAGGTGTGTTCAATCGCTTTCGAGCACTGGAAACCGCAGATTTTTGAGGGGCTTTGTTGCGGAGATATCGCAATCCAAAGCAAGTCAAAAGTAGTTGGGTGGAAAATCATGGTATTAATTTTGGATTGACGTTCTCAAGAACCATATGCCGCAGATGTTTTTTTTTCTCTTCTGTTGATAAGTATTGAACAGACCTTTATTTTGATGTATATATCGATGTGTTTGGAGAACATTGATGCAAATGGAATTTTTTTTGGCAAGGGGTTAGCCTTGCTTTTTTTCTACAATATCGAAAAAAGTGAAGTCTAGAATTGTGCAATAAATTATGCACCAGTGGAAAGGTCTGTTCAATCCCTTTCGAGCACTGGAAACCGCAGATTTTTAAGGGGCTTTATTGCGGAGATATCGCAATCCAAAGCAAGTCAAAAGTAGTTGGGTGGAAAATCATGGTGTTAATTTTGGATTGACGTATCTCAAGAACCATATGCCGCAGATGTTTTTTTTTCTCTTCTGTTGATAAGTATTGAACAGACCTTTATTTTGATGTATATATCGATGTGTTTGGAGAACATTGATGCAAATGGAATTTTTTTTGGCAAGGGGTTAGCCTTGCTTTTTTTCTACAATATCGAAAAAAGTGAAGTCTAGAATTGTGCAATAAATTATGCACCAGTGGAAAGGTCTGTTCAATCCCTTTCGAGCACTGGAAACCGCAGATTTTTAAGGGGCTTTATTGCGGAGATATCGCAATCCAAAGCAAGTCAAAAGTAGTTGGGTGGAAAATCATGGTATTAATTTTGGATTGACGTATCTCAAGAACCATATGCCGCATATGTTTTTTTTTCTATTCTGTTGATAGGTATTGAACAGACCTTTCTTTTAATGTATATATCGATGGGCTTGGAGAACATTGATGAAAATGGAATTTTTTTTGGCAAGGGGTTAGCCTTGCTTTTTTTCTAAAATATCGAAAAAAGTGAAGTCTAGAATTGTGCAATAAATTGTGCACCAGTGGAAAGGTGTGTTCAATCGCTTTCGAGCACTGGAAACCGCAGATTTTTGAGGGGCTTTGTTGTGGAGATATCGCAATCCAAAGCAAGTCAAAAGTAGTTGGGTGGAAAATCATGGTATTAATTTTGGATTGACATATCTCAAGAACCATATGCCGCAGATGTTTTTTTTCTCTTCGGTTGATAGGTATTGAACAGACCTTTCTTTTGATGTATATATCGATAGGTTTGGAGAACATTGATGAAAATGGTATTTTTTTTGGCAAGGGGTTAGCCTTGCTTTTTTTCTAAAATATCGAAAAAAGTGAAGTCTAGAATTGTGCAATAAATTGTGCACCAGTGGAAAGGTCTGTGCAATCCCTTTCGGGCACTGGAAACCGCAGATATTTGAGGGGCTTTGTTGCGGAGATATCGCAATCCAAAGCAAGTCAAAAGTAGTTGGGTGGAAAATCATGGTGTTAATTTTGGATTGACGTATCTCAAGAACCATATGCCGCAGATGTTTTTTTTTCTCTTCTGTTGATAAGTATTGAACAGACCTTTATTTTGATGTATATATCGATGTGTTTGGAGAACATTGATGCAAATGGAATTTTTTTTGGCAAGGGGTTAGCCTTGCTTTTTTTCTACAATATCGAAAAAAGTGAAGTCTAGAATTGTGCAATAAATTATGCACCAGTGGAAAGGTCTGTTCAATCCCTTTCGAGCACTGGAAACCGCAGATTTTTAAGGGGCTTTATTGCGGAGATATCGCAATCCAAAGCAAGTCAAAAGTAGTTGGGTGGAAAATCATGGTATTAATTTTGGATTGACGTATCTCAAGAACCATATGCCGCATACGTTTTTTTTTCTATTCTGTTGATAGGTATTGAACAGACCTTTCTTTTAATGTATATATCGATGGGCTTGGAGAACATTGATGAAAATGGAATTTTTTTTGGCAAGGGGTTAGCCTTGCTTTTTTTCTAAAATATCGAAAAAAGTGAAGTCTAGAATTGTGCAATAAATTGTGCACCAGTGGAAAGGTGTGTTCAATCGCTTTCGAGCACTGGAAACCGCAGATTTTTGAGGGGCTTTGTTGTGGAGATATCGCAATCCAAAGCAAGTCAAAAGTAGTTGGGTGGAAAATCATGGTATTAATTTTGGATTGACATATCTCAAGAACCATATGCCGCAGATGTTTTTTTTCTCTTCGGTTGATAGGTATTGAACAGACCTTTCTTTTGATGTATATATCGATAGGTTTGGAGAACATTGATGAAAATGGTATTTTTTTTGGCAAGGGGTTAGCCTTGCTTTTTTTCTAAAATATCGAAAAAAGTGAAGTCTAGAATTGTGCAATAAATTGTGCACCAGTGGAAAGGTCTGTGCAATCCCTTTCGAGCACTGGAAAACGGCAGATTTTTGAGGGGTTTCTTGTGGAGATATCGCAATCCAAAGCAAGTCAAAAGTAATTGGGTGGAAAATCATGGTATTAATTTTGGATTGACATATCTCAAGAACCATATGCCGCAGATGTTTTTTTTCTCTTCGGTTGATAGGTATTGAACAGACCTTTCTTTTGATGTATATATCGATAGGTTTGGAGAACATTGATGAAAATGGAATTTTTTTTGGCAAGGAGTTAGCCTTGCTTTTTTTCTAAAATATCGAAAAAGTGAAGTCTAGAATTGTGCAATAAATTGTGCACCAGTGGAAATGTCTGTTCAATCCCTTTCGAGCACTGGAAACCGCAGATTTTTGAGGGCCTTTGTTGCGGAGATATCGCAATCCAAATCAAGTCAAAAGTAGTTGGGTGGAAAATCATGGTATTAATTTTGGATTGACGTATCTCAAGAACCATATGCCGCAGATGTTTTTTTTTCTCTTCTGTTGATAAGTATTGAACAGACCTTTATTTTGATGTATGTATCGATGTGTTTGGAGAACATTGATGAAAATGGAATTTTTTTGGCAAGGGGTTAGCCTTGCTTTTTTTCTAAAATATCCAAAAAAGTGAAGTCTAGAATTGTGCAATAAATTGTGCACCAGTGGAAATGTCTGTTCAATCCCTTTCGAGCACTGGAAACCGCAGATTTTTGAGGGCCTTTGTTGCGGAGATATCGCAATCCAAATCAAGTCAAAAGTAGTTGGGTGGAAAATCATGGTATTAATTTTGGATTGACGTATCTCAAGAACCATATGCCGCAGATGTTTTTTTTTCTCTTCTGTTGATAAGTATTGAACAGACCTTTATTTTGATGTATATATCGATGTGTTTGGAGAACATTGATGAAAATGGAATTTTTTTTGGCAAGCCTTGCTTTTTTTCTAAAATATCGAAAAAAGTGAAGTCTAGAATTGAGCAATAAATTGTGCACCAGTGGAAATGTCTGTTCAATCCCTTTCGAGCACTGGAAACCGCAGATTTTTGAGGGGCCTTGTTGTGGAGATATCGCAATCCAAAGCAAGTCAAAAGTAGTAGTTGGGTGGAAAATCATGGTATTAATTTTGGATGGACATATCTCAAGAACCGTATGCCGCAGATGTTTTTTTTCTCTTCTGTTGATAGGTATTGAACAGAACTTTTTTTGATGTATATATCGATAGGTTTGGAGAACATTGATGAAAATGGATTTTTTTTGGCAAGGGGTTAGCCTTGCTTTTTTTCTAAAATATCGAAAAAAGTGAAGTCTAGAATTGTGCAATAAATTGTGCACCAGTGGAAAGGTCTGTTCAATCTTTTTCGAGCACTGGAAACCGCAGATTTTTGAGGGGCTTTGTTGCGGAGATATCGCAATCCAAGGCAAGTCAAAAGTAGTTGGGTGGAAAATCATGGTATTAATTTTGGATTGACATATCTCAAGAACCATATGCCGCAGATGTTTTTTTTTCTCTTCTGGTGATAGGTATTGAACAGTTCTTTTGATGTATATATCGATGGGTTTGGAGAACATTGATGAAAATGGAATTTTTTTTGGCAAGGGGTTAGCCTTGCTTTTTTTCTAAAATATCGAAAAAAGTGAAATCTAGAATTGTGCAATTAATTGTGCACCAGTGGAAAGGTCTGTTCAATCCCTTTCGAGCACTGGAAACCGCAGATTTTTGAGGGGCTTTGTTGCGGAGATATCGCAATCCAAAGCAAGTCAAAAGTAGTTGGGTGGAAAATCATGGTATTAATTTTGGATTGACGTATCTCAAGAACCATATGCCGCAGATGTTTTTTTTTCTCTTCTGTTGATAGGTATTGAACAGACCTTTCTTTTAATGTATATATCGATGGGTTTGGAGAACATTGATGAAAATGGAATTTTTTTTGGCGAATTGTGCAATAAATTGTGCACCATTGGAAAGGTGTGTTCAATCTCTTTCGAGCACTGGAAACCGCAGATTTTTGAGGGCCTTTGTTGTGGAGATATCGCAATCCAAAGGAAGTCAAAAGTAGTTGGGTGGAAAATCATGGTATTAATTTTGGATTGACATATCTCAAAAACCATATGCCGCAGATGTTTTTTTTCTCTTCTGTTGATAGGTATTGAACAGACCTTTCGTTTAATGTATATATCGATGGGTTTGGAGAACATTGATGGAAATGGAATTTTTTTTGGCAAGGGGTTAGCCCTGCTTTTTTTCTAAAATATCGAAAAAAGTGAAGTCTAGAATTGTGCAATAAATTGTGCACCAGTGGAAAGGTGTGTTCAATCTCTTTCGAGCACTGGAAACCGCAGATTGTTGTTGTGGAGATATCGCAATCCAAAGGAAGTCAAAAGTAGTTGGGTGGAAAATCATGGTATTAATTTTGGATTGACATATCTCAAGAACCATATGCCGCAGATGTTTTTTTTCTCTTCTGTTGATAGGTATTGAACAGACCTTTCTTTTGATGTATATATCGATAGGTTTGGAGAACATTGATGAAAATGGAATTTTTTTTTGCAAGGGGCTTTTTTTCTAAAATATCGAAAAAAGTGAAGTCTAGAATTGTGCAATAAATTGTGCACCAGTGGAAAGGTGTGTTCAATCGCTTTCGAGCACTGGAAACCGCAGATTTTTGAGGGGCTTTGTTGTGGAGATATCGCAATCCAAAGCAAGTCAAAAGTAGTTGGGTGGAAAATCATGGTATTAATTTTGGATTGACATATCTCAAGAACCTTATGCCGCAGATGTTTTTTTTCTCTTCTGTTGATAGGTATTGAACAGACCTTTCTTTTGATGTACATAATGTATATATCGATGTGTTTGGAGAACATTGATGAAAATGGAATTTTTTTGGCAAGGGGTTAGCCTTGCTTTTTTTCTAAAATATCGAAAAAAGTGAAGTCTAGAATTGAGCAATAAATTGTGCACCAGTGGAAATGTCTGTTCAATCCCTTTCGAGCACTGGAAACCGCAGATTTTTGAGGGGCTTTGTTGTGGAGATATCGCAATCCAAAGCAAGTCAAAAGTAGTAGTTGGGTGGAAAATCATGGTATTAATTTTGGATGGACATATCTCAAGAACCATATGCCGCAGATGTTTTTTTTTTCTCTTCTGTTGATAGGTATTGAACAGAACTTTCTTTTGATGTATATATCGATAGGTTTGGAGAACATTGATGAAAATGGATTTTTTTTGGCAAGGGGTTAGCCTTGCTTTTTTTCTAAAATATCGAAAAAAGTGAAGTCTAGAATTGTGCAATACATTGTGCACCAGTGGAAAGGTCTGTTCAATCTTTTTCGAGCACTGGAAACCGCAGATTTTTGAGGGGCTTTGTTGCGGAGATATCGCAATCCAAGGCAAGTCAAAAGTAGTTGGGTGGAAAATCATGGTATTAATTTTGGATTGACATATCTCAAGAACCATATGCCGCAGATGTTTTTTTTTCTCTTCTGGTGATAGGTATTGAACAGTTCTTTTGATGTATATATCGATGGGTTTGGAGAACATTGATGAAAATGGAATTTTTTTTGGCAAGGGGTTAGCCTTGCTTTTTTTCTAAAATATCGAAAAAAGTGAAATCTAGAATTGTGCAATTAATTGTGCACCAGTGGAAAGGTCTGTTCAATCCCTTTCGAGCACTGGAAACCGCAGATTTTTGAGGGGCTTTGTTGCGGAGATATCGCAATCCAAAGCAAGTCAAAAGTAGTTGGGTGGAAAATCATGGTATTAATTTTGGATTGACGTATCTCAAGAACCATATGCCGCAGATGTTTTTTTTCTCTTCTGTTGATAGGTATTGAACAGACCTTTCTTTTAATGTATATATCGATGGGTTTGGAGAACATTGATGAAAATGGAATTTTTTTTGGCGAATTGTGCAATAAATTGTGCACCATTGGAAAGGTGTGTTCAATCTCTTTAGAGCACTGGAAACCGCAGATTTTTGAGGGCCTTTGTTGTGGAGATATCGCAATCCAAAGGAAGTCAAAAGTAGTTGGGTGGAAAATCATGGTATTAATTTTGGATTGACATATCTCAAAAACCATATGCCGCAGATGTTTTTTTTCTCTTCTGTTGATAGGTATTGAACAGACCTTTCGTTTAATGTATATATCGATGGGTTTGGAGAACATTGATGGAAATGGAATTTTTTTTGGCAAGGGGTTAGCCCTGCTTTTTTTCTAAAATATCGAAAAAAGTGAAGTCTAGAATTTTGCAATAAATTGTGCACCAGTGGAAAGGTGTGTTCAATCTCTTTCGAGCACTGGAAACCGCAGATTTTTGTTGTGGAGATATCGCAATCCAAAGGAAGTCAAATGTAGTTGGGTGGAAAATCATGGTATTAATTTTGGATTGACATATCTCAAGAACCATATGCCGCAGATGTTTTTTTTCTCTTCTGTTGATAGGTATTGAACAGACCTTTCTTTTGATGTATATATCGATAGGTTTGGAGAACATTGATGAAAATGGAATTTTTTTTTGCAAGGGGCTTTTTTTCTAAAATATCGAAAAAAGTGAAGTCTAGAATTGTGCAATTAATTGTGCACCAGTGGAAAGGTCTGTTCAATCCCTTTCGAGCACTGGAAACCGCAGATTTTTGAGGGGCTTTGTTCCGGAGATATCGCAATCCAAAGCAAGTCAAAAGTAGTTGGGTGGAAAATCATGGTATTAATTTTGGATTGACGTATCTCAAGAACCATATGCCGCAGATGTTTTTTTTTCTCTTCTGTTGATAGGTATTGAACAGACCTTTCTTTTGATGTATATATCGATGTGTTTGGAGAACATTGATGAAAATGGAATTTTTTTTGGCAAGGGGTTAGCCTTGCTTTTTTTCTAAAATATCCAAAAAAGTGAAGTCTAGAATTGTGCAATAAATTGTGCACCAGTGGAAAGGTCTGTTCAATCCCTTTCGAGCACTGGAAACCGCAGATTTTTGAGGGCCTTTGTTGCGGAGATATCGCAATCCAAAGCAAGTCAAAAGTAGTTGGGTGGAAAATCAGGGTATTAATTTTGGATTGACGTATCTCAAGAACCATATGCCGCAGATGTTTTTTTTTCTCTTCTGTTGATAGGTATTGAACAGACCTTTCTTTTGATGTATATATCGATAGGTTTGGAGAACATTGATGAAAATGGAATTTTTTTTGGCATGGGGTTAGCCTTGCTTTTTTTCTAAAATATCGAAAAAAGTGAAGTCTAGAATTGTGCAATTAATTGTGCACCAGTGGAAAGGTCTGTTCAATCCCTTTCGAGCACTGGAAACCGCAGATTTTTGAGGGGCTTTGTTGCGGAGATATCGCAATCCAAAGCAAGTCAAATGTAGTTGGGTAGAAAATTATGGTATTAATTTTGGATTGACGTATCTCAAGAACCATATGCCGCAGATGTTTTTTTTTCTCTTCTGTTGATAGGTATTGAACAGACCTTTCTTTTGATGTATATATCGATAGGTTTGGAGAACATTGATGAAAATGGAATTTTTTTTGGCAAGGGGTTAGCCTTGCTTTTTTTCTAAAATATCGAAAAAAGTGAAGTCTAGAATTGTGCAATTAATTGTGCACCAGTGGAAAGGTCTGTTCAATCCCTTTCGAGCACTGGAAACCGCAGATTTTTGAGGGGCTTTGTTGCGGAGATATCGCAATCCAAAGCAAGTCAAAAGTAGTTGGGTGGAAAATCATGGTATTAATTTTGGATTGACGTATCTCAAGAACCATATGCCGCAGATATTTTTTTTTCTCTTCTGTTGATAGGTATTGAACAGACCTTTCTTTTAATGTATATATCGATGGGTTCGGAGAACATTGATGAAAATGGAATTTTTTTTGGCAAGGGGTTAGCCTTGCTTTTTTTCTAAAATATCAAAAAAAGTGAAGTCTAGAATTGTACAATAAATTGTACTTCAGTGACAAGGTCTGTTCAATCCCTTTCGAGCACTGGAAGCCGCAGCTTTTTGAGGGCCTTGGTTGCGGAGATATCGCCATCCAAAACAAGTCAAAAGTAGTTGGGTGGAAAATCATGGTATTAATTTTGGATTGAAATATCTCAAGAAGCATATGCCGCAGATGTTTTTTTTTTCTCTTCTGTTGATAGGTATTGAACAGACCTTTCTTTTGATGTACATAATGTATATATCGATATGTTTGGAGAACATTGATGAAAATGGAATTTTTTTTGGCAAGGGGTTAGCCTTGCTTTTTTTCTAAAATATCGAAAAAAGTGAAGTCTAGAATTGAGCAATAAATTGTGCACCAGTGGAAATGTCTGTTCAATCCCTTTCGAGCACTGGAAACCGCAGATTTTTGAGGGGCTTTGTTGTGGAGATATCGCAATCCAAAGCAAGTCAAAAGTAGTAGTTGGGTGGAAAATCATGGTATTAATTTTGGATTGACATATCTCAAGAACCATATGCCGCAGATGTTTTTTTTTCTCTTCTGTTGATAGGTATTGAACAGAACTTTCTTATGATGTATATATCGATAGGTTTGGAGAACATTGATGAAAATGGAATTTTTTTTGGCAAGGGGTTAGCCTTGCTTTTTTCTAAAATATCGAAAAAAGTGAAGTCTAGAATTGTGCAATAAATTGTGCACCAGTGGAAAGGTCTGTTCAATCCCTTTCGAGCACTGGAAACCGCAGATTTTTGAGGGGCTTTGTTGCGGAGATATCGCAATCCAAAGCAAGTCAAAAGTAGTTGGGTGGAAAATCATGGTATTAATTTTGGATTGACGTATCTCAAGAACCATATGCCGCAGATGTTTTTTTTTCTCTTCTGTTGATAGGTATTGAACAGACCTTTCTTTTAATGTATATATCGATGGGTTTGGAGAACATTGATGAAAATGGAATTTTTTGGCGAATTGTGCAATAAATTGTGCACCATTGGAAAGGTGTGTTCAATCTCTTTCGAGCACTGGAAACCGCAGATTTTTGAGGGCCTTTGTTGTGGAGATATCGCAATCCAAAGGAAGTCAAAAGTAGTTGGGTGGAAAATCATGGTATTAATTTTGGATTGACATATCTCAAAAACCATATGCCGCAGATGTTTTTTTTCTCTTCTGTTGATAGGTATTGAACAGACCTTTCGTTTAATGTATATATAGATGGGTTTGGAGAACATTGATGGAAATGGAATTTTTTTTGGCAAGGGGTTAGCACTGCTTTTTTTCTAAAATATCGAAAAAAGTGAAGTCTAGAATTGTGCAATAAATTTTGCACCAGTGGAAAGGTGTGTTCAATCCCTTTCGAGCACTGGAAACCGCAGATTTTTGTTGTGGAGATATCGCAATCCAAAGGAAGTCAAAAGTAGTTGGGTGGAAAATCATGGTATTAATTTTGGATTGACATATCTCAAGAACCATATGCCGCAGATGTTTTTTTTCTCTTCTGTTGATAGGTATTGAACAGACCTTTCTTTTGATGTATATATCGATAGGTTTGGAGAACATTGATGAAAATGGAATTTTTTTTGGCAAGGGGTTAGCCTTGCTTTTTTTCTAAAATATCGAAAAAAGTGAAGTCTAGAATTTTGCAATTAATTGTGCACCAGTGGAAAGGTCTGTTCAATCCCTTTCGAGCACTGGAAACCGCAGATTTTTGAGGGGCTTTGTTCCGGAGATATCGCAATCCAAAGCAAGTCAAAAGTAGTTGGGTGGAAAATCATGGTATTAATTTTGGATTGACGTATCTCAAGAACCATATGCCGCAGATGTTTTTTTTCTCTTCTGTTGATAGGTATTGAACAGACCTTTCTTTTAATGTATATATCGATGGGTTTGAAGAACATTGATGAAAATGGAATTTTTTTTGGCAAGGGGTTAGCCTTGCTTTTTTTCTAAAATATCGAAAAAAGTGAAGTCTAGAATTGTGCAATAAATTGTGCACCAGTGGAAATGTCTGTTCAATCCCTTTCGAGCACTGGAAACCGCAGATTTTTGAGGGGCTTTGTTGTGGAGATATCGCAATCCAAAGCAAGTCAAAAGTAGTAGTTGGGTGGAAAATCATGGTATTAATTTTGGATTGACATATCTCAAGAACCATATGCCGCAGATGTTTTTTTTTTCTCTTCTGTTGATAGGTATTGAACAGAACTTTCTTTTGATGTATATATCGATAGGTTTGGAGAACATTGATGAAAATGGAATTTTTTTTGGCAAGGGGTTAGCCTTGCTTTTTTTCTAAAATATCGAAAAAAGTGAAGTCTAGAATTGTGCAATAAATTGTGCACAAGTGGAAAGGTCTGTTCAATCCCTTTCGAGCACTGGAAACCGCAGATTTTTGAGGGGCTTTGCTGTGGAGATATCGCAATCCAAAGCAAGTCAAAAGTAGTTGGGTGGAAAATCATGGTATTCATTTTGGATTGACATATCTCAAGACCCATATGCCGCAGATGTTTTTTTTTTCTCTTCTGTTGATAGGTATTGAACAGACCTTTCTTTTGATGTATATATCGATAGGTTTGGAGAACATTGATGATACTGGAATTTTTTTGGCAAGGGGTTAGCCTTGCTTTTTTTCTAAAATATCGATAAAAGTGAAGTCTAGAATTGTGCAATAAATTGTGCACTAGTGGAAAGGTCTGTTCAATCCCTTTCGAGCACTGGAAACCGCAGATTTTTGAGGGGCTTTGTTGCGGCGATATCGCCATCCAAACAAGTCAGAAGTAGTTGGGTGGAAAATCATGGTATTAATTTTGGATTGAAATATCTCAAGAACCATATGTCGCACATGTTTTTTTTTCTCTTCTGTTGATAGGTATTGAACAGACCTTTCTTTTGATGTATATAATGTATATATCGATGTGTTTGGAGAACATTGATGAAAATGGAATTTTTTTGGCAAGGGGTTAGCCTTGCTTTTTTTCTAAAATATCGAAAAAAGTGAAGTCTAGAATTGTGCAATAAATTGTGCACCAGTGGAAAAGTCTGTTCAATCCCTTTCGAGCACTGGAAACCGCAGATTTTTGAGGGGCTTTGTTGTGGAGATATCGCAATCCAAAGCAAGTCAAAAGTAGTTGGGTGGAAAATCATGGTATTAATTTTGGATTGACATATCTCAAGAACCATATGCCGCAGATGTTTTTTTTCTCTTCTGTTGATAGGTATTGAACAGTTCTTTTGATGTATACATCGATGGGTTTGGAGAACATTGATGAAAATGGAATTTTTTTTGGCAAGGGGTTAGCATTGATTTTTTTCTAAAATATCGAAAAAAGTGAAGTCTAGAATTGTGCAATAAATTGTGCACAAGTGGAAAGGTGTGTTCAATCCCTTTAGAGCACTGGAATCCGCAGATTTTTGAGGGGCTTTGTTGTGGAGATATCGCAATCCAAAGCAAGTCAAAAGTAGTTGGGTGGAAAATCATGGTATTAATTTTGGATTGACATATCTCAAGAACCATATGCCGCAGATGTTTTTTTTCTCTTCTGTTGATAGGTATTGAACAGACCTTTCTTTTGATGTATATATCGATAGGTTTGGAGAACATTGATGAAAATGGAATTTTTTTTGGCAAGGGGTTAGCCTTGCTTTTTTTCTAAAATATCGAAAAAAGTGAAGTCTAGTATTGTGCAATAAATTGTGCACCAGTGGAAAGGTCTGTTCAATCCCTTTCGAGCACTGGAAACCGCAGATTTTTGAGGGTCTTTGTTGCGGAGATATCGCCATCCAAACAAGTCAGAAGTAGTTGGGTGGAAAATCATGGTATTAATTTTGGATTGAAATATCTCAAGAACCATATGCCGCAGATGTTTTTTTTCTCTTCTGTTGATAGGTATTGAACAGACCTTTCTTTTGATGTATATATCGATAGGTTTGGAGAACATTGATGAAAATGGAATTTTTTTTGGCAAGGGGTTAGCCTTGCTTTTTTTCTAAAATATCGAAAAAAGTGAAGTCTAGAATTGTGCAATTAATTGTGCACCAGTGGAAAGGTCTGTTCAATCCCTTTCGAGCACTGGAAACCGCAGATTTTTGAGGGGCTTTGTTCCGGAGATATCGCAATCCAAAGCAAGTCAAAAGTAGTTGGGTGGAAAATCATGGTATTAATTTTGGATTGACGTATCTCAAGAACCATATGCCGCAGATGTTTTTTTTTCTCTTCTGTTGATAGGTATTGAACAGACCTTTCTTTTAATGTATATATCGATGGGTTTGAAGAACATTGATGAAAATGGATTTTTTTTTGGCAAGGGGTAAGCCTTGATTTTTTTCTAAAATATCAAAAAAAGTGAAGTCTGGAATTGTACAATAAATTGTACTTCAGTGACAAGGTCTGTTCAATCCCTTTCGAGCACTGGAAGCCGCAGCTTTTTGAGGGCCTTGGTTGCGGAGATATCGCCATCCAAAACAAGTCAAAAGTAGTTGGGTGGAAAATCATGGTATTAATTTTGGATTGAAATATCTCAAGAAGCATATGCCGCAGATGTTTTTTTTTCTCTTCTGTTGATAGGTATTGAACAGACCTTTCTTTTGATGTACATAATGTATGTATCGATGTGTTTGGAGAACAGTGATGAAAATGGAATTTTTTTTGGCAAGGGGTTAGCCTTGCTTTTTTTCTAAAATATCGAAAAAAGTGAAGTCTAGAATTGTGCAATTAATTGTGCACCAGTGGAAAGGTCTGTTCAATCCCTTTCGAGCACTGGAAACCGCAGATTTTTGAGGGGCTTTGTTGCGGAGATATCGCAATCCAAAGCAAGTCAAAAGTAGTTGGGTGGAAAATCATGGTATTAATTTTGGATTGACGTATCTCAAGAACCATATGCCGCAGATATTTTTTTTTCTCTTCTGTTGATAGGTATTGAACAGACCTTTCTTTTGATGTATATATCGATAGGTTTGGAGAACATTGATGATACTGGAATTTTTTTGGCAAGGGGTTAGCCTTGCTTTTTTTCTAAAATATCGATAAAAGTGAAGTCTAGAATTGTGCAATAAATTGTGCACTAGTGGAAAGGTCTGTTCAATCCCTTTCGAGCACTGGAAACCGCAGATTTTTGAGGGGCTTTGTTGCGGCGATATCGCCATCCAAACAAGTCAGAAGTAGTTGGGTGGAAAATCATGGTATTAATTTTGGATTGAAATATCTCAAGAACCATATGTCGCACATGTTTTTTTTTCTCTTCTGTTGATAGGTATTGAACAGACCTTTCTTTTGATGTATATAATGTATATATCGATGTGTTTGGAGAACATTGATGAAAATGGAATTTTTTTGGCAAGGGGTTAGCCTTGCTTTTTTTCTAAAATATCGAAAAAAGTGAAGTCTAGAATTGTGCAATAAATTGTGCACCAGTGGAAAAGTCTGTTCAATCCCTTTCGAGCACTGGAAACCGCAGATTTTTGAGGGGCTTTGTTGTGGAGATATCGCAATCCAAAGCAAGTCAAAAGTAGTTGGGTGGAAAATCATGGTATTAATTTTGGATTGACATATCTCAAGAACCATATGCCGCAGATGTTTTTTTTCTCTTCTGTTGATAGGTATTGAACAGTTCTTTTGATGTATACATCGATGGGTTTGGAGAACATTGATGAAAATGGAATTTTTTTTGGCAAGGGGTTAGCATTGATTTTTTTCTAAAATATCGAAAAAAGTGAAGTCTAGAATTGTGCAATAAATTGTGCACAAGTGGAAAGGTGTGTTCAATCCCTTTAGAGCACTGGAATCCGCAGATTTTTGAGGGGCTTTGTTGTGGAGATATCGCAATCCAAAGCAAGTCAAAAGTAGTTGGGTGGAAAATCATGGTATTAATTTTGGATTGACATATCTCAAGAACCATATGCCGCAGATGTTTTTTTTCTCTTCTGTTGATAGGTATTGAACAGACCTTTCTTTTGATGTATATATCGATAGGTTTGGAGAACATTGATGAAAATGGAATTTTTTTTGGCAAGGGGTTAGCCTTGCTTTTTTTCTAAAATATCGAAAAAAGTGAAGTCTAGTATTGTGCAATAAATTGTGCACCAGTGGAAAGGTCTGTTCAATCCCTTTCGAGCACTGGAAACCGCAGATTTTTGAGGGTCTTTGTTGCGGAGATATCGCCATCCAAACAAGTCAGAAGTAGTTGGGTGGAAAATCATGGTATTAATTTTGGATTGAAATATCTCAAGAACCATATGCCGCAGATGTTTTTTTTCTCTTCTGTTGATAGGTATTGAACAGACCTTTCTTTTGATGTATATATCGATAGGTTTGGAGAACATTGATGAAAATGGAATTTTTTTTGGCAAGGGGTTAGCCTTGCTTTTTTTCTAAAATATCGAAAAAAGTGAAGTCTAGAATTGTGCAATTAATTGTGCACCAGTGGAAAGGTCTGTTCAATCCCTTTCGAGCACTGGAAACCGCAGATTTTTGAGGGGCTTTGTTCCGGAGATATCGCAATCCAAAGCAAGTCAAAAGTAGTTGGGTGGAAAATCATGGTATTAATTTTGGATTGACGTATCTCAAGAACCATATGCCGCAGATGTTTTTTTTTCTCTTCTGTTGATAGGTATTGAACAGACCTTTCTTTTAATGTATATATCGATGGGTTTGAAGAACATTGATGAAAATGGATTTTTTTTTGGCAAGGGGTAAGCCTTGATTTTTTTCTAAAATATCAAAAAAAAAATGAAGTCTGGAATTGTACAATAAATTGTACTTCAGTGACAAGGTCTGTTCAATCCCTTTCGAGCACTGGAAGCCGCAGCTTTTTGAGGGCCTTGGTTGCGGAGATATCGCCATCCAAAACAAGTCAAAAGTAGTTGGGTGGAAAATCATGGTATTAATTTTGGATTGAAATATCTCAAGAAGCATATGCCGCAGATGTTTTTTTTTCTCTTCTGTTGATAGGTATTGAACAGACCTTTCTTTTGATGTACATAATGTATGTATCGATGTGTTTGGAGAACAGTGATGAAAATGGAATTTTTTTTGGCAAGGGGTTAGCCTTGCTTTTTTTCTAAAATATCGAAAAAAGTGAAGTCTAGAATTGTGCAATAAATTGTGCACCAGTGGAAAGGTGTGTTCAATCCCTTTCGAGCACTGGAAACCGCAGATTTTTGAGGGGCTTTGTTGTGGAGATATCGCAATCCAAAGCAAGTCAAAAGTAGTTGGGTGGAAAATCATGGTATTAATTTTGGATTGACATATCTCAAGACCCATATGCCGCAGATGTTTTTTTTTCTCTTCTGTTGATAGGTATTGAACAGACCTTTCTTTTGATGTATATATCGATAGGTTTGGAGAACATTGATGATAATGGAATTTTTTTGGCAAGGGGCCTTGCTTTTTTTCTAAAATATCGATAAAAGTGAAGTCTAGAATTGTGCAATAAATTGTGCACTAGTGGAAAGGTCTGTTCAATCCCTTTCGAGCACTGGAAACCGCAGATTTTTGAGGGGCTTTGTTGCGGCGATATCGCCATCCAAACAAGTCAGAAGTAGTTGGGTGGAAAATCATGGTATTAATTTTGGATTGAAATATCTCAAGAACCATATGTCGCACATGTTTTTTTTTCTCTTCTGTTGATAGGTATTGAACAGACCTTTCTTTTGATGTATATAATGTATATATCGATGTGTTTGGAGAACATTGATGAAAATGGAATTTTTTTGGCAAGGGGTTTGCCTTGCTTTTTTTCTAAAATATCGAAAAAAGTGAAGTCTAGAATTGTGCAATAAATTGTGCACCAGTGGAAAAGTCTGTTCAATCCCTTTCGAGCACTGGAAACCGCAGATTTTTGAGGGGCTTTGTTGTGGAGATATCGCAATCCAAAGCAAGTCAAAAGTAGTTGGGTGGAAAATCATGGTATTAATTTTGGATTGACATATCTCAAGACCCATATGCCGCAGATGTTTTTTTTTCTCTTCTGTTGATAGGTATTGAACAGACCTTTCTTTTGATGTATATATCGATAGGTTTGGAGAACATTGATGATAATGGAATTTTTTTGGCAAGGGGTTAGCCTTGCTTTTTTTCTAAAATATCGAAAAAGGTGAAGTCTAGAATTGTGCAATAAATTGTGCACAAGTGGAAAGGTGTGTTCAATCCCTTTCGAGCACTGGAAACCGCAGATTTTTGAGGGCTTTGTTGTGGAGATATCGCAATCCAAAGCAAGTCAAAAGTAGTTGGGTGGAAAATCATGGTATTAATTTTGGATTGACATATCTCAAGAACCATATGCCGCAGATGTTTTTTTTCTCTTCTGTTGATAGGTATTGAACAGTTCTTTTGATGTATACATCGATGGGTTTGGAGAACATTGATGGAAATGGAATTTTTTTTGGCAAGGGGTTAGCATTGCTTTTTTTCTAAAATATCGAAAAAAGTGAAGTCTAGAATTGTGCAATAAATTGTGCACCAGTGGAAAGGTGTGTTCAATCCCTTTCGAGCACTGGAAACCGCAGATTTTTGAGGGGCTTTGTTGTGGAGATATCGCAATCCAAAGCAAGTCAAAAGTAGTTGGGTGGAAAATCATGGTATTAATTTTGGATTGACATATCTCAAGACCCATATGCCGCAGATGTTTTTTTTTCTCTTCTGTTGTTAGGTATTGAACAGACCTTTCTTTTGATGTATATATCGATAGGTTTGGAGAACATTGATGATAATGGAATTTTTTTGGCAAGGGGTTAGCCTTGCTTTTTTTCTAAAATATCGATAAAAGTGAAGTCTAGAATTGTGCAATAAATTGTGCACTAGTGGAAAGGTCTGTTCAATCCCTTTCGAGCACTGGAAACCGCAGATTTTTGAGGGGCTTTGTTGCGGCGATATCGCCATCCAAACAAGTCAGAAGTAGTTGGGTGGAAAATCATGGTATTAATTTTGGATTGAAATATCTCAAGAACCATATGTCGCACATGTTTTTTTTTCTCTTCTGTTGATAGGTATTGAACAGACCTTTCTTTTGATGTATATAATGTATATATCGATGTGTTTGGAGAACATTGATGAAAATGGAATTTTTTTTGGCAAGGGAGCCTTGCTTTTTTTCTAAAATATCGAAAAAAGTGAAGTCTAGAATTGTGCAATAAATTGTGCACCAGTGGAAAGGTCTGTTCAATACCTTTCGAGCACTGGAAACCGCAGATTTTTGAGGGGCTTTGTTGCGGAGATATCGCAATCCAAAGCAAGTCAAAAGTAGTTGGGTGGAAAATCATGGTATTAATTTTGGATTGACGTATCTCAAGAACCATATGCCGCAGATGTTTTTTTTCTCTTCTGTTGATAGATATTGAACAGACCTTTCTTTTGATGTATATATCGATAGGTTTGGAGAACATTGATGAAAATGGAATTTTTTTTGGCAAGGGGTTAGCCTTGCTTTTTTTCTAAAATATCGAAAAAAGTGAAGTCTAGAATTGTGCAATAAATTGTGCACAAGTGGAGAGGTGTGTTCAATCCCTTTCGAGCACTGGAAACCGCAGATTTTTGAGGGGCTTTGTTGTGGAGATATCGCAATCCAAGCAAGTCAAAAGTAGTTGGGTGGAAAATCATGGTATTAATTTTGGATTGACATATCTCAAGAACCATATGCCGCAGATGTTTTTTTTCTCGTCTGTTGATAGGTATTGAACAGTTCTTTTGATGTATATATCGATGGGTTTGGAGAACATTGATGAAAATGGAATTTTTTTTGGCAAGGGGTTAGCATTGATTTTTTCTAAAATATCGAAAAAAGTGAAGTCTAGAATTGTGCAATAAATTGTGCACAAGTGGAAATGTGTGTTCAATCCCTTTAGAGCACTGGAATCCGCAGATTTTTGAGGGGCTTTGATGTGGAGATATCGCAATCCAAAGCAAGTCAAAAGTAGTTGGGTGGAAAATCGTGGTATTAATTTTGGATTGACATATCTCAAGAACCATATGCCGCAGATGTTTTTTTTTCTCTTCTGTTGATAGGTATTGAACAGACCTTTCTTTTGATGTATATATCGATAGGTTTGGAGAACATTGATGAAAATTGAATTTTTTTTTGGCAAGGGGTTAGCCTTGCTTTTTTTCTAAAATATCGAAAAAAGTGAAGTCTAGAATCGTACAATAAATTGTGCACCAGTGGAAAGGTCTGTTCAATCCCTTTCGAGGACTGGAAACCGCATATTTTTGAGGGGCTTTGTTGCGGAGATATCGCCATCCAAACAAGTCAGAAGTAGTTGGGTGGAAAATCATGTTATTAATTTTGGATTGACGTATCTCAAGAACCATATGCCGCAGATGTTTTTTTTTCTCTTCTGTTGATAGGTATTGAACAGACCTTTCTTTTGATGTATATATCGATAGGTTTGGAAAACATTGATGAAAATGGAATTTTTTTTGGCAAGGGGTTAGCCTTGCTTTTTTTCTAAAATATCGAAAAAAGTGAAGTCTAGAATCGTACAATAACTTGTGCACCAGTGGAAAGGTGTGTTCAATCCCTTTCGAGCACTGGAAACCGCAGATTTTTGAGGGGCTTTGTTGTGGAGATATCGCAATCGATGGGTTTGGAGAACATTGATGAAAATGGAATTTTTTTTGGCAAGGGGTTAGCCTCGCTTTTTTTCTAAAATATCGAAAAAAGTGAAGTCTAGAATTGTGCAATAAATTGTGCACCAGTGGAAAGGTGTGTTCAATCCGTTTTTGGAGCACTGGAAACCGCAGATTTTTGAGTGGCTTTGTTGTGGAGATATCGCAATCCAAAGCAAGTCAAAAGTATTTGGGTGGAAAATCATGGTATTAATTTTGGATTGAAATATCTCAAGAACCATATGTCGCACATGTTTTTTTTTCTCTTCTGTTGACAGGTATTGAACAGACCTTTCTTTTGATGTATATATCGATAGGTTTGGAGAACATTGATGAAAATGGAATTTTTTTTGGCAAGGGGTCAGCCTTGCTTTTTTTCTAAAATATCGCAAAAAGTGAAGTCTAGAATCGTGCAATAAATTGTGCACCAGTGAAAAGGTCTGTTCAATCCCTTTCGAGCACTGGAAACCGCAGATTTTTAAGGGGCTTTGTTGTGGAGATATCGCCATCCAAACAAGTCAGAAGTAGTTGGGTGTAAAATCATGGTATTAATTTTTGATTGAAATATCTCAAGAACCATATGTCGCACATGTTTTTTTATTCTCTTCTGTTGATAGGTATTGAGCAGACCTTTCTTTTGATGTATGTAGTATATATATCGATGTGTTTGGAGAACATTGATGGAAATGGAATTTTTTTTGGCAAGGGGTTAGCCTTGCTTTTTTTCTAAAATATCGAAAAAAGTGAAGTCTAGAATTGTGTAATAAATTGTGCACCAGTGGAAAGGTCTGTTCAATCCCTTTCGAGCACTGGAAACTGCAGATTTTTGAGGGGCTTTGTTGCGGAGATATCGCAATCCAAAGCAAGTCAAAAGTAGTTGGGTGGAAAATCATGGTATTAATTTTGGATTGACGTATCTCAAGAACCATATGCCGCAGATATTTTTTTTTCTCTTCTGTTGATAAGTATTGAACAGACCTTTATTTTGATGTATATATCGATGTGTTTGGAGAGCATTGATGAAAATGGAATTTTTTTTGGCAAGGGGTTAGCCTTGGCTTTTTTCTAAAATATTAAAAAAAGTGAAGTCTAGAATTGTACAATAAATTGTACTTCAGTGACAAGGTCTGTTCAATCCCTTTCGAGCACTGGAAGCCGCAGCTTTTTGAGGGCCTTGGTTGCGGAGATATCGCCATCCAAAACAAGTCAAAAGTAGTTGGGTGGAAAATCATGGTATTAATTTTGGATTGAAATATCTCAAGAACCATATGTCGCACATGTTTTTTTTTCTCTTCTGTTGACAGGTATTGAACAGACCTTTCTTTTGATGTATATATCGATAGGTTTGGAGAACATTGATGAAAATGGAATTTTTTTTGGCAAGGGGTTAGCCTTGCTTTTTTTCTAAAATATTGAAAAAAGTGAAGTCTAGAATTGTGCAATAAATTGTGCACCAGTGGAAAGGTCTGTTCAATCCCTTTCGAGCACTGGAAACCGCAGCTTTAGGGGCTTGTTTGCGGAGATATCGCCATCCAAAGCAAGTCAATTGTAGTTAGGTGGAAAATCATAGTATTAATTTTGGATTAAAATATCTCAAGAACCATATGTCACAGATACTTCTTGTTCTCTTTTGTGGATAAGTATTGAACAGAGCTTTCTTTTGATGTATATATCGATGGGTTTGGGGAACATTGATGAAAATGGAATTTTTTTTGGCAAGGGGTTAGCCTTGCTTTTTTTCTAAAATATTGAAAAAAGTGAAGTCTAGAATTGTGCAATAAATTGTGCACCAGTGGAAAGGTCTGTTCAATCCCTTTCGAGTACTGGAAACTATGTTAATATATATCTCAAGAACCATATGTCACAAATAGTTTTTGTTCTCTTTTGTGGATAGGTATTGAACAGGCCTTTCTTTTGATGTATATATCGATGGGTTTGGGGAACATTAATGAAAATGGATTTTTTTTTGTCAAGGGAGCCTTGATTTTTTTTTAAATATCGAAAAAAGTGAAGTCTAGAATTGTACAACATTTTGTACTTCAGTGACAAGGTCTGTTCAATCCATTTCGAGTACTGGAAACCGCAGATTTTTGAGGGGCTTTGTTGCGGAGATATCGCCATCCAAACAAGTCAGAAGTAGTTGGGTGGAAAATCATGGTATTAATTTTGGATTGAAATTTCTCAAGAAGCATATGCCGCAGAGGTTTTTTGTTCTCATCTGTTGATAGGTATTGAACAGACCTTTCTTTTGATGTATATATCGATATTTTTGGAGAACATTGATGAAAATGGAATTTTTTTTGGCAAGGGGTTAGCCTTGCTTTTTTTCTAAAATATCGAAAAATGTGAAGTCTAGAATCGTACAATAAATTGAACACCAGTGGAAAGGTCTGTTCAATCCCTTTCGAGCACTGGAAACCGCAGATTTTTGAGGGGCTTTGTTGTGGAGATATCGCCATCCAAACAAGTCAGAAGTAGTTGGGTGGAAAATCATGGTATTACTTTTGGATTGAAATTTCTCAAGAAGCATATGCCGCAGATGTTTTTTTTTCTCTTCTGTTGATAGGTATTGAACAGACCTTTCTTTTGATGTATATATCGATAGGTTTGGAAAACATTGATGAAAATGGAATTTTTTTTGGCAAGGGGTTAGCCTTGCTTTTTTTCTAAAATATCGAAAAAAGTGAAGTCTAGAATCGTACAATAACTTGTGCACCAGTGGAAAGGTGTGTTCAATCCCTTTCGAGCACTGGAAACCGCAGATTTTTGAGGGGCTTTGTTGTGGAGATATCGCAATCGATGGGTTTGGAGAACATTGATGAAAATGGAATTTTTTTTGGCAAGGGGTTAGCCTCGCTTTAATTCTAAAATATCGAAAAAAGTGAAGTCTAGAATTGTGCAATAAATTGTGCACCAGTGGAAAGGTGTGTTCAATCCGTTTTTGGAGCACTGGAAACCGCAGATTTTTGAGTGGCTTTGTTGTGGAGATATCGCAATCCAAAGCAAGTCAAAAGTATTTGGGTGGAAAATCATGGTATTAATTTTGGATTGAAATATCTCAAGAACCATATGTCGCACATGTTTTTTTTTCTCTTCTGTTGACAGGTATTGAACAGACCTTTCTTTTGATGTATATATCGATAGGTTTGGAGAACATTGATGAAAATGGAATTTTTTTTGGCAAGGGGTCAGCCTTGCTTTTTTTCTAAAATATCGCAAAAAGTGAAGTCTAGAATCGTGCAATAAATTGTGCACCAGTGAAAAGGTCTGTTCAATCCCTTTCGAGCACTGGAAACCGCAGATTTTTAAGGGGCTTTGTTGTGGAGATATCGCCATCCAAACAAGTCAGAAGTAGTTGGGTGTAAAATCATGGTATTAATTTTTGATTGAAATATCTCAAGAACCATATGTCGCACATGTTTTTTTATTCTCTTCTGTTGATAGGTATTGAGCAGACCTTTCTTTTGATGTATGTAGTATATATATCGATGTGTTTGGAGAACATTGATGAAAATGGAATTTTTTTTGGCAAGGGGTTAGCCTTGCTTTTTTTCTAAAATATCGAAAAAAGTGAAGTCTAGAATTGTGTAATAAATTGTGCACCAGTGGAAAGGTCTGTTCAATCCCTTTCGAGCACTGGAAACTGCAGATTTTTGAGGGGCTTTGTTGCGGAGATATCGCAATCCAAAGCAAGTCAAAAGTAGTTGGGTGGAAAATCATGGTATTAATTTTGGATTGACGTATCTCAAGAACCATATGCCGCAGATATTTTTTTTTCTCTTCTGTTGATAAGTATTGAACAGACCTTTATTTTGATGTATATATCGATGTGTTTGGAGAGCATTGATGAAAATGGAATTTTTTTTGGCAAGGGGTTAGCCTTGGCTTTTTTCTAAAATATCGAGAAAAGTGAAGCCTAGAATTGTGCAATAAATTGTGCACCAGTGTTCAATCCCTTTCGAGCACTGGAAGCCGCAGCTTTTTGAGGGCCTTGGTTGCGGAGATATCGCCATCCAAACCAAGTCAAAAGTAGTTGGGTGGAAAATCATGGTATTAATTTTGGATTGAAATATCTCAAGAACCATATGTCGCACATGTTTTTTTTTCTCTTCTGTTGACAGGTATTGAACAGACCTTTCTTTTGATGTATATATCGATAGGTTTGGAGAACATTGATGAAAATGGAATTTTTTTTGGCAAGGGGTTAGCCTTGCTTTTTTTCTAAAATATTGAAAAAAGTGAAGTCTAGAATTGTGCAATAAATTGTGCACCAGTGGAAAGGTCTGTTCAATCCCTTTCGAGCACTGGAAACCGCAGCTTTAGGGGCTTGTTTGCGGAGATATCGCCATCCAAAGCAAGTCAATTGTAGTTAGGTGGAAAATCATAGTATTAATTTTGGATTAAAATATCTCAAGAACCATATGTCACAGATACTTCTTGTTCTCTTTTGTGGATAAGTATTGAACAGAGCTTTCTTTTGATGTATATATCGATGGGTTTGGGGAACATTGATGAAAATGGAATTTTTTTTGGCAAGGGGTTAGCCTTGCTTTTTTTCTAAAATATTGAAAAAAGTGAAGTCTAGAATTGTGCAATAAATTGTGCACCAGTGGAAAGGTCTGTTCAATCCCTTTCGAGTACTGGAAACTATATTAATATATATCTCAAGAACCATATGTCACAAATAGTTTTTGTTCTCTTTTGTGGATAGGTATTGAACAGGCCTTTCTTTTGATGTATATATCGATGGGTTTGGGGAACATTGATGAAAATGGATTTTTTTTTGTCAAGGGAGCCTTGATTTTTTTTTAAATATCGAAAAAAGTGAAGTCTAGAATTGTACAACATTTTGTACTTCAGTGACAAGGTCTGTTCAATCCATTTCGAGTACTGGAAACCGCAGATTTTTGAGGGGCTTTGTTGCGGAGATATCGCCATCCAAACAAGTCAGAAGTAGTTGGGTGGAAAATCATGGTATTAATTTTGGATTGAAATTTCTCAAGAAGCATATGCCGCAGAGGTTTTTTGTTCTCTTTTGTTGATAGGTATTGAACAGACCTTTCATTTAATGTATATATCGATGGGTTTGGAGAACATTGATGAAAATCGAATTTTTTTTGGCAAGGGGTTAGCCTTGCTTTTTTTCTAAAATATCGAAAAAAGTGAAGTCTAGAATTGTGCAATAAATTGTGCACCAGTGGAAAGGTGTGTTCAATTTCTTTCGAGCACTGGAAACCGCAGATTTTTGAGGTGCTTTGTTGTGAAGATATCGCAATCCAAAGCAAGTCAAAACTAGTTGGGTGGAAAATCATGGTATTAATTTTGGATTGACATATCTCAAGAACCATATGCCGCAGATGTTTTTTTTTCTCTTCTGCTGATAGGCAGTGAACAGGCCTTTCTTCTGATGTATATATCGATGGGTTTGGGGAACATTGATGAAAATGGAATTTTTTTTGGCAAGGGGTTAGCCTTGATTTTTTTCTAAAATATCGAAAAAAGTGAAGTCTAGAATCGTACAATAAATTGTACACCAGTGGAAAGGTCTGTTCAATCCCCTTTCGAGCACTGGAAACCGCAGATTTTTGAGGGGCTTTGTTGCGGAGATATCGCCATCCAAACAAGTCAGAAGTAGTTGGGTGGAAAATCATGGTATTAATTTTGGATTGAAATTTCTCAAGAAGCATATGCCGCAGATGTTTTTTTTTCTCTTCTGTTAATAGGTATTGAACAGACCTTTCTTTTAATGTATATATCGATGGGTTAGGAGAACATTGATGAAAATGGAATTTTTTTGGCAAGGGGTTAGCCTTGCTTTTTTTCTAAAATACCTATCGAAAAAAATGAAGTCTAGAATCGTACAATAAATTGTACTTCAGTGACAAGTTCTGTTCAATCCATTTCGAGCACTGGAAGCCGCAGCTTTTTAGGGCCTTGGTTGCGGAGATATCGCCATCCAAACAAGTCAGAAGTAGTTGGGTGGAAAATCATGATATTAATTTTGGGTTGAAATTTCTCAAGAAGCATATGCCGCAGATGTTTTTTTTTCTCTTCTGCTGATAGGTATTGAACAGGCCTTTCTTCTGATGTATATATCGATGGGTTTGGGGAACATTGATGAAAATGGAATTTTCTTGGCAAGGGGTTAGCCTTGCTTTTTTTCTAAAATATCGAAAAAAATGAAGTCTCGAATCGTACAATAAATTGTACTTCAGTGACAAGGTCTGTTCAATCCATTTCGAGTACTGGAAAACGCAGCTGTTTGAGGGGCTTGGTTGCGGAGATATCTCCATCCAAAGCAAGTTAATTGTAGTTAGGTGGAAAATCATAGTATTAATTTTGGATTAAAATATCTCAAGAACCATACGTCACAGATACTTCTTGTTCTCTTTTGTGAATAAGTATTGAACAGAGCTTTCTTTTGATGTATATATCGATGGGTTTGGGGAACATTGATGAAAATGGAATTTTTTGTGGCAAAGGGTTAGCCTTGCTTTTTTTCTAAAATATCGAAAAAAGTGAAGTCTAGAATTGTGCAATAAATTGTGCACCTGTGGAAAGGTCTGTTCAATCCATTTCGAGTACTGGAAACCGCAGCTTTAGGGGCTTGGTTGCGGAGATATCGCCATCCAAAGCAAGTCAAAAGTAGTTGGGTGGAAAATCATGGTATTAATTTTGGATTGAAATATCTCAAGAACCATATGTCACAGATACTTCTTGTTCTCTTTTGTGGATAGGTATTCAACAGATCTTTCTTTTGATGTATATATCGATGGGTTTGAGGAACATTGATGAAAATGGAATTTTTTTTGGCAAGGGGTAAGCCTTGATTTTTTTCTAAAATATCAAAAAAAGTGAAGTCTAGAATTGTACAATAAATTGTACTTCAGTGACAAGGTCTGTTCAATCCCTTTCGAGCACTGGAAGCCGCAGCTTTTTGAGGGCCTTGGTTGCGGAGATATCGCCATCCAAAACAAGTCAAAAGTAGTTGGGTGGAAAATCATGGTATAAATTTTGGATTGAAATATCTCAAGAAGCATATGCCGCAGATGTTTTTTTTCTCTTCTGTTGATAGGTATTGAACAGACCTTTCTTTTGATGTATATATCGATGGGTTTGGGGAACATTGATGAAAATGGAATTTTTTTTGGCAAGGGGTTAGCCCTGCTATTTTCTAAAATATCGAAAAAAGTTAAGTCTAGAATTGTGCAATAATTTGTGCACCAGTGGAAAGGTCTGTTCAATCCCTTTCGATTACTGGAAACCGCAGATTTTTGAGGGGCTTTGTTGCGGAGTTATAGTTATCCAAAGCAAGTCAAAAGTAGTTGGGTGGAGAATCATGGTATTAATTTTGGATTGACATATCTCAAGAACCATATGCCGCAGAAGTTTTTTTTCTCTTCTGTTGATAAGTATTGAACAGACCTTTATTTTGATGTATATATCGATGTGTTTGGAGAACATTGATGAAAATGGAATTTTTTTTGACAAGGGGCCTTGCTTTTTTTCTAAAATATCGAAAAAAGTGAAGTCTAGAATTGTACAATAAATTGTACTTCAGTGACAAGGTCTGTTCAATCCCTTTCGAGCACTGGAAGCTGCAGCTTTTTGAGGGCCTTGGTTGTGGAGATATCGCCATCCAAAGCAAGTCAATTATAGTTAGGTGGAAAATCATAGTATTAATTTTGGATTAAAATATCTCAAGAACCATATGCCGCAGATGGTTTTTTGTTCTCCTTTATTGAGGGGTATTGAACAGACCTTTCTTTTGATGTATATATCGATGGGTTTGGAGAACATTTATGAAAATGGAATTTTTTTTGGCAAAGGGCTAGCCTTGCTATTTTCTAAAATATCGAAAAAAGTGAAGTCTAGAATCGTACAATAAATTGTGCACCAGTGGAAATGTCTGTTCAATCCTTTCGAGTACTGGAAACCGCAGCTTTTTAAGGGGCTTGGTTGCGGAGATATCGCCATCCAAAGCAAGTCAATTATAGTTAGGTGGAAAATCATAGTATTAATTTTGGATTAAAATATCTCAAGAACCATATATCACAGATACTTTTTGTTCTCCTCCGTGGATAGGTATTGAACAGACCTTTCTTTTGATGTATATATCGATGGGCTTGGGGAACATTGATGGAAATGGAATTTTTTTTGGCACGGGGTTAGCCTTGCTTTTTTTCTAAAATATCGAATAAAGTGAAGTCTAGAATTGTGCAATAAATTGTGCACCAGTGGAAAGGTCTGTTGAATCCCTTTCAAATACTGGAAACCGCAGCTTTTTGAGGGGCTTGGTTGCGGAGATATCGTCATCCAAAGCAAGTCAATTGTAGTTAGGTGGAAAATCATAGTATTAATTTTGGATTAAAATATCTCAAGAACCATATATCCACATACTTTTTGTTCTCTTCTGTGGATAGGTATTGAACAGACCTTTCTTTTGATGTATATATCGATGGGCTTGGGGAACATTGATGGAAATGGAATTTCTTTTGGCAAGGGGCCTTGCTTTTTTTCTAAAATATCGAAAAAAGTGAAGTCTAGAATTGTGCAATAAATTGTTCACCAGTGGAAAGGTCTGTTCAATCCCTTTCGAGCACTGGAAACTGCAGCTTTTTGAGCGGCTCGGTTGCGGAGATATCGCCATCCAAAGCAAGTCAATTGTAGTTAGGTGGAAAATCATAGTATTAATTTTGGATTAAAGTATCTCAAGAACCATATGTCACAGATACTTTTTGTTCTCTTTTGTGGATTGGCATTGAACAGGCCTTTCTTTTGATGTATATATCGATGGGTTTGGGGAACATTGATAAAAATGGAATTTTTTTTGGCAAGGGGTTAGCCTTGCTTTTTTCTAAAATATCGAAAAAAGTGATGTCTAGAATTGTGCAATAAATTGTGCTCCAGTGGAAAGGTCTGTTCAATCCCTTTCGAGTACTGGAAACCGCAGCTTGGTTGCGGAGATATCGCCATCCAAAGCAAGTCACTTATAGTTAGGTGGAAAATCATAGTAATAATTTTGGATTAAAGTATCTCAAGAACCATATATCACAGATACTTTTTGTTTTCTTCTGTGGATAGGTATTGAACAGACCTTTCTTTTGATGTGTATATCGATGGGTTTGAGGAACATTGATGAAAATGGAATTTTTTTTGGCAAGGGACCTTGCTTTTTTTCTAAAATATCGAAAAAAGTGAAGTCTAGAATTGTACAATAAATTGTACTTCAGTGACAAGGTCTTTTCAATCCCTTTCGAGCACTGGAAGCTGCAGCTTTTTGAGGGCCTTGGTTGCGGAGATATCGCCATCTAAAACAAGTCAAAAGTAGTTGGGTGGAAAATCATGGTATTAATTTTGGATTGAAATATCGCAATAAGCATATGCCGCAGATGTTTTTTTTTCTCTTCTGTTAATAGGTATTGAACAGACCTTTCTTTTGATGTATATATCGATGGGTTTGGGGAACATTGATGAAAATGGAATTTTTTTTTGGCACCTTGCTCTTTTTCTAAAATATCGAAAAAAGTGAAGTCTAGAATTGTGCAATAAATTGTGCACCAGTGGAAAGGTCTGTTCAATCCATTTCGAGTCCTGGAAAACGCAGCTTTTTGAGGGGCTTGGTTGCGGAGATATCTCCATCCAAAGCAAGTCAATTGTAGTTGGATAGGTATTGTAATTGGACAGGTATTCAACAGACCTTTCTTTTGATGTATATATCGATGGGCTTGGGGAACATTGATGGAAATGGAATTTCTTTTGGCAAGGGGCCTTGCTTTTTTTCTAAAATATCGAAAAAAGTGAAGTCTAGGATTGTGCAATAAATTGTTCACCAGTGGAAAGGTCTGTTCAATCCCTTTCGAGCACTGGAAACCGCAGATTTTTGAGGGGCTTTGTTGCGGAGATATCGCCATCCAAAGCAAGTCAAAAGTAGTTGGGTGGAAAATCATGGGATTAATTTTGGCTTAAAATATCTCAAGATCCATATGCCGCAGATGTTTTTTTATTGAACAGACCTTATATATATTGATGGGTTTGGGGAAAATTGATAAAATTTTAATTTTTTTTTGCAAGGGGCCTTGATTTTTTTCTAAAATATCGAAAACAGTGAAGTCTAGAATTGTACAATACATTGTCATTGTATGTATAATCTATAGTAATATCATGAGGTGGCTTTTATTTGCGCTGGATAACGTCACGTGAGGGCGCTAGTTTCTACATAAAAATTAGCAACATTGTCAGATTTGTCGCAACATTTTGTATAGACATCGACTTTAGAAGAAAGAGTAAGTTATATTTTATTCATTGACTAACAATAAAGGCAGTTGAATAAAAAATATATTTTTTTCTCATAGCAGGGCCAAAGAACAGATAAATTGCCAGTAAATAGAAAAATATTCAGTGCGTACGCGTGAATTTTACATTTAGTTCCGTTCTTTGATTTGGTTTGTTTTTTTTTTTTAATTTAATTTCCAAATTTTAGAAGTTCAAGTTCAAGGTGTTTTTTCTGGTGCATAATAATCTTGGTGAATACAAAATATTAATATAATAACAGAAAAATGTTCACTTCAATAAGTGCAGATACATCTATACATATTGTTTTGGGATTTTGTGAAGTTCAGTTTGTCCTGTAGGTTGTGAATTTTGGGATAAATAATTTATAATTATTTTGTAGATAATTCTAGGTTTTATTAAAACCCCTACAATGCAATTATGCACATATTTGCAAATGGAATTAATTGATGTTAAGTGCTGTGAAAACATTATTTTTTTTAAATGTGTGTAGTGTCAATAATTAGGTATATACATACTTATATACATGCCTTCTTTAGTATATCTTATTGAGTGAAGTGAATATTTATTTTTGTTTTTTTTTATTGAAAGTATTTTTATCAAGATTTTTGTTAACAACAATAATAAGAAAGGTGTGTGAATTTATTGAAAGTATAGCCTGTACAATTAAAAGTCGGCTGTTCTTTTTAATAAATACATATAGCCTTTTGAATTTCATCAAAGAGTAGGTATTTTATATTTTGTATAGTATCTTAAAATATAACATTTGTAATAAATAAAAGAGACTTATGAACAGCTGGGCTCAGGACTGCAGTGATTTATCCTCCATACCAATGTAAATGACCAGAGCATCATATTAATATGGTAATATATTTTTGTTTGTTGTACTTACAAACCTATCTGTTTTCCATTGTTTTCTCAAAAAAGTTATTCTTTCTTGCAGGCAAGGAAAATAGACAAGTATATCACAGTCCTAAGCATAATTTGGTTTCTTTAAGAACATAACCTCATTAAACTTTTTACAAATCAAATTAAACTTCTTGTAAATACAATTCACCAGTTGCAAAACAAATCAAATGAAGAAGGTACATACTCGTACATACATAAAGGTTATATAAAAGTTTTTTTTGCGACTTTCTTAGAGGGTTATTTGGGAAATTTGGAAGAATCTAGTCTGAACGCAGTTAATCGTTGTTTTAATCCGTTGGACTATTTATTGAATATATCTGTTTTTATGTCCATACCATTTTCATATGCAATTGTTTTATTTGAATTTCATGTAATAAAATGTTTGCTTTCTTATGTTCTTATTCACATGGTTTGATATTTGTTTCATATAAATTTATTTAAAACGATGGGTGGCAATGGCGCAGTGGATAAAGTGCTTGATTGCTAACTTAGACGTGTGGGTGGGTTTGATCCCCACGCTAGGCGCATTCTTTTCTAAGCCTCCAATTTTAATTGGATGCCGCCCATGGGTTAAAAGTGAGACGGTCAATACCTTGTTCTCAAATCCACTGTGCCAAACTAGTGCCGTGCAACTCAGGTTGCATTTAAAAGACCTTAGGTCTTACAGGCATATAGTAAAATTAAAAGAAAAAAACGATTTAATTTCCAAAAACGTGAATTTAATTTGGAAAGGCTATATGAAATCGACATCATATTTTTTGATTTACTAAAAATTTTCAAATATTATTAAAAATATACCTACCTACACAAAAATTCAAAAATGCAAAAATAGGTACATAATGAGTAACTACAAAAAAATCTGAAGTAGAAAAATTTTTTATAATGTAGGTATAGTATACCTAGTAGTACATACTGTTTTATCTTATAAAAAATTACTAGGTATATCCAATAGTTCAGAAATTATAGGATTTTGCCCTTTTTCTAGATTTTCTGTTGACACTTTATTTGAATCTAACCGTCACAAATTTAATAATATCAACATTACAACCATACCTACATCCCACATTGCTGGTAGTTATATCTACAACATTGCTGGATTTCGCACCAAAATTCAAAATTCTAATGATATTACCTACAAAAAAGCTATATCTCACCATAATTCAGATTTATGTGTCTCCAGTCTGAAAGTTCCTCAACATTATTTGTATATTAATATACATTTCCGCAACTTTTAGGGTTGAGAGAAAATATTCGATTTCGTCAATAGATGGCTACTAATTGAACGAACCAATTGATATTACTATAGATTATATATACAATGAAATTGTGCACTAGTAGAAAGGTCTGTTCAATCCCTTTCGAGCACTGGAAGCCTTAGCTTTTTGAGGGCATTGGGAGCGGAGATATCACCATCCAAAGCAAGTCAAAGTAGTTGGGTGGAAAATCATGGTATTAATTGTGGATTGAAATATCTCAAGAACCATATGGCGCAGATGTTTTTTTTTCTCTTCTGTCGATAGGTATTGAACAGGCCTTTCTTTTGATGTATATAACGATGGGTTTGGGGAATGGAATTTTTTTTGGCAAGGGGTTAAGTTTGCTTTGTTTCTAAAATGTCTTAAAAAGTGTGTTCACTACAGATTTAATAAAGAGTGATTTACATTTCTCGTTTATCGTAAGAGTGACTGGTTTGATTGACGATTTCTGAAAGAGTCTTCAAAACATTGACGCTACTCACTAATGTTAAACGAGCTTTTTTCACAAGTTTATGAGTTGGAAGTTAATCCAGCAGCATAGAGCAACCGCTCATTATATCAGCTAACGTTGGAAAATTTGAATCACCAATTCATGTGAACGCTCCAATATCTCGTTACTTTCTGACTTGACGATACCATACTTATTACCCTTTGGCATGAAAACAGCACCATTAGTTTCATTTCTAACAAAATGGCAGCCGACTAGACTCGAGATATTAATGTCTGTCTGTTCAATGTTGTCTTCTTCCGTGAATACAAATTCATTGAGTTCTATAAAGCCACTGTTACCTTCTCAAGTGGTCTTTTTCCCACTGGTAAGATTAATGCTCTATTAAATTAAAACAAAGTCAACAGAACCTTAACGTTGGCAAAATATAAACAAAACATTATTGTGATAAAGTGGAACCCTTATAGGTAAATTTATATTAAAGCCATTCGAGGTTAGAAAGTCAAATGGCAACTGGTGTTTTTTTTTGTTCCAAGATTCTGCTTAAAAGCAACAGGAAATTGCTTTTCACTCATGCAAGTGAAGGATTGAATATAATTTAGTGGAATATCACATAACATCGTCGCCATGTATATGTACAAGAGTTATAAGACTACAAAAGCAACGATAACGATTTTCAGACTCAGCTGGAATATAATATACGAAAAACACGATTAAACTCTTTTGATGTGTCACGAACTTGGCAAACAAAATCAAATAAATCAGATTGAGAGGGTGAGGTATGACTTATAAAAATCTTAAAAACTTTTATGAATTTGCCCACACAGTTTTAAAGAGTCATTGCACGTTATTTTGTAAGGATGTGTGCCTGTGTGTTTATTAAGGATAAAAGCATTTCAACTGGTGAAGGTTAATAATATTGACGTTCAGCTGTGGTGCGGAAATGCCTATAAGAATTATCCCCAAAACGAAATAAATAAAAGTTAAGCCTTGGATTTCTATAAAATTAAAGAAAATATAAAGCGTGTCCCATAATTCACACAAAATGTAATTAGCCTTAAATCGCAAGATCTGAATGGCCAATCTTGATCGCAAAAACGACGATTACACGATTAAAAAATAACTCGTGAAATAATAGAAATGTTTCTCTGGATGAATATGGCATGTTGTTCCGTTGAAACCACAGGTTAGTCACATACATATCTTGTAGTTTAGGCACTAAGGCCCATTTGCTAATACATAACTTAAGCATTTAAGTTCTAATTAAGGACTTATGTGATAGTTTACGCAGAGGAAAAAGTAGCCCTTAAGCGTTTTAATTTGAACATAAATATTTATGATTCATATCAGGAAACGAGGCTAATAATTGGGTTACAAACACCATTCTGCCCCAAACACCATTCTGTCCTTCCGATAATGCCTTTAGCTAAAAAAACACACCAAACAACCACGAGTTGGGGTTGGGATTATTTCTCAAGTATTACCCCAAATGCGACTATTTTGACGATTAACGAAGCTATCCAGATAAAAATGATCTTCATCATTGAACTTGTTGTTGTCCGAAAATCCATTCAACGAACTATCTTGGCGCTGTCTTTAGTTCTTAAGTCTTTCCTACTTTCTAGAAATGACCATAAAAATGAATCTGGACTGTCAAAACTCTAGCGAACTGCTTCGATGTTTTCTGTTAAAGGACTTGTGACAGGAAACCCTATTAACTTTTTCCCCAAATACACTGTAACACTGTACTATTAAATATCACAATTTGTAGATTATGGCACACCCGTTAGTACTAAAATATTGCTGAAATGCTCACTTACATATTTAACTAAGCGTGGCTTTTAAACTTAATATTTCCTAAACTGATCGCCGACAGGTCGAACGGATAGTGTTCTCATTTTGCTGAATACCGACCATTTACTGTCTTTCAATGTCTCCCTTTAACACAGGCAGTCTTTTGTCTTAATTGCTTTAAAAATCGGCCAGGCGCCTGACCTCTCTCGGATCTCAATTGATCATTGCTTTCCCAGGGGTAGGGATAGTTTAAGAAGGAGAGAAACAGGGAGGGATGTCGGTTAGTAATTAGGTATAGAGTGTCTACCTAAACATTTTTGGCCTTTGATTAAATTTGTACATAAATCGAACTCGAGATTTTAATCAAACTTTATATATTACGATGATAAGGGACACGAAAAAGTGAGTCCGCTTTTCCGAAGAAGCGATTTTCTTCAAACTTGGTACTTAAGCGTTTAAGCGTTTAAGACTCCATTTTTTTTCTTACCACCAAAAATAACGGTAGGCACTAGGTACCTGCAATACAATTTTTTGGTGCAAAAATGTTAAATCTCAATTATCTCCAAAACGATTCTAATGATCTTGATAGAAAAAAATCAGGGCAACCTTTTGGGTATAGCCTACATTTTGGTCAATAAGAATTTTAATTGTGATGTTATTAATGGTACCTGCCATATAACCTTTTTTCGATTTTCGACTATCTCATGAACGGCTCAACGGATTTCGATAACAAAATATACACAGGAGATCATTCAAACTCTTAATGATACGCCATACCAAATTTTTTTCTAATTTTTTTGAAAATTCAGTATTTCGAAAACGGGTAGAATTTTTTTTAATTATGTTTTAAAATGTATTACATTGAGTACTTAAAAGTCCATAACAAATAATTTAAAAAAAAACAGACATTTTATACATACAAAATTAAGTAAAAAGTTATTTCAATAAATTAAAGATTTTATTTAATAACTCAAAACACAATATTTACTTAGTTGCTTATATGAATATTTCAGAAGCTATGCTTTCATTTTTAGTAAGCTCTAATGTTTAATGTAATAGCAACTAAATAAATATTGTGGTTTAAGTTATTAAATAAACTTTTTAATATATTAAAATAAAAAACCGGGAGCGGGTCAAAATTCAGGCTTCAAAATACTGCATTTCAAAATTCTGTTTTTCTTGATTTTGTCTGCTTTTCGAAATTCTACTTCTCAAAATTCTGTCCATCAAGAAAAAAGAAAAAAATCATTTATTTTTTCAATTTTTAATTCAATTTTGTTATAACAACAGGAAGCGGAAAACAAAAATAAAAGAAAACAATCCATTAGGTAAACCTAAGTATTAAAAAAATAGTAAGAATTTAGGCGAGCAGAATCTTAAAAAGGAGAATTTTAAGAACATAATTTTTAAACCCGGCAGAATTTTGACCCCAACCCAAAAAAAAAACGTTAAAAATCTCCATTATCAAATTATGTAAAAAAATTACTTTCTGCTAAAAATCTTGTGGTTATGATGTGATTGAATATTGATTCCGTAGGTATTTAAACAAAATAGATTTTTACAAACTACTACGCCGCCTATTGGCATAAAAATCCTTCGAATGTGTAAAAATGTTTTTTTTTTGTAATTATTTTATAAACCTATGAAAAGTAAATTTTACAAAAATATAAAATGTTGAATGCACCGACAAAAAGAAAAAAAAATTATTTAAAATTCGTTACTGTTTGTTTGACTTTGTACTGATATGGCGGCCAAATTGGTGTATTCGGCATTCAATAAAACACGCGGGACTGAACGCAGCAGTGGAACGTAAACGAAATAAATATGAAATATGAAATATAGCTATACCCTGATACTTTTGAACGTCAAAAAAAAATTTCAAATCATCGACCGGAGAGATACTGTTCACTCCCCTTACTTCTTGCGCATCTTTGCAACTCTCTAAAAGTTGGTGGCAACTCAGTTTCCTCGGTCGAAAAGGGTCAATTTAGTATTACGGTATTTAGTGTTTTGAATGTTTCCAAGCTCTTTGGGCTCCAAACAAAAAATGTTAAAACCCTCCCATGTATCAGGTTTCCAGAAACCCTAAAAAAATAAAAAATTCCCCAGCCTTACTGCATAACTTTTTCGGGAATCATATTTATTTCACGAGATAACGTATGTATTAAGCTTTTTCTATACAGAGGAATTATTAGTGAATTTGATAAATCAGGATGATCCTTTCTGGGATAAAGAGTTATTAGAAAGTGCTGTATGAAGCCCCAATGTGCCTTACCTATACAATTGTTGTTGATATCTTGAAATTTGTTAATCTGTTCCAGAACTATAAATTAGTCCGACTTATTCGTAAATTTCATTTATACTCCAATTGTGAAGATATTTGATTTGAAATGAAATATAGGTTTTTGTGAAAAACTTATCTATGTATGCAAGAGTCGTATATAAAATATTTCCAAAATGTACTGACCTGAGAATTCTCAATAATTAATTACAAAGAGAGGGACTATATCAGCAGACATACAAAAATGTCCGTAGATATTACCACACACACACACACACACACACACAGATAAAATCAACAAATGAATAATTGAAAATCCATATTTTCAAATTTCTCCTTAAAATAAATGAATCTATTTAAGGATGTTCGTTAATGCTGTATCTTTGTATATATGTACCTACAATCTATATACAATCAGTTCATTTTCCTATTAATTCGACTTGTTCGAGTTATTTTGGTATGGGTTTATTGCCTTGATTCAGTTATAATAGTTTTAGGCATTGGCTAAAGTAAAGATAAAACCCTAAGTTTCTATGAACAACATTTTTATATCACTGAACCCAAAGGATGCTGTACGACCATACAACCGAACAACAGACGACCATTTGTTTTTATAGCTAAACATAAAACTAATTACGGTAAAATGAGTATATAGCCAAAACGAATAATAGATAAGCATAATAGTGGTGTTCTACTATATAATGTCAATAATGGATAATATAGCCTGAGCAGATTATGTAGAAGTTGGATTTTGCATAAAATTCTATTTCCTAATATTGGGTTAGGCCAAGAGGGTTTACATAAATGGGAATGTCCAGTTACTTTTTAAATCTTTATTACAAGGCTGGCCAAGATGTAGCAATTTTATAGATTGAAGTTTAGGTTCTTAAGTCTAAATATTATAAAGGGTTTTCCAATAAGAGGTGTTATTTTGAATAGCCCGCTATTTCGGTAGCTGTCACTTTTGAAGCTGTCATTTTTTGACATTTGACAAGTAGAAGCTACGCTATTAATAAAAATGGAACGATACACGCTTCAACAACGCATTGAAATTATTAAAATTCACTATAAAAATGGTGAAAATTTGGCAGAGACGGTTCGTAAAACTAAAACATTTTTGGGTCGTCGTGAAGCACCTTGTCGGACCGCAATACAGAAATTGGTGGACAAATTCGAGCTGTTGGGACAAGTTAGTGATGTGAAGAATAAAACCCGTGCACGTCGCTCAAGAACAACTGAGAATATTGCTGTTGTAGCCCAAAGTGTTGAAGAAAACCCAGGTTTGTCCATTCCTCGTCGTTCTTTGGAATTAGGCATTCCACAAACGTCATTACACCGTATTTTGCATAAAGACTTGGGTCTTAAGGCTTATAAAGTTCAGTTAACACAAGAACTCAAGCCGGCTGATCATCAACAACGTCGTGTGTTTGCTGATTGGGTCCTTGAAATGCATGAAAATGAACCGGAATTTCATCGAAAAATCATCTTGACTGATGAGGCCCATTTCCACCTCGGAGGCTACGTCAACAAGCAAAACTGTCGCATCTGGGGCTCGGAAAACCCAAGAGTTATTGTTGAAAAGCCTCTCCATCCTCAACGCGTGACTGTTTGGTGCGGTTTATGGTCCCGCGGGGTCATTGGACCTTACTTTTTCGAAAATGAGGCTGGAGCAACAGTTACGGTCAATGGATTGCGCTATCGAGAGATGATTAATGATTTTATATGGCCTGAATTGGATGGTATTGATCTGGACAACGTTTACTTTCAACAAGACGGCGCTACGTGCCACATAAGGAATGAAACCATCGATCTTTTACGGGAAAAGTTTCCGGACCGTGTTATCTCTCGAAGAGGTGATCACAATTGGCCACCGAGATCTTGTGATTTAACACCTTGCGACTTCTTCCTTTGGGGCCACGTGAAAGATAAGGTCTACGCCAACAGCCCAGCGTCGATTCAAGACCTAAAAGATGAAATTCGTGAGGCTAACGAGGACATAGGGCAGCCACTTTGCGATTTGGTTATGGAAAATTTCATGAAAAGGATATGTTCCTGTAAGCGTGGTCTTGGCGGCCATTTGGCTGATGTTGTGTTCCATTATTAACGGCATACCTTCCTCTTTATAATGAAATAAACATCTGATCATTTATCTCCAAAAATGCCATTTTTCTCTATACTCCTTCCAAAGTATCTCTTGTCTTGAAAAGGCAATTCTAACCTTAGTTTTTACTTGCGATATATGTAGGTACTATAAGGCAAGTTTTGCATTTAGCAAAAAAAATCCAACTCGAGATTTTAATCAAAGTTGACATTACGATGATCACCAACAAAATAAGTCCCACAATTCCGTCTGTTTGTTTGACTCAAAAAAATTTTTTAAATATTATGATATAAACGGTACTTGCCATTTTTTAGATTTTGAAATTTCTCATAAATGGCTCGACCGATTTCGATAAAAATATTTATGTAGGAGCTCCTTCAAATTATAAATAAAACTGCATACCATAATGTTCAAAAAATATATTTTTGGATTCAATGTTTCGAAAAGGGTCGGATGATTTTTTTTTTAAATTTTGTTTTTAAATTTATATTATGAAATATTTAAAATTGTCTAACCAGGTTAAATTTTTTTTTTAAATTTTGTATATTAAAAATTATGTAAAAAACGACTTTGAAAATATATTTAGATTCTTAATAGAAATATTTTGCATACGATGAAAACATAATAGCAAGTTCTTGTGATCCATTGGTGCATCTAATTTCATTCTCCATTGTACAATTATATTCAGATCAGAATTTAATACGTTTATCACTATATTACTGCTAGAGCTTTACATTCTTAAGGCGTAGATGTGTATCTGGAAATAAATAATGAACGCTGAGTAAAGAGAGGCGAGTAAAGTACCTTGGCATCTGGTTGGATCAGTATTTGTATTTCGATAGACATATAGGTGCTGCTCTGGCCAGGGCTATAGGGGAGCCTTTGCCCTGACAAAACGACTCTTTTATAGCAGCCGTGTTGACAGTAGGGTGAAGGTGATTTGTTGCATGGCCCTCATCAGGCCGATGATTGCCTACGGATGCCCGGTGTGGTTCAACGTTGCCCCTTCTCAAATGGAAAAGATTCGGGTGTTTGATAAGCAATGTCTTAGAAGTTGCCTTGGATTACACAGAACACCAGATTCGGAGTACACAAGATATTATTCCAAACAGGTTCTATACAACGGAGCCAACATAAACAGAATAGATAATTTTTTGGTTAAGCTGATTCGGGGTCACGTTGCAAGAGCGATGTCCTCAACTAACAGCTTAATTATTTGGGCTTATTACCCCAATAACGAATATTTTGTATAAGTTGTATCTAGTTTTAATTATTTTTAGTTTATCTTAAGGTAGTTTTTTAAGTCAAAAAAACCAAAATGATTTGATACTGAGTTTTTTCTTGGTTAAATAAAAATACAATAACTAGATTTAATTAAAATAGTTTTTAGGTCGAAAGACATTAGTATTAAGAGATATACTCGTAGTTTAGTTTAGAGCGCCTGTAAAGGGCCAGCAAATTAGTTGTAAGTTATTGGTAATTAGGCTAGTTTTATGAATTTTTGTCTAGCTTTAAGATAGTTATAAGGTAATAATAAATAAAAATGAATTACAAAAAAAAGGAAAGCTGAGTGTACTGCCATCAGCAAGAAAATTTATTGGATTAGAAGTTGCAGAAACAAGAAGGTCCCAAACTTAACGAAACCTTGAGGCACCTCAGCGTTTAGGTTGTGGATTTTTTTCTTTGATATTCATAAAAGTATACTATCTATAAGGTCAATTTATTTAAAATCAACTAGTTTCAGAAATTGAAGGTCCGATGAAATATTTTAGTCAAAGGTTAACTTTTGTGCAAGGCTATTGAAGATAATTAGCACATCTGTAGCGGAATTTTCAAAAAAAAAAGTTACTAAATACTCAAAACAGATCAGCTGGTTTAAATATAAAAGTACCTGGCAGAAAAATGTATTGCTTGTATTCCAAACCAGATAGTTAATTATATATTCGTTTATTATAAATTTAATGTTAAATCTATTTTAAGTGTCATCAACAAAAGTTAAAACCAGTGTAATTTACGAAATACTTACATTTTGTATCAACTTCTGCATTCTTTAAAGGGAAAATCAAATTGATAACAGATTTACAGACTCCTTAATTATTATTATATGCTTTGCTCATCCTCAAAATCTGGAACGGGAAAATCAAATTTTTTTGGCAAACTTCGACTTATGAAAATACATACTAAGATAAGTTCGAAATGTAAAATTATCTATATGTAAAATAATATCTCCTTGGGTGCCATTTCAAAATAATAAAAGTAGGCGTGGCAGTAAGCGGATTTTACTTATTCTACTTTGATTTTTTTTTTATTTTAAGAGCAAACTATTAAAATTTAATCCAAATCGTAAGAAACGTAGAAATGATACAAAATTGCGCTTAGAAATGGGCGAATCTTAATAAATCAAAATTTTCAATTTTTACTTGCGATATAGGTGGGTACTATGTAGGGCAAGTTTTGCATTTGGAAAAAAATCGAAGTAGAGATTGTAATAAAACTTGACATTGCAATTAAAGAGAAGTCAAAAAATGGGATACTGTAATCCATATATGTATATGTTTGTCTGTTCAACGATCTACAGCCTAAACGGCTGAAGCGATTTTCTTCAAACTTGGTATTTAAGAGTTTTAGGTGATTATTTCAAATACATTTTTGAATCTTTTTTAAAACCCCAAAATATTAACAGTACCTGTCACACAATTTTCTCTTCGCCATTTTAATTATCTCGAACACGGCTTTGATGATTTTAATAAACCTATAGTAATAGTGCACAGATTTGCACTATTACTATAGGTAGATATAGTCTGCTTACATTTTGCCTTCATTTTTTTTTACATATTTTTTGATTGATAAAACTAGACGAATTTCGATAAAAATGTTTATATAGGAGATCCTTCGAATTATAAAAAATAATGCGCACCATTATTCATTATTCAATTTTTTTTTTTAATTTTTGAGAAATAAAATACATTTTGTATATAAATTTTTAAGGTTATGTTAATAAAAACATAAAATTGCAAATTACAGTAATTTTGTATATTTTAAAATGCACGACGGGATCGCATGTTCTTGCTCTTATGATCGATCACATCGTATGCACAAGATTCTTGGTCGAAACGGCTAAATATATTTTTAAATTCGTTTTTTACAAAAAATCATTAATTATTTTCTAAAAAAAAATAGTATAAAAATTTAAAATATTTAATAATATAATCGTAAACACAAAATTTCAATAAACAACATCCACCCGTTTTCGAAATATTGAATTTAAAATAGAAAATGATTTCTCTTTTCAAAAATCCACAAAAATATTTTTCCAAAATTTTGGTACATGCAGTGTTATTTATGATTTTAAGGACCTCCTTTTCATTTTTTTTATCGAAATCTTTAAAACCGTTTATGAGAAAGTCGTTAATAACAAAATAGTATAAAAAGTTTTGGGCCAAAATGTAGACTATACCGAAAGAAGTGCATATACTTTTTTTAACCAAAATCTTTAGATCGTTGTATGGCATGTTTGATTGAAATATCGATTTTTGAAATAAAAAGATAAAGATAAAATAAGCCAAAAATGTTTTTAAAAAAAAACTTTTAAATTTGTTTTATTATATTGTTTTCGATTGAATCGTTTGACAACATTAATATTTGTTAAAATACAGCGACGCGTTTCGGTTTCAATGTTCATTTTAGAGCTTAATTTGATGACTTGTGGTGTAATTTTGTCAATGAATAGAACAGAACAAGACAAGCTTCTCAACGACAAATTAACAATAACATACAACACACTATACAATCTATACAATACCGCAATCACATACGAAAGGAAACCACCGTTTTTCACTAGCTTATAAGATATTATATCTTACTGTGTATAAGCAATATCGTAAATTAAATAAATAAATAAACAACATAAGAATCAGCTACCCACCAAAAAGAAACAATTGGCAAAATTACACCACGAAGATGAAACATTAGCTGTGTTTTATTGGAAAATTTATCCGCCGTAAGTTTATCCGTCGTATCATTTTACATACCATTCGATACGGTCGATAAAAAGCTAAAGTAGAAGCTACGGCGGATGGCTAGATGACGTTTATTCGAGTCTCGAATTTGATTTTGTTAGTTTTGTTGGTACGATTGATAGTTGGGTTGAATCTCGATGGATGTGTTCATGGAGTGTTATAATTATTAATTTTATTAATAAGACAAATCAACCTTTTTGATTCTTTTTTTTTCTTTTTTTTATAGTTGGCCAGTTTATATTTCTAAGATCTTAGATAATTCCATTTTTTTAATAAATTATAAACTGTTCTTCTGAAAAGTTTCTGACTTTTACTATTAAAAACTATATTCTTTGCTTAGTTATTTTCTGGAGTATGTCTAAAATTCCACCTATATCTGTAATTTTGCATATCCCTAATGTCAATTAATCAATTTTAACAAATTTCGATTTCCATTTTGAAAAAAAAAAATCAATATCTATGGAATGAATTCGGTTTTACTTTTATTTTTGACTAACTAAGGCCAATATTCGTTTTGTGTTCAATTTTTATTGATAGTTATAAATAAACGGAGTTTGGTGAAAATATCATCTTTTTATCTAGATCTTCAAAAAAGCAATGTGAGAAGACAAACCGCATTGAGTGGAACTGCACTATAGAGGAACTGCTCGACACTGCGCCGCAAGATATTTATTCGTATGAAATTCTATGAGCTATAATGCCAGGCGCGCACATATGCAACTTACAATTTTGCAACAGTTTGGTTGCTAAAGTGAATACCATGGACTTATGCACATGCAAAAACTATTCAGTCCGCGATTCGAGCAACTTAAAAGTTTGTGTTTTGGTACAAATCGAACGATGGCCCCAAATAAGTTCTTCAGTTTGAATCACACCGAACTATGTAACTAACTAACAATATGTTGTCTGTGTGTTGGTTTATCTCGTGGATTGATTTTTAAGTTGCTTGTGTGCGCGATCATCGTTCAATTAGTGATTAAACTATTTCGTTTCCGAAAAAAATGCATGTGCGCGCCTGGCCTTAGCGCACTAAGCGGCAACTGAACTTCACAAATGTGCTTTTTCCTCACTGTTTAATGGACATTGGCCATGAACCGTATTCGCTTCACTACATGGACATGGACTAGGCGTACAATTTTGTGATCCCATTGTTTTTTTTTTTGGACATGTGCATGGAAATTGCAAACCAAATGTTAACTATTTGTCCCTTAATCCGCGTATGTTAAGTGCAGTATGATCTCTGTTGAGTGAATATTGAATTGAAAGCTAAACATACTCAGGAAATAAATATATAAATTGACTTGAAAAATAAAACTCTAGCTATCGATCTACTCAGGAAAAAAATAAAAGCATGAAATATAAAGGGGAAATGTAAGGGGAGTGAACAATTTAAACTACGTTGTACTGCGCGTTCAAAACCAAGACACATTAAAAGGAAATAAGCAAATTATGTTCCGGCAATTATATTTCTTCGTGTAAAAGGCATAGACGGTTCTTAAAGCAATAAAAAAATTGCCCTGTGTAAAAAGGGACTTGACCATAGTCTATGAACAAACCCGTTCACTTATCATTTCCTTTCTATTGGTGCAAAATGAATGTTCGAATATAAAATTGCAAATGCAGAAGAAGTGAACACAAGAAATAGTTTTGAAACTTAAATTAAATATTGGTACGTTTTTCTACTTTCTATTTTATATGAATAAAAGCTAATTATTGTTCCTAATTTTGATTTTTTAATAATTTTACTTTGCAAAAGACTCTTTCATTACTTGTAACTGCTGTGCAGGTGTACAATTTTTACAAAAATAAAAAAAGCTACGGTCCATTATACGGTCGATGCGTTTTTTTTGGGCTTTACTTACGGTACTATGGATAGATTCCCAATAAAACACAGCTATTGAGTCCGAAACGCGTCGCTGTATTATAACAAATACGTATATTAATGTTGTCAAACGATTCAATCCAAAACAATATTTTCTAAGTCAAAACTTGCCCTTGCAGAACAAGTACCTATATCGAAATTAAAAATTTAGTAAAAAATTACTGGACATATTTTTAGCCGTTTTTACTATGAATTTTGTGCAAGCTATGTGATCGAATATTAAAGCAAATACGTGCGATTCAGTCATGCATTCTATTTCTTCTTGTTTAAAATATAATCTGAAAAATCCTGCAACCCTGATTAAGTCATTCTCGATAATCTTAAAAATAAATAACTGGTAGCGAGCCGATCTTACCTTAAATATTTTTGAATTTTTCTCTTGCTTATAAAAACTAACTCTTAGATTTTATGTCAAATAGTTGGAGCTGTGTCCGAGAAACGAAAAAATGTTAAAAGTGGGCGTGGCAGTAAGACGACTTAACTAAAATCAAATACTTAATTCTTGTGATTCATATATAAATAAACTCTGAAAATGTCATTAAATCAAATTTAAATAAATGTCATCGGTAATCTCCAAAAAATAGAGCGGTTTTCGAGAAGTACTGCATAGGTACGAACATTTTCGAAAAAAATATTCTATTTCAACTTGATTTTTTCTTTTGAAAATTCAATAATTCCACGATTTTTGTTGGTATTATATTTTATAAATTTGTATTATTAAACTCAAACTTAAAATTGTCATACGAAATTTTGTTTAAAAACATTTTTAAGAAATTTTGTATAAAGAATAGCTAAGAATCTTCTACTTACTGTGTTATCGAATATAATGGCAAGTCCGTACGACTCTGTCGTTCATTTTATTTCACATTGAAACCCACTCGAATGAGAAAGTCCGTGTTGCAGAATTGCATTTATTAAATGACTTTTTATTTGCCTAAATTAACTAATTTTCTCATAGACACATTGGTATTTATGATATAATCGCGTTTATTTCCACAGACTGAATTTATGACAATTTTTTTTTGACGTAAGTTTTATCAACAAGTATTTTATATAATTTAATTCATTTTATGGCCAGCAGTTCACGACCGCAGAGTAGTTGAGAATTTCCAATACCTTAGCAACATTTACTCTGCGGTAGGAAGAATTTCGTGGTTGTCCATTCAGCTCTTAATTTAAATTCTGCCAAACAATACTGAACAACCTCTAAAAACGTCATCTTACTCGTACTACAATGCTTTATTTAACAATAGCAAGGGGAAAACTCCTAGCTAATGCTAACCGTAGATTGACGTTATTTTTTTTTATGATTGTGCTCACGTTTTGTCAATCGTGGTTGCATAGAACCCTTTGACAACATACCTGACACGTGTTTCAACTATACAAGGAAACAACCCAAGCTAGAGTATGTACTTAGTGCTGCAAGGCTTTTCAACGAAAGAATAATCTGCAAAAATAGCGCTGAAAAATTCCAATTTCACAGTAGAAAGTGTTTTTGAAATAAAAAAAAAAATACATATAAAAATAAAACTTGTACATTGCTGTCAGTCTCTCTCAACTGCTCCAAATACAGCGACACACCTAACTTCCCTAATACTTTTTTTTTGTTGCAGGAAATCCTTGGATAAACTCGATATTGTATAAACCAACACTTTGAACAGGGATAAATAAAATCCTGCAATTTTGCTTGTTTGTTAGTTTGCAACACTTTATTCGAGCATCCTTTTTACAAATTTTCTTCTTTTTTTTTTCTCGTTTGGATATTGTTAGTTTAAGGATAGGGTAAAAGTGGAACTGATATTTCCATAGATATGTCGAAATCTATACTTGTCATCGAGGATGTTTCCCACTTCTGACCTAAAAGTATACCTATTGTTTAATTCCTAAAGTTTTTAGTTCCCTGGTGTTTTTTGTACAATTGAAAGATGAGTTTCGACTGTAATGAAAATTAATTTACCAAAGCCGCCAAACAAGGAATGCGGGTTTTTAGAGGAAAAAGTGGGGTTCTTCCACTTGGGTGCGGAACTATGTACGAGTATTTGTATGAAACCCTTATTGTCTATGAAATTTTAAAAATAACTCCAACCAAGGGGTATTATGACATACCTAATGAAATCATTATTAATTCACACGGATGAACATTGAGGTTAGTCTTTCAAGGGAAGTAAGTCTTTTAAAGGAATAAATCGGATTGGATGGATTATAAGCAGATGACTTGACCGCATTCATTTTTGCGGTTTGTATTCTCAGAAGGCCGGACACGTTTTGGTTCAATGAGCTCATCGGGATTTAGAAATTGGTCAGTTTGATTGATTACCACATTTAGATTTCTGCGTGTTTATGTGTCCGTGAGTATTGCTTTTTAGGCCCGTAACCAATGAATTTTCTTTGTTTGGTGTATATCACTGTTTCCACAGTTTTGTAGAAATTATTTAGTTGACTACTTTCTAGATAGCATTTTACACATTTCCTTCGATAGTGAGAAAGCATGAAAACAAAATTTCAATAAAAAAAAAAAATTTAAATTGTTTCCACGATTTTTTAGTTATTGTTGAAAAGTAGATGATAGTGCTTTGAAGGAATTCAAGGAATTGCTTAACTCGTATGCATACATTCTTATAAGGTAGAATTCAAGAGGATTTTCTTTCAACAAACACTGGTGTGGCTCGTGAGACCATATTATTAATCCTTACCATTTTAATTTATCAATTAATGATATTCCTTGGAATTTTAGAGTTTGTCGATAGAAGAACCGAGTTTGAAAGCTGCACGTCGTTGATAAATCTAGTCATACTTTTTAACCAATACGATGGACCGAACTCACAAATACTAGAAAATGACTAAATAAAATTCAAAGACTCGTATGCTTATACATCACAGGAATAATTAGAAAACGACCTAAAGCAGCAATGGAAGTCATCCTTCAGCTGACTCCTTTACATGTATTTATGGAATGTGCTGTCAAGGGGACCATTAAACGATTCACCGATAAGGGACTGAGCCAGGGAAAATACTTTCTACCAGAATCGAAGACTATTTCTCCAAGACACCTTTAGCATATTTTCGTGACATACCAAGAGATAGTATGATAAAGAAATTAAGCTGCAAAAAAGAGTGGATACGAGTAGGTAAAAAAACTAACTATGAACTCAAGGTAATTACTATTAAATGGTATACTGATGCATCGAAAACATCTAAAAGGACTGGAGCGGGACTCTTAGACCTAGAACCAAAATTTCCTTACCGATATAAGACAGTCAACCAGCATCTACCCGACGGAAGTAAACGCCATAGGAAAATGCTCATTAATAAACCTTGAGAGTTTTAAACTCAATTAAAATATAGATATCATGTCGCAGATAGCCAAGTCGTACTAAGCTCATACGACATTAGTTCAAAGGTTGTATGGGAGTGCGTGAGCAGACTAAATCGTTCTCAACAATTGAACATTTCGGAGACATCATTGAGACGAATTTTGCATAAAGGCCTTGGTATGACGCCATACAAAGTCCAATTGGTTCAGGAGTTGAAGCCAACTGACCATCCAATGCGTTTTCGCTTCGCTAAGTGGGCCTGCGATCGACTTAGAGAAGATGCCGATTTTGCCAATATTTGGTTACAACAGGACGGCGCTACGTGCCACACAGCCGAAGCTACACTCGATGTTTTGCGCCCCGTTTTTGAAGATCGCATTATCAGCCGCAGAGCTGATGTCGTTTGGCCACCTCGGAGCTGCGATTTGACACCGTTGGACTATTATTTGTGGGGTGCCGTAAAAGATAAGAGTTACGCCGACAAGCCAGAGACAATTGACGCTTTAAAGGACAATATTCGTGAAGCCATTGGTGAAATACAGCTGCACACAATCGATAATGTGCTTAAAAATTGGACCTATCATGTAGGCTACTGCATGGCCAGCCGAGGCAGCCATTTGAACGAAATTATTTTCCATTATTAACCGGAAGGATTGTACTTTCAAATCAAAAAAAAAATTTGAGAAAATATTCAGTAGTTTTTTTTATAGCATTTTCAAAAAATAAAAGTTATTTGGCGGACCCTATATTTACATCTGCAACATTTCTTTAATTTTTTTTTTTAATTTGTTATGGCAATTTAATGTATTTAATCTTACAAGCTTAAAAATATAATTTCGAAAAACAATCGCCATCCGTTTTCGAAATATTGAATATTCAAAAAAAAATATTTTTTTCGAAAACGTTAACAATATCCACTATCAAAGTGGATAAAAAAAATTCTTACATAGTCAATATATTTGGTCCCTTGAATCAAAGATAAAAATCAATTCAAATTGCTTTTGCCAATACATAAATTCAAAACGAAAGTCATTTGGAATTTAAGCTTGTATGAACTATAATAGAACTATAAGTTGTGATCTTAAGAAAATTTGTAATTTATTCGCTTCGTTTTTTCAATCTAATTTTAAGTTCAGTTCATTTAGTTCTGAGTTGGATTTAGAAATTTCAACTATTACTGATATGGGACACCTAGCTCTAACTGAGGATAAGATTCTGTTGGAACTGGGTAATTTAGATAGCAGTTTGAGTTTGCCTACTGACAATATTCCTGCAATATTTTTGAAGAATTGTAGATCGAATTTGCCAGTCCATTTTCAACTCTTCTCTTAGTAATAGTGTTTTCCTTCACTGCTGGAAAAGCTCCTATATAAATCCCATTTTTAAATCTAGCTCTAAGCAATCAGTAGAAAACTAAAGATCCATTGCTAAGCTTCAGTTGATTCCAAAAGTTTTTGTATCCCTAGTTAAGAAAAGAATGTATGAGGTTGTAAAAGATTTTATTTCCCCTTTTCAACATGGATTTGTCAGTGGAAAATCTGCTGCAACCAATATTACATACTTCACAAATTTTTGCGTGAATTCAATAAAAAGTAGCAGTCAAGTAGAGGTTGTGTACACTGACATTTCGAAAGCATTTGACAGAGCGAACCACAACATATTGTTAAAAAAACTTAAGTTATTAGGTTTTCATTCTCAACTATTTAAGTGGATCAATAGTTATCTGACAAATCGGGTTCAATATGTGAAAATAGGCCCATAAAAATCAGAAATAATTTCAAATGTCTCGGGAGTTCCTCAAGGCAGTCATTTAGGACCGCTTTTGGTTTTACTATTTATTAACGACTTGCCTCATATCATTTTATATTCTTCATGTTTAATTTTTGCAGGTGATGTAAAGATATATAAAGTGATTAAATCTTCAAAAGATTTCGAGCAACTTCAGAATGACCTAGATAACTTATCTGAATGGTGTTTTCTGAATGACCTTTCATTAAATACCAGCAAATGTAGTATAATTTCTTTTTCAAGATCTTCTTCTCCGTTCGTTTTTTGTTATAAAATTTTAAACTTAGGAGTGATATTTGGCTCTAAGTTAGAGTTTAAGTTGCATATTGATTATATTGTTCTTTGCTTGGGTTTCTAACTAGGAATTCTAAAGATTTTAAATGTCCATACACGTTGAAGTCTCTTTATGTTAGCTTCGTCCGTCCTGTTTTGAAATATTGCAGTGTGGTTTAGTGTCCCTATTACAAAAACGCTTCAAATCAAATTGAAAGAATCCAGAAAAGATTCACTAAATTTTTGCTTCGGTATCTAAACTGGAATTTGCCGCTGCCTCCATTTGAAACCAGGTGTATCTTAATTGATCTAAAAAGTCTTGTGGCAAGAAGGGTTTACTTCCTCGTTTCCTTTGCGAGAGATATTGTGACGGGGCATATAAATTGTCCACTTTTAATATTGTTGCTTAGACCATATAGTCCAGCTCGATTTTTAAGACCTACTGTATACAATTTTTTCGTAATCCCGCAACATTCAACAAACTACGGTTGTAATGAACTAGTTACAAAAGCTTGTAAATCTTTGAACAAATATGCTGATGTAATCGATCTTAATTGTTCAAGAGATATTTTTAGAAGAAAAATAATGAACTTTATTGTAATCAAGTAACCTTAAGTAAACCTATGTAAATTATTTATTTATAGTAGTTATACTTTTATTCAGTTGCTTGTATCATGAAATGCAATAGTAATAGTTTTGTAATTATAAATTAAATTGTTAAGTGTAAGAAAGCTTATACTTATAGGAAATAAATGCATAAATAAAATTGTTAAAGTTGTTGAGAATATTGGAAACAAATATTCTTTTCTCTCCATAAGCGGTTTATTATTTTGTCGATGTATACATGGACCTTCAAGTTTCCAAGGAAACATAGCCGTCAAACGAAACGAATATGCTTTTTGGGCTTCTTCATCATTATGTTACTAAAAAGTATGTTAAAATAATCTTTTTTTTACACGACATCTCATTAAGGATAAAATTCCCACGGGCAACGTTTCATATATATTTTTGTTTCGCACGGATGAACGAAGACCCTTTTGTTTCCTATATCACGAAACGAACAACATAACTCGAATAGACGAAAACATTTTTTCATTAACATTAACGTCATGCCGGGTGTCACACCTTCATTTGAAAAAAAAAACACACGAATTAATTAATTGCTGTCAGCACGAATAAATATATATTGTACAAGTCTACCTGCCTAATGTATGTTTGTATATAAATAAAAGTAAACATTTCTTTCTACATTCAAATCTTTAAAAATATATTTGATGTGTAACTGTAAACCCTTTTAACATTTTAAAATTTGTACATCCCTAAGAACAAAATCACTTCAATATTTCATGGTTTTATAACATCAATTTATTTTTACCTGGGATTTTTTTTTGGTATTTGCCAGTTAACTTAATCCGTCAACACGATCTGAATAAATCCCTTATTAAGCTTCATTTGAATTGAATGAATCTACAAACCTTAAGGGCAAGAAATAAAAATAAAATACTTTACATTAAGATTTGTATCAAGGAATAGGGACCCTATTAAAAAGGCAAATTTTACACAAACTTTATTTGGGTAGAAAGCATGTTAACATGGAGAATGAATTTGGTTTAATGGAGGGCTTACTGTGCACTAAATATGGTCAAGAAGAAATGGTTTTATGCAACATACACATCAACACATTACACCTCAGGTCATAAGTCAATTTCTCGACAATTTGTGAAAGATTGAAAAAAAAGCTTCTTAATTTGGTTTATTGTAAAGGGTTATCCATTTTGCTGTTTCAAAAGTAAACGTAAATAAAACACATATTTTTGTGCATGATATTTCTTTTTTATATTAAAGTTTGAACGTTGACATTATGTGTGAAACACTACATCAATTAAATGACCACCACGCGAATTGTTGCAAGCATCGATTCTTTTGAGGTAATTTTCGACCACTTTTTGACACATATTGGGCGGTATCTCAGCCATAACTTGACGAATACTGGTTTTCAAGTGGTCAAGAGTTAAAGGTTTATCTGCATAAGCACGGTCTTTCGCGTCGCCCTACAAAAAAAGTCCAGCGGTGTCAAATCGCATAATCTTTGTGGCCAGTTGATATCGCCACGAAGAGAAATTACGCGGCCAGGAAATGTCTCTTGCAATAAACCCATATTTACTCGAGTTGTGTGGCATGTGGCACCGTCTTGTTGAAACCACTTATTCTCCAAGTCGTATTCTTCAATAGCAGGCAAAAAAAAGTCGGTTATCGTATGACCATAACGCTCCGAATTGACGGTGACAGTCGTTCCATCGTCGTTTTCGAAGAAGTAATGTTCAATCAAACCTCCGGACCAAAGAGCGCCCCAAACAGTGACTTTGTGAATGTAATGGCCTCTTTTCAATTACTTGAGGATTCTCAGGACCCCAAATTTTGTTTATTAACATACCCACCGAGTAAAAAATATGCTTCGTCGCTGAAGCAAATTTTATTCGAAATCGTCCACCGCCTGGTGTTTAAGCTTCCATTCGACGTATCTACGACGTTGTGAATGGTCAGCTGGCTTCAGTTGTTGTGTGAGCTGGACTTTATATGGATGTAGGTGTAGATCCAAATGCAAAATACGCCATAATGTGCCGTAAGAGAGTCCTAATTCCTGAGAAAGACGAGGCATTGACACATTCGGGTCTTCGACAACACTTTCACTTACAGCAGCGATATTTTCAGTGGTACGAGCGAAACGATGATGCATAGGCCTTACATTATCTATAACAAGTCCAGACTCTTCAAATTTCTTCACAATTTTGCCAACTGCTTGCGTAGTTGGACGATTATGTAAACCATAGTCTCCTCTTAAAGCACGATATGTGGCTGTGGCAGAATCACCATTTTTGTAGTAGGTTTTAATAATTTTTATACGTTGTGCAATAGTTAAGCGATCCATTTTCGTAAATGTCAGACTTTCAACTGAAAAAAATATTGGTTTAACATCTGAGTTTGACAGATGTCGAATTCCAGCCCTACACGCTTGAAACCGCAAAATGGATAACCCTTTATATTTTCACATCTAATTTGTTTTGCCATCAATTTATAAGCTTACAGTTTTACACCCTTATTCCTTAACGGCAGCGTCATATTATAAGGTCTTTAAATTCTAATCTTGACAGAACTGTCCAGTGGGAAATTAAAAATCGTTTGGAATTGTATGCTTCACAGCCTCAATGCCGTCTATTTCATTGTAGTTCGCGCGCAACATACTCCTGTGGAAACTACGCCTTCAATTCTCTATAGGTATTATAGCCATCCAAATTTTTCTCGTCTCCAAAAATAATAATGGGATTCATGCAACGATGTATGTAAAACACTGAATAAATAGGTATACCATTTGCGTAGGTTTGCCATTTAGTTAATGAACTGTCAAAATTTCTATATAAGAAATGATTTGCACAAATTGGAAAAAATTCCCCAACCAATTTGTTGGGAAAAGTGATTTGGTAAAAATTACCCAAACATCATTGTGACTTTTAGAATTAAGTGTGTTCAGAAATATTATATTTCCGTGTTCTATAACTCTGGCGCTGTTTAGATTGGAATAAGATTGAGTTTGTGGGTAAGAAAAGCAAGATGCATGTAAAATAAAAAGCACGACTGAATCGTACGGACTTGCTCTTATAGTTAATAACTATAATGTAACTAAACATTGACGCTGTTAGTAGGTAGGTCCAAATATCATTAGAGGTTGATTTAAAACCGATGTATATTTACATTGGTTTTAGAATAATTAATTGTTGAATGGCTGATTCAAGGAAGTGCTACATATGTATAAATATATCTATATACAAATTTATATTTAAATCTTGTTTATATGTAGGTATTCAGTGACATACGCGAAAATGTTTAAAAATTAAATATAATTAGGTAGAAATAAATGGATGGTTTGTTGTAGGTACACAATACAAATATGTATGTTAAATCATTTTTAGTATGATACTAGGTTAAAAAGATAGATAGATAGATATTTTTCATTTCATTTTAAAAGCTTACAATATTTCTATATGTATGTATAATTGTATACCAAAAGACAAAACAGAATAAAATAAAATTAAATTAAATTTAAATATTTGAAGCATGGCTTTGCCGTTTGTCCGGTTAACATATTTGTTTTAAATAGAAGAAAACGCAAATAATACCTACATATTATTTTTGTTTTTGGTTTAGTGGACTGTGTGGGTTTAAGTCAAATTGAAATATTTTATGACCTTTAGTCCAAAATGCGTTTCGCCCGGACACGATAGTTGGGCTCATCAGTTAGATGCTATCGTGTCGCTCTAAGACGCACTATTTTTTGGTCGATGACTACCAACTCTAATAAAATTTTCAGCACATACATACTGAAAATTATATTTTTCTAGGGGAATTTGGTCAAATTCATGCACCCAGAAATATATGTATGTTACGCCTGTGGTCTGGCTAGTGGTAAATAAATAGAAGAAAACGCAAATAATACCTACATATTATTTTTGTTTTTGGTTTAGTGGACTGTGTGGGTTTAAGTCAAATTGAAATATTTTATGACCTTTAGTCCAAAATGCGTTTCGCCCGGACACGATAGTTGGGCTCATCAGTTAGATGCTATCGTGTCGCTCTAAGACGCACTATTTTTTGGTCGATGACTACCAACTCTAATAAAATTTTCAGCACATACATACTGAAAATTATATTTTTCTAGGGGAATTTGGTCAAATTCATGCACCCAGAAATATATGTATGTTACGCCTGTGGTCTGGCTAGTGGTAAATAAATAGAAGAAAACGCAAATAATACCTACATATTATTTTTGTTTTTGGTTTAGTGGACTGTGTGGGTTTAAGTCAAATTGAAATATTTTATGACCTTTAGTCCAAAATGCGTTTCGCCCGGACACGATAGTTGGGCTCATCAGTTAGATGCTATCGTGTCGCTCTAAGACGCACTATTTTTTGGTCGATGACTACCAACTCTAATAAAATTTTCAGCACATACATACTGAAAATTATATTTTTCTAGGGGAATTTGGTCAAATTCATGCACCCAGAAATATATGTATGTTACGCCTGTGGTCTGGCTAGTGGTAAATAAATAGAAGAAAACGCAAATAATACCTACATATTATTTTTGTTTTTGGTTTAGTGGACTGTGTGGGTTTAAGTCAAATTGAAATATTTTATGACCTTTAGTCCAAAATGCGTTTCGCCCGGACACGATAGTTGGGCTCATCAGTTAGATGCTATCGTGTCGCTCTAAGACGCACTATTTTTTTTATTTTTTTTTATTTTTTTTTAATTTTTTTTATTTTTATTGTAATTTTGTAACCAACTAAATGATAGATGTATATTTAACTTGCGCAATATACATGTGAACTCTTGCTTAAAAAGCTTCATTAAGAATTTGATTTTTTTACGACTTTGCATTCGTATAAAATGCGTACAGTTGAGTTATATCACCTTCGCAGTTAAGAAGCGCTATTACTTCTTCATCACTTAACACATCCCTGCCAAAAAAGGATTTTCTGCTTTCCTTCAAGATTGGGCATTTTCCGATGAAATGCATAACGTCTTCTCTCGCAAACTTGTTACAAAGAGTGCAAATGATTGGTAGATCCTCACGGTGCGGGATGAAGTTCAATCTTACTAAATCCCATCAAGCCTATATTTTTCGTCTACTTTTGCGATGAGATCGTAAAGTGCGACTTTAATATCTGTTCCATTCCATGAAAAACTTGCCTACTATATCGCAAATAAATATATAAAAATCGGACGCATTCATTCATTCATTCATTTACTTGCTTCTAAGAATATTTTTCACATGGCAACAGAGCCAACAATGATAGTAAAAGTTACAAATAGTTTATTTAAATTGTAATTTTGAATTTTAAATTTTAATTTTACTTCAGTATACATTTAGTCTTTAAATCGACAAACTAGATATATTTATTTCATTTGTATTTAATTAATTTAATTTTCAACATTACAATCTCTATCTTAGCTAACCGCCAAAAATCTGAATAAGACCGCCTCAAACTTCTTGGTGCTGAAGGATGGTAAATTGTTCCACTGCCTTACGACATACCCGACAAATTGACATTCGGAGTTCCGGCAACTAAACCTTGGTTGCAACAATATAAAAGAACGGGAAAAACTTTATTTTTTTTCAAAAAGATACGAGGGTTCTTTATTCATTATTAATTTATTAAGCGTTTTTTAGGGACAAATATTTAAGGTATATGTAAAGGGAACAGCCAAGAATTTTACTTGAATAATTAGAAATATGGTCGTATTGTTGGAGGTTGTATACATAGCGAGTTACCTTATTGAACGCCACTGACAGGTTTCTTTTCGTTTCTGACCTATGGCTGGTAAAGAGTTGGCATCCATACGTTAGTTAAGGAAGGATCAAGGTTTTTGCTAATCTTAGTCGAATGTTTTGAGGGGTAAAATGTTTGGATAAAGAAAGACTGCGCAATGATCTATACATTTTCCCAATAATTATTTGAATATGATCTTCCCAAGTTAACGTGGAATTAAAAAGAATACCTAAATTGTTTGCCTTATAGACATACTCAAGTTTTTCGAGATACAATGTAGGAAAAAAACTATGATCGAGTTTGTTTTTATAAATTATTAAAGATTTAGACTTTCCTGGATTTAGGGTCAGGTTATTCCTGTTGGACCAATTTAGAATTCTCTTGAGATCGGAATTCAATTTATTAACCCCATCTTCAATCATACCTAGCTTGCAACTTAATTGAACTTGAGCATCATCTGCATACAAGTCTATTAATGAATATTTGGATTGGAGTGAGAGGTCATTAATAAAAATTGTGAACAACAGAGGACCAAGAATCGATCCCTGTTGAACTCCCGCAAAGAGATTTAATGGGCTGAATATATTGGCACCAACAACAACAGCTTGGCTTCGACCACTTAGGTAGGAGAGAATCAATTGCGCTGCTTTGTCTGAGAAACGGAACTTATGTTTCAATTTGAATACGAGTCTGCTGTGATTAACAGTATCGAATGCTTTAGAGAAATCTAATAGCACTAGAAATGATACTAGATCACGATCCATTGCATTTCTGATATCTTCTAAAACAATTAAATTAGTCGTGATACAACTATTACTTTTTCTAAAACCAAATTGCTTATCACTAAGAAGTTTATATGACTTTAAAAAAGTAGATATTTGTTTGTGAAGAATTTTTTCCAATACCTTAGACAAAAATGACAAAATCGATATCGGTCTAAACTCTTTTTGTACCAGACGTGAAGCAGTCTTTTTTAGAACTGGTAAAACCTTTGCAATTTTCCAAAGAGACGGAAATGAGGATGTCATAATAATTGTATTAAATATATGTGTAAGAGTATGGAGAATATAAGGTAGGATCATTTTAATGAAGCTTCATTTGTTTTTTTTTGCAATACATTTTTGGGCACCTCAATGGTTTCAAAATTAGAACAACGAGTCTCACGAGTGCTGATATACCCGTCGCCACCGATTGACATTATCGCATGAAGATAGAGCGGCTTTTACACCCAAACTTTAAGAGTTCTTTGTTGCAGTAAACTCTCTTTACTTTCTGCCCAATATTAAGGAATAAATCTAAGACTTGAACAATTTTATTCAATCTGTTTGGTGTCTTAGAATCTTCGTGTTGATTATTTTTTGATATTTTCTAGAATACTCAAAAACTACATATTCCTAAACAAAAAACCAACGAACACCATCTCAAAAACCGCTCCAAGCGTGTAATATTTTATTTTGCGTTTTTTTTAATTGTACCAATTTCCATATTTTCGACTTTCTCATTATTGCATTACCCGATTTATATATTTTTAAAAAAGATACTCCTTTAAAGAATATATCCCATATCTAAAATTTCAAAAACATTTTTTTTTTAATTTTAAAAAATATTTTTTTTTTGGAAAATTCAGGTTATTGTATTTTTTAAATTAAAGTTTAAAAAAAAATATCCTATTAATCGTAAGAATTCCACAAAAAAAAAACAACGACGGATATTTTATGAATATTTTCCCTTAATGTTGAAAGGATTTCCCATTAAGGATAAATAGATATTAATACTAAATACCTAAGCCAAGTAATAAGAAGAAAACAACTATGTATTAGATACAATTCTACTACAATTCTAAAACTGCATTCGCAACAATCACTCAACAAAGATAGGTTTACAAAGTGTCCAGAGGTCGTTCTTGTATAAAAGTTGTATAACTGCATGCCTTCACTTGTACCTACCATTTAAGACTTCTCGTCTATTTTGGAAGCAATAGTTTAATGTTGATTTGAAAACTACAGCTGGTAGATAGACCAAGAACTTTAAAGTGGTACATTTTCTTTAAGAAACGATTCCAGCAGTACAATGGATCTGACGACCACCATCACTTTAGAAGGTAATATAAATTCTGTACTCATTTGAATAAAACAAACATATTTTCCTAACTCAAACCAATTAACCATTATTTATAGCCCAATAAAATCCGTCAGTTCCCACCCTGTATATATTTTATAAGCTCCTGTTATATTTAAACAACTGACAATACACATAGCTCTTTTAAAACCTCTTTCATAATTCTGCCTTCCTAATAGGCGACCTCCAGGGTACTTAGTGTAAATCAAATAATTCAAGTAAAAATACAAACACACACTCCAAAAATATAGCCTCTAGCTTTCCGAAATCCTTCATTTCCATTGCCCGTATTTCCAATTTGAATTATTGATTTGGCAATGAATCTTTGAATTTGCTTTAAATCTATCTACACCACATTTCAATATCTAAAGTATAAGATTTTTTTATCCTTGTCAATCCTATAAGGTCTAATCCTTACCTCCCAAGTTTATTTCTAAGAATAACATAATTAAATTCTCCAGCTGTTGACCTTTAAATCAAATAAGTCATTTGGTCACAGATTTTAACGACCCTCTGCTTCCATCATTCAATCGAAAAAAGGTTTAAAAGTCTGTCATTCAAACTTACTATAGCAGTGATTCAAGATACCTATACGAGTATACCTAGCTACCTAAAGCTAAATCTTAAGCTAATATTTTTGTGATACAAACTCTTCTTAAAAATCCATCAGACCTTTTGTTTAACATTGTGCCCCTACCTACGAAACTGATATTTTTGGAAAAGACTTCATGCAGAAGAGAATTCGAATGGAAAAGTTCTTCTTTTATCTGTCTAAATTCATTCATAAACTGTGGAAGTCCTTAAAGTATCATATATTTACAATATATTTTCTCAACATATGTGTTGAAAGTTTTTGTTTGGATATTAAGATAGATAGGTTCAGGATCTTCCGCTATATTAATAATTTCCTAGCACACATTTCGGGCCAAGACGCCAACATTGGTATCTACAAGTGCCACATTATACACTAAATTTCCGAAGATGACTTTTTAATAGATGTATAAGACCTTTTGTGTTACGACTTTTCCTATTTTTTGTTTGTGTTAAAGGTATAGGTACTCCAACAAGACAACATATCGATTTCGTTTCCTATCCGCTACGCCTACACGAAGACTTTTCTGGTTCAAGAACTTTCTGAACATGGCACTCAATATTTCGAACCGATAAATTCTTTCAATAGATAGGTTTAATATGGCGCAACATCCAATGTGTGCCATGAGCGGACTAAATAATAAGTTTAGCAAGCAGTTTGCGCGTTTTGTGGGGCGCACGAATCGCGCCAGTGGTATTTTATAGACAAATATCAGTTAATATTAAAAAAATAGGGCTAAACTAGATAAGTTACAATTTATAACTATTCATCGCTATTATAAGTCTGCGTTTTGAGCTTTTGTTGGGCGCCCAGAAAAAGAAACATTTAGAAACTCCAGAATTATAATGTTTTGTTTAGGTACATGAGAAGTTTCGATGGTTGTTGTCTACGGTTTGACGAGACTGACTTTGACATTTCTATTCAGTAAGGTTTGGTAATTCATCATGAATCGCTTACCGCCGGAACAATGCTTCCAAATTGTGGAAATTTACTTTAAAATAATAAATCTGTTCATCTGTTCGCGAAGTTCACAGAGCAACTCGTCAATTTTACGGTTATTATAATCGTTATTGTGAGCAAATAATTCGTGCAGTTATTGATCCTTTTCGCACTAATTTTACCCTTCTCGATTCCAAATCATCAACAAGACAAAGAAATGTGCGTACCAGAGAGAATATTGCTGCTTTAGCGCGAAGTGCTGAAGAAGACACTGAAACGTCGATTCGCCGCTTTTCGCATTCGTGTAATATTTACGTAAGGATCTTGGCTTACGTGCCTATAAGCTAACGATTGGGCTAATTTAAAACTGGTTGAAGATGAGCATTTTGACCGAAGAATTGTGTCAATAACCAAAATTTACGAATTTGAAGCGATGGTAATCCTCGAGCCATTAACGAATCACGATTACATCCCATAAAATAGACTGTTTAGTGCGGCTTACACACTGGCGGCATCAACGGTCCTTATATCTTTTGAATTGAGGAAGGAGCTGTCATTAGGGTGAATGTAGAGCGCTATCGAGTATCGAGTCATGATTGTGTGTTTCCAAAAATCAACCAGCTAAACATCCAAGATATTTGGTTCCCACAAGAAGGTGCAATTTGTCATACAGCTGTGTTAACCATAAATTTATTGCAAACTTACACTGGCCCCTCTCGTTTGTTCGACGTAACGTTTCTCGGCCACTTTTTATGTGGCTCTGTTAAGTCATGTTTATGCCGACAAACCAGCAACTCTTGCAGCATTGGAAGCCAATATTCAAGCTACCTATGACGCCATATTGCCAGATTTATTGGAAAAAGTTGTCAGAAATTGGACTGATCGAATGTAGTATATAACTTATAGGCACGGCGTGTATATGCTGGCAATAATAATTAAAAAATAAATGCAATGAATCTATCTAACAGATTTTTGTAATAAGAAATTAATTCCAATAATATTTCTCTTGTATTATTATTTAAAATTCTCAAGCTCTTAAAAAAACACCCGATATAATGCCATTTTGACCTTGCGAGCCTGTATGACTGTCAGTTTTTAAAAATAATGGTGCAAAATTTTAAACAGTCCTCGATTAGAGAATAAACCCAAATCTGGTTAAAGCAGTCTTTTAGTTGCAAGCCCTTGTCTAACTTTGTCTTAATTTTAAACACACTAAACAACTATGTTAGTCTAACTTATGTTGAACGCACCTTATTTTGACAAATAGAGTAATGGAAAAGAACGAAAATTAAACATAAGCACAAGAACACAAAAATCATATTCATAAATTTATAGAAGCTCAGGTTTCAGGTATAAGATTTTTAAAATTTCAGAAAAAGATTTTCATATATAATTCGTTTCAGATAAAGAAACAAATGTCAACCAATCTAATCAAGTGGGGCCTGCAGTTGATTGCTCTTATCCTCATTTAAGCTTCCCCGAAGATGGTTGCATAAAGTTCGTCTTGCTTATCTGTATCATTTTCCACCGAAATTGCTTTTTCTGACCAGCGAAGAATACCACGAACAAAGCGTTAAGGAAACAACGAAAGCCCTCTAGGAATTGCGTAATGTAACAATGGCGTGTTATGAAAAAATTAACCCCTTCGATTTGCAGAATTTGTTGAAGGGGAATCACACATTCGCGACGCAGAAATTCTCCAATACGAGAGCTCACGGAAGGATTTCTAAGATTCTGTATTGAGCGTACAAGAAGAAGGCCAACTGATCGTCATGTTATTAGTAGGTCCGACCATATCGCAGAGAGGATATCAGTAAGGACGATATCACGGATATTAAATAATTCAATGACATCGTCTATAGGAATGATATTAATGGTCAACCGTCCTATGGTCCCACAAGTGCGCTCGCATCCAACCACCGATTGCAATTAATAAGCACCGAAAGGGTTGATTTAAACTAAGAAGATATGTATTCATGTTTTTCTTAATTTATTAGTATTTTTTAATCTAGTAGATAGATTTCACATTGTTCATCAAGAAAAAACAATTAAGTTGGGGATTTTATATTACTAAAATACAAACAAAATTATGTATGTAATATGTACTCCGTTTTTTGTTCTTCTAATTAAATTGAAGTTGTATGTTTTCAAATCGGTATCTGGAATCAAATCCAAGATTCTCAAAGTTCGGCGAACGTAATTGCTTAAACTTTATTAATTTTTGCCTTCCTAAAAAGCTGACATTCTTTAAAAAAACATTTTTCTTTCATTTTAATTGTGATTATAGGTACTATAAGGCGTTATGTATTCGTAAAAAAAAAATGTTTCATAGAGAACACCAACAAAGTGGGTACTGCAATTCCTTCTGTCTGTCTCTCTGTCTGTCTGTCTGTAGAACGATCTACAACATAAACGGCTTAACCGATTTGGTCCAAAATTGGTGATTAGGCGTTTTAGGTAAAGTAGATTTTTGAATCGTTATTTTAGCCCCAAATATAACGTTACGTGCCATACAAATTTTTCTACCATCTTAATTATCTCGAAAACGGCTCTAACGATTTTGATAAAAATTGGCGAGTGTTCTACCTTAAACTTTTAAATATTTTGTTATTAACGAGACCTGACATACAACCATTTTCTTGATTTCCGGCTTACTCATAAGCGGCTCAACGGATTTCGATAAAAAATTTTACACAGGAGCTCCTTCAAATTCTAAATAGTCTTGCATTTCAAAATTTTCGAATAATAGTTTTTGTGGATTTTTGAAAAAAAAAATATTTTTTTTTTGAAAATTCAATATTTCGAAAACGGTTGGACAATTTTTTCTGTAATTTTGTTTTTAAATTTATATTATTAAACATTTAAAATGTTCATGCCATTTTTTTTAGAAAAACTTTAACAATTCTTATATATAAAAAATTAAGTGAAAAACGACTTTAAAAATATATTTAGCCGTTTCTATTAAAAATCTTTTGCATATAATGTGATCGAACATGGGAGCAAGTACGTGCGATCCAGTCGTGCATTTTATTTTGAAACTAATTTAGAGTAGGGTTTAAATCTTTAAAATGTTGCACTTAATAATGGATTATAAAAACTGTAATTAGCTGTAATTTTGTACGCCGTATACATACATTCGATTTTCTTACCTCCTGGCTCCTCTGTTTATATTTAGATAAGTTAGTTTTTAATTTTTAATTTTAGGTTAAAGAAAATAAAAAAAAAGTTGGGTTAAGTTACTAGGTATAAGTTTAGCTTAAGTCAAAGCTTGTACTAAGCTTAATAAATTAATAATAAATAGTAGAAAAACAACGTCATCACTGCTTTCCCCTTACGTAAAACAGTTAGGTATATCTAATAGTTGTAATTCTATTAAAAAATCTGTTTAGCTTTTAGACAAAAATGTTTTACGCCACTCATTAAATTTTTGTATTGTATTTTACAAGGAAATAATTTTTAAGGTAACATAAAGGACCAAAGAAAAAACACGCCTAGTATCACTTTTATTAGAAAACCATAGCTTTTTGAATTGCATTCACATCAAAAGTGTTTAGATCAATTATGTATATGTTTCATTTTTCACTTCAAATTGAAAAAGATAAGCAGCATGTTGTTGGAGGGGGCCCCACTTTTAAAATGTGCTCAGACTATCGACCAGACCTAAACCATCACCGTCTGCAATGTAGAAACCAAATTATAAGCTAAAACTTTCAAATCCAATGCGTGACAAGAATTTTACCGTTGCTACAGAAAAAAAAAATGCCACATGACAACTGGAGCGGTTATCCAAACCTTAACTTTCTTGTTTTTTTTTTTTTTTGTGGGAGCCTTTTTTGTGTCTACCGTCCTTTGAAATGCTTAGCAATTCAGGGTTCAGGGTGGTTGCTGTTGCTGTCACAGTAAATATAAAAAATATTTCCCATTGAGTTTTTTTTTGTCGACGAAATTTTCAAATAACCATGAAAATATATAAATATGTAGACTTGAAAGGTGCAAGAGAAAAAAGTAAAATAAAATACAACTTTCATATTTACGAACTTAATGTATGCTGGCTATTTTTTGTGGGAGTAAATATTACGATTAGAAGGAGTGGAAGTAGAGGAGGTGAAAAAAAAAATACCTGTAGAATTATAAATATACTAATATTTTCTGATAGAAAATTTAATTAAGACATAACTTTCGCTGCTCTGGTAATTGTATGCGTAGATTAATTCCAAATTGGCACGGAACGCATAAAGATGAATATGGTAGGTACCTATTTGACGGTTAGAACGTTTTACTGCAAATGAATACATAGTTACACTCTGAATCATTTGATTGATCAATTTATCAATTTCCGAACGATGTTCAATTTATATGAAAACAGGTCTCCCACAAAAAATAAGGAATCTGATGAAAAAATGTTGTCAACTATTGATTCGGCTATGTTCCTGGCCACAACAGTGATATTCTTTTCAAAAACCAATACGATTAACAACCACTTCTTGCAAAATTTGTAGTGGGTCCATTTAAAAGATTTTTTGAGGCCAAAATATGAAAAAATAATTATGACTTTTCCCTCTAACTTCTAGGGAATAAACTGCGAATATGGTGACACATAAAAGCTGAAATTTTTTGTTGCCACTTTTACATTGTTTTGTTTTTAACAAATTGTGGGACATGGAGAGACACATAGCTAAAATTACTTTCTTACATGTTTTTGAGTTTTGATGAATTTCCGACAAAACACCCTGTTTTTTAACTCGGTAATAAAGGCATAGATTAAATAAACCGCAGTGTTTATTTGCTTTTCTACATACATTCTACATCTAGCAGTTTCTATCCTCTGCATAAAAGGTAAATCTATACAAAAGGTTTTCCTTTTTAAATCTAAAACGTGTCACATTTACCTTTTTCTTTCATATATTTATATGAAGAAAACAAGAGACAGAGAGAGAAAATACATTTCCAGGATTATTTTGTTATGTTTACCTTCATTTTATTGACATAATCGTACATTTTTATTTGGATACTGATTTTGACTTTATTGCTATTTTTTGTTATGCGTGTGACGATAGCGATCCACATATTTTTGTTGTTCCTTTAATTTTTTTGTTAAAGAGGATTGAATCGTATAAAAAAAAACATTAATTTTTAGGAAAATCACTTTTGATTTAGGAAATGTTTTATTTTTATTAAACGTAGGCAACCAGAAATTTTTGGGATGTAAACATTTATTTAAATTGGTTACTGATGCGGTTAAACATAAAAATAGACAACAATTCTGAATAGAAAAAAAGGAACATAAATTGCCAGACATTTGAAAAAAATACAAACCCACATTTCTTTCTGCAGAGAGCAGATGAACTGTCAAATTTTACAAAATGAAGCACAGAAAAGAAAACATGCTGTTTGTGTGAACCCTTCTTGGGAAAAAATATATTACAAACAATATTAAGAAAAACAAACCTTTTGATGTTGTCTCTAACCAAATGAAAAGTATTGTGAAAAACTTTAAGGTACCACCACAAAAATTACAGATTCTTGACTTTTTGCTTGCGATAAAGTAGATATGCGATATGCAATGCATCATACGCTTAATATGAAAACAAAGCTGTTATATCTGGATTCACTTGTAAAAGGGAAATTGCTTTATCGCTTGCGTTTGATTTTTCGCTAAGAGAGACGCCAGCCGCTCTGTGACGTGTAATTAGTGTTATTGCACGAACCAGATTTTCCCTTTAAATTTTGTTAAAGGAACACTTTGCACAATAAAACACCTGTTTGTTTAATTTTTCATTAAATCATGTTTTTTATAATATTTATTTGAACAATTTATTTCGCCCATTATTGCCGACACTATTACCAAAATTTATATTTCTTCAAATATGTGGGCAAAAATGTGTCTTGAAATTTAATTGTTTGTGTCTTGAAATTTAATTTTACTGCAAGGAAGGCTAAGCGCTTTAGATTATTTAGATTAGGTACCTAAACTGTTTTTTTAATGAAATGTTGGAATATTATAATGATGTGTGATTCGAATAAAATAATTTATTATAATTGAATATCACATTATCTCAAGACATCTCGATAAAAATTCATTGAGGAAGAACCTGCTTTTTCCTTGATGAATGGAAGATGAACCTGTCATTTGTTAGCTGATTCATTTGATAAATTTAACATGGCCGTGTCATTGGCGGAAAGCACATGCCACTTTCTTGAGGAAAATTCACTACGGAAATCACCACTTCATTTGAAGTTGTTTATTACACCAATACATGTGGTGAAAAACGTGGTAATTATGCAACTGTGAATTTCCTATGTAAATGCATTCGGATTATTCATCAGCTCAATATTTTCGATGAAAAAAGTAGTGAAAAAATGACGCTCTGAACACTTTACAAAGCAGACGCGTGAACTTAGAGGATTAAGTGATGACCTTGTATACATTACTATACAACAGTTGTTTCATCGCATAATCTTCCCCATTAAAATAGCAGTTTGTAATGCATGGAAAGAAAGATTTGTTTAGTAAACACAAATCAGAAAAGGGGTTCAGAGCTATGAACTGAGGAAACTTTGCATTACTCTTTCCTTACTAAATCATAATCCTTGCATGTCGTATTACTCATGATTTGGCAAGTGAATTCATTGATGTATTGAGCCATAAAATTCATTGGGGACTATATTTCCCATTGGGTTCATCTGAAACCTGATGTCTGAATTTGCACACATGGGTCTTCTCAATTTTTACTTTACTATACTACAAATGCAACACAAAAATAGGCAACAGCAAAGAGACAAGAGGTATTGTGATGTGTGATGCCTAGTCTATTGTCGATTGAAATATGTACGTACATGTTCGACTTTTAATGTATCTGTGTGTGTAGCATTTATCATTCGAATGAATTAGTAATAACTATAATAATCCCCCGGTTCTCGAATGCAGTTTGTTAATCAGTCGATATTGTTTGCTGGACGAAAGGGATAAAAATAGCCTAGAAGAGCGAATGTTTGTGGTATTTATTTATATTTAAATGAATTAAACTATTTTGTTTTCTTATATTTTAAATAAATTAAAACAAATTTGAAGAATTTATTTTAATTCAAACGAAATATGAAATATGCGCATAGTAAAAAATGAAGTAAAGCATTCCAAATTGCTTACTATTTTATAATACGAATGATCATTTTATTATTTTGATCACTCGCATACTAATATGTCTGGGAAGATGGCCATATAGGTCCTACCAATTAGACGTAAGAAATTTATATCTCAAAATGTTTTTTATTGAGAAATAGGGTAGTATAGGGTTAGGGTAATCAGGCTTTTGAAGTGAAAACTCTCGTTCTTTAAAAAAAATCGTTTTTTTTTTGGAAAACAAAACCTAAATGGACAACTATAATTTCTCATTTAGTCCTTTTTTTATGTTATGCTATGTTCTAAGTAATAGGCGAGTTTTGCATTTGGGAAACCAATTCTAACCCGAGATTTTGATCAAATTTGACATTACGATTAGAGTGTATCAGTGCTTGTCTCTAGATCTCACACCTTAAATGAGCTGGTCGAAAAATTTGTCATGTCAACACAGGTTTTAACGTTCTTATCTACTCAGATTCGGACAGATTTGACGTCATTTTTACATCAGAGTGTCAACGCGTTGACAGATTACATGTTAGATGTTACATTAAAATTTTTATTTAACTCGTATTTTAACAAGACTAGGTACCTGTCACAGATTTTTGTTTTTTTTTTTATTTCCAACTTTCTCATTCTCGGTAAGTTTTTATCGAACAAGAGTGACCCAGTTAAGCATTGTGTTATCGGGTTGGGTTCGTAATTAAACGGGATTTTAAAAAGCGGGGTTATATTAGATCAGTATTATGAATAAGAGGGATTTTAAAAGCAGGGATATAAAAAATACAGTATTTTAGAAGATGGGATTTAACATTCTTTTTGGGATTTTTGAAAAATGGGATTTTAAAATGCAGGATTCCCATACGATTCCTGTATTTGATATCGCACGTTCTTGCTCTCACATAATATCCCATCAAATATTATGCACAATAGATTCTTAGTAGAAACCGCCAGATAAATTTTTAAAGTTGCTTACCTACTAAATTTATTTAAATAAAATTTCTTTAATTTTTTTCTAAAAACAATTTGGTATGGCAATTTTAAGTATTTAATAATATAAACTTTAAAACATAATTTTAAAAAAAATCGTCCATCCGTTTACGAAATATTGGCTTTTCAAAAAATCATTTTTTTTGTCAAAAAATCTATAAAATATTTTTCCAAAATTAGTAAGCAGTATCATATAAACGGTGATTTTTTAAGAACTTGGTAAAACTTGTAAAAAGTGAATGAAATTTTTATTTGGATCGATAAATCAATTTCTGCCATTTACTTTTTAAAAATAATTTCACTTAAATGTTGCCCTCGGCTACGCTTCAGGTGGTCCATTCTGAAGGTCCAATTTTGGCAAGCTTTTTCACACATTTCGGCCGCAATCTCACCAATGACGCGTTCAATGTTGGCTTCCAAGACAGCAATCGGTTTGGCTTGTCCCTATAGAAAATAGACTTAACATAGCCCCACAAAAATAGTCTAACGGGGTCAAATCACATGATCTTGGTGGCCAATTGACTGCGCCAAAACGTGAGATCAACTGCTCACCAAATTCGCCTCTCAATTGATGCATGGTTTCGCGTGCAGTGTGGCATGTGGCACCGTCCTGTTGGAACCATATGTCGAACGAGTTCAATTCTTGCATTTTCGGCAAAAAAAAATCTGTTATCATCGAACGGTACCTTTCTCCATTGACCGTAACCCTGCGGCCTTCATCATCCTTGAAGAAGTACGGCCCAATGATGCCGCCTGCCCATAAACCGCACCAAACAGTGCATTTTTCGGGATGCATTGGTAGCTGCTGAATTGCCTCTGGCTGCTCTTCACTCCAAATACGGCAATTCTCCATTTAGCCAAAAATGAGCCTCGTCGCTGAAGACAATTTTGAGATAAAAAAACGGATCCTCATCCAACTTTTCTAAGGCTCATTCACCGAAAATTCTACGTTGTGGTAGGTCGCCTGGCTTCAATTCTTGCACCAGCTGTATTTTGTATGGCTTTAAACCAAGATCTTTGCGTAAAATCTTCCAGGTGGTCGAATAACACAAACCCAATTGCTGCGATCGGCGCCGAATGGACATATCGCGATCTTCAGCAACACTGGCGGATGCAGCAGCAATATTCTCTTCGGTACGCACTCTACGGATACGATTTGGTGGATTAATGTCCAATAAAGTGAAACTGGTGCGAAATTTGGTCACAATGAGCTGAATAGCCTGATCGGTGGGTCGATTATGACGACCATAAAACGGACGTAGCTTGCGGAACACATTTTTCACAGAGCACGAATTTTGATAATAAATTTCAATAATTTGCAAACGTTGTTCAGGCGTAAGTCTATTCATGATGAAATGGCAAACAATACTGAATCGAAATGTCAAATGTTCGTGGAATTTGTCATGTGTGGTCTGTCAAAAATATAAACGTCAAGAACCAAGTAGCAAAAAAATCACAGGTAACAAGGTGAAGGATATCCTATATAAACATTTGATGGAAATCAGTTGAGTTGTTAATGAGGCAATCGACAATGGTACCGTTAATAACCTTTTAATAAAAATAATGTTATCGACCAAAATGTAGATTGTACCTATAATAGTGTACTTAATTTGTGTATCCAAATCGTTCCAAAAAATTGAATGGCAGGTATCTGTTTAGGCTGTAAAGTCGACCTATGGAAAGACAGACTGACTGAATTGCAGGGCCCACTTATTTGGCGTTGTCTATCGTCGTATGTCAAGTTTTAAGCTATCGAGTTCGATTTTTTTTCAAACGCCAGCCTTTCACTATATTACCTCTATCGCATGTAAAATCGGGATTAGGTGGAATTTTAAGTAAGCGGGATATTGGAAAACTGAAACTTGAACAAAATTTTCTCAGGATTTTAAAAAGTTTAGTCTAATAATCTCTTACAAAAAATGTCAGCTTCATTTATTTTAATTATAGCCTTTATAAGATTGCCCCTAGAAAGTAAAAAGCTAACAAAATTAACATTAATTACCTATTTCTTTGAAAGAGGTTTGATATTTTGTTTTTATTTTAATTTTAAGGACATCTTGTTCTTTTGCCTATATTTACATGTTACATAGCGTTTCTATGTTCAACATTTTTAATCAATTTTCTCGTAAAGAAAACATTTAACTCAATTTTATGACTCTTTAATATTACTAATTTGTTAGCTTAAGACTTTTACTGAAATTCCAATGCAAGTACTCGTAGTCCAACAGCGTTGAATTGCATTCCTTCCATAATAAGCTCTTAGTCAATTTATTATCTTTAAGGTCGTAATTTTGTTTTAGTGCTTTCCGTAAGCATTTTGAAGAAGCTCTTTTGTTGATTTCTTTTATTACATCAAGTTATTGGTTTACACTTTTTCAAGTCAAGGAAGTCTTAACGTTTTTTTTTCTTGTCCTTAATGAGTTCTTGGTAAGGTCATTAATTACAACAGTAATTATCCAATCTTCCGACATTTTTAAAACTCAATTGAGTTGAGAGTTTAAATAATGGTGGCATGTAAAAACATAAAGTGCATGGTTGTGTCGCATTCACTTGATCTATAATAGTGCACGAGAGATATTCATCAACACATTTTTCAATATTATATAAATAAGAAATATAAGTATACTCCTTGATTAAATAATTAGATCCCTCCGAATCCTAGAAGACAGGCACATTAATAAATTTCAATATTTTTCCTCATCGTTAAAAATATTATTTGTTGAAAATTAAAGCTTTGTTTACTAACTGTATTGCTCATTAACTTGCACTTGCAATACACCACCATAATCATATTAAGATCAGTTCACTTTTAACTTTCTTTCGATGTACATCATTTCTTCTTGCCCTAAAGTTACTTGTATTTAAATCTATTAAAACTTTGAATAAATTACTGCTGTTAAATATCTGTGTTTTCTTTAACCGGGAAATTTAAGTAAATTTGGTAACAAATTTTACATTGGTGCCGAAACCCGGGACGAAGCACGAACGGACGAAATAACACGTGATTAATTCAACCGTATTCGATAATGGATTTAGCAAGTCGTTCTACTTATCGGGGGCAAGTAACGAAGATTGTTAATAATGCGGGCGAGTTTCTGAGATCAAATATAAGTCAAGTTAAAGATGACCTAGACTCTTATGTCCTAGATTGCATTGAAGAGGAACTGAGCGTTTTCTTAGATCGTCTGACAGCGGCGCATGAAAGTCTGCGCAAAGCAAATTTCGATGTTCGTTCCTTAATAAAAACGGATGATTTTGATCGTGAAGCTGAATCTATAGCCGATTATGAGGACAAGGCTATATCAACGATTACACGACTTGAAATACGTTTAAACAAGGTGAAACAAAATCAGAAGCTGTTATTATCGCCCTCGGTACCCACCATTGATAGTCCCCCTAATGATGCTACCGCTAACATTTCATCGCATAACGCCACCATTTCCCCTCCACATAAATTGCCAGCAGTAAAGCTTCAAAAGCTGCAACCAAGAAAGTTCTCAGGTGACTACAAAGAATGGATACCGTTTTGGGAACAGTACCGAACACTTGTGCATGACAATCTGTCACTTTCAACTGTTTACAAGTTCAACTACTTGGAAGCCGTCTTGATTGGGAAGGCAGCGAATACATTGGTAGGTCTTACACCATGTGAACTTAATTATGAGACGGCAATTAACATTCTTAAAGAAGAGTATGGAAATAAAGAAAAAATAGTCGATCATAATATGCAATGCTTGTTGTCCATTCAGCCAGTTCAATCAAAAGTTGGCACTACAGGACTGAGATGTCTTTACAATTCCGTTTTGGCATCCACTCGATCACTCGCTGCTCTCGGAATTCCATCGTCAAATTATTACGTCATGCTGAAAGGTGTACTTCTTCGATGCATCCCCAATGAATTGAGAGTTGATTTTCACAGGTATTACGATAACTCTTCTGATAACTCTACAGAGGATGATGCAAATAACGATAACGATATTTCATCATCACAGTCCGATATTTCATCCACTAAAGACATTGGTGATAAAAAAGTTAGGTATTTATTGAAATTCATAAAACGAGAAGTTGAATCTCTCGAGAAGGCCCAAGAAGCCAAACAAAGCACAACTCGACTGCAACCATACATATCAAAACCGGTAAAGACTGCTGTTGGATTATTCGCAGCAGGAACAAATGACAATAATTGTTTTTTTTTTTGTAAAGCCTCCGATCATTATTCTTCTGATTGCAAAAGCTCTTTTCCCTTACTCAAAAGGAAACAGATGTTAAATGAGGACGGACGATGTTACCGGTGTTGCAGAAAGGGTCACTACTCCAAGTCATGCAAAAAACGATTTCAACTTGTGTGCAAAATTTGTAATGGGCGACACGCAACGTCAATGTGTGATCCAAGCTATGCGAAGTCTACATTTACACACAAGAGAAGTACAGCTCCATTACCATCATCGCCAAAAAGTACTATGACGTCATCAATTCAACCGCAGCAGTCAATTAACCTGTACACAACACAGACTCATAATCTATTACCGCAAGCTAACACTGTGTACTTACAAACAGCATTTGCATTTGCATCCAAAAAGAATTCCTGTAAATCACTGTATGTGCGAATGGTATTGGACGGCGGGAGCCAAATGTCATTTATAAAATCTAGCGTGGCACGACAACTTGATTTGGATATCATTGGAGTACAAAAAATAAATATTATACCATTCGGAAGCAAAGAGCCTAGACCTAGTATGCAGTGTAATAAGGTACAAGTTATGTTACGCAACCAATATGACAACAGAATTGTTGCTTTGGAACTAATGGAGGTGCCGGAAATATGTGATGATGTTTTAGCAGCGCCAGATGAAAATCTTGATATGTTTAGAGAGTTCAAGCTGGCAGATGTGCGTCTCAACAATTTACATGCTGAAGATGGAATCAGCATATTAATAGGAGCAGACAATTATTGGGCTGTTTCAACTGGGCAGCATAAACGGATTACACCCGATCTAACAGCAATAAACACTGTTCTCGGGTGGACTTTGCAAGGTAGGTCTCCTGTCATATCTCATAATTCAGATGCTGTGGTGAATCTTTCTTGTGTAACTTCTTTGCATGTTTGTGACTGCGAGGACCTTCAGCAATTCTGGCGGCTTGAAGCTATTGGAATATCGAACGATAAAATTATAAGGACTAGTCCAGAGACACTTATCCGCAAGGTTCCTGATCGATACGAGGCATCACTGTCATGGAAAGATGTTGATGAATCGCTCCATGACAATCGCATTGGGGCACTTTATCGAATGCATTCCTTAGTGCGAAAGTTAGAATCATCAGGAAGACTCAAAGATAATGAGGCAAAAATGCAGGAGATGATAAACGCTGGTTTGGCTGAAAAAGTAGAGGATGACGAAGAACGCGCTCGTGTTTACTACATGCCTCACAGACCAGTATATCGGGAAGATAAAGACACTACCAAGTTAAGAATTGTCTTTGATGCTTCCGCACACGCAGCAAATCATATTTCGCTCAATGATCATTTGGAGGTGGGCAACAGTCGTTTGCCTGAGATATTGACGGTTTTGCTTAACTTTCGCTGTGGAAAAATAGGTTTGACTGCTGATATCGAAAAGGCATTTCTTCAAATAACTTTGGCTGCACCTGATCGATAAAGCCACCGATTTTTTTGGTTCAAGGAATTGTATAACCCGAGTAAGACCCGAACAGATTTTTCAGTGCAAGCCTATCGCATGACACGAGTGACATTTGGTGTGACCAGCAGCCCAAACATATTAGGAGAAGTAATTTCTAGAATTTTAGACGAGGGAAAGGAACAATATCCCAAAGCTGTCGATATTCTACGCCGATGTTTTTACGTCGATGATTTCGTCGCAAGTGTGAATGACGAAAAAACAGCGATGAATATAAGTCATGAGGCAGTTCAAATCATGAAGGCTGGTTCTATGCATCTTCGTAAGTGGAACTCTAACAGCTTGTTAGTGAGGAAGAGTCATCCATCGGAAATATATTCACCAGAAATGCAGAAAGTTTTAGGTCTTCGTTGGTTTGTCGACGCTGATGTATTATCGGTAGATTTAAGTGCTGTTGAAGTTCTTCTGGAATCACGTGGTCTCAATGGGACGAAACGCAATGTACTGAAGGTAATGTCCAAAATATATGATCCGTTTGGTTTATTAGGTCCCTGGGTAGTTCGTTTGAAATTTCTTTTTCAATCGATCTGGCGCCAAAATCTAGACTGGGATGAACGTTTGCCATCAGAACTCGATAAAATCTGGATTGACAGCTATGCGGATGTGAGTGAGCTAGGTCAACTGATGATTCCACGCTGCGTTTTCAACGAAGAAGGGTCTAAGCAAATTCACGTCTTTGCCGATGCTAGTCAGCATGCCTTCGGAGCTGTGGCGTTCGTGCGTACTACAGATGAGGATGGAAACATAACCACTCGTTTCCTTTGCGCTAAAAACCGAATAGCTCCTATCAAGTACAACGATCGTGACGAGTTGACCGTGCCAAAATTAGAACTTACTGCTGCTTTGGTCGCAGCAAGATTGCTTGGGTATCTTCGAACGAATTTACAGATAGAATTTGATGCAGAGTTTTTGTGGACGGACTCCAGAATCACCTTATTTTGGATACTGGGCAAAGAGAAACGTTGGAAGCCGTATGTTGAGAACAGAGTCCGAGAAATTCGAGCGATTACTAAAACTTCTTGTTGGAACCACTGTCCGGGCTCCCAAAACACCGCAGATTTATTGACCAGAGGAATTAACGCGCTGTCTCTAATACAGTCTTCTCAATGGCTCTCTGGACCAGATTGGCTACACAACGAACCAACCTTATGGCCAACTGTAAGAGAATACAAACCTACACCTTCAGCTCTTTCTTTGTTTGTTGTGGGGGAAGAAAAGGAAGAGATATCTGCAACAATAAATAGCTCTTTTATTACATGTGAAAAATTCAGTACCTGGACACGTCTCTTACGAACAACAGCTTATTGTTTTCGTGCAATTAAATGTTTCAAGAAAAAACAAACCCATATCGAGCATGCATCCTATGAAGATGTTCCATTTCTATCTGCAAGTGAAATAGATCAAGCTGAAAATTATTGGATTGGCGAAGCACAACGGCTGCATTTCCGTTCTGAAATTGCAGCACTCAAGCAAGATAAATTTATTATTATTATTATTTATTAATCAGAACATAAATGTTACATAATTAATCTTAAAGCTACAGCTCTAGCATCAAAAGCTTATGGCTGGGGTTACATTATAATTTTTGGAATATTTACTTATGAATATAGTATGATATGATATAATATGAGGGGAGAGATCGAGGACTTCAAGAGAGCGCGTACTATCTGTACGCACTCTATTGAAATCCTCGATCTCTCCCCTGTTTTAGAAAAAAAAGCAAGATAAAGGTATACCTTTGAACTCTAAATTATTAATGTTTAGTCCCATTCTAGACAAAAATAGTGGACATCTTCGTATAGGCGGGAGATTGCATTTGGTGTCTTCAGAAATTCAAGCTCATCCTATACTATTGCTAAAAGCGTCACATATCTCGAAGCTAATAGTAAATGATGTGCACACAAAATTATTCCATGCTGGTGTATCTTCAGTCTTAACGTATTTACGATCAATTTACTGGATAATTAAAGGTCGACAGCTTGTTAAATCCGAGGTCAAGAGCTGCACAATTTGCAAGGTTCTTCGAGCTATGCCAGCAACTCAACCATTTGCGCCATTACCTAGAGATCGCATCACATTTTCTTCGCCATTTGATGTCACTGGTCTCGACTTTGCAGGACCTTTGTACACATATGACTCTGGCCAAAAGAGTAAGGTATACGTTATGCTATTTACTTGTGCATCGATTAGAGCGGTACATCTCGAACTAACATCCAATTTAACTACCGAAAGTTGCTTATTGGGAATACGACGTTTTATTGCTCGCAGAGGCGTACCAAAGGTTATCGGGTCAGACAATGCGGCTACCTTCAAGAAATCTTCCAAGGAGTTACTCAAGTTGAGTTTCACTGATGAACAGTTTAAGGGTTTCTTGGCTAATCATCGTATACGCTGGAAATTCATTGTTGAACGTGCTCCGTGGTGGGGTGTGTTCTGGGAACGGCTCGTAGGTGTTGTTAAATCGGCTTTAAAGGCAGCAGTAGGCAAAGCAATCTTGAACACCGACCAGCTCTACACATTTCTAACAGAAGTGGAAAATGTGGTCAATAACAGGCCTCTTACATATGTAGCAGATGAGCCTCTTGATTTATCGCCGCTCACACCTGCTCAGCTTTTACGTGGACCACAGGTATCTCAAAAAAATGAATGTCTTTCAACCGAAGACAACAGAGGTCATGGCTCAGAAGTTTTACGCCAACGGTGGCAGGAAAGATTGAAGTTTATATCCTGCTTCAAACGTAGGTGGTACAAGGAATATATCCAACAACTTATGTCGTTTCATAAGTCTAAATACAGTAGATCGACCGACCTGGCAATTGGAGATGTAGTGCTTATGGAGGATCGTTCATTGCCTAAAACACTTTGGCATTTGGGCGTAATTGTAAATATTTTTCCAGGTCGTGATGGAAGGGTTCGTGCATGTGAGGTGCGAGTTTCTAATGGAACAATATTTCGAAGACCTATTCAACTGCTTTACCCTCTAGAAATAACTAATCGTCTTAAAGATTGTGGGCCGGAGGATGTTGAAAATTAAAGCTTTGTTTACTAACTGTATTGCTCATTAACTTGCACTTGCAATACACAAACATAATCATATTAAGATCAGTTCACTTTTAACTTTCTTTCGATGTACATCATTTCGTCTTGCCCTAAAGTTACTTGTATTTAAATCTATTAAAACTTTGAATAAATTACTGCTGTTAAATATCTGTGTTTTCTTTAACCGGGAAATTTAAGTAAATTTGGTAACAAATTTTACATTATTTAATAAAAAAACGATTTTTAGTTTTTTGAGCGAATGCTGTGCATAGACCATAAGTCAACATTTCATGTCCGTAAAAATGAAGATAAAATACAAACAAAATAAAACTTGTTTTAACAATTAGATCTCCTTTAATAAGAAAACAGAACAAATTAGTGGAACAATTAAAAACTTCAAGAATGAAAGGTATGTCCGAAAAATGTTTTCAAAAAAAGAAAGACAAAAAAAAAACCCTATTGTTTCCTTCAAAATGTTGTCATAATCAAGCTAATGCTTTAAACAATTTTAATGAAATTAGTACGCACGACTGACATATTGTTAAGTTAGCCGTGGAACAAACGTGATATTTATCGAAGGTCATTTTTAAAATGGTTAGCTTATTAATGCCCATGGCCAAACTAAAGAAATTGTCTTAATTCGACGAACAAATTAAAAGAATTGGATATAAGCTAAGATATGCTCATCTATCGAACGGTTGACTGAATGATAAAACATTTAACACCATCATCCTGATTTTGGGCAATGTCAAGGGTTAATTTTTCCTTGAGAGGTCATTTGCACAGATCTATTTACTAAGAAAAGTGTCACAAGAACGACTGGATCACACGACTGTATGGCAGGTACCGTTAATAACAAAATATTGATTTATTTATTTATTGCAGTTTGATAGTTCTTACATTTACGTGTTTGGTATTTAAGAGAAATAGAACATTAAATTCTTTACAACTTCAATATAATTAATGCTAAAATGAATAGAAATGAAATGAAGATAATACATATTTTAAGGGAAAAGCTACAAGAAAAAACCCTTACAAAATATTTAAAAAAGATTTTTGACCAAAATGTAGATTATACCTAAGATATTGCACACACTTTTTACTTGCGATATAGATAGGGCAAGTTCCGAATTTGGAAAAAAATCGAACTCTAGATTTAAATCAAAGTTGACATTACGATGATAGAGAACACCAACAAATGTGGGTCCCGCAATTCCGTCTGTCTGTCTCTCTGTACAACTCTCTACAGCCTAAATGGCTGAACAGATTTTCTTCAAACTTGGTATTTAAGGCGCAGGGACAGAAGTCCCAATTTTTTTTTCGTGCTGATGGGACGAAACTCCCAAGTTTTATAAGACATAGGTATGGCCACATGACACATTGTGAAATATTTATAAGATTTCAAATATAAACTATAAATTTTAACAAGCTCGGCGCTTAAGCAACACCCCGCTGGTACAAGTTTGTGGAGGTATATAGTATATTTTTTTTGAAAATTTTTAAAAAGAGATCTTCAAATCAAAAAAAAAATTGCATATACCCAAACTTGTACCCACCCCAAATTCTATTTTGTGCCAAGCAGGGGGATTGCAGTGGGGCACCATGCGCGGAGCTTTCTGTACGCCGTGCACCTAATTACAAAAAACACTTCACACAAGTACCAAAAATAAACCTGATAGTGGGACAAACGTCCCATTTTTTTTGTGGGACTTACCACCTCGGTAGTCCCTATACCTTTAATCGCAAGAAAAAAGAAAGTGCCTATAGTAGGTACCAAGTAAGTCTCAAATTAGTTTTTGGAACTTATATCCCATCGAGGTGAGACATAAAGCCCAAAATGCTAATTTGGGACTTATCTTCCTGCGCCACGTCTCGACGGTCTTAAATCAATTTTTTTTATATAGGATGCCTTTCAAATTATAAATAGTGCCGCTACCAAAATTTTCGTAAAATTATTTTTTTGGACTTTTGAAAAAAAAAATACTTTTTTTGAAAATTCAATATTTCGAAAACGGGTGAATGATTTTTTTTTTGAAATTTTGTTTTTAAGCTTATATTATTAAATATTTAAAATTGGCATACCACGTTTTGTGGTATACGTACACAAAATTCAGTAAAAAACGACTTTCAAAATATATTTAGATTCTTAAATAGAATCCTTTTTTATACGATGTGATCGAACAAAAGAGAAAGTTCGTGCGATCCAGTCGTGCATTTTTTTTATAAAGTGTAAGCGTTTTCAAGGATTCAATTATAAACAGATATACTGTCGGAAAGACCTCGTTGCGTGAAAAGTGGGGGAAGACATCCATCAAATGAATGACAACTCGACAATAATAATGAGACTGCGGCAAATTGTGTCACTTTTAAAAAATATTTTTTTATATATGTCTAAGATTTTAAAAACATTTTAAGCAAAATAAATTGAGACGCCATTTTGAATCTATTATTAATATGCATAAAAATTCAAATTTCAAAAAAGTTGAGTGACTGGTTTTTGAAAAATCGATTTTTGAAAATAAAAATTATTTATTTTTCTAAAAATCGAAAAAACTTTTTTTTTAAATTGGGTATGCATAATAAAAATTAACCCTTTCAGGGAGCATTTGCATACAAAAAATTATTTTAATCGGTTCATCCAAAAGTGAGAAAGTCGAAAATATTTCATTATAGAAATATACCTACCAAAAACGATTTCGAAAAATTCGTTTAAGCTGTTTTCGAAATTTTGCGTTTTCAAAAAACAAAAAGTTTTTTTTTAATTAAAAGAATGAAAAAATTTTGGCTTACATTAGTATTTAAGCTTTAAAGGAGCGTCTGCATACGAAATTTGAAAAAAAAAAATAAAAGGCAGGTACCGTTATTTTTCGTCTTAAAAAAATGCATGCACGAAAAACAATATTTGCCAAGTTTGTAGCAAATCTATCTAACCATTTAGTTTATGGACTTGAGCACAGACAGACAGCCAGATGGAATTGCGGGACCCACTTACATTTTGGTGTTCTCTATGATCGTAATGTCATGTTTGATTGTTAGCATTTTTTTTACGTATGCATAACTTACGAAAGCAGAACTATAATCATAAGTATAAATAAAGTGCCTATGTAGGTATCAAGTAAGTTACAAATCAATAATTTTTTTTATAGACGAATAGTAAAATAAACTGAGTTCTAATCAATTTTGTGGAGTATATTACTTAAAAAAACATTGTAAGTAGGCGTAAGTTGATTTTGATGATTTTTTCTATCATCTGGCATCATACAAGTATAATTCGTTAAAATCACTAAATCTGTTTCAAGTTTTATTGAATTATAACCCCCTCTCCAAACAACCGGAACAACTCTACGACAGATTCGTACGAAATTTACAATGTAAGGGTGAAGGGAACTAAATAGAAATTCTTTTTTATAACAACAGTATCTTTGGAGAATTTGTTTAATTTTTTTTTTCTCGAGAGTTTGGCTTACCAAAAATATATTTAATAATTGACAATTTTATAATTTATTTTACGGCCTTAGATTTTATTTTATTATTTGGAATACAAACTTTTATTGAGTTTCCAAGTTTCTAAATTATTGAAATAATATTATTTCATACCCAGTCTGTCCTTTGTTACTTGAATTTTATGAACCTTTGGCCTTAGCTGCATTTTTGGATAAAATGAAGACACCCATCAAATCGATGCAAGAGAATAACTTAAACTATCTGATTGACATTTATAAATTTTCACACGAAACCTCAACAATAACTCAAACAAAAAGTATGTATTATCAATTTCTAATATTTACTTGCATGATTTATAACGGGTGATTTTTTTGCTACTTGGTTTTTGACGTTTATATTTTTGACAGATCACACATGACAAATTCCACGAACATTTGACATTTCGATTCAGTATTGTTTGCCATTTCATCATGAATAGACTTACGCCTGAACAACGTTTGCAAATTATTGAAATTTATTATCAAAATTCGTGCTCTGTGAAAAATGTGTTTGCCACACTGCACGCGAAACCATGCATCAATTGAGAGGCGAATTTGATGAGCAGTTGATCTCACGTTTTGGCGCAGTCAATTGGCCACCAAGATCATGTGATTTGGCCCCGTTAGACTATATTTGGTGGGGCTATGTTAAGTCTATTGTCTATGGGGACAAGCCAAACACGATTGCTGCCTTGGAAGACAACATTGAACGCGTCATTGGTGAGATTCCGGCCGAAATGTATGAAAAAGTTTGCCAAAATTGGACCTTCAGAATGGACCACCTGAAGCGTAGCCGCGGGCAACATTTAAGTGAAATAATTTTTAAAAAGTAAATGGCAGAAATTGATTTATCGATCCAAATAAAAATTTCATTCACTTTTTACAAGTTTCTGTGTTTTTTTGAATTTTCAAAAACCAAGCTCTTAAAAAATCACCGTTTATTATTGACTGATAAGATTGTGTTGCTCCCAAGTAAAATTAACTTGACTATGAGTACACAAAAAGTTTAATTAATGTCTTCTATTAATTACTTCCGTCTTATGAATACCGCCCATAATCAAGGTTAAATTGATTAAGTCAATAAGCCACCTTATAGTCTGTTTTTCTTTCTAAAATAAAATAAATAAATAAAAAAGACTATAAGGTCTGTTATTGACTTTATCAATTTAATTTAAGTGTTTTGGCTGAACTTCTTTAAAACAATCAAAGTTAAAGTTAGAAATTGAAACAAATTAATACTGATATTAGCCTATAATAAGTCTCGAAAGGGATAAAATAACTCCGAACTTCAATAAAAGCCCCACCATCTGCGACCGCAAGGTCAACAAATTGAAAACAAACAAGTGCCTAAAATTAAAAGTTTTATTAATAACAAAGTAGCTGGCTCATTTAATCAATAAACACTTAAATATGCCGTATTAATTACCTAAAACCGAATAAGACCTTTCTTTATTGCCATTGTCGCTTCCAATTAACTTCTTCAAACGTAAGCTTCCTTCTGCTTTTAACTTGATAAGAAAAGAAAATAATTCATAACCTAACATTAGGTAACCCTAGGTTACGCTAAATTAATTTCCATCTTACGGCCTTAAAAGTGTCGTGTTACGAATTGTGTTGCCATTGAAATTATTTGTCTTCATCAATTTAAAAAGAAAAAAAATTGTGTTTGAACGCATTCTCTGTCAATTCACATCGATTTCATAGCAGAAGCACAAAAGAAAATTATAACAAAGAAACACGCCCACTTAAATCATTCCCTTAAAAGAACCACAAATCAAATTCCATACACGTAGTTGGACAAATCAATGTAAATTGAATTATTTGAACGTGTTACGTTCACAATGCATGCAATGTTTTATGCTTTCATTTTTCAACCCACACCATAGTCTCGGTTCCTCATAGCTCATATTGATTGATGAAGCCCAGAACTGACAAATCAAACTGCTCAACCTAACTATTAGCATTGCCCACAAGACACAATTCATTCATTGACTTGTCAAGACTTTGCAGAAATATCCATCTAGAATTCTTTATACTTTACAAACTTAGGTCTCTAAAGCCTAGTACGCTGCTGATGCGAAACGAAATTTTTTGGTGGTCTCCACTAGGAGAGCGAAATGCTAACGAAAACCACAGCGGAAAAATATTTGCGGAGAGTTCTGTAAGATGTCAAAAACAATTGACAATTTGTAAAGAAAAAAAGTAATTTTGTCAACAAATTATTTTTAGATGGAAAATTTTTTGTCCCCAAATTACTTTCAGATGTAATTTTTTGAAATAATTCTTGGATTTAAAAATGGTTCTGGTTACACATAGAGGATTTAAAATAAAACTCAGAACCGTTTAAATGATGGAAATTAAGCAAATACTTTGATACTTATTAACCGGTTTATCTGCCGATTTGATGAAATTTCTATCAATTTTAAGAAAATCAATGAAATAGGGAGGTAAACCACTCTATAATTCGAAAACTACGTGTTTCATTGGGATGGTGTAAACGGTTATGAGTTCTAATTTGTGGTTTCTTACTAATTCCGGATACTATTTTCAAGTCCAAGAATTATTTCAAAAAAATTATATATAAAGGAAATTTGGTGACAAAAAAAATACATCTAAAAGTAATTTGGTGACAAAACTACTTTTGGTTTTGTTAATGCTTCCTTTGAAAGTATGAAGTTTTGATTCGAAAAAGATATCGCTCGTCTTTATTGGACAACCCGTTCGAAGATATAGTCCATTATATTTATATTATAAAGTCTGATTATATTTTTCAGATTATATATTTCAAAGTGAACAGTGAGTAGCTTTTGGAGCAGTGCATCTGCCATACGATGGTTCAATTACATTAAAAAACTTCGTCCAGAAAAGAAAAAGAAGGTAGCGATGGCAATGCGAGGTAAGTGATTTGTCGTCATCTTTCTATCACCACAACAAAGGACTATCGAAGTCATCACCAGAAATTGTAGACTAAATAACAATGTCCATCCCGTGCCGATTTTCACGAAGTAAACATTAAACAGATTGTCTAAACTTGAGAAATAACTTCTGGGATATGGTATAAAATCGTCAATTAATGAGATCGGAAACAGGCTTCCCAAATACGGGTGGGTATCGTTTAAGATGGCCTTTTTACAACCAAACATTATTATGGTAAAGATGATTTCCTTAATTGTCGTTGGTGCAGCGAAAGGCCGCTTGCCTTTGGCTTCCGGCATGGATACATCTTGTCCCGACCAGGTCGGAAATTCATATTCGTACTGCCAGTAGCGGGCGGTCGATTTGATTTTTTCTTTGTGGCAATTGACTTAATTTATGTGTTGAAAGTATGTCGTTAGAAATGGTAAGTGTTTTTTTATATTTATATGGTGTCAAAGGTCGCATAGAATTTAAAAGTCGGAACAAATGTATTTTAAAAATCGTGACATGGACAGTTAATTGCAGAACAAACTACTGAATCTTGTTTATATTTTTATTTAGTAGTCACTTAAAATAAATTAATTTTAAAAGAACATAGGTTATTTTTAATCTAAGCACTAGCGCTAGGTATGATAAAAGTCGATAGTTGGTTATAATAAGCACTCCAAATAAAGATCCGCTATATCTTGTTCGCCGATAAGATATGTGAAGGGTGTACTTCTTTCCAACTTCCCAATTTCATTTTGCAGATTTAGCTTAGTCGATTTTGAAATTGGTTTTAATACAAAAATTAGAATTGAATTTATTTTGAATAATTTAATATAGAAAATGCACAGAAAAAACAGGCACTAGAGAAAACCCAAAGCCAAAGAAAAATCAAATAAAGAATACAAGAGCTTGACTTTTTTTTTATAAAAAAAATTAAATGTCAAAATTTCGCAAGCAATTAATGTGCAGGTCAATTAAATTGAGAACGAAAAGAGTGGAGAATTGTACTAAGAAATCTAGTACAGCTATACACTAAAATTACACATTTCGTCGTTCAGCAGCGTACTGGAAAACGAAAAGTAGAGCGAAATTTTTCGTTCATGATTTCGTCGTGTCATATTTGTATGGGATTTTTCGTTTCGCAACAGCAGCGTACTAGGCTTAAGGTTCCAATAGTCGCACACGCACTATGGATTCCCCTAATCGACACCACAATTGAACAGCGGGGCAACATGTATGCAAAAATTGGAAAAGATTATTACTCGGACAAAAAAATGTGTCGAAAATAGAGAGACAATCTAGTTTTTGAGTAAATTTAATATTTGATTATCATGGTAATGTTTTGATCTTAACACAAGAGGAACATTTTCAAATAGTTTAAATAAATATATTTAGTCAGTATATGTCTATACTATTCCACTGTCCCTCATCTCAGGTACAATTTTCAAACATTTAAGAACGTAAAAAGGCTGTTCCGACATCATTTCCCTCATCATTTCTATAAAATTATTCTCATTTTGAAACTTTAGGGAAACGCAAACAAATTTAGTCCCACCACAGGGCCTAAGCACCTGATGGTAAATTTTACAGGATATTTATCTTATAAATTTCTGTAGTAGGAGTGAGTAAAAAACCTTGTACAAAAATATACTTTTGAGTGAGGCAAGAAAAAAAATTGAATTTATAAGGGACAAGGGACAAAAGGTACACTGAATTTTTTTGTTTGATACTTCCTTCCGAATGTCCTTGATTTGTCATCGATGGCATCACTTAACAGAGAGAAATAAAAAGTTAGCGAGAATATTTACGCACTCAGTATTTTTATTTCAAATTGTTTTTACTAACTCCAAAACATAGGGCAAGTATTGGTTTCGCAAAAAAAAAGTATCAATGTGTTGGTCGAAATTAATATTACAAGAGTGTTGTGGTGAGAATTTCAAAACCCAAAAGCTCCCAAAACCCCAAATTTCACAACTTTTCCTTGAAATCGCAATACCGAAAAATTATATAAACTGAAAAATGTATACTGTTTTAGTATCAACAGTTTACTTGGACATCAGTAGCATGCTTCCCAGATTCTAAGGATTTTACTCATTTATTGGGTCATCTCTGTACTTATCACACAACTCTTCTGAAGGTATCTACAGTACAGTCTCCAGGCAGTTACCTATTACAGCAGTTAAGGGCTTATTTGTTTTTATTTATTTTATATTGCGTCCGACTCCCAAAACTAAATCATAAGCAGAGGAAAAATATTATTTCAATTTAGTTCAAATTCAAATATTCTCGAAAACAACTCTAAAGATTGTGATTAAACTTTTTACTTTTATACGTTACAAATCAATTTCTCTGTTGTTCATTCTTTAACAGAAACTAATATTACAGAAATATGGCTTAAAGTTGTTTGATAAAATCACCTATTATTTTGGTGTTAATCTTTAACCTCAATAACAGCTTCATCAAAATTATTATAATTATAGTTTGAAGATTTTATAATGGTGAAGTATTATTTCATTTAAAAAACTAATTACAAATCACTTGTTTGTTAACAAAAAATAATCAAGGAAAAATTCCATTACATAGGTTGTCAAATATCGATTGACAGATAAACGAGAAAAATTCTCTGTCATGGTCACAGATTCGATCCCTGCCGTAGTCTATGTCCTCTTATTTTTCCATTAAAAACCAATTCTAAAAATAAATGTCATATAATGAGTTGCTGGTTTACTCATTACATGCTGTTTAGGCATAGAACTACTAACAAAATGTGATTCAGTAAAACTACTCGTAGTATACCGATAAAATATGACAAAGAATAAAAAAAATTAATGCGAATTATAAGGGACATAAATATATAAGAGACGGAATTTTTTCCGCATTAGTTCAGACGCCATCCCTGGAGATGAGAACTGAGACAACAACCACCTGCAGTCTCAGAGCAACGCGCCACACATCTTTTCTATCATTCTTTCTCTTCCTGAACCTCACGCCCGCGATGTGTTAAAACATTTAAAGGGTAGTATAATCCCTTGAGCGCGTGTAGATTATAAAAAATTATTCTTAAATTTGTAGGATAACTAAAAGTAATTTTCATGAAAATATCTATTTTTTAATCAGCTGTACTTTTGCATGGGCGTCAACAACAAAAAAATTATTCCAGCATGCTGAGAATTACTATGAGAACGTGGCCATTGATAATAATCAATTTTTAACAATTGCTAACTAACGATTGATTTGGCATTTCAGTTCTACTGATTGCGACAATTTTGATTGCTGAATAAATAAAAGATGAATTTTTATCATTCAGTTCATGACAGTTGGGAACTTTATGTTTAAAAGAAAGTTCATAAAATTCTGTTGTGGATTTTGTTCCACTAACTGACCTCATGAAATTATAGCGTGTGTTTATTTATTTTTATTTATTTATTCTCGATTATAATTTTTATGATTACATAAATCTATAAGTTTACAATTTTAAGTGTTAGAAAATAGTTTGTAGCATTTATATTTAATTAAAATAGGGCTAATGCTACATTTTATAAACATTAAATGGAATGTGAATAATAACAATGTGGGGTGAAATGTAAGAAATTACGCTTTTAGTTTTTTAAAATTGATTTGAAAATTAGCAATAAAATTTAACGTCTTCAAAAATAAACGAACTTAGCAAAGCTTTAAATAACAATATTGAATAATGATTTATGTATATTGTAAACAATTTAGCAAAACTAATTATGAAATTTTATCAAACAACTTACTGCAGCAAAGTTTCGATTTCATAAATATTGTAAGTAAGAAGCCCTGATTTAATTCGTTTTATGAAAAGTGACGGAATCCTTATGTTACGCGTATCTTCAGGGAGTTTATTGAACAATTTGCGGGCTACTAAAGTGTAGGAGTTTCTAAAAAGTGTTGTTCGGAAAGGCAAGGCGGGAAAAAAGTGAGTATTGCAGCCATAAAATAATAAATCAAGGAAACTAATTTAAAAGTGCATTATAATCTGATTTTTAATTTGTATCATAGATAAATAATATTATTATTCATTCAGAAAGGGATACAAAAGATATTTTAATTTAAAAAAAAAATCTATGTTCCAACCATTCCTGGGTATAATAATATTTTTAATAATAATATGTTTAAACCATCAAAAAATATGTAAACTACGTTTTTACCACAACTGACATTTTGAAAAAATTTGTAGCTCGATTTACAATTCTAGGGTTGGGCTTAATATCCTGCTTTTATAATCCCGCTTTTTACTATCCCGTTTCCTAATTTTTTTTTTGGAATCAAAACAAGGTACAAAAAAGGATGCGCGAAAAAGGGGCGTGATGCACCCTGCAGAACCCTGCTTGGCTCAATATAGGATTTGGGGTGGTGTCAAGTTTGGGTGTATGCCAATGGTGCATGTTAGTGGAATTTTGGATTTCGCGAAAGGCCGTTTATTTCACTACGGCGCGCGTACAAATAACACATAACCTTTTAGAGTATATTAAAAAAATGGGAGTTTTAAGTTAATTGCTTTTTTGTTTATAAATATCTTTCTATTAAATTAATCAATTCAATTAAAATGAAAATACAATTATTTTCTTTTCCATTAAACGTTATTAAATTATAGAATTCCATCGAATACATTCATTTTCTATTTATTTGTTATTAGTATAAGAATTACCAATCTGTTGTAAAAAGTAATCCAAGAAAAATAGGTACAGTGGCAACAGCTCGTGGGAAATACATAGAGCTTGAACTCAAACATGTGTACAGTTTAATTCAACATTCGTGCAGAACATTTACTTAAATCAATAAGCATGAACAATACAATTAAAATTATTCTTTTTTTTAATAATTATACGTAGTAAGGATGTAAAAGGAGATACCGATGCACATCAGTTCGGTAATTATTACTATTTCTAAACGACAAAAGAAAGAATCTCCGTAGTTAATAGTACGTAGGAAGTTGTGATCAATGGTAAACTCGTATCAATTCTAGCTCGTGTATTACTTTCGAATTGTTTTAGGAGAACAAGTATAATTGTCTATTTCGCTAGAACTGTTGATATGATAAGAATAGCGATAAAGCATGAGAGACACTATAACTAGCTATATCAGGTGATATTGTGTTGTAAATTTTTATGTTATAGCTCTAGCACCATCTTTATCATCTTTAAAGTTCTATTCTGAATTCATACATAAGTCTAGATATGAGAATTATAATGAATTATTCTGAATGAATGTTCAGAAGTGGAGAAGAATTTTTTTTTCCATCTTCAAAGAAAATTTAAGCACATATCGAAGGTCATCAAAACAATTTAATGGACTAGAATTTCCAAAAAGAGATTATTAAAATTAAAATGAGAGAGATAGTCGAATACAAAACGGAGCTTTGGGGCATATCAGCATTTATTTTGTAGATTTTATAATCTATCAAATAACTACGAAATATATCAAGCGCAATAATCTAACTTTCTCCAAAATGATGTAAGTATTTGAGCCATCATTGTTGGCTGAATATGATCGTTATAAGTCTTTCTAGCTTGCTTAAATTTATGCTGGTTGTTTTAAGTGAAACAATATCTCGAATATTGTTTAGGTAATTTTAAGTCAAAAAATTTATTTTCTTTCACACATTTTATAATATATTAAAGAAGATTATCCATTTTTGGGCTCAGAGTGTACAGCTATGAAATTGGAATCAAATGAAAGCTGTGATTGAGCTTGTTGGGTCAGTTAAATATTTTCAAAATCGTTCGTGGGAATTTTGAAATATTTGAGGTTAAAGTTGACAAATTAAACGTTTATATCGTCTGGTGTGCAACATATAGAAAAATGGTTTTAACACGTTTAATAAAAGGTATCTCAGTGACCTTGCTTTAGACCTTTTTTCGAAGTCATTGTTGTTTATTATATGGTATGGGCTTTAGAAAGACACATTGTGATAATTTGTTGAAATATCCATGTGCAAAAGTAAACAAAAAAATCAGCTTTTACAGAAGCTTAACCTGGACATTTCAAAACATATTTAATACCATTAATTATTTTTACCAGCTATTGAAAGCACATTATAACCATTTTTTTAAATGCAGTATATCAGAAGATATAAACGTTTAATTTGGAAAAGTATCGAATTGATTTTTTCGAGGTTATCAATTTTAGCAAGATTTTTAAAAAAATTTACAAGGTCAACAACCTCAACCTCAGCTTTCATTTGATACTAATATCTTAGCTGTACACTCTGGGCCCAGGTTCCGCTGGATTTAGCGTCTTCATCAAGGAAGTTTAGCCAGAGCGACCAGTTAAAATTTCGGAGTAAATGGTTGCGACGCTGTTGTGCATAATGACGCCGATTACGTTGTTAAATCATTTAAACATTTTATTCCAACCTGTTACTGAGTTTTTTTTAGTAATAATAATAATTTTCGTGGAGCTTTTATGTGACCAAGAAAAATAAAATGCACGACTGGATCGCACAAACTTGTTCTTATGTTCGATCACATCGTATGGAAAAGATTTCTATTAAAAATCGAAATATATTTTTAAAGTCGTTTCTTACTTAATTTTGTATACATATATACAACCTTTCCTTAATTTTTTTCTAAAAAAAATTGGTATGACAATTTTAAATATTTAATAATATAAACTTAAAAACAAAAGATTAAATCGGTTAAATAAAAGACATACGCCATTTTAATTCTTCAATAGATTTGAAGTTATGAGAAAAAAAATTTTAAAAAATGTGGAGCGGTTTTTGAGAAAAAAAAGTTTTTTCTTAAAAACCTTTTGAAAACATTTTTCAAAAAAAAATCAAAAACTCCAATTCATAAGTATTCTTGAAATACATATATGTAACTAAACCTTTTGGAAAAAAAATTAATGATCAGTTTTCAAAGTATAATTTGTTTAAATATTTTTTAAATGCATTTAAAAATATTAATTAAAAATATTGATATGCAGTATAAATTGGGCTACCTAAACCAATATAGGTGTGAAATTTCGAAAGAATCCGTTAAGTCATTTATGAGATAGTCGTAAGCAAAAAAACGGTCGTAGGGAAAGTACTGTTTTTAGACATTTTTAAAATTTTTTTTTCAACCATATGATCGGTCGTACCTTATAAGCTTCACTATTTTTTTTTTACTGAAAATTGTTAGAGCCATTTCCGAGAAAAATAGGCTTTAACATAACGGTTATATGGAAGGTACCGTTATTTTTTGAGCTAAAAAAATGTTTTGAATTTCTCCTCTGTACAATACCTAAAAAACTTTATATACCAAGTTTTGAAACAATTCAGCCCAACCGTTTATGATGTAGGTGTCTATACATACATACAGACAGACAGACAGACAGACAAACAGACATACGGACGGACAGAATTTTTAGACCATCTTTTTCTTCTTCGCCATCATCGTAATGTCATGTTGGATTGTTAACTCAAAACTTTTTTTCGAAGAGTAACGACTTATAGTACTTACAATCGCAAGTACAAAGCGATAGGAACAAACGTCAGAAACGTCATCTCATTCTCTTCTAGTTGAAGATACAAGTCAGGTACTGAAAGTTCTGCGTTCACAGTCAGTAATTTTTGAAATAATTTTTTGTATCCTCACTAGCCAACGAATTGACAAATTTATCTTAGTAAGAAGTGTGTCCTTTTAGACCCTTCATTGTCCATTCTAAATACTTTCTATAACATTTTGATTAGGAGAAAAGTAAATGTTTCGCTTATTATCCTGTCTACTTCATCGATATGGTTTTTATTTTTGTTCGACCGACGGCCCCCAAGTGAGTTTTATCGCCTTCCAATAATCTCATAAGTGTAATCATCACCAGCAATTACTGGATGATTTAGATTCGATTTAAGCCAGATTTCAACAAAAAAAAAAGAAAGGCAATGATATCATTAAGGTCAAATAGCATTTAAGTGGGCACGTTTTTTCTTATATGTAAGTATATATGTATGTATTTATGTACCTTAATGTGGTATGTATTTTTTTTTGTGTTTTCACAGCGTTAAATATATTCACAAACGATTAAGGCCATAGGATAAGTTTGAGATTTTGTTTTCGCTTTGATATTGCAAAAAAAAAAAACAGAAGAAAACAAAGTTGAATGTCCTTTTGAATTACAACATATATGTAGCTAGTACCCGTAAACTGTGAAAGGAAAAAGATGTTGGAAATACAAATAATGTTTGCGATAATAATCCTGAAGATTGCTATAACCATAAATTTTATATGTTCAACAGCTGCTGCTAAACCAAGTACGTAAGATACTTCTCCCTAACCCCCTCCCAACCCAAATCCAACAAATGACACTTTGGAGACTCGCTTCTATTTAACTCAAAGATGCTTCTGGGGTACCCCAGAGTTTATTATAGTGATTTCGTATTATTTCGTTTTCTGTTTTCTAAATGACATGGTACCGAATATGTAAGGAAACATTAAAAATGTGATTTTATGTAGATAATAAAGATGTTTATTATGAAAATAATGATGTGTGACTAATCCGGTAGTTATAGTGGTTATATCCAGTTGGTTAGTGTACAATTATTAAGCTTAATTAGCTATCAGCAGATATGGCCACAGGAACATTTCAATTTGTTTTGGTTTTGAGAAAGAGAAAGCGTCTTATTTTGGGGAAAATTTGTTGAGCTAATTCCTCGTTAAGATAATCAATTGGGGAGTTTATAAAGCTGAACACTTAAAAAGATATAAATAAACTGCACACATAATTATTTAAATAATTTAATTTTGTTCCTAACTGCTGCTTCTATATTTTTGTACACATTTAGATGAAAGGCAATATTACTGTGGGACAGTGACAATTAATTCTTATCTTTACTTTCAGATCCTTAAACGAGTGCCTTAATTATATCTAATCGATGGTAATTACAGCTACAACTACCTAATTTCTGTAAGATTAGAACAAAAAAATGAATTAAGCCGCGAGGGACTGTTTTCGAGCAATGAGGTTTTGTGATATTTTGAGTCAACTATAAACCAATGTGTAGCGCATTCTATTCGAATAAGCCGCACTCCTGTGAAGAGACATATTTTGTACTTTTGTATTATTAATCAGTAGTCTACCGTATTTTTTTTTTCTTCTTTTTTTCAATTAATACATAATATTGTTGATCGAATACTAGGAAACACATACAGTTAAATTTGATTATTTAAAGTAAATTAATTTGATTTCCCCCGACAAAAGAAACATGTGTATTCTTCTGTACAGCATGGCGTATGAGTACTTTCTTGTTTGCATGGAATTCTCGTGAAAATTCAAACATATTTATGAAATTCTTTGTTCACTGAGACTGTGCGGACTGATTCTAATTAAAATTCTGTCCTGAGAATCAAATGAATAATAAACTTAAACTATAATGGAGAATCACAAAATTGAAGGTAAACTTTTATTCATATCCTTGATATATTTTCAGTGGAATGGTATTTAAACTTGATGCATCCTTGAATTTTATTAAGAACAACACAAAAATATAAAAGGTTCCATACATACATTTTTGTATGTATGTTTATGTCAAATAAGGGATTCAAACAAAGAGAAGACTATAAATGTCTTAAGTATAGTTTTGGAAATATATTAAAACGGAAATTAAATATCTTTTTTTTTTATTTTGAAGAGTTTCTTTTTGTCTTTGAAATAAAAACATTTCACGTGTAGACAATTGCCACAAACTTCTCATCTTATATTTTCTTCATAAGTTTTATGTATTACAATTCCCTATAAACAGTGGCCTGATTAGGGAATACGAAGCGAATCGTTTTAGGTGGCGAAAATGAGATTTGATATTACTGTTTTCGCTTTCGTCTCTTTCGTTTTACATTCGCCCTATTTTCGAAATCGAAATCGAATTTGATTTGACATTTCAATTTTTAGCGCGTGCATTTCGGATAGGGTTTCTTTGGCGGATTGGTTTATCGACACGGTCGAAAGTGATATTTGGTTGATTTTTTTCATTTAAATAAATAAAAATGTGAGTTTAACTATTATTTTTTTTTGTATAAAAACAAACTTAAGAAATAAACAATCATTTTTTGTGTAATAAACGTGTAGGCGCCCAAGACAGCAAGACAACAAACAAGCAACAATTTTCTCCGCTCATCGAATTTATGAGTCAAAACGAAGGGCTAGCCAAAGGACAAAACATACAACGTTCTCTGCAATATGTCTAGCGCTTCGGACATTGAATTGCATACGTGGGTTGCGCCATTCCAATGTTTCTGGTCTATATTTGTCTTTTATTTCGTCCAAGACAATTTTAAATGTTTCATTTGAAAGGCGAAACAATTTATCTAACCAAGTTTTTATAAAATAAAATTTTAACAAATAATAAACACAGACTCGAAGCAAGGAAGTTCAAAAGGTGAAGAAGCACTTCTTAATAATTTTCTTCTCAAGTTTGAATTTTAAGATACTTTTTCTTCCTCACGTTAAGCATTTATATATATAATATTTGAGTCCAATTTTTATTTAAATAAATATTTTATTACAAAGTTAATGCACCTCGGACAAAACACAAATGATTTTGATTGAAATAATAAATATTCACTAGCTGTCAATTATCTGGAAATCTTGGAAGTAGCATTTACGATTCGCTTCGAATTCGTTAATTGATCAAAACGAAGGGAGTCGAAAATGAGATATCGATTTGAAAACGATTCGCTTCGTATTCCCTAATCAGCCCACAGAGCTAAATAAGGCTTACTCTCCTATGTAACGGTCACAAAAATTAACAACTCTACACCATTGCGCACTTCTTGATAACCTTAGATTTTGAAGGAACGAAAAATAAAGTACCATGTAAACCATATTCCACATTCATGTTATGGGACTCAAAAAAGATTACATGTGTACATACTTGACGTGATGTCCGAAATTAGACTCAAGAGTAATCTGATGTAAATTCCAAAAAGTACGAGTATTAGGAACTGTTGAAGTGTTACATCATTTTAGTAGCAATGCTCTCGTGTCTAATAAATTCCTTAAAATGCCCCTATTTAACATTAGATAACTTTTATGAATAACATTGCTGCTTTTAATGTAATTTGTAATTTGAACAGTCTAAATGCGATTATGTAAAAGGCTAATTATTAGCACCTATAATTTTTAAAGCTCTGTTGTGAATCTTAAACAAAAGTTAAGGTTTTAAGTATAAGTTACACGATACAGTCTCCAAATATGAGAGTTATAGCTAATGAATGGTATTTTATTTGGTATTTCTTGTATCAAAATATAATAATGATTATAGTATATATGCTTTGATAATAATATTCACCCTTTTTACGATTGGCGTTTATCTTGAACGAGAGCTCTCACTTTTTGTGTCGAGTCACTTTTTAGGCATTTTAGTGTCGGTATTACGAAACTAAAACGCCACTCGTTGTCGTTCGAAATACGTTCCACATAAGCAGCTGATTTTGAAAAAAATAATTTTCAATGCAACTGTCATTAATTTTTAAATTCATATAATTTCTGCTGATTAAATTAATAAAAGTCGCTAAACAAATAAGGTTGCTGCATTTATTTTTGCAAGAAATGCGAACAAGAAACCAACAAAATTGAAAAATCCAATTAAAAAAAATCCAAATTAATTAAAAATCCAAATTCCAAATCAAATCCGTGAGATTTGACAGATACGAAGTAAGTAGATGGACAAATCAAATTCCTAATATTTTCAATTAAGATTATTCTCTTCTTTCCAGATTTGTATTGCGTAGATACTTCAGGCTGAGTAAGGTAGCCTTTCTTTACTTCAATAAATAGCAGTACAAAATGCCACAAGGAAGAAGGATATTGTAAGTCAATTTTAAAACTTGGTGTTAAAGAATTCAATGTTGTGTTATGATTCCAATTTGATTTAGCTTTTTGTATTTTGTGACACCTCCTCCTCTCTTAAGATTAGTTCCAATAACTCCAGGATATGCTTCATTAGTTCGGCATTTATAATTTTTACCCTTTAATAAACCCAAATTTAATAAAAAAAACTTATATTTTTAGGCAATTTCGCGACGAGTCGTTTAAACATTTTTGTTCGACAAAAAAGAGCCTTTTAGTTGGCGTATAAATAAGGCGTAACGCATATTGTAGCAACGATGAGTGACGTTTTTCTCACAAAAATTTAAGTTCCACTCCAATTAAGGCGTTACGCTGAGAAAAAATGACTATACAACGCCAATCGTAATACAAATATTTGAAAATGACATTCGTTATATAAGCGAAACGCCATTCGTAATAAGGGTGATTATGAAGTAAAGTACGAATCATGGCGAAGTTTTTAATATAAATTTCCTATTTGTAATTCATGGCAGCCATATACTCTGCCCAACAAAAATAGACAGTTCAGGGAAGATATGAAACTTGCCTCTCTGACACTGACTGTAATAGATGCCAATAAGTTCGTTCTGTTTTAAAGCTCTTAGAGGGCTGCAATAGTAAGCATTCTAAATTACGACAAAAGTAGAAGTGGGAACTCTGATTCAATGTGTTTATGTTAAAAGCACACAACGAGGCTTGAGTGCATGGTGGAAGCACAGAGGCATTGGTGTGCACTTGGCTGTGCAGTAGGTAGGTCAGTTCGTGGTGAAAGATTACAAAAATTATAATTTTGTATGTAACTCAGTGGTTATTTTCAGTGGCAATTTCAGCGACAGGTATATTTTAAAACGCTTTCCCATAAGACTTATACTGAGTATTTTTGTTGGACAGAGTATATATTTAACTCATTAATGCAAACAATTGAACAAATTAATTGTGAAGTAAAACAATTTATTTCTTTTGTACAAATAGCTGCAGAAGAAACTAATCTTACTAAAATATAATATCCCATCCAAATAATGGAACTAATATTGAGAAAAAGAATAGCTCGAATAAAAAAAAATGAGATTCACAGGCGGTAAGACAGAATTTAACCATCTTAAAGAATAATCTGTGAATCTTAGTATATTCTAGAATAGCCTGACGATGGGTAGGCATCAACTGTTTACAGAACTATCATCCAACATAACAATTTCGAATCGTTTATACAAATCATCACAACTCTTCGAAAAACTGCTATTGAACAGGCTTAGCAAAATTTTTGAAAACAAAAGCATAATTCCGAACCATCAATTTGGACTTCGAAATAAACTTTGCACGATTGACCAAGTACATCAAATTACGGAAATTGGGAAAAAGGAGCTAAACGAAAAACAAGTATGTTGTGATTTATTCTTAATATTTCTGAAGCCTTTGAAAAGATTTGTCACTTGGGACTTTAGTACGAACTGTACAGATATCCTTGCAGCAGTACTAAACGAAATACCGAAATCCAATGGTACAAACCGACCGTACGTGCATTCGCATTTTAATTTTTCTTCGCATTTTGCATTCGAAATTTTAAAAAAATTGAAGCCGGAATACCACAAGGATGTGTCCTATGACCAGAACTGTACCTGTTATATACTAGGGATATTACAGTGGTTAATGTTAAATTTGTATGTTCCTTATTTACTTTTTTTTTAGTAACTTAAAAACATTTCTATGATCTTATTTTTAAAAAGTTTTAGGCCCGTTTGGTGATACACAACTTAAGCGCTCTTACGTGACAGTTTACTCAGAGGAAAAAGAAGCTCATAAGAGTTTTAAGTTGAACATAAATATTTATGATTCGTAACAGCAAACGGGCCTTATTGATTTATATAGTTTTTCGGGACCTAATTTTGAAAATTTTGGAGCTTTTATCCCTCTGGTTAAATTTTGTATTTTTTAAGTTAATTTTTCATTAAGTGACATGAATTAAAATGAAAAAAAAAAGGTTTCTATATTTCCAAAATTCCACTTCAATAGGTTGAACCAAAAGTCAACAATCGTAATTTTGAAAAATTTTCTTTTCTAAATTAAATTGTTATTTATAATTTTTTTGGTTCCCCTTGGAAATGGATAAAGCTCCTTACAAACCCATATTTTAGTATTTAAACTAATCGCTTATATTATTTTTGTAGCTTTACACATTTTTTTTTCGTTTTACTCAAAATTCCCAAAAGGGGTAAAACAAGAGTTTTGAAATTATACTCCTCAAACACGCTATCATAACCACTTTTGCTGATAGTGATAAAACATTGGTGCCATATAAATTTACTGGTTACTAAAAAAGGTCTTTATATCTATCCAAAAAAAATGAATACTATAAAAGCAAGTATTGAAACCCGTTTGGCATTCAACTATTAGGCTGTACAAATGCGGAACTCATCCAAAAATACCAAAACAAAATTCTTGCTGGAAAAGTACATTCCTCTTGGTTCTCGTACATAAAAAATGAAATACCGATTTACATCGTGACCCTCAAAAGAAATGTAAGCATTTGTTTAAAAAAAAACACGATGCAATCACTGCAAAGTCATATCAACACCGAAATGGAGACTGCCTTAAATATACGTAATAATGTTCAGAGATTAAGAAGAACTAAGTCTAATGAGCTGGATGGTCTATGAAAGCTATAGAAAACTGTGAATACTTTATTCTTCCCACAATATAACTGTAAATTAAGAAAGAAAAGATTGGTCCTGTTCTACCAGTGGTTTTGGAAAGGTAAGAGTCCCACCCTACTTGAAACCGATTACCACAAGTGTCTTTTTAAGATTTCCACAGGATACAAAAACTCGTTAATTTTCATTTTTTTTATTTTTCAGAAACTTAATAAACAAATCACTAAGAAAAGTTACAATGACCATAGAAAATGTCGTGTTTTTGACATATCCGAAGGAAGAATATTCTGCATGATACATTAAAGGACATGGATAACTTACGCAAAATTGGCGTCAAACGAAAAACCTGCAACATTTTCCAATTAATCTTAACCGCAAAGGATCCTTAACTCGTAGGTATATTCCCTATGAAGGTCACTGTGCATTAAGGTCAAGGTTTCGAATGAATGCATTCTAAATAAATTCGTTGTTTCTTAAAATATCTTGCTCAACAGAGTTATATTTGTAAAAAAATTCAATCAGAATATATATGTAAGTCTTTTCCTTCAAAACTAATTTTAAATCTTCGCAATATATTTTTAAATCTCGAAGGAATCCTCTAGCATAATGCATACCCTGAAAAATAATAACACAGACAATTATTTTCAAAATTCCTAAACGGAATCTGAAAAACCTGAAATGTGTCAAAATTTTAAATACAGACTAGAATGATTTACAAAAAAAAAGTCTAGGGGAAATGTAGTCAGGTTTCAGTGTAACCATTGAGTATAAACAAAATATATTTTTTCCAAAGTTTGATATTAAAAAATTCAATAAAATAACATTCTTAGACCAAATGTTGGGAGGAATGGCAAAAATTAGTTACCGTTTTGTTTGATTTAAAAAGTTATAAAGTAAAAGCTTATTTTAAGGATTTGAATCAACATTAAAAGGATATAAATAATCCCCAAAATTTAAAGGACATAAATCTGAACTCTGAGTACCATTTTTAGAAAAACATTCTGAAAATATAATATTCTAATCAAGTCAACACGCACGTTAATAGTCCTTGATTAACTATCTTACTTAATAATAAGGTTTGTTTCCATTTAGCCTGGTCATTTAGTTGCTACAATCAATACCATCATTCCACACGATATCCGATTTCGTTTATATTTATTGGATTCTGACCACCCCAATTAAGAGTAATAACTTTTTCTGTGTCAAGGAAATGAGAGTATTTTCCGTTTTGATAATTTATACCATGCCCTTCATGGCAAAGTACATTTTCTAAAAGGGTCTACACTCTCGGACTGCTGATTGATTAGATACCTACCGCAAATGTTTTACCTTTTTTTTCGTTTATTTTGTTCCAAAATTACTTGCTATCAAACGTTGCATAGCTTCCTTGTTTCACGAGTATTCTCATCCTTGTCAAAAATATTTTCGAAATATTAAATTAAATTTACATTTTACAAATTCCCAAGAGAAATTCCCTTTAATGTGGTGGTATTTCTTTGTTTCCCGCTTTTTTTTGTTTGTTGTTGTTGTTGTTGTGTGTGTTGAACACTTTTTTTCACTAACAAAATGACAATATTAATTTTCTTTTAATAATCATACACACACTCTCACTCGCACTTAATAAATACACTCGCAAATTCAACTTGTAATCCCAAAGTGAAAGAAAGTATATACCTACAAACAAAAATCACTTATTCAGCGAACATTCAACAATTTGAATGAAAATGCTCTTTTCACATGAATGAGATTTCTTTTTCACTTTTGAGGATTAATATATTTTTTTTTTGATCACATTACGAGAATACCAAAGGACGATTCACCCGACTTACTCAAATCGCACCAAGGATACACAAAAAAATATTTTCACTTTATAGTTGAATTTTTAAGGAAAAGATGAAAATTGGCTTTGGCATAGATTCAGTTTTCTTGTTTGCTTTTTCGAATCCAAAACCGTTCTTGTCGCGACGCACGCTATCACAGTAATAAAATTGTCCTACAATCAAGTGTAATGTCTAAGGACTATTTGTAGTTAACAGTATTTCCCCATAAATTGTCTCTCTTTCTCTGTGTTTGCCTGAGAGAGTTGTTTGGTATAGCTGTGTATGGCAACTTACTTTCAAGCTTGCGCAGAAATCTTTCTATAATAATCACGAAACAAAAACACGAAAAAAGGACATTACTGATGATACCAAACAAGACATTAATTCAAGTTGATTTTCAATGAGACAGCGTTGTTTTAAAGTATTTTTTTTTTTGTGGGAAAGCCTGGCTGACTGGTAAAACGAGGACGATGCCATAGAAATGTTAATTTATAAATGTTTAAAATAGGTGTTCTTCATTAAAAGCTTAAGGTACTAAAATATTCAGTACTTTGGGAATGCTGGAAGTCCAGAAGTCTAATGCCATTCTTAGTCCACACGGGATCTCCATATTTTGATCTTCGAACGAAAAGCTTATTCGATAGAATAGATAGATCTATTCATTCGAGTGAACTTTGAGTAGTTTGACATTCGAATGAATAGTATTCATTGTCAAATGAATACATAGGATAAGCTTCAATGAATTACATCTTTATTTGTGTTTGACATTTCTATTTGAATAAGTATGACCAATTTGATTTTTTTTGAAGATTTTTATAAAAATGTTGGTCTAAAAATAATGGCATGTCATTTAATAAAAAATATTAGAAATAAGTAATGTTAAAGATCGAGTAAAGTTAAAATTTGAAAATATCAATAAAAACTGATATTTTTAAATGTATGAGCATTTAAAAAACAGTATCCTAAGTTTATTGATATCAAAAATATGTAAAATGATGATTCAACTTCTGCACAGCAAGATACTGGATCTATTTTAAATTTTCATGTAAGTTATATAAATTGTGTCTTAAATTAATCACAAAAATAAAATACGGTGTCAAAATTCTTTTAACAAATTCTGCTTTCAAAATTCTGCTTTAAAATTCTGCTTTCAAATTTCCGCTTTTAAAAAAAACATTGATCTCTTTGGTTTTTGCTTGTTTGCTTGTTTTTTCTGTATTTTGTTCCATACTTGAGCTTAACTAATTGATTGTTTTGTTTGGTTCTCGTTTGCTTTTGTAAATAAAAAAAGTTAATTAAAAATTAAAAAAAAATAAGCAGAATTTATTTTCTTTTGTTGACAGACAGAATTTTGAGAAGCAGAATTTTTAAAATGAAAGAAAGCAGAATTTTGAAAAGCAGAATTTTCATTTTAAAAGCAGAATTGTGAAAAAGCAGTATTTTAAAGCCAAAATGTTGACCCGCTCCCATAAAACATAGTCGGCAAGGTAACTTCAAAGTCTATTTAATTTACATATAACTGTTCACACAATAGTTTCATAAAAATATTGATAACTTCAAACGAAGCGTTTGGAAAACATAAAATTGAAATTATTTTATTTATAAATAGCGATTATTGTGAGGAACAGTTATATAGGAGAACGATAATTTATATGGATGAAGCAAAGGGCTGAATTGGAAAAAATTAATTCGTACAATTTTCTTTCACAGTTCGTTAGGGGGGGTCATAAATAGTCTAAATCTCAGTTTTCGCGAAAATCGCGCTGGAGCTTCAGCCGCCATTTTAAATTTAATGAAAATTTTAATTTGGGCAATAACTTCGCCATTTTTGATGTTTGACAAAAATGAGATTGGTAAGACATGTATTAAATATAATTTTTTACAACTTTAGTCTTAATATTTTCTTTTTTTTTTCAAAAAAGGTACCGTTCGTTATTAATGAAAAACTGTTTGCGGCTTGTGGCCCCTTTCTCTGACTATGAAATATTAATACGTACAATTTTCTCTTATAATTTGTTGGGGGGACTATTAATTGTCTAAAAACCGATTTTCAGTAAAATACTGCTGGAATTTTAGTCGCCATTTCGAATTCAATGAAGAATTGGTTATCTTTTTTATTCATATACAACCTTTTAGGGCGTTTTTTTTTGAAAACTCAAAACAGTTTTTCATTAATATCTCGCGAACTGTAACTTTTTGGAAAAAAAATATTAAGAAAAAAGTTGTTTAAAATTATATTTCCTACAAGTTTTAACTTTTTTTTGTGTCACAAATCAAAAATGGCGAAGTTATTGCCCAAATTAAAATGTTCATTAAATTCAAAAGGGCGGCTGAAGCTCCAGCGCAATTTACCCGAAGACCGAGATTTAGACTACTTATGATCCCCCCCTAACGAACCGTAAAATAAAATTGTACGAATTATTTTTTTCCATTTAAAATGTTTAACCCGACTGAACTAAATTTAAAAATACCAAGTACATACCTACATTTTATATATATATTTATTTTTTTGATGCCTTAAGGCGCGTCCATATTATGCCCAACGATGCCAATCGGCCTATCCCGAGCGGCCAAGCCGAATATGTATGAACGTCCCGATCGGCCTTTGATTCATGCCGAAACCGAATTAAATTAAAACCAAACGAAATGGATCCATGAAAGAAACCCGAACGTCACGACCAGAATGAGTGGCGCGGCATAGGCAGATCGGCATAATATGGACGCACCTTAACACCTATAATTTCCTACAAAATTTGTAAGAAAATATTCGATTAAATAAAAGTGCGTTCAATTACGTGTTGGGCAAGTTGGACACCGAAGTTGGAAGAGAGACATCTTTGCCTATTCCTACCATCATATTACGCTCGACTGTCCCGGATATATTATAAGAAAACCCGGGACGTAGATCTGTCCAATATTTTATTTTTTTTTTCCCATATTACAATATATTTATTTTATTTGAATAACGCTAAAAAATTTTAACAATTTTTTTTACAATAATTTAATTATGTGTTTTATATTTTTATGTCTAAGTGCGAGGATTTACTATAAGAGCAAGTTCACTGAGCGCATTAATTTGTCACCTTCATTGGTTTGTCATTTCTTTTCAAACCGTATATTCCAAAACTTCAAACTGTATTTTCTCAAAAAAAAACACAATACATACGTACATTTGAAATTTATGTCACCATTTTTAAAAAAGATACACAGGCTTATCTTTTTAAAAACTTCTTCAGAATGAAAGAAATAATGTGAGTGCATTTACTTGTCCAAGCAAATGGAATTTGTTTCTTTTTTTTAATTTAGAAATTTGTGAAATTCCTCGAAATAGAAAGTGTGAATTCAACGATGATCTTCAGAGAGGATTTTCGTCCATAAGCAACACTGAAAAAGCCAATATCGTAACTTGTTTAAAATACGTTTCTATACGTTTTCTATAAGCACTGGTGGAATTTATGATATAAGACAGCACTTAAGACCACAAAAAAAAAATAAAGAATCTGACGATGGGACTGCAAAGAAGATTGCAATTAATGAAGGCACCTGGACTCATTCAGATCTAATGATTGCACATCGAAACTTTTAAAAAGCTGCTTTGATCAAATATATTCCGCACAAAATGTGAAGTTATTGTGTTCAATGTTCTTGAACCAAATTATATCGCAGAAATTAAAGCTTCTCTACTCAGAGTAAGTTTGTGACAATTTTTTTCTGATTGTTCTACTCATGGCTGTACAAAACTGTGTCCGCTCTTGGTTGTTATATTACACCACAACCATAAACCAATAACTTAAGGACCCGAAACCTCTGCTTTCATTTGACATTTGCCTACAAGCTGAAACACGCACACAAGTAACATTTCTGTTCCTCTTCCTATAGACACATAGACAACACAGCCCTAGTAATTTGTTTTTGTTTTGCTTTTCAATTTCCCATCTATTCATGGATAGAGTTTCAAAGCTACAAATACAACAATGTAAATAAATGGGTTTTGGGGGTGAAACGTACGAAGGTTTCCGATCTTAGTATGGCTAATTTGTGACCACAACTAAGCATTGTTGTCAAGACTTTCGAGGTTGAAAATCTTACAAGGGAAACATCGGATATTTATTTGTGCTTACAATATAAACTGTAATTTTGGCGGGTCAGAAAAAAGGCAAGAACACCATTCTTTGATAAACTTCAAACCATTACCGGCAATGATCTTATTGGAGTTAATTGTGCCACTCACGATTTATATAACTATTCATTTTGTTATCTCTACACTGTTCGTGTTGAAAAATTTAAGGAAATTTGCGAAAGGTCTAAGACTAAATACTTTAAACTATAGTTGGTTACAGCAAAACTAGTTAGATATCTTTAAAACCAGCTATTGAGAGAATAATATAACTTTATAATCCTTTAAGAGAATTTTTCTTATATTAAAAAATTTGTAGGAAACAATAATATCATCAAAGAAATTTGTCAGCCAAAAAAGTACCAAACATTTTTTTGCTTATATGTTATTAATGTTTATTTTTCAAAGACTTAGTAAAAAAAGGTTGAATATTAAAAAAAATGTAAAGTTTTTGCATTTTGTGCTGTTTTTTTTTTATATTTTTTTTTTTTTTGAGAATTTGTTTGATATTGTACCAAGTACATTTTTTAATTTTCGAATGTATGTCCCGGCTTTTGCTCAGAGAAATATGGTCAACGTAACCATCATAGTGTTAGCCACCACATTGCGATTTGTTGCGGAAGGTGTTTATGAATTTGAAGTAGGATGGATGTTACCATTAAAATATCGAACTATGATATGTATCAAAGAGCATTATTAAAGTGATCTCTATATTAGAGACTAAACTGTCCCCAAATGGATAAGTTTATAGTCCAACTTATAAGAAAAAAGAAAAAAAAGGTGACATTTTGATCAAATATTTGGTTTTCCTGGTGGAATCGGACCCTTACCAGAAATAAGGCTTTTATTTTACAAAAGAAAGGAATTCTATAGCTTAAATGTATTAATTGTAAGTCTTTAGGTTGTTTTCATTAAAGCCGGACTGTTTTTTTTTTACTCCATTTTCAAAAAGTTTCTTTTTTGTTTTTGATTGAAAATTAGCCCAATCCTTGAAACCAAGCTGTTTATTATTGCACATTTATTTATTTTTATTTTTTATTTAAAAAAAATAAGTTCGCAATTATAAAAAAAACATATAATAAGCATTGCCTAGGCAGAGATTTTGCTAAAAAAAAACATTGACGATTCATATAGAATGTTACAAATGCTGTTTATATTTGTTATCTTCCAACATAAAAAGATTTCAAAAAATTATCCGTTGTTTTATTGCAATGAATTTTTATATTGAAAACTTAAATTATGGAACAAAAGCTTTACCATAAGGATAAGGAATATTGACAAAATAAAGGTAGTTTCGACATTTAAAATGGTATCAACGGCATGAAGTTCAAAATCTGTTCTTTTAAGGTCCCAATGAACAATTTTTGAAACATTTCAGAAATATTCTAGAAAAAATTAACAAACATTTCAGAAAAAGCAATCAAAGTTTCTGAAATGTTTCTGAAATGTTTTACTTTGGTCTGGATGCTCGCCAAACATTTCTTAAATCTTTAAAAACATTAGGGAAATAATATTGAAGAAAACGCAAATAATAAGTTAATTTTTTTATGTTTGTAAATAGATTGTGGGTGGATAAAGTGCTTGATTGTTAGCTTAGATGTGTGGGTTCGATCCCCACGCTGGGCGCATTATTTTCTATACCTCCAATTTTAATTGGATGCCGCCCATGGGTTAAAATGAGACAGTCAATACCTGGTTCTCGAATCCACTGTGCCAACGAGTGCCGTGCAATTCAGGTTGTATTTAAAAGACCTTAGTCTTATAGGCATATAGTTAAAATTAAAAAAATTAAAATTGTGTGGAAAGATAGTTGGGCTCATCGATAGATGCTATCGTACCCTTCTAAGACGCAATTTTTTTTGGTCGATGTTTACCGACTCTTATAAACTTTACAGCATTTACACTTTGCAAATTATATTATTTAGGGGAATTTGGATAAATTCGTGCACCTAAATGTATGTTACGCACGTGGTCTGATCAGTAATAATATTGAAGAAAATACAAACGCAGAAAAATTAAATAAATCAAGCCAGTGGCAACAAAATATTTTATAATGTAGAATCAATTAGGTGGCTTAACTAGAATAACTTAAAAAAATATACAAGCTTAAATGGATATAGAAATTTCGCTGGGATGTTCATATAAAGCATCGGCTTTCTTGTTTTTATTTTTAATATGTTCCGAAAGTGGATGCCACAAAACTTTTTTTTCGCCACTCCAGACTTTTCGCGACATTTTTCGTCACCTTATTATTCACTCTCACCTTTTTTATGTAAATGCTTGCGAAACAATGAATCTCTCCCGTTCGAAACATTTCAGAATTGTCAATTTTCTTCCTTCACCAAACCACGTTTTTCGATGGGTTAGCGAACGAATAAATTGGTAAATGTCGATTATCAGACATTTTGATCAGGGATTGAGGATATTTCTTGACAAATAGAACGCAAAGCCTTTTTTTCTATTATATGTTAGTGTATTTATTTTTTGTAATATGAAATGTATGTAAATAAAACCGTTTGACGTTTGAACAAATTTAGCTATACATATTTTGGCGTGTGTGCAAGTGCGTGTTTCATGAATAAGATCTGTAATTTTGATTCCCGCATAAAAAAAATCGATGATTTTGGTAGAATAGAAAATTTCTCGTTTCTGGATCAAAAAAATCCCTGACGTATCCATTATATTGGTTGATTAGAAAACGACATTAATTCATATGTTAAAGATAAACTGTCACTATATTTTGTTTTTATTTATTAATTTATTTTTTATAATAAGCATGCACTAAATGGGTTTTGGCTACTCTTAATATAACAAGCACAGTGCGAACTTTAGGAAAATAGGGAAGGATTAAAAAAGAGATAGTGATTAAGTGAATTTATCAATTCTTTAAGAACGACAAAAACTTTTATTTTTGAGAAAAAAAAGAAACGCTATTTAGCTAATATTTTCTAAAAAAAAAATGTAAGCTAAAATTTTAAAGAAACAATAAAAATGGGCACATACCAACGTTGTCGAATTGGCACTATCGTGCACTTTTGGCACTTTTTAATTTAAATGGCACTGTGGCACTCAAACGCTTCAAATGACACTCTAGGAATCGACGAGTAAATGTTTTCAAATATATCCAAGTTCATGATCAGACTTTTAGTTTTACCACATGGTAGCGCGTCAAAAAGGGTTTTTTTCACGCTTAAATAATACAAACCCTATAGTAAAAATCGACTTTTTTGTAGAGTAATAAAATTACTTTTTCGTTTAATGGAATAATATAGGCTGAAACTTGCCAGCAATTCATGCCACCTAAAGACTAATATTAGCTGCGTTTTATTATCTACGGTTCTGGGTCTGGGTTATTTTTAACACGTATTACAAAAACAACAAAAGATCCAGGGTTTCTATCGGGGTATCTATCTGGGTTTGCAAATATTAGTATTAAATTCCGTGAACAGACTGTACATATCAGTACATAACCGAGATCGTTTTATTTTTACGGGGTGAACCATATGGGTTATTGGCGATAATAAAACACGGTTATTGTTACTTCAGTTTAGCCGAAAATCGAGTTTAAAGATACAAATATGTCGATTTTTAAAAATTGGTTTTTCGCGTTGTGCGGTGGGGCAGACCGGGGCTAGAAGTAACAGAAAATTAAGAAAATGTTCGTCTACATCAAAGATAACGTAAAGTATACTTAATCTGTGAATAGGACATCATAAAAAAAGTTAAAAGTGTAGTCCCCGAAATTGATACCAACAGACTTCGTTCGCATTTTCAAACACATTTTTGGTATCCAAGACGATGGAAATGGTGTTGTATGGTTCTATTTCGTTTTGTTTCATTTTTTCTCTTTATTTTTTATAAAATTAAAAATTGTCCATTTGACGTATATCGTTGTCAAAAAAAGTTTGAAGAGAAAAGAGGTGCCTCATGTGTTTTAATGGCCTGGTTATTGGGTAAATTCGTATGCATATGTATATCTAATACTGGCCTTGGAATATTTAATTTAATTCCTAATTTTTACGTGACTAAATTCATTTTTTTTTTTTTTTTCAAAAAAAATAATAAGTATTGATTTTCTTTTTTTTTATAGGAACATTTAAAATTAATTAAATAATTAAATTTGTGAATTAATATAAGTATTTTTAAATTTTAATATTAATTTCAAAAGTTTTGGTGCTGTAGGTGCAATATTTTTACTTGCGATATAAGTAGGTACAATAGGGCAAGCTTTGCATTTGAAAAAAAAAATCGAACTCGCAATTTTAATCAAAGTTGACTTTACGATGATAGAGAACAGAACACCAAAAAAGTGGGTCCCGCAATGCCGTCTGTCTGTCTGTAAGACTCTCTACAGCCTAAACGGCAGAAGCGATTTTCTTCAAACTTGGTATTTAAGCGTTTTAGGTGATGGTCCGAAATAGATTTTTGAATCGTTTTTTTTTTAGCCCCAAAAATAACGGTACTTGCCATACAAATTTTTCTACCATCCTAATTATCTCGAAAACGGCTCTAACAATTTTGATAAAAATTGGTGTGGGTATAGTCCACATTTTGGTGGAAAATTGTTTTTAAATATTTTGTTATTAACAGTACCTTCCATACAACTATTTTATATGTTGTTAATTAAGTTATTTTATTTTATCTTTTAATTTAAATAATAATACTTTTATGTTTATTTATTTGTATTATTTCTTAAGTTTTGTGCAAAAATAATTTTTTGTTGGTGGCACCCAGTGGCCTAAAATGGCACTTTCTGTTGTCAGCATTGGCACTTCCAACATTTTTTTTTCCGGCAACGCTGACACATAATGTATATTAATTTCTTACAATTGGTGTAAATCAATCGAATTCATAAAAAGTTCTTTTTGATATATTTTTTGAAGTTTGAATAAATTTATTTATCTAGTCCAACGCTGACTTTATTGGAATACCTATTCATATACTCTTCAGGCACGGCCAACTCAATAGCACGAAAGAGATGCGGGAATAGGTTAAGTTGCTATAAAAATTACATATTCCCCTCTTTTGGGGTGTTCTTTTGTTTTGGTTTAGCTTTGAAGTGTCTGTGCGGAATGCAGGACCATTTCTGTGTCACCAGACACGCATTATTGTTTATTTTCACCTTTTGGTGTGGGTTAAATTCATTGTTGGAGCACTCGACTCACGTGGCTTTTGTTCATGCTATTGAATAGACTGAGACTCCCACACAATATCTACGCGTAATATACAATCAAGTTTCAAAAACCGTACACTGTACACACAGTATCAGCTTCAGCTTTAATATGTATTTATAGTTTCCTAAAACAATATTGACAGGATAAAAATGATAAATTTGATATTTTGGACAAGTGACAGAATTTGTGTGTAATCCTTTGTCAAGCGTGATGGTTGTCTGGTTATTGTTGTTTTGGGAAAACGTGAGCTCAGTAAACCACACCGTTGAAAGGATGATAAGAAATATTATCTCTGTTTACAAAATGGCACTTTTGGGAAGTGAATGACCGTAAGGACACAAAGTACATGACGAAAATATCCCTACAGAAACTAAACCTATATCATAAAAAAGAGTTAATATATGGGAGGGGCTGATTTTCCCTTAAGGCTTGAATAATTAAGAAGAAAACCGAAAAAAAAATTTAATCTTTTGTATTATTGATTGAAAACATCTAGCTACCTGGGTTAACCAATGAACCATAAGAACCTTTTTTGCCATTGCCCATCATGGGGCAAAAGAGCAAGAAGTGATTAAAAGTTTTTCCAAAGTGATAAATCATCTTGTTCTCATCGTTCGCTCGTTTGTTTTTGTCTTTGCTATTTTTGTTGTATTCCTATCAATACCTACGCTCTGCGATGAGACTATAATACAGTAGTTAGAGTTAGATGTTAAAAGCTTAAACAGATTTGTCATGCAAATTGAATTATATTAATTCAAACCTTACAGAGAGATTATGCTCATGAACGTGATTCTGTTTCTTTCGCGTCTATAGTAGATACCTACCACCTTCAGCTTCAGCGCGACCATAAGCTCTTCAAAGGGTTAAGTCAATCTTTTAGACTATGGTTTTGCCCTCAAGGCTACGTGTATAAGGAACTTATAAAAAACTTTTCTAAAGACAATTAAAATCAATGGTGGGAAAACTTTAATACGCAAGAATAAATATTGTTTTTATTTTTGTGAATAAAGTTTACTCCTGGCTATAATGAAAGGGTTGCCTTTTGCGTATTATCCATTAGGGAGGGGTGGGGGTGACTTTACAAACCATAGTGAAATTATTTTCGAAACGAAAAATAGTAGGTAGTCTTTGTTCGAAATGGTTTATTTATTATTCAGAAAACGTTACCACTGGATTACCGATAATGAAACGATTGTAAAGTTACATCAGATTTTCGTTTGCTTTTTTTTTTGTTAAGTTGCCTTCAAGGTTCAGTAATCAACTTTTGAATAAAGTGGGAAGTTCAAAAGATTTTAATATCACGATTTTTGAAATAATAAAGAATGTTAATAGGAAAGGTGAGTTAGCATTAGAGCCTTAGATTCTTTACGTGTATTTTTAGATCAGAAATTCATCCGGGTAGGTAACCAATATCTTAAGGGCACGAGTGGGTATCCGCTTTTTTAATAATTATAAGTTTACATAAAGAGAGATAAAGCAGGTAGGTTAAGTACCTATCTAAGCATTGAAAATGAAAGGAATTGGCAGGAGATGATATTATCTGTCCTTTTTATGTAATATGACTATTCGAAACTTATGTCAAGTTACACATTTCTAAAAAATGATCAAACTTAATTTAGATATGTAGGTAAATAAGAAATATATTTTGTCTGTCGCCCTATAGGCTACAGCTTAAATGGCTTAAATGTATTTAGGTATTTCTATTTACTTTGGACTTGGTATATCAACCTACCTATAGTTTTTTGGACAATCCCTTTAGAGCTGATTTAAAGTCTTCCCAGTATTGTCTCGTCTTGGTTTCGTCTTGGTCTAATCTCTGTCTTGTTTCGGTTTCATATTGGCGTCGGCTCGTTTCAAGATACAGACCTTACACTGTTTCCGAAATACCCAAGAAGAGACAGTATTTTTTTGAATTAAGTATATTTTTTAATTATTTAATTATTATTCCCCATACAAAATTTGAAATTTAAATATTTCAAGTCTTGGTCAATATTTTGTTCAGAAGCCCGACCAACGGCATCAAACCGAGGGGAGATAAAGACGCGACTTACATCGTTATATTAGTCAGTACGAGAATTTCAAGTATTGTTCGCGAAAGCGTTTGTGGTGGTTTCTGTAAAACAATTTAAGAACAAAAAATATTTTTTTTAATTAAAGAAACCGGCAATAGTACGACAACTCAGCCGAAAAGTTTAATAATGGATTAGTATAGAACAATTCTTTACAATAATTTCGTACTGGGGTAGGGGGTGGCGTCTATCTGCCCTATTTGCCAATTTTCTTTAAAAAAAAAAACAACACACTTCAAATGGAAAAAACTATTTTGTAATTAAGTTGTGGACTTTATTTTACAACCTGAAGTAGATGATAGACATCTTGTTTTTGAATCAAGTAATTTCAATGAACAGTTTTCAGAAAAAAAAACAATTTCAAACTCAAAATTTTGGAAAAAATTTAAAAAATAGTCTATTATTTATTCAAAATTGTGAGACTAAAATAATATACTGAAATTACTATTTTTTGTAATTTGGATTTACTTAGATGAGTTTTTAAACAATTTTTCTGGGCACTGAACAATTTTTACTTGCGTTATAAGTACAGGGTTATCCATTTTGCGGTTTCAAAAGTAAAGGTAATTAAGACACATATAAAATAGTTTTTTGACGTTGACATTATGTGTGAAACACTACATCATTTAAATGACCACCACCCGAATTGTTGCAAGCATCGTTTTTTTTTAAGTAATTTTCGACCAATTTTTGATAGAGAAAAAAGTCCAGCGGTGTCAAATCGCATGATCTTGGTGGCCAGTTAATATCGCCACGACGAGAAATTACGCGACGAGGAATTGCAATAAAGCCATATTCGCTCAAGTTTAGTGGCATGTGGCACCGTCTTGTTGAAACCACATATTCTCCCAGTCGTATTCTTCAATAGCAGGCAAAAAAAGTCGGTTATCATATGGCCATAACGCTCCGAATTGACAGTGACAGTCGTTCTATCGTCGTTTTCGAAGACGTAAGGTCCAATCACACCTCCGGGCCGAAGATTGCACCAAACAGTGACTTTTTGTGGATGTAATGGCCTCTCTTCAATTACTTGAGAATTCTCAGAACCCCAAATACGACAATTTTGTTTATTAACATACCCACCGAGTGAGAAATGTGTATCGTCGTTGAAGAAAATTTTGTTCGAAATGTCGACGTCCACCGCCTGTTGTTCAAGCAGCCATTCGGCGTATCTACGACGTTGTGAATGATCAGCTGGCTTCAGTTGTTATGTGAGCTGGACTTTATATGGATGTAGGTGTAGATCCAAATGCAAAATACGCCATAATGTCCTAATTCCTGAGAATCGATACATTCGGGTCTTCGGCAACACTTTCACTTACAGCAGCGATATTTTCAGTGGTACGAGCGAATCGATGATGCACAGGCCTTACCATATCTGTAACCAATCCAGTCTCTTTAAATTTCTTCACAATTTTGCCAATTGCTTGCGTAGTTGGACGATTATGTAAACCATAATCTCCTCTTAAATCACGATATGTGGCTGTGGCATAACCACCATTTTTGCAGTAGGTTTTACCAATTTTTATGGGTTGTGCGATAGTTAGGCGATCTATTTTCGTAAATGTCAGACTTTCAACTGAAAAAAATATTGGTTTAACAACTTAGTTTGACAGATGTCGAATTTCAGCCCTATACATTTGAAACCGCAAAATGGATAACCCTTTATAATAGAGAACACGAAAGAAGTTGGTCCCACAAGTACGTCTGCCTTTCGCCTGTCCGGAAGTCAACAGGGGCCACATTCCGCAAGCGTGAGTTTCTCTGTGTACACAAAAAATCGGGTTCACATACATATTTGCGATACCGCAAGGGTGCGATTTTTTTTTTCGACAGATAACGTGTACAACACAGATAGGCAAATTTATTAACGCATATTTTGAGGGTCAATAATTTTTTTGCACGGAAGAACATACACGCTTGCGGAATTGGGCCCCAGCAGAAAAGGGTGTATGGATTTTCTTTTAATTTGAAACAAACGTTTTTGTTTTGGTAATATGCACGTACACACACATTTTTTTTTCTTTCATTTTTTTAATACCTAAAATAACAGAGAGCCATACATTTTTTGTTAGCCAAAACGGTAAGCCCTATTTATCTTAACCACGGCTCAACAATTTTTATTTTAAAAAATCAGTTAATTGATGATGGGCAAAGGTACATTTTACAATTTTTTTTAAATGAGTATGGAAAACAGTTCATTTAATTTTTTTCAATACAAAAAGTTTTAATTAAAAAAAATTGAAAACACAATATTTTCAAAACGGCTTAATCGATTTTTTCGAAACTACGTATTTATTAGTTTTTTGATATTATCTTGAATATTAAAAAAAAATATTTTCCAAAAACATAAACCAACCATACAAATGTTAAAAAATCGTTAAGAAAAAAATGTTTTCCTTTTGATAAAAAAAATGTGTGAGTTCTTAAATTAGTTTATTTATTAAATTTTCTACGCAAATGCTCCCTAATAGTATAAATACTTTTGAATATTCAAATTTTCAACAAAATAATTAATTTTTTTGAAAAATTGATGTTTCGAAAACGAGTTCTGATTCTATTCTAAATATACGTTTATTTATAATTACTTTAAATTGATGTTTTCAAAATATTATGCATAAAATATTACCTGCTTTTTAAGAACCCCTCCAACGATTTTTGAACTTTTTTTTTTGATGTATTAATATTTTGAAGAATATATCACACTTAATTATAATAAGCACAAATGAAACCTTTCTTCACTGCTTAGCTATTGTTGATAGTGTTTGTTGTTAGTGTAATGTTTAGCTACATTAAAGTTACAAAGCATTTTATTTCATTATCATTTTACCTGTTTTTATAGATAATAGCACTGGGGCAATTTAAAACCTCCAAGCATGTTTAAAACACTGATCTCTATAATACACTGGATAATGTTTTCACACAAAAAAATCGACCCCAATAGAAAACTGTAATAATTGCAGAGGGTCCATGTCAGTATAACAGTATAACATTTTTGTTGCCAAAGTTACATTTTAAGATGGTTGCTTATGCTTGAAATTAAATTTGTTTAATCAACCCTACCAAGGGCACCTTCTTCAAAAAAATATAAAATTTAAATTACACATCTATTTTCACCAATGTAAGTAAGAATTTTTCTTAATAAAAAAGCCATACTAATGATATATTTGATTGTTTCTAGTGTGTATTAAATATTAGATATTAAATATTGAATTGAAAATGGTTTCGGTGCTAGCTTAATATTGCCAAAAGCGGCTTTTTAAGCCGCACCTTGTATCACTGATAACGGCAAATTTATCTTAGGCTGGCGGTGAGGGTCAACTCGTTGAAGTTCTCATAAACCATTGAGATTGGATAAAAATCGACCAGAAAATCGAAAAAACAGCATAATCATTCAACTCCACCAACAAGAAAACACATTTCCTTGAAACGTTCTGTTACCCGATTTTTAATATGTATTGTAAATAACCTAGAATTTTAAGACGAAAAAAGACCAGAGAAACGCACAATATTGACTTCCATTTGTAAAAGAACTTGAACTTGTTTTATTTTCTCAACAATTACATTGCAATAATTTCAGCTTCCATATTTAATGATAATTTTTCTGCAATATCTTTCACGTTCTTGTGACGTGGCTCATCTTCTTTGTCGTCTTCTTCTAAATCTTATCTGTATTCGGCAAACATGACAAATCGACATCATGTTGATCGTGATCATCACTACCAAAGTCGTCGACTTCATCTTCGTCTTCGAAATTCTTGCTTTTTGATTTTTTCTTTTCAACTTTGTGCTTAGCTTTGACAATTTCCTTGAAACGTTCTTATCGAATTTATCCTCTTCACGAAGGACTTCTTTGCTGTTTCAATATTAATTCCTCCCTCGTCTTGATTGATACAATCTCTTGCGAGATCCGATTGTCCAGGTTCCGTCTTCCGTCTTACCTTTTCTGAATTGTTTGTATTTCTTATTATCTTGATTGAAACTGACAATAAAAATAAATTGATTTTAAATTTTTTTTTTTTGAAAAGGAGTGCAATCTATCTCTTTCTCTCTTTTTATAAAAAAAACGAGATAGGCAATTGCAATGGTACTACTGTCAAATTCAAATGGAGTCAAAAAAACTGTTATACTTTGTAGGGAATACACTATCCAGTGTATTATAGAGATCAGTGGTTTAAAAAATTAAATTGTCTTAATCCTGATTATGTTTCCTTTAGACGGTAAGCAATTAAAAAAATAAAATTTTAAAATAGAAAAATATTCAAACTTTTTACAAAGTTAGAAATCTATTTTTTTTAATAAAGTTTTATTTGCTTGCTCACTATTAAATTTATAGCCGCTAGCTGTTAAAGATTGGAAATTTAAAAAATATCTTTCAAGTTAGTGTGGTAAATTAACCATTTTTCACAGCAATTTTAAATTAAATGGCGTGAATAAATGAACATTACCGAAAATGTTCACACGGAGTCTTGCATGAGTTATTTCATACGAATTTTTGTTCCAGAAAAATGTATTCTGTTTGAGATCCATAGTCGCAGAACAAACTCGGGGAAATTAAATATTCCGAGGGAAACAAACCTTCGTTAAATTCGCGAAAGGGCACAATAAACAGCAGGACAAACAAGCCAGCCCGATCTTATCAATTCACCCAACATTCTCTTTTATAAAACACACAGTACACCCAATATTATTTTGTGCTTTTTAATGGGCTTTTGCGTCTAATTCCTTCTAAAGCTTGTCTTTTGCCCTTTGACTACTTTTAAAGTCTTAAATCTCTAGTAGTATACCGTTAAATAAATAAATATGATAGTGCCAAAAATATCAAATTTAGACATTGATATAAAGTTTATCGCTCTATAGGCTTTTCACACCAAACCCAAAACGTTGTTTTCAGCTAAAAGTCTACGAAAACTCGCAAGCCGTTCACACTGAACACTTACAAGTTTTTGTTTGAAATTTTAATTATTTTGACACCTCAGTCAATAACAAATCCGTTGTGAATTTAAGGCCGTGTGTAAATTGCGTTAAAATGTTGGTTATATTTTCTACCTTGGTTAAATTTTGAAGTTTGCTTTGTGGTGGGATCAAATTTATCTTTTTGCTGTGTGAATTGGCGTTAAAAGGGATTTATTAAAACACTATTTTGGCTAAAATTCCTTCAAGATTTAAGAAATTTCCCTAAAAACATTTTTTTTTTTTTGTTTAAGTTAATTAATTTCTTTCCCAAAATCCGACTTAGAAGATATAAAGTTAATAATTTGGCACAAAAAAAGTAATGAATTCTCAGTTTTACTAATATGTTTCGGTTTTAAATCGTTCATTTAATATTTTAAAACAACAATTCCAAATCTTTTCAAAACAATTCCCATTATGGTTAGTTTGTTGATTTAGTAAGTAAACACTAGTTTTCACAGCTGAAGAATTTGACAAGCTGACAAATCAATCTATGTGTATTCAATTTGCAAAATGAAATACAATGAGTATTTTAATTAATTATTTTATGTTTGTTAAAATATTAATGGATTATAATATTTGTTCTTTCCTCTTGAGACCCTACACAAACAAAAATAATAATGTAATTTAATTTTTCAATTGAATAAATTAAAACTTACATTTATTATATGGTTTCCCAGTAGATCTGAACTTTTTGGAATTCATCTTTCTTTTCGGTTATCGTTTACAGTTCCAAATTACTCTATCTTGAGAAACGTTAAATTTTAACGCAAATTTAACCTTCTCCACAGCTGCCTACATTTTAACCTTTATTTCATTTTATTCACCACGCTAGTGTCAAATTTTAACCAAGTTACAAAATTTAACCAACAATTTAACGCAATTCACACACGGGCTAAATTGAAATTACCCAAGACAGCTGGTTTTTTTTTGTTTTTCCTGGCAGCAACCCGTCAGCTATTTCATATGTGACGATTAATTGAGCGCTGAATGTTTCACAAGGTGTGTTTGTTTAGTTCATCTTGCAAATACAACATATTTTCAACCGGTTTTATTTAAAACTTGTAGTTTAATCAAAACGTGTGGTTTTAAAAAATGAATGGGAAAACTGGTGTTTGCGCTTTAGGTTTTCATCCAAAACCGACAATTTCGCGAACACCGTGTTATGGTTTTGGTGTGAAAAGGCTTTTAGACTATCGCTCTTTACTCTTGATGTTCGTATATCGAGAACTAGTCTATTTCATATGAAAGACCGAATAGGTTCTTTTATTGTTTTATAATTTGCAAGAAAAATATTATTTTGAAAAAAAAAAAGTTTTATACATATTTATAAAATTTAATTTAAATTTCGCGGCCATCCATGGTAGTGTCAACAAACTCTAAGCTGAATGCATTATAATTACACTACAACATTTCTAAAGGATATTGTTTGCCAAAAGGGAGCCGAGAGGATGTTAAGCTTTTGTCGTTTCGCCATCGTAGTTGTTTGAGTGCACAACTTCATCTATCCCTTTACACTAAAAGTACCTAACAACGATTATGATATAATATAATTGTTATAGCTTGAAGCTGCTGCAATAGGACCATATTGACGACAGTGGTGACAAAAACGAGGGAGAAGGCTCTTAAGGCATCCACATTTAACCCAATTCCACACTCCCATTGATGTAAACCTAAACCAATATGAACTGGAGCATATTCTTCGACATCATGCATGTGTAATAGAATAAGAATAGCTATTTCCATGGTATCATGACTACGGGCAGTAGCGGCTGTTCTTTACATTTTGCCTGTAAGCTGCAACAAACAATGGTTTAGTTGTTCTCTTGTATGTAATGCATACCGACAGCCGCCGGCGGTCGGTTCAGTAAAATAAATAGTATGTTATTAGATATAAAGCAATGTTAATTTTGGGTTGGAGGGCATTATTAAACTGGGTGTGTAATGCACGACTATGAATCGCATTTAGTTTCTCTTGTAGTTTAGTTAGTATAAAAGATGTAAAGTATACACTTTGAACAAAATTTGTTCGATCTTAAATTGATTTTTAAGTTTAATCGTTTTAAAAACAATACAGTCAAAAGTATTATTAACTATTCGATGGTTATTTGAAATAATATGTACTAGGTATGCACAAGTATTCATATATGTATGCGGCAAAACTTCACCTCAGGGAACATACCCAGGAAAGGACTATTCAGATGAGAGCGACCAACGACCGACGAATAAACGAATAAATTCCATTTAAAACAATTTACCAACCTAAATTCTTCACAAATTCTAAACAAAGTTGTAGAAATATAATTTATATTAATGTTTACGATAGAAAAAAATTATTTTTTAATTGCCAAAGTAAGATAAATTTGAGAAAACAATATTGTTCGTCACGAATTGCATCTGACTGCTACGAACAGTCAAACTCTATTCGCGTTCCACATACCATCCACCCTTCACTGAGTAATTTGTTAGAGCGCGTCTAACCTCAAAATTAGATATTCAACCTATATGCTTGACGAATAGAAATAAAGCCATGTGAACGAAATGTCAAAATGGACGAATATTCGTTAATTCGTTGGTCGTTCTCATGTGCATAGTACTTAAGAATTTACGCCAACATGTTGAGCAACATTTCTAAGATACTCGTAATCTAATCACCATTATTGCCATAGTCGTTGAACGCCATACCAAAACACGACATAAAAATTTGACATTGCGTATGGCGTTTAACGCCAACTGGCGTTTATTTTCATGTGGAATGTATTCATTTAGTGACATTTGTTGTAATTTCGTATTGCCTTAGTCGTTTCTAAAGCAAAAACGCCTGTTAAACCGCTTTTTTTTTATTAAATACTAGCGGACCAGGTGAACTTCGTCTCGCCCCAATTTAACACCCTCAAATGAATTGCAGAAGTGCAGAGTTATAATAAAACACAGATATTAAAATCAGTAGGGAGTGATATGATAAACAATGTTCTTCGATTTTTTTTCCGGCGCAAAAACAAACAACAAAGACTGTTTACAAAGCTATCGACGACGTCCTTTTTCTTCGCTGCTAGTATTTGCCGTTCACAAATACAATAGATATTCTTACCTTAAATTTTTTGCAATGCCGGGGAACTCTTTACTTTGGTGATGAGTTTCTCCTTCGACGTTGTTAACACGCAAAAATTAGCTGGGACAGATATTGATCCAGTCGAGACATTAAAAGAAATTGGGCCATTGTCAAGCGCCAGCAGTCGTCTTGAGAGTGCAATGCCACTCTCATATTTGTGGTCAATTTCAACTTCCTGACATGACGGCACAAAGACGACAATTTCAAGCATGGATTAAATTCATTGGCAGAAGTAGATTCGGGATGACGGGAATCGTTTGACGAAAATCTCCGCTGAGCAATATCATATCCCAACCATATCATCTCCAATCTACTTGTTAATCTTTCATTGTTAGGTCAACTGCCTACAAAACTCGTTTATGCTCCATCATGCATTCATCCCAAATTATGATTTTGCATTCTCCCATCAATTTCGCTGTCGCCGAATTCTTGGTCATTGTGCACGTTATTGGCTTGTCAACCGTGAGAAAATTCATCGCCAGCTTCAAAGCGGAATGTGCAGTTCGACCGCCTTCAAACAGTGTGGCAGCAATGCCATATATGCCATAGGATGCAACAGGCAGCGAAAGAGATCTTGACCGAATTGTTGCTAGAATCAACTATATGACGAATGTCTTGCATGTCACACCGGGAGCATCCAGAAAGTAAATCCGATTGCGGAATCGTATTCCAAAACAGCGCGATATAAGTCTACATTTACCACTTTTCTTCCTTTAATAACTTTTTGTCGAATTGTGCAGTTTGAAGCTGTGCAATATGGACAGGTCTCCATTTACTTCTTCTGCACGTATCTACCTCTGTCACGGACATTATGATTAATTATTGCAAGACATGTACGTCGACCAAGGTTACATCGGAATCAGTGTAATAATACCCAAAACTTGAATCAATTTCAGCAAGAAAAATAGCACATTTTCTGAATAGAAAATTATAATGTAAAAAGGGCGCACAGCCTAAATCAATGTATAACGCAATCTATCACGTTGAGGCATGGATCGCAGAAAAGTGACATCTAATACATATCTCATAAGCTTCTCCACACAAAATGAACGCAAAACTTCTTCTATCACAATGAATTTCACAATTAACCGACATTTACCAAGCTTCACAACGAATTTTTTACCTTAAAGTCCTCCAAAAAAATCCATGGAACATTCTAGACAATCGACAAAATAAAATATCAAAATCAATTTAATGGGAATCAAATCCTGTAGTTGTGTTCATACACGCGGCAACAAAGAAAAGCCAAAAGAAAAGTGTGTGTATACAAAACAGAACACATTATTTATACTAATAAAGCAATAACAAACATGTGAATGTATTTTTGGTCATAACTCCGGTTCAAGACATCGGGCAGCAAACAGATTTCTTATATGCACTCTCCAAACATGTCTTAAGATCTCCTGAAAATTTTATTTAAATCGATCAAGCCGAAAAAAATAGATAGTGCACAAACATAATTTGGCTTTTTCTTTATATATAAGATAGGTAACAAAAAAGTTTCTTAGGGCAAAAATAACAAATGAAAAACATGTTGAGCTCATGGATGCAAATTAAAAAAAAAACCTATTATTGTCACTGCTGCTTCATGAGAAATAGCTAGCCACACGTTCCTACATTTTTTACATTTTTTCAAACATTTGAATTTTGGTAAGCAAATTTTCACAAAATAGTTAAGAACAAATTTTATGGAACCACAACAACGACAATACCGTGCTTAATTGATCCAATTTTTTACTTAGAAAAAAACTTTAAGCTTTTATCTGTCATATATGTATCTACATTCATTAATGGATAAAATCTAAATAAATTTAAAAATTATGCTTACCAACACCAAACGTTATGTTATTTCAATTGTAATTAAAATTTATTTGTCAAAATATCAGCTGTTGTAGTGGATCTCATGTGGAATCTAAGAGCGGCTAGGAGGCTGGCGTTTAAGTGACGCAATACTGATTTAAAAGCGACACGACTACAAAATCGACAAATTGTCGATTAAGTGAAATGACTATCGCAATAAGGGTGATGTGTTGCACATTATTTGTTCAACTCGTTGATCAACTTTTGTAGGGTATTGTTTGCGGAAGACGTGAAAACATTGCCATACTAGATATGGACTGCTAGAAGCGAACGCTGGATCTCTCCTCAACTAGGACCGCACGAGCGCCACCGAGCTTCCAGCGGAACTCACAAATACTATTAAGTACCAGAGCTTAAGGGATTTTTTTTTAAAGAAATCCATACACAAATCCGCAAATTTCACTTTCTCTATTTTCTACAGAAAATAATAGGCAACTATATTATAGTTCTTTGCAGATGAGCGGAATACAAAGAAGGCTAGATCAAATATCAATTTATTTTTTCTTTACTTTTCGACGCGACTAATAAAATTTTGCACACGCTTTTAAGTTTAAACTACATTTAACTTTTTGTTTTAACTTTTCGACGAAATAAATAAATTCTATAAGACTTAACACAACTGCGTCATATAAGTTAAAGTAATAAAATTGTAAAATAGCCGTCAAAATTAAAAAGTTTAGCCAAAAATGGTAAACTTTTCCGTATAATTTTGTGTGGGAAATTTACCATCTGAATTTGTTAAATGTGGAAATCTTTTGACATTTAATTTTGACGTTTAATGTGTCACAATCTTAGTATAACTATCTCTCTTTCTCGTATTATTTTTGGATGACGTGTTAAATGAGTAATAAACACACGGTTATTAGACAAGTTAAAATATAGGAAGAAAACAAATCATTAACCACGTTTACACAAGATGATTTTAGGTGCGTTCATGAAACGTGTGTTGTAAACTTTTCCATTTTCCGATGTGGGAAGGCTTACACGAATACTCTTAATGTCCTGATACTCAACTCGCATATATCTACTATTTCTATCAACCATCGGAAATGATTTCTTCCATACAAGTATGCATGTATGTATATATGGAAAGTACATGGCTTTATTTAAATTTTATTATTTTTTTTTACAATTCCTGGCCGATGCAAATAAAACCAAAAAAGTATGGTAATACGAAATTATTATTTAATTGCTTATATAAAATTTTGCATTTTTTTAAGAAAAACAAAATTCGCAGCCCTTAAACGCACTACTGAAACGGAAAACAATTTTCTAAATAAATTGATTTTAAATAAAGGATTAATTTAATTGGAAAATTAAAATTAGATTTTTATTTGTTTTATTTCGAAGTCAATTCTAAAAGCAATCTCTTTCCTAAGATAAAACAAAAAGGAATTTTTGTTATAATCCCCCAGCACTACAGCATTGTTGACTTTCTATAAACAATAGATGTCAGCACTTATCTTATACAAAATATCAATAGATGGCACTAGTTTCTTTGCCCGTTGACTAAATATGGTGCGGATGTCAAGAGTGGCAATAGATAGCTTTTGAAAGTAATATTTTTGTTTGCTGCTTTGCTCCGAGGAGCATAAAGATCGTTCTCCCAATTTTCAATAGAGCTTTTATATGGAAATGATACAATCGACTAGCAGTCCATGTAAAGTATATCAATGCTTGTTGTGCGTTCCGCTGGATGAGACAAAAGTTGTGTGTATGCATGAGTTTAAGTATTGTCTTGACATCAGTTTGCAAATTTATTTTAGTAGATAATTTTTCAATAGTATTATTTATATGTATTATAAATCATGATTAACCAAGACAAAGTTTAATTTCAATATTTCTCAACAAAGACGTTTGTGACACTGATACTTAAAATTTATATCGAATTAAAGTCAACTCGTGTTGATCAACCATTTAAAAAACGCAGTTGATCAACTTGATTAACTTTTTTTTGTCAAAATCGAACTATTCGACTATTTACCTACGAGGTTATTCAACATTTCACTAAGTTTGTCAATTTTGTGTACAAAGCTATTCAACAATTGAATACGTTGATCAACTAAGTGTAAGGAGTTGTCCAACAATTGAACGAGTTGATTAACTAGATGAACGAGGTTATTCAGCATTTCACTATTTTCGCCAACTATGTGTAACGTTTTATATTTAGCACAGTGTATTTCACAACCGCACATTGAGTTTAGTTATTGCTCCCCTGACCCTACTGCTTTCATCAAACGAGGATTACAGACTCATCGCTCAATATAGGCAGTGGTAGGCAGAGTTTTCCTTAAAGCGTCGATAACTAGTTAGGCCTATTGGATACCATGCTTAGCTCGTCGTGGGTAGGGGGGGATCTTGTCATCCGCTAGTGGACCTGTTACTTTTATTTAAGGCCTAGATCTAAGATGGTATTCGATCGTGTAATTTTCCCTCTTTAAAAGAAGTGGAACCCGAATCTCTATTCCCGATTTTCACACACGCGTAAGGGAGGACATAGATGGTCGTGTCCTCAGAGCATTTTCTTTACCCTTCCTATAAACCATTCCCCTAACTAACGTCTAGAAAACGTTCCTATGCTATCACTGTATGCTCACAAAATAATTCTTGCAATAGCCCTCAATGAAGAAGGGGAGATAAACTCCCCTTTAAGATAAATTTAGGAACTTCACTTCATTTCCTCTCATTCACCTCCCATAAACAAATCTAACCTAAACTGTCATATTTAAATTCAAAAAAAAAATTAAAACAATTCGAGAAAAAAATGTCTTCCAGGAAAATTCATCAGAAAAAGAATGTATTATTTTGTGATAATATAATTCAAGAAATTTATATTTTTTTATTTTTAACTCATATCATTTTTAAAATATTAGAGACCTTAATAAAAATTATATATATATATATGTATTTTAAACAAAATAAAAGAAATCTATAAAAAAAAAACAAATGCACTTACCCGAGCTCCAATATGTTGTGCACAGCATCTTGTAGCGCCGAAGATTGTTAAACTTGATTGGTGGATGAAATAAATTGTTTACATTTATACACTGAATGGAATTAGCAGTTGTTTATAAAAGATGTAACTGATTAGATTGATATTCTATTTCGAAACAAAAAAAAAGTTTGCTCAGCGAAGGATGGGGTGCTACACAATAATTGTTCCTTAAAATTATTCTTATTTTTTTATAGAACTTAATTTATATTTTTTTTCTTTATTTTTAGGTAAAGTATAGCTTTCTCTTTTATTTTATATAGCTACTCCCTTTCACTTTAATTTTCTTTCTCTTTTTAACACCGAACTATCTTTTTTTTCTTTTGTTATTTATATTAATATTTTTCTCTTTATTCGCACTATTTTTTTTCACTTGTTCTTCTGTCTGTTGCACCTGTTTCAAAACTTGATGCCGGCCACTTGACGGCCTGTAGAGCAAACGGGACTGGGGGACTGCTCCTGAGTCTTCCTTGGCCACTTGATTTAATTTTGTTTCTCTTTAAACTCTTTCTCAATCTGGGGATTCTGACCAAACCTAGACAATTAATTAATATTTACTATTATTTCCATTTTTTTTTTTCCTTTTTTCTTTTAACTAGACTAAGTCTGAAACAATTCCTTACCTATTTAAATAGTTTATTTTTCTTTTATTTCTGACTGGCTTAGGGTTCACAGAATATCGTGCAATGGGGTTAAAAGATGATTCTTCTGTGGATTAATAATGTGGTACTTTTATGACTACATGACATTTTAGCTAATTTCTTACCTCTAGCTTTTTTTTTTTGAGGAACAAGGCTTAGTGAAGCTGACTTGCTTTATCGACGGCTCAGACAGAAAAGATTAAAAAGAACAAAAATCCATGGCGATACGGAAAAGACGGAAGTTTGTGGTTACGTAGTAATTGAAAATTGGTTATTTAATAGAGATTTTTTTCTAAGTGAACATGAAACTAAACATTTCTTCAGGAAATTGCAATTATATAGAGCGTTTTGATGTACCGATAAGCAAAGTTTTCTAGTGTTTTATATAATTCTTATGATTGAATACTGGGGCGTATGAGTGATTAAATGATTTCAATATTCAATATCTTAAACGGTCGTTTCCTACATGTGTACGGGGCTCCCAACACGTTTTGTTCAATTTTACTTCTGGCTTCGTTGCTCAAGGTAAAGAACGTTAGTTTCTGCAATGGTGTGTCTGTGTCCGCACCGAAGAAACATAACATTTCAGAAATATTCCAGAAACATTTCAATTACATTTCAGAAACAAACATTTCTGAAAAGTTTCTGAAATGTTTCTCTGTTTCCCATGCAGAATGGAAACTTTTCTTTGTTTCCCAAGCATTTGCAAAGGTAGATAGTTCGTGAGTCGTTGTTCATATAAATGTAAAAATGTCGCGAAAATTGTGGAACAACAAGGATGTGATTCAATCGATCAAAATTTATGAAAGGGAAAAGGTTTTTTACTTTTTCTTTATTTCTTCTGTCGGTGCTACTTCTTTATAATCCACTTTCACACACAAAACTGGATACATACTGGGGAAACACAGAAACAATTCAGAAATGTTTCTCAAAACGTCAACAGCAAAAACATTTCTGGAATGTTTCTGAAATGTTTTTTTTTTAAACAAATGGGATACGTTTTTTAATCAATGATTACTGAAATGTTTCTTTGGTGTGGACACACCTTAAGAGGTTGTAAATTTCTAATGATGGAGTTGAATGAAAAGTTGAACGAATTTGGTTGAGCTTGTTGTGCACGTAGTTGAAGACCGGTATAAAGTGAAAGTTTAAAAAAAATGCAAAAAAAACAGTTCCAAATATAATACAACACTTCAGATAAATTTATTGAAATATATTATTTAAATTATATCAATTTAATTTTCTTCTTATATTTTAATAAAATAACTAAAAAAAATATTTATTATTTTAATGATTTTTATATCTACGTAAGGAAAATATGAAGCAAAGAGAAATTAAAAAAAAAAAACAAATTAAAATACAAAACAAAACATTTATCCGAATATTATTATTCATTTAACACTTAGAAGACATATTTGTTTTGTATTATTATTATTTTTATTTTTCATAATTAAATATAAGTAAAAAATTAAGAAATATATTTATATAAATTGATTTTTTTTATTAACTTTAGTGTTTGTTGTTTAAGCAAAACACGCAATTACTATTTAATTCTGGTGTTTTCTTCTTTTAAATATCGTGACGTGATAAGTAACAATTTTATTTTGTTTTTAAATTATATTTATTCAATTCTTGTGTGTTAGTTTTAAATGTTGTGATCAACAATATTACACAAAACCTAAATATCTACGAAAAAAATGACACTTTTCTAAAATTTGCATGTATATAATAATAATAGTAATAATTATATTAATAATATTTATAAGACTTAACATTTAAGCAAAGAACAAACAAAATACAAAAGAAAATAATTGAATAATAAATTATACTCCAATTCACACTCACACATAGAGCGTATTAACAAAGAACAGACAAAAAAAACGAATTTAAATGTATATAGATGACCCTTTACTGAGGAGGCTGACTGGATCTCCTCGACTTGTCCTTGTCTTTATCTTTTCGTCCGAATAAACGGAACATACCACTGCGTCGTTCTTCTTTGCTTTTACTTCCTTTGACACCGGAAACGGATGAAATTGATTGTGCCTCACTTTCACTGGAGCTCTCTGCCGATGCCCGAGAGATAGTAATTGAATCTGGCTGCAAGGATACAGGTCGTGCATTTTCATAACGACTTGTGCCCCAACCTGAAATTTGTATAAACAATTGCGATTATGCAAAGTTTTGTGTAATGTATTATGTTTATAAACATGCTACAAAAGGGCAAACTAAAAAAAAATTAGTAACAAAAAAAGCTGTAAATAAAAATTTAAAGCAATACCTACATGGAAATTGTTTTACATAAAGGTAGGTATAGAGGACAGTTTTAGGGAAAATGGGCTAAACATTCAGCACCCAACCAATTCATAGCCCATTACAATCGGAATTATGTGAGTAAATCCAATTATCTTACAATTCAATGATCTTAAGGTATACTTAGCTAATTGTGAAAGTGGTTAATTAAGGTTAATTATATATAAATTAGTTTATTGTGTAGCAGGGAAACTAAATATACAGGCTCGTTCTAATGGAGATTTTGTTTTAAACCATTGACCAAGATACCTTGAGCGCTGGTTTTAAGGTATGAACGGGTCAATTTCACCGATTGACCTGTAACAAATAAAGTTTTTTTTTTTTTTTTAATTAAGTGTGTTAAGAATAAAAATTGTCAAACACTTTAAACTTAAGTTAATCATTAAAAGATGGACATTCTAAGAATATAATATGCATTTGCAGATAGAAATGTACATTCGTGCAAATATATATATTTTTGTCTTAAATTAAAATTTCCAAAATTTCCAAAGATTAAAGTACTAACTACAAGAATGCATTCAAATTCATAAGAAAAAATACGCATTCAATTAAACTGAATCCAATGATTACAATCATTTTTTCAAGAATCAGAGAAAGAGATAAAACGCACACCAAAAATTGTTGTTTTTTTTCTCAAAATTATAAAAATTAAAAAAAAACTATATCTAACCAGCGACGTCAGCACTACTGATGCCCATGTAACTTGGATTTGTTACTGAATTATTATCTGGCGAATAATGCCACACTGTGCGGCTGGTTGTCGTGGTTGTTGTTGTTGTATTCACATTATTCGCATTATTTCCATTATTACCATCTGCACCACCTAAAGACGTTGATGTTTGGACAGTAGTTCTTTTAGTTGTACTGCCGCCAAGTCCGGCTCCTATATTGCTGGTAATATTATTTTCAAAACGATTTGCATCTGCTCTGATCGTAGAAGCAGATGACACTGACCGTTTTTGTGGTAATCCTGAATAGTTTTGATGTTGATTGGTGCTGTTGTTGTTGTTGTTGTTGATATGGTGTGTACCGAATGTGCTGATTCTTTGGTGTCCTCCTAGAGGAGGCATTGTTGTTGGCAATGGTGGTGGATTTTCTGTTCAAAATTTATAAAAATTTAAGGTAAATCGACAAGGAATTTCGGTGTTAAAGAGGCAGGACCTTTGATGTAGAATTAGTATTTTACAACTTAACTAATCATATTTCAATAAAATTTTTATAATTCAATGTTACTTCTATTATATCTACAAAACAAGTTTTTAATTAAACAACCCCTCATTCAAAAATAATTGTGTTTGCAAATTGTAATTGCAAACTTTGCAGTTGTTTTAAGTTCATAAAAAGAGTGGTTTCGAAATAAAATCCATTTATAGATAATAGGTTCGTTCGTTAAACTTAACCAAGGTTCCACCCAGGTGTTCTTGACAACCCCAGGACTTCTGGAACAAAAAACAAAAGGAATCGGGTAACGTGATTTGTGATTGTCACATTTACGACAATCACGTGATCATAATATATGGTCTGTGTAAGGTGATCAACAAAAATTACCCAAAACTTATATGTGTAATACTTCGTGTTCACCGAACTTTAATCTCTTGTAGATTTACTAATCTCAAAAAGTGTTTCCACTGCTCCAATTGTTGATTAATTTTGACAGCACTATTCAAAATGCATATATCGTTTGATTTTCCTTTATTATGTAGAAGTGAGACACGACAGCTTCATCTGTGCCAACAGAAGAGAAAAATTCACTCTCCCGTTGAATGTATTCATTTCGATATGGAAATAGGGTAGTTCGATTGAAGATTTAAATGAGATTTATTTTAAATCTTCACCTGAGAAGATAAAAATGTGTATGGTAAATCCTCAAGATTTGTAGGAGATTTAGCTAGATCTACTTAAATCTCGGTTTAGTGGTCGGTGGAAACGTAGTATTATGGTAAATCCTCAAGATTTGTAGGAGATTTAGTTAAATCTACTTAAACGGTTTTACATATATTATTTCTATTTTCATATTTTGTACAATCATAAAAACAATGTCAATCACGAATTAACAAAATTAGAAAACAAATCAATTTTATATGAAACTGACAACAAACTGTCAAAAGCAAAATTCACAAAAATGTGATTATCACATGTGACAATCACCTTACGCAGCCCAAATTTATTTTTTGTGACAAAAACAAAATAATATTAAATTATTATTTGCGTTTTCTTCAGTACAATTTTTTGCGACTATCAACTATCACAAACCACCTTAACAGATTACACGCGAGGGTTTTTTGGTTTTCAAAAAACACCCCCCGATAACCATTAATAATGTGAAAAGGTGATGACTGTCATTTTTGCAAAGAGTATGGGTACTCTCTCAGAGGGGTTTCACGGCCGATAGTTTCACAAAAGTACGCATTGAACAAAATCGTTAACCATTTTTTAAACGTCAAAATAAAAATATATTTTTGAAAATATTTAATAAAGTTTTATGTGAATTTATTTCTTTAAATGGCCTATTGGCTATCACAAATTTTAATTCATTACAGGACGAATAAGCCCAGACGATAAATTCTATTATTTCGACTTTTGTAATGATACACCTGGCTGACAGATTATGAATTGTGTCGATTTTTTTGCTTTATTTGACAATCTTTATAATTCTGTCAAAAGAAATTTGTTGGACTAAGATTCGCAACCTGGGGAAATAGAAAAAAGAATAAAGGAGGCTTTACATGTATCTTCATCTTCATCTGCATCGACATCTGCAAAAAAAGAAACAAAATACAAAAATCATACATGTGCGATAGAGAGCGAATACCAAAATGGAGATCATCTTCATGAATGAAGATTATAGGAAGTATGAATCTGAAGATTGCAGATTATAGTGAAGATGAACATGTTCATCTTCATTATATCATTTTCATCTGCAGCATAATTTGTTCCGTCCAGGCAACGAATTTTCAAGTTTTTTTTACCATTTCACCTCAGTTTGCTTAAAAACAACGAAAATAGCGAACATTTTCTTCTCAAGACTACACTAAGAACATGTGATTGTGAAATGTGTCAAGAAAGTTATAGCTGAGTTCGCGTAAATTATTAGTGTGTACCCTGCCTACTTTTATGTTTGTTTTATATTATGGTCCCGCTCTACTTTTCTTCAAGTCTGCATATGCAGATCCATGTAAAGCCTCCTTAGGGAAATTCGTTAAGACATCGATGTTTTCGATTCGATAATTATAAACATCGATTGCAAATATTCGATGTTTTTCTTAATATCTATCATCCCTACTGCTGATATCATGTGACTTTAAAAAACCCGAAGTCACCTAGTAAACAAATTCATTTTTTTTTTTAAACAGAGAGTCGCCCTGAACTAGATCTATGTTCTTAGCTGGGGCAAGTTGAGGTAAATGAATAATGTCAGTCATATGAGATATGAAGTAGGGTTGAGCGATATAGAGAAAAATACCGAATACTCATCATCGATGTTAATAATTGTCGAATCGAAAACATCAATGTTTCTCAGGAATTGCCTTTATTCCTGCTTCAACATCAATATTGAATCATCGATGTTTTGTTCGATGTTTCGTTAACATACTCGTAGATGAACATCGCTCATTCCAAATTTGACGAAAGAAAATAATGTCTTGGAAATTAATTGTTCATTACGTTGATCAACTTTTTTAATTTAGCTTGGTGTTGGCTGCGGTAGATGTGAAAATATTAGTTGTGCGTTGAGTTGGATGCGACAAAATTTGTGTGCGTGCATAAGTTGAAGTATTGTGTTGACATCAATTTGCAAATTCTCATATGCATTTCACTAAGTTTGTTAATTTTGTGTACGAAGCTATTCAACAATTGAATATGTTGATCAACTAGGTGTATGGGGTTATTCAACATTTCACTATTTTTGTCCCAAAACATTTTGTTCAATTTTATGTCTGGCTTCGTTGCTCAACGTGAAAAAACTGCACCAGTGTAAGAGGTTTTACATTTTCTCATCCAACGATGGAGTTGAATGAAAAGTTGAACGAAGTTCGTTAAGCTTGTTGCGCACATAGTGAATGAACGGAATGATTGCCAATTGATTTTTAGAAGTGGTCGCAAACTATAGGTATGTTTGTTTGCTTTTTGGGTAAAATTTGGGAAAAGTTTCGGCTCAGATTTTTCATATTGTTGTTGCAATTTTTAACCAGAAACGAAAAGTAAAAAAACACATTTGGTTATTGCTGGGTACTTATTACATTTAACAGCAGAAATTAGATGTAATTGACTCAACATTTATGAAAATGTTTTCACGAAATACAGTTAAATTTGCATGTACTTATCATTTTGACATCTAGCAAAAGAACCGGGAGATAAATTTATTATTTTATCTTCAATTGTTTGCTTTTCTTCTTCTTTAAATTGTGAAAAAAGTTCTAATTACACAACTTCACAAATTCAAATTATTCCATCAGCTGATTGCTTGTTTGACAAGCATGAAAGTGCAGTAGCTAAAATGTTCGGGTAGATTCCTACTGGAGGGAAAATGAAGCTCTGGAATTTTCGTGCCAGAAAAAAGTAAAGAAACACGTTTTGGATAAATTAGGGATCCCGCGGGGTCCAGAATCTGAGTAAAGAACCAGAACTATTATAAGGCAGTTAAGTAAATCTTATAGTCATACATGTGGACCAACATGAATTCTTTTTCCTCAATGATGAGAGAAAATTGAATTTAGATACTGACTTTGACAAACCTCTGAATTATTACAGATAGGGCTTGAAAAATTAAAGAAACTCCGGTTTGCCAACAATCTGAAAATCCGCTGCAAACTGGTTCCTTTAAAAAACTTTTTTTTAAATTTTTATGTTTGCACATATCTTTTATGAAGATGCCAACAGTTCTACTGTTCTCTGGACATGTACACTTCTTCAAATAACCTCTGACCTTAACTTAAACTTACCAGAATGTCTTGATTCCATGGTAAAACCTCGTGTGTCTTCATTTCCATTTGGAATACCACTTAATCCAGCAGGAAGTGTGGACGATTGCAGCCTTGACATACTTCCAAAATTTGCATTTACATCTGTAACATCTTTAAAAGAAGCTTCAACCCAATTCAAATCTATCTTAAGTGTAAAATCTTACCACTTCCGACACTATTGCGATTCCTCATGACTACCAAATTATCTGTACTTTGTCGGTGTGGCACTGGGGGTGGTGCACCTCGTGGTGGTATGGGAGGTTTTTGTTCATTGAATCCATAAGATCCAGTTGGGGAGGCGGGTTGATGTACAGGTATCTGAAGGTTACAAATTGAAACATATATTAAAACGTGAGAAACAAAAGAATTTATTAATATAAATCCTTACGCTGGCTTGTTGTGAATACTGTTGTTGTTGTTTTTGCAGGAAATTCATTTGTGGCGTTGTCGAGCTACTTCCTGACAAACTACTGTTTATCGAATCATTTCTACTGCGACGCTGCGAGTCAGGTGATGAAGCTCTGGAACTCATGGGTGAATCAATTTGGCTGGCGATTTTGATGTCTGGAAAGCTATTTGATTGCTGAAAGGAAGACGCAAAACAAAAATATATAACAAAAACTTCAAAAAATTAATATTTTATCAACTAACCCTAACGGACTCATCATAACTAAGAAGTTGTAGATTTGGCGGTAGACCAGCATGGAACGAGATCTTTCTAATCCAATCATTCATTGATTCAAGCTTAGGTGCCTCGAAGAGGAATTCTGATCCATCGGGAAGCTTCAGTCTGAAGACGTATTTCTTCTTTGTGTAATCTTCTGCTCGTTCACATTTAGCTCCTAGGATATTCACTGGGGCTGTAGCTGTCTTTTGTTGAATGAAGTCATTTTCGTCCTTGAAGAAGCATAGAAGCTGGCCACAAAGTACTGTGTGGAATTGCTTCCATGATCGTACCGGTGCTTTTTTACCACCTGACTGCAGACCATGTTTACGTTCTAGGGATCCCTGAATTTCAACAGGTGGCAAGTCGAATCCTTCACCTTTGCCGCCATTCTTACGGAAACTTTGTGCCCGTCGACGGGTTGTGAAAGAAGGTGTTCGCTTAGGTAGTTTTTGTGGTACTTTCATACTTTCAGCTCGTTTAACGGTTGTGTCTGAGCCACGTCGTAGACGATCCCCAAACACACCAGATGTAGGAGTTCCGGGTCCAGTCACAACGGTCTTTGGTGTTGAGTACTCTTCTTCGAATGGACTACGCAGAGGAATAGCAACTGGTGATGTTACCATTGGTGACGAGTAAATGGGAGTTTTTTCGGCAACACCATTGGCCCGGTTTTCGTTTTGCTTCTCGGTGCGCCTTCGTTCTTCATTCAAACGCTGGAGTTCCTTCTGCTTCAATATCTCCAGACGTTCCTTCTCCAAGCGCTCCTTTTCCATTCTCTTGGCAACCTTTTCATTCTCAACTTGTTTCTTGAATCGCTGTTCGAGTAGAGTAATTCTGCGGATGGCATTGAACTTATCCTCCTGTGCTGCTACTGTCTTCTCAAAATCTTGATGTCGCCTAAGCAGATCTTCAACTTGAGGAATAGATTCACCCAATTTGGAGTCTTTGAGCAATGGCTCTCGACTTGATATCCAGTTTTCGAGGATTTCGGCTTCTTTGAGGAATAGTCGTGTGTCTAAGTTAAGTTCGTAGATCTCCTTTCGCTGTTGCAGAGTCAACTCCAAGAGATCATGACGTTGCTTCAAAATCTGAATCTTCTCATCGACCTCGTGTGCCAAGAAATGTTTCTCTTTAATCAATTTCTGTCCATTGGCTGTAAAATTGGCGAATGTCTCATCGCGAGCATGTATCTCGGCTGTATGCTCCTTAATACTAGATAGAAGTGCATCAGCACCAGCAACAGTTGTAGCCAGTTCCGGAGCGGTGATCTTTGCCAGCATTTCATTGATCCATGCAATAAGCTCTCTATACTCATCAAAGTAAGACTGTAACTGTTCGGCTTGTTGAAGTTTACCACGTCGCAATTCGGTCTTCTCCCTAAGATCAGCCCATGCTTCAATTGTTTCATCGCGCTTTACTTCAATGTGTTCCTTTGCATCTGGATAGATTTCTCCCAATTTTGAAGCTTCAGCCAGAACTGAATCGACTTGCTCCTTTATAGCAGACAATTCGGATTCGAACACGGCATGTTTACGATTCAGGGCTTGAATGCTCTCCAAGTCTTGTCCATAATCTTCCGAAATAAGAGAAGATTCCTTTTCATTAATGAGAGAGATAGTTTCATCAGCAGCTCGATCATAAACATGAACTTGCTTAGCTCCTGCTAGGGCATCTTGACGGGCATTCACTAGATCCTTAAGCTCATCCCACAATTGCTTTGTCTCATCTCGTTTTGACTTAATAGATGATCGATAAGGGTTGTTCTCCTTGATCAAGGTTTCACCACGTGCCAGACATGCTTGAACTCGTCCTTCATTTGCGGTCAGATTTGAAATGAATGAGTCAAAAGCTAAGATCAACTGTTCTACATGTTCTACATCTTCGCCATAATCTTCAGAAGCAGTAACTGTCATTTGATCGCCTATCCATTCGTGAAGATCTTCAGTTTCTCGAAGGAATTCAAAGAGTTTCTTGCACTCAGCTAAACGTAATTCACGTTCTCTGCAGAGCTTCAAGAGTTCTTGGTATTGAGAGCTTACAGAGGAGTTCTTCGATTTGATGTTTTGGCTGTCAAAGTGATTCCTTTCGATCAAATTCGTTGCCAAAGTATTGACCTTTTCAATGGAAGAATTAAATGATTGCAGTTCTCGGTGAAGAACCTCAAGTTTCTTGATATGTGACTGTACCGATGGTTCATCTCGTCCATAATCTTGTGATGCGAGAATTGGACGTTTCTCCTTTATCCATGCTTCAGCTTCGTTGGCTTCCACATAGAACATTTGACTCTCTACAGCATCAAGCAATCTCAATCGGCGTATGCTTGCTAAATCTCTCAAATTTACCAACTTAGACTGAAGAAGATCACACTTGGACTTAACCTGATCTCTGGCAAAATGTTCTTCGCGCATCATTTGCTGACCGCGCTGTATCAAGGCAAGAATTAGTGGCTCTTGAGATAGAATTTCCGCTTCAAGTCCTTGGTGTTTCTTCTGAAGGACTTGTACGGCAATTAAACTGGTTCCGAGATCAGTTGATCCAGCAACAACCTCCTTTTCTGTAAGCCATTGAAGTTCTTCTTCAGCATCACGCATAAACTGCTGCAGATTCAATGAGTCTTCAAGGTTCTCTCGCCGAATAGCGATTGGTTCATGAAGACTACGATACCTCTTGATAGTTGACATTGCTCGATCGTGGATTTCGTCTTTTAGGAAATGATCAGCCTGTAGAAACTTTTCAGCTTTTTGTTTCACCTGGTCACAGATTTCGTTGTGATGAGTGACATCGGCTTCCAGACGTTCATGTTTCTTAATCAGATTATTAACTGCAGCCAGATCCTTGCCGTAATCTTCGCTTGACAAATGCGACTCGACTTCGTCCATCCAGTTATTGAATTCGTCCATAGTTCTATTGAAAGTTAGTGCATCATAGGCTTGGTTAAGTTTGTCCTTTTTCTCAATTGAAGCTTGCGTTAGTTTTTCCCAATCAGATTCGAGCATTTCCAAGTGTTTGGCTATCTCTGTTTTGGCGTAGTGATCATCCTTTATAAGACCTTCGCCTTCAGCAATCACATCTTTCACTCTGGAAGCATTACTTACCAGTTCGCTATCAAAAGCTGTATGTTTCTGGATCTTACTTTGCAAGTTACTAGGCTCTCTGTAGTTCTCATCGATGGCTACCTGCATCTTTTGTACCAACCAACGATCGATTTCGTATAAACTACGAAGGAATTCTTGCAGCTGTTTCGATTGAGTTAGCTTGAAGCGACGTTCCTGCGATAGTGCGATTAATTTTTGTCTGCGCTTCAGAACATATGACAACTTATCGCTTATTACTGCAGCATCTTCTGGATCACTCTCCAGGATGGACTTGGCGAATTTCTCTAGCTCTTTAACGTTGTCTGACTCGAGGAGCTTCTCGAAGGCATCGTGTTTTTTGATCAATCTATCAACAGCTTGATATGAATCGCCAAGATCATCATTATTAAGGAACGCTTCCTTATTGGCCAGCCAGTTTTCTACCTGTTCCATTTGCGATTTGAATAGCTGCAACTGATGAGCCTCTCTTAGTCTCTTGGCACGATCATTCCAAGCATCATGCAAAGTCTTATGCAGATCACCCAATGTCTTCAGATACTTCTTAGCATCATTTGACTTCTCCACACTCACCAAACTCTCACCGTGCTTTTTCAAATCCAAGAACGCTTTATCTCTGCCATCGATTTCTGCCTTTCGCTCTTGATGCAGCTCTAGCTGAGTTTCGCACTCGGTTATTGTCATTGGGGCTTGAGCTGCATTCATCTTCTTGATTATATCATTTACCCAGGATTCCAGTTCCTTAACGTCTGAGACGAACTTATGCACATCATAGGCGTCATTAAGTACGTCACGACGTTTGATACTGAGATCCTGGAGATTATTCCAAGATTTCTTCAATTCGTCAAGCTTCTTGTCGATGTCTTGCAAGCGATCGGGATATTTCTTTTTCAGATTCATAGCATCACGTTCGTGTTCACCGATTTTCTGCTTAACTGCAGTCATATCGCGTTCCAGAGCATCTTCTCTACGAATCAGAGTCTCAACAGCAGCCAAATCACGACCTGTGTCTTCAGAACTCATTGCAAGTGCCTTTTCTGCGATACGATCTGAGGTGTCATCAACATCTCGGTTGAAGACGTGAATTTCATTTGCGCCGCCTAACAACGCACGATAGGCACTGAGAGCTCCTTGAAGATGCCTCCAGCGACTATTAAAGTTATTTCTTCTCTTGTCGATGTTTTTCGTCTCAGCCGGCACTTCGCCTTGGTGAATCAACTTGTCTGCTAATTGGTTGATGTGTTTCACCCTTTGGTCGTCAACTCGCATATCCGAATCAACATCATCGAGTTTTCTTGTCAGTGCATTGCAATGTTCCAGATCCCGTCCAGTGTCACTAGCTTGAATCATCATTTCTTTGTCGCGAATCCATGCTTCGATCTTGTCTAATTGGTTGTTGAATTCCAATATATCTTGAGCTTCTTCTAAACCTCTGCCTCTGTTATCTAACTCTTCGAGCAAACTCTTCCAAGCTGATACAACGCTCTCGATAGCTTGCTTGATCTCTGGTGATGACTCGTGCTTCTTTCCGATTAAAATCAATCCAGTTTCTTGGATCTCCTTTATTCTTCCTTGATTGGCTGCGATTTCTGCTTGGAATGCCTGGTGTTTCTGTAATTTCTTGATCTTCTCATCTAAATTCGATACTTCTGAGTAATTGGCCCCATCTGCCTCTAACTTCTTCTGCTTCTCTGATATCCAAGATTGGGCCTCAGCACAATCTCTGACAAACTGCGCATAAAGTAAGGCATCCTCAAGTTTATAATGTCTCCTCTCGCACAGATCCTTCACTCTTTGGCGGCGTTGTAAAACACCCGAGAGAATTCCTTGAATATTGGCACTGTCATAGTGACGCTGTTCGATTAATTTGCGGCCATGATCTTGCAGTAGCGCAACCTTATCTTCCTGCGTCTGAATCACTCTTTCAAATTCATCGTGTTTTTTTATTTGATTCTGTACATCTTCCACAGTTTGGCCGAAGTCAGAACTTGTGAGCGCTGCTTGCTGTGAACTAGAAAGATTATCAATTTGTTTTGCATCACGCAAGAAACAGAACAAATCGATTTTTTGCTCGAGCATGATTTTCTTTTTGTTCCAAGCAGCGTGCAGTTTCTGACGTTCGTCCAACATGGCAGAGCACTTTTCCTCAACTTCAGCTGCAGCATAGTGTCCAGTTTGGACCATGGAATCGCTTAGCTCATTGAGGAAGCGGAATTTTTCTTCTCGTGCCTCGATTTCACCATAGATAGCATCGTGTTGGATTTTCAATGCGGTGGCCCCAGCTGCATCACTAACATGTTCTTCAGCTTGCAGAGCTGCTCTCAGATTTGATGACCATGACATGATATCTCGTACGTCAGTAAGGAAAGACTGAAGATCGGAACTGGCTGCGAGTCTATCTGAACGTGCTCCTGATCGTTCCTTTAACTCATTCCACGCTGTGACTACTTTGTCTTGCTGTTGTGCTATGGCACTGGCGTTCGATGGGTATTTAGATTGAAGACGAACTGAGTCTTCAACGAGCACTTGAAGTTGAGCTTCCAGTGCAACCAGATCATTCTCGAATCCTTCGTGTTTCCTGAGAAGAGCCAGAGCTGAATTTAAGTCCTTACCAAGTTCTGATGAAAGAGCTGCATTTTTGTCCTGAATACGGAACAACGCTTCAGCAATGTCACGGTGGAAACGATGAATTTCTCCAGCTGCATGAAGTTTCTGTTCACGTTGGTTAAGAAGCTTCAGAAGGTTCTCCCAGGATGATCTACAAGAATCAATTAGTGAACAAATTATCGAGCTGCGAGACTTTCGTCGACTTACCTTAATTGTTCTTGGCGTTTTTCAACTTCTGGCGCATATGGGCTGTCAGTTTCAACCAACTTCTTAGCAAGTACTTCACACTGATTGACCCTATCCGACCCAACTTCAACGCGATGCTTTAGGTCATCAAATTTGTTTTGGAGAAGCTAAAACAGGATTGTATTAAATTTGGGGCACATGATACCAATTAGAAAAAAACTTACTTGCAAATGTTCATAATCCTGGCCATAATCCTCTGATGATGCAGCTTGATCCTGCTCCCTGATCCATTGTTCGACTTCAGCCGATTCCAAAAAGAACTCATGCATATACAAGCTTTCCATTAATCTCATCTGTCGCTGTGTTGCCAACTTCTGCAAGCTCTTTAGCATTTTTTCAATCAATGCTTGCTTTGAGGACAGAATCTTTCCATCCGGATGACCCGTAGCAACCATCGCACCACAATTGTGACCCATTTCTGTTACGATTCCCGAATAAGTGTCCAATTCCAGTTCAATAGCTTTATGTTTAGTCAACAGCTTAGTTGCTGAATCACGATCGCGTCCATAGTCTGTCGATCGAAGAACATTATTTTTCTCTCCCAGCCATGATTCTATTTCTCCAGCCTCTGACAAGTACTGCTGCGCCTTAAGTGACATTTCCAGTTTCTTAGCACGATCATTGGCGTTGGTTTCAAGATCGTTCCAAGACTTCTCCAGTTTGTTACACAGATTCTTCACCTTGTCCTTTTCAGGATGTTTCTGATCTACCAATATTTGCCCTGATTGCAGTGCTCTATTAATCATTGGCTGATGACCCTTAATCTCTGCTTCCAACTTCTTGTGTTTCTTATATAACGACTGAGCTTGATGTAGGTTTTGTCCAAGCTCTTTAGAAGTTGCTGCTGGCATATGTTCATTTATCCATTGAATCTCAGCGTCCAGTTCGAAAACAAACTTGTGATAGTTCAAACTTTCCTCAAGTTCAGCACGTCGCATTCTGATTGGATCTTTTAACAGATGGAAGCGATTCTGTATGTCCTTGGTCTCATCCTTGATGTTGGCTGCATTGAAATGACCTTCATGAGCCATTTCTTCTCCAGATGAAACCAATTCTTCAATTTTTTGTTCCCACAGTGTGATTTCAGATTCCAAAATATGATGTTTGTTTATTAAATCCTTGCAGCTGCGCAAATCATGACCAACGTCCTTGCTCTTGAGAGCATTGTCCAGTTCATCGACTTTCTTCTTAGCATCTTCAATTGCACGATTGTGCTCTCGTTGCAGGAATGCCTGCTCCAATTTGCGACCTAAAAAAAGATTATTTGTTTTTAAAAATAAGGTCTTGAGTTTTAAGAACTACTCGTTAGCTCACCTTTATCTTCTGAGATCGTCAAAAGATCCTTCCATTTCTTGTTCAAGTCGGTGACCTTAGCTTGAACTTCTGGTACACGATTCTTGGTGGCAACCAAAGACTCAGCATCCTTGTTGACATTCCTCAATTGGCCTTCGTTAGCGCGGAGTTCTCTTTCAAAAGCTTTGTGCTTCTGAAGTTTTCTGGGAAGATTGGATAAATCTTTATAGCTGTCATCACCTGCAATTTTTGTCTTATCATTAAGCCACGTATTCAGATCGTCAGCTTCAGCAGCAAACTTATGGTAGTCTTTCGATGCCTGAAGCGATCGTTTTCTTTCAAATGCACGATCTTTAACTGCTTTTCGTTTAGCCAAAACCTGGTTCCTACGATTGTCGATGCTGGAAATGAGAAAAATCTATTAATATTCATCCTCTGCGACAAGAAAATCCTACTAACTATTTAGAATCGTAATGATCATTGGCAATAAGTTTGTCAGCATGGTCAGAGAAACCCTTCAAAATCTTGTCCTGAGCCATAAGACTTTTTTCGAAATCGATGTGACGTTTAAAGATCGCTTCAACTTCGTCTAGTGAATTCTAAGTTAGGTAAACATTAGTAAAACTCCTAAATATGTATAAATGTTCTTACTCCTAAATTAGAATACTCAAGGAACGCTTCATGGCCCTTGGTCGTAGCATCAATTTTGTCAGCTTCACGATTGTAAATTTGCAATTCCACACACTGCTGAAGCCATTTCTGTTTCTCTACCCATCCCCTGTGGATGGCGTCTTGTTCTGCCTTGAGTCGGTCAATGATCTTCACTGTTTCTGCTACATTCGGTCTTCCATCGGTTAACTGGTGACCCAAATTGATTACCTCGGCGAATTCATTATCATGCGCCTTTATATCATCGCCCAATTCATTGTGCTTCTTGTACAAATTATTAGCTGTTTCAACATCCCTAGCGACGTCATCGGCATTCAACTGATCCTTCACAGAATCTATCCAAGCTAATAACGTTTTGGCACTATTGTTGAAGATTTGTTGTCCAACTGCATTCTCGATTCGAGCTCTTAACTCGATTCCTTTAGCGTGGACTTGCTTCCACATATCAGTGACCTCTTGCTGGCGTGCAGTTACGTTGGCTCGTTCAGCAGGATACGCGTTCTTAACCCTATAAGAAATCTCGTAGTAATATGAAATTCCCTGACAAAAGCACGACAAAGAAAAAAACTTACGAATTACCGAGATAGTTTACCCGGTTAACCTTTTCCTCAACGGGAGCCAATTCTCGTTCAAGATTTTGATGTCTCCTCTGCAAAGCTTGGACAGTCTTTAAATCAGGACTGATCACAGCTGTGTCTAACTGTAACATCTTTTCACTCATCCAAACCTTGGCCTCATCACAAGTCCTATTGAAGAGTTCCACACTCGAGGCACCTTCCAGACTTTTCTCGCGTTCAGCCTTGGCGTTATTTAAACGCTGCCAGATCTGGTGAATCTGCTTTTGTCGTGCAATAATCTTATCCAATTGTGAGTGTCCCTGTCGTGTGAAATTCTGTACAGCAGTGTCAATCTCTTCCACTCGTTTCGATGCCGCCGATAGATCGGTAAGGAATTTCTCAAACTTTCTCTTAGCATTCTCAACACCATCTACCTCATCCGATTTGATCATCTTCTCTTTGTCTTTCATCCATTTCTCAAAATCATCACACTCACGATAGAATCCGAACAAGTGGATGGAATCTTCAAGAAGTGCATGTCTTCGCTGTGCCATTTCTTGTAATTCATCGTAGGTAACGTTGATGCGTTTCTGACGCTTTTCCACACTGTCAGCATTGTCATTGATGTTTGTCGACGAGCGTCGCTTTACCAATGGTTTAATTTGGGACACACTCGATGGTTTGATTCTTCGAACGGGCACAACTTGCCGGACCAGGATTGTCTTTTTGACCTTTTGCTTGGTTTTGACCTTTTCGGGTTTTGTTACTATGCAAGCTACTGGCAGAGGTTCAACCTCTTTGACATAATTTGCAGGGACAAAACCTTCTGTGCCGTTGTCCTTGCGAACACACCACCAATCGTTATTTGTTTTGTTCTTAAGCAGCATGATCTAAGATGAAATTGGATTTTAGAAATAATAGCGTGGTACAAACATGTGAACTGTAAGCTTACCTCTCCTTTTTCCATTTTCATACCCTGTCCCTCGAAGGGAAACAAAGCTTTAACATGTGGCAGAAGTTTGGTTTCGGTTACTTTCTTATGTTCCAGTTTTTCGACAAGTTCCTCTTCCCACACTTCCTTAGGCACCAGGCGGGTTTCGTTAACCCATTCCTCTTGCTCAACCTCAGGCAATTGCTCTGGTTCTGCTGTTAGCTGTAAAATAAATAGGATATTACTTCGATAGGATAGGGGTGGCTTTAAAATTTTCCACAAAAATCATACCTCTAAAGTGCAAATTCCAGCTTTTATCAATTTTTCAGCCTGTTGATTGAGGTTGAGAATGTCCCCAGAATAGGCATTCAATTCACCCTGTAAATCACGGTGCCTCTGAAGCAAGGCCTGTGCGGAAGGTTCATCAGTTCCGTAATCCTTTGAATTCACCAATGCCATCTTTTCGTTCAACCACGATTCGGCTTCATTGGCATCTGTGTAGAATTGATAAGCTTCAGCAGCATCTTCCAGCTGCTTACGGCGCAACTCAACTAGATCCTCAAGAGCCTTCCAATGCTCCTCTAAGGAATTTATTCTTAGTTTAATTTCCGACGATCTGGGATGTTTGTCTGTGATCAGTTTCTTTCCGGCTTCACCCATTTGTAGAGATTTTGGCTTTCTCGATTTGATTTCGTCTTCTAGAGCTTTATGTTTCTGTTGCAGGGAGAGAACGGCTCGCAGATCTTTAGCTGAGATACCTGTTTTACAGATTCTCTGCTTATCTACCAGCCAACCTTCTTCATTGTCGTAGTCTTCCATAAAGTGGTAGAAGTTTCTTGCCTCCTCCAGACATGCCCGACGTTTTGAGCAAAGCGTTAGTAATCTACAAAAAAAAATTAACTTTGATGTATATATTGGAAGCGTTAAAACACTTACAGTTGATAAGCTTTATCTAATTCAGCCAGCTTCTGCATAAGAATCGCTGCATCTTTCTGGTCTTTGTAGGCTTGTCCTAGTCGTGTGAATTTCTTTAGTGTTTCACCAAGCGTATTAACTTGTAATTCCTGCAGTGAATGTGCCTGGAGTAGTTCTTCGACACCCAACAAATGAGGTCCTACATCTTCGGAGGCAAACTGAACCTGCAGCTCCTTAATAGCCTCAAGAGTGCTTGCAATTTCGCGCAAAAGGTTCATGAGGTTACTCATCTGTGATAGATTGTACTTGTGGTTCTCGAGAAGTTCGAGTAGTTTTCTCCACTTCTCCATAACTTCAGCTTCACGTTTCTTCACACGATCCTTGCCGTGATAATTTTCCTTCTCTAATTCATTGGCCATAGCAGTGAGGTCATTAAAACGTTCCACACGCGCTAAAATATCCGCTGATATCGCTTCATGTTTCTTGAGCGTTGCGTCCACTTGACGAAGATACCTCGGATCGGATAGCACTTGAATCATTTCCTTTAAATACCCCTCGCGCAGAACAGACTTCTTCTCGAACTTATAGTTCAACTGTTCGAGCTTCTCTTGTCGCAGCAGCTCATCGCGCAACGCCACCTCTCGGTGGTGTTCGGCGTTTTCAAGCTGTTGCCAAGCTTTTTCAATATCATTCACAAGCTGTCCATCTTGGGGCGTATATTGCGGTTGGTTCAGTGACTTCAGTAGAGTGTTAATGGTAAAGTATAACGCTTCAATCTCACTTCGTTCTTTGTATCTGAAAGGAGAAAATATTTTTTTTACTACGAACCATTTTTGAAGAAGCTGCCAGGAAATCTTACTTTTCTGGTTTCTCTATAGTTCGGTATTCCTTAAATGACAACAATTCCTTTTGAATGCCTTCAAGGGAATTGGGAAAATCACGTTTCGCCAATTCGATTGTCTTACTCCGGATCCAACTGAGTAAAGTTGTCGTCAGACGTTCGTAGTGCATTTTCTTCCGATCCGCATCCATGAGTTGGCCAACGATCTTATGGGTGAGATAAATTTGAAAAAAAAATAAATTTCGAGACTATAATTAGAAAATTTGAATAAAGCTATTGAATTGCAATGAGTGTCTATGCAACTGTCTGCTGGACACGGTGCGGTGGTGTATCAATTGATACAACTCTCAAATACCATGGATTAACTGGAGCACGATAATATTTATGGTTATTGATACCAATGTGGACGGAACCAGGGGGCAACACATAGCCAAACAGTCGAAGACAAAATCAGTGGACCGTTAATCGTGGGAGACTATGACCGATGCCTAGGACGAACGGTCAATGAAATAAATATTGGCAATACAAGAATTTTTTTACAGACGCTGTAGTTAGATTGGAATCATAGTCACATCCACAAATATTGGTTGGTAGTGTTACGGTATGGAATCCATTGGAAATTCATGAACCTCGAAGAGCAATTAACTTCTTCGGAAATTAACATATGCAAATAATAATAAATAAAATGTACGACTGGATCGCATATACTTGCTCTTATTTTCGATCACATCGTATGCAAAAGATTGCTATTAAGAATCTACAAAATTTCTTAATTTTTTTTTTCTAAAAAAAATATTTATGACTAATTTAAATATTTAATACAAAATCCAAAAAAATATTTTTCGAAATTGTTCGTAGTATTGCAGTATTATTTATATTTTTTATAATTCAAATGGCCTGTCCTACGTAAAAATGTGGATCGAAATCCATTGAGCCGTTTACGAGAAAGTCGAAAATCCAAAAAAATGGTTGTATGGCAGGTGCCGTTACTAACAAAATATTTTTTAAAAAATTTGTTGACCAAAATGTAGACCTAAAGTAGTGCACACATTCTTCTTGTAGCAAAACCGTTAGAGCCGTTTTCGAGATAACTAAGATGGTAGAACAAATTGTATGGAAAACGATTAAAGAATCTATTTGAGACAATCACTTAAAATAATTTAGTACCAAAAAACAATTAAGTACCAAATTTTAAGAAAATCGCTTCGGCCGTTTAGGCTGTAGATCGATTTACAGACAGACAGGCAGACGAAAAGGGGGAACCACTTTTTTGGTGTTCTCCATCATCGTTATGTAAAGTTTGATTAAAATATCGAGTTCTATTTTTTTTTCTATATACAAAACTTGCCCTATAGTACCTACCACCGTTGCCATAATGTGCCCGATATGTTTTTATTTCTATTTTTTATTCTGGCGCCTTACCCGGGCTCAACAAGAAATGCCCCGCATATCTCATTTTTTATAATATTTTTTAAAGTAATCTTTATAATTTCATAACCAAGTTTCCATATTAGGCGTTTATCTTTTTAAATTCAGAACGGAGAACTGAGCTGTCAAAACAAGATATAATTTTCATTTTTTGTTCAGACACATCAGATCGCTCAAGTTGTGTTTCTTTTTTCAATCAGAGCTACCTCCGAGCTATGAGTTTAGAATAAAATGTACGAGCAGATGGCGTAAAACAAAAAAATTATGTAACTTTCTCTTTATTCATCTTTTCCTTTTGTCAACAAATTTATAATTGTCTTTCTTTTCTTTATTTTAAAGCGTGGGGCTAATGATGGCATTTAAATCATGCCGAAATGCATTTTGTACAATTTTTAACATCTAATGAATAAAATATTTGACAAGTGTTTCGTAAAAAATATATTTCGTTCCATTTTTTTTAAACGCTATTTAAACAAAAAACATTTTGTAATCAATAAGGAACTTAACATTAAACAAAAACACATAAAACAAAAAGATGGAATCAACTTTTTTTGTGTGATATGACAGAAACAGACGGGAAAAAAACAAACACATAAAAATGGAGATTGACGCGCCGGTTGTTCTTCCTCTTTAGATAATAAATATTTATAATTTTATTATTTTGCGAGTTCAGTGCTCCAGCGTGTTTCATAAATAAATCCGAGAGCTCTGATGAAACTCTGCTTAGAGCGTACTTTACATGTTCAAGCTCTGCTCAGTGCACGGCTCAGAGCTCAAAAAGAAAAGCGCGCAATGAATTCATTCGTTCAGACCGACGTGACTATATGAATAAATATTTATGTTGCCTTATAATTGTTAGTTTTTTTAACTTGCGATTATAGGTATTATGAGGCAAATTGTGCATTCGTAAAAAAAAAAATTGTAACAACCAAACATCACATTACGATCATAGAGAAGCCTAAAAAAGTGATCGCCAAAAAATATCTGTCTCTCAGTCTGTCCGTCTGTATGTATAACGAGCTACAGCCTGAACGGCTTAAGCGATTGCCTTCAAATTTGGTATGTGTGATTATTTTGGCATTCCTCAGAGGGGAAATTGAAATTTAATTTTTAGGTCTAAAAATAACGGTACCTGTCATATGACCTTGAGAAAAATCTTATTTTTCTCTAAAACGGCTCCAACCATTTTCATAAAAAATTTTGAGAATTTTTTGTTGGTAATTTGATATGAACCAAGTTTACAGGAAAAGTCTATTAATGGTACCTTGCATATAACGGTTTTTTTAATGTTTGGCTTTCTCGGTAACGGTACATTGGATTTCTGTCAAATTTTATATCTGAGAAGATCTAAGTAGCTTAATTATTTTTGCATATTAAAATTTTGAATAGCTTTTTTTTTTAATTAAAATAATTTTGAATAAAATAAATTTGAAAAATCAATCATTGTAAAACTAATGAAAAAAAAATAATTTTAAATTTTATTTCACATGAACATTAATAGTCTCTAAACAAATTGAATACCGAAATTTGAAAATAATTTTGTTTTCAAAAAACGAAAAATAAAAAACAGGATTTCATCAAAACCCGTCCTACAATTTTCGACATAGTTTTTTTATACAATTTTCATTGATCCATGGCATCTAATGGCGTTCTTTGTTTTTTTTTCGAAAAACTGATTAAAGTGATGGTTTTGGCAGTTTAAATAAGTTTGAAAAACGATTTTTTCCCACCTCTACACCATTCAGTTTCATTATATACATGTATTTACTTGTACATATTTATATTATTACCCTCCTAATTTACATAATTAAAATATATTTAAATATACAGGTACCTACAACCTATTTAACTATTCCTTGAATCATGCATTCGACAATTCGTTATACTAAGAATCAAGGTAATATTACCTACATGGGCTTTAAATCTGCATAGGATAACTATATTAGACTAGCTACCTACCAACAGCGTCAGTGAGTAACGCTAAAGTTGTTAGCTACAAGAGCCAGTTTGTACGATCCAGTCGTGCATTTTATTTTATTTAAATTCTGATGAGTATGGGGCCTCACTTTTTGGAAATGGCGCTCAGAAAGGCACTCGAAATTCTTTTCATTGTGGCAACGCTGGTACCTATATATATCGCAAGTAAAAATTTGTTATTGATTGGAAGAAGATCTAATGAGATGCACAGTCCTTAGAGCTAAAACATAGAACCATCTGACCTTTAGGTCGAGTGAACTGTTAGCCATTAGTTTTAACCATCTCGGATACAGATAAGTGTTCAGGTTTTTACATGTATCTATCACAAATATTACAGTATACAAAAATAACTTTAAGGCTAGATTGGTTTCGCATGGTTATAATGAGATATACTTTGCCAAATTTTATGTTAGAAACTAAGTGAAAACTATACTTACGTTGGCAATACGTTTTCCACTTTTCTGTTCATTTTTCATGCGTGCAAATGTGTGATAGTATGACGCGACATATGTTAAAATTGACTTTTCATCCGGTCGTACACAGTCAACATCTTCGGCATCAAGTAAACTGTTAAAATAAAATTGTTAATTTAAAATTACATTATTTATGATTAACAGATAAATCTAAGAAATTTCTAACCCACCTTGGAATTCCCAAATCATTAGCGGCAACATCGAAAGCATGATTAAGATTGTCGATATTTGAATTTTTCGAATTAACAATTGTACTGTATTCAAAGAGATCAGGGCGATGCGAGTGAATGAGGGCATTGAAACCCAAACCAGATCTCCAGGATGATGTGAAATCCTAGACAAAATTATTGAAATCAAATAAATAAGATTGAAATTTTAAATATTGTCATATTACCTGGATATTAACACCTGGATAACCATGTGTTTTTCTTTGACACCATAATAGAAGAGCATCTTTGGCTGAACGTTTCTCTGATGATTCGTTTTCTTCATCCTAAAAATAATTAGAGTTCGAATAAATATGAAATATGTAAATTTTCATTAAAATTGAGTTTGTGTATTTTTTAACTTACCACGTCGATTTCGATTTCTTGAATTTGAAAACGAAGAATAATTGTCCAAATCAAACCAAGGATCAATCTGGGGTTACCATCGACAATGTCTTCAGCACCAATCGATTCAAGGCGAACCTGCAAACAAACCAAATATAATTTAGAACATTGTTTTTTTTTAAGAGTTAGTGCAATAAAAAATTAAAAATAAGTGTTTCAAAGTCAATTTCAGCTATCTATTACATATAAACATGGATCCCTCAGCGAAATTTCTCAGTTTTTCTGTCAAATACTGAGGACTAGTTGTACAAAAGTTGTTCAACGGCGGACTAATTGTGGTTAATGGTTTAAGGTTCATAAATTTCAAATTTTTCGAAACTTACCGCGTTAAATGTTAGAAATATTTTCAATTTCTTTTTTCCGACGTTTCGAAGAAGTTTCAAACTTCGTGGTCGGGAAAAAGAAATTGAAAATATTTCTAACATTTAACGCGGTAAGTTCCGAAAAATTTTAACTTTATGTAATATGAATATCATCTGCGAAAATAATAACCTAAAATGTCATAATAGTCAAAAATATGCTTGAACTATTGGACCTCAATCAACTCGTCAAAAACGGTATGTTAAAATTGATGAACTACCGATCAAATATTTGTAGAAGTGGCCCTGAGGAAACAAGAGACAATTTTTGATTCATCTTGTCAATTTTTGACTGTCGGAAATTTGTAATACCTTAGTTTTTGAAAATATTATATATTTTTCGAAAGATACACATATAAATACTTTGCCACCAAAACTTTAACGAGACCCACTGACTGGCAATTTCAAGTATTTAATAATATAAATTTAAAAACATAATCTCAAAAAATTATTTTTCGAAAATTTTGGTATGCAGTATTATTTTAAATTTGAAGGACCTCCCGCACAAAAATTTTAACTAAAATCTGTTAAAGAGAATTTCGAAAATTAAAAAAAAAAGTTTTTAAATGTAGATTCTATACTCAATATTTTTTATCAATATTTTTTATCAAAACCGTCAAAGCCGTTTTTGAGATTATTAATGTTGAATTCCTAACAACCATTTCAAATCGATTTCAGATGAATTTTTTTGTTTATGTTAGGGAACTTGCAAAAAAATAGATGAAGGTAGGTGAAATCTTGCTTAAAACGCAAGAAATAATTCGATTGTGTTCAGAAAAAAAATCAAATGTTTGGTTGTTTGGAATTCGACATAAGACTTACTACTTTTGGTACAAAAAATTGTAAAAATTAAAAAAAAGAGTCGAGCAAAAAATGGTATTGACAGTTTGAAATCTGTGTAATTTATTTGACAGATATGTATTAAGTCGTTTTCGATTGGTCGTCCAGAAGACTTCAGAATGCTTCCGAACTCTTTCGAAAGTGTTCGTTTGGTATCATATGACAGTTCTTCTCGTGAAAAGAAGAGGCATTCGAGTCTGGTTTTGAAGTCAGAAACAAAACCAGAAAACGCACATACTCATAATCATTAAATGTCAAAATCAAATTCAATGTTGTGTCGGCCATGTTTAAAAAATAAAATAATCACAAATGTGCGTCTGTAATTTGCCGCCTTACACATACATTCACATTAAACTTCACCTGCTCGATCGGAAACCCGAATCAGAGAATTCTTTCGAATTACCAATCGAAAACTACATTACTGCCTAACTAATAAATCAAAATTGTCACCCTATCGAATGAAGATGCTTTATTTTTTTTTTTGTACATGGTGGCAAATGTCAATTGAAACAATTAGGTATTCGCGTTCGTTGGGAATACTATCGACTTATCTCTTGTTGACGTATATTCTGTATTTCTATATGCTATATATATATTAAGTGTTATATAAGTATTAAGTGTTATATCTCTTATAATATTTACAAACAAAGTGATCTACATGTGTACACCAGATGCGTCGAAAATCTAAAAAAAAATCTTTTATTACAATTTTTCTACCAAACTGTATCTTAAAAAAATTCGAACTTTTGAGAGATCTATTTTTGTTTACAAATAATACAATTCGATATTTAATTGGTTAACTTTACAGTGTTATATATTTTGAAAGAGTTATGTATATTTTTAAATTGTGGTCTTGGTCAATTTAATTCTGACAATTAAATTTCAACAATCGGTATTTCAATTATAGCCCACATTTGACTGAAAGATTTACCCCAGACCTCCAAGTAAGACAATACAGTAGCAAGAACCAAAATGCGGAAAACTTCAGAGAAAACTTTAGAGCCGAAACATGCAGTTAGTTGCCAGAAGAATATACTAACTTGACTGTCAAACAACCGGATAACAACATCTTTTTTAATCAATAAAAAGCAGTCTATAGAATAATTTAATTTGAACGTCACATTTATTTCGAGTAATAGAGATTTGTTTTTATGTAATGTTTATTTCAAAGCAATAATTTTTCAAAATGTTTTTGACATCGAAAATAGCTATTTATTTTATTCTGTAGAATAACTCCTTATTCCATTCTAAAATAAGCAGATAACTTTATTCCATAGTTAATAGATTTATTCCTAGGATTAAGCTGTATCTGTCTTTTGAAAAACTGATTTTTACTCTCTCGCGAGAATTGTACTAGCTGACTTCTTAACTATCTATTGTCAAAACGTTAACATTCTCCTCTTCTATAAAGTTTCTTACTAACTGGTATTTTTGGGGTTGGAATATGATGGTTTCAGGCATATTTGACCACAAATGTAGAAGTATATGGTTTCCAGAATTTTCTAATAAACAATTGGCATTCATCAGCCCACTAACCTGACATAACTGACCCACTCCTTGACGAATTCATTTGCAGCATATCTAAAATGGCGGCGGGCGTGCCACACACCACAACTGATCCCCCGCCATGTTTGATCGTCGGAACTTGATATAAGTGGTTGTACCTTTGACCCAGGGGCTTTCGGACTTAGCGAATATAAATACTATGTAATTAATTAAAATTGTACCGTTACGAAAAATAAAGCAATAATTACTGTTTTTTTTTTTTGTGACCGTTTGCATTTTTTTTTGCTCGATACTGTATTTCATTAACAAACTAGTAAAGTGAACGTTCGCTAGGTGTATGAATGTATATCACGAAAAATAAATTGCAAAAAAAAATCGCCCAGAGAGGGAGACTATCCTTGTCGTTCTTAAAATCTTTTCATCTACAAACGACTTTCCAATCCAAATCCCTGTTCTTTTTATACTTTACATAAATTAGTTGTCCAATCCCTATTTGTATACCCAGTCTTACTGACCCATATAACCCCACAGACACTGGTTCTGGTCATAATAAATCTGCAAACTGCAACATTGTAACTAATTTTAACTTGCTTTACTACCTTGCTAACTACAAGACAAATTTTAATCTTTACGATTGCACAGAAGACAGAAACAGAATGAAAGAAGAAGATACATTGCTTGCATTCAGTATTTTATAATCATAGAAACCAGCTTCCATTGTAACTGTTGTGTTAATCTGCAAATCCAATGCAAATAATAGGAAAACACATTAAAAATTATCCCTGCGTTGAAAACCCAAAGTGATACAAGTCATGCTGTGTAGCTTTGCACCAGCTCCTAATAACGTACGAATATATATATGTATGCATGTATGTATATAGATATGGATAATAATTCCATAAAATCAATTTTATAGCCGCAGCACAGAGAGACCAAAATTTATTGATTGGAATTTGTTGCGACCGGCCGGCAGTCGTTTCTTTCGTACGTTGCAGATACAATTCATTCAGATTCAACTTGCCTGCAATTCGTCCCGGGCCATAAAAATGTGGCACACGGCTTATAATGCGACTCGCACAGGTGTGTTGTATCGTATTGAGCATTTCTGGCCTTTTCTTTTTTATTTGGCTGAAGTTTTTTTGTTGATTGTATCTTTGTATCTTAAGCTGGGATATATCGCATTTTTTTGTTCATAATAGGGTTCTTGAATATTTATTTCAAAATGTTGCATAACAAATACATACAATTCTTTAGGATTGTATAGCTAGTATTATAACAGACTAAAGCGCAACAGTTAAGCAGTAAAAGGAAAACTAAGTATGTAGGTATGAATGTTAAGCATACAGGTTGTTCCAAACTAACAATTTTTTTAGGATATTACACAAAATCATACAAGATGGTTTGATGCATTTTTGTGTTTGTTTTATAGCCAGAAAACATCTGGACCCAAACTGGTGATTTCCTCTTCAATTAGGGCTGGCAACGTCTCGGTCTCAGTCTACGAGACTGCTTTAAAAGCAACCGAGATGAGACCGTATTTTTGGAAATTCGCCGAGAGTGTTGCTAGTCTAGGTCACTGGCGTATTAACCACTAGGCTCGTGAGGCTCGAGCCTAGGGCGGCAACTTGTAGGGGGCGTAAAATTTTGTATTATATTTTAATTTAATCTAAAAAAATATTACGCAAAAAAACAAAGAAAAAGATTAACGTCATTCAAATGGGGCATGCTCATCATTTTTGGTATCTGAAAATACGAAATTTAAATCTCTGGCCTGATTTTCCGTCTCTGCTTATTTCGATAAGAAACAATACGTTTTGAAAAATACGCGGTCGCCATAGATTGATTTTAAATATGATCGGACACGATTTAAAATTGCAAAAATAAACTGCGTAATACTCAAGATAATTTTTATATAGTGAAAAAAATGACTTAAAAAGACTTGATAGTGAAAAAAAGTTACCAAGGTTTTTTTCAGAATGTAATATTAATGTGTTTATATAGGTAAATTAATCATCCCAATTTCTAAATGACAATTCCCAGGGAAATATTTTCCTTTTCCTAATCTCTTATTACAAACAGAAAAAAAACTCCCAGGATTTGTTTCCCTTTCCCCTTTCTCTTATTCTAAACAAACTTCGTAAATGAGAAAAAAATAGTCAGCGAAAAAGTAGACATTCTAAATGCCAAAAAGGGACCATTTCTCCCACTTGGCGCTCGTTTTTTCCGACACATTTGTTGGAGAATTGAGCAAAAATTTAAGTTTTTTACTTTATGCAACTAAAATATAAATAAAATTTTAAGTATTTTTGAGATAAAGAACAACGAGCATCCCATCTGCAAGACTTTTCTTTTTGTTCAGTCGTTTTATACACTTTACACATCCATTGTGGACAGGATAGCTGCCCCTCAAATATTTGCAGGACTTTAGAGGGGATCTTGTGAGAACATGCAACAAGTAATTAAACGCTAATGGCTGTAGATATCGGTTTTCTTCAAACTGATCTTCATTCAAAATTCTAAGTGTGATGCTGAACCAATTGGATACCTATTATATTAATTTAATTTTTCACTTTATTTATTTAACTTTTAACTTTCACATTGGATAATAAATTATTTTTTTCATTTAGTTTTTTTTAAATTTTAATGTAATATATATTTTTAATATTAATATAATATAATATTATGTCAAACAGCTGATTCGAACATTAAGAATTCTCTTTCCCGCTTTCGAAAGGAAAAATAGTTCCCCGGGGAATTCATAATTGGAGAATACTACTCTCGGGAGAACACATCTCCCGGAGAGTAATTTTCCCGGGGAACATTTAGAATTGGGCTGAATATTTTATACTGAAATGGGTAAGAATGTTAACTACCTACCTATTGTTAAATAAAAATAATAAATTTTTAAAATTTATATACAAAAATTATTTGTCTTGTTCGGAACTGAAATTTCTTCCTACATTTACATTTGGGACTAACTAAAATAAATTATCAACTCTCACACCAAATTCATATTCCACTCAACAAGTTCTTGGATTTTTTTTATAAGAAAAGGTATATACCAATGCCATTTCTAATATAATACTACCAAGGGCCCTATAACTATTTGTCTTTTCAACAACAAATATATAAACGACCTTGTAATGCGCAAGCGCGGCTCCAGAGGGAGGGTCATGAGGTCATGATCCCCCAAAGCTCTAGGAGAAAACACTAAAAGGCATTAAGACATACACCATTTAATTTAAGGACAAAAGCAATCAACTTCTTATATATTTCTTACTAGATCTTATTATTAAATTAATTGCAATAGTCTGTACGCAATACCCCTTTGCAGTATAAAAAATATTTGACGGGTTCCCAGTTTTAAAACTTACGTTCTTCTTTGAAATATAAGAAAAAATATATTTTCGCCATACAAGTATAGTAAACACTTAGTAATGCAATTTTGCTTACGAAAATTCTACCAAATTTATTAAAAACAATGACATGTGACATATTTCGAAAATATTACCGCCGCATTCAAATTCCTCACCCCCAAAAAGGCAACCATGTCCCATAACTCTTCGATGTTAGCCCATTCAAATACGATCCTTGCATAGTATTAAAAAAGGGGGCGGTAGGCACTGATCGTACATCAGGCCGCCGAGAAGATTAATCCGCCACTGGTCTAGGTGGTTTGGTTTCGTTTTTCGTTAGAAGAAATATTTTTTATTTAATTATTTTTCAATTTTTATAAAATAAAGTTTTATTTTTTCGAAATAATTTATGCGCGTTAAAATATCAAACGAGGTAATGTACATAGTTATACTCAGATAGGCGCAATGCGAAAATCCAACAAAGAATACGTACGATTTATTTATGTATGTCTGCGGAATAGAAATCGCTCATTTTTCAGACTTTGTTTCTCCCTCCGGAAAAGGGTGACTTAGAGACTTGGAAATAAATATTATCCAAACGTCAATATATAGTATGTTGCCTACCTGTCAAGCCATAAACTGTTAAGATCGATTGACGGATGGCTCCGATTTAAACGGATTTAAGAACCTCTACAAAATTTTACAACAGAAAATTCGAAATTACCAACAAACTGCTGAGATACCTCACTCTATCTTTTCAATCTGAATACGTGTCTTATGTAACATCTTTTTACTACCAAAAAACATAAAAGAAATCAAGGCTAAGGATGATATTAAGACCCAGAACGAGACGAGGCTGCACATTCAAATTTTCACGAGAAAAAGGCGAGACCAAGATCGAGAAACGTGACTTGGTCTCTTGGTCTCGTTTCGTTGCCTGCCCTATCCACAATATTAGCTTTCGGGACTTAATTTATGGTGTATTGCGGAAAACGCGAGATTGAAAAAAAAATCAAAAGAAGAAGGCCAGATCTACATGGTTAATTTAAATTTGCGAAAGCAGTCGAACAAATTTCTGTTTGACCTAGCCAGTGAAAGTGCTGGATGTCATTGGACAGAACACAGTAAAGTTATTCTCTAACAAACAAACAATACGGCCCGGCAAATTCTTGCGACCACGTTGTGTTAAAGGAAATTGGTCAAATTAATTATAATTCCGCGGTCTTCAGGTGTGTATCGTTTTTTTGTGGACCAATTATCTATCTCTCTCAAACATAAATGTCAAATCGCAATGACATTTGACGCCATTTGCAAACATTATGGCACATTCACATTATGACGTTCCATTTGCTCCCTCTTTTATATTCACTAGCTGCTCGCCGAACTTCGTTTCATTCAAATGCCTTATGTAAAGAAAATAACAATTACGGTCATTCACATGATGTTTAACGTAATTCGGCCAATTTAAATTCTTTATTCAAAAGTTCAATATTGATATGTTTCAATTAAACCACAATAATTGAATGGTCAGCGAAAGCACGCCACATCCAAAATACCATGTGAGAGACATGGGATATTCAACATGGATGCCACAAACATCAAGCGAATGTTCTTGCGAATTATTAATTGTATTGTCATAGCGAAAGCGAGACGCAGTAGAAATTGAAGACGCTTAAATACGAACGGAAAATCGTGGAAATAAGTGCGCGGAAAGAGCATGTTTTCAGCTTTGAATTACATTTGATTTGAGATTGCTCATAATAAAATATGCTCCATTACAAAGTTTTCGTGCATTGATATTGTGAAACAACATTATTACGTAGGTACGTGAATATTCAGCCGACTTTTAATTTTAAAGTGTATGATGGAAAGTTTGGAACATCACACCATCCATTACGGTGTCGATGGATTTGAAATGTTTGTTTTTTTACGCTGTATGAAAAGTTTAGATGGTTGTTGTCTATGGTTTGACAGTTGAGAATGTCAAACTCTGTTTACATTTCTGTTCAGCAACGTTTGGCAAATGGCAATTCATCATGAATCGTTTAACACCGGAACAACGCTTCTAAATTGTGGAAATTTAGTTTGAAAAAAAAATAAATCTGTTCTTGAGGTTCATGGAGCATTTTTACCGTAGATATATGTGTTTAGTGATGAAGCTCATTTCTGGTCAATTAGCAAAACTGCCGTATATGGAGCGATGATAATCCTTAAGCCATTAACGAATCACCATTTCATCAATTCAAATTAACTGTTTGGTGCCCTAATCGGTCCTTATTTTTGCGAAATCAGAAATGAGCTGCCTTTACGGTGAATGGCAAGCGCTGTCGAGCCATGCTGACTCATATTTTGTTTACAATCAGCTAAACATCCAACAAGAAGGCGCGGCACAACTTAAAACTGGATTTGCCTCCTCCATTTTGTTAACGAACAAAATTTGTTTACAGTTTTTTGAACTGATCATGTCCATTAAAAATGTTTTAATTGAAGGTTGTTTTTTTTTTTTTTAATTTTGCACGCGCTAAATGGATTATGAATAACCTTTATATGTTTTTAATACAGCGCGGGCATCCGCTGAAAGAAGAGAAAGAAGGATAGGAAAGATGTGTGGCGTGATGTTCTGAGACTAAAGCTGGTTGTTGTCTCAGATTTATCTCCAGGGATGGCGGCTGAACTAATGCGGAGAAAATTACCGTGTCTTATTTATTTATGTCTCTTATAATTCGCATTATTTTATTTGTTTCGTTGTCATATTTATGAGTATACTAGTTTGCTCGATCACATGTTGTTAGTGTTATGCCTGAACAGCATGTTATGAGTAAACCAGCAACTCATCTTATGACAATTTAGAGAATTGGTTTTTAATAGAATATAAGAAGACATAGACAACGGCAGGAATCGAATCTGCGACCAAGAGGTTGACAGGCAACTATCGCTCTACGGCCACCGCCAAACAAGAAAAGAAAGAAAATTATAAGATGAAGGATATATCTCTATAATATGTGTTGGGTGATTCAATTTTGTTTACCTCGATGTAAAATTTAAAATTATATTAAGCAGTTTGTTTTGGGAAATCTAGAATCCTGAAATCAAAGGATTGAATTGAACAAACTCAGGCAATTTTCGACCCCCCAATACCAATAAAGTCAGAAACTTCAAACTCTCAGGATTTGCTAAGCTCTTGTTGCTTAGGCAACTCGCCCAATTTCATTCCTTTAGCTTTAGTGGTTCCCGAAATATAAGACTACAAAAATCGCAAAAACCGTAACTGACTGATTCACGCACTGATCATCAAAATTATGGAGCACTTCCTGACATCGTAGAATCTTGTAATTTCGCACAACGGCAGGCCTTGTGGTGTATACAAAGGAAAAAATCGAGAATTTAAGATTTTCCATTCAGGGGGCGTGGTACCCGCCCATTTTCATAGGATTAATACACATTATTTGGAGCACTTCTGACCGCAGTGGAACGATGAAATTTGGTACAGCGATAGGGCTTAAAGTGCAATCAAAGGCAACATTTTAAAATTTGAGATTTTAAATTCAGGGGCGTAGCACCCGCCCATTTGCATTGAATCGATATCAACTATGTAGAGAATTACTGATTGTCGTAGAATAGTGAAATTTGGCAGAGCGATAGGATAGCGATAAACACCCATTTTCACAGAATTAATATTAAATAATTGAGAGCACTTCCGATTGGTGCAGGATTATGTTTGTTAGAGAAGTCAAATACCTTAGGTAGAGTAATATGTAAAAACCTCAAAATTATCAGAGAAATCTGGCCTTTTATGATTACTGACTTAAATTGTGTTTGGTTACTTGTCAAGTTTTCTTTTATTACCTAATTATACAATTTTGAAATGAGAACTTGCCAAGTAAACCAACAAAAATTAAGCCAGTAATCATAAAATACCAAATTTCTCTGATAATTTTGAGGTTCTTCCATATTACTCTACTTAAAATATTTGATATTTAACATTAATAAACTTAGAACTTGGCGTACTTTTAGATCTAACTACTTTTCACGGCTGACTTGTTACGTAAAAGTTTTTGTATATAGAAGAACTTGGCTACTTTTCTAACATTTATGCTCTTGGTGTGCTAGAATTTTAGGGGATCCCAGTTTTCAGAATAATAATCTTTTTTTGAAAAATATTAATATAGTGCTTCCGGGAACACCCTATAATCAAAGACGATTGCGAGTTACTTTCAAGTTTCGAATTCAAACCTTGATTAACCTAGAAAATTTTCATCGCACCAAATCGAATGTTCGTGCGCACACAAACAAAAGCCGGAGGAGCAGACAATTAGGGGCCTCAAGAGGTAGAGGGATGTGGACGAACGCAAATGGCTTAAATCGACCTACAAAATTATTCTGCACGTCTTTGGTCGGCCCGTGCGACGTCGGTCGGTCGCATTGTACCCAGCCAGCACACAGCCAGCAGCAACACAGAGTCGAGACGTGAAAGGTTGATTATTTGCAAAGAAATCTCGACAGACACCATTTAGCATTAAAACCCATTTGCGTGGCAATCAATTGGCCACTGGCTGAGCATTTTTATATATGAACATTATACTTTTTCTATACCGCCACTTCCTCAACTACCATTATAAAAAACTACTGCTGCTACTGGCAACCACCTGCTGGGTCTATTGTTGGATTTAGATGTATATGTATTTTTTTAATCGCATTCAAAGTTATAGGGTAATTATTATTTTCTATATCGATTAAGGATTAACATCATTCCAAGTAGCAACACGATCACTGCACTGACTGACTGTACGCCAAATTGAATTGAAGTGGCAATGGAATGAGGTTGCCAGGTGATATTGTTTTGTCTCATTGATTCTACGCTCTTTTTATGGTTCATTGCAGGTATTTAAATAGCTGTTAATATTTTATGATCTTTTTTTTTGAAGAGGAATTATTATCTTTTTTATTGGTTTTTTAAAGTTTATGACAGAATTACAAGACGATGACAGAATTATAAGACGATGAGTTCCGAACAAAAAGAGAAGATAACAAAATTTTGTTTTAAACATTTGTGGTAACATCCGCTCGATCAACCAGATAGGGTAATGTAAATTAGGTTGTCATTGAGGGTATTTCCTTGTAAAGGGTTATCCATTTTGCGGTTTCAAAAGTATAGGGCTTGAATTCGACATCTGTCAAACTAAGTTGCTAAACCAATTTTTGTTTTCAGTTGAAAGTCTGACATTTACGAAAATGGATCGCTTAACTATCGCACAACGCATAAAAATTGTAAAACCTACTACAAAAATGGTGATTCTGCCACAGCCACATATCGTGCTTTAAGACGAGACTATGGTTTACATAATCGTCCAACTAAGCAAGCAATTGGCAAAATTGTGAAGAAATTTGAAGAGACTGGATTGGTTACAGATATTGTAAGGCGTGTGCATCATCGTTTCGCTCGTACCACTGAAAATATCGCTGCTGTAAGTGAAAGTGTTCCCGAAAATGACGATTCCTCGTCGTTCTCAGGAATTATGACTGTCCCTCGGCACATTATGGCGTATTTTGCAATTGGATCTACACCTACATCCATATATAGTCCAGCTCACACAACAACTGAAGCCAGCTGACCATTCACAACGTCGTAGATACGTCAAATGGGTGCTTGAACAACAGGCGGTGGACGCCGATTTTTCGAACAAAATTTTCTTCAGCGACTAAGCAGATTTCTCACTCGGTGGGTATGTTAATAAACGAAATTGTCGTATTTGGGGTTCTGAGAATCCTCAAGTAATTGAAGAGAGGCCATTACATCCACAAAAAGTCACTGTTTGGGGCGCTCTTTGGTCCAGACGTGTGATTGAACCTTACTTCTTCGTAAACGACGATGGAACGACTATCACCGTCAATTCGGAGCGTTATGGTCATATGATAACCGACTTTTTTTGCCTGCTATTGAAGAGTACAACTTGGAGAATATGTGGTTTCAACAAGACGGTGCCACATGCCACACAACTCGAGCGAATATGGCTTTATTGAAAGAGACACCAAGATCATGCGATTTGACACCGCTGGACTTTTTTTTGTGGGGCTACGCGAAAGACCGTGTTTATGCAGACAAACCTTTAACTCTTGAGCACTTGAAAAGCAACATTCGTCAAGTTATGGCTGAGATACCGCCCAATATGTGTCAAAAAGTGATCGAAAATTACCTCAAAAGAATCGATGCTTGCAACAATTTGCGTGGTGGTCATTGAAATGATGTAGTCTTTCACACATAATGTCAACGTTCAAACTTTATAATAAAAAAGAGATATAAAGAATCGATGCTTGCAACAATTTGCGTGGTGGTCATTGAAATGATGTAGTCTTTCACACATAATGTCAACGTTCAAACTTTATAATAAAAAAGAGATATCATGAAAAAAAAATATTTTATATGTGTTTTATTTACGTTTACTTTTGAAACCGCAAAATGGATAACCCGTTATTTGTATTTTGTAAGCTAAATAATCAACAATAAGATCCTAATAGTCTTTACTTCTTTTGTACGCAAGAAAAGAAGACAAAACATAGAACCATAAGAAGATAAACTAGAAATTTAATTAAAGAATGAAGGTCTTCTTTGATATTATAAACCGCCTAAAATAATAATACGAACAAAATCTTCACCAGACAAAAATGTGAATAGTAATTAAATGACAAACAGACGTAAGTACATTAGAATTAATTAAACTTTTGTTCTCTATGTTTAACCTATAAAATATAGCCGGCCAGTCTGCAGATATAAGCCGGCAGCGGCGCGACACGACCGAGTATACTCTGCTTTTGATATTACTACCACCCACGACAAATTTTCGTTCTCAGTTATGTCAACATTTTTGTCTCTTGCTTTTTGTTAAGTCATCAAAAAAAAAACGCTGTTCTTTTGCTTGTTGCATAGAAGTGCTCCTTTTAACTATGGTAATTACAGCTTTTAATTAGTTCTCTAATCTTTAGAAGACGAGGCTATTGAATTTATGTCAACCCAATTTTCTTTCGATAAACTCTTTAATGGTGTGAAAAACACAAAGAAAGAAATAAATGTTCAAATAAGAAGTGCTTAACCATAATGTTTTGAGAAAAAAAAAAAAACAAACAGAAAAAAATAAAGTTTCACACCAGGCACGTAACAATTTATAAAGTTGGGGGTTGAATAACATTCATTCAAAAAGTTTATTTTTGAATTTTGTTGCTACATTGTTCGTGTTGACGAATTAAAAATGAAACAAATCGATTTCTAACAATGCCACTTTAAATAAAAGGCACGACTCGATCGCACTTACTTGCTCTTATGTTAGATCACATCGTATGGCTAAAGATTGTTAGTAGAAATGGCAAAATATATTTTTAAAGTCGTTTCTTACTTATTTTTTTATAAACTAAAAATCTCTAATTTAACAAAAAATAAAAAAAATAATAAATATAAATTAAAAAATAAAAATTTTAAGTATTAAATAATATAAATTCAAAACAGCATTTAAAAAATAAAATCTCAACCTGTTTTCGAAATATTGATTTTTCAAAAAACAAATGATCTTTTTTGCAAAAATCCAGAAAATTTTTTTCGAAAATTTTGGTAAGAATTCGCAGGCGTCATATGTACACATTTTAATTGAAATCCTTCAAGCCGCTTATGAGAACTTCGAAAATCAAAAAATGGTTGTATGGCAGGTACCGTTAATAACAAAATATGTAAAAAATTGTATAACCAAACTGTAGAATATAAATATAGTAGTGCAAAGATTTTTTTTAAATCAAAATCGTTAGAGTAGTTTTCGTGATAATTAAGATGGTGAAAAAATCGCTATGGCAAGTATTTCATTTTGAAAAAAATCTAACTCGAGATTTTAATCAAGCTTGGCACTACGATAATAGAGAACACTTAAAAAGTGGTTCCCGCACTTCCGTCTTTCTATCTGTCTGTTTGTAGGAAGATCTAAAGTCTAAGCGGCTGAAGCGATTTTCTTTAAACTTGGAAGGTTAAGCATTATAGGCGATTGCCTACAATCGATTTTTTAATTGTTTTTTAACCCCAAAAATAACGGTACTTGCCATACAAATTTTTCTAGCATCTTAATTATGTCGAAAACAGCTCTAACAATTTTGATAAAAAGAATGTGTGGACTACATATTTCGTTATAAACGATACCTGCAATGCAACCATTTTTTTGACTTTCAGCTTTCTCATAAATGGCTTGACGGATTTCGATCAAAAATTTTACCTAGGATTCCCTTCAAATTCTACACAATATTGCATATCAAAATTTTCGAAAAATATTTTTTTGGATTTTTGACAAAAAAAATTATTTTGAAAATTCAATATTTCGAAAACGTATAACGAATCTTTTGTCCAGATTATATTTTTAGCTTATAACAATTATTAATTGCATAAAATTAGCATACCAAATTTTATTCAGAACAAAATTAAAGGAAATAAAAATTACCTTTATTATCTATTTAGACATTTCTTCTGCATGTGATGTGGTCACATAAGAGCAAGTACTAGTAATCCGGTCGTGCATTTTATTTTAGAATTCATTATAAGAGTGTGAGTAACAGAAAAATCAAAAATTAAGCTCGTCTTAGGACGGCATGAAAACCATAAAACAGAAAAGTCGTGCCTTCAACTTCGAAAACTAATCAAGCGTGCTGTCTTGCAAACACTGTAATTTTTTGCTTTTGCTTTTGATTTATTCTTTTTTCCGCAAAAACACTGTTTTCTTTTTCTCTTTAATACACATTTAGTGTGTTTCTGTATTTATTCCGAATAAGGAATAGAATGGATGAAAAAGACGAAATGTTCATTCAGAATGGAATAAATAAAGAGACAAAAATACTATCCGCAATAGAAAAGAAAAAGACCACCTGAATCAGCCGTTTGGAATTATTATGATGATGACAAAAAAAAACAGGTATCTCTATGGGAAATAGTAAAAATAAAATATTATTAATATATTAATTATTGAAAGCTCACATTTAATCATTATTTATATATTTATTTCAATAATAAAAATATAAAAAATGTTTGGTCATCCATTTTGTTTACTTATTGGTTTTCGTCTTTGGATGCTGTCATTTTTGTTTTGCTTTCATATGGGAGGGTTAGTTCGGATTTACACGAAGATCGCAGTATTTACTGCCAAAATACTGCTGTCATTAATTTAATTTACGACATTCGTTTACACGAAGCTAAAATAATGACAGATAAGAATACTGCCAACACTGGCAGTAAAGAATGGGCACGTTCGTTCATTATTTGAAAATTCTTGTCAGTACTGAATTTACACGATGTCAGTATAATGTCACAACTTAACGAAAATTCCTGCTGGCAGTTTTATAATGACAAATATACTGCCACATTTTCGACCATTTACACGACAACAAAAATAATGCCAAGAATTTGACAGTAACACTGCAACTTTGGTAGTCGTGTAAATCCGGCATTATTCCGAAAATATTCTTTTCATTCCGTGTTGTAACATCGTATAAAAAGAATGAATTCCAAACCTTCCGGAATGAATAAAGTAACAGCAAAATAGTTTCTCCGGAATAAGGAAACGCAAAACTCGTATTCCGAATATTTTGGACATACCAAAATTAATAAAGAAACACACTCATTGTCTTTAGTGGTATGGCGTAATCGGAAAAAATGGATCCCGAGACAATATATCACTAGAACAATTAAGTACAATCGAGAATATAAGTTATTTAGGTAACTCAAATTTATGTTCAATTATTTGTTATCAGTTTTCTAAAATAAAAACGAATTAAAAATTAACTTATAGCCTTTCCCAGATTTAATGGTCAATAATTTCTATCTCGTATTTAAAAATATTACAAAAAAATATTATTGGAAAGCTCAATAGAAATGTCAAATATAAGCAATTCCTTAATTTTTATTATTATTTGAGATTTACACCGAACCAAAAACTACATAAAAAAATATGAACAAGGGCGATTAATCGATGAAAAATAACCTTTTCCAAAAAATATTTACAACAGAAAAATATTTTTTTTTGTGAAAAATATATAAATTAATCTATGATGTCGTCTAATTGACATGATTTCTAAAACAAATGGAACAAATCATTGCAATGATTTGAGCTCCAATTTCTCTTCTTCCACTGACATGGTCGAAGAAAAAATTTTTCGTTGACATTTGAATCAGGAAAATTTGATGACAAATTAACAGATTAAAATTAAAAATGGGTAAATAAACAAAACCCGAATAAAAGCCAATAAATTGTTTGGTGAAGTGTCAAAACAATTAAATAAAAATGCATTTTTCCAATGATTAGTTATGTATGTTATTCCTAAGTGGAAATTTTTTCAAGCGAATTGGGCTACAACAATATAAATTAATCTGGATCTCTTTTATTGAGTGTGATATCGAACGAACCCATTTAAAATGTGTACACAAGTATGCTTCTGTTTTGTTCCATTTGCAATTAAATTTAAGTTGCCACTTAGTATGTTTTACCTACCTAGGTACGTAGGTGAAATGGCGGTTAAGAGCGACCGTTTCGATACCAGGTACTCTAACAGACCTGAATAAAATAGACGATTTTTAGCGGAAAAACGGGAGAAAAACCACACGATCGAAGCGTCGTTAGACCCATTTCGTATCAATGAGGAAAGAGATTAAGGTTTTGATTTTTATATCAGATAGTTCTTTTAGATTAGAGAGGAAAGGTTTTCTCAAGGACTGCATTCTTAGTCTCGCCAAACACTTGTAGAGGAAGTGAAGAACTGTTTCATTATCTTACTGTTTTTTACAGCTATCTACAGCAGTTGGTATATTGTGGAGAATACCCAACTTTGCAGCGTTCTCACCCAAATGCCAGTGTCCTGCCTCGGTCTACAAATGATATAATTTGTGCGGGATTTATTGTAGATGGGCCATATCATTCTAGTTATCGTATGCAGTCGGTGAGATTATTGCCTCTTTTGTTTCCTCACGGAATATTGAAACAATTTCACCATTCATAGAAATCCCCACAAGATGTGGAATAGAGACTCTCTCTGCAAGCGTGCTATGAAGGGCCGCCCCTGCCGTGCCAGCTCATCTACCCTATCATTACATTCAATGCCGCTGTCCTTGAACCCAGATTAAGAAGATTTTATGGTTCAAGTCCAGATTATCGAGCCCATTTCGCAATTGTTGGACCAGTTTTAAAGATATTTTTGTTGAATTAACGGCATTGATAGCCGCTTGACTGTCTGTGATTATTGCCGAATTTAGATGCTGAGTTAGACTTAATTTAAGAATTTTGCATGCTTCTAATATAGCTAGTACTTCAGCTTGAAAGACGATAGCAAAGTCAGGTATTTTTACCGTCGGTAAAAATTCTAACGTCTTAATCTTTCGACACTTCGTCATCTTTCCTATTCTTTCTGCATGAGAAGAAAACTTTAAAACTTTTGCTGAGACTCAGAGTATGGGTTGCCAGTAGTGTAGTAGTCAGTGTTTGTCGACAGAATATCTATCGGAATCAAATTTGCTGAGTTGCTGTGGCCGTACATTTGGGCAGACCAGCATTTTGACTCTTTAAGTCTTAACGTGCTGCAAGATAACAGATGTCTTTAGGGACCTATACATACATTAGAAGAATATAATTATAATTTCGTGTTAAAATTAACGTAATTTTTTGACATTTCACAAAGCAGTGGAACTCCGCGGTGCATGACAACATAGACTACAGAAAAAACATGGGAAATCTTTTACCCGATAAAATACAAACAAGCACACAAATACAAACATATCTAAATAAATATTAAGAAGACAGGTACCTAAAAGTTCAATATACTAGCCTCTTTTAATTCGATTTTGACAGGCACACTTTTCAAAGAAAAATCATGCCTTTCCAATTATTTTCGCACCAAATTATTCTATTTGACAAAGGGTTAACAATTAGTTTCATAACACCCTGTGTGCATGGAACTACATTAATTATTAAAATCGAAGAAGTTAAACATCATCTGGTTGTTCGAAATTCCACATTTTCGATTCTGTCCTCTTCATTACTTATCTCTGTGATCTCAACCTTGTTTCCTTCAGCGTTTGTCCTCAATTAAGGCCTTTTGATGTGGTACCGAACAACGCTACGCGACGACCGAAGACGTGGCGGTCGGTTGTTTTCTTGGTCGTTGTCAATGAGGAGGACGTTCCATCAGTAAAAGAACGGAAATGACAAGCATATATGCACAAATAAAAGAGCCTCCAAGGAAATGGAATTCCCTGATCAAAAGTGGATCAACAACTTTTGATGATGCAGAAAACTCTGAACTTGTATTTTATTGTCGGTTCGGTCGGTCGGTTGGTTGTATCATGGTATATCGCATATCTACATCACGCTTTAAACTTAAAGCTACCTTAATGTCAAAACAAACCTAATCGAGATTATTAGTATCGCCATACCTTCAACCATGCTACCGTCTCTTATTTGGTTTAATTTTTTTGATTGATATAAAATCGATAACATGACTTAGGTGCCTTTAGCTTATAGGATCTCTCTAGCTTGAAAACAGGTTTCGAAAAATAAAATGTCCAACAAACTGGAAAACAACACAAGACACCACAAACACTGGAGAAAGATAGAAATACCTGTGTCTATCTATAAAATACATTATGTTTTTTTGGACAAAAAAAAATTAAAAAAAAAACTTGAAGTGGGGAATGCAACTTACCTTGGTGTGCAAGAATGCCAGACTCTTGTTGACATTTTCGATTTTATGAACACGCATGCGTCCATTATTTGGTTTGCCCAGCTTCTCCCCCGATATGATCTCCAGGAGCTTAAGTAATTTAATACCGTCGGCTAGATCTGTGAAAAGGTCTTCGACCTCCATTTTTGCCTACGCAGCGGAAAAAATTTAAAAAAAAAAAGAAATTATGTATTTGTTTGTTAATTATTTGTATTTTTTTTTTATTTTTGTATTTTGTATCTTTTACCTTGATAAGGAATGAATTCATCCATTTTGTGAATGTTTTCTTTTGGATGTGCAGACGCTCCTCCTGGAGTGTTTTTATTCTTTCGTTTTCAAATTTTATGATGCCATCCCTTTGTGTCATGTTGGAATTACTTCGGTTTTGCACTTGAAGGGAGTAACCGCCCGGTTCATATTGTGATGCTGTAATATAAAAGATACACACATGTTAACAATAAATAAAATATGTTTTTTTTTTGTGTTTAATATTAAAATAAGGAAATAAGCTTGATGTTTGAGAATATTTTGTGTTTAAAACACATTGTTTAATTAAAATAACTCCACACATAGAAACACCTTGAACTTTTTATTTCTATCACATAATCGTTGATTATTTTTACTTAAATATTTTTTGTAACCAAATATTTTTATTTTCATTGTGTATTCATTTCTCATTTGATTAGCTTCTCTTGCTAAAACAAAATAAAATTCTTAAATTTAAAAAGAAAATTTTGAGAGCTGTTTTTCATTCGCATAATTTGCTGTCCTTCGATTCCTAAACACTTGATGTTATGGGGGACTTCGGGAATCGACGATGAAATTACGGAAACAAATTAACATTTTCATACTAACTAACGATAACAAAGAGATAAATTTAAGAACCAACCGGCTGAACACTATAGACTGCTACAACCAGATATGAATCTTCAACTACATTAGATGGCAAAAATGACATACCTGAATTAAACGGTGATTTTTTAAGAGCTTGATTTTTGAAAATTCAAAAAAACACAGAAACTTGTAAAAAGTGAATGAAATTTTTATTTGGATCGATAAATCAATTTCTGCCATTTACTTTTTAAAAATAATTTCACTTAAATGTTGCCCGCGGCTACGATTCAGGTGGTCCATTCTGAAGGTCCAATTTTGGCAAACTTTTTCACACATTTCGGCCGGAATCTCACCAATGACGCGTTCAATGTTGGCTTCCACGGCAGCAATCGTGTTTGGCTTGTCCCCATAGACAATAGACTTAACATAGCCCCACAAAAAATAGTCTAACGGGGTCAAATCACATGATCTTGGTGGCCAATTGACTGCGCCAAAACGTGAGATCAACTGCTCACCAAATTCGCCTCTCAGTTGATGCATGGTTTCGCGTGCAGTGTGGCATGTGGCACCGTCCTGTTGGAACCACATGTCGACCGAGTTCAATTCTTGCATTTTCGGCAAAAAAAAATCTGTTATCATCGAACGGTACCTTTCTCCATTGACCGTAACCCTGCGGCCTTCATCGTCCTTGAAGAATTACGGCCCAATGATGCCGCCTGCCCATAAACCGCAACAAACAGTGCATTTTTCGGGATGCATTGGTAGCTGCTGAATTGCCTCTGGCTGCTCTTCACTCCAAATACGGCAATTCTGCTTATTCACGTATCCATTTAGCCAAAAATGAGCCTCGTCGCTGAAACGGACGTAGCTGGCGAAACACATTTTTCACAGAGCACGAATTTTGATAATAAATTTCAATAATTTGCAAACGTTGTTCAGGCGTAGGTCTATTCACGATGAAATGGCAAACAATACTGAATCGAAATGTCAAATGTTTGTGGAATTTGTCATGTGTTATCTGTCAAAAATATAAACGTCAAAAACCAAGTAGCAAAAAAATCACCCGTTATTTTGTATCCAGTGAAGCTGTAGAAAGATTTGGGCTGAAGAGATCTTAAAATTCACTTCAAACTTTTGTAAGCCTTCGTCGATATGGTTTGACGCATGTACTTGTGAAACGTCAAAAATCCTGATAAATGTTGGGCAACACTTGCAGAACTTACGTAATATTGGCTTTGTCGGAGTTGTGAGCCGGTGCGTTGTCATGGTGTTTCTTCGCCAAATGGGGCGGTTTTTTCTTAAATTCTTAGTTGAATTAACCCAATAATTCGGCATAGTAGAGCCCTGTGATCATGTTGTTTTTCTCCAGGTAGTCAATGTAGATCACAACTTGTGAATCCCAGAAAACGGTGGCCAACACCTTTCCGGCCGATTAGACAGTCTGCTTTCTTTGGGCCACGTTTCCAGGGTGAAGTCCAATGATTCGACTATTCCTCGGTCTCTGGTGTGTACCAGTGGATCCATATTCCGTCGAGAATCACGAAACGACGCAGAAAATCATTCGGTATGAGCTGAGACAGCTTCAAACACTGCTCTGAAGTGTTCTCACGGTTGCGTTTTTTTGTCCGGAGTGAGCAAACGGAGCACCCATCTCGTGCCCACAACATAATGGAGGATATGACCCACATGGTCTTATCAGATGCTTACTCTTTCATCTATCTCACACGCCTTCAATCGGGGCAGTCTGGCAATACGAAATCGTGGATTTTTTACACGTTATCCTCCGTAGTAGCCATTTTCGGGGCACCTATTCGGAACTCATCAAAAACCGATGTGCGACCACGTCGAAACTCGTTCTAACAATTGTTGGCGGTCAAAATTTTCATCTACATTCTTATAAAGTTCAACTCACTCAAGAATACAAGCGAACTGACCATGAAACGAGTAGAATATTCGCTACACCAAGTGAGTGCTTAAATATTAGCGTTAATGTGACCAAATTATCCAAATTATCACACTACATTATTGTTCAGCGATGAACGAGTGGAAACGAAGTGGAATGTGGAATTGTCAAAACATATTGGTGCAAAATTTTAAAAAGCCTGATGTTAAGGGCTTAGCATGATACTACTTAATAGTTTGCTAATACGAAAGAATTTTACTAATATTTTCCAAATTTTAAACACTTTATAACTCGCACCATACTATATCTATTTTCTTTATAAACTACAACTAAACATTCCTAAAATAGTGCAAAAAAGTAAGCGATCATAACTTTTTGACGTTTGTAAATGTCAAAGTGGCATATGGATTTAGTACGATACTAAAAAAATAAAGTTGCCAATTTGTGATTTTAACTTTAGTAAAATGTTAAGAAAATAGTACGACATTAGTATATGGTTTAAAATTAACAAAATTGTATCCACAAGGATTTACTGCGTATTACATATGTAATTTCGTCTGCTGGTTTAAGTCAAATAAGCAAATACTTTTCTGAAAATTAAGAACGTTTAACAGTCACCTTCAATTCATACTGGATGAACGTGTACGCATATATGTACTTTATAAATGAATTCTTAAAAATATTAAGCGTCTTGCACTACAAGAATGCATTTTTTTTTGTCGAGGAAGTGCGGGAGTTTAGAATGCTCTGGTTTGGTTTTAACAAAAGAAAAAAAAGACAATAAATATATAAAAACACATTTCATTTATAACGGGTGATTTTTTTGCTACTTGGTTTTTGACGTTTATATTTTTGACAGATCACACATGACAAATTCCACGAACATTTGACATTTCGATTCAGTATTGTTTGCCATTTCATCACGAATAGACTTACGCCTGAACAACGTTTGCAAATTATTGAAATTTATTATCAAAATTCGTGCTCTGTGAAAAATGTGTTTCGCAAGCTACGTCCGTTTTATGATCGTCATAATCGACCCACCGAGCAGGCTATTCAGCTCATTGTGACCAAATTTCGCACCAGTTTCACTTTATTGGACATTAATTCACCAAATCGTATCCGTAGAGTGCGTACCGAAGAGAATATTGCTGCTGCATCCGCCAGTGTTGCTGAAGATAGCGATATGTCCATTCGGCGCCGATCGCAGCAATTGGGTTTGTGTTATTCGACCACCTGGAAGATTTTACGCAAAGATCTTGGTTTAAAGCCATACAAAATACAGCTGGTGCAAGAATTGAAGCCAGGCGACCTACCACAACGTAGAATTTTCGGTGAATGGGCCTTAGAAAAGTTGGATGAGGATCCGTTTTTTTATCGCAAAATTGTCTTCAGCGACGAGGCTCATTTTTGGCTAAATGGATACGTGAATAAGCAGAATTGCCGTATTTGGAGTGAAGAGCAGCCAGAGGCAATTCAGCAGCTACCAATGCATCCCGAAAAATGCACTGTTTGGTGCGGTTTATGGGCAAGGACGATGAAGGCCGCAGGGTTACGGTCAATGGAGAAAGGTACCGTTCGATGATAACAGATTTTTTTTTGCCGAAAATGCAAGAATTGAACTCGGTCGACATGTGGTTCCAACAGGACGGTGCCACATGCCACACTGCACGCGAAACCATGCATCAATTGAGAGGCGAATTTGGTGAGCAGTTGATCTCACGTTTTGGCGCAGTCAATTGGCCACCAAGATCATGTGATTTGACCCCGTTAGACTATTTTTTGTGGGGCTATGTTAAGTCTATTGTCTATGGGGACAAGCCAAACACAATTGTTGCCTTGGAAGCCAACATTGAACGCGTCATTGGTGAGATTCCGGCCGAAATGTGTGAAAAAGTTTGCCAAAATTGGACCTTCAGAATGGACCACCTGAAGCGTAGCCGCGGGCAACATTTAAGTGAAATTATTTTTAAAAAGTAAATGGCAGAAATTGATTTATCGATCCAAATAAAAATTTCATTCACATTTTACAAGTTTCTGTGTTTTTTTGAATTTTCAAAAACCAAGCTCTTAAAAAATCACCGTTTATATGTTTAAATAAACATGAGTAAAAGCTTAAATCTGATTCAACATTTTAAAAGAAATGTTTGACCTTTGAAAAGTTAAATTCTTATCAACCTAATGAAACATTCACACTTAAAAATCACCTGCTTTTTTTAACAAAAAACCCCTTTAGTGAAATTCCTCAAATTCTGTTATCATTGGCATTAGTGAATGTATTTTTATCGAATTTTAATAAATTACAAACTATTTTATCTAACCGATTGGCACTTACCTAGAATTTTTGTTAAACAATATGATTAAAATAGCTTTACTAAAAATGTCTGTTTTTTTTTATTCGGAATAATAAAACTTATCAAGCCTTCATAGACCTTTTATGCATGCAATGCAATTAAATATAAATTGCCTCTAATAAAAACATCAAAACAATTTTTTTTATTGATTTTTTTTTCAGTTGATGATTCGATTTAGTTGAAAATGGCAAAATGAATTCAGGGTAATCTAAATAGTACACATATGTACCTACTTTCTCCCTTTTTTTTTGTTTAACATACATATATTTTTTTTTCTAATTTTAAATACTTTAAATATGCATAGGCGCCATCTATACAAAACGAAAAGCAAGCACAGTATTTTGCAATACGAAAGAAAAACCTTCAGTTTATAACTTATTTGTTTTATTTGTACAAATTCTGCAAGCAGGTAGGTATATATTCCTACATACATGTATGATTGTATGTTTGAATATAAGTTGAATCGTTTAATATTGAAATGAAAACCGATAGATACCATAAAAGTGAACAAACAACAACTTAAGGTTGACGCTTCGGAGAATGCAAACAAAAAAAGAAATAGGCGGAAAATAAAGAGTACGTCTGAGTTGCACATAATTGCAGCATTAGTTGAAACTGGTTGATTTTTTAAGTGAAAATGAAAATGACCTTTTATTATATTAGAGTCAGAGTTGTAATAGCCTTTAGCGTAAGGTAATGGTTAGTGCGTTGAGCTGTAAAGCTGGCTATAGCTTTGACGTTCGAGTTCCAGGGTATTTCAAAATGTTTTTTTTTTCACAGATTTAAAGGTTAAAAGAGTTTTTTTTTGTAATCAAAACTCGTTTTTCATAAAAAAGCGTTTTTTAATTTAAAAATTGTTTTTTTTTTAAAAAAAAAAAAGATTTTTTAATCTAAAAACGTTTTTTTTAATAAAAAAGAGTTTGTTCATCAAAAAGAGTTCTTTAAAAAAAAACGTTTTTTATTACAATTTTTCTTCACATTTGGAAACACGTAACTTTTTCACACTTCATTGAAACTTTCATTGAAAGATGGAAGTTTTATAAGAATTAAAATAGCCATTAACTATTGTTTTTAAAAAAAATCAATTCTTTCAAATTTCAAAAATTGTTATTTCGAAAAAGAAAGATTTCGGACACTAATAGAGATTCGACATCAAAATTATCATTAACTTATTTGATCGAAATACTTTTTCTTGAAATCCATTATAATGTCCCTTAAAAAAGTACCCAATTCAATAGTAAAAGGGAACAAACAGAAGGAGAAATATATGTAGTTTTAGACAAAGGGAAAACCCATCAATAACAAATAAACCAGAAGAGAAATTCTTTTCGAAACACCTTAAAAAGAACAAGTTAAAAAAAATAGATGGAATGGTCAGTTTACATTCTATGTGATTTGTTGAAGTATATGAGGCATTTTTTTTTTTAATTTAGGAATATTAGAATTTAATTCACCTCACCCTCAAAGCTGCAGATTACATATTGTATAGTAAAGCAAAAAAGAAACAATACACCGCACACGCAAAAGGGTATAACTATCCCTTTTAAAGTAAACTCTTAACCTAAACGTAAGGTGACATGATCCAGGAAGTAACTACACTCTTTGGACTTAAGTTATCACACAGTTGAATTCACTTATTAAAATCTCGGCGGAAACTGTATTAGTTCATAGTGCAGCAAAATTTATTTGAATGGCTGTGGTTGTGGGAAGATTTGCATTGGACATTGTAATTACCAGTCAAGGCAAGCGTATTACAAAATCTTAGGTAAATGCGGTTAGGGTTGAGTTTTTTTTGACTTAGTTGATAGTGACTGAAAATTTAATTATTTTTCAAGAACTAAAAAAATATGCCCAAGCAAAGTTAAACTTTACTACAAGTTTAGGTCAGTTAACTACTGAAATGGATATCATACATACACACATTACATGCATAAATCATCATACTTCACGATTTACGAAAGCTTTGTTTTTTTCACAAAAAAATGAACTAGGTAATTGAAATTGGTTAATAACTTTTGCAGACAATATATAATTTCTATTTGGGGTTTGTATAAATTAAATTTATTGTATGAAAAAGATTTCGAAACTTCGTACGCATGTACACTACACTGTACCTACAGTACATTCATAATGTACAAATTTTTAATTTTATGGAAAGTGCGGTCTACTGATAAGTTTTAAAATAAAGTTGCTTAAATGTTGTATCAAAAGCAAACAAAAATAAGTAATCTTTGCTTTGCTTAAAAAAAATTACGTATACTATCAGAATTTCGCACACTAAAATTTTGAACTTTAATAGAAGAAACAAACAGGAAAAAATCGAATATAGGAACAGTGGGCGTGGCAGTAGGTGAATTAAGAATAAAATGTTTATGTAATGGCTCCGACGCATTTATACGAGTACAACTTTATTAAATTTCTATAGTGACGTTAAATAAGGAGAAAACTCCGATGGACTTGAGAAAAGTGGGCGTGGTATTACGCGGATTGCCAAGCACTTAAACGTACGCATGTTATGTTGGGATAAGTTAAAGAGAATTTTACAGATTTTCAGAGTTAAAAGGGAATTATTTAAGGATTAAATTTAATAATTGGAAAAGAAGGCGTAATAGTGGGTGAGAAAAACTATGAAATGACATAGGGACGACTATTAAAATATAATTAAAGTGGGCGGGAGACAGAGGACAAATTTATCTATATTTAAAAAAAAAAACATTTTGGTGACATCGTGAGAAACCGAGCCTTGAAATTCTATGAAATTAATAATTCTTAGCCTTGAAGTCAAGTCGGGAATGAATTGTTCTTTTGCTTTAAGGCTACATCAAGAGATTATATAAAAAGTCAATAGCACTAAAAAAAATAATTCCTTCCTTTAATTTTTAAAAAACATTCAAATGCGTGAAAAATGTTTTTAAGAAAATCAGTCCAATATTTAACGAAATACACCAAAACATCCAAACGGCAACTGCTCACATAGTAAGTTCAAGATTATTTGTAGAAGCAGTTAACCATATTTTTAAATCAATTTTTTAGTTTTTAGTTGTTGTATATGTTCTTATGTTTGTTTACAAAAAATATTGGTATTTTAATTTTAAATATTTAACAATACAAATTTTAAAATATAATTTCAAAACAAAAATAGTCCACCCATTTTAATTTAAAATATGGCGGAAAAGTTTAAACATTCAAAACCTACTTTTAATAGTTTTAGAATTAGAGTCAACTCTAGAAATGAGTTTTAAAATGGAGGTCAACTTTTTGATAATTTTGAATGACAAAATGTATACTTTAACGTTAAAGAGGTCGTCTAACTCTAAATGCAGCGAAACGCTTCTTTATCTCTGAAAAGTATACTTTGTCGAGCTCCCAATAAGTCATTTCACAACAACAACAAAATAATAATAAGCAAGGCTGAGGCGCCAGTTATAACTTTCGTTGAAATTCATCATTGAAACACAAATCGGTGAAACGAACAAATTTTTTTAACAAGTCGGTAATAGCTATCCTTGAAACTTGGTTGTCATTGAAATAACCATTTATAGCCAAATATAATTTTGAGATTAGCATCATTGAAAGAAAAACTGACATATGAGAATAGGAAAAAAAGGGAACATTAATCAATGGAACGATTGTGTTCCACTTTTGGGAACAAAATGTCAGCTGTTCATTGAAATCGCTTTCTATCATTGAAAAATCTAAAGTAATTTTACAAGGTTGTGGTAGAGCAAATAAAACGTGTTTTTAACAAAAAAAATATATATCCTATCAGCTTCATTTTCGCACCAACACGACATCAGTTTTATTTGTTTAGGAGCCTCGGATTATATAGAAAAGTTTTCAATGATGAGTTTCAATGAAAGCTTGAAAGAAATTTGAGGGACATCCTGCACGACAAATTTTGATCGAAATCCGTTGAGGCGTTAATGAGAGAGTCGATAAGCAAAAAAACGGCATGTATCAGTAACATTTGATGTAAGCACAAATGTTGACCAATTTTTTTTTATAAAAATTCTTGGAGCCGGTTTCGTTTTTTTCGTAACGGTTTTTTTAACATTTTTATTGGAGGTACCGTAGTTTTCCATTTTAGAAAAATAGTTTTTTTAACAATTCAAGATAATATCGAAAAACCACCAAATATGAATTTTCGAAAAAATCTATTGAGTCGTTTCGAGGTTTAGAGTTTTAAAAAAAAAAAAAATAATTTCCAAAAAAATTTTGATATGCAATAGTGTTTAAACTTTCTAGGAGGTTCTGCGTAAAAAATTCAAAAAAATCAAATTAACCGTTTCCGAGAAAATCGAAAACCAAAAAAATGGTTCTACTAGAGGTACCAAAAATAACAATTTTTTTCCAAAAAAAAATTATCAAAAGCTACCTACTGTTTTTTTTATAAAAATCGTTGGACCCGTTTTTGAGAACAATAAGATTTTTGTTTTGGCCAAAAAAAATGTATGGGAGCTACGATTATTTGTTGTCTTAAAAAAATTAAAAAAAACGTGTGGGCATATTACAGAAAAACAATAAGTACCAAGTTTTCAGCAAATCCACCCAACCGTTTAGGCTTCAGAATCGAGGACAGACAGACAGACAGACGGAATTGGGGGACCCACTTTTTTGGTGTTCTCTATGATCGTAATGTCATGTTTGATTGCTAGATTTTTTTTTTGCACCAATCCATAACTTTGCCTTATAATCACAAGTAAAAATGATCAAATCGGCTTAATCAAAGCAAAAATAATTCAAAATTCTGAAATAAATACTTTAACTAATTTGAGCTAAAAAAAAGAACGCCGTTTTATTTCTTGGATAAATTTGAATTTATGAGAAAAAAAAACTTTAAAAATCTGTGGAGCGGTTTTTGATAAAAGAATTTTTTTTTTTAAACTTTTAGAAATTTTTTTTCAAAAAAAATGCAAAAACGTCAAATCATAGGTTTTCAGCAAATACATTTAACAGTAATGTTTGAAAATAATTTAATGAGCAGTTTTCAAAATATAATTTCTTTAAATTAAAAAAAAATGCTTTTAAAAAACAAAAAAATATTAATTAAAAATATTGGTATGCAGTATCAATTGGGCTACCTATATCTATATATGTGAAATTTCGAAAGAATGGGTTAAGCCATTTATGAGATAGTCAAAAGCAAAAAAAAACGGTCCAATGGACAGTACCGTTTTTAGGCATTTCTTTAATTTTTTTCAACCATATGATCGGTCGTACCAAAAAGCTGCACTGATTTTTTAAACCAAAATCTTTAGAGCCGTTTTCGAGAAAAATAGGATTTAACGTAACGGTTATATGGCAGGTACCGTTATTTTTCGAGCTAAAAAAATATCAATTTCGCCCCGGTACAATACCTAAAAAAAAATTCTATATACCAAGTTTGAAGCAATTCAGCCCAACCGTATGGGCTGTAGATGTCTTTACATACATCCAGACAGACTCATAGACAGACATACAGACGGACAGAATTTTTAGACCACCTTTTTTCGTCTTCGCTATCATCGCAATGTCATGTTTGATTGTTATCTCAAAACTTTTTTTTTTCGACGAATGCATAACTTGCCTTATAGTACCTATAATCGCAAGTAAAAGGATAAGATATAACATTAAAATTTAATCGATTAACATTTAATAATTAATAATTAATTTTACTATTCTCAATTTATTAATGTTTGACAATTTTCCTGTTTCACCTAATGTCTTTCTTTTTGAATTGTTAATATGTTTTTTTTTTTAATTATACGTCAAAGTAAAACATTGCAACTCGATCCTAATTGTTTCGTGATATTTTACCCAAGGTTGTTTTTTTTTTTTAACAAAAGACAAGCATATTTTAATTTTCTTTCAAAAGATAAGAAAACTAATTATTATTATTACTATTTATCAGTACAAATATACCTTTTTGGTAATTAGGAGTCGAATGTTTGTAAAATTTATTAAAATCTAAGACAACACTAATTTGTATATTCAAATTGAGTCATTGTATATTTTTAACTTCTAACCACAATCACAAAGTCCATTCATAATGAATAATAAGCCGCAAAACATCAAAACACTATCATCTGATTATTATCAAATTCATCCAAACTGTTTGTTTCTAGTGTTTATTTCATTACAAAGCGGTGAGATAATATTTTTTTTTTTTGTTAAAAATTATTACATCTTGTCACTTCTAGAGAAACGCTTAATATTATGTAATAACGCTCAAAATAGAAATAATAATATTCAACCACACTTTCGTTTTCAATAATTTGTCCAGCTAATTATTGTTAGTCATACCTCTGGTGAATTTCCATTTCACGGCTTTCAGTTAAAAAAAAAAATAAAAAATTTCACCTACCTAATCTTACGACGAGTTTTTTCTCATAGACGGCGTATTTCTTATAATCATGTCGACTGAAATTCGATTTCATTGTTTTAGATTTTCTTAATTTTTGTATCGAAATTATTGAATTCAAAACAGTATTTTCATCACTTCAATATTTATTATTAATTTGTGTTTTAATATTAAACAAATGATTAAATTAAAAAAAAAAATAAACTTGTTGTTAACTAAACGTTAACCAATTATCCACTGAATCGTCTTTACAATAATAATAATTTTGAGAAAAAGCTTGTTACTTTTGCCACTGGGTCCGGGAACCTTATCAGAAATATTTTATTTGTTTTTCATAGAAGCATAAGGTTGGAATGTGTTTCCATATACTATACATCATTATACTGTTTATTTTAATTTTAACACACTTTTATAGCCTTTATTTTTATGCGGCAATACCTTAATTTGTATCGGTATTGAGCATCGGCAAAATAAATTAATCATTTAACGTATCCATACTACACCATAGGTACTGGGCACTTGATAAGACGAGATAAAGTGATAAAACAAAAATGTTATCGCGAAAAGCTTTTTGGGATTTTTATTATTAAGTGCGAGGCATACTTTTTGCTATTACCCCAGAAGACTATGTTAATATAAGTGAGAATGTATTTATTTTAGTGTAGTGATGTGCCAAGAGGTAAAATTAACACCTGATTTGGGAATGGCCAGGGACAGCTGAATTTTATTAGAGCATTTTAACTCTTCGAAAGAATGTGTTTACACAAGGCAAAATGTTGAAGAAAATGGTGGAGTGCTTTCTTATGTGTAATGGAGGTTTTTAATGTTGACCTTCAAGATTTATGGTTTATGTGATGTAAAAGCAAGATTTCAAAAAACCCTAAAAGAAGAAGTCTGACGCCATCTGACGTCTCCAGATCGCAGTAAGGTGGAATTTTCAAAATGTAAAAATATATTGGTTAATATGAATTAACCATCTTTTGAATGCTACTTTGTATTTTTTTATTTTATTAATTTCAATAGTCGACAGCACTGCATAGTACTAAAATGCCAAATTGTATCAGAATTGGCGTAGACGTTAATGTCTCCTTTACATTTACTTACGATGCAAAACATAATATGAGGACTTACATTGAACGGTTGAGTACATCGTTGGCATCGGTATTAAAGGACAGCCGATCATTGTGAAGCAGTCAGTCAAAGGATCGTCCAGTGAACTGTAACAGTTCGTCTGAAAGGAATTAGTTGAGTGGATACATTTTTAACTGAACCTTTCCCCCACTAGTAGTGGACAGATCCTAACAAAAATATAAAGAATAATGGCTGGTATAGACAACTGGACTAATGAGGAACACCCCGACAGAGTTATTGGAAGCAATACTCAACCTTAACTTAAAATACGTCCCGGAATCACCAGCAATAAGGCTAAACCAAACTAACATCTGCAACACTAGCCACATTGGCCATGCTCAGAATCTACAGAGGCTTAAAGGCACCATTGTGATGCACTGACTACATGTAACCAAAGCTAGATTTTAACAAACCCTTTAAAATTCGTTTCCCTCATAAACATGAATTGGTGAAAAACTTAAACTAGCCAGTCCCGCTAAACTCCCTGATCACAGTAGTGTCTTCCAGACAGAGGTCTTTGTAGTGACAAATTCTTTTAAGCACGTGTCAAAGCTGACGGCACCACATGCTGAAATCACAGACCAGCAGCAATATAAACTATTTCTGCCACAATTATCAAGTTAAAGCTTGTAACTTGCGGTCGCGAAAAGCTGAGGGTTCTTGGCACGCAGTATAATATTAGACTCTGTTGGGTCCCCGGTCACACTGATGTATCGGGCAATGACAGAGCTGATGAGCTGCCGAGGAAGGGCTCAACACTTGACCCTACACAGATGTACCCAACGATTCAATTCCAACTCTGTGTCACTAAACAGAACATTGGAAAGAAGATTCTTTAAAAAACCAATGAAAGGTTGAACTCACTTGGCACCTGTTCTACAACCAGAAAGGAGATTATCAAACAAGAATTCCCTTTCAACTCTTGTTCACCGGACACAATCTGCTGGGCTACCATAAAAAGAAAATGGGCCGGATACATCTCAGTTCCTGTGTCATTGTACAGCACTTTTCCATATAAGGAACAAGTTGTTAGGCAGATATTTCTTCAACGACTTAGAAGAGGTCTAGCATCCTTCAGGCCTTAGAGCTTTATAAAACATCTAAATGGCCCGATCATGATTATGCATAGATAACTCACAAGTTATACAATTAGAAGTTAAAACACTTATCGGGGTATTACAATGGATCTATTTTGATCTACGTATACTGGTAGCAAGATCAACTGGCAGCCCATCTACTTAACTTAACCTAGGTTGGTGAGATGAAGCCAGACAATTTTCCCCAGTAAGTTGTAGGGGCTCTAATTTCGAATGTAATAGTTTTCTTCTTGCAACCAAGGACGTATATGTAATTGCTGGATCTACAAGAGGTATAACCTGATGTATTGGAATGCATGATATTACCCCAGGGTTCGCAAATATTCTGGCAGTTTTTCGTGCCAAGAGAGCTGTATTTTATCCTTTTCCAGCGTTGGATGGAAATTACATATATGAACTCCAAATTCTATCTACATATATATGTCTAAAGCAATTAAAACTCCTAATTCCATGAGCCGCATAGCTCACAGTAGACAGTTCGCATTTGTTTGTTGCATTTCAATTTAACTAACAAAATGATTTAGCTTTTATTCCACTCATCGATAAACTGCTTGTTTATGGTATTCATTCCTGTTAACAATTATTCATTCGCCATATAAAATTATTTATATCGCAAACGTCATAGAATTATTAGGTGTTAATAAAATATTAGATAAATACAAAAGCTTATATGGCTTTTTAATGTGTTTGGCCTTATCAAACTAAAGTCCGTCAAGGAATATTTTTTTGATTAAGTCAATATTTTGGTATACTGCAGTAAGTACATAGTTTTAGGCGCTTCAATTTAAAACTGCGTTTGAATACCCTTATCAAATTTTAATACCGTAGCTTTTCTTGGAAAAAATCGGTATTGATTGAATCGTGTTTTAACGTATTTTTTTTTGTGGGTTTTGAAGATTTTAAATTTTAGAAAGTAAAATTTCATTACAACTAATGATGTGCGGATTCAAATGAAATAATCGATTCTTACATTATCTCGAGACATTTCGATACTTCATCTGAAATCATTTGAATGATGAATGGAAATCTTTCTCATATACTTGACTTCTCAATTTCTACTTCAATACTACTATTTAAGCCTATTGCAAATGTAAAATAAGAAGGCTTGAGCAGGCTCCAAGAAGTATTGTGATATGTGTTAAGGGGTTACCAGACGTCCGTCGTTGATGGCGGCAATCCTCCTTTTTCACACCAAAATTCTGTTTGCTCGCTCTATAAAAACCTCTGCCCCCCTTAGTAGAAACTGTAATTAAATTTTCATATGCTCAACATTTTTCTCTATGAACACACCGCAACCCTTTTAAAGCTGAACGGACCCATTCAATGATCTACATCTCACTTCACGCGTTAAAGTTATCATTACTGGCATACGAAAACGAAGCGGCTAGGCTAGCCAAGCTGGTGCCGGGACATACTTAACTCCGCGGGACATAAGTCCAAAATCGAAAAAGAGTTTTGAACTTATGTACAATTTGACATGTTTTGTTTGACGGCCAATTATAAGGAATTAAGATGATATTAAAAACAGGTTTAACCGGTTTTTTCTTAGCTAATTACTAGCAGGGCTACCATGTGTCATGAACTCAACGCAATGTCCTATGGCTAGAAAAACCAAAGGTTTTTAGAATACTGCCGAACTCTTTATAAGCTTAAATCGAATGCATCGCTAGAAGAAATTATACATTTTCAAAATAAATCGAAAAAAAATTTAAATCCAAAAAAAAAACTTTGCATACACCCAAACTGGACCCCACCCCAAATCCTATAACTAGGGGGGTGCTTACGCTTACGCGAAGAGCTTTTTTCTCCTATATTCTCCAATTAATATTAGAAACCCTGTGTACATTGTGTATACAATCTCTGACCGAGATGAGAAAAAAAACTGCTGTGAAGTCGAAAAAAATATTTTTTATTTATGTTTCACTGAAGTGAGTGGGCCATAATTCCAAAATTTGATTTTGGGCTTATTTCTCACCAAAATGGGACATAAGTCAAAAAAAAAAATTGGACTTATGCCCCGCGAAGTTGTGTCCTTGCACCAGCCAAGCTACCTTAGTTGTGACTTTGTTTTCAAACGATTTAGGTAGCTTTTTCTGTCAAGTCAGTTTTATTGGATATACAGCTACAGTTTTGAATCAGCTGTTTCTTAAATTTCCAAGCGAATTCAAATTAGTCCAATAATAATTTTTAGCTAGATTGAGATTTGTGTGACAACAGATGCTTAGTCCACCAGCTGTTTTTTCCATAGGCGTTACAACAACACAGAGCAATCCGGATTGATTTGGATATGCTATCCAACGCTGTCATTCATCTGTCAGGTTATAATTTGTGCTATCTGTCTTTTGTCATAGAAAATTTTTTTTTGTTTTGTGAATAAAAATTTCCTGGAAATTTTTCTCCAATCCGAAATTTGGGAACGTGAATGGTGCTCAAAAGTCTACCTCGGAATATTATTGGTATCGGGAATAAGATTTCCCAGGGAATTCTGCTGTCATTTAATACCATTTTTTGTTCAAGGGAAATATATTCCGTGGGAGATTCACGATCGCAGGAAAAACTTCGAGGGGAATATTCCGTGGGAAACGAAATTCCTTGGGAGATTCCAATAGGGCTTATTAATTTATTTTTGTTGATAAGTTATAATTTTTGATTTTTCTAATTGTTTTGTTTATAATAAAAAATCGGATGAAACTCTGCATTTGTATAGAAATTTTTGTCTGTATTTTCTGTTATCAAAGGAAGGGAAAAGCATTTAAGATTGTTTTTCGTACGTTCGGATTTTTTTCTTTTTTTATTTAAGAAATATCATACATATACTTAAAATTTAATAGGTAATTTAAATAACCATATCCTTTCCAAATTTAAAGGTAATAGGAAACATGCGCATAGTAAAAAATTGGAGTGAGCTATTTCAATTTGTTTACTCTTTCATAGTTCGAATGATCATTCGATTATTTTGATCACTCGAACACTAATATCTCGAATAATGACATTATTCGATTATGCCCATCACTAATTACGCCCTATCAGCGTTTTAAATGTGAAACAATTTTAATACTTTGGCAATATTTTTGTTAACAGTTGAACTCTCCATTTAAAATTTGTTGATCAGACTAAACTTCATAGTCTAAAATTAGGTAAGTATACCAACTTAGCAATCCCTGTGAATCTCCCTTTTTCATCTTCCATTATTTGAATAAACAAACACTCCGAGCAGGAAGAAGAACTATTCATATAAACATTCATTTTCCTCGAATCCATATAACGACCTCCGCCAACAAAACGTTGAATGACATTGGCCGTTTCACAGTCGGCCCTTGAACTTCTTCATCTGAAAATGCAAAAACAACATCATCCATGTACCCAAATAGAACAAGCTAAGTATACCTACTCTTTGTAGTAAGTAATCTTTCTAAACATCTGCTGCACCTATACACAGTGTGTACACATTCCTTAACAGGCATACACACTAAAAATGATGGGCATAAACCAATAGTGCACGCGAGTTTTAACGTGAATAATGTAAGCAAACCCCAACGATGATCTAATTATAGCTCACAAGTGCTACTGGATAAATTGCAGGAGCAGCCGCTTAGTTAATTATCCCTTAATTTTTTCCGAGCTAGAGGCATCTCTCAACTCTCACTCCGAACAATAATGCTTCCCCTCGAGGTTCGTTGCTGTGTTAGCACTTAAAATGTCCCCAACGGGGTGCTAGTGCTACTTGCTATATGATCCCGAAATAGAATGCGTATCGCGCCTTGTCAGCTCCCAGCGTGCACTGCAGTCAGACTACGCATGTATTTTTATTTTTATGACGTGCCCATTCGGAGCACCTTTAAGATACAAATTGTGCTGTAAGGAGGAAAACAAAACATCAACAAAGTTCAAAGGACTCTGTTTTATTGTGAGTGTAAGTAGGAAATAGTTTTCTATTTGTATGTACATATGTATCTTTGTTTGATTTTAAAAAATTTACGATTTTTAAGTGACATGTGTCAAACGAAATACGTTCTCCATCGCTGTTGACAGATAGATTTTCTTTAAATCATTGTACCGTTTACTTATTCACAAGATGGCTTCCTTTCTGTCAATCAATTCATTAAACGGGTTCAATATTAATGCGGTCACGAACAATCCAAGCGTTAACTAATTTGATTATTTCCTATCGTTGCGTTGAGTTGACATCTTGTTAATATTTCGAATGAATAAATCAAAAACCCAAGGGTGACATCACATTGTCGTTTCGCATTTGAAATTACGAATGCTCGTACACAATGGAAGAGAGGCACTGTTATTTTGTTTTTATTTCGCATAATTAGCACCAACAAAAACAACAGCAACTCACTGAACGAACTGTTCGCGCTTAAACTCTAATCTCTTGAAAACATTGATTCTGTTTTTTTTTTGTTTAATAAATAAATCACTTGGAACAAATTTAAATGCCAAATTTGGGTATAACCTTTAAGAAAAATTGATTTATCGCATCGACTTTCTGGCGGAACTCCGGACAGAAATATTTTAACTGGTTACTGCGATTCAGGCATATTGGAAATACGTCATCATCTGTAGATATTGTTGATTCCACTTTGTATTAACATAATTAATTTTAATTTTAATAATTAAAAGCTTTTAGAGGGTTCAGGTTCTTGAAAAGAAATTTCAGGAATGTGGACGCAATTCTTCAGAAAAATTCCTCACTTTTTCTGTCGAAAATATATAATACACGATCACTGGATCACACGAACTTGATATTGTGGTTGAAGGCTATAACGTGATTGGGTATTGAATATGTATATAATTTACAGGTTTATTAATACACTTATGTTGTTTACAAAAAAAAAATATTTAGAAGTGTTAATTTTTTTGGTTTATACCTATCGAAAATTCTTTCTAAAGCCTAGTACACAGCTCGCGCTAAAAGTTCGTTCGCACATTTCTCTCCAAGCATCAGCTAAGATCTTAGCTTAAATTTGACAAGGTACAGTTGTGGAGAATTTGAAATTTGACACAAGAGTTCTGTGGATAATATGTCAAAAGCAGCTGCTCTCTCAAAAAAATATTGTTCAAGTTTGAAAAGTACAAGTTTTAAAAACAAACAATTGAAATGTTAATTGACTAGCCAAATATTTAACAACTTGGAGAAGTTTTCATTTGCATTTATAATTTATTTATTTATGGAATCCAAGTCGAGTGTTTTTTTTAAAGGCAGAATATAGCTGGTGTTGGTTCAACTTCTTTTTTTGCACTATTGGTTCAATAACTTTTATTTAAAATAATATCGCGGAAGTCAGAAGCAAGAATTATTTAATAAATGTCAAAATTTATCGATTTCACGTGATACAAGGACCAACAAAAAAGCAATCTGTCAATTTTTTACTTGCGATTTTAGGTACTATTAGGCAAGTTATGGGTTCGTGCAAAGAAAATTCTAACAATCGAACATGACATTACGATCATAGAGAACACCAAGAGAGTGGGTCCCCCAATTCCGTCTATCTGTCTCTCTGTCCGCGAGTATGCAGCCTAAACGGTTGGATGGATTTCTTTCAAACTTGGTAGATATTGGCGCAAAATTTTAAACAACCCATTATTAAGGGCTTAACATTTTACTAATTAGCAATTTCCTAAGTGCTAATTGATTGAATAACTATTTCAAAATGTTTAAACCTTTTCTAAACTAGCAAATTGCTATTTATGCAGAAAGCTGAGCATTTGTAGGGTTTGAATTTTTATGAACACAATTATTGTTGTTATGCGTTGTAAATTAATTATATGTTGATGAAAACCCAACATGTAAAACATAAAAAGGTATTAGTTATTTCTATTTTCATCATTTTAACTTCATTATTTACATAAAAAAAAAAAAAAAAAAAAAAATTGGGCACCAGCAGGACTCGAACCTGGGCACCCCGCGTGCAAGGCTGATATACTATCAGATTCCATAATGGATTTAGCAAATTGCTAAAAGTTAAAGTAGCCATTCCGTGATTTTAACTTTAGTAAAATGTTAAAATCGTTTAAAATTAGCTCAATCATCTTTTTAGCTTAGTAAATTGCTTAAAGTGGCTTTAACATTTTACTAAATCGTTTAACATTTTGCGCCATTGTTTTTTTCGGTAATACGCCCAAACAGTTTTTTCATTTTTTTTAAGACGACAAATAACAGTGGTTCCCACACATTTTTGTTGGACCAAAAATAAAAATCTTATTTTTTTCAAAAACGGCTCCAACGATTTTTATAAAAAAAATTAGTTCATTAATGAAGGGATTTTCGGTAATTTTTTTTGGAAAAAATATATAATTTTTAGTACCTCTAGTAGTACCTTTTTTGGTTTTCGATTTTCTGGGAAACGGTTAATTTGATTTTCTTGAAATTTTTTGGGCAGAAGCTTCTAAAAAGTTTAAACACTAAGTGAGCCAAAATTTTTCAATTTTTTGTTTTGCTTAATGGATTTTTTCGAAACTTCGTATTTGGTAGTTTTTTGACATTATCTTGAATAGTTAAAAAACTATATGCCTAAAATAAAAAACAACGGTACCTACCATACAAATGTGAGAAATAACCGTTAAGAAAAAAAATTATTTCTCGAAAACGGCTCCAAAAGTTTTTATAAAAAAATGCTTGTGTTCTTACATTTCGAAAACAGTATAGTCCACTTTCAAGCATAAAAATATTTTATTTTGCGTACTTATTAACGGTACTTCCCTTACAACCACTTTTCATATTTTCGACTTTCTTAAACTTGGATGAACTGATTAAAATATTTTTTCTATACAAATGCTACCTAAAATTGTTAATAAGACTGCATACTAAAATTTTCAAAAAAAAAGTTTTTCGACTTTTAAAATATAAATACATTTTTTTTTTTGAAAAATCGATTTCTCAAAAAATAGTCAGAATTTTTTTTGAAATTTGAATTTTATCTGTATATTAATAATATCTTCAAAATGGCGTTTCAAATTTTTTTTCTAAAAATGTTTTCAAAATTTTATACATACAAAATTAATTTATAAAAAAGCCGCTCCAACGATTTTTGAGTTTTTTTTTTATATACAGTAGAATTCGGTTATAACGACAAATTTTCCGTCGTTATAAGCGAATGTCGCTATATCCGAAAGAATAAGACACATTGATTTTTTCCCTGAAATTGACAGAATGAATAGTATCCTTACTTTACATAAACTTCGAAGTATGTACCATAAAAAAATAACACTTTTCAAGAAAAATATCTAGCACAAGCATAACTGACTCAAATTGGTATCAACCAAAATAAACTATGTATATGAATATGTAAATATTGTATTATGTCTAGACACGAAACACAGGGAAAAGGAAAAAAATGAAAAAATTCTCTTCAATTTTGTTTTCGGTCGTTATATCCGAATTTCATAACAAACAGAGCCCGTCATAATAGTCGTTATAAACGAAGTGGCCATTATATGCGAAGTCGTTATAACCGAAACATATTATTCACTATTTACTGCGAAACCAAACTTTACCTTTAAGTTTCGTCTTTATAACCGAAATGTCGTTATAACCGAAGTCACTACAAACGAATTTAACTGTATTCTTATTTATCCATGAATTCAAATTCCATCTTTGTTTTACCTAAATCCATAACGACTTAGCAATATAAAAATATTTAATTATGTGTATTATTTATTTATTTCTACCTTATTATTATTCCCTTTTTAGGTTATCTTACCTACATAGGCTTTAAACCTGCATAGGATAACTTCACCTAACTAACTAAGCGCAATGGTTAGCTACATTAAAGTTGTTAGCTACAAGAGCAAGTTCGTACGATCCAGTCGTGCATTTTATTTTTTTCTTTGATTAAGTCGATTTAATCATTTGTTTTTAAGTTTATATTATTAAATATTTAAGATTGTCATACCAATTTTTTTTTTAAGAAAAAAATTGAAGAAATTTTGTGTACTTAAAAAATTAAGTAAAAATCGACTATAAATTTTTAATAGAAATCTTTTGAATACGATGTGATCGAGTTTGTGCGATTCAGTCGTGCATTTTATTTAAGTTGCATTGGCGACTGGTTTGAAACTAATTGCAAATTATAAATAAGTAGATTCCAATATAATTATAAAATGAGAAAAAAATCTAACATAAATAAAAATAAAAATCTAACTTAAATAAGTGAATACAATAAATTTATATGCTTATTCTTGCTTTTGGGGTAATTACTTTTGCCACATACTGTACACCGACCGGTCATATTCAAATATCACTAAACGGTTAAAGCTATTCAAATAAATTTATTCATTAAAATGTATGCATGTAGAATATGGTGTGTATTTGTCCGCTTAGAATTGATTAATATTTATGTAATTTTATGTTCTTTCAAGAAAATTATTATTTATTTGTCAAGTTTTGCGACCTAACGGTCATGAATGATTTCAAATATTTTGTATGGCCACAAGCGCAACACATGGCGTGGAAGATTAGAAATGTTTGCTATTCTATAGTCCAATTCATTAATATTGCCGAGCCGATGATGATGATTTAATATTTATGATCATCGCTATTGTTGTTTATTGCGGCACATGTTGACACTCCTGAAAAATCATACTTTAATGCCATTCGTATGATGTCATATAAATCAAAAATATATAAAATGTGTGTGTATGCTATTACAACCCAAATATGGGGGTGATAGTATTTTTGTCTTATATTCATATTTTTTTTTTTTGTCTGAGAAACTATTTTGGAGGCGTTATCTATCTGATGATGTCACAAATGATAGCAAATGTGTGTTCCTTTTACATTTTTGAGATCTTTAACAAATATTTAAAGAAAAAAATTGTCACTTCGATTGCCACTTAATAGATATTAATGGAAAACGAAGATACCATAGGGATATTAGTCAAATCGAAACTCGAGAGTAAACGTAAACATTAAACTATTGCATTTACATCTATTTTTTTTTTTTTTTGCAATAAATAATAAAGTTTGTTCAAGCATTAGACCTCAATAAATGTTTGCTTAAAATTTAAGTGTTTTTCTTTGATACTTTTTTGTATGTAGCATGAATGATGATACATTTGAAGAAGGGGAAAGGTAAGGATTAAATATAATTTATTACATATGTAGATAAATGAAGAAGGTTAAATAAAGTAAAAAGGTTGTGGAACTTCCTAAAAGAGCTTAACATTTGGTCTTGGTTTTATTGCATACGTCGGAAAGTCGAGAATTTTTGCTTACTAAGTTATGTTGTTTTTTTTTTTATTTCTTCATCCCATCTTTCGGAGAGATGACGTTATGTTTGGCTTATGACGAATTTCAATATGAAGAAGGACATATTTCTGTGATGTGAGAATTAATAAGATATTGGTAAATGAAAAGATTTTTTTCATCAGAAGTGTGGTAGTTTCAATCTTTAACTTTTAACGCAAGATTCAGAAACTGTAAAATTTTAAAGAATTATTGAAAATGTAATTGTCTCTAAAAAGTCAAAATAGCATTTTGTTTAACTTTGACAAAAGTCCACAGAAATTTCTATGACAGAAAATCTCAGAAAATGGAAATTGCTTACTCTCTTTCATTTCTTTGAAAAACTTTAGCAGGAGTGTTTTCAATTGAATATCAAAGAGTTCAATTTTTTAAAAAGTGAGCTTTAAATGTTGGTTTGTTCTATAGATTCAAAATTATAAATATTTTTAAACAAAATCTATTAATTTAACTTACTATTAATTAGTAGAAAAATGTCGACATCCAAATAATGCTTAATATTTAGATTTTTCTTTTCATATGAGAAACTGTATCCTTCAGTTGGTATTTAAAGAGTTGGGTCATCAATAATGAGAATTTTGCTGCTTTGATATCTGCTTAAAAACAAACTACGAGAGATTCACAAAATATTTAATAGTTTTGAAATTTTAATATAAGAAATTTTCTATTACATATGAAAGCTAAATTCCTGAGGGTTGGTACTTTCATAGCCGTTTCCTATTGATCGCTGTATTTCTTCTGTTTTAACTAATGGTACTGTGTTAAGGAAAAATTAAAAATGCTGAGTTAAACTCTTTGTAGACACTCTCGAAATGAAACTTCAAATTTAAGAAACCCAACAATTAAGATATATGTGTGCCGTTTGACATCTTGTGAAATAGTATACGTAATTCGATTCACATTAAGCGAAAGCGAAAACATATATTCATCCTGAGCCTGTACTGTTAGCACTTAAATTGTCGGTATTTTCCTTTATTTAATGTTTAATTTTTCATTGTCTTCAGCCTAAAATGGCTTATATAAAATTCCAAAAGACTAACATTTCTATATGAGTTGATTCATTTCTTCTCATGCACATTATTTTGTCATTTCTACTCGTATACAGCTGGCGAAATTCAAAATATATCGGAATTTTGCGGGCTAATCTCTCTTTGTAATTAAAACATTTGTGCTATATTCTGCTGGTAGATTTTACCTTGGGAGCGTCTAGCTGTACCTTCTAGTGGTGGCTGGCGTTAACATGCAGGTGTTTGCCTCGTACTCAAATCTACTCTCAATAATCTAACTGTGAACTGGACACTATCTTTTAGACCTTTAAAATCGAAATACAAAGGCATTGGCCTGTTACAGTTTTGTCTAATAAAAAAATTGGACAAATTTAACTTTAACAAAACGAATTCTTTGAAAGAAAAAAATTCCACGTTCATCCCAATTAAATGAACTCCAACTTTGATTTAAATGTACAAATTATTTATAAAAAAAAAGTTTAAAATTTAGAACTATGTACATACCTGTCTTTATATTTTGTATTAATAATAAAATAATTGTTGTAAGTAAAAAATCTAACATACCAACAGTTAAGTGTCACCTCTGTTATACCAAAGTTCCATACTGAATCTTACCTGAAATTCAAAAAAAAATCTAAAATTAAAATTTGTAAAATAATAAGGACATTTTTTTTTAAATAAAAGTAAGAATTTGTATTTGGCAAGTTGTCTACTTTTGTTCAAATTCAGATGAAAACTTAGTCGTTTTCCATGATAAAATATGAATACGAATAGATACATATCAGAGATGTTACGTAGTTTAGAAAACTTATATCTCAAGAAATGTTAAACCACTAAAGATTGCAAATCTAACAATAAATAAATAAACATTTCGAGACAGACGCGAGTGCCGTACATTATGATTGTTTTCAAATAACCGACGAAGGGCAAGGCGCAAACAAAATATTTTGAATTTTTCAATTCTGTCGAAAGTTTTCGCAGTTGAAGGATTCCAAATAATGCAGCAGTATTCTAGTATAGGTCGAACTAATAAAGAAATCAAGGCATTTAACGTGTATGGATCTTTATACTCCAAAAATAATTTTTTTTTCAAAATGCATGTGCTAATTTAGCTTTTAATAAAAGTAAGTTTATATGAGAATCGAAGTCAATTTACTATTAAAAATCACCCCTAAGTCATTAAACTCATTCACAACAATTATAAACTTATTAGGAAAGTTTAGGAAGCAACTATGTATAGGAGAATTCTATTATAAAGCATTCACGTACTCTTTTTAATAGTTAACTTTAAGTCATTTAAAACACACCATTTTGAAAAATTATCAAGATCGTTCAAGATCAGAAGTCTTGAATATTACAAATCACCGCGAACATCAAAAGCAATGACAATAACATTAGGCACATCATTCACGAGAAGTAAGCAGATAATAGGTCCTAAATGGCTTCACTCGAGAACACCTGAATCAACAAATATTAATTAAAAAAAAAATGACAACAAGTTGCTTCCGCTCGCATAAATACGAATTCAATCCACGCAGTCTACTAAAAACGGCATAACTTTCTGGATACTGCCTTTTTGAAATGTTTATATGGTTTAATTTTTGCATTTTTTTTAAATTAATAAGCTGAGAATAGTACAAAGCGGGATGGGAATTTTCATGTGTCCATCCTTGTGGAACGCATTCATTAAATTTGCACTTAAAAATTGTTGAAAATCTCACTGACCGATATCTCCCCCACTTCAGTGACCATATTTATTATTGTAAAAAACTGAATTCATTGCATTTATACTACCTGCATTAAAATTATAAATTTGACTAATCAAAGGGCACGCAAATGCCCATCAGCTAGGTTTTGGCACTACACTCTTAATTTGCAGGAACAAACTCAGGCGATTTTCGACCCCCATCTATCTTCAGAACGAATGAAGTCAGAAAATTCAAATTCTGAATATTTGCTAACCTGGCCAAGAACGTGTGGCCCACCAAATTTCAACTTTTTACCATAAAAGTTTCCTAAGGCACCAAAAATCACAAAAACCGTAACTGACTCACTCACTGAACATCAAAATTTACCCACTGACTAACTGATAATCAAAATTATGGCGCATTTCCCGCCATCGTAGAATCTTGAATGTTGCACAATGAGTAGTAAGTTTCCGGAATTATAAAGCCAACCCTACTGAGGAAAACCGGGAAAAGTTTCAACCAGCTAGAAAGACTTGCAACGTTCACATTCGTAGAACAAAATTTTTGCATGACCAATAATGAAGGCAAAAAATACTACAATGTCCCAAGGGTAGTAAGAATGTTTGGCCAATTGTAAAAAATATTCAAAATTCAACTACGTCTTCGGTTCCAACGCTCGTATTTAATGACACCCCTTTTATCAGTTCTCGTGAAAAAGCCAATTTGCTTGCAGCGCAGTTCGCTGTTAATTCGACGCTGCCAGAAAGTGTTATGACTCCTCTAGTACTTGAGGGCGTAAACGATTTTATGGGGTTTTTCGCACTCGTGCAGTTGCTAGAGTCTACAAAAACCTTGATATACACAAATCCGCTGGCCCGGATAGTATCCCTCCCATCGTTCTGAAGAGGTGTTCTTCAACGCTGGCAAAACCACTGCGTAAGCTTTCCCATGTATACTACTCTACTGGTCTCTTTCCGAGTGGATGGAAAACAGCATTAGTCCAGCCTGTCCCTAAAAAAGGCGAATCTTCCTCACCCGCTAATTACCGTCCAATTCCACTTACGTCCCTTCTTTCCAAGGTCATGGAAACGCTGATTAATTATCAGCTTAAGAAATATCTTGAAGAATGAAAGCTCCTTAATGACCGGCAGTATGGCTTTCGTAGCAATAGGTCCACTGGTGATCTAATGGTATATCTCAACGAGCAGTGGCACAAATCTTTACATCGTTTTGGAGAAAGTAAGATTATTGCGCTTGATATTTCAAAAGCATTCGATAGAGTTTGGCATCAAGCTATCTTATCGAAAATGCGTGAATTTGGTAGCGATGAATCTCTTATTCGTTGGATTAGAAATTACCTTTCTGGCCGTTCAATACAAGTTGCATTGGACGGTTTCAAGTCTGAAATTCACAAAATAAATGCTGGTGTGCTCCGTTCTGTCTCCGACTCTTTTTCCCATTTTCATTAATGATCTCTTATCTGGAACTTCTAATCCACTAAATTGTTTTGCAGATTCACTTCCTTGTTCTTCGGATGTGGAACTGAAACGGCAGCGTATGATTAGCTCATTAAATTCTGATCTCGACAGCATTGTCCAATGGGAAATAAAAAACTGCGTAGAATGTAAAGCTTCAAAAACTCAGAACCCACCAACCATGCCGCTATCCTTGAGCAGCACTTGCATTAATAAAAACTGATCAGCTTTCAGTCCTTGGCATGTGCATTACAGACCACCTCTTGTGGAATGAACACATATTTGATGTAGCCAAAAACGCTGCAGTGTTTGGGCTTTCTTCGAAGATACAAGAAATTCTTCTGCCCTTCTGATCTGGCTGTAATCTATAAAGCCATCATTCGTCCAAGGTATATGAAGTATAACTCGCACATTTGGACAGGAGCTCCCAAAACTAATTTGAGCCTTTTAGATAGAATTCAGAATAGAGCTCTGAGAATGATAGGCAATAGAAATATATTGGAAACATTTACATCTCTAGAACAATATTATATGTCTCTAATTATTTTATCGCTATTTTTATAAAAAATGTCCATGCGAAATAGCCAGTTGCATTACTCCCCTTAAATTTTTCAACCGTAATACTCGCGCTTCTAGGGATGCTCATCAGTTTACCCTTGAGCCCAACTTCGGACATACTGTCAGGTACAGAGATTCTTTCTTTAGCCGTACAACGCGAATGTGAAATACTTTACCCGACTATATTTTCCCCTACAATTTTGATATTCAGAAATTCAAAACCAATGTGCATCGGTATCTCTTCTTGCATCCTTTCCTACTTTCCTAACGCTCGCACTGTGCTTGTTCATTTTAAGGGTAGTCCAAATCCCTTTAGTGCGCGCGTCATTATAAACAAAATTGTTTGGTAGGTCTTGTGGTACAAGCAAAGGAAAAAATCAATGATTTGACGCCTTATTGCATGAAATTTTAGCACCAAATATTTAAAGTAGAATAATAATGAAACTACTACAAATTAAGAGATACATTTTATTAATTAATGAATACTGACTACTTGGCAACTTTTTTTCATTATGCCCAATTGACCAGTGCACCCACCAAAATTTAGTCAAGTAGAGAAGAACTTGGCTCTTTTTTTAATATTTATGTATCTGTTACAAAACAAACTAGGCATGATTTGTGCCAGAACCTAAGAAATTGGGTTTTCTTGTATCTTTTATTTTATTTTTTGTATCTTTTATTGATATCAATAGTTGGTTATTCAATATTTTCGGTAACCACGTCTCTAATTCCTGATGTTGTCCAAATTAACTCGTGTTTACAAAACAAAACACACCTATTCTTTCCGTTTCGCATGAGATCATTCTAAGCTTAGAGATTACAGTTAACGCACCTGTAAATTCACAGTTACCCACGAGCGGATAACCAAAATGCTGCATCATCATATTCATGCATAAGCCTGTTCCCACGAGTAGCGGTACAGTGGTATCATGTATCTCGGGCTGGCTGACACCTTATGCCTATACTGCGAGCGAGCTAGCGAGTCATTGACCAGTAATGAAGAGTCAGCATAAAGTGCATACTGACCTTGGAGTATAGCGGCACATCGTGGGACAGTTAATCGAGGGAACATTATTATTAAGTTAGTTTTAAGTAGAGGCTAGAACTGTGCGGTCGTGCGAAATAAATATCCTATTAATAAAACTTTCGGTTGTTTCAAATTCAGTAAGTCGAACCGTTGGGCCGGCCCCTAGTGGGCCGGCGTTCGCGTTTTTTTTTAGATATCCCTTCCGGATATCCTTAACTGGCGCCCGAGCAGGGACGGTGTGTAAAACTGTGTCCTTTTTGCCAAAGGATATGTGCCAAGGCCAATACGCTCTATATGAGTGAACGTCTCTGTACCCATGGGAACACAGTTGACCATTTTGGTACCTTGAGCACAAAATTTCCACATACCCATGGGAACATGTGGATATCCTAATAGGCTAAAGGATACGACGGTGATGGTGTTCGCGCCATTAGTAGGCTGCTTGCGGCTAAACGGGATTAACATACATACCGGTTCCTAAGGAAACCCAATTCGAGGGGAGTACTTAAAACTAATATACGTTTTTTTCTTCTCTCTTCTCTTTTCACAGTATTAACAGTAATCAACATTTATCAAGAAAGTGAAAACGGAAAATGAAACTTTTGTGAGTGAAGAAAAATTCCTAGAAAAAATTGTGAAGTAAAAATTCCACAATACTGATTTATGAATATTTACTGGTGATGAAAAATTCCACCGTAATCTAATTAAAAATAGTGAAGCAAAATTCCACAGTTATCTAGTAAAAAAATTGTGAAGTTAAATTCCACAATACTATTTTTTTTTTCTACTAGCACCAAGTGAAGAAAAATTCCACTGTGCTTTATTAAAAATTTTTTGAAAAAAAAAAGAATCTAAATAATCATTAAAAATTGTGAAGTTAAATCCCACAATACTATTTTTTTATACTGGCACCAAGTGAAGAAAAATTCCACTGTGCTTTATTAAAAATTTTGTGAAAAAAATTTTTTTGAAGTTTAAATTCTAAAATACTATTTTTTTATACTGGCACCAGGTGAAGGAATATTCCACTGTGCTTTATTAAAAATTTTGTAAAAAAATCTAACAATAGTGATTTAATTCCTTTTTCTATTTTTTATATTATCATTAGTGAAAAAAGTTTTGCTATAATTTAATTTTAAAATTCGAAAAATAAAACAAAACTGTAAAATTGTGAGGAAAATCCCACAATAGTGAATTCTAAATCTTTAATTATCAAAGGAAAAGTAAAAGTTCATTACAATTTAATTAAATTCAAGTGATTTACGAAAAGGAAAGTGTTTAGCGAAAGGCAAGGTACCTCAAATATATAAATTTAAATTTTAGTTTGGATTTCCCTTTGAGAGGTGAGTTTCTTTTTTTTTTCCTTTAATTTTAACAAAAATAATAATATAATATGGATGCTCTCCAAAATGCAATTACACAGCTCACGGGAGCTGTTAACAACGTTTTAGAGAGGCTTCAATCAGTCGAGGCCAAGATCAAAACGTTGGAGGAAGGGCGGCGAAATGATGTAGCCACCGCCGTTCCTACAGAGGAGACCCCAGTAGTGTTGAGGGGCCCTAGAACTGAAGCTGACTTAAGAGAGATAGGGAAATTGCCTGATTGCGTTAAAGAGTTGCAGGTCTTCGACGGATCCCCAACCCAATATATCTCATGGGTCCATACTGTGGAGGGGATCCTGAAGGACTTCTCTATAGTGAAGGAGAAGCCTTTATACCGCGCAATCCTACAACATGTGCGACAAAAGGTAAGGGGTAGCGCTGACGCTGCCCTGATCTCTTATAATATCTTTGATAACGACTGGTCGTCTATCAAACAATGTCTCTCTCTGCATTATGCAGATAAGAGAGACATGAGGACCCTAGAGCATCAGCTCAATCAGTTGGCCCAGAGGGGTACGAGGCTAGACGAGTTCTACGCCTCGATAAATCATCAGTTATCTCTGATGATAAACAAGGTCAAGACCGAAAACTACTCGGAAGAAACAGTCAGTGCTCTTATCGGCACGTACAGAAATAGGGCATTAGATGTGTTCATCCGCGGATTGAACGGCGATCTCTCTAGGATGCTAATCATCCAGAAGCCTAAAACACTTCCGGAAGCCTATTCGGCTTGCCTTGAAATACAAAATCTAAATTATCGTAGCCACGAGATCCACAAGTTTTCCAACAATACTATCACATCTCCCATTAATCAGTTCAGAACAGATCCCCGTCCTAGTTACCCTCCAAATAATTATGTGAAAAATAAATCATTTATTAATCTCAAACCTGACTACCACTACCCTTTGTCCCAGGGGCCACCACCAAGGCCACTTGGTCCTAAGCCTCACCCAAAAATGGATATATCGGTACAAACAAGGAATGTTAATTACATGAATCGCCCAAAACCAAATAACCCCTTCAAAAGAAGGGCCAGGTCCGATAATTACCCTTCAAAACAGCAGAGGGTTTACAACACCCTCGCCCTCGAGAACACAGCTGAGGTTGAGGAGGAACCCGTAGACGAAGAAGTAAATTTTATGACGGACGGCTGTCCAGCGTACCATATATAGAGTATGCTTTAGGGGACGGCAAACTTCTCGAATTTCTTGTTGACACAGGGGCCAACAAGAACTTCATCAGTCCATCAATTTCAGATAGGTACACCCCTGTAAGTGTTCCCTTTATAGTCCATTCGGCGGGTGGTTGCATAGAGATCAATAAGAGTATCAGTGGGAAGTTCTTTAAAAAAATTGGCAATGATTCCATTTTGACATTCTATGTCCTACCTGGCTTAAAATCCTTTGACGGAATAATTGGCGATGACACTCTAAAAAAACTAGAAGCTGTCATCGACCGAAAGAACAATATTCTTAAAATAACTCCGAACATAGAGATCCCTCTAAAAAATAGACTTTCAACCCAAGTTAATGCTCTTGTAGAAGCTGGAATCCCTAAAGATGTGAAGGACAAACTTACACTTATACTCAAGAAGTTTGGCTCCGTATTCGGTCCCGTAAATAACATCGAGATGATTCAGACAGCCGTGAGAGCAGAAATTAAAACTAACACTGACATACCAATCTACACTAAAAGCTACCCCTACCCTGCTTTGATGAGAAGCGTGGTTGAGAATGAGATCAAAGATCTCTTGGCTGATGGTATAATACAACCATCAAAGAGTCCCTACAATTCCCCGATTTGGGTAGTCCCAAAAAAGCCGAAGCCGTCTGGTGAAAAACAATACCGGATGGTAATAGATTACAAGCGTCTTAACCACGTAACAATATCAGACGCGTATCCCATCCCTGACATTAATTCCACCTTAGCCAGCCTCGGAGAAGCTAAGTTCTTTACAACAATAGACTTAACCTCGGGATTTCATCAAATCCCTATGCAAAACTCCGACATTCCTAAAACCGCCTTCTCGACTATGAATGGCAAATATGAGTTCTTGAGATTGCCTTTTGGTCTTAAGAATGCACCGGCAATCTTCCAAAGGATGATTGACGACGTATTCAAAGAATACATTGGCCGAATTTGCTACGTCTATATAGATGATATCATTATGTTTAGCAAAACTTCTGATCAACATTTGAAGGATATTGAAATGATATTTGAGAGGCTACGAGAAGCCAATCTCAAGGTAAACTTAGAAAAAACTCGATTTATGCGAAAGGAAGTCGAATTTCTGGGATACGTTGTGACTGGCGATGGCATTAAAGCCGATCCGAAAAAAGTAACAGCAATCCAAAACCTCCTTCCTCCTGAGAACTTAAAAGAATTGAAGAGCTTTTTAGGTCTAACCTCGTATTATAGGAAATTTATACGAGATTACGCTAAGGTCGCAAAACCCCTTACAAATCTCACTAGGGGAGAAAACGCCCAGGTCAAAGCAAACCAATCTCGACGAGTTCCTATTGAACTCTCCGGGGAAGCCCTTCAAGCCTTTAACGAATTGAAAGAGTTGCTGACATCCTCAGAAATCCTTGCCTTCCCCGATTTTAGCAAACCATTCGAGCTTACCACTGACGCCTCTAACTATGCGATTGGGGCAGTATTATATCAAGATAATCTTGGGAAAGACAAGCCAATCGCATACATATCCAGATCATTAAACAAATCAGAAGAGGGTTACGCTACCATTGAAAAGGAAATGTTGGCCATTATTTGGGCCTTGGACAACCTGCGTACTTATGTATATGGGGCAAAAAAGATCCGTATTCATACAGATCATCAGCCACTGACATTTGCTTTAGGTTCAAGGAATTTCAATGCGAAACTCAAGAGGTGGAAAGCGCGCATGGAAGAGTATAACTACGAGTTGATTTACAAGCCTGGTAAATCAAATGTCGTGGCAGATGCTCTTTCAAGACTTAGGTCACAACTGAACCACTTGTCAAACTCAGAATTATCTGAGAATGAAAAAGATTCTAGAATTGTAGAAACAGGTTCAGAAACAGACACAGTAACGGGAATTAGCTCCGAAACTGAAAGCGCGCTTGAAAATGGAATCGAACCAAGACACGACACAAAAAGTCTAACGGATACCGCTAGCGAAACTATTCATAGTGCGGAACAAGATGGCTCCGATCTTATTCCTCATGTTGAAGCACCCTTGAATGTTTTTAGGAATCAACTGATTATAAAGATAGGTAGAGGATGCGAAGCTTTCGAAGAACCGCACCCAGGATATACTCGCCATTACATAGCTGTTGATTCGTTGGACAAATCTAAGCTTGTTAATCTTTTGAAAACCAAACTCAGACCTAACATTCTGAATGGTATTAAAATTCCCGAGTCCCACCTTGATCTGTTGCAACAAGTCTACCTGGAAAATTTTGTCAACTACAAAATTAGATTAACACAAAGGTTGGTAGAGGACGTTGCAAATGAAGATCGCATTTATCAGCTTATAATGTACGAACATAAAAGAGCCCACCGAAATGCAAGGGAAAATAAGGAGCAGCTGTTAGAAAGATATTATTTTCCTAAAATGAATAGTATCATTAACAGATATACAAAAAATTGTGAAGTTTGCATAACCAACAAATATGACAGGCACCCTGTAAGCCCCGATCTGCAATCCACACCTTTTCCATCATATCCTTGTGAAATTCTTCACATGGACATAATGGAAATTCAAAATGAGAGATTTGTAAGCTGCATTGATAAATTTTCTAAATTTGCAAAATTATTTCACATCAAAAATCGGTCAGTTCTTCATTTAAGAAACAAAGTTACAAAAATTTTACATTATTTTACAGTCCCCAAAATTCTTGTCACTGACAACGAAAGTAGCTTCTTGAGTCCAATTATACTTAATTTCATTAAAAATCTAGGTATCAAATTGTACCAAACACCTGTTCAAAGAAGTGAAGTGAATGGACAAGTTGAGAGGTTCCAATCAACCGTGCAGGAAATCTTTAGATGCTTAAAAGCAGAATATAAAGACCTGCGGTTGAAAGAATTGATCAATATAGCTGTTGATCGCTACAACAATTCCATTCATTCAGTGACCAAGAAAAAACCATCCGACATCTTCTTCAATAGAACTTCTAGAATAAATTTTCAAAACATAATAGATTATAGAATTAAAGTTAATAATGATTTAAAAGAACTAATTAAGAAAAAACAAAAAGAAAGTAATGCAAGGGGTAATGCAAAAAGATCCCCACCTAAGAAATTTAAAAAAGGGGAAATCATTTATGCAGCATTCAAAAAAATTAAAGGTAAAAATAAGCCCTTGTACCGAAGAGAGGTGGTAGCCAAGGATAACAAGGTTACGGTAATCACGGCTAGTGGTCGAAAAATACACAAGGCGCATATCAAAAACATATAAAAAATGAAAGGGAAAGGGGGAACCACCAACGCTCAGGGAAAGATCTAGGTTATAACGTAGCATTTGTGATTCAGAGTTTCACTCCCCAAACGCGAAAGCTTACACTTTTCCTTAACGTAATCATTATGTTGTCATATGGAAGACATCCCTTTTGCATTAAATCCAAAATAAAATTTTTATTGAAATTATTTTATCACAAAACCACAAAAAAAATATTAAAAAAATTGAAAATGATTATTACTAGTAAAAACTAGAATTACTTTTAATGTCTATATTAAATGAGTGGAAAATACTAAGAACTCCTACATATAAGTTATTCGTAATTTTACTTTAAATATCTGCATCAAGTAAGCCAAACATCCTAACAACTCCTACATATAAGTTATACTAAGAGAATGTATATATATTAAGGATTTTGAAAATTAAAGTTAAAATTGCTCTTATCTTGATTTAAAACTCTTAATTGTTGTTATTTGTATGATTTGTTTTCTCCTTTCCCTCGTAAAAAACTGGTGTATAAAAAATTAGAATACGTTAAATATTCTTTACAAAAAACACTTTCAGATTGATGATGTTAGCTGTCACTCAAGGCCTGCAAGCATTTGAATACAAAAGTCCTATCGTAACAATAAAAGAATCGAAGGGATGGGTAATCAATGGCAACTTTAAACTCGTTCATATCATCGAACTCGCAAGGTTTGACCCTCTTCTAGAAGGTCTTTTGAACACAACGGAATATAACCTGAAGCAAGACAATAGCAGAAAAATCCTCGAATTTCATATTCAACAGATAAGAGACCGAATAAGACTACTCATCGGGAAATCAAGAAAAACAAGATCAATCAATTGGATAGGCTCAGCATGGAAGTGGATAGCTGGAAGCCCTGATGCGACAGATTGGGATATGATCCTTAATAACGAAAATATGATCATCAACAACAACAACCATCAATACATGATAAACGAGAAACTCATCAATATCACACAGGAAATTACACAGAAAATTAATGTTGTAGTCGAGAGATATAATGATGGCATAAAAGATGTCATCTCTGGTAAATTTGAACAAGATATCCTAAACGAAGTAATGATTATCAAAACTGAAGTAAACGAGGTTGTTCGAGCCTGCCAAATGGCCAAAAAAGGATTAATAAACACGAACCTCCTGGACTTGGAAGAAATCAACCGAATTGTAAGTGAACTGGAAACCCTGCCATATAATAATGAAATCGAAGCAATAGAATATGGAACGCCTTCTATAGTCACCAATGGTACAACACTGTTGTACGTTCTATCAATACCAAAAATACGTAAAGAAGACTTTAATGTTCTGATTACCAGACCGTCAATACATGCAGGGAAGCAAGTTGAACTAGAATACAAAAAGATGCTGGTGAACCAAAAAGAAACCTATGGCATAATAGGTGACTGCCTCTCGATTAACAACTTAACTATATGCAGAGAGCCAATGTTGCAAAGAGTCCGAGAAGACGGATGCCTACCCAGAATTCTTAAAGGTGGACATGCTCCTTGCAATTTTCTTACAAACGGAGAAGAAGTAATAAAACTAATCAAGGACGGAGTGATATTCCTTACGAACTTTATTGGGAATCTCGTGCACGAAAATTCTTCGACACAACTGAATGGAACCTACGTAGTCCAATTTTACAATGAAAGTATTCGTCTTAAGGATAAAACTTATTCAAGTTATACTTTCTCGAACTTTCAAATACTACCATCCGTAATTACAAATGTAACTCTGAAGGAACATAAACTAGATATTGAGTATGTGCACAGTATGAGCTTAAGGAACTTGGAAAAGCTCAAAATTATATCATCTAAACTTGGGAATTCATAATTATTCGATACGAGTACACTTATAATAATGATAATCTTTGCCTTGGTAGTGTGGCGCATACTTACGAGAAAATTGAACATCCCATCGATCAACATCCAAACACTTGGGCCTACCCCAGGACCCGAAAGGATTTAATCCTGACATTAAACATTTTCGATCTACGGGCCGTAGATTTTAGAAGGGGGAGGAGTTAACGCACCTGTAAATTCACAGTTACCCACGAGCGGATAACCAAAATGCTGCATCATCATATTCATGCATAAGCCTGTTCCCACGAGTAGCGGTACAGTGGTATCATGTATCTCGGGCTGGCTGACACCTTATGCCTATACTGCGAGCGAGCTAGCGAGTCATTGACCAGTAATGAAGAGTCAGCATAAAGTGCATACTGACCTTGGAGTATAGCGGCACATCGTGGGACAGTTAATCGAGGGAACATTATTATTAAGTTAGTTTTAAGTAGAGGCTAGAACTGTGCGGTCGTGCGAAATAAATATCCTATTAATAAAACTTTCGGTTGTTTCAAATTCAGTAAGTCGAACCGTTGGGCCGGCCCCTAGTGGGCCGGCGTTTGCGTTTTTTTTTAGATATCCCTTCCGGATATCCTTAACTTTAAGTATATTATTAGTGTTTCTTTATGTTGTTTATTTCGTCTCTAAATAAATACTATTTATAACCCTCGTACCTACCTAAATTTTTCCATCTTATCTTGTATCTTATTTCAATTTCAATTTTTATTTTGGTACCTAATATTTCTTGTCGAACAAGCTGTAAATAGAACAAATGGAAATATGAATTGACATTGAACATTTCTATTACTGATTGAACAATTCTTAAACCTTGAACTGAGCGTGAAATAAATTATTATGCCCCTCATTTAATTCAAAATTGGTTGTGGTACGTGTTCTGACAGCGGTGCTCATTTTAATTTGTATAATATGCTTATGTCTATCTGTTATAATTAAAAAAAAAAAAAAAACACTGGATTAATATCCTTCTCCAATACATTCGATCATCATTATTCTTGGCTTAGAAAAGAAAAAAAAATAAACCAAATCATTTTCGAAGAACATTTCTATCCAGAGATGTATAAGCTTACTATGCTCAAATATCAAATACCATTCGTCTCTACGAAAAAAAAAATTAATTAAATCGTGTCGATTGATATGACATGGTGTCTTTTGTCAGCTACTCGTAAATACCAACATTGTTTTTACCAACGACTCACATTGATGTCGTTAGCAAAACAAATTTTACCATGTTATCTTTTTGCTCTGCAAATGAGAGTATCTATTGCCTTTTAATTGTCGATATCGATTAATTCTGATACTGTTGGTGGAACGAACAATTTTTTTCACAATTACTTTTGTAACGAAGAAGATTACAATCACGGGCGTGTCGTGGTAAAAAATAATGTCATAAGCCGGTCTTATATTAAAACTTGATAATGATATACGAGAAATCAATTGAATATGAACTCGATGCAAGAAACTAATTGCCTTGCCATTATAGCCGATGATCTAAATTCTATTAGCTTAATTATAAATTGCATTTTAATTCTTTGTGTTGTTGTTGTTGTTGTTTTTGTAACGGGTATAAACTTTTTTATGAAGGCAATAGATTATTTCTAATAATATTTACGAGTAGGTAATGCAAAATTAAACCTTTGAGTCTCTTGATAAGATATAGGTGCCTATCGATGATAAGCATGTGTGTCAATGCATTCAGAATTGCAGTCACAATAATAAAAATTAAGTCACGTCGATAAAGAATATATAATATACTTGTAAAGCTAAGGCAGCTTATAGTTCTAGTTTGCAAAACAGGTGTACACAATTTTATTATAAAAAAAAATATTTGTTAAGAATCACTTTACGAAATAATTTTGTTTAATCATTCAGGCATCAATAAAGTTCCAGTTTAAACCAAGAATTTTCGATTAAGTTATTATTTATTTATTTTTATTTTATATCATTAAATGCGATTAAATTTATTCTTTCGCTAATAATTAATTCGTTGATTCAACAAATGTATTCAATCAGAAAACGAATTTATTCATTGAGTCAACGAAATTATTTCGTAACAGCCTAAATAACACCAAGGTACATTTTACATAGAATAAAAAGTGTGAACTAAAAGTTTCAGTCGAAATTATTAAAATGCAATTTAAACTAAAAAAATTTTAGTGGTAGGTAACATTTTGTAAACGGGACTAATATTTCTCTATTTCAAGAACGACATCATATTTTAGTTATCTCGCAATAAATGACGAATAATTTTAATAATTTAACGAAACTTTTCTTTAAGTCCATGTGACGTATACCAACATTCTAAGACGGGTAAACATTATGATAGCTTTCATGTAAATAAGCAAGCCGCAGAGTGTAGCAAAAGTGCATTTTAGTTAAGAGAATCTCAATCACCGCTCTTATGATTGTAGTTTTAATAAAATAAGATCAAAACGATACTCTGCTAGAAGAGAGTATTAAAGTTCAGAATCAAGGTTGTGAATCTACTGCCTTTAAATGAAATGTACTGCAATTTTTGTTTAGCGAAAAAAACATTCAATATGTAATTGTTATCGAAAAAGTATTTTTTTTAAATCTATTTCTGTATGTGGTCAATCTCATTCAAACAAAAACCTGAACACCACGAATGTTTACAATTTTAAATAAGTTACGCGTAACTAATATACTCGTAACTAATTGAATTAGTTACGTTACTGATGTAACTAATGTAACTAACCAATTATTTTGATATTTCTCCATTAAAATCTTCACATCAAGCAAAAAGTTATGATTTAAAAGTCAAAAAAGTTCCGATTTAAATTCGATTTAAAGTCGCACAAAAATGTCGCAGTAAAAAAATGAATCAAAGCATCAATCAGGAAGACCTGTTACCAAATTGAATGAAGATCTCGGATTCATACCAAAAAGATGCACATAAAAAAATTGAGTTGTTCGATCCAGCTAATAAATAATTGCCAACAGTCAAAAACTTCATTAGCTGACGCTGTCAAGTTTTGGTGGTTAGAATTAAAAGTTCCAGCACACTTCGAAATTCTCTACAAATCTCGTCTTAATAATTCGCTTAATGTGTATGCACTAGCATCTTACTATTTAGATCCATGGTACCTACACTAATGACAAATTAGAGAACAATTATCATTTCAAATTAATAACTTTATTTTTAAAATGTTAACTTCTAAAAAACTTAACGAATCGGAACTTTTTAAATCCACAGATGAGTTTCTAAAATTGTATATGAACAAAATATTGAAAATCCAATTTTGTTTTGGAAGGCAGCCGATTTCTATGCCACACAATCTTTCGAAGCTTGCCTAAGATTACCGCATCGTCCGCAGAAATAGAGCGCACTCTTTCGAAATGGTCTTTAATTCACACCCCTTTGAGAAATCGACTGTCTTTCGATTTTGGAGCGTTGCAAAAAATCAATATTTCTCTATAGATCTTTATGAATGGAAGACATAAATTTATCTTTGAAGAACTTTGAGTTTGACAAGTTCAACTAATTTAATACCTACATAATGTGTTTGGGTTGCATGTAACGGGTCCGCCATCTAAGGTTTTTTTTTCAACTAGTGCTTATTTCGTGAATGGAGTTGAAGCCAACTGACCATCCAATGCGTTTTCGATTCGCTAAGTGGGCCTACGATCGACTTAGAGAAGATACCGATTTTGCCAAAAAAAATCATCTTTTCAGATGAAGCTCATTTTGATCTTGGCAGGTATGTAAACAAGCAAAATTGTCGCATTTGGGGTACAGAAAACCCGCACGCATACATTGAAAAGTCGATACACCCAAAACGATTCACTGTTTGGTGCGGATTTTGGTCCAGAGGCATAATTGGGGCATTTTTTTGGAAAATGAGCAAGGAGTGGCCGTTACAGTCAATGGCGATCGTTATCGGGCCATGCTGAACGAATTTTTGTTCACAAAAATTGAAGAGAAGGATATTGGCAATATTTGGTTACAACAGGACGGCGCTACGTGCCACACTGCCGAAGCTACACTCGATGTTTTGCGCCCTGTTTTTGAAGATCGCATTATCAGCCGCAGAGCTGATGTCGATTGGCCCTTGAGCTGCGATTTGACACCGTTGGACTATTATTTGTGGGGTGCCGTGCCAGCCAAGGCAGCCATTTGAATGAAATTATTTTCCATTATTAACCGGATGGATTGTACTTTCATATAAAAAAAGAAATTTAAGAAAATATTTAGTAGTTTTTTTTTATAGTATTTTCAACAAAAAAAAAGTTATTTGGCGGACCCTTTATGTAATGTTGATCTCTGAATTCTTTTAATCTTTCTTTTGTTATTTGTTATTTATGAAATAAAAATTTTTGTTTACTTATACATGTTATTGTTTATTTTTTTTTTTCAATTTTCAGTCAGAAAATATTTTTTAGCTATATTAGTTACATCAGTTTAAATAAGTTACATAAGTTACGCCGAAAATGAGATGTAACTAATTGCAATTACGCGTAACTATATGGTAACTTACTCTGAGTAACTTACGTTTCCAACACTGAACACCATTAATGGCTTTCAGATTTTGGCTATATTTTGAAGGAGAGTGACAGTTGTGACAGTTTGCAGCTGACTTATAAAAATGTTTTTAATTGTGTTGTCTTTGTTTTTTTTTGTTCTGAACCATAATAGATTTCTATATATAAATTCAAAAAAATATAAATTTAAATAGATGCAATGAGTACAAATATGCATTTAGAAAATACTTCAGATTATCTTTACTATTCGGACATGTATTTTGCGGTCGAGTTCCAGGGATTTATTGCATCTCACGACTTTGAAGAAAGCAAACTGTATGAATTAAAAAAATATTTGGTTCAATTTTACGTAGAAGTTTGCAGTCAAATAAAAAACGTTTCAACTTTAATGATAAAAAAATTAAAACTTCTTAGGTACTTAGAGATGCAAAGGTGGTTGTGGAGGCTACAATTACCTCAATTTTGTCCATTGTTTCTTTTCCATTGTATAACGAAAACCTGGAAAGTCTTAATCGGCCTTATCACAGGCCTCTCGTATTGTATTCTTACTACGAATCACGAAAAAAGTGTTACATGCCCAGTCGTATTAAAAATATTTCCTACGAAATTCGGAGTTCGGGGAAATTGGCATCACTAGTCCCGAATGAAAATAAAGTTTGACAGTTTTTCTACGAACAGTTATTTTCATAGTAGTCTGCTCAAGTGGAAGTAAAATTACTTGTAGACGAATAGGCACAACGCGCAAAAATATTTAACGAAAAGGGAAAAATGTAAGTTTTATTAGAAAATTAAATATCAAAATATGTATTAACATTTAATTTGCACAGACCAACAAAGTAATTATAAGAAGTCCCATTCTTGTCAGAAAGAACATGCACTTTAGAGTGTTCTCTTCAAAAGTTAACTCTTCTCACTCACTATTAGCCTGATATTGATTTTACTAAAACAACTTTTTAGGGCGATATCATTTTACTTTTACAAAAACGACAAACGTAATGGCAGTGATTGAAAACTTAATCAAACAATTTGAATGAAGTTCTTTATTTGGCTAATGAATTTTCCATTGTGTTAATGAAAAGTGTAAGTTAAACTAATAAAAAAATTAAGTTAATAATTCTAAACTTTACGAAAAATATCGTTTAAACCGGCCCATTTACAAAATATCCATTCAGACACACACACAACAACAATCCGCAAACATTACTTGCAAGCAACTGAAATATTCCTAGAATGTGTTATACACATTGCCACACAAAGAACACAGACAGAGGCACACACACGAAAAATCAAAATGTGTTTATTTTTTCGATACCGAGAAATCTGTGTATACACAAGCCCGCACACACTCCACATTCAATAACAGTGACAAAAGTGTCATACACCAGTGTTATGTGTATGGGCCGCTTAAGTGTAGATATAAAAAATAAACGTTTTCATTGGCGTAGGACAAGAAACTTAAGGAACAAACAAATCACCTTTTGAGCTTTTGATTTTCAAAATATATTAACAATGCCATTTTATTCTAATATATAAAACAAATTTAATAAGTCATTACCCACGCAAGAAGAAAGATAGAAATCATTTAATTAAGCTTAATTAACTTAATATTTTAAATTCTTATGAGAAAGTTTAAAACAACTTTCTTCTTTCAGCAAGTATTGTGTTATTTGAAATTAAATAATAAAAAAAATATTTCAATTAGGCTGTTGAAGTTGAAATTTAAATCAAAAAGCGAAAAACCCAACGACATAAGAAAAATAATAGTTTTCTGAAATAATTTATAAATAAAAGAAAACTATAATTTAATAATTTAACCACTTAAAAGGTCAATGAGCTCGTTGGTCATGTAGAAAATCCCATAGCGCTTCCCATTAGGCAGGGCAACAAATCATTGCTATACAGAGATTAAGAATAACTTTCCCAGACGAAACATAATACAGTACTGTGCAAAAAATATATTTAATTTTTATATGAAAAATTGTAAATTTTGAAATAAGTTCGAATTATTTCGTCTGTTTTATTCTAACCGATATTTTTACAATCCATCAGTTTTGTTATATTTTGGAACTATAAAACGGGGTAACAACAAACCGTGTAAAACTATTAATTTTTCACAAGTTCATAAATTTTTTTTGGTTTGTGGAACTAAGGCCGAAAAGACATCCAAATTAAGGGTCTATTATAGAGTTGAAAGAGTTTTTAAGAGAAACCAAATTTTACGTAGTTTTTGTGGGACGAAAAAAGTATGAAAAATAAAGAAATTTACACAGCACTGTACAGTTATTTAGTAACAATGCATCAAGCTTCTTTGAGCCTATGACGGCTAATTCGATAATTCTCAAGTAGCTATAGCAGTTGGGTAATTATTAACCATCATCCAATGAACATTTAACCTCTGAAGAATATTCTCCATAAGCAATTTATTCATTGTCAGTCTGAGATTCAAATGAGGCACTCACGCAGTTATGTCAGAAGAACAGCGGTAATTACTGTAAAACAAGTAATTTAATTGCCAGAATGCGTTTTTGACAATCGTTAGTGCGATGTGAGAACTAGCTCTAATGTCATGTCACAATGAATGACATATTATACCCAGGATGACATATCATGTCATAATGCCTCCATTGATTTCGGAAACACGTTTGTGTCTCACAAGGCCCAATAAGGTTTCACCTCTTTCACTTGAAACGGGCCAACACGGATACAAAGGTTTACTTTCTTTTTGCCCTTCGTTATTTTACTCGTAAACCCACACGCATCAAACGAAATTTGTATTCTGAACGCACCCGATGCGAAAATGTGTGTGTTTGCGTTCCACAACTCAATATAATTATTTCCATTCAGGTAGTGTCATCTGTATTCAAATTAAAGAAATAATATAGAACAGTCAATGATGTGTGATGGGGGGATTCCGGAATAATCATATGGGCGCGGGAAACACCGCTTGGCTATTGTATCTATAATTGGCAATTCTATATGCCGGTGGTGATCGTGTCGTGTCGTTGTAGTTGTTGTTGTCGTTGGACGGTCTTGCCTCTTTGTAAAATTGTTGTTGTCATCGAGCACAAAGGTGTCCATTGTTGGAAATCACTATAAATTGTATGTTGTTACTTTGTTTGTTGTGTGTTATTATACCTTAAACCTCTTAACTTAAAGTACAGGAATGATTGAAGCGCGTTCTAAAATTCCAAGAGTGGGAGTTAAGACTCACGGTTCAAGAACGAGGAGAGATATTATGAATGTATTTTTTTTTTAAACATATTTAATTGAATTGAGTTCGGCATGACGATGTTGTTATAATGGGAGAAGAATGGCGCCGCACCCAACAAAGAAAAGCAGTTAGGTAAACGTTTAAGAATGCACACATACCTAATTCAAAGTGAACCGTATGGAATGCAGATAAATGGGATTTTTGTATTTCAATTTAACTTTACATAGATCTAAATTATTGATTTTTGCATTTGATGTGTGCATAGTTTAATGTATTTATGCAATGGAAGAATTTATAAGGTTAAGCCTAGTATACGTTGCTGATGCGAAACGAAAAATCCCATAGAAAAATGTCACGAGGAAATCATCAACGAAAAATTTCGCTCTACTTTTCGTTTTCCAGTACGCTGAACGACGAAATGTGTAATTTTAGTGGATAGCTCTACTAGATTTCTTAGTACAATTCTCCACTCTTTTCGTTCTCAATTTAATTGACCTGCACATTAGCTGTGTTTTATTGGGAAATTTATCCGCCGTAAGTTTATCCGTCGTAGCATTTTACATACAATTCGCTACGGTCGATAAAAAGCTAAAGTAGAAGCTACGGTGGATGGCGAGATGATGTTTATTAGAGTCTCGAATTTGATTTTGTTTGTTTTGTTGGTACGATTGATAATTGGGTTGAATCTCGATGGGTGTGTTCATGGAGTGTTTTTTATAGTTGGCCAGTTTATATTTCTAAGATCTTGGATAATTCCATTTTTTAATAATAAGCTGTTCTTCTGAAAAGTTTCTGACTTTTACTATTAAAAACTATATTCTTTGCTCAATTATTTTCTGGAATACGTCTAAAATTCCACCTATATCTGCAATTTTGCATACCCCTAATGAAAAAAAAAAATCAATATCTATGAAATGAATTCGGTTTTACTTTTATTTTTGACACCAATATTCGTTTTGTGTTCAATTTTTATTGATAGTTATAAATAAATGGAGTTTGGTGAAATAAATCATCTTTTTTATTTAGATCTACAAAAAAACAATTTGAGAAGACAAACCGCATTGAGTGGAACTGCACTATAGAGGAAGTGCCCGACACTGCGCCGCAAAATATTTATTCGTGTGAAATTCTATGAGTTATAATGCCAGGCGCGCACATAAGCAACTTGCAGTTTTGCAACTGTTTGTTTGCTAAAGTGAATACCATGGACTTATATGAGAGTGCGCGCACACGCAAAAACGAATCAATAAGTTGTCTGTGTGTTGGATTATCTCGTTCACTGATTTTTAAGTTGCTTATGTGCGCGATCATCGTTCAATTAGGGATTAAAATATTTCGTTTCGGAAAAAAATGCATTTGCGCGCCTGACCTAAGCACACTAAGCTGCAACTGAACTTCACAAAATGTGCTTCGTCCTCACTGTTTAATGGACGTTGGTCATTGGCTTCACTACATGGGCATGGACTGGGCGTACAATTTTGTGATCCCAAGGTTTTTTTTTTCTGGACGTGTGCATGGAAATTACAAACCAAATGTTAACTATTCCTTAATCCGCGTATGTTAAGTGCAGTATGATCTCTGTTGAGTGAATATTGAATTGAAAGCTAAACATACTCAGAAAATAAATTTGTAAATTGACTTGAAAAATAAAACTCTAGCTATCGATCTACTCAGAAAATAAATAAAAGCATGAAATATAAAGGGGAAATGTAAGGGGAGTGAAAAATTTAAACTACGTTGTAGTGTGCGTTTAAAACCAAGAAACATTAAAAGGAAACAAGCAAATCTCCGGCAATTGTGTTTCCTCGTATGAAAGGCATAGACGGTTTTTAAAGCAATACAAAAATTGCTCTGTGTAAAAAGAGACTTGACCATAGTCTATGAACAAACCCGTTCACTTATCATTTCCTTTCTATTGGTGCGAAATGAATGTTCGAATATAAAATTGTAAATGCAGAAAAAGTGAACACAAGAAACTGGTTTGAAACATAAATTAAATATTGGTACGTTATTTTTATATGAATAAAAGCTAATTATTGTTTCTAATTTTGATTTTTTAATAATTTTACTTTGCAAATGACTCTTTTATTGCTTGTGACTGCTGTGCAGGTGTACCATTTTTACAAAAATAAAAAAAGCTACGGTCCATGCTACGGTCGATGCGTTTTTTTGGGAATTACTTACGGTACAATGGATAGAATCCCAATAAAACACAGCTATTAATTGCTTACGAAATTTTGACATTTCATTTTTTTTATAAAAAAAAAAGTCAAGCTTTTGTATTGTTTATTTGATTTTTCTTTGGTTTTTGGTTTTCTCTAGTGTCTGGTTTTTCTGTGAATTTTCTGTATTAAATTATTCGAAATAAATTCACTTCTAATCAAAATCAAAATCAAATCCACTAAACTAAATCTGCAAAATAAAAATGGGAAGTTGGAAAGAAGCACACCCTTCACATATCTTATCGGCGAACAAGATATAGCGGACTTTATTTGGTGTGCTTATTATAACCAACTATCGACTTTTCTCATACCTAGTGCTAGTGCTTAGATTAAAAATAACCTATGTTCTTTTAAAATTAATTTATTTTAAGTGACTACTAAATAAAAATATTATAAACAAGATTCAGTAGATTTTCTGCAATGAACTGTCCATGTCACGATTTTTAAAATCCATTTGTTTCTCCGAATTTTAAATTCTATGCGACCTTTGACACCATATAAATATCAAGAAAACACTCACCATTTCTAACTACATACTTTCAACACATAAATTAACTCAATTGCCACAAAGAAAAAATCAAATCGACCGGCCATTACTGTCAGTACGAATATGAATTTCCGACCTGGTCGGGACAAGATGTATCCTTGCCGGAAGCCAAAGGTAAGCGGCCTACCGCTGCACCAATGACAATTAAGGAAATCATCGTTACCACAATAATGTTTGGTTGCAAAAAGGCCATCTTAAACGATACCCACCTCAATATAGCTCTCTATCTGGGAAGCCTGTTTCTGATCTCATTGATTGGCGATTTTATACCATACCCCAGAACTTATTTCTCCCGTTCAGACAATCTGTTTAATGTTTACTTCGTGAAAATCGGCTCGGGATGGACATTGTTATTTAGTCTACAATTTCTGGTGATGACCTCGATAGTCCTTTGTTGTGGTGATAGAAAGAAGATTATGACAAATCATTTACCTCGCATTGCCATCGCTACCTTTCTGGACGAAGTTTTTTTAATGTAATTGAACCATCGTATGGCAGATGCACTGCTCATGGATTGGAAAGCAAATCAAGCTGCTTGCTTGCTGGATTTGAAGTATAAGGCCATACATTTTTACTATTCATTCGATTTTGGTATTAATTGAGGAAGCAAGACCTATAGTTAAAATGGGAATCGATCAAATCATTTGCTAAACGAATTGCATAAACGAAGCGTAGCAGAGCGGTCAAGTAAAAACCCACTAAGAATACTCACTGATAAACAAGTGAAAATGCAACCCGTTCCAAAGATATATTCCAAAAGCTATTCACTGTTCTCCTTGAAATATATAATCTGAAAATACTTTGGAGTGTATCTTTGGAAGGGGTTATCCTAAAAACTTGGTTGATAGCTTTTTGTAATCTATTCTTGATACTCTCAAAATCAGCATCAAAAGTTTTTAGGAAGAAGGCTTATTACAATAAAATGCACGACTGGTTCGTACAAACTTAGTCTCCTAGCTAACAACTTTAGTGTTACTCACTGACGTTGTTGGTAGGTAGCTAGTCTATTATTGTTATACTATGCAGATTTAAAGCCCATGTAGGTAATATTACCTTGATTCTTAGTATAATGAATTAATGAATTGTCGAATGCATGATTCAAGGAATGGTTAAATAGGTACCTACAAATGTATATTTAAATGGATTTTAATTATGTAAATTAGGAGGGTAATAATGTAGATATGTACAAGCACATACATGTATATAATGAACGTGAATGGTGTATAAGTGGGAAAAAATCGTTTTTTAAACTTATTTAAACTGCCAAAATCATCACTTAAATCGGTTTTTCGAAAAACGAAGAACACCATTACATACCACGGATCAAAGAAAATTTTATAAAAAAGTATCTCGAAAATTGTAGGACGGATTTTGATGAAATACGGTTTTTTTATTTTTAGTTTTTTGAAAACAAATGTTTTTTGAAATTTTGGTATGCATTTTTTAGAGTTTATTAATATACACGTGACCATAAAATTAAAATTTTTTTTTTATTAGTTTTTAAAATATTGATTTTACAAAATAAAAAATTCAAAAATTAATTTTAATTATAAATAAAAAGTTATTTAAAATTTTAATATGCAGAATTAGTTTGGCTACCTATCTTAGATTACCAGATATAAAATTTGACAGAAATCCAATGTACAGTTACCGAGAAAGCCAAAAATTTTACAAACCGTTATATGAAAAGTACCGTTAATAGACTTTTCCCGTAAACTTGGTTCATATCAAATAATAGCTATTACCAACAATCGCTGGATCTGTTTTCGAGAAAAATAAGATTTTCCTTCAAGGTCATAAGGCAGGTTCCGTTATTTTTTGACCCAAAAATAAAATTTTAATTTCCCCTCTGAGGAATGCCAAAATAATCACACATGCCAAATTTGAAGGCAATCGCTTAAGCTGTTCAGGCTGTAGCTCGTTATACATACGGACGGACAAGCTGACAGACAGACAGACATTTTTTGGCGATCACTTTTTTAGGTCTCTTATGATCGTAATGTCATGGTTGATTGTTAGAATTTTTTTTTTACGAATGCATAACTTGCCTTATAGTACCTATAATCGTAAGTAAAAAATAATTTAAAAACGACTCTGAAAATATATTTATCTGGTGACGTGGTTAAATAAGATCATTATGAAAAATTTGGTCTTATTTCGGTTTGGAAATGGAAAAAAGCAAAATTGTTTTTGTTTCCGTTTCCAAAGCGAAAAAGGAAAAATTGAAAATTTAGGAAAAAACAGCAATATGCAAATCAGAACAGTGTGTAAGAGTGGCATGGTACCCCCTGCAACCCCCTGCTTAACCAATAAGATTTGGAGTGGGATTGAGTTGGGATGTATTCAAATAATTCTAATTTCGTTAAACTCAAAAAAGGGACACAATTTAAAATTCGAAAAAGTTGTAGATTATCTCAAGTTTTTTTCACATATTAAAAACAATTACCCTTTCTTGTTTTTTGATTTAACAAAAATGCGCTGTTAAATAAAATATTAAAAAAAAATTGGTGGTAGCACACTCAAGTTGTTGTTGGTCATTCAAAATCATTAAAATGATATAAAAATTGAAAATATTAAAAAAATTATTGTTGTTGAAAGTTGCCAGTATATCATTTTATGAAGCTCTTTAGCACTTTAAATGAACTAAATAATTGCCTGTCGACCCAACGAACGCAAACGTGACGTGACTTGATGTTAAATTATTAACCAATTATATAGGGAAAATGTATGCATCACTTCACCTTTAACACATTTTACCATCTTTTAGATTAAATTGAATTAATTTGTTAAAAAAAACATGTACATTTTAATTAAGAAAAAATTGGAAAATGTTTTAATACCTAACGTTATTTAGTCTAGTGTAATATTAAAAATAAAAAAATTGCAAACAATTATTTTAACTTTAAAATACCAAAGGTACCAAAATAATATGCAGTTTTAGCAAGAAATGTATAATGGCTACGAAAAGTTGAGCCAACTTCAAGTTCTACTATTACAACTACAGCTATACCCCTCTAATCCATAGTCTACTTTCATTTATCCCGAATTACGTTCATGTAGTTTCCGTAGTGTAGTGGTTATCACGTGTGCTTCACACGCACAAGGTCCCCGGTTCGAACCCGGGCGGAAACATCAGAACCTATTTTTTTTTACCGAAATGTTTGATTAAATTTGATAAATGAAAACAAAATGTTCGTTAAGTTTCAAAAGCAAGCAATCCATTGTTATTTCTATGGTAATTCCTATACTGTTTCCCAACTCTTAAATATTTTCTACCCTAACCCTACTACTTTAGCGACCCATCCCTACATCATGTATTAGCAACAAAAAGTCAAAGTTACAACTGGAAATGTTTTAACTCAGTTGTATTTAAAAAAAAACTGTTGAAAATTGTCTGGTTGTGTTTTGAAAAATAAGAATGTTTTACTCATGCCAAAGAAACGAGTTATAGTCTTCCGGGCCATTAAAAATGTTTAAATTTATTCGTCGACATCTACTGGTGATTGTCGATAATTATTCAATTTTGGTGAATATGGAAAAATGTATATTGTTAAATTAAATACATATACATAAAACACTAACTTTGTAGCAAGTACATGCTCATTTATTTGACCACATTTGAAAAAAAAACATCAAAACCAAATTATTGTTAAACATCTACAGTAAAAAAAACAAAATTGGTTAATCTTATCTTATTACTTTAAAGGAGCTAAACTTGTATATATATGTGATGGGTTAATCTGAAACGGCTAGAACGATTTGTATGAATTTTTCACAGTTTTCTCCTATCTCTCCTAATCTCCTAAATAGATTTATTTAAATCTACCCACTACCAGGGCCAGTATTTTATTTCACCCTTTCCCGGAAATAGCCCCATTTCTTGGAGACTCCACAAATGACTTGGATTCCATTTTAAAACCTAATTCGTTTTTGCAAGAGAAAAATTGCAAAACAATATTTTAGTACGATCCGCACACCACCACGCCCACCTTTATCATTTTTTTTTTAATTTTCTCAGAAACGACTCTAACGATGTGGATGAAAATTTCAAAATTCGTTTGAAAAATTCCAAAAATATTTGAATATCCACCAACTGCCATGCCCACATTTCTTATTCCTTAGTTTTTCGAATACAACTCAGCTGATTTCAATGAAATTTTCATAGTTTATTTGTATAAACGACAAAAATTAGGAATTTAGTTTTAGTAAGGTCCGCTCACTCTCACGCCAACTATTATCCTTTCTTGGTTTCTTGGATTTGGAAGAATATTTAAGAGTTTGTTTTTATGGCCAAGAACAAAATTTCAAAAAAGATGTGTTTTTGAAATAAATTCATTGAAAAAATTAGAAAATTAGGTCTAAAAAGTATGATTTCGTTTTTAGCCAATAATATTACTTTCTTTAATTGTATTTCTAATCGACTTCTTCTAATCTCATTCATAAAATATATTTTTTATATGAATTTATAATAAAAGAGTATGCAAATATCTATCTGTCTATTACTGGAATTCAAACAATGACTTTTCATACGAGACCTAATAACATAACAAAGCTCAGTCTCCCAGGTAATTAATATAATTGGAAACTAAATTGAGAAAAACAAGATATCTTTTGACTGCTAATTTATTTTTCTTTCAGCTTATTCCATTATTTTTGCTTTTAAAATACTTGATTAAAATCCTGCCCATAAATACTCTAAGTATCAAATTTAATGAAAATAGACTTATAGACGTAAGGTAAAGGCTACAGATAAGAATTTCCATTTCAGTAAATGAAAAACATGTGGAATAAATTGGTCCGAAATTTAAACTTTAAATGTTCAAACTTAGGAACAGTGTTTCATTGCTTTGTTATGAAAAAAAATTAATTTCAAAAGAAAACAATCTTTTAAACAAGTCCCAAGTTTATTGTAATGTCTCCTTATATTTCACAACATTCACTTGCATGATACATTTTTTTTTATCTAATCAGAAGATACTTCGATTGAAATCAAGTGTTTTTCATTCGAATCACATAAAAATTACAAAAGCCTTCAATGAAATCAATAAAAAGCAATGTACATAACTCCTTCTTGTTGCAATATCATTCACCTGTCATTAAGTTATACGAGTGTAAAAAGAAAATGAATTGTTCAACGATAAAAAATAGAAAAATGTGAATACATATGCACTTGGAAATATTTTTTCTCCAGAAATTACATGGTATTCACCTTATCTAGTCTCCAACCACAGTATATTTTCAAACAAATAAAGCTCCATAAAAGGCTTTGAATTACGTAAGAAGCTTGAAATTTTCGCATTCCTGATAGTTCATTCATAGCTTATCAGCTATTTTAGCTATAATTTGCTTACTTCCTGAGGAGGCATAGAGGAAAAAAATTTTGCAAATTCAATGTTGAATTATGTTGTAATCGACATAAATGGCGATAAAAATAAAACAGCTTATTGAAATATTTTTTAATTGAATTTAATTGAAAATAACTCAGTAAACAGACGAAATACTCAAGACACAAAACTATGACTCCATAAAACTTAGCTCACAACTGATTTGAGAGATTAGAAAGATAATTTTAATTCGAGTTCAATTAAATATTCGAGTTACGTTATTTATAATATAATACGGACAGAGCTGCCACTTTGAAATTTCAACAAGTTGTAGATTTTCTTATCAGGTCGACAATAAATGAGAACCTCTAAGTTGCGCCCACTATAATGAAATAAGTCTCCTGGGGGTTGGATTCGAAATCCCGCTTTTTAAAATCCCGTTTCTTAAAATACCGCTTTTAGAATCAACACAAGGTGCACAAAGGACGACACGTAAGCAACCAATATAGGATTTTGGGTGGGGTCGCGTTTGGGTGTATGCAAAGTGTTTTTTGTAACTTTTATCAAAATGCAAAACGAGCTTGGCGGGATTAAACTTCATAAGTTAGGATTTTAAAAAGCGGGATTATAACAGATCAGGATTTTAAAAATCGGGATTTAAAAAAAGCGGTTAGAAGGCGGAATTTTAAAACTTTTTTTCTGGAATTTTGAAAAACGGGATTTTAAAATGCGGGATTTCGGTACGCTCCCGTCTCCTGAATATCGCTTACAAGATATATCTCTTCTTCCGTATTAAGTGAAGGCCTGAAACCATTTGTCAGCAACCTGATTGGCCCCTATCAGTGCGGTGTCAGGCCACAATCGATCAAATGTTTACGCTCCTCCAGATCCTGGAAACTACCCCAGAATTCCAAATCGATAACCACCATATCTGTATCGATTTTAAGGCCGCGTACAATAAGTAGTTATGGAGACGAGCTTTACAGAGCCATGTCTGGTTTTGGCATTCCCACAAAGCTCGTCCGATTGTGAAGGATAACGATGGAGAATTCTGTCTGCTCTGTCAAGGTTGGTACTGACCTTACAGAAGCTTTTGATTTCAAAAAGGAGTTTCGACAAGGTGATGTGCTATCGTGCGATATGTTCAACTTAATACTTAACAAAAATATAAGAAACTGCCAAATTGACTTTACTGGCACAATTTCCTTTAAGTCTGTGCAATTGCTAGCATACGCTTACGACAAAGACGTAATTGTCAGAATCCAGTCAGATGTCGCAGGAGCGTTTCGCAACAAACGACTAAGATGGGAATAGTCATCAATGAGTCCAAAACGAAGTACCTGCTGTCTACAAAAATGGAAACACAACACCGGATTATACAAAACGTTACAATAGACAGGTACAACTTCGAGGTAGTTAGAGACTTTGTCAATGATAAGCTATAAAATCTAACAACAACATCTCGTTTGAAAGAGACCGAAGAATATATCTTGTCACTCGTGTTCGTATGAGTTAGGGAGGCGACAGAGTAGTAAAGGTCTCTCTCGAAAAACAAAGGAGACTCTTTATTAGACTCAGATCATTCCAGTCCTGCTCTATGGCGCAGAGACATGGACTCTATCGAAAGCGGATGAAGATATTCTTAGTCGTTTCGAACGTAAGGTTCTTCGCAAGATCTTCGGCTCTATCTTCGTTAACGGGCTTTGGAGAGAAGGTTCAATAACGAACTATACGAACTGTACGGTGACATTGACCTGATGGTACACAAAAAAATACGTATATCACATTTAAGATGGCTAGGTCATGTAGAACGAATTTACAACAATGCTCCGATACGCAGGATCTACGATTCCATCCCAGAGATAAGACGCAATCAAGGAGGACCTCGGCTTAGGTGGAGCGCTGAAGCAGAAGATGACTTCAACTAACTGGAGGCAGCTAGCTAAAGGCCGAGCTAGCTGGTGAGGCATGTTGATTGGGGCCCAGATTCGCCCTGAACTGTAGCGCCACCTAAGTAAGTAAAGTTTAGTGTAGATCTTTTCAAGATGGATAAATACACCTTTTAGCAGAAGTAAAAAATGTAGCTTCATTTTCGATAGCGGATTACATCTAAAAATAATTAGTTTTTGAAAGTTGCCAGCAACTCTTCTATACGAGTATGAATCAACCAATTTCCATGGTTGCTTTCATTTGAATTGGTTTATAAATTAGTTGAAACTGCCTCTTAGATTAATTTTCTCATAACAACATTCACTCAAAATAAACCAACAAATTGCCTGCGTACGTGATGTAATTATTAACCAAACACATAAGGAAAATGCATGCAGCACTGCACCTCAAACACATTTACAATTTTTTTTGATTAAATTGAATAAATTTCTTAAATCAAATGATACGCATTTGAATTCAATCTAGAGCTTAAGTTTTGTTAAGTATACAGTTTAAGTCTAATAAAATTTAATTTGATGAAAATAAAATTTTTTTTTCTCAGGTAGGCATTTCAAATGAGTTAATTTTTAATTGTGGCAACCATGTATCTATGAATTCCAGAACGGCCCATTTGAGTTGAGGTGTGCCATTATTCACAGCGGCGCGGCAATGACTAGTCACCATATGAATATAATTCGCACGGAGGAAAATAAAAAGCATACAAACAGCATTTTCATTGGAATGCAACTTTGAGTAACACTTATATTTTTCCTGAAGACTGTTTGAATAAGTATTAGGTTGTTTTGTATTTTTTTTTATCTTTTTTTTTTCTTCTTTATTTTTGTTTTATTTATTTGTGACCGGAGCAACTAGAAACCTAGAATTATTTCAATTGAAAGTCGAAGTGTCATGTTATGGGGACCAGTATTCGTTAGCGGTCAGGCATACATGCATAAATGCACAAAGGTATGCCCAGCTATGCATTACTATAATATATTAAATAAAACCATCTACATAGACATAGCTTCTGGCAGATTGGTCTTTGATTTTCTTGCGGCAATTCACATTGAATAGTCAAGTCCATTGGTGGTGTTAAAATCAGAGACAGTCGCCTTAGGGTTTTTCTGTTTTTTTTTTCTTTTTTTTTGTAATAAAAATATGTGCCAATAAATAAGAAGACATAAACACAGAATGCCAATGCGAAACACAAACATATTGTGTATAAATAATGTATATCGTGTATGTGGTGGAGTTCTCGTTGAATTTAATTAAAACCAGTTCAGTGTAAATTTTAAATTTATTTTCTTTTTTACTGAGGTTGGTATACATAGATATGTTCTTGAAATAGTTTAGATTTAACTGACGGTAATAGATATTGATTGAAGGAAAACTATAAAGAATATTGATATTTATGTAAATAAATTGCTCCAAAATTGATGTAAATTAACATAAATTACAAAATTGTGTCATGTTCCTACAACAAAGTGGCGCCCGACTTTTGACACGACGCGACGTAAGATAGGGTAAAAGTACCGCAAAATGATAAATTAAATTTATTGATAGATAGATGATTGAATGCTTGCTAAACAAACTTATGCATAGAACATAATTTGTTTTACCTGATTACTTGGACATCCAAATTGTGGTGTAGGTTTGATAATCCTATTTCGAAAACATTCTTAAATTCAATTTTTGCAAAGTTGGTAACTCGACTAATTTTCCCCTTCTCAAGCACATATCGGTATCTACTTCGACAAAGACATTGTTAACGTTAAGAGAATAACTAAAATGCAAGGGCAGGTTGCTAGGTCCTACGTTGAGTCACACCGTTAGCACAAGATTATTGGTATATAATTTTAATTTTATAACTTAATAATTTAATTTTGTATTAACAAAACTACCTTAAAATAATTCTACTAAAAAAATGTTGGTATGCCAATTTTAAGTAGATATTTAATTACATAAATGAAAAATATAATTTTAAATGTAATATTAAAATTTCAAAAATACTAAAAATATTTTTTCACAATTTTAATAAGCATTTACTGTAAATATAGATATTTACAAACTATTTTATTATAAACTTAATTTTAATATATTGGTATATTTTATACATAAGAGAAGAAGTCGGTCGGACTAATTTTGAAATTTTTTAATGTAGGACTGTTTCAATCTACGCTCTATTCCAAGATATCCCCCTAAAGTATACAAACGTTGATAACAAAAATAAGAGCTTTATAAGAATAATTCTATGTGAGAACTATGGAAATTTAATTTAAATTGTTAGAGTCGTTTCCAAAAACAATCAGGACTGTAATGTACGAAATTGCTCTTGTAGCTAACAACTTCAATGTAGCTAAACATTGACGCTGTTTACAAATGTAATTAAATCTAGGTTATGGATTTTAGTTATGTAAATTAGGAGAGAAATGTGTACCTACATTACATTGATGGTACCTAGGTATGTAAATATGCACTTAAGATAATGAAAATGAAGGCTGTAAGTTTGTAGGTTTGTTGGTATGCAATATGCATACATAAGATTCAAGTGATTTTTAAGTACACATGTATGTGTATATAAATGTATGAGGGCATACATTATATGTAGTATTCAGTGGCAGTTTTTTAAGAAATTAATTTTTTGTGTATACAATTTTAAAAACATTTTTCGAAAAAAATTTGAAACGCCATTTTGAAGAATATTTGTGGCCGTTAAAAGCTACGAGTATTTTGAATAAAAAATTCAACAAGTCTTATAATGGTAAGTCTTCTACTTGGCTGAGTAATTTCAGTAGTATATAGAATTGTATTATAAAAAAAAACACCTTCTTATTTTGAAGATATTATAAATATAAATATAAGATTCAAATTTCAAAAGAATTCAGGGACTGGTTTTTGAAAAATCGATTTTTCAAAAAAAAAACTGTATTTATTTTTTTTTAAATCAAAAAACTGTGTTTTTGAAAATTTGAGTACGCAGTTTTATTAAAACTTTTAGGAAGCATTTGAAGAAGAAAAATAATTTTAATCGGACAATCCAATAGTGAGAAAGTCGAGAATATGAAAACTGGTTCTATGGAAAGTACGGTTAATAAGTACGCAAAATAAAATAATTTTGTACTTAAAAGTGGACTGTACTAATATAAGAATACACACAATTTAAAAAAAAAATTTCTTGGAGCCGTTTTTGCAAAATACAATTTTTTCTTAACGGTTTTATAACATTTGTATTGGAGGTACCGTTGTTTTTTTATTTTAGAAAAATTTAATGTCCAATAACTACTAAATACCGAGTTTCGAAAAAATCTGTGGAGTCGTTTTCGAAATTTTGAAAAATTAATTTCTAAAAAAAAATGTTTTGAAAAATTTTGCTTTACATTAGTGTTTAAATTTTCTAGGAGCTTCTGCGTAAAAAATTTCAAAACAAATCAAATTAACCGTTTCCAGAAAATGGTTCTACTAGAGGTACTATGGACCATTAACCATTTTTTCCAAAAATAAAAATATCAAAAGGCACGCTCTCCCTTCATTAATGAACTGATTTTTTTTTATAAAAATCGTTCGAGCCGTTCTTGAGAAAAATAGGATTTTTGTTTTTGGACAAAAATAATGTAGATATGCGAGCTCATGTTATTTGTCATCTTTAAAAAAAAATAAAAAAACGCGTGGGTATATTACCGAAAAAACAATATATTTCCCAAGTTTGAAGCCAATCCATCCAACCTTTTAGGCTGTAGACTCGAGGACAGACAGACTGACTGACAGATAGAAGGAATTGCGGCACCCACTTTTTTGGTGTTCTCTATAATCGTTATGTCATGTTTGATTGTTAGATTTTTTTTACGAATTCTTTATAGTACTTATAATCGCAAGTAAAATCATGAAATGATACAAAAGTGGGCGTGGAAGTGGTGGATTTTACTAAAATAAGTTTAATTTATTTCTTGTTTAAAAAATAAGCTCTTAAGAATTCTTTCAGATCGTTTGAGTTTCCGCGAAACTAAAAAACTAGATAAGTGTGCGTATCAGCGGGCGGATCTCACATAAATTTTTTTTGTTGAAAGTTTTGAATTCCCAATAAAACCAATCTCTGAAATTTTGGTCCAAGTCATTTGACTCGTCTCCACGAAATAGAGCCATTTCCGAGAAAACGAAAAATGATAAAAGCGGGTGTGGTGGTGGGCGGATTTTAATCTTTCTCTTGCATAAAAGAAGAAACTCAAAATATCATCAAAATCATTTGAGTCGTGTTCAAGAAAAAGCTCCATTTGCGTCAAACCTTGAAATAATATCGTGGGTGCGGCAGTTGGTGGATTTAGGTAAATGTATTTTTTGTCTCACTTATAGGAGTAAACGGTTGAAATTTTATCCAACACGGTAGAACCGTTTTCAAAAAACCAAGCATATATACAAGTTTAGCTCGTTTAAAGTATTAAAATCACAATTTATAATTAAATTAATCACAAATTTCGAACAAAGCGGATTAAAATTAATCAAATTTATAATTATTTAGTTCGAAAACTAAATTGAGAAAATTGCTGAATTTTCCGCCGTTGTGTGTTTACAAACTTTTGAGCTTTAAGAAAACTTGAATTAAAGACAAAGGGTCAAATATGTATACCAGCCTCTAGAGAAATGCAATATTGCCTCAGTTTTGTAACCACTTTGTAACAAAAAAGAACACACCCCACAGCGTTTGACCATAAGAGCACAAAACATTGCATTGTCTCCATCTTATTATTATACCTCTACAGGTATAACGTATGTAACCTATTCGATCTTGAGAAAGAAGAATTTGCAGAAGAAAACATTAATAAATTCACCATCACGGACACTTTTTTTATACGTGCCCATAGGCATAGCGGACGTATTAGTTACACATGTTTATGTGGAACTTAAAACTGAAATTTTACACAAATTGGGATTCCGAAAGACTTTAAACAAAAGGAAACCGCAGTGTGAACGACAACAAAACAAATAATATGCCTACTTTTTTATGTTCAAGTTCAAAATTGTATCGGATCTTGCAACCTCAAAGTTCTTAAAACCTCCATGCCATTCCGGCTGGGCAGAGGGCACAGAAAACAACTAACATCTTATTGTTATTTGTGTGTTTCTTTCGAGAGATTCTTTTCCACTTTTATGGACTTATTCAATCAACCATTGCTTCCGGTGTAACAAGAAGCCACTGCCGTACTTATTTTGTATGATATACATTATATCGGTGTATATCCAAACAATGAACCATATATTGCCTTAAAATATCTTCGAATATCTCCATGTACCTACAACTATTCCCCCAACTATAAGTACCTACTTTAAAGATTATTATTTTTTCTGAGATTGATGTGTGTGTGAATTCTTTGGAAGCCATCTCATCTGTGTTTTCTTGAATCTCAAATAGAGCAAGACTCACTTCATATAACTGTTAAACAGTTAAAAATGTAAAAATGGAAAGGTTGATTTTTTTTCCAAATTTAAAATTAGTTTCGGTCCACGAAACTCGCACGAATACATTGAATTGTTTTCGCTAAAACAAAAAAACAATAAGTTGGAATACATTTGGTTAAAGATTGTGTTTTGTGTTCAGTTTTTGTTCGTTTTTGTTTCGATTATTTTGTTGTGTGTGTTTAAATGAAATGCAAAATAATTTCCTTGAAAAATAACGTGTCAAATTTATATGTGACTTATGTATTTAACTCTACAAGGTGCGTCAAAAATATTTTCATATCTAATGTGAATGTGCCTTAATTTTTGCAAATGGCGTCAAATGTCATTGTAATTTGACATTTTTTTATGATATTGACAGATAGCATAATCGACATTTTAATCGAATTTAAAATTGAATACGGATTGTGAATGATAAGTGTAACTTTGACATGTTTATTAATTCAAAATTTAGTATTTGTACGTCAGTAATTTTTTTAAATTCAATTGTTTGGCACAGCACACCAATTAAATGGCAGTAGACGATTTTTAAGTAAAGATTTTACCATAATACAAAATGGCGCCCAATTAGAAATCTATTAGACTACTATTTATAGGGTTTGGGGTGAGAATCCCGATAACCGAGATCCCGAAAACACAAAATCCCGAATATCCAAAATCCCGAAAACTCAAAACCCAGAATCCCGAAAACCCAAAATCCCTAAAACCCAAAATCCCGAAAACCCAAAATCCCGAAATCGAAATCCCGAAAATGTAAACGGTGATTTTTTAAGAGCTTGGTTTTTGAAAATTCAAAAAAACACAGAAACTTGTAAAAAGTGAATGAAATTTTTATTTGGATCGATAAATCAATTTCTGCCATTTACTTTTTAAAAATAATTTCACTTAAATGTTGCCCGCGGCTACGCTTCAGGTGGTCCATTCTGAAGGTCCAATTTTGGCAAAGTTTTTCACACATTTCGGCCGGAATCTCACCAATGACGCGTTCAATGTTGGCTTCCAAGGCAGCAATCGTGTTTGGCTTGTCCCCATAGACAATAGACTTAACATAGCCCCACAAAAAAGAGTCTAACGGGGTCAAATCACATGATCTTGGTGGCCAATTGACTGCGCCAAAACGTGAGATCAACTGCTCACCAAAGTCGCCTCTCAATTGATGCATGGTTTCGCGTGCAGTGTGGCATGTGGCACCGTCCTGTTGGAACCACATGTCGACCGAGTTCAGTTCTTGCATTTTCGGCAAAAAAAAATCTGTACCTTTCTCCATTGACCGTAACCCTGCGGCCTTCATCGTCCTTGAAGAAGAACGGCCCAATGATGCCGCCTGCCCATAAACCGCACCAAACAGTGCATTTTTCGGGATGCATTGGTAACTGCTGAATTGCCTCTGGCTGCTCTTCACTCCAAATACGGCAATTCTGCTTATTCACGTATCCATTTAGCCAAAAATGAGCGGAAAAAAAACGGACGTAGCTTGCGAAACACATTTTTCACAGAGCACGAATTTTGATAATAAATTTCAATAATTTGCAAATGTTGTTCAGGCGTAAGTCTATTCATGATGAAATGGCAAACAATACTGAATCGAAATGTCAAATGTTCGTGGAATTTGTCATGTGTGATCTGTCAAAAATATAAACGTCAAAAACCAAGTAGCAAAAAAATCAACCGTTATATGAATTGAACAATTTGCTCAAATTTTTCCTTTTATATAATTTTCCCGGATTCCGAATGATAATGGTATCTATTTAACCACTTCACTGCTATTGTTATTTGACTTCTTTTTTTTGAAGTTTTGTTATTGTTATTATTGTTAAATTCTGTTTGTTATATAACTATTTTCTTTTTGTTCAATAAAAGTTTCACTGAGCAGACAATTTTGATTTTATTTTATTTTTTTCTATTTTATTTTCGGGATTTTGGCCTTTCTGGTTTTTAGGTTTTCGGGATTCTGGGTTTTCGGAATTTTGGCTTTTCGGGATTTTGGGTTTTCGGGATTCTGGGTTTTCGAGATTGTGGATTTTCGGGATTCTGGGTTTTCGGGATTCTGGATTATGTGGATTTTGGGTTTTTGGGATTCAGAGTTTCGGGATTGTGTCCGTCTCCCCCAATTAATTCTCAAAAAAATTTGAAAAAAAATTTATTTTCAAATCATAAGTTAGCAGAAATTAATAGAATAATTTTAGGTGCTCAAGGAATTAAAAAAAATTTCAAGCCAAATTTTTTTAAGTTTTTATTTTTTGACAAATCTTTTTAGATCATAGGATTTATAATTCAGTGAAAGCTCCTATTCCAGACAGCTCTATTAAGTCAAAAAATTCTCTCCATATAGGATTTCAGTGAGAACATTTTATATTCCTACACACACTAACTTGACAGGACACATTCGTAATTTGTTAAAATAAAATTTTATACAGACATTTTTATTTTTGTGATTCCAAAAATATTAATGTAGAACAATGTGCGTATGGCGCGTGATACAATATTCGATTTAAAACTTTGTTTTTGAAAATTTTGTTAAGCAGTATTACCTACATATATTAAAATTTAAAATTTTAAGGAGTCCCTGTATAAACAATTGAAAAAAATCTTTTTATCTGTTAATTAGAAAGTTGAAAGCCCCGTATTTTGCAGATACCGTTAATAATAATTAATGTAAATATTTTTTGGAAAATGTCCACACCACAATACAATAATTTTGTCAAAATGATATTAAATGTATAGCAGGTGTGCCTAAAGAAATATATTTAAAAAAGGCTCTAGGGAATCAAATAAGATAAGTACCAAATAAGTACCAAATTTGACTAACAGACAAAGAGACGGAATAACGTAACCTACTTGTCCCCAGATGTAAACCGTGAGGACGTGAAGTTTTGGCAATCTTCACGATGTCTCGAACAAAACATGCTCAAGCATACGCGGACAATGTTAGAAACATAGCAATTTTTACTTGCGATATAGATACTATAGGCCAAGTTTTGCATTTGAAAAAAAAATCGAACTCGAGATTTTGATCACACTTCACATTACGATGATGTAGAACACCAAAAAAGTTGGTCCCACAGTTATGTCTGTCTGTCTGTTTGTATAACGATCTACAGCCTAAGCGGCTGAAATGATTTTCTTCAAACTTAATACTTAAGCATTTTAGATAATTGTCTCAAAAAGATTTTTGAATCGTTTTTTTAGCCCCAAAAATAACGGTACTTGCCATACAATTTTTTCTACCAACTTAATTATTTCGAAAACGGCTGTCACGATTTTGATAAGAATTAGTGTGTACACTCCTTTTAGTAGAGTCTACATTCTGGTCGAACATTTTGTTTACATACATATTTTGTTATAAACGGTTACTGCCATACAAGCATTTTTCTGATTTTCTTTCTCATAAACGGCTCTACGGATTTTGATCAATATTTCCTTCGAATTTTAAGGAACATTTTCTAGAAATATTTTTTTTGGATTTTTGAAAAAAAAATATTTTTTTTTTTTTGAAAATTCAATATTACGAAAACCGGTGGGTGATTTATTTTTTAATATTGTTTTTAAGTTAACATTATTGCCATTCCAATTTTTTTTTAGAGAAAACTAAGGAAACTTTGTATATAAAAAATTAAGTAAGATACAACTTTGAAAATATATTTAGCCGTTTGTATTACAAATCTTTTGCATACGATGTGATATGTTCTTTTGTACATAAGAACAAGTAAGTGCGATTCAGTGGTGCATTTTATTTTACTTACACGGACGCGGACGCCTTAGACGCGGCAAAAATGCTGTAACGGGGGAGCGAGTCAAAATTCTGGCTTCAAATGACTGCCTTTTAAAAATCTGTTTTTAAAACAAAAATTCTGCTTTTTTCATTTTTTCTGCTTTCCAAAAGTTTGCTTTTCAAAATTCTATCCGTCAACAAAAAAGAAAAAAAAATTGCTTATTGTTTTTTAATTTTTAATTAACTTGACGAGAAGCAAAAATAAAACAAAACAATCCATCAGGTAAACTTAAGTATGAAAAAAAAATACGGGGAAAAACAAGCAAACAAGCAAAAACCAAAGAGAACAATGTTTATGGAAATGCGCCTAAGAACCTAAGATAGTCAATGTGACTTAGATTGGTGCTCTTTTTTACAATTCTTTTTATTTGTTTGTTTTTCGAAACACTTTTTGTTTTTTTTCTTTAATAGACACTAACTGAATAATTGCCAAAATAGAACATTTTTCAAGCCATTGTTTTCTTTATTATTTAAAGAATTTTGAAAGTAGGATTTTAAATGCAGAATTTTGAAAGCAGAATTTTATTAAAAGAATTTTGAGCCCGGCAGAATTTTGACCTCAACCCCTGTAACGGTCCCTGTAACACCTAAGCGAGGTTTCACTGTAATTAATTTTTTTCCAGCTTCAAAACAAACTCCATTTTGAAAATAATTTTAACTTTAATAAAATTTTTCACAAAATATTCAAGTTTTTTTTCGATCCAAATATTTGAAGTATAGGTTCACACTTTAGAACCAATATTATGGACCACAAAAATTTCTTTTATCAGAAGATGTCGAAACAAATTAATTAAAATATTCATTTAATTTTTATTTACAGAATTCCGTTTTGAGGTTCAAACTTAAAGTGCCTACATATCTTAAAAGAAAAAAAAAAACAATAAAAGTGCAAAGTTTTTTTTTTAATTCCCTTAAATTAGAAAGATAATATGATTTAATCTTAACAATAATGTAATGCCACCAAACAAACAACCGACGCTTATAAGTTTTGAATAAATTTGAATAATTTCTGTTTAAATTAAAAAAGAAAACAGTTTCAAAAAAATTTTGCAAGAATGCTAATAAAAGTCATTGTCTCAATAAGAGCCTCAAATGATTCCACATTCAATTTGCATTTACTTTAATACTTCTTCGCAACTCAAATTTCGATATAGTTTTATAGCCTTTTCTCCACCAGAAATAGACAATCTTTCAAAGTCCATATAAAAAACAACCAAACAAAAAATACCAACACATATGACACCGATACAATTTACATAGTTTAGCTAAACAAGATTCTTAATTGGTGAAGCTTAAAAATTCTGACTAACAAATTGCTTCCATTATGGCCGCCGGCCGGTCGTCGCGTCGCGTCGGGGGCAGTTGATTTATTTGTATAATATTATGACCTTTTTTTTACTATTTGCACGTGGCTTAAGTGAAACTTAAAAATAAAACTATGTACTTATTTTATTTATTGGTATTATGATGCCTATACCTAGTGTGTATTCTTACGCACTTAGTGGAGACTTGCTATGATCCCATTTGTACAATGAGGGGGCGAAAAATAGAAGCTTGTTTTAGCTTAGATACTTCTTCTGCGAGTATAGGTGAGGTAATTCTTAAGTTGGTGTTATTTTTTATGGATTCAACGTGTCGCCTCACATAGCAGTCGTTCTTGTCGCTATCGTTGTCGCTATCGTCGTCGCATCCATTTGAAAAACTTGTCGACGACGAAAGCGCGAGTACAATGACCGTTTAGATTGTATGTAGTAAATTAAAAAGAAAAAACTTTCGCTGATTTACTTTTGTTTTATATTCAACATCAACACCCATAATGATTTGTTGTTGTGCACTTTTATGTTTGCAGTGCTGGATTATCCACTCGAAGTAAAGTAGACAACTATGCGCCAGCCGTGGAGAGTGTATCTTTCAGGTCCCCGTTAATAAATAGGTATAATTTTTCAATTGAAACTTCTTACGCTCATTTGCTCAAACGAAGCATAAAATATTCAATAAATTCTGTACTCAAAAACAAAATCGTTTTGAGTCTTTAATGAGATAAACGTACCGGAAAAAGCCGAAATACGACTACCTTCTTTTAAAAAAAACCGTTCAAAACCTTTTTTCCGTCACCCTGAAACCCAGCCTAAAACAACAAAAACAAATGTTAGAGTTACCAAGTTTAATCCCATTTCCAGTCGTTTTGGAGAAAATTCAAAAAATCCCACTTCTGACATCATGTAGTATAGATGTAAGTCTTTATCATTTTGGAGATGAGGTGCAATTCATTTTGAATAGGTAAGATATCTTCAGTGAAATGTTATACTTAAGTTATACAGTTGACCAGAAACATTTCCCAAAAAAATTATAGAGCAGTTTTTTTTAACTAAAAGATGAGAATAAATAATATCTGAAAACTTAGACACTGTAGCTCATAGAGAATTAAAAACTAATGACTTACAATCTCACCAATTTATATGAGTGTGTTCTTTTAAGTCGGCAGGAATTGAGGAGACCTACAATTTTTTATCAAATCCGAACGTCTCAGATAAGAGAAACTTATTTTTTTTTAAAAGACATACGAATACATACCTACTCTTTTCAGTTCCTTTTAAGAGACAATACCCTCGGCCTCGGGCATGATTTGGAAAAATGTTGGTACTATAGAATTCTGACACTAAGCCCCTCTACAGGAACAAACTCGGACAATTTTCGACCCCCTATATTTAGTAACAATGAAGTCAGAAAATTAAAATTTCGAAACTAGTCAAGCATAGGTACCTCATCAAATTTCAACTTTTTAGCATAAGTGGTTCCTGAGATATAAGGTCTCAACAATCACAAGAGCCTTCCCGAAATCGCAGAATCTATTGTAATTTTGCACAACACTTGGTCTTGTTATGTATGCAAAGGAATAATAAATCGAACATTTGCGATTTTCCATTCAGGGGGCGTGGTATCCGCCCACTTCCTTAGAATTGGTGTTAATTGAATGGAGAACTTCCGATTGCTGTAAAACGATAAAATTTTGTAAAGCTGGCATAAATTGCATACAAAGGACAAAAAAAAAGAAAATTTGACGTTTTCCATTCAGGGGGCGTGGTATACCCCCCTTTCTTAGAATTGGTGACTATTATAAATACAATTTCCGATTGCTCTAAAGTCTAGAATAATGCAATTTGGTAAGATGGTAGGCTTGAAAAAAATATAAAATTATAGATTTTCTGTTTAGAGGGCGTGGTATCTGCCCACTTTTTCTGAAATGTAATCAATAATTTCTATATTATTGCTGTTGCCTTAAAGGACGTAAGAAGACAAAAAATATAAAATGTTCATTTCGGAGGCGTGGTATGAACCCACTTCCTAAAAAAAGGTTTAATTTCTATGGAGCACTTCCACTTTCAGTATCTTTTGAGATTTTGACATGCCACGTCAGTATTCATTAAATAATAAAATTTATCTCTTAATTTTTATTACTCTACTTTAAATATTTAGTATTAAAGTTTCACGAAGTAAGAACTTGGCGTACTTTTGAATGTCACTGCTTTTTACGGCTTACTTGTTACATAAAGGTTTTTGCATAGAAGAACTTGGCTCTTTTTTTAACATTTATGTTTCTGGTCTGGATATACTTGAAAGAAAATCTAAAATTAGAAATAAAATGTTACATTCTTAGAAAAGACTCAAAGGCCATCTTGATAACTCAATCCTACCCTGGCAACTAGACACTCTAAACGACAAATATGCCAACGGACGTGTACGCTTTGACATAACTTTGGGACAGTTTTTTTTTAATCGACTTTAAAGCGGATCGCGATAAAATTTATTATTTTTTTGTTTAACTTTATTTCCCAAAATAGTAAGAGGAGGTCGTGTAACTATTAATCTGTATATTGTTTACGCAATCCCGAATAGCCTTAGGACTTATCTTATCATTATAGGAATAATCAAAGACAATTTATTTTATTTTACGACTTTTGCATATATTTTTCTGATCTTCTTCTTCTTAATTATTAGCTTTCTATTTCGGGGATTGTGATCAGATGGATCATTGTGTCGGTATTTAAATTTCAAAAAAGGTTATTTTGTGTGTGGTTCAGAATTTTAACTATTCAACTCCACGCCACACACTAAACTAATTAGCACTTTAAAGGAAAAAAATAAAAAAAAAACATAGCTATTCATCCGTCAAGGTCATAATAGTGTTTTTTTGTATCGTTTTGGGCGGTTAATAGCTTGAGGATACAAACAAAACATGTAGGTACATATGTGTTACTTTTTTAAACAAATTATTTTGAACGAAATTAACGCATTTCAAATAGATTTTTACCTAGTTTTTGGATACCTATACATTTTAATGTGATATATTTTATGCTCATTAATACATATAAAAAACAGGTTAGGTACGTCCTATAAAGGGATAGGCAAATCGCGGCTTATTTTTGGTCTATTAAACAAAAAAACGTTTATATTTATATTGTACTTTTTAAGAACTATTGTTTATTTTCCTCAATTTACGGTAAAACGAAGAATTTCAATGATGTGGCAATTTTATGTCCAAAAGCCAAAAAGACCTATTTAAATTTTGGTCTTCTCTATATTTAGGAGTGAATCACTGTTTTTTTTTATTGAGGTGTTTTTAATTAAAATTGACACACAATGACTGAAATATAATAGACAAACTCCAAAAAGAGGTGTGTGTGTTTTAAATTAAGCTTTTATCGAATTGTTGTAGGCGGAGATATTTCCAATAATAGATTAAGCTTCATCTGTTTTGGATCGTTAAAACTCTCAATTCTCAATCAGCGCTATATACATACTTACTTTGAATGCCTTATAGTCTAAAAAACAAATAACTTAACGATTACAGTAACCGGCACAGTTACCTTCAAGTAAATGGATCTCAGGCTATTGAGCGTTTCAGGCGCGGAGGTAACTAATACAAAAATAAGTAGATTTTAAGCTACTACGAGTATTTCAATAAATAAATTATTTTATTTATAAAACTTGTTGTCGAAAAAATATGTATTGGATTTTTGGACTGTTTCACTCCTTGATTAAAATAAGAAATAATGATTTTTTTCTTAAATCTCTACACTCTACAAAATAGCTTCTTCATCTTTAAGAACAAAAGACTGTATTGATTATGTGTGTCTAATCCTTCGTAAAATTTGAAATAGTAAGAATCCCTAAAATATTAACCAAAACAGCCAATTTCCTAAAGTTCCAAAAATATGTATGTCATTATTTATGTTATGTCAGAAATGTAGAATATTTTCCTGTCGAGCAATACCTACAGATCATTGGTTTTGTTTAACGTGTACACCGGCCAGTTAAGGCATAATTACACGGTGGGCCTACCCACCTACGGACTCAACGAGAAGGCATGAGTGTTCCTTGCAACAAACTTGTATCTATGAGCGATCACTCATAGTATACGCGAATTGTATAGCAACCAAGGCCACTGCAAACTCTCCGAAAGAGGCCATCCCAAGACTTGTATTTTCGGTCATTAGCGGGAAAGTACCGAATTACGGTATTACTGGAGTGTTTTCATCTACCTAAGTGAAGAATGCACTACCAGGTTTCCTTTGGCGAATGGCTACCCAGGACTACCCAGGACCGATAATCCTGCCCTTTTTTATGTTTTGCTGCTCAACTTAGGAACAAGGGAACCCTATGTAGAAATTATTCCTCACCATCGGGATAAATGGATCATCGTATTTCTACTAATAACAAGGCCATATAGACCTTGCCACATGGCTAGTATCCCACTACTAGCCATATTAAACCTTCGTTCTTTGACGAGCAGAAATGCCTCCCCAAGCAAGCTTGATTCGCACCTGCACAACTAAATCAACCATCCATCAGGATAAATCCCGAAAGATGGCAAACTAGATCAATAAGCCGAAGCTTACTCAAAGACTGCATGTATTATAGAAGAATAATATATACCCTTGCTTGCGCAAGGAGATGATAGCACAAGTGCCATACATCTATCAATCTCCTAGACCTGTTTTCCTGAATATGTAGTTTTAGCTACACACTTACATCTGTATTTACTAAACCATGTACAAAACTGCCGCGGCAGCTGCCAAAAATCACTACAATGTAACTGAGAAACATACGATTTACTAAGATTCACTATTCTGACCGAAGTCAGCAAGCTTCACCCAGCAAATACTCTGTGTATACACTATTCCGATGTCGGCCTGATGCTCCTGGCTTACTGACTAGCAGTGTCACCATTTGCACCTACCTAGTCCCTGGCCAGCCACACCCCCTTCCGAGTGTTTTACCCCACTCTTTCACTTCTTGGACTGACCAACCGTCCTCATCTTGGTAAGTAAGGGCTTCGTTTCCAGTTCCGTAGAACCTTCCGCTTACTGCTACCCACTCAGAGCCCGCCTTAACCAGATAGATTAGCCGCCCAGTGCAGAATAGCCTCATTAAAGAGAGCTAAACATTCGTGAACGTTGCCAGTCTTTCACCACGAGGAGGAACTATCTTGACTCATCACGACGGAACAGGAAGAACGCTTCCATTGCAAAACAACTTTACGTATATTCCCTTGAGGTCCGCCGATCAGATTTCCCGAAAGACAGCAATACCTACAGCCAAGTTCAGAAAAAACATATAACCGATTTCATGTGCCAACGCAAATTTGACTAATGTTGATTTCGTTTCATAAAAAATCATCGATCGCCTGTATTTTAAAAGTCACCAATTTCATACATGATAAGTTTTACTTCAAGCATTTCTCTTTAATTTATCTTAAACAAAAGTAGTTATTTTTTTTGTGATAAAAATTCACTTTTTTTAGTTGTCCAAAATTCTTACCGATCGCTATACATATTTTCAAATATTTCTGTTTATCAATAACATGAATGAGCAAGCAATTCATATAAAGTTAAACTGGCAGATAACTAGCAGTTGACATTTCTAAAACATTTTCACTATCGAAATAAAGATGGCAGCACTCAGTAAGTCACTCTCTCCATAGTCTTGCGCATTGTATTAAATAGCAGCTTTCAGCAATATCTGTACTCAATTAAGCCAGAGTTACTTCTATAAATTTGATATTTAGAATTTTTAGAGTTTAGTTTCTAACAGTTACTTTTGCTGTTTAAATTACATTATGGAATTGGACCAGTTACAGTTATTGATAAACTTTGTTATTAATGGTTCAACTTTCTAATAAATTAACTACTACCATTTTCGCTGCTTTAAAGTTCAAATACATAGCTAAAGTTTTCCAGTATGGAGGCGTAGAATTTGACACCTAACAATGGTCATATTTTTTTGTATGTTGTTAATTTTACTTTTTATATTTCAGATACTTAAAATGAGTGCGACAAGTATCTTTTACTTACACAGTTATTCAGTATTAAGGTATTGTACGGTGCCTGGTCGATGGCTACAATTTTTAGTAGTATTTAATCTGACAAGCGCACAAGCCAGTTCACGTCACCTCACAGAGTCGAGAGTCGGCAATGGAAATACGACATGTATGCGATTTACAGTTAAGGAATTGAGGTCAAACTAATTTTTCCAGGATGCTCAAAAACTGCAACTGTTACTGTAAAAATGAGGACCAATGACCCCAAGCATGAATAAAGCGAAGTGAAACAGATGAAGTTTTCTTGGTTTAGTTTTGGGAGGGGAAGGGGTAGGGTTACCATTCGCCCCCCCCCCTTTTGGGGGGACTGTCCTCCTTTTTTACCTCAAGATATTTATTGCCCCCAAAAACCAAAAATGGCAACAAATGAGGACACAAATGTCCCTCTTTTTCACCCATATGTAATATTTTTTGAGATTTTTTCATTCCCCTTACTTCTTGCCCTTCTCGCCATCAAACTCCCAGTTGCCGGCAACTCAGTTTTCTTGTATGAAAGGGGACTAAAGGTCCCCAATTACGAACCAATTAATGAATACTTTTTAGGGAAAGAGATGTGTTCACCACTGCATTGCTTAAAAAGTTTTTGGAAAAAACAGCTGAATTGTAACCATTGGTTTTGAAGTTAATTATGTTACCCGAAAATTGGAATTATTGACTTGTTATAAATAATATACAAATTAAGATCGTCATTAAAAACAAGACTATCTGAATATTCTTATGGCTCAACCGCTCAACAAAAAATTAAGTCTTTTCTTAACGAACAACAAATTACAATTTTTATAAAAACAGCTAATGCTTTTTTAGAATATTTAATTAGATATATTGATACTCGTTTCTTTTCCGAGTAGTAATTGTAAGTAATTAATTAATTAATTAAAAATAAATAAGTAACTATATGTTTGGAAATATAAACGGTTTTTATAGAATAAAGTGTGTTTACAATTACCCCTGTTCACAACTAACCAGCTTGATCCTATGATTATCTTAAAAAATTAGAAAATTTAAAATTTAATGAATTTCCTGTTTTAAGTGATTGCTTAGAACTTGTATCTTCTTTTAAAATTTGCTAACATAATTGAAAATAATATTTTCCAAGAGTACATATCTTTAAAAGAATGTTTTGATTTAATGGAAAACAAAGGAACTTCTTTGGAATTAAAGTGGAGACTTTTATTAACAGCGTGTAAAGTTCCGAATTTTGAAAAAATTATAAATTTCATTTTTTCTCTTCCACACTCAATTACCCAACCTGAAAGATTTTTCAGTTTGAAGTTAAACGCTTGGAGAAAAGATAGAAATCGTTTGCTTGTAGAGTCCGTTGAAAATGAATTAATGATAAAGCAAAATTACCAGCTGAATTGTAAGGAGTTTTACAAATTTATTATTCAAAATGACAAAAAAAAAAACAAGTGAACTGAAAACTATGTTTAAATCTTAGTGTATTAGTTTTTAACTATTCATGTCCCTAGCTATTATATTATGAATTTACACTTACTGTGAAGGAAACCGTTGTCTTGCCTTTTTTTATTATTTTATTATTTGTTATTATTATGATTATTTATTTTTTTATTTTTGTGATTATGTTTTAATAATAAAAAATCGAATAACAATGTTGTTAATCCCCTTTTTTTGTTCGGGTTTTGTAAATATTTTTCAATAACATGTTTTGTCCCCTTTATTGAAGACCCTCTAAAAAACCCGGTCTGTCCCCCTTTTCAACATTTTCAATCTGGTAACCCTATGTAGGGGGGGTTTGTTGTAAAGGGTTTAGCAACGACCATTTCGCTTAATGATAGTATCAGAATATTGCGAAATGGGATGAAGTTCAAGGGTTTCATAACAAAGGGCCGTTTGCTCCAAAAAAATAATCCCAAAGAAAATAGAACAAAGACAAAATCCCGAAAAGAAAATCTCACAAAAAAATCCCCAAAAGAAAATGTTCATCCTTCTTTTTTTATAAATTAAAAACACAGAGCTTTCTAATCCGTTTTAATTTTATTAAACAAACAACTGATTTCGAAATTTAAAAAAAAGAGTTTAGCATAAAATAAAGCAAAATATAAAAACTGTCAATTCTAGAAGAAAAAAAACATTTTTTGACACTAATCAGCGAATAGATTATATATACACAGTTTGGAGATTTCGGAAAGTAAATTGGGTATTTTGTTCATAGGGTTTCTTTGCCCATGGGGATTTCGTCCTGTCGGATATAAATTTTTGGGGATTTCGTCCGATGGAGATTTTGTTTTTTGGGGTTTTTAGGTGGCTCCCCAAGTCAAAGCGAGCTCAATGAATTCACGGATCCCGCTCGAAAACGGCAAGGTTAAATATTAAAAAAAAATACTCGAAAACAATATACAGTAAGCCTGCAGAGATTCATAAAAGTTTCACATTACTCTGAGAATGTTAATGTTATAATTGTGAATCTTAAGGCAACAATTTAACAAATTCTTGTTAAAGTAATTTTATTGTATAAAATAAGTACCTATACTTCGTTTTCTTCTATATGAACATAATGTATTAAATCAGAAGTGGGATACATTTTGTTCCTGGTGTATAGAGTCAACATCCATGTTCCGGATGGACTGAAGTAAATAATAGAATATCTATACTATACCATACCATAGCTATAAGTTCTTAGATACGTACCTACGGTGTATTGTATACGTACCTACCATTCATGTACCTTTTGTCTTATAAACAATGTGTGAAAAACATATGCCTACGTACTACGTAAAATTGGAAAGAAAATCCTTTGTATGGCTTCTAGCCATCAAACAAAAAAAACATTGAAGGAGAAAAAAAAATAAAAACAGAAAATTTAAAAACAAACAGCAACGCCAATGCAATGCAATAACACTCTCGAGGTTCTCCATTCTTCAATATATCGACAGCTAGTTGTTGTTGTTGATGTTGGTTTGGCTAGAAAGTGAAGTGGAGCTGGAGGTCTCTTGCAATTATATCCATAGATATAGCTAACAAACGACGACGAACGATTCAGATACTTTACCCGCCATATCGCCATCATTCGTCAACCTGATTTAATTTTCAAGTAAAAATGTGTTCGTATGTGTATTTTTGAATTATACCATCACAACGCCTTTACCAAAACACCATACACACACACATACACAATGAGTTCTATCTTAATAACAAACTCAACTCAGCTAAATTTAATTAGATTTTAAGTTCATCTAAGTTACGAGGTTGCGAACGAGTTAATATGTACACATATAGTCTTGCACTTTTGGTCGTCAAATTTTCCCCCGGAAGACTAAATAAATAAACGGCCAATACGCACACATAAAAAAGTGTCGTTTTGTTTTGTTGATATAGAACGGAAGATTGGGGACGGGATAAAGACTATTTAATCTGTTATTATTTAATTAAAGACGAGCTGAAATGGGTTAGCAAACTGATTTGCGCATCAAATTGATAAAATCCAATGCGCTACCATACACAATTGGTTACAGTTACAGTATGAGTATCATATATGTATCGACACACTTATATGGGATAGTTTAAGTCTGAGACTTTTATTTAATTTCATCACGGAACGAAGGAAATTTGCATTTTGAAAGGTCTTGAATGATACTTAAGGAATTACGAAGACTTTATTTAGCTGGCGCATTTCAATGTTTATTTCAAGAAGGAGAAGAAAAAATGAAAGAATAATGAAAGCAGTGACATCCGAATATAAATTATTGTAATTTGATTTAGTTATAAATATTTGCGAGCAATGACGTCACGAAAAAACAACTCGAAAATGTTTTGAAACAGAGATACGATATTGGTACCAACTTCGCCAATATCTACATTTATTCAGGTGATTTGTGAAATACATGCATATGTTCGCAAATGAGGTCGCAACATAATTTACATTTTATTTAATCATTTGCAGATTTGAGATCAAGCGATTGATACACATAAAAAGTGCTGAAAAACAGGAATCGAAGGCAATGAAATGATTGCGAAAAAAAAAATAATAAAAATAAATAATGAGATAACAAACTCATTTGACAACAAAATCAAAGATACGAGTATGTATGTATCTATGATTTCTTTGTATGAATTTTGTCTGGAATCTATCAATCACTAAAAACCACTTTACTTTTGGACTTTTTCGAAGATATAATCGAATTGATAACATCTGCCTCCGATATAATGCAAGAATAACAGAAAATGCACTCTCAATTGGTTAGATTTGAATCACGAATGGTTTGCGCTTACTTGCGATATACAGCTGCGGTAAAAAAAAATAGCACCATTCATTTAAAAATGAAGTTTAAGCCAATATTTTGAGGGACATTGTGAAAATGGGAAAACCTTATATTAAGTCCAAAAATTAACATTTAAAAGACAAATCCAACTTTTATTCATCAACTTATTAAAAAAAAATTTTTTTCGAAAAACTCAAATAAATAAGCGGTAAAAAAATAGAACCAGTGCTTCATCACACAACTTAAAACTAAAACATCATAAAAATAAAAAATCTTTTTGTATGATTTAATTCTTTAGTAGTCCAGCTCAAATAGTATTTCTTTGAATAGCCTTTGTTGGCTATTACGGCCTTACAACGCAACGTCTGGTCAGTCAATTTACCAAATTTTGGCACCTTTCTACCGGAATATTCTCCCAGGAGACCTTTACTGAATCCCAGAGTTCTGTGTTACTAATCGGTTTGGTTTCAGAGACTGCATTCTTCACGTCAGCTAACAGATTTTCAATCGGATTTAGTTCAGGCGATTGGACTGGCCACTCTATCACATTAATTGAATGATCTCCAAATAATTTTTTAGCCTTCTTACTGGTGTGCTTGGAGTCACTGTCCTGTTGGAAGACCCACAAAAGGGGCATCTCTTCCTCTGAATAAGGCAGCATAACGTTTTCGAGTATATTAACGTCAACGTGTTGATCCATGGAGGGTTTAATCCAATATATGGGCCCAATCCATAGTAGGAAAAACAAGCCCGCACCATTATGCTTAAACCTCCGTGCTTAAATACTTTATTTGTGTATTTGGGATTATATTCCACTTTCGGAGGTCTTCTCACGTAGGAACGAGATCCTTTACCGCCAAATAATTCGATTTTACTTTCATCTGTCCATAAAACGTTGCGCCATTTCTCTACTGGCAAATTCAAATGCTGTCTTGCAAATATTAAACGCTTTTTAGCATGTTTTGCAGTTAAAAGAGGAACTTTTCTTGCACTACAAGCAGTTAAATTATGTTCCCTCAATCTGTGGCGAACGGTTTCCACTCAAGCTGTAATATTCAGCCCAGTTGCAGACTTAAAGGGATTTTTATGGCTTTCTCGGACTAGGCGCCTGACGAGAGTTGTCGTCATAACAGGTTTTTGTCCATGAGATTCGGTTTTAGGTGTGTATGTTATTGCATTTCGAATCATTTTGTTGGAACAGCCAACAAACTGTCGAACTTCTCCATACGTTTTACTTTCCGAGATCATTTTTTTAATAATTTTCCGTTTTTGGTTGGTACAATGCTTTCCACGACCCATTTTCTTTGAAAAACTGTAAATTTTGCGTTTTAAATGAAGATACCAATTAAATATAAGCAAATTCTAACACTTGACCGCCTTACCTTGAAATATGCACAAGAAAAAATATTTTTTTTTGTATGGAAAACTGCCATCAGTGCTATTATTTTTACCGCACAAAAAATGGGATTTTCGCCAATATGGCCTCGTAAGAAAAGATCCGTTACAATTTTAACGCCAGATATATATAATGGAGAGAGGTGATAGTTCAAACAATAACATAATAATAATAGAGGATGTAAATATTTTTTCTATTCACTCATTTAAAAAAGTTAAAATGAAACTTGTACCAGTGGTGCTATTTTTTTTACCGGCACTGTATGTAGGTACTATAGGGCAAGTCTTGCATTTGGAAAAAAAATCGAACTCGAGATTTTAATCAAAGTTGACATTACGATGATAGAGAACACCAAAAAAGTGGGTACGCAATTCCGTCTATCTGTCTGTAGAACGATCTACATCCTAAACGGCTGAATCGATTTTGTTTAAACTTGGTGTTTATATTCAATATTTCGGAAACAGATGGACGATTTCTTCTGAAATTTTGTTTTTGAATTTATATTATAAAATATTTAATATGTTCATACCAATTTTTTTCAAGAAAAAAAATTACAAATTTTTTATATAAACAAATAAGTGAAAAACGATTTAAAAATACATACACGTAGTTTTCTACGTACTAAGAATATTTTGCATATAATGTGATCGAATATAGGAGCAAGTACGTGCGATCCAGTCGTGCATATTACTTTAAGTTTTAGTATTGTGCTTTAAGCTTTAGTATATATTGAAACTTTTTGAACTTTAGAAATTTTAATTTTCATATACAGTAAAAGCTCCCTTATAGGGACATTGTCGATGTCAATATTTGTATCTGCCTATGCGAATTGTCCATCTATCATCCATGGCAAGCGATAAAAAATATTTATAGAATTTAAATATAAGACAATTTCTTAAGTGATAATCAGAAAAATGAGGTCAGAGGTTACAAAACAACGACAACTGTCATGATGAAGGTGAAAGGCCGATATATTTTAGTTCATTAAAATCTCGGCAACTTGATTTTTTTTCTTCAAAAGTTTTTTTTTTTAACTTAATGCCATTTTTTTTAATAAATGCATTTACTGATTCAATATTAGTATTTTATTTTAAAGTGTATACATTTCGTTTTGCCTATATTTTAATAAAAATAAATAAAAAATGTGCTATAATTTCTTCAAATAAATCAATGCAGCTATTAGCAAACAATTTTTGTTAGAGCCAAAAATTACGGTACTTTCCATACATTTTTGTCTACCATCTTAATTATCTCGAAAACTGCTCTAACGATTTTGATAAAAAAAAGTATGTTGTTATTAACAACATTTTTTTACTTTCCACTTTCTCATAAGCGGCTCTCTTCGATCAGCTCAAAATTTAAAAAAATATTTAATACCAAAATTTTCGAAGAATATTTTTTTCTAGTTCTTTAAAAAAAAGACGATTTTTTTTTTGAATTATGTTTTTAAATTTATATTATCAAATACTTAAAATTGTGATACCAATATATTTTTGAGAAACAAATTAAGGGATTATTGTTGATAAATTTAAATTAAATTAAAATTTAAACGACTTTTAATATATTTAATCCTTTCTACTAAGAATCTTGTGCATACGATGTAATGGAATATAAGAGCAAATACATGAGATCCAGTCGTTATTTTATTTTTAAACCGAGCGGTTCAAATAAAAAAAAATATACATCAATTTGTAACGAGAGATTCTACTGTATTAGGAATAAAAACGCAAATACGGGATGCAGCTTAGTATTCTTAGTATTTTATTGCCTGATGATGCGCCAATTTATGTTTTCATTACCCTTCAAGCTTATATTGGCTAATCTTGGTTTTATCTAGCTGGAAATTAATACATAGCATGGGGATAATAAAATACACACAAATGGGACATAATTCGACTTATAAAATTTATTTTGAAAAATGTTCTCGTGCATAAAATATAATTTTATTTGTTTTGAATGAGATTGAGAGTTGAACTGCGATATTGTTAGGATTTTGAGGTCAACGATGCGTGATAATCTTGTTAGTTACCTACGTGCATGGAACACATACATATGTATATGTTTTAATTTTTTTTTGTTTTTTTCATGCAAAGAATTTGAGTTAATGCTATTAATATGAAATTTGCATGAAGGTGGGGTTATGGTGTATGAGTATGTACATAATGTACATACATATGTCTACTACATTTGTTATTAAAATAAGTATCATATGAATATTGTTCATTAGAAAGATGTTCTGAGCATGGAAGTGATATTATGTAAATATTATACATATGTAGGTATTATGACAAGTAAATAGGTAATAAATGTACACTGAAAAAAACTGTGGCGCAAAATTTTAAACAACCTATTAATAAGGCCTTAACACGATACTAGTTAGCAATATACTATATACATAGTAGTCTACTAACTTTTCATAAATTGTGAACCTTTTGTAAACTAGTTAAATGCTAAATAAACAGATAGCACAACATTTGTAGGGTTTGAATTTTGATGAACACAATTATTGTGTTTATGCGTTGTAAACTGATTATATGTTGATAGAAACCCAGCACTACAATAAGTAGTCGATGTTTATATTTTCATCATTTTAACTTCGTTATTTACAAAAATAAAAAAAAAAATTGACAGGACTCGAACCTGGGCCTCTCGCGTGCTAAGCCGATATACTATCAGAATGACATGTGGATTTGGTACAAAACTAAAAATTTAAAGTAGCCATTCGGTGGTTTTAACTTTAGTAAAATGTTAAGAAGATAATACGATACTAAGCTCGTTTAAAATTAGCGAAATTCTCTTTTATAACTAGTATCATACTAAAAATGATTTAACATATTACTAAATCGGTTAAAATTTTGAGCCTGTGTCTTTTGGCATACTTAATTGTTAGCTTTAAAATAAGGGATTGATTCTCGACATACATAAACATTTATAACAGTTGTGTTTATACAAAAAATATTTTTTTTCTAAAGGAAACCTAGGGCCCAATCGTGGTATTTGTTCGGAAACAAATTTTTACCGATCTGTTCCAAATCGGAGAGTTGTCTACCGAGATATCAATAACACATCGGACACATCTTGCAATGGAATATAAGCATTACCATTATCAGTGATACGATGAAGTTCGTTTAGTAGAAAATTTTTGACAGCAGCGTTGAATTTATTCGGAAGTACTCCCACAAAAAATTGCTTGTTGCGGAATCTGTATCGAAATGGCGTCTACTCCAAAATTGTAAGTAAAATATTAATAATTTATTATGTGCGTAATACTGCAACTATATTTTAGAAAAAAAAACTCCAAGGGTTCAATGGAGTGATTTCAGATCCTATGTGAAAAAGAAGCTGTCCGAAAACCAGAAAGAAGCAGGATCGACTGTTGGTGGACTCCTTAACCAAAAGAACTTCACTCCAGTCGAAGAATCAATTATTTCAATGATATGTTTGAAGGATACGATGAACGGAATTGCAGCAAGGACTTTTGGAAAGGACAATACAGATTATTCAGGCAAAACATCGAAAATCATCAGAATTCAGGAACAGTGAATTGTGATAAGCAAATCGAGTCAGAGGTAAAATATCAAGAACCCAACAATGGACCTTGAAAACAGTGGATATGTTTCCTATAAAAGTTCTGGAAGACCAATAAACGGAAAGCAACACAAAGCTTCTGGACAAACTAGTGAAGTTTCACTTCAAAAATATCACTGGCTTCTCCAAAAATTTAAAAGGAGCGAATCGATCCTTAGAGGATCTATGTGATATAAATGGTTTTCCAATAAGAGGTTTCATTTTGATATTTAAAAAAAAATGTGTATTTTTTAAGAGAAATCAATGGGTGCTTTTTTCTTTGTAAAGAGGAAGGTATGCCATTAAAAATGATATCAATCAAATGCCGCCACATCTACCTTGACAGTACCATATTCTTTTTATGAAATTTCCCATGAGCAATTCCCTCATTTGCGGATGTATGTCCTCAATAACTTCACGCATTCCATTTTTAAGGTCTTGAAGCGATTGTGGAGCTTTGAAATAGACCTTACGACCTTAGACCTTTCACGTGACCCCAAGGAAAAAGTATAAAGCTGTTAAATCACAAGATCTCGGTGGCCAATTATAATCACTTCTACAAGAAATAACACAGTCAGGAAACTTTTCTTGCAAAATTGCGATTATTTCGTTGCTTGTGTGGCATGTAGCACTATGTCATAGTGAATTTTAATAATTCCGATGCATTTTAGAAGCGTGTATCGTTCCATTTTCAGTAATGGCGTAGTGTTAACTTGTCAATAATGTCGAAAAATGGCAACGTCAAAAGTGACAGCGGCCCTATACAAACACCATGCCGCGATTCATCATCTGATGAACAAAAACCTAAAACTATAAAAGATCAGATTCTGGTGGCAAAAGCCTACTTTAAAACATGTATTCTTAATCCAAGAAGGCTAGCTATTTTAATAACTTTGTACCTGCCTTATTTGCATATGTATTTATTTTTCTTTTTTAAGAAAATTAATTAAAAATGTATTAGTAAATCATTTGTGATTGCAACTGGAATCATTTGAAATGGTATCAGTCTTCAACATGGGTTATGGTAACATTTTCTTCTTCTGTTGCGTTAAAATGCAAACAGATGTTGAGGAAAGTAAAAGATACGGTGACAATCGAAATCGGCTTTTGAACAACCCCATGGTCCTTTTCACTATGTTCACAATGTGATTTATTGTAGCGGCTTTCGGCACTGTTTTCTATGGGTATTCTGAAGGAATCATGTGCCATATGGTTCTAATGCGTATCCCGTATCACCTTTTAGGTCAATGGCAGTATAAGAAATAATATGCCAAAACATACGTATTTATTGTACATGGTTACCAACCAAGTCGGCAACTATTTCTTTCTACATTTTGGCAGTCATCTTCGAAGTGGCGACGATGTGAACTACGATTCATCTGAAAGTATATTTACATATATTTGAGGTATCTCTAAGGATCCTTCTCTGTCAGCCCAGATCTTTTATTTAAGATTCCGTTTCTAAAAATAAAGCCACACTATCCATTCCATTTTTGAAATAGAGTTAAAATATTGTTCACAAAAACTTAACACTTGTGAAATTGAACAGCTTTCTGATATGTCCAACAAAAGTGATTTTATGCCTCATTTTATTTGGTGCCGCATCAGACACTTTGAAAGCAAACAGAGTTCCGATCAGAACTGATATTCGTTTTGGAAATTTTTCGAACAAACAACTGTTATAAGCTTCTAAAATCGTTCTTAAAATAATATTATAACGGGTGATTTTTTTGCTACTTGGTTTTTGACGTTTATATTTTTGACAGGTCACACATGACAAATTCCACGAACATTTGACATTTCGATTCAGAATTGTTTGCCATTTCATCATGAATAGACTTACGCCTGAACAACGTTTGCAAATTATTGAAATTTATTATCAAAATTCGTGCTCTGTGAAAAATGTGTTTCGCAACTGCACGCGAAACCATGCATCATCACGTTTTGGCGCAGTCAATTGGCCACCAAGATCATGTGATTTGACCCCGTTAGACTATTTTTTGTGGGGCTATGTTAAGTCTATTGTCTTTGGGGACAAGCCAAACACGATTGCTGCCTTGGAAGCTAACATTGAACGCGTCATTGGTGAGATTCCGGCCGAAATGTGTGAAAAAGTTTGCCAAAATTGGACCTTCAGAATGGACATTTAAGTGAAATTATTTTTAAAAAGTAAATGGCAGAAATTGATTTATCGATCCAAATAAAAATTTCATTCACTTTTTACAAGTTTCTGTGTTTTTTTGAATTTTCAAAAACCAAGCTCTTAAAAAATCACCGTTTAGAAAAAAACGCCCTATTAATTTTGTTAGCTACACAATCTGCTTAGGGGCATGCTATAACATGGAAATTAGGAAAACGAATTATGAAAAAAGTTCTAATGGATAATTTATGATGTTTTCTCACGTTTTAAAATACAAATGCTAACTAATCGATGACGAATAACAAAAAATACTTGGAGTACAATAGCGCAAAATCTTAAACGATTTAGTAAAATGTTAAAGCCACTTTTAAAAATTTACTAAGCTAAAAAGATGATTGATCTAATTTTAAACGAGTTTAACGTTTTACTAAAGTTAAAATCACGGAATGGCTACTTTAACTTTTAGCAATTTGCTAAATCCATTATGGAATCTGATAGTTTATCAACCTTGCATGCGGGGTGCCCAGGTTCGAGTCCTGCTGGTGCACAATTTTTTTTCTGTTTTTTTTTTGTAAATAATGAAGTTAAAATGATGAAAATAGAAATAACTAATACCTTTTTAGAGCACATGTTGGGTTTTCATCAACATATAATTAATTTACAACGCATAACAACAATAATTGTGTTCATCAAAATTCAAACCCTACAAATGCTCAGCTTTCTGCTTAGTTAGCAATTTACTAGTTTAGAAAAGGTTTAAAAAATTTGAAATAGTTATTCAATCAATAAGCACTTAGGAAATTGCTAACTAGTAAAATATCAGGCCCTTAACAATGGGTTGTTTAAAATTTTGCGCCAATATTTTTTTTCTGTTAAACATGTATTTATTTATTTTCCTGATGAAAATTAATTTTTCCATTGCCATTTGACACACAATGGAACAAATCATTAAGGTGTTTATAGTTCCATTGTTTCTCACTCTATTACCCGTTACCCCTACTACACGCCAGTATCGAAGCACGTTTATGCAAAAATCAATCCGATTCGGTATGAACATTTACACTATTGTGCCCCAGTTTCAAACTTAAGATCAACTGAACCTTAAACTGAGCTTAAATTTTTGGTTTAATTCGTTCGGTTTCACAGTGAAATCTGATCTTCAGATCAGTTGAACTTCGTTTAACTATATCTTATGAAAATAGTTGGCAGCATTTTTCTTGCCTCGTCCTCCCTTTCTCTCTCTCTGACACAAAAAACACGCGAAATAACGAGAATAATAAATAAAATAATATTCAAAATCACAATAACAACTCGATAACATTTGAATACACAATTTTATTTTGATCATAATATTTTCTGAAAACAAAAACAATACAAACGCTAAACTGAAGCTTAAACGCCTGAATAATCTCGGTTAACTTCAACTACAAATTGAGGCTAGAAACGATACTGTGAAACCCAATAAATTTTTGATCTGAAGTTTAAACCAAAAGTGGAGTTTAAATTCGCACTGTGAAACTGGGGGCAAATGTCTGAACAAATTCACAAAACAAAGCGTCTGTATTAAAGGCATAAGTCCAATTCAATCGACGATCTGCGACTCATGATGCTCTGAAGCTTCAAGATTGAAAGCGTTGTGCAAAATTTGACAAAACGAATTGCCGAACACTGCCTTGCAACGATTTAAAACACATATGTAAATTTAGGTCCACAAATATGTAATTTCATTTAAATAGTTATTTATAGTCTATAGAAAGACTTTCCAATATGCCTATAGCGATTTCCGAACGCAATTATAATGGAGTTAATCGAGAGTGTCAAAACAAATATTTTATTGTTTGATCCAATTTGTGAATTGATAAATAATTGCCAACATTCACTGCTTCACCAGTTGACACTGCCAAGTTATGATTCGAATTAAAGGTTCCAAAACAGCTTGGAAATTACTATAAGTACCGTCTTCATAACTGTTTTAATATATATGCATTAGCATCTTACTTTTTCTAGTAAGTTCTAGTAGTTCTATTCAAAAGACAAATTAAATGGCAATTATTTTTTTGTAATTAATAATTTTCTTTCAAAAATGTTAAATTCGTATGGGCTTAATGAATGGGATTAGTTTAAAAATCTAAAGATGCCATTTTTAAAACATTATACGAAAAAATGTTACGAGCCCATTCAGCATAAAAATCAGCCGATTTTTATGCTTCCAATCTTCCAAACTTTCTCTGAAATTGCAAAAAAACTCCCACTTCATCCGCTGAAATTGAGCAAACCTTTTTAAAATGGTCGCTAATTCATACGCCCTTAAGAAATCGGTTATCCATCGGACGGTCAAAAAAATGTAAGCTTATTAGCTGTATAAGTTACATAAAGTTACGTGAAAAATGAGACGTAACTAATTTCAATTAATTACGAGTAACTACATGGGTAAATTACTCAGGGTAACTTACGTTGCCAACAGACGACCATAAACCATTATCGACTCTACATATGTATCGATATATGTATTAGACGTGTTTTTTTCTAAGCCCTGGGGAAATTGGACGAAAAAAACGATGAGTAGGATTAACAATTTGCATACTAAATCCAACAAGAAGTAATCCCCGGGGGTGCTTAGCTTAAACCCAGAGAATTCTCGGGGCTTAGCTATTGGAGAAGATAAAAACTGTGCTACCAAAAACTTTTTCACTAAGTTATCGATAAAATGTATAGAAACTTCAAAACTGACATTTTGACTTGTCAAATAATTATGAATTTTGTTTGGTTTGGTTGAGCTTTTGGTCTAAGTGTGTCAATTGTTTTCCTGACGACCATGTCAACCTAACTTAACCTACCTTTTAATATACATTTCGCAACACAACACCAAATCAATTTTAACATTTTCCGCTTTTGTATTGCCTCTATGGTGTCGTAGATTTTTTCCATATCGCCATGAGCACAACCTTCTACAGCGATTTTAATTTTTGCGTTTATTTTTATTATATGTATATTAAAACTTGACTGTGAAATTATTATTAAATAAAAAAGTATTTCCTGAAGTTGATATTCGTTCAATTTACAAGAATTGAATGAACTACAAAACAAAGGTTTCTCTGAGAAAATTGTTTTCGGCTGCGTTTTGTTGTAAACGGGAGCAACCCAATACAGATTCTATGCTACATCCTAGGAATACTTCAATCTTCTTGGTCGTCGTCTGCTCTTGCTCAGAGCTATATTCCTAACCCTAGGCCTCCACTTGAAATAAATGATTGCAAGAAATGTGTCATGCAGTCAATATTTCTTGTGGAGGCCCCTTATGTCTGGAATTTTTTTATTTTTAGACATAAGAATTTGTATTTATTTCTTGTCTTCTTAGAAGAAATAAACGGAGAAATAAAATTTGACGTTTCATGACACCCCATATTAATCGTGCACAAATTTCTCACAAAACATTTAATCTTGTTCATAGTTTGCTTATTTTCATTTTAAATTTTAATAATTCATTTCAAAAACAGATTATACCTATTCTAAAGTACATAAAGGGATCAGCGCTTCTTTTAGAAAATTAAATTTCACGATATATGTTTGCCCACATAGCAAAGAAGTATAAATTTTTAGTAGTAGTGTCTGCTATAATATCCGAAATAAATATTTCTAATGGAGTCGCGGCCTAATGACATAGGAACTGAGCGTCCCGTCCCGAATAAGCAACTCGACGACTAATATCATGTCACCAGTGAATGAAAAATGGGGTAGTTTTCAAGTAGTTGAATTCTATGTACTATTTGTGAAAATTAAAATTAAAAGAAAATTACATCGGCTTAAAACAATTTCCAAAATACTTGATTTAAATTTTCAAATTACTTGATTCACATTTTCTTGTATAAATAGTAATTAACTTGGTTCTTTTTATGTTATTTTAATAGAAAAGTAGTTTAAATTCCATAAATATATCGAAGTTACACAAAACAAATCAACCCGAAGATTTTTAGAAGGATGAGGATGAGGCATACAGTGAAGTTTGTTTTTTTTCTTGCATTACAGCTGTTCTTCAAATGTCATCTTGCAAATTAATAGTGCTGCCAAGTATTTCACTAAGCGCCTTGGTCGTTTTTTTCCGCCGGGGATTGCAAAAAAACGCACCTATTCACCTCAATTACCGATGTCGTCTCGTTTTTTCGACGTCTCTCGTTTTCTCTGTCGTGTCGTTTTTTAAATTGCATTCCATAACTTTTTCGACGCGACTATTTTGTAGTAGATTTTTAAACGATGAAAAAGTAACAAACATATGTCAAAATCAAAGGAAACCTTAAAGTCTACATACACAATTATTGATCGAAGGTCCACCTAAGGAAAAGTTTTGTTTTTTAATTATTAGTAGATAAATCAATAATTAAAATGATAAGTGTTGAAATGTATTATAACTCAAGTAGCGATAGTGAGGAGGATGAAGAAGGAGGAATGCGGGATTTTCAAACCGCACAATTACTAATAAAAAGGAAGCAGATAAGACAAAAGTCAAATCCATTTGACTTGCCAGAAACAAAGTGAGTTCATATTTTAAATTAAATTGTAGCTATTAAATGAAATGTTTGTACCCTTTAACAGATTCAAAAAGTACTTTAGATTATCCAAGGAAGCATTTAAATATTTATTGGATGAAATAAGTGACAAAACAAGGATTCGGCAACGTTCATCATCGGTTCCAACAATATTGAGGCTCGCAGTCACCTTAAGAATATTGGCAGAGGGAAGTTATCAACATGGCGCTGGAAATGATTTCAATTTGGGCTTAGCCCAACCAACAGTCAGCAAGTTTTTTAAAGAAGTGATTGATATAATTGAAGTTCATATTTGCCCTAAATGGATTCAATTTCAAATGACCGAAGCGGAAAAATCTGAAGCAAAACTTTGGTTCTTTAACAAGACTGGATTTCCTGGCGTCATTGGATGTGTAGATGGCACACATATACGAATTTTCACGCCCAAAAAAGAAGAACAACATTTTTACTACAACAGAAAAGGTTTCTATAGCCTTAATGCGATGCTAGTGAGTATTTTTGCATTTTTGCCGAAAAGATATTTTTTTCAATTCAATTTCAAGGTTTGTGATCATAAAATGCGCATTCGTTACATTGATGCAAGGCATCCAGGAGCGAGTCATGATGCACTTGTATGGAATTCAAGTGAAATAAAGGAAAGGCTGGAAGATAATTTTAATAACGGTGAAAGAAATACATGGCTATTAGGTAGTTAAAATACTTTAATGTTGAATTTTAATTATAGTCACTTTTTTAAAAACAGGTGATGCAGGATACCCACTCGAGCCTTATTTAATAACTCCTTTTAGAGCCACACAGGAAGGAAGTCTTGAAAGTAATTTCAATACAAAGCACTCATCGACCAGAAATGTAGTTGAAAGAACAATTGGCGTTTTGAAGAATCGTTTTCGTTGCCTACTCAGCGCACGACAGCTGCATTACAGTCCTCAAAAAGGAACCCAAATCGTGAACGTGTGTTCAGCTTTGCACAATATTTCAATCAACTACGGATACGGAACTGATATTCTTCCAGATGAAATGAATATATCTGACGATGTCGAAGTTGAAAACAGTATTCAAGATACTAATAATAATAACTCAGCGGGAGCTAGAATTAGAAGCCAAATAATGAACGCCATCATAAATTCATAATTTTTTTTTATTAAGGAGAAAAAAAATCATTTTATAACTTATGTACATAGTTAACAAAAAATAAATATTAAAAAAAAAAATAAAGGAATTATATTATTTGTGATTAACAGGTATTTCAATGGTTTGTTAAGGCACGGATATGATTATAAAACTAGTATTTTGTTACTTGTTGATATGTGTCTTGAGTGCAAGCTTCTTTTCTTGGATTTCTATTTGTTTCCTTTTTATTTCCAGATCCATCATCTTTATTTTATTTGTTTCTTTTCTTTGTTCTTCTTTTCGCTCCATCTCTTTCTTATAAATTTTAAATGTTTCCTCTTGAATTTTCAGACGTTTTATGACTCTCCTAGCATTATCCTCCTTTAATTTATATGACTTTCTTATATACCTCTCCATTCTTTAATATGTCCTTCTATGTTTTTTATATTTTCGTTTATGCCGTTTAAGGTTGTTTCCTGGAGTTCGCATTGTTTCTCCAAAAGCTTAGCTCTTCCTTGCTTAAAAGCGGAAGCGTGCCGTCGTTTTTTTAATGCTGGCTCTTCAGTTTCATGTATTTGTGTCTGATGTTGTTGCACTGGAACTTCATCCTCAAATTCGGCGAAACTAATTATGTCTGCATCTGCCTGAATTTGTGTTGATGCAGGCTCGAATGCAGTTGGCAAGGGGTTTTGAAGCAAATTGGGCTGGGATACACCAATTGCATTTCCACTTGGGTTCAACCACTTTTTATAGTTGAGCAAATCTGATACAGCCTCCTCAAGTGGAGATAAAATTTTGCAACTGGTTCGGACCTCCCCCAGTTGCTTTAATTTCATTTGAATTGTGGAGTATTTTTTTTTTAACTTTAAATTTGAAGTCGGCCCAAACCTTTTGCCAACCATCTCCATCTCTAACTGGAGGACCCTTGCTGTTCAGCTGCTCAGCTATGTTATTCCACTCCATTTTTAAATTTTTTTTTTCTATCCCTTTCAAAAACCCCCTAGCCAACTGCTCGTGCCTCTGCATCAGCTCTACGAGCGTCTGGAACTGGTTTTGATTTGTTAATTTCAACTGCAAATGTAAACAAATATGTTCTTGTTATATTTATCGTAAAAAAAAATAATAATTTATTCCAATAAATTTATATTTAACAAGAATACTTACAGTTTTGCGACCATCCATTTCTCCGTCGTGAGCAAATTTTTGAACGAGAGATACCGTCGTTTTTTTTCATAGTTTTAGTTTTCTTACGACTTACAGAATGTAGAATGAAACCGTTCAACTACATTTGACGTTTACACACGACACAAAAAAACGAGTGACAACCATTGAAAACGACATATGGAATGCAGATTGAGTCGTGTCGTATATTTTGCTGTCGTTTACGACTTCGGTAATTGGGGTGATTGTTTCGCGACGTGCCAAAGGGGCATATTTCCACACAACACAAATTGTCAATGCATAATGACGTTTGACGCCATTTGCATACAATTACGACATATTGGATGATCTAACTTTTGTCGATTGGTAGAAAAATAATTCGGAATAAACTGAATTTATCATTTTTTACAACGTTACATCCCCAAACTATATATAGAAGTACGAGTACGACCTAAGATGTGATATATGATGATGATGACAAACTATCCGAGTACCTACAGTATCTTATTTTTCGATTGTATATTATTTCAATTTTATTAAAATACCTTTGTCTTGTTTGTTCTGTTTCTGGTTCTTATCCATTGTTGTTTGCGCACTTATAGGAATTTAATTTTTTTATTTCATTATTTTATTTTTATCAAGTTTCATTGCTGTACATTTCATTCAGCTTGAAAAATAAATAAATACTCGTACCTTCTACTCGGTGAGCCTCGAGAGAGGGTTTGTTTAAGTTTAGTTAAGTTTTTTTGCCTTGTTTTTTTTTTTTTTTTTATTTTTTTATTTTGGAGGGCGAAAGTGTGTGTATGGAGCGAAAACCTAAAAGAATTAAACGTTAAAATAAATAGAGCGAGTTCACTTAGCGTGGCATTTTAAACCGGTATATTTACATATATACATACCTACCTTCTACATATATTAGGTATGTTATTTTGTTTTTGCTTTTAAATTATGCAATTAGGTAGCGATTTTTTTTGTTTGTTCATTCATATTATGAGCATTTTGCAAAATATGTTGAACCGAATCGGTTTTGATCGCGTGGTAGTTTTAAGTTATTTAGAGAGCTCAGGAAAACTTCCATTAAAAGTTAAGGTAGGTAGTAGGTATTATAGTGTTGCACTAATTTCCCTGTTTCGATGATCTATTAGCAGGTAGAGGTATATCACGTTGATATGTATCTAACCACAAAGAATGTTAACTCAGGTGTACATTATACTATAGGAAACTCATTCAATTTAGTTTTAACAATCAGTGATTACTTTTTAATTAGAATGGAAACTAGAAAGTAACAATAGGGATGGTTCCCACGCATATGTATCTACCTATTTATGGTAAGAATCTGTATTTTAAACAATGAAGCGAAAATATAAAATAATTAGGTACCCATTCGGAAAAATCTTATCAGCAATGTGTACGTATCAAAACTTGGGAATTGAGGTGCTTGCAAAGAGATTAATAAGGGAGAGAGAGAGTTTCGCTTACTTATAATTATTAATTATATAATATAATATAATTTTTTTTTAGCTAACAAAATTAGGTACAAATTAATTTTTGTATCCAAGGTTCATCCCAAACTGTAGTCCCATTTTTATGTGAGCGTGGCTAAAAAAAGAAGATGTAGGTACTTGTAGAATCGTATATGTATGTTGATATTTTTGAAAAGAAAACCCAACTAAAAATTAATTTCTTTTCTTCGATTTGTTTTAATTACAAAGATAGATAGAAGTTAGGGTTACCAAAACTGTCAATGTGGTTCATGCATAATATTTTAATTTGTAATCAATAAGAAACTTAAAATTAAACAAAAAATCATAAGAAATAATGGAGTAAGCTTGTTTTGTGTGATGTAACAGAGACAGACGGGAAAAAAACAAACACATAAAAATAGAGATTGACGCCGGCCGGTTGTTCTTCCTCAGTAGATAATAAATATTTATAATTTTAATATTTTGCCAGTTCAGTGTTCCAGCGTGTTTCATAAATAAATCGGAGAGCTCTGAAGAAATTTTGCTCAGAGCGTACTTGGCATGTCCAAGCTCTGCGCAGACCTCAAAAACTATTATTGAAAAAGCCCTGAATTCATTCATTCTGACTAAAGTGACTATATGAATAAATATTTATATTGTCTAATAATTGTTAGTTTTTACAAAAAAAAAAAAAATTTCTGACGGGTATTGGCGCTCACTTTTTGGAAATTACCCTCAGAAAGGCTCTCAAAATTTTGGCAACGCTGGAAGGGACTCAAAAGTCGCCAACTGAATTAAAATAATTTTAAAGAAATGATTCTTCTTATTTTTACTTATTTTCATCTCCCTGAAATTAATTAAATAACTACATTTTTAACAGTAGGCACTATAGGTTTAATTCTTCTACTTTATTTGCTGCTTTATGAGGGGTAATAATAATAAAGCTCTGCAATGTTTGAAAAATAAAATGCACGACTGGATCGCACGAACTTTCTCTTAGGTTCGATCACATCGTATGCAAAATCCTTCTATTAAGAATCTAAATATATTTTTAAAGTCGTTTTTTACTTAAGTTTTTATATAGAATTTTTTAAATATTTTTCTAAAAAATGACAATTTAAAATATTTAATGATATAAACTTAAATACAAAATTTCAAAAAAAACATCCACCCGTTCTCAAAAATAAAAATATATTTTTTTTTCAAAAATCCAAAAAAAATATTTTACGAAAATTGTGGTACGCAGTATTATATTTGTAAGACCTCCTCTACAAAAATTTTGATCAAAATCTGTGTCATGAGAAAGTTTAAAATCAAAAAAATCGTTGCATGGCAGGTACCGTTAATAACAAAATGTAAACCTACATGGAGACTATACCTATATTTTTTTTAGCAAAATCGTAAAAGCCGTTTTGGAGATAATTAAGATGGTAGAAAAATTGTACAGCAGATATCCTTAGTTTTGGGCCTAGAAAAACGATTCAAAAATGTATTTTCGACAATTACCTAAAAGACTAAAATACCAATTTTAAAGAAAATCGCGGCAGCCGTTTAGGTTGTAGAGCGTTGTACAGACAGAGTGAGACAGATAGACAGACGGAATTGCGGGACCCACTTTTTTGGTGTTCTCTATCATCGTAATTTCAAGTTTGATTACAATCTCGAGTTCGATTTTTTTTCTAAATGCAAAACTTGCCCTATAATAGGGCCTACATATTTTATCGCAAGTAAAAATGGATACAATATTGAAGGGTGATTGAGTGACACAAATCAGAAAATGGAGGCAATTGAGATATTGGACTAATTCCTCGGAGTTAGATAATAAATTTTACTTATTTACTGACTTTAAAGTTTGTTTTTTTTTTCATTTATTTGTCTTTTATAACTTTGTTAATTATTTTCGATAATCTAAGTCCGCCTTTCCCACAGAGATATTGCCAGTAATTTGGTACACACTCACCATGACAGCTTCTATCTGCTTCTGACTTGCGATAATATTGCCCAATAAGTTTTGGATTTGGAAAAAAATTTAACTCTAACGATTTTGATAAGAAAAACAAATATGTGAACTACTATAAATATAATCTACATTTTGGTTAACATTTTTTGTACATTATATTGTTATTAACGGTACATGCAATACAACGATTTTTTTGATTTTGGATTTCTCATAAATGACTAAACGGATTTCGATAAAAATTTATTTTCCCTGTGATTTCTAAATAATACTGCATACCAAAATTTTCATAAACTATTTCATTGGATTTAAAAAAAATATATTATTTTTTTTTTTTGAAAATTCAACATTTCCAAAATTGGTGGGCGATTTTTTTTTTAAATTAAGTTTTTAAATTTATATTATTAAATAAGTAAAATGTTCATACTAAAAAAATGTTTAGAAACAAATTTTACGAAGTTTTGTAATTAAAAAATTAAGTTAAAAAATACTAAAAACATATTGACCTTTTTCTACTAAAAATCTTGTGCTTAAGATATGATCCAATCGTGTATTTTCTTCTTTTTTTGTGTGTTGAAAGTTGTTTCGCCCAATTGTTACCTTGAGAAGAACGAGCGATTTTCAATTATAGTTGCTGAACGTAAACGAAAATTGATAGCTCGTTTTCGATTATTGATCAATGATCGACAACCAGAATACCCAATTTTTGTGAAAAAGTGGATTAAACAATAGGAGTTTATTATTTCAGGTTGAAACTTAAGAAATACGAAATACTGCTATTGCATTCGAAACCACACATTAATTTGCTCCGATAACTCCGTTGCTGTTCAAACTTAAAATTTTACTACAAATCCACCCAAAGACTTACTAAAAAACAATCTAACTTTATTATCCAAATTCAATCCGATATCAAACAGTCTTAGTTTAGTTATGGTTAATTATAATTAAATAAAATTTTAATGTGTTTTGACGTATCTAACAACGTTTCGGGTGAACCCCCATTTTTTTATGTTTAGGTTTAATTTCGTACATTTCCGCAAATTTATTATTCAAAAAAAAAACTCTCAAATTAACCTATTTTTCGCCACAACTTACTTGCAAACCTGTTAATGAATGATTACCCCAAAGAATGCCAGAAATAAAATAAAATAAAATAAAATATAATAAAATAACAACATTCACCAAATTGTGAGTAAAATTCGTTTTATGAATTCGTTTCGGGTGAAAATAAGAACAAGGCAAAACAAAAATGCTCAACCGTAACGAAAAAAAAAGGTAAAATATCGGCTCTGATCAAAAATCAAAAACGACCTTGAGAGTGTCAAAACGAACGATCACCAACTGGCTTCACTGGCAATAAAATACAAAAAAAAACAACATCAGAACAGAGTTACTTGAACAAAACATGTTAAAATGTTAAAAGACGTAAAAACGTTAATAAAACGGAAAATAAAAATATTTCTATACCTATAAACAAATGTGAGTGAATAAAAAAAAAAAAAAGTGGCGCTTTTTTCGAATCAGCATGACCTAATCAGAATGGAATTAAGTTCTGAGAGGTATTACTAACATATTATACCTACACTGCACTACTGGTTCAGCAACTTGAAAATATACAGATTATATGCTTCGCCTTAGCACGACCCATGTTACGATTGTTAATTAAATTGTCTTCGATACAAAATAAAATAAAATAAAAAATCAACAATCTGACATAGTTTCATTTTGTTACCAGTTTATGTTTTTTTTTCTTGTTCGATTAGAGTAGACGAAAAGATAGGTCAATTGGCAGAAAAGTTGTTTGAAATATATTCGAGTTCTTATAACGGGTGATTTTTTTGCTACTTGGTTTTTGACGTTTATATTTTTGACAGATCACACATGACAAATTCCACGAACATTTGACATTTCGATTCAGTATTGTTTGCCATTTCATCATGAATAGACTTACGCCTGAACAACGTTTGCAAATTATTGAAATTTATTATCAAAATTCGTGCTGTGTGAAAAATGTGTTTCGCAAGCTACGTGCGGCAAAATTGTCTTCAGCGACGAGGCTCATTTTTGGCTAAATGTATACGTGAATAAGCAGAATTGCCGTATTTGGAGTGAAGAGCAGCCAGAGGCAATTCAGCAGCTACCAATGCATCCCGAAAAATGCACTGTTTGGTGCGGTTTATGGGCAGGCGGCATCATTGGGCCGTACTTCTTCAAGGACGATGAAGGCCGCAGGGTTACGGTCAATGGAGAAAGGTACCGTTCGATGATAACAGATTTTTTTTTGCCGAAAATGCAAGAATTGATCTCGGTCGACATGTGGTTCCAACAGGACGGTGCCACATGCCACACTGCACGCGAAACCATGCATCAATTGAGAGGCGAATTTGGTGAGCAGTTGATCTCACGTTTTGGCGCAGTCAATTGGCCACCAAGATCATGTGATTTGGCCCCGTTAGACAATTTGTTGTGGGGCTATGTTAAGTCTATTGTCTATGGGGACAAGCCAAACACGATTGCTGCCTTGGAAGCCAACATTGAACGCGTCATTGGTGAGATTCCGGCCGAAATGTGTGAAAAAGTTTGCCAAAATTGGACCTTCAGAATGGACCACCTGAAGCGTAGCCGCGGGCAACATTTAAGTGAAATTATTTTTAAAAAGTAAATGGCAGAAATTGATTTATGGATCCAAATAAAAATTTCATTCACTTTTTACAAGTTTCTGTGTTTTTTTGAATTTTCAAAAACCAAGCTCTTAAAAAATCACCGTTTAGAAAGAATTAAACTTCTATAGCTGCATTCAGGTTTAATAATTAATGCCCGGTTTCACCAAACTTCTTTACATTTTAATTTGGATTTTATTTAGAATACTGATTTCTCTGTTTGCAAATTAAAATTAAAATGCTGATTAAAATCGATTTCCATTTAATTATTATAATTTTTGTTTACATTTTTTTTTGCACGCATGCAAAGTCCACTTTGGCGTTGAGACAACACAATCGCGTCACTACGGCTAGAGGGAAAGTATATATATATAGTTTAAAAGCTTTATAATTTAAGTTAAACGTTTTAAAATGGCCATTAATTATAAAATTATTTGTATGTGCATATGTGGGTATGTACATTTTGATGTAACTAGCCATAAATGGAAACTTTAAAGCGGGGCTTGGTTTGACTAAAGATTGGCCATACCCATGCATGATGGCTTTTTTTTTGTAAATTATTTGCTACCGCCAATTCAAATCACGTTTTTGTTTAAATTAACTGAAATCAAGTTATTGTTTCTTCGGATTTAAGAATTTTGGCTGAAACAAATGTGCCGTGTATGTACCAACATCGTTTTCAAAATATAAATTCAATTTAAAATTCAAAATGCGAAGACTTCTCGCAATCATAAATTATAAAAGACGAGAAGTATTTTAATAATATCATACCAATGTTGGCATTTATTTTAGAATATAAATATGTATGTACCTTACCTATACATTTTGGTGTTTATGGTTTTTTTGGTTTAAATAGCACTCAGCCAGCAGAAATAGAATAAATATAACAGATCTTTTGTTTATTGTTTTTCGATGACATAATAACAGTAAGGATTTATTGACGAAGGGTATTTCAAAATTAATGTTCCTTTTTTTCAAGAAATCAACTGAATTAATTTAGGCCGATACATTAAGTATTTAAATTATTATTATGTATCCATTTACTATTTACTATTGTAGACAGGATGGACAATTAAAATAAGAATATTTAACGCACTGTTTAACTGGTTTAATAACCAACAAAAATGCCTTTGTTAAAATGGCATTCACGTTGGTTGCAGCCAGTGTGGCCAATTTAGCATTTTTGCTGCTAAATTTAGCAGGAAAAGTTTGCTTTTAGGATTTTTTTTTTCAAATCCTGTCGGCAGTTTTTGTTAGCAGGAAATTTGGTTTTAGCAGGAAATCTAAAAGGTTTTCATATTTCTCAATCATCAAATAAAATATTACTTTAAAAAAATGAAACTCAATCAAACATATTAAATGCGTGTCGCCAATTACAGGGGGCGTCATTCCGTAATTCGATTATCGTCAGACGATATCATCTGAATTATAGTGATGCCTTTATTTGTTTCACGTAAGTCGATAATCGTCAAAATGCTAGCGTTTGGACGATAGCTAAATAGGTATCGTCTTGCATTAATTTTGAAGTTTGTTGGTGACTGTAGTTGAATAATTGAGTAGCCACATGTTGTTTTTTGCCTATCTGTTGTATTTGCAAATTAAAGTTAAAATGTTTCGGCGCAGCAATTTTCTTGTATTAGAAAGTGGAAATGCAAGTTTATTAAAACGCAAGTTGGGAGAAAATACAATTAATCCGAATGCGAAGCAACGTTGCTGAATTGGCATTATCGTGCACTTTTGGCACTTTTTAATTTAAATGGCACTGTGGCACTCAAACGCTTCAAATGGCACTCTAGGAATCGAAGAGCAAATGTTTTCAAATATATCCAAGTTCATGATCAGACTTTTAGTTTTACCACATGGTAGCGCATCAAAAAGGGTTTTTTCCACGCTTAAATAATACAAACCCTATAGTAAAAATCGACTTTTTTGTAGAGTATTAGAGTAATAAAATTACTTTTTCGTTTAATGGAATAATATAGGCTAAAACTTAGAAGTAACAGAAAATTAAGAAACACGTGAACGAGAAAATTGTTCGTCTACTCTAAAGATAACGTAAAGTATACTTTATTTGTGAATAGGACATCATAAGTTAAAAGGGTAGTCCCCAATTGATAAAAACAGACTTCGTTCATATTTTTAAACACATTTTTGGTAACCAAGACTATGTATCTATTTCGTTTAAATTTGTGGTTTTAAGTGGGGAGATTTTTTGTTTTTAGTTATGTTTGGACAAACATGTTCTATTAAAAAAAAACAAGTTTTAAGTTTGGAACCGGAAGGGAAATGCTGCCATCTTAAGAATAATAATTTATTTTATTTTGTTCAATAGCTTCCAAGAGCTTTAATTTTCTCAAAATTTTCTAAGAACTTCTTTGTAGACTTCTTGTAGATTCAACTTATCATTTTTAAACTCAAGTCTTAGACACATAATTCTTTTCGCCTGGTGACAACATTTGACGTTTTGTGCCAAAAAATCCGCCGCCATTTAATTGCATGTTTTGATAGCTTTTAATAATAATTTTAAATTATTATTGAAATGTTTTCCAGAAGTTTTTCATGAGTACATTTTCTTACTGCTAGTAAATATTTGTTCTGCGGTTCTGTCTTAGTTTAAGATTTTAACTCAACGATATCCACGGATTAAGTGAACTTCAATCAACAGTTAGGGGTTCAATTATGTGTTACGAATAATAATAATTGTTGAACCATGGTTGAAACTCACTTTAATCCATTAATGAATTCGGAATGTTAAAATATTCAAACAAGGTACAACGCCAAAAAATGGTAGATATATTTATACAACTGGCCCTTAAAATACAAGAACACCTTACGTAATTTTTTAACTCTACGAAACCTTCGATATTCGTGAAGGTTATCAAGAGTACGAACGTAACAACTATAACTTCATTCGATTCTCGAATAAATGTCACAAATCTATTCGCAGCTGGGTTTTGCCTTTCATTTTATCGGCATCTGGATTTTGTATACGTGAGTTAAAATGTCTGGGATATTCCCGATAGGTTCCAGAATGTGTAAATTTTGCTGCGGATAGCTTTTGCCATAAAAAAACATGGATATAATGTTTCATCAGCACTCTTCAAGACATGGCCTCGAGTTTAAATGTGAAAATTGATGGCCGGTAAATATTTATCTAATATTTCCCATTGTCTTAAAGGCAAAGATAGAAAAAGGGTGTTAAGTTATTAAAAATACAATTTTTTTACAGTTTGTACTTATCTATTTTTATTAACGACAAAAATGTACTTAAAACGGTTCAAAATATTCCACACCAAAATAAACAGACAAAATTCAAATTGTGCCGATTACAGTTTTGTTTATTTTTCTTTGTTTATTTTCTTAAATACAATTTAACCTCAAACCTATTAAAACAAAATTCCTAACGAAATAGAACAGGTACAATCATTAATACACTTATGCAGTTTTATTTGTTTTTTTTTTTTTTTAACGCATACCACCTTTAAAATAACCTATGACATCATTTACCATTTTTTATTTATTTTTGTATCATTTGTCATTGCACGGTAAATTAAGTATAGTAATTCACCTGTATAAATACCGTCATTTATTTATTTCATATTTTCTGTTATGTAGGTACCTAACTTGCTGAGTTTTATTTCATGCTAATTTTCATGAAATTTTTGATAATTTATTTATTTTTTTTTAAATTGTCTGAATTGGAAATATTTGTAGTAGATTATGTGTAAGCGCTATGAGACAAGCATGCTGTTGTTCATAATTTTCTGGGAAATAAATCGACACCGATGCCAATGGATCAATGAATTAAAATATATATACAGGTATTGGTATGGACATACATAGGTACCAAGTTATGGATGAGTTGTGAGTAATTTATCGAGTAAGTAATTTTTAATGATTTAAAGTCTGAACAAGTGTTTTGTATTAATTGCGTCACTCTTGACTCTGTGGCTTCAGGTAGAAAAATTTATGTTAAAGGAAATGTCTTTTCATGTGTCATAGTTTTTTTTAGACTATTACAAGTTTTACGTATTTATTGGTTTATTCATTTTTCTCAAGTAGATAGGTAGGTATTTAAGACAAGTTATGACTTCGAATAGTAGTGAAAATCTGGGAAAGAGGTCCACCTGTCTGTGGCCTCGTACAATTAGGTCAGTTTATTTTTGTTTATTACCTACGATGTCTTAAAGAATACAGAATAGCTGTAACTAGGTAAAAAGGTATACCTTTTCACGATTAACCGCAAAGAGAAAGATTATAACCGGAAATGAATGGTTGCCGTTTCCGATTGTATTGTATGATGGAAAATTATTAAATTAATGGACTAACATTTTCCTTTTAATTTACATTAATTTTTAATTTGTAAACGAAAATTTTAACAATTTGTATAACAGTTTTTTTTTTCAAGTAGTTGAAAATATTTTAGACTTTTAAAATATGGAACGAAGAGATTCAAAAGATGTATCCGACTTGAAGTAAGACCCTGAACAAAAAATGTTATTTACAATAATTTAGGGAACTTTAACTGGAATGCTAATCAAGAACTTTGTGTTTAAAACCTAGATTATATACCTTAAGGTCAAGAAACACAGTTTCCCTTCATTTCAAGTCAAGTATGCCTTTGTGTCAGAATTATCAGCTGTTATTTATCTACCAATTCAACTTTATATAAATTGTTTGTGCCGTCAAGTTATTGTAAAATAATATTTTGCCCAATCTACAACGGTTTTGTGAAGAAATTTTGGAAATTGGTTATGATGGTGAGAAATTTGTACGATCTATCAAAAAAATAATCTTATATCACGAATAAAATTTGAGTTACTTTTGATGCAAGACAACTGAAGGTAAATGTTTAAGGTAAATTTTGTATATACTCAATAGAGCGAGTTTTTTAATGGAGACAACTGAAGTTCCAACTTGGACATAAATGACATGTGAAAAATCAGCTAAGTCTCTTAGTTAAATTAGCATTCAATGAATGCAGTTCAATTCATATGAAGTCCCTGGTGTCGTTTAAACCAATCGTAAAAGTTTTTGAAAAAAGTTGATTAAAAATTAATCTTGAAGTGTTTTCACCATAGAAATAAAATGCACGCCTGGATCGCAGGAACTTGCTCCTATGTTCGATCACATGGAATGCAAAGGATTTCTATTAAAAATCTAAATATATTTTTAAAGTAATTTTTTACTTTATTTTGTATACACAAAGTTTCTTTAATTTTTTTCTAAAAAAAAAATTGGTATGACAATCTTAAATATTTAATAATATAAACTTAAAAACAAAAAATTAAATCGGATTAATCAAAGAAAAAATAATTCAAAATTCTGAAATAAATACTTAAACTAATTTGAGCTCGAAAAAAAGTTCGACGTTTTATTTCTTGTATAAATTTGAATTTATGAGAAAAAAAAATTAAAAATCTGTGCAGCGGATTTTGGGAAATTTTTTTTTTAAAAAACTTTTTGAAAAAAAATTTAAAAAAAAATTCAAAAAGTCCAATTTATTGGTATTCAGCAAATACATATAACTATAATTTTTGAAAAAAATTATTGAGCAGTTTTCAAAATATAAATTTTTAACATTTTTTTTTAATTCTTTTCAAAATACAAAAAAATATTTATTAAAAATATTGGTACGAAGTATAAATTGGGCAACCTAAACCTATATACGTGTGAAATTTCGAGAGAATCGGTCGAGCCATTTATGAGATAGTCGAAATAAAAAAAACGGTCCTATGGAAAGTACCGTTTTAAGACATTTTAAAATTTTTTTTTCCAATCATACGATCGGCCGTACCTAAAAAGCGGCACTGTTTTTTTTTAAATCAAAGTCGTTAGAGGAGTTTCCGAGAAAAATAGGCTTTAACGTATTGGTTTTATGGCCAGTACCGTTATTATTTGAGCTAAAAAAAAATCAATTTCCCTCTGTACAATACCTAAAAAACTCTATTTACCAAGTTTGAAGCAATTCGGCCCACCGTTTGGGCTGTAGGTGTCTATACATACATACAGACAGACTGACAGACAGACATAGGACAGAATTTTTAGACCATCTTTTTTCGTCTTCGCTATCATCGTAATGTCATGTTTGATTGTTATCTCAAAACTTTTTTTTCGACGAATGCATAACTTGCCTTATCCTATAATCGCAAGTAAAAAGAGATTATTTTGACCTTTTCTATACCTTCATCTCTTTCTAACAGTCGCTACGTGACCTTAACAAGATGGATTCCTTGTTTTCTGTATGGAGAATTGACATTTGGATGTGCGCATTCTGGCCGCGTTCCACAAAATAATGTTTGTTTGGAGTGAAAATAATGTTGAGAAAATAATTCCCTACTTTTAAGAAGATTTCAATGAGATTAATTTCTAATCTTCGTTTAAGGGGATTAAAATTTGCATGGGAAATCTTCAAAATTAAAAAGATTTCGAAGAAGATTTATGGTAAGTCCACATAAATCTGGATTTAGTGGTAGGTGAAAACGTAGTATAAAGCTAATGATCTTTAGTTTATAGTTTCAAATGTCAGACTCAATTTTTATTTACAAATTATTAAGGATGTCAAAAAATGTCAAATGCACTTTATACCTCGAAGAAACCCAAATAATAAAGAAACAGACCTAAATTATACTCCTTCAAAATGATCTCGGTGGTGACATCTCGGTGGTTTGGTTTCGGTTTTTTTTCGCTAGAAGAATTAGGTATTATTTTATTTTATTCTTTTTTAGTAGTTACAGTAAAACCCGGATAAGTGTCTCACGCTAAGTGCCCTACTTTAATATGCACTTATGCGGGTTAGGCAGTTATAAAAAACCCGCTTAAGTGCACATAAATACTTATCTCAATATTTACATATACAAAAATTAAAACAAACATTTTTGATTAAAAAAAAAAAAACATTTAATTCAAAAAAGCTTTTTCCGGCCTTTAGTCCATAAAATTTGCGTTTCGTCCGGCGATCTCACTTGAACTGATCAATTGGCTAGTAATGGCCTTACCAATACGCACTTTTTGTTAAGTTCAGTTTATCTTATATGGATTTTTCGACAAAAAACAATATGAAATATATCCAACAAGACTAAAAATCGGAAGATTTTTCCCTCGGGCAGACAAAGATAATTGGGCAGGTGTTTTGTATTATATTTAATCAGACTTGTTGAATTATTGATTCAAAATAGATTTTAATGGCAATTGGTTCAAGAATTATTGTAGTAGATTAAGATTATTACTTTTTTACTTATGAATTATAATGCATTAAACGAAAGGAAGCGCGGAAAGAAAACCAACTTGTTTATTTTATCAGCTGATTTCAGATGTGAACGTAAAAGAATTTTTGTCAGGTAAATTTCAATAGGAGTATACAAAGTAAAAGGCAGTAAAACGAAGCGGAAGGTACTTATACGATGAGTTTTATGTGAAAAAATAATATTGGTTCTAAAAAAATAGGTACGTAAGCGGGTCAGGCACATAAGCGATAGGCACTTATCCGGGTATAACTTTACATATTGTACTCATGTAATATGTTCAATTTTTAGAATATTCACACGTTTTTTCGCGAAATTCTATGCGCGTTAAAATATCAAACCAAAATTCAGAGAAGAATACGTATGGTTTATATACCTGCATTTCGTTGGAATAGAAATCGTTCATTTTTCAGACTTTGTTTCCCCCTCAGGAAAAAGGCGACTTTAAGACTTTTAGGTGATACTTGGAAAAAAATATTATCCAAACGTCAAAATATAGTTTTTTGCTTACCTGTGAAGCTATAAACTGTAAAAATCAATTGAAGGCTGGCTCCGATTAAAATGGATTTAAAAACCACTAAAAATTCAAATTTTATCTTGGAAATACGGCTCTTCAAAAGTGTCTGATAACCTTACTTTGCAGCCTATTTTTCACGTATCACACAGTAAAATAATAACAAAGAAATAAAGGCTAAGGATAAAACAAAGACCAAGACGAAACTGTACATTAAAATTTTAGCAAAAAATGGCGAGACCAAGATCGAGCCGAGACTTGGTTATGCGAGACCAATATCGAGATAAGACTGATATTTTTCGATTCTGACGATACCGAGACGAGACTAACAAAAGTCTCGCCTTGTCTCTTCTCGTTGCCAGCCCTATTGCTGACAACTGATCTAGTGTTTGCTGAACAATTGAAATAGGTACATTTGTGCTAACATAATGGCCGCCGCTATTTCTGGTAACCATTCTTTAGCTAGTTTAATCTGATTTACGCATTACTTCTCTGAATTGCTGCTCATCCCGCTCAGTCCCGAGCTGTTCCCATAAGAAATATTAGGTCCCTTCAAAACTACATTAGATAATACTGAATATTTGGCCAGTTCAGAAAACTGAGATCTCACATATGTATTTTCTACCGTCACAGACCAACTATCCGTCGAAGTATTTTTCTTTCAAAAGAACCCAGTATCAACTCTGCATTTCTGCTTATCATCCAGAATAAGGGTTTTATAGAGCTTACATTTTGTCTTCCGCGTGAGAAATTTTGAACCTATTTGTTTGGGCAAACCGAAATAATAAGGTAATTCTTCGTCAGATTTCCACTAAGGTGTTATTGGTGGAGTTAACGTTTTCTCCAAGATAGATGAACTTCTTAACTAGCTAAAAGGTTTTTGCTATCAATAGTGACGTTTTGACGCTGCCGGTAAATAGATGTTTGTTTTTTGTTGATAGCATATACTTGGTTTTTTTCTCCTTTATTTCAAGACCAACTAGTTTCGAATGTTCTTCAATCACCGTGCAGGCATCTGCAGTGCACGTTGTAAGCGGAAAATGATGTCAATATTGTCCACAATCAGTTTCGTAAAGTTTTCGGTTTTCTAAAGCCGCGAAATTTAAAAACTAAATCGTCCCTTTTTTTTAAATTGTCATACTTGGTCTTTAGTATATCCGATAATGGAATCCACTCTTTGAATTATATTCATTATCAATCAACTCTCATACCGCGACTTTTTCCATTGCACCTTGTCAGTTTTTTTTATTTTCAATAAATTTTGTCTTTTTTTTTCACTAATTCCATCAGCAAGTCTTCTGACACTGCTTTTTATTAAATGTTTATTCATTTTTAATATGTTTTATTTTATTTAATATTTTAGTTTTGCTATCGCTGACCAAAATCAGAACAATGATAACAATAATTGTGTCAGAGAGAAGGGAAGACAAGGAAACAAAGTTGGAAAAGTTACGCACTGAACACGTTATGAAAAATGCTGCCAACTGTTTTTCATAAAATCTAGTTAAACGAAGTTCAACTGATCTGAAGATCAGATTTCACTGTGAAACCAGATGAGTAAAACCAAAAAATTGAACTCAGTTTAAGGTTCAGCTGATCCCACTGTGAAACAGGGGTAATAGTTTTTTTAGTCCTGGAGAAAATTCTATACAAAACGCCTAACCTACGTAAATATTAAGGGTATTCAACCAACAGGGGAAAACACGAATATACGAGATAATTTTATCTCCGCAGAAATGAACTGTCAAATTTTGCATATGGGAAAAATATTCTGCAAAGCAAATAAATTTATTTCACGAGTTTGATATAGTAGAAAAAGAAGAAACATTTAAACCTCACAAAGTTTGTTTAACGAACAGCTGATTATTTCCCACATTTACGCAAGAATTTTTAAGGGGGTGTTAATGCAAACGTCTAGTGGAATATTATTTCGTTTCCCGAATACTCTTATTGTGTGTAGCTCCTCTACTATTATACCTTCCTACATTATTTTATTACTCATAAGTCATAACTATTGAAATACTAATGTCCGATTTACACGATTGCCAAATGTCGCAGTATTTTTGTCACTTTACTGCCAAATACTGCTGTCATTATATGAATTAATGACATCCGTTTACACGAAGCTAAAATAATGACGGATAAAAATACTGCCAAATGGCAGTAAATAATGAGCTAGTTCATTCTTTCTCTCAAATTGTCATTATTTGAAAATTGGTGTCAGCATTGAACTTACACGATGTCAGTATAATGTCGGATTTACACGAGTGACAAATTACCATTAATTCATGCCATTAAACTGGCAAAATAATGGTAAAATCAAATCAATAATGATAAGCATTTACACGGGGTAAAATAATGACTATCTGATTGATAATGGCAATCTGCCATTAAAGAATGAGCAAGATCATTCTTCCTCGCGGTATGCCATAATTTTCAAAATGGCATCATTGTGGATTTACATGACTCCATTATAATAGCAATATTTAATGCCAGTCTTCCCTGCCATTTTTTTAATGACGAAAACAAATTTTCAAACCATTTACACGATTTTGTCAGTAATGTCAACAAAATGGAAGAAATAATGGCAATTTGTCACTCGTGTAAATCCGGCATAATGCTACAATTTAATGACAATTCTGGCTAGCAGTTTTTTAATGAGAAATATACTACCACACACACGACAAAAAAAAATAATGCCAAGATTTTGTCAGTAATACTATACCAATTTGGCAGTCGTGTAAATCCGGCATAAGCAGTATCCGACTTAAAAATTTCAGTATTTCCTATCTTTTCTTCATAAACACACATCTACACCCCGCAATGCGGAATCCATAAAATCCACGATGGATCACCTCCCTAAGGAATGCCCCAATAAATAAACAGAAAAGCAAAAACATGCTCAACCGGCTTATTCTGCGCGGTGACCTCTAACGCCTGGCCCCACCGCAACATCCGTGGGTTGCGCGTAGCAATGTTAGTGGCAGACGGCACTAACTATACGCCACAGGGCTTAATATTAAATCCCAAAAAGCAAAACCCGCAGCTAAGCTATGAGAGACTTCAGTAAGGTGAATTCTATTTTGCTGATTAGTTTTTTTTTTTTTTTTGTTAATTTTTGTGGTGGAATACTTCTGTGACTTGTTTTCGGCGGGGTTATAGCTAGCAAGTTATTTGAGTTTCTTCGTTTTTTTTTTCGGCTGAGTCTTAGTTGCTGTGCTACATCAGCAACTTTTTCTTCCCAAGTCCTAACCAAATTAATTTACGCTGAGCGCATTTTTTTATTTTCTTTGTCCGACTGTGTTTTCTACCACGTCGTCAATTAGCAATAGCAATAAAAGTAAAAGAAACTAATAAAAAAAGTAACAAAAATAAAGTTCAGTTTATTTTTACAATTTGGCTGATTGACCGAAATTTCAACTCAAATCATAGGGTATACAATGGAAAGTTGTTCGCTCCAACTTACCTTTGACAGCTTCGTAATATCCTAAATCCAGTGTGATGAGTTATTTACGTCAGGTAATCCCAAGGGAGAAAGAGATGCACTCAACAACTGTTGTCCTTCACTCAAAAAATCAAACACAGACGCGAAGTAAAACGACAAATCGAACTAATCCAAAGCCTAATTTGTTTTTGAAACAATAATTATTGTATGAACCCAATCAAAATCGAGAATTGAACTAAAGAACGTTTCACCAGAAATTCACCACACCGCCGATCTTGCACGGGAGCACTGTAATTATCTTTTATTTTATGAATTCGTATACCTAGGTATATTTACTCCCGAATAGGTATTTTCTTTTAAATTCTTTTAATTTAACATCCAAATGGAATGCAAGTTTTCTTTTTTCATCAATTTTCCAATTCACGTTTCAAGGGAACAATACAAGTAATGCAGAGAAAAGCCACGAAAAAATTTCACCTAAGTCAGAGAAATTGTGATTGCGAGGAACGAAAACTGGTTTTTCGATGTAGAGAATAAAAATGTGTTCACTCTTTTTTTTTCTTATTGTATTTTTTTTTTAGTTAAGAAAATATATATTGATGCTCGCGTTACAATTTAACACCACATGCACATTTGCACGGTTTGGAAAACAACTCAAAACTGAAACGTTACGAAAAGTTGGAAGGAGATTCAAGTCTAGAGCTAGACTAGACGAGCACTTTAACTTGGATTGGGGTAATTTTTGTTGTTGCTTCACACACTAGTTAGCTATACTCCGCTTATGACTGAGTCAAATTGAAAGACTAACACACACATACTTTGTCTATTGGAAAGTCTGGAAAAGAAGCAACAGATATGTGTGTTGGAATGTTTTGAAAAGTAGAGTGTACGTACATTTGAATTGGTTCTGGTGCGGTTTTGTTGGGCAAAGAAGAAATAACCGGTAAACAATCCACGGCCACAAAACGCGTGGAAATGAAAATCAAATTGAAGAATGGATTAAAGAGGGGAAATAGTGGATGATCGTCTTCTTCCAGCTGTTTCTTTTTAGAGTGTTTCTGTGATGATTTGTGGCGTTGAAATCGAATTTGTAACAGGCCGCCTCTAAAGCACATAAACGATGGCATAACTATGAACATGCCATTACAAAATTGTTGGATCATTTTTATTTATTTTTTTTTATTTTTCTTATAATTTTTAAATGTTGATATTTGTATTTCATCAGATTTTACTTATTCTACTTTGTTTTTTTCTATAATTGGTAGAATTGCGTTGAATGGAGATGTGAATGTTTATCACAAAAATAGAAGTAGTGTCATTATATATGAAACCTATAGTACTACTATGGGACAGACTTTTTTAGCTAGTAGTTCCGTCGATGAGGGCGCTAGTTTCTCTTTTCTAGATAGTGAATTGTTGATGTGGAAGAAGTAAAGGTAGAGGCAAATACGAAAAAAAGCAAGGGAGAGCAAGCTTATTAGTTCTGACAACAATATAAAGAGTAAGGGAGAAAACCGAATAAGCTGGTTTTGCCATGGCAACCTTCAAAATATGGTGGGTATAAATAAATTATATCAAGGCTATTACCGTATACATGAATTTGAAGTAAGAATGTATATGGATATACATACATGTATAGGTTATTATAGAATTTATTTTAAATTTTTCTTTCAAATTTTAGATATTTGGTGGATTTTAGGATTTTGAATTGTAGCAACGTTGCTACTTTTCACTTTTTCTATGCGAAAATAGCAAAGCAATGTTGAGATATTTCAATATGTTTTGTTTAGGTAGGTACATGTGTACCCAGATACCCACCTACATACAATATGTATGTACATAGGTACTTTTTGTTCTTTTTCAAATATAATATCTATTGAGGATAATTTAATTTTTTCCCCAGACAGTATTATTATGAAATAAAGCAGGTATACCTAGGTAGTATTTTTTTTATTATTTTTTTTTACTAGCGATATTATATATGTAGGTACTATATTACAAGTTATGGATTGGAAAAAAATCGAACTGGAGATTTTGATCAAACTTGACATTACGATGATAGCGAACACCAAAAAAGTGGGTCCCGCATTTCCATCTGTCTGTCATTCTGTCTGTCTGTCCCCGAGTTTACAGCATAAACGCTTTGATATATTTGCTTCAAACTTGGTACATACTGTTTTTTTTTTTTGCTAATATGCCCACACGTTTTTTAAATTTTTTTTTAAGACGACAAATAATAGTAGCTCTCATACATTTTTTTCGGCCAAAAACAAAATTTTATTTTTCTCAAAAACGGCTCCAACGATTTTTATAAAAAAAATGAGTTTATTAATGGGAAAAGGTACCTTTTAATAATTTTTTTTTTTTGACAAAAAATTTTTTTTTTGGTACCTCTAGTAGAACAATTTATTTGGTTTTCGATTTTTTCGGAAACGGTTAATCTGATTTTTTTTATTTTTACGCAGAAGCTCCTAGAAAGCTTAAACACTATTGTATACCAAAATTTTTCAAAAAAAAAAATTTTTAGGAAATTATTTTTTTTTGAAAATTCAAAATTTTGAAAACGAATTAATAGATTTTTTTTCGAAACTTCGTATTTAATAGTTTTTTGACATTATCTTGAATAGTAAAAAAAACTATTTTTCTAAAATAAAAAACAACGGTACCTCTCATACAAATGTTAAAAACCGTTAAGAAAAAATTGATTTCTCAAAAACGGCTCCAAGAATTTTCAAAAAAAAAAAATTGTTATTAAATTTTATTTTATTTTTGGATTTTGAAAAAAAAACAATATTTTGCAAAATTAAATATTTTGAAGATTTTTTTAAATAATATTTTCAAATGTATGTATATACATATATATTGTTGAATACTCATTTTTAAAAAAAATAAGTAAAAAACGACTTAAAAAAATATATAATACATATTAATAAACAATTCTTATTTGAAAATTCGTCAACTCGATTTTTTACGAAATTACTTATCAAAATCTGAATTTTCAAAAAAAATATTTTTTTTTCAAAATCAAACAAAAATATTAATATAAAATAAAAAAAAAATTGTCGCAAGAACAATTTTTTTTTTTGCACAACGATTAACAGAAATCTCAAATTTTAACTGTTAAATTATTATCATGTTTGTTCATTTGGTAAAAAAGTTTATTTTATTTAAAAAAAAGTTTATAATATTTAAATATTCCCTACAGCCATCAAACAATTTCCATTCTATCTGCCCGTAGAATAAAAAACACACACACACCACCAGCTCCTACTCAACAAAAAAATCCTCATAAAAAAAAACAAAAAAGCCTATGAAATAAATTGTTTTGCTTTTCTCCTCTAACTTATAATAAATTTTTTATATAGTTCTCTCATAAATTTATTATCACACTATTTCTCTTCATACGCATTTTCATAACACACCAACACTACCTAACCTCCGATTTGGTAGTGGAACCCATGATGAGTAGTAGAACTTATTGCAGGCTGGATGAATTTCGTCGTCATGATAGTACTATTAATAGGTGTGTTTTATTGGGAATCTATCCATTGTACCGTAAGTAATTCCCAAAAAAACGCATCGACGTAGCATGGACCGTAGCTTTTTTATTTTTGTAAAAATGGTACCCCTGCACAGCAGTCACAAGTAATAAAAGAGTCTTTTACAAAGTAAAATTAAGTAAATATCCAAATTATGAACAATAATTAGCTTTTATTCATATAAAATAGAAAGTAGAAAAACGTACCAATATTTAATTTATGTTTCAAACCTATTTCTTGTTTTCATTCTATCTCCATTTGTAATTTTAAATTCGAACATTCATTTTGCACCAATAGAAAGGAAATGATAAGTGAATGGGTTTGTTCATAGACTATGGTCAAGTCTCTTTTTACACAGAACAACTTTTGTATTGCTTTAACAATCGTCTATGCCTTTCACACGAGGAAACACAATTGCCGGAGATTTGCTTGTTTCCTTTTAATGTTTCTTGGTTTTGAACGCACACTACAACGTAGTTTAAATTGTTCACACCGCTTACATTTCCCCATTATATTTCATGCTTTTATTTATTTTCTGAGTAGATCGATAGCTATAGTTTTATTTTTCAAGTCAATTTACAAATTTATTTTCTGAGTATGTTTTGCTTTCAATTCAATATTCACTCATCAGACTGCACGTAACATACCCGGAGTAAGGAACAAATAGTTAACATTTGGTTTCCCATTTCCATGCACATGTCCAGAAAAAAAAAACAGTGGGATCACAAAAATGTACGCCCAGTCCATGTCCATGCAGTTTTGCGAATACCATCCATGGTCAACGTCCATTAAACAGTGAAGAAAAAGCACATTTTGTGAAGTTCAGTTGCCGCTTAGTGCGTTTAGGCTAGGCGCGCACATGCAATTTTTCGAAACGAAATAGTTTAATAAATATTTGAACGATGATCTCGCACATAATCAACTTAAAATAAATCAACGAGATAAACCAACACACATACAATATTTTGCTTTAATGTGCGCGCAGTTACATTATAGTTCGGTGTAATACAAACTGAAGAACTTTTAAGTTGCTCGAATCGCGGACTGCATGCGCGCACTCTCATATAAGTCCATGGTATTCACTTTAGCAACAGAACTGTTGCAAAACTGAAAGTTGCATATGTGCGCTCCTAGGCTTATAGCTCATAGATTTTCATACGAATAAATATTTTGCGGAGCAATGTCGAGCAGTTCCTCTATAGTGCAGTTCCACCCAATGCGGTTTGTCTTCTCAAATTGCTTTTTTGTAGATCTAAATAAAAAGATGATTTTTATTCACCAAACTCCGTTTATTTTTAACTATCAATAAAAATTAAACACAAAACGAATATTGGTCTTAAGTCAGTCAAAAATAAAAGAAAAACGGAATTCATTCGATAAATATTGGTTTCTTTTTCAAAATGGATATTAAAATTTGTTAAAATTGATTAATTGATATTAGGGGTATGCAAAATTGCAGATATAGGTGAAATTTTAGACGTACTTCAAAAAATAATTGAGCAAAGAATACAGTTTTTAATAGTAAAAGTCAGAAAGTTTTCAGAAGAACAGCTTATAATTTATTAAAAAATGGAGTTATCTAAGATTTCAGAAATATAAACTGGCCAACTATTAAAAAAAAAAGAATCAAAAAGATCGATTTGTCTTACGAATGAAATTAATAATTATAACACTCCATGAACACATCCATTGAGATTCAATTCAATTATCAATCGTACCGACAAAACTAACAAAATCAGAATCGAGACTCGACTGAACGTCAACCAGCCATCCACCGTAGCTTCTACTTTAGCTTTTTATCGACCGTAGCGAATTGTATGTAAAATGCTACGACGGATAAATTTACGGCGGATAAATTTCCCAATAAAACACAGTTAATATCTATATACAATGGTAGTGCTGGAAAAGAAATAAACGACATGATACGAAACTGCCCAGTGAATAAGAATGCACTGTGTGTGGATTGGATTGTGGTTGTGAAGTTGTACATCTGTATAACTAGTGCAGTCGACCTGTAATGCCTACCTAATTGTTAAATAGCTGCGTTCCATTGGGGCCTAAGAAGTACTTATAGTTTTTAGTACATTTTAGTAGATGTCGAATCGAATCCATTTTACCAGATGTAGAACCTAACCTACATTTTGTTGTTTGGATTTGATTTGGAACATTTGGTGATTGGTTAACAGTAACAAAATAAAATGAATACATTTATTTCACTAAATATGATATTAATTGGGGGAATATTCTTGGAATTTTCCTATTCGCTAATCTGCTGTTCATTCGACGGCAATCTGGCATACATTAGTGTAAAGTCGGTAATATTGTGCGTTACTCTGTTATTCACGTGAATGCACTCACTCCATACAATTTACACCCGCAAATGAAATGATGCGTATTCGGTATTTGATGTTTAAAGGTTGGTGAATATTGAAATTAACTTGGAATGTTTACTTACAATTTAGGTAGGATTTGCAATTTGGAAAAAAAATCGAACTCGAGATTTTAATCAAGCTTAGCATTACCATGATAGAGAATACAAAAAAAGTTGGTTCCCTAGTTCCGCTTGCTTTTTTGTCTGTCTTCCTGTAAGTCAATCTTGTTAGCTTAAACGGCGAAGGCAATTTTCTTCAGACTATATTTTAGAGTTTTAGGTGATTGGCTCAAATAGTATTTCAAATCTTTTTTTGTAGCCCTAAAAATAACGATAACCGTCACAGAACTGTTCTACCATCGTAATTATCTCACAAACAACTCTAAGGATTTTAATTTTAAAAAATTGTATATTAATATAGGTCTACCTTTTGGTCAAAATTTTTTTCAATCAACCATTTTTGTGATTTTTGACTTTCTCATTAGCGGCCCCACGGATTTTGTTTAACATTTTTATAAAGGATTTTTATATATAATGCTCCATATCAAAATTTACAAAAAATATTTTTTTTTGGAATTTTGAAAAAAAAAAAAATTTTTTTTTGGAAATTCAATATTTTGAAAACGGACGAACAATTTTCTTTTTAAATTCTGTTTATTTTTCTGTTAAATATTTAAGATTAAAAAAACATTTATAGTAAAATACGAAATGTATATACAAAAATTAAATTTAAAATAAACGGCCTTTAAAATATATTCCGCCGTTTCTAGTAAGAATCTTATGCTTACGATGTGCTCGAACATGAGCAGATTCATGCGATTCAGTAGGGGAAGGCGGTGATACGATTCTCATACTTTTATAGTCAGTGCAAAAAAAAAATTATGCTACAGTACAGGCTGCTAGAAAAATACCAAATGATTTTTTCAACTTATTTACGAAATCGACTAAAAAAAGGTAGATATTTAAAAAATTAACTTTAAAACCTAAAAAGTTATAGAACTTTGGAAAATTAAAAAATGTATTTAATAATTATTGTAATATTCAATAAATAAAACTTATTTGTATAATTTAATAATTGCCAAACATTTCTTTTCGATTTTAAATTACTTAAAAAAGAACTTTAATGAATAAAATTTAAGAAAAACAAAAACATTTTAAAATACAAATATTTGTAAAATCTATTTGAAGTACCTTTTAAATAAATTGGAAAATACACTAAAAATATTTTAATGATCGATTTTGAATTAATTAATATGTTCAATAACCACGAAAACATTAATAGTTATAGGTAGTATTTTAATGAATTGAATTTTTAAAAAATCATTAATGCTAACAATTTGTTTCCATTCACAGAGCCATCTACATTTATTATTTTAAATTTTAATGTTCGCCGTTTCTTTAATTAAGCAACTCCAACTGAATATTTGAATTTCCCTATGATTCAGCCTACAATATTATCAACGTAGTGCAAGCTTTAACTGCATATAACTTCCGCCCAAGCATATGCATCAAGAAAAAGACTACAACAGGCAATACTAGACATATAGTACAAACATTTTTTGTGAATTACTCTTGAGTTGATAAAATATAATGGACAAACAGCGTTCAGTTATTATGTCGTTTTCTTTTAACTACATCAGAGTTTAATCAGGTATTGCTGATTTTTAGTGTCAAATAAATAAAATTGATTTTTAGATTTCTGTGAGTGTCGAACTCAACATTAGGTATCTTCTAAAAAAAAAACGCTGCAAAATGAATGTCTGATTCAAACTAATACGTACATAATAAACAGATAATAACGTATGCTCATTAGATACACCCATTTCGCCATCTTGCTTATGATGTGACGTCATCGTGTTCTGCTAGTTTGACAAGGGACGTCATTAATTGTAATTTATCAATTTTTTTGTATTTCATTTTTTTCGCGTTTAAAGTGAATTTTAAAATGGTTGTGTGTGCTGTTTCGGGGTGTAATAATTCACCGGACAGAAAAAACATAATTAAAATTTCACTATTTCCCGAAAGACGCTAAAATGTGCAAATTGTGGATAAGTGTTTGTGGTAATAAAAAATATTATTCTTTAAAAAGCAGTCGTGTTTGCTCAGAACATTTTGTTAAAAGCGACTATGCACTTTAAGATATACTTTTAAATGTTCCTGAAAATAAGAGAGCTTTAATGAAGTAATCAGTACCATCAAAAAATATGTTGCCAAATGAACCTAAGCAATCTTGGAGAGACAAAAGACAAGAAATAAGAGAAAACAAAAGGATCGTTAATGAATGTTAAACTATCCTATATTATATATTTAACCATGTTTAATACATATAGTTGTCACAAACCCTTGACAAGTAACTTTGTCCCCGAAAGTCCACAAGAGGTGAATTTTGTGGAGACCATGATCAGGAAGATTGTTTGTATTACACAAATGGTAGCACCCAAACAGAGTAAGATATACTTGGAAATCATTTTGAGTTGCCTAAAATAATATTTTATTTTATTCTATTTTCTATAGAGTTGAATACAACTGCCGCAATGAACTAAGAATTATGGAACTGGAAAGGCAAGTCAGCAGATTGAAGAGCAATCTGAAGCGCAAGAATCAGCAGGCACAAAATGATGAGGCTATGAGCACATCTTTAAGACGGATATTTACATCTACCCAAGCAGAACAATTGGAGCATCCCAATTAAAAGGCACGCTGAAAAGCTGAGGATATTTCTTTAGCAATGTCCCAATATTCTGCTAGTGCCAGATCCTATAGCTACTTGGGTGGATGAAAAGTCGGAAGGTGGACTCAAGAAACCAAGCGATACATTCCTTGAAAATGTTAGACTTTTGGAAAATATTTTTTATGAATCACAATAAGGAACATCTATACATAGAAGGCAAGTTCCTGGAAAAACATTAAAAAAATGCTGAAGATGTGCCTCTAGATATAAGTGTAAAAAAAACTATTTTTTAAGTGCAGACTGTATTTTAGAATTAAGCATTTAAACAAATAATTTTTATTAATGAAATTAACTCTAAGAATAGAAAAATAATAAAAACAATGCAATGAAATGGTATTCTTTTCTTTCATCTTATATCCGAACCAGTTGACGATGACGTCACACCACAACTGTCAAAACACAATGAGCATACCTTATTATCTGTTTATCGTGGACTCCGCATCAGTTTATACAAATGTATATCCAACATCACAACCACAATCCAATCCACAAAGAGTGCATTTTTACTCATATCAAATGAACGACATTTTTTTGTTCGCAAAAATTGAATTTTTATTGAGACTTATGTCGAGTTCCAAACAACCAATTCAAATCGATTTCAGATCGATTTTTTTGTTTGTTGTAGGGAACTTGCAAAAAATAATTTGCGTGTAAAGTCTATGAAATCTTGCTAAAATCGCAAGATCTGTTTTGACAGATTTAGTTTAGAAATAGTTGATTGAAAAAAATCGAATTTTTGGAATTCGACATTAGAAAAGTTTTACAGAGTAAGTAACGGTACCCATGTGACATTTTTGGTTTAAAAACCACTACAAAAAATAAACCCATACCTACATGAAACGTTGTAATTTGTAATATGTCGCTCCATGGACATGGATTTTTAGGGCTCATTTGGATTTTTGATGATACTTAGTTCTGTTATCGTTTATGGTTGTAGAGGCGGGCGGTTACTTTGAAATGTGTGCAAATGATACATTTTTATCATCAATATTATTCCTGTTTATTTATAATTTACCTTTTAGATATGTACATTTGTACATACCTATATCCTGTTGTAAGATGCAAAAGATAACATATAAGGGGTATTCACGATCTGGTGTACCAAGTCTTGTAGAATTGTAAAATTTTATTTTTTTACAACAGACTTTGAACACACCTTTACTAATCTGTAGCAACACTGAAGCAAATGTCAAAATCTGTTTCACATTTATTCTGAAGAAGGCTTAGTTTGTGTTAAAAAAATCTAACGCCCTTGTATTTTTCTGTTACAAAAGGGTTCGGGTACTGTCAAAGTGTAAAAGTGTAAGACTTTGACATTCAGTATATTTTGTTGTTGTAGTGCAAAAAATTTCTACACTCTAACACTTTTACAATGATACAAGACCAGATACATCGGATCGTGAATACCCCTATAATATTTATTATTACTATAGTATACTCGATATCTAGTACCTGCCAATTTTGACGCTTAAACGTATGTCAATTTGACAAATGTAAATGCCTAAAGAGTTTCGTTTGCTTATCTTTTATTAAAACATAAATAGTACTAATCCATAATATTTTAGTTTAAATTTTTGGACATATGGCACAATATCACACGATTAAAATGGATCCCACGTACTTGCTCTAGAGTTCGATCACATCTTAAGCACAAGATTTTAAGTAGAAACAGCTCAATTATTTTTAGTCTTTTTGACTTAGGTAATTTTTTTCTAAAAAAAATTCGAATATGACAATTTTAAGTAACTAATAATATAAATTAAAAAGTGAAATTCAACATAATCGTCCACATGTTTTCAAAATATTGAGTTTTCAAAAAAAATCATTTGCTTTTCAAAAATCCAAAAAAATATTTGTTGAAAGTCTTGGTATACCTATAGTAGTGCACTGATTATTTCTTATCAAAATCGTTAGAACTGGTAAAAAAATAATTAAGATGGTTGAAAAAATTGTTTGACAAGTAACGTTATTTAACAATCACCTAAAACGCTTGTTCGATCTATTGACTGACAGACGCAGACGGAGTTACGGAATTCACTTTGTTGGTGTTCTCTACCATCGCAAAGAAAATTTTGATTAAAATCTCGAGTTCAATTTTTTTTTCAAATGCAAAACTTGCCCTAGAGAACATTATGTAAAGTAAAAAATTCTGTGCACTATTGACTAGGTGCAAGCTCTGTAGACTATCTACATTTTTGTTTAAACAAATGTTTATATAAAATGTTAATAACGGTACCTATCATACAACCTCTCATTAACGGCTAATCGTATTTCGATCAAAAGTTTTATATAGGAGGTTCTTCAAATTATAAAATTGATAAATTCTGCATGCCGAAATTTTCGAAAAATATTTTTTTGTATTTTTTTTTGGAAAACAAAAATTAATTTCTTAAAATAATTTGAAAATTCAATACTTCAAAAACGTGTGGACGATTTTTTTTGAATGTTTTAAAAATTATATTATTAAATACTTGAAATTGCCATACCAAATTTTGTGTAGCAATTTTGTATATAAAAATTTAATTAAAAAGCGACTAAAAATATATGTAGCCTTTGCTACTAAAAAACTTGTGCTTACGATCAACTAGCTGAGATCCATTTTATTTTATATCGTACAATGATTACAATGAGCACATTCGATGAGGTTTTTAGCGTTTTTACGAATTTACAGCTAAAAATCTAAGATGATCATTGCAAATGGAATTCAGCATGAGTGACATATGAGTATTGGCATTATTTGTGACAGAAAAGTTAGACATTTGTCATTTTTTAACCCTTGTTTATAAAACTTATAAGTTTTTAACAATCAAAATTTCAAAATATATTTTTTTGAGTCAATATGGGATGCATTTTTTCAAGAAATTCTTCTTAAGGCAATGGGCTGATGTTTTGAATCTAGATAGAAAAGAGAATGGTTGGATAACAGAAATTGTAAATAGAATAAATGTTCTTCTGCAAAAATTTTCCTGCCGATGTATGAAATATTAATTAATATCAATCTTACATTAAAATTGAAAGAAAACAATAACACAGAAACAATTTTCGTCTAACTTTCCTAAATAAAAACAATCATTAAATTCCAAAAATGAAACTTAAATGCTTTTACTGGACAAGAACTAGGCCGGGTTCATAAATAAACGGTGATTTTTTAAGAGCTTGGTTTTTGAAAATTCAAAAAAACACAGAAACTTGTATAAAGTGAATATAATTTTTATTTGGATCGATAAATCAATTTCTGCCATTTACTTTTTAAAAATAATTTCACTTAAATGTTGCCCGCGGCTACGCTTCGGGTGGTCCATTCTGAAGGTCCAATTTTGGCAAACTTTTTCACACATTTCGGCCGGAATCTCACCAATGACGCGTTCAGTGTTGGCTTCCAAGGCAGCAATCGTGTTTGGCTTGTCCCCAGAGACAATAGACTTAACATAGCCCCACAAAAAATAGTCTAACGGGGTCAAATCACATGATCTTGGTGGCCAATTGACTGCGCCAAAACGTGAGATCAACTGCTCATCAAATTCGCCTCTCAATTGATGCATGGTTTCGCGTGCAGTGAGGCATGTGGCACCGTCCTGTTGGAACCACATGTCGACCGAGTTCAATTCTTGCATTTTCGGCAAAAAAAAATCTGTTATCATCGAACGGTACCTTTCTCCATTGACCGTAACCCTGCGGCCTTCATCGTCTTTGAAGAAGTACGGCCCAATGATGCCGCCTGCCCATAAACCGCACCAAACAGTGGATTTTTCGGGATGCATTGGTAGCTGCTGAATTGCCTCTGGCTGCTCTTCACTCCAAATACGGCAATTCTGCTTATTCACGTATCCATTTAGCCAAAAATGAGCTTCGTCGCTGAAGACAATTTTGCCGCACGTAGCTTGCGAAACACATTTTTCACAGAGCACGAATTTTGATAATAAATTTCAATAATTTGCAAACGTTGTTCAGGCGTAAATCTATTCATGATGAAATGGCAAACAATACTGAATCGAAATGTCAAATGCTCGTGGAATTTGTCATGTGTGATCTGTCAAAAATATAAACGTCAAAAACCAAGTAGCAAAAAAATCGTTATAATATTTAAAAAAAAAACATTGGAGGCAGAAACATCTATGTGCATCATATATACATCGTGTTGATTTTGATGATTATCATCAGCTCCAACAAATTTTAAATCATATTGAATCTCAAAATTTTGTTAGAAGTATTTTTGTATTATGAATTGTTCATATTGGTTTTTTTTTTCATTTTGAAGATATGAAATCAGGCAAAATCTTATGATTTTAAACATTTTTCCTGCGTACATATTTTTTATTTTCTTTTCGAAAACTCCGAATATCAATTTTTCGTTTATGTTGTAATAGTCCAGTCGGGTTAAACATTTGTAATAGAAAAAATTAATTCGTAGAATTTTCTTAAACAGTTCGTTAAAGGGGGTCAGCTCTCGGTTTTCGGGAAAATCGCGCTGGAGCTTCAGCCGCCATTTTGAATTTAATGAAAATTTTACTTTGGGCAAATAACTTCGCATTTTTTATTTCTGACACAAAAAATAAAGGTAAAACTTGTTGGAAATTTAATTTTCTACAACTTTAGTCTTAATATTTTTTTTCCAAAAAAGTTACCGTAGATATTAATGAAAAACCAAAAAAAACCGACCCTACTTCAACTGAACCTGCACGGTGTTACGCTAAAGGGTTGTATATGAATAAAAAAGATAACCAATTCTTCATTAAATTCAAAATGGCGACTAACACTCTGGCAGTATTTTCTCGAAAATCGATTTTTAAACTACTAATGGTCCCCCCAACAAACCATAAGAGAAAACTGTAAGTATTAATATTTCATAGTCCAATAGTGACATCCTTCACAAGCCCCAAACAGTTTTGCATTAATATCTCGCTAACGGTAACTTTATTGAAAGAAAACATGTAGACTAAAGTTGTAGACAATTAAATTCCCTATAAGTTTTACTTATATCATTTTGTCAAAAATCAAAAAATTATTGCCAAAATTAAAATATTCATTAAATTCAAAATAGCGGCTGAAGCTCTAGCGCTATTTTCCCGAAAACCGAGATCTAGACTACTTATGATTATGACCCCCCCCCCCCCCCCAACGAACTGTGAAAGAAAATTGTACGAATTAATTTTTTTCTATTTCAGCCCTATTTTTGACAACCCGACTGAACTAACTATAAGGCAGTGGAACATCTCATTCATGTGTTCATCAGAAGACTTCGCGGCACCAAGAAGTTTGAGGCCGTTTTATTCAGACTTTTGGCAGTTAGTTAAGATAAAGATTATGATGTTGAAAATTAAATTAATTAATAAGAAATGAATTAAATATACCAAGTTTGTCGTTTTGAAGACTAAATGTATACTGAATTAAAATTATATTTAAAATTGCAATTTAAATAAACTATTTGCAACTTTTATTATCATTGTTGGCTTTGTAGCCCTTTGTAAAAGATTCCTAAAAACAAATAAATGAAATAAATAAAATGAAAAATAAAAAAAAAACACCTATACCCGTTAAACATTTATATGGGAATTGAAAGTGATTCTACCTTAAATTTTAGGAATAATGAGTATACCTAGATTTCTATTTTATAACTTTCAGAATTGTATTTTTACCCCAGTTTCACACTGGGAGTTTATTTACTCAGATTGAGCTAAATTAGAAATAAAAGAATTTCTCGCATAATAGGATGTAAGATCCCCTTCGCAGCAAAGCCTCAAGGAATTTAGCTTTGCGATGCATTTTATTCGAACTACATTTCATATTATACAATTTTAATCTAACTATTTTATTTATTTATTTTATTTTTTTTTAATCTTTTTTTTTTTTAATTTAACTATAAGCCTGTAAGACCTAAGGTCTTTTTTTTAATGCAACCTGAATTGCACGGCACTCGTTTGGCACAGTGGATTGCAGAACCAGGTATTGACTGTCTCATTTTAACCTATGGGCGGCATCCAATTAAAATTGGAGGTATATAAAAGAATGCGCCTAGCGTGTTGATCGAACCCACACGGCCTAGTTAGCAATCAAGCAATTTATCCACTGCGCCATTGCCACCCACAATTTTTTAAATTAATTATTAAAGGTTTAAATCAGTGTTGTGAAATAATTAAAATTTTGTTCATCAAAAATATGTCCGAAAAAAAAATGTATGCGTATTCTTTTTATGGAAAAATAAAACTTCTGCCCTCTGAGAATATGCCCTTATATTATTTAGTTTTTACCTGATGGTAATAAAGTTGGAAATACCCTTTACAAAGTCTTGTATCTATATTTTAAAATTTCTCCTATAGGAAATAAATAGAAAAAAATAAAAATGAAATGCAAAATATTCGAACACAATATTTTTGTCAGTGTTTTATAAAAGATTAGTATGCTATAAAATTCTCTAAAAAAAATTCTCAACGCTTGACTAATTAGGCAGTGAATAAGGTTAATAAGGCTCTATTCAACTTTGCGTAAATTTATATTCACAAATTATTTACCTAGCCATTTTAGAGGCTCTTTTGTCGAATAAACTACCAAAAAGAAAAATATATTACGTTTAGATATCATGAAGCTGTTGATGGAATTATTTATAAAATATAAAACCTAAAACTAAAACAATACGACCTGTGAACTGAGACTTAAAAATTTAACAATATAACGACAAACCCTACTTTTCATCACTCATCATTGCTCACTTAACTTAAAATGCCTCAATTCTTCGTTACATAATTTTTACGAACAACATTTCCGCCCTTATGGACACCGTAACTTTACGCAGTCTCTAAAATGTGTTTATGAATAAGGTTTAAAAATATTTCGAAAGACTAACTTTGTGTGTAAAGCAATCTAAGATCGAATTAAGACTTAATACCATGTTTATCTATGAATTAGAAAAAAAGATAAAGATAAAAGAGAAATCAATTAATTTCGGAGTCATAAAAACTGCTTTAACGGTGTAGAGTAACTTTTGTTTGCTGACAAATATGAAATTAAAAAAATATTAATAGTTTAAAAAAAATTTATCACAGTACTTTATTAACAACTTAAATGTATTTTTCAGTTTTACATTCTGCACGAATCTTTCACTGAATTAAGGTTCTTCAGTAAGCACATTTCGAATGCCCTAAATTAATTTCTTAAGCTACAACTAAAAAACAATTTACAAAGCTACAATGCCAAGGGATGATTCACCAACAAAATGATCGCTGATTGGAGTACGTAACAGAACTAAAAAAAAAAAATAAAGCAAAATAAGTACAATTGCACAAGTTGTCGAAAGTTGTTTTTTTATAACGCACCTGGGTTGGATTGACCAATGTAGGTGCGTGCTGGCAACGAAGCTGCCAACAATGAGGTCAGGGGACCATTATTAGGGGCCAATAGTGGTAATCCAATTTGGTAGCCATAGAAATCGATGATACCTGGATTAAGGTTTTGCACTGGTGATGAATTGGCTACAACTGCTGCGCCGCATCCTTCAACAACTGGACTCATGCAAACAGCGAAGACAAGTGTGATGGCCTAAATTTTTTAGACATTTTGAATTAAAATCATATTGGCTTTCGGGAGTTTGAGGCAAACTGTTTTTGATTACTTACGAAAACTTTGAACATTTTTGAATAGTTTGTGTTTTTTTGTTTATTTCAGAAAAATGGTGTTATGACTGACTACTAAAGTGCACAAGGTGAACTATACTTATAGTACTCAATGCAAATCCATTTATATGGGAAGCACTTTGTGAGTAACAATTTACGTGACAATAGGCTCAATGCATCGCCTTATCAAGCTGTGGGGCTGCAAAAATATTCTAATCGATAAGGAATATTTAAAAGAACATCTGTTCTGTTAGGCTTAGTGATTTGTGTATTGTTGGCTTTAATTCTATTTTGTTTGTTCGACTTACTAAAACGAATGCATATCATAAGACAATAAACCTTCTATTAAATTTAAATTGTGTGATTTATGTTATTTGATTCGCTTATCGTTGATAAGTAAATTTAAGTTCATGAACTGATTTAAATTTGAGCTAATTTACCTTGATAAATTGAATATACACTTGAGACTGTAAATATTTTATCAAAACTGATTGGATTACAGACAATTATATCTATACGTTTGGTAATGAAAGAATTTACGAGACAGAAAGATTTTGGATTGATTCGTTTTCGCTTACATGACAAAATGATGACAACATTATAGTTTGGACAAATAAAAATAATTGATATTGAAAACTCTTTCAATCTTCAAAAAAGATTATCAAAAAAAACAAGATAATGAAAAACACTAAACGTGGGTAAGTATTGTAGAGCAGGTATTTAAAAAGGTTGAGCGTTTGTGAGGCTATAAGATTTAGTTTGATACACCATTAATATATCTTTGTTTTGTATGTGGTAAATTTATCTTGCTAAGCTAAGAACTCTTGAAATATCAACATTTTTTCGATTGATTATAAGTAGGAATCGGATTTCCATGCAAATACATATTTTTTTAGGAACACCTTGGAATCAAGGCAACGAATTATGTATACGAATCAGGAAATTTCCTCTAAAATGGCATTTTTGCACATTTTACTGTAAATGCATATTTTTAAGCATATCTTACTATAAATGCATATTCTGCACAATTTTCAACATTTTTTTATAATAAATTCATATTTTTAGAGCATATTGTTTAAAATTTAACTAGATAGTAAAAAAAAATCCCTTTTATGTGAGTACAAACGAACCAAGCGAACAAAAATTATTATCTATCTCTTTTATAAATTTCACAATCAAAATTGACTTAGTTGAAGATGTTGTTGCAACGATAAATGCTGTTGGTGGACTTACGGAGGAATTCTTACAAAAAACTTCAGTTCACATTGGACCGTAATGATGAAAATTGCACAAAGATTTGTTCTTTAAACAATGCTCAACTAACTAATTTCAGATGACGTCGAGCGATCTTTTTCGTTGTAACGGGTTATCCATTTTGCGGTTTCAAATGTAAACGTAAATAAAACACATATACAATATTTTTTGTTCGTGATATTTGTTTTTTATTATAAAGTTTGAACGTTGACATTATGTGTGAAACACTACATCATTTAAATGACCACCACGTGAATTGTTGCAGGCATCGATTCTTTTGAGGTAATTTTCGACCACTTTTTGACACATATTGGGCGGTATCTCAGCCATAACTTGACGAATGTTGGTTTTCAAGTGCTCAATAAGCTTAAAGGTTTATCTGCATAAGCACGGTCTTTCGCGTATGTTGTTCAAGCACCCATTCGACGTATCTACGACGTTGTGAATGGTCAAGTGGCTTTAATTGCTGTGTGAACTGGACTTTATAGGGATGTAGGTATAGATCCAAATGTAAAATACGCCATAATGTTCCGTAAGACAGTCCTAATTCCTGAGAACGATATGTGGCTGTGGCAGAATCACCATTTTTATAGTAGGTTTTAACAATTTGTATGCGTTGTGCGATAGTTAAGCGATCCATTTTCGTAAATGTCAGACTCTCAACTGAAAAAAAAATTGCTTTAACAACTTAGTTTGACAGATTTTGAATTCCAGCCCTATACTTTTGAAACCGCGAAATGGATAACCCTTTATAAGGCAATCTTAATACCGAATCGGCAACGCTTTGATTTCGAAACCTTTAAGAAAAATTCTCTGGTGTCTGGTAGAAAGGGTTTAAGTCAAAAAATCGGTTTTTGGATTTTTATTGGACTTAATCTGTCGGCGTTAGTCTAGCGTTACTCCTTCCTATAGAAATGTCATTAACAACTGCAAATATATCATCTACATATTTGACGATTATCTTTGGTTTGTTACTATAGGCAAATTTATTGTCCAAAAGGTTTGTTCCCAAACTGTCAGAAAACATTAAAGAGACGGTAAAAAATAGTACTAATGAGGTCAGTTTAGCGTACAAATCTAATAGGACGCTGCCACCTCTTTTCACCAACATGAAAACAAAAACGGAAAAGTATAAGTGCACAGACGTAATCTATAAAATTAACTGTCGTGGCAATGCGGAAGAAAGTTGCAATCTTTCCTATATCGGTACAACGAAACAACTTCTTCGTCAACGAACTTCCAACCACAAATCCGACATTAATTTAAAAAGTACTGGGAAGACAGCATTGGCCTTACACTCCATTGAGCGTGGACACAAGCCAGATTTTGACAGAGTGGAAATCCTGGAAAGGGAGAAACATGTCTCCAAGCGGTATACTCTAGAAACGCTTCATATTATTAATAACAAAAACGATATGAATCATAAACAAGACAGCCAGAACATTTCATCGGCAGAATCCGTGACAATTTAAAGCCGACTAAACTTCAATCGAAGTGGTTTTTTATATTATTTTTTTTTTTAACATAGCCTTATATTTGTCTTTCACTATATTACGTTTATTATGTTATTATGTTTATCTGTAATGCCTATTAAATGTAAGTTTTATTTTTGTAAATAAAAGTTCCCCTAAAGAAAACGGCAACCAACGTCGAAACGTCGGGAAAGGAAATGAAATTGTTTCATTAAAAAAACATTACGACCTAAACAGCCGAAAGAGATATATTTTAAATCTCGAACACATATAATAATTAAATTCAGTTATTTATGTAAAAAAGATTTTTTTCGCGACTTAAGTCCTTAGAAAATTTTTAAATTAAATTTAATTTAAAATGTGTTCACAAAAAAGAGGTGGCTCTAAGGAGATAAGTCATAAGAAAATCGGGTAAGTACTCATATTTTGTTGTCAATAGCTTAATGTTATTACCTACAGAATACCGATGATTATTCTGCATCATTAATTTTTTGAAAAAGCAATATCTGGATCTACAAATAGATATTCAATCTTAAATCTCATTTTGCGGCAAACTACTATTTCTGACTTAAGTCCTTTCTACCAGGCACCAGAGATTTATTGTAAATAAAACTTTTCAAAATCCGAACAATGGGGAAACATAATTTTATGTTTTTTTTTAATTATTTATTTTAATTAAACAGATGAAGTTGTTTATGATTATGTTAATTGTGTGTTTTTTTATTAATTTAAGTTGTACTTAAGTTATTATTTTATTTAATAATAAAAATAAAAAATTTAACTCAGTGTTAAAAACTGAAGAAAATATGCCTTTAAATTGAACCGAAAATTAGTTAATAAATCAATTTAAGTGCATATTTTAAATGCATATATTGAGTTTTTAAGCGCATATTTACAGATTTTAAGTGTATGAAAATGAGAACCCTAATTATAAGAGTGGACATATTAATCAATAGATTTGTTTATTTAGTCCTGAAGTCACTTTCATGTCGCCCTAAAGCGCTTGTTTTTGAAAAACCTGAAGTAGGTATAAGTTTTTAGCTGAAGAAATTTGAGGTAAATAAATGAAGTGTCAAAGTAAAGTCACATGAGATCCGAAGTAAGGATAGGCGATATTGAGAAAAATATCGAATACCCTTCATCGATTTTAATAATTATCGAATCGAAAACATCAATGTTATTAAGAGATTTACTTTATTTTTCCTTCAACATCAATAAAGAATCATCGATTTTCTTGTTTTAACATCTATGTTGCGTTTACATAGATGAACCAATAGTATCATATGGATGTGAAATATTTGCAGATCCTGATTCACATTCGCTTCGTAAGCTAAAGGTAGCATTCAATGCCATTGCCAGGTTTGTCTTCAACCTCCGAAGATACGATCACGTTTCGTCTCAGGCTCGTCAACTATTAAATTGTAACTTAGAAGCTTTTTTCAAGTATCGGTGTTGTTCCTATATCTTCAAATTAATTGCTAACAAGACTCCTAACTATCTGTTTAACAAGCTTGATTTTTGTTCCTCAAATCGTTTTACCTTGTTGCGCTTCCCCAGGTTTACCTGTTTGACATCACGGAGGCAATTTTTCGTTTATGCTGTTAGACTGTGGAATAATCTTCCCAGTCACATGCGGTCTGGAATCGAACATAGAAAGTTTCATCAACTTTGTTTTGAATATTTCTCAAATTTGAACTGATATAATTTTTTTGTACTTTAATTTTTTTTGTCTACTTATCTTTCTTCTTGCGACTTTGATTTGCTTTTTAATTTTATTAAATTGATTTTTATATATTAAATTATTATCAATATTTTGCTAAAATTGTTTAATATTTATTATTTACATTCTTGCATTATCCTAATCAGTAAAATGTATTATATCCTGTACTATTTATAAGTAAATCTTGATGTACAGCAGTTATTTTTTAAATTAATAAATAAAATAAATAAATGAACATGACTCATAAACTACTCTGAAACATTTGTTTTGTTACGAATTCGCATTTTGTATGTAATTTGTCATTTTTAAATGGAAATGGAATTTGAAAGAATTCTGAAATTTATTTTCATACACAGAAATAAAAAATATAAACCTTTCAAGTTGTGGATTGTGCATAGGGCCAAAGCAAATTCATTAAGGAATTAAATTTTAAGTTTTAATTATTAGATGAGAGATGACATAACTTCTGCAACATAAAATGAATGGCCCTTTTTGACAATTCTTGGCGTGTTCGACCCTGGGTAAAGTTCAATGAACGAACCTAGTACTTAAAGCTGGTTAACCAAAAGATTACATCAGGGGTATTCACGATCTGATGTACCAAGTCTTGTAAAATTGTAAAATTTTATTTTTTTACAACAGACTGTGAACATACCTTTACTAATCTGTAGCAACACTGAAGCAAATGTCAAAATCTGTTTCACATTTGTTCTGAAGAAGGCTTAAGTTTGTGTTAAAAAAATCTTACACCCTTGTATTTTTCTGTTACAATAGGGTTCGGGTATTGTAAAAGTGTAAAAGTGTAAGATTTTGCAATTCAGTAAATTTTGTTGTTGTAGTGCAAAAAAATGCTAAACTTTTACAATGATACAAGACCAGATACACCGGATCGTGAATACCCGTATCGTGTTCTTATCTCAAGGCGCTTTAACACAATTTAGTATTTTGTTAGATGAAATGGCAAATAAGATAGTAAGAACTATATGACAATTTTATGAATTAGTTATTGTACTTTGATTCCAACATTAGTATGTATCTACATATACCTACCAAAAGCAGGCACCTAAGCAATATGCGACTCGTGGGTAAATTTGGAAACTGACATATTATGGCCGATCTTCTTTCCATTGTTATTTTAGAAAAGGGTTTCGAAAACTTGAGCTGCATTTACCTAGAGGTGACCAGTTTTATTTTTACAATGTGCAGGTTAACTCTAAATTCTACTAATAATCTGTCTGTGATTACTGAGTAGGTACATCCTTATATTAATATGTATACCCAAATTGAATAATTTAGTTATTAGTATTGAGGAAATCTTTACAAGAAGACTTTTTCACCTTGTGACTGGAAATAATGGTGATGACATTTTTGGAGCTATACCTATATGTCTAGATTTGTGTACTTAGTTAATAATAATTATAATAGTTTTTTATTCCTATAGTTCTCGGTAAGACCATCTTCCTGTCATTGTAATCAGACGAGAAGTCTTGTAGTATAATAATGGAATAATATTTGAACAACTACAAATTAAGAGATAAATTTTATTATTTAATGAATACTTTACTAAATTTTGGTGGGTTCACTTGTCAAGTTTTTAAAACCTTTCGAATATATTATTGAGAAAGTATGCAGATACCACGCCCGCTGAATGGAAAACCTCAAATTTTCGATTTATTCCTTTACTTGCTTCCACCACAAGACCTACAGTTGTGCAAAATTACAAGATTCTACGATGTCGGGAAATGCTCCATAAATTTGAAGATCTGTCAGTGAGTGAGTCAGTTACGGCTTTTGTGATTTTGAGGCCTTATATCTCAGGCACCACTTATGTTAGAGTTGAAATTAGGGGAGGTGCATGTGCTTGACTAGCTTAGCAAATATTCTGAATTCGAAATTTCTGGCTTTATTGCTACTGAAGATAGAGTAGTTTACCAGTAGGTAATGTCAGAACTTGGCTGCGCATATAATCTTACAACAACAACATAATTGTTGAAAACAGAGCTAAGTTCATCTATATGTGCACATATATACAAAAACAAACTGTGTAAGAAATTTGCTGTAAAGTATTAAGATCTAAAACTACGCCAAGTTTTTTTTAGGTTTTGTTATATTGAAGAAGTTGGCTCTGCTCTAATTAATTATATTTTGAGTGTAATTTCATGATGAAAATCTCGAAAGACATTTTTACGCAAATATGATGAACATGTTTTCTTCATTCGTACATAGAACTAAGATATTGCAAGTGCTAACAATGCTCATGTAGTCATAAATATGTATAATGTTCTTCGGCTAAATATGGCTAATTATTTCTATTTATTTGTCATTTTGAATTACTAAGTGTATTCAAAATAAGGCGGAAAACCCAGATGATAAAATTCAGAAGCCAGATAGTTTTATCTAAGCAGAAATGAACTGCCAAAGTTTGTGCGGGGAAAACATTCTGCAAAGCATATAAATTTATCTCACGAATTTGGTATGGAAAGAGTAGAAATAAATCTCATAAAGTTAGTTTAACGAACAGCTCATAAAACATCCATCCATCCCACCCATCCATCCAAACTTTTACATTTATAATATCAGTAGGATTATCCGAAATTTTCCAAACTTCACAACGAATTTTCCACCTTTATATTGTCCAAAATCATCAAATCATGCTTTAAATTTATCTATATATTATCGAGAAAAAAATGTTCGCGTTTTTCTAGAATTTTTCGAGTTTTCCACTAAGAATTTTCTATTTTTTCATTCGAAAAGCCATTCCAGAACATTTACATACACAATTAAATACAAAAAATCAATTTTCGATTTTTAAAATTTCCCGACTTTTCTCGAGGGTTTACCCAAAATTTTCTTTCGCAAAAACCTTCTGGGATTTTACGAACAAATAAAAAAGAGTTCGAGCCAAATTGGCCCATTCGTTCTCAATTATTGATGAATTACAATACATTTTTTCACACCATTTTTAATAGCAGATGCCCATGCGATGGTATACGGACTTTCTATCCCACGGGAATCTAATGACATCTATACACCTACAATTAAGAACCGTTCAGTCGTTGAGGCGTGAAAGCGGAACAAACACCCAAGAATAAATATATTTTTTTCATATTTAAGCCTCTCCCATAGGAACCGTTAATTTTTTGGGATAAAAATGACCTATGTGAGAATCCAGTACCACATCCATCTACCAATCAAATCCGTGCGCTTCTATGCGGCTTGCGAATAAAAGCTATGTTGGCTATTTGTAGAATGAGCTATATGAAAAATTAAAACACACCTATCCCACGAGAACCATACATTTTTCGGGATAAAAAGTAGCATGTGGCCTATTCCAGACAATAATCTATTTCTGTAAGAAATTTCATACAAATCCGTTCAGCCGTTCCAGAGCTATTGAGCAACAAACATCCAGACATCCATCCATTTACCCATCCAAACTTTGACATTTATAATATTAGTAAGATTATATGTACGAGTACATACACTATTTGCTAAAATGTGATTTTTTTATTTGAAGTGGTCGTCTCTATTGTCCCTGAAGACAATAGTGTTATGTGTTTTATATACAAAGCCAATAGTATACAAACTTGGTTCAAATTATCCGTGGTTCAGCATTTTTAACTCGCTTTCAACAATGGTTATCAATAATTGAATTAAATATTTATATCAATACTTATTGTCTAATTTACCATTCGATTAAATTAACAAATGTATATATTTCTGAATAAATAATGAATTGACTTGAATTGAATTAGTTCAAGTATGTAGGTATTTGGCTGTTATCACATACTTGAACCTTAAACCGTGTACAATCATTGAAACTCAGTTAATCCATCAAAATCAGTGAATTCAAAATGCTGAACCACGGATCAAATATTTGTACAGCTTGCTTTTAGAACTGAACACTTTTAATTTTATTCTGACAATTCTGAATTTTAATTTGATTGTATATGTGAACATAATTGTGTACGTCATAAGCAATATCAAAAATATTATTTGTTGCACAATTATGGTACAAAAAATGACAAAGTTCGAGTTTGACGTTCCAGTATATGAATGTGTGAGTGCTTTTGGTTTCACTTTCGCTTCTGATTTCAAATCCAGAAGCAAAATTCTCTTGTTTTCAGAATCAGAACTGTCAATTTTTCCCAAGTGAACACTCTCACAAGCGTCCCGTATAGGCTTCTGGATTGACAAATAAAAACACATTAGACTTTTATCCATCTTTAAATTCAAATTAATTTGTTTTTAATTAAATACAATTAAATATTAATGACTACATTACTTACATATGTACATGTTGCGCCATCTAAATCTGAGCAATTGAACCATTGAATAATTATTATAAATTCTTAAAGCTTTTTTTTAAGCTTACCTTATTACAATTTATTTCAACTAGTTGCCAAAAACAAGCACGACTTTTTTGTGGCATTTTTCATAATATTTATTTCTCAGTCGATATCGATGCCATTTCGGGCAGAATAATGTCTTTGTGTGAATGCTTGTCTTCTATGGTATTTTTGCTTTTGCCAACAAAAAATCTCTCTTCTAAAATCGAGGATATTTGAATAGCCCTTTAAGATATGTATGTTCGACAATCAGAAAAATTTTCAATAAATCTTTTGACGACAACATCATCAGTTAAATAGAATATGTACAAAACATTAAATCAATTAAATATAAAAAAACCGCGCTAAATTTTATAAATTTTAGACGATTTAGTAATATGTTAAATCATTTTTAGTATGATACTAGGTTAAAAAGAGGATTTTGTTAATTTTAAACGAGTTTACTATAGTATAATCTTTTCAATATTTTACTAAAGTTAAAATCAGCAAATGGATACTTTATCTTTTTACTATCGTACTGAATCCATATGACACTTTGACATTCTTAAACGTCAAGAAGTTATGTTCGCTTAGTTTTCTTGCACTCTTTTGAGCGTGTTCAGTTGCAGTTTATCCAGAAAATAACTTTAGTATATGGTGCTAATTAAAAAGTGTTTAAAATTCGGAATATTTTAGTAAAGTTAAGTTATTAAATATTAGCAAATTGTTAAGTATATCATGCAGCCTGATGTTAAGGGCTTAGCATGATACTACTTAACGGTTTGCTAATACTAAAGCACTTTACTAATACTTTCCAAATTTTAAACACTTTTTAACTAATACTAAATCTATTTTCTTAGTAAACTACAACTAAACACGCCTAAAATAGTGCAAAAAAGTAAGCGAACATATCTTTTTGACGTTTGTAAATGTCAAAGTGGCATATGGATTTTGTAAGATACCAAACAAAATTAAGTAGCCATTTTGTGATTTTAACTTTAGTAAAATGTTAAGAAAATAGTACGACACTAAACTGATTTAAAATTAGCAAAATCCTCTTTTTAGCCTAGTATCATACTAAAAATGATTTAACATATTATAAATCGCCATAGTTTTTATTCATACATATTATATGTACAAATATGCATAGTTTAACTTTTAAGGCTTTATAGCTACTTTGCTTAATTAGATGCTTTAGTAGATACAAATGAATTTAAAAATGCTAATAAATATCTTCAGACTGGTAAATTTTGTTGCAAACTTACAAATAAAATGGTTTATCACCTTATAAGATACACAAAACAGATTTTATCTTTAAAGACCAGGCGTTAGTACCCCTACAATTCATACAGATTCAGCTTCAAGGTTTAAGTACACGATTGTAAAATACAAGATCACATAACCCAAATACTCTAGTTCATCCCAGAACAATACACTTGATTGAGTAAATAAATGGTCGAATTGAATTGAGCAAGATACATGTATATAATTCAAAACATTTTTTTTTATTTATTGGCTATCCCAAAAGTAAAGATAATAAGGTCACAGTATGCATATTTGGATGCGATACTCCAAACGACCGCGCTGTAATTCTCTCCGCATGATATGAGTTCTCCACGAGTAGTTACCATAAAGTTTCATTGAACCAGTCATCTATCATCGATTGGATTTGGAATATACACAACTCAAAAGTCTATACTATGTATATTAATATTTCACTTAAATAAAAGCCATCATTCTTATTGTGTTTGCATATTTTTAATTTAAATATTCTTTTAAATTAATTGTGAAGAAATAGTTAAATTAGATTTCATATCACACAACACATAACACAATAAACCATAGTGATTACTCAGTTCATAAATTGCAGCAGAAATTTAATGCAAAATGTTTTTACTTCCAGCTGTCGGCATTCTTGCAAAAACACGCAAATCTTTCTTCCGCTTTATTGCTTTTGTGTAAAGCCACGTTCTAATTACCAAAACACATGGCTATTTGCATTTACTCATATACAGTTTCGACATAGAGCGATAGCAGCATTATGCGATTTTGTTGTTTAATTTTTTTGAACTAAACAAAAAATCTTTTGTTATATCTTTCTAATTTTTGTAGATCAATTTTCAAACGTCATATGTATACCTATGTAATTATAGCGTGTCATTAAAAATACAAACAACCAAATGAATTTATGTTCATACTAAAATTAGGTTTTTATTAATATTAATATCACCAATTTTGTTTAAGGACTTTTCGTTTTCCACTAATTACACTCACTGGGTATAATTACTTAGAAAATAATACCTATAAGAGAAACACCATCATTAGGAAACTGTTCGCATTGAAATTCGGTTCAATTAATAAATACCTTGACCGCATGGTCCGATACCGCCATAAGGATATCCAGCACCAACCCATGGGTTTCCGCCAACCCAAGGATTGCCAACCCATGGGTTGCCAACAACTGGACCTCCAACCAATGGACCTCCAAGAATTGGACCTCCGATCAATGGGCTACCGATTGGGCCAGCAAGAGTGTTGTATGGAGCCAAAGGCGAAACCAAACTTGGGACATTCGATGTGATGAGTCCATTGTTAGCACTGTTTGATGAGGTGGAGGATGAGGAAGAAGCAGAAGCTGCTGATCCAGAAGATGCACCTCCGGACTGTTGAGCAAGGAGGTTACCCAAGACATTGTTGTATGGGTAAGTAGAGATCACTTGACCATGGGCAAGGGTTGCGCAGAAAGCGAACAAAGCGAGGGTCTATAGAAAAAAGATTTCCTTATTAAAAAAAACTATTCCGATTTCATGTGTAGAATGTGCGTTAGATAGTTTTTTTTCTGTTATTGTTTCTTTTTTTAATTTTTGGAAACTAAACTTACAATGAACTTGTTCATGTTGTTTGTTTGGGTTGATATTGTCAATTCGAAGAAATGAAACTAATGATTTTGCAATTCGAAATCTTCTTTATATACCATATTTTAGACTTTTCAAAACGTGATTATCACCAGAAATGCGTTAGCGGAAAGCTGAAAATAATTTCAATTTGTAATACAAAGACCAAAGAGAACCTAATCGGGTAGCTATTATGTTTAGTGTTTGATGTATTTTCTAGACTTTTTTGTCACTTTTTCTTATTCACCACTATAAGAGCGTGAAATAGTTGTTAAACTATTTAGATTGTCGAATTTAAATTGTTGCTTATTGAATTCTGAGAGAATGATCGTCTTATCACTCACGAGAGTGACAGTTTTAAAATTGTATTGTTTTTCAATTGAAAATTAAAGTTCCACAAACGTGGATACCGTGTGTTAGTTTTAATTTGTTGGAAATAAAAAAATAACAATTTACTAAATTTAACTATATTTACAAGCATAGAGCTTTTAACTCCTTTACAGTGTTTGATGCAAAGACGAAATAAGGAATAGATAAAAATGTACTATGTACAACTTTGCAATACTACCTTTACTAACTTAATTAATTACCACCAATTTACTGTTCGATTGGTTATTCGGAGTTACTCCTTCATCACTCCTTTTTTTATTCTTATAGAAAATGAAAAATTCGGAGTAACCGGAGTAATTCCGAATCGGGAACGACACTCATTTTAAACACTTTTCGTGTTGAATATTGTCGTTTTCGTTTGGCCGTTCGGATTTACGCTTTTTACACTCCTATTGCTCCGAAGCTGTTCGATTGGCTCTTCTGGGGAAGTTTTTTGGAGTATTTTTTGTTCTCGATTTCATAATGAAGTAAAAATAGAACACAAATGTACAAAAATATATAAAGTTTTTTTCGATTTATTTATCGAAAGTTATAATTGTTTGAAGAAGCAAAGTTCAAATGTGTGTGCGTATATTTTTATAATTACGACAATTAAATATTTGATTGAATTCAAAAAAGAGTAGAACACTCCGAAAATCCTATCGAAAACTACATTATTGACACTTTATTTTAAACACTCATTGTTTTAAATATATTGCTCTGTTTATTCGTTGTACTTGAATCAGTGTTAATCTACATTTTCCTAAAAAGTACAAAAGTTGTCAAAAAACTGTGTTCCATGGTTTAACAAAAGACGCCCATGTCAATTCTGTAGTTGAAATTTAAAGCAAGAAACAAGAAGATCTGTTGCCTGATAATTTAAAATTGAAATTTGTTGAAAAGAAATGTAAAAAAAAAACACGAAAGGTATATCAATGACTTTGACTCAAGCAGTCAAAGTGAAGATGTTTAAAAAAACGGAAACTTACTTTCACTTATAAATATATATAAACAACGATTGCTCCAAAACCTTTAAATTTTATTCTTTAAATAATCTTGTTACAGTTAAGAACTAGGTGCATGATCCCAAATCTCAAAAACACATAATTTGTTTAACAGGACGAGTTAAAAACAAAAACCTAGACTCTGATTTCAAGGCTCGGCCTACTGCAGGCATCTGAACAGAAAGCATCGGTAGAATTCATGGAAACAATAAAAGCAAACAGACTTTTCTTGATATTTCTTATAAATGTCAAAAGTGATATATGTATGAAGTAATAGAAAATGTTCCTAACAAAATGTTAAAGATAATGCTATAATGCTAAATTCATTTATAATTCGCAAGATCATCTTTTAAGCTTATTAGAGTACTAAATTATTGTAAACCATTTAAATTATATGTTATTAATGAAAATGTTTATAGAAATATTTTTTAAGTTTTGTGAAAATGAAATGGTCATAGAAAAATGTCGGAAATTTTCTTAAAAAGTTAGATATAAACACATATTTGCCTTTTTTTAAAGAGAATTGTGGAATGCAATCATATTTCATTTCACAAGAAGTGAAATACATCAGTATCTGATAAAAATATAAACAATAATAGAAATATTCTTAAATTTTTAATTTAGGAGTTTTTTATTTTACAAAAAATGTGTACACTTTCTATGAGTATGCATCAAAATTATTTTATTATTATTATGTCTTTTGTATTAACCATATTTAGCGACAGTTATTTAAAATCATCAAATGATATCTATCAAAATTGGGATTTGGATTCAATTAAATCTAAAAAATAATTTATGTTTCACTGTTACTTCTATGACCATTATTGTAATGAGGTAGGTATCAGTTGCATTTACACCTTAAACAATTCGATGGATGGTAACACTAGCCCTTAAAAAAATAGTTCATCCGAACTACACGAATGTGGAATTTCTTTTTCTCTCATTGTGATATTCATTCTGTAAAATCCACGCCATCTTTTCATAAGCTTGAATTGTGTGTCTTCAACATAAGTGTTTTCATTCTTCAACATTAAGGGTAGGAGTAAAACTTCAATTTGACGTTCAATGTAAATAGCTGGCTACATTATTAACTCCTTGACTTAAAAATTTGACGCCCAATTTTTTCCAAATTGTGCCACGTGGTGTAAAATTAAAAAAAAAATGCTGTCAATGTGTTAACGAGAATGTTTATACGATCGACAGCGTTTGGTCCCGGTCATACACTACACGTGCGCAAGAAGTTCAACCATTTTCGTTCAACTTTACATTCACCTGCATCTTTGGAAATTTAAAGAAATTTACGTTCCTCACGTTGATCAACGAAACCAGACGTGGAATTGAATAAAACGTGTTGGCAGGCCCTTACACATAGTAGACAAACTTAAGTTGATAAACTTAAGTTGACAAACTTAATGAAATGCTGAATAAAAAAACAAGAACAAATATTTTCACGTCTACCGCAACTAACATCATACAAAATTAAAAATGTTGATCAACGAGTTGAACAAGTAATGTTCAACACATTATATTGAAAATGTTGCTCAACACGCTGAATCAACATTTTCAACGAGCAACATGAGCTCGTACACTAGCCGCACATGTGTAGAAGAATTCGTTGAACAACGATCTCCAACCGGATCAAACGCGTTGGTTGAATATAATTGAAGACATTGTACATTTAGAGTTCAATGTGTTGAGCTTGAAATTTGTGCGTTGATCGCCTAGAGGACTGTCGACTTTTTGGACACCAAGGTTAGTTTACCTTAAAGTAAAGCTGTCTAATATATAATTTTGTAGCCATTAAGCATATACATTTTTATCTTAATATTATTTATTTTTTCACGCCTTCTACTTAAAAAAAATACTTGAACAAAAAAGTAACTAGGGCGTATACGCACTATTCTTTATATAGGATTAATTATTATTCTGAAAAAATTGAAATTTTAATCAAATGTTATATACACACGGATATAAGTGAAGAAGGATAAAAATTCAAATCCAGATTTTATATCCCGTTATTATACAGTGGCCCAAATAGTTCAAGCCTCTTTTAAAAAGAATCTATGAGTTCTCATAAGGGGTGATTTCATATAAAGATTTTCACGGCCTAACCATCTGAGCACAAAACTCAAATCTTTCTTAAAGCTCTTTACATCTCGTCTTATAAAATTATTTTAAAATAATTTTAATAAAAATTTTATAAAAATCGTCGATTGAATCTATCTTTATTCAACAAAGAATTGAAATATATTTTTTATTCATAGGGTTTAATGCATTGTGTCAACTCGATTTTTTTTAATACAACTATAAGACATAAAACATATTAATTTCACTTACTAATTAATAGAAATAGGTAGTCGTTCGTCTTTAACACCAGTTCAAGTTTGAGTTTAAGATTCTGCACATGATTCATAAATTCTATATGAACTAGTTCTGGTATTCCGAAATTTTGTAAATTCTGAATTATTTATGTATGTGATCGGGCGTATTTGAAAAATTTTCAATGGCTAGATAATTCAAACCAAATCAGCTAAGTTACTAATAAATAAAACAAAGAATATGGATTTATTTTTTCAAACAGTACTCAAGTCTGTGTAAATATATACGATCTCTTATGGGATTTTCCATTGGTAAATTCAGAATTTGATGCGTAATTTGATATTTTTCGTGGCGAATTGGACACGATTTGAATTGATTTTTTCGTTTGCTATGATACTGGCTGTTTTGGTATTGAATGCTTCCAGTTGTAGAAGTGTTTGGTAGATTCACCAAAAAATACGGCTACATGTGAATTTGATTCAGAATCAAAAAATAAATATCTTTTCCCAATGGATGAATCTTGAATGTGTTAGAAATTTGTACAATTTATCAAAAAAATATTAGAGTTACTTCTTAATGTAAATTTTGGTAGTTCCAAATTTGACATACATAGATGACATCTGAAAAATGAACTAGTTTATATTATGTAGATTCCTTAATGTTTTATGTTGTCAAAACAAAGTTTGCGTTTTTAGCAAGATTTTTTGCAAGTTACTTACAAAAAACATCGATTTCAAATTGTCGTTGGAACTAATCGAAATTAGTCAAATTTGCATTCAATGAATGCAGCTGATTCATATGTAGTCCTTTTAGTCTTCTGAATTTGACCTATATTTCTGTTGTTCCAGTTTTTTCAGCGAATAATCTGCTTTACGATTTCCTGGAATATTCCTATATCCCGGCACCTCACAAAACTGAATCTATAACTTCTACACCATAGTGCCTTCTCCTGCAATATTTAATAGAATAATAATATGCTAAGAAAATTGCTCGTGAATGATACAGGTTCTTATAGTTTTCTATTTAAAAAAAATTGAATACCACTAAGTACACTACTCTTGACTCATAGCATACTATGGATATTATTCTATAAGAATGCAAGTTTTTGTTTAACGTTATTTTACTTTTCGACCGGAAATTCGGAAGAACTTTAACTTCTCATAAAAAAAAAATCTTTAATTTTTATAAAGAAAATTAAGAAACAATTTGCATGTATTGCATGCTTATATGCCGTTGCCACTTGAAATATTTTTTAACTTGATTAAATTATTAAGATTTTTCGTAAAACAAATTAATTATGGAATTATGGAGTTCCTTTCCTCTAAAAATTCAATTTTTTTCTAAACAAACTCGGTTTGTTTCTAAACAAATTTGATTTTATCTTTTTTTAGACAGATTTGACATTTCTCTTAACATTTTCCCTTAGGTCTGCTGCAGAATTGTTTGGACATAAATTGACAACTTATCAAATTTTGAAGATTGGGGATAAAATTATCGCATTGAGAAATGAAATGCGAAGGTATCTAGAATACAATTTTCTACCATTTTTTAAACGTCAACACGACATTTGTTTTTCTATATTCTGTTTAAAATTTACACTACTTCTCTTTAAACTAATAATCTTGTATTTCACATTATATGATACTCTTTGTTTGTTTTGTTACAAGCAATTTGCACACAATTTTCTATCTAAATTTTTTTTTTTGGGGGAAATATTTTAATTCTCACACGAGCGCTCCCTTCGGCCCAAAACTACTAGTATCGAATTCCAAACAACAATTTAAGATGGATTTCAGATCCTTGCCAAAGGATCTTGTCAAAATTAATCTGCTTCTAAAGTCTATGAGATCTTACTAAAAACGCAAACGCTATTTTGACAGCATACAATCGATTTTGTTTAGAAATTATTGGATTGTGTTCAGAAAAAAATCTAATATTTGTTTGCTTAGAATTCGACATAAGTCTGGAACATGAATTGGCGGAATTTATGCCGATTGGCGGTTTTGGGCAGATTATGGAACACAACTAAACTGTGTTTTGTATCAAAATTTCAGGTGGCAATTAGCGCTCACAGAATTATAAAAAATAAATGCATTCTAACAAAAAGAAATTGGAAAATTGATTTCAAATAGATGAAAGGAGTTCGACAATAGCAACGTTGCAAGTAATAATCTTGAATATAAAGTTGTTGGATTTTTTATTTAAATTTGCTTTCATATTTCTTAGTTTAAAATTTTTTTCAGGAAGAGAGAATTCAATACAAAATTTTACATCTGAAAACAACAAGCAATTAATTTCATGGCGACAACAATTGACAAGACGAGCTGGCAGTGATTTTGTGGTAGAATGCTAATAGCGAAACTATTTTGTCGTTCAATTGAAACTGGCGAGTAACTCATACGAGGAGTGTGCCACCCCCAAAAGAACAAGGCTATATGTTATATTAGATACTATAAGGCAAGTTTTTTGATTTTTTTTTGAGATTCTTATCAAAAGTATAAGTTTTTAACGCTCGTATTATTAGTTTTTTTCGTTGAGCGCTGAAGTCACCCTAGGGTTGCTCTAAGGCGTCCTGAAGTCACCCATTTTAATAAATTCTGTGTTTTCTGAAACATATTGTCGCCCGCCTTGAACTCGCCCTGAAGTAGATCTAAGTTTTTAGCTCAGGCGAGTTGAGGTAAAGGAATAACCTGTCAAAGTCACATGAGATGTGAAGTAGGGATGAGCGATATTGAAAAAAAAAAACCGATTCAACATCGAATAGTCATCATCGATGTTAATAATTATCGAATCGAATCCTCTGGTGTTTTTTTTTTTTTTTTTTTGAAAACCAAAAACCCAGGTTTTTTGACAACTCTTGCAGTTGTCATGAATACTGAGTCAACCTGAGTCGGTTTAAATTTAATGAAGAAACGTTTTGACATTTTTTAAACTTTTAGGTTGACCCATGTTTCTTTTGACAGCTCCACGAATTGTCATCGAAATCATTTGTATAATTGTATTAATAATGTCGATTGCGATTTGTCGCCCAAAAGGCTTCCGAATGCTTTTGGAAGTTATCAAATGACAGTTCTTTTACTGAAAAACGAGAACATTGATTATTTAAGCTTTACCAACTTAAGTTTATCACGATCATGGCTTAAAATCGTAGAATAAAGTTGTTGTTTTCCATTTTTCTTCTCTTATTAAAAAACACAGCCTGTGAAGACTCGAAATAAAAAAAACAAAAATTTTGCTTAAAAGCATTGCTTCATTCTATGCTTTATTTTTAAAACATTCCTTTTGTTTTAGTAACCATATGGATATCCATAAATTGGACTGCCCAAACCTCCATAATAACCTAATAATGAAAAGAAAAATACACAAAAATTAAAACAATGTCTAAATTTTAACATCCTTAAAACTCACCTCCTGGATTACCCATGGCGTAACCTCCTGCTGTAGATAGACCACCACCGTATACTATACCAGGATAGCCGTTATATCCTCCTAAATATGGAAAAATAGGTTTTGGATTTGGCTCTGGATTGGGTGCTGCTGCAGCCAAAACAATTACAGCAAAAATAGCAACTAAAGCGACCTATGTACAATTTAAAAATTGATTAAACTTATAAATCCTATTATATCCTGATTTTGAGGAATAACAATAACTTACAAGGAATTTCATTTTGAAAAGTGATCAAGTGTACTAACTTACTAAAATTTAATTTCAGCCGTTTTTATACAAAATATAAAATAATCGATTTCCAATTGTTACGTGATCTTTTTCCAATAGGTTTGGAACACACGTCACATAAATCAGTATTTTAAGTGATATTATTAAATTACGTAATTTTTTGTTTATTAGTATGTAAGGATTGTATATTAATAGTATTTTTTTTTTTCGTATTTGTCTCAAGATAAGAAAGTTTAAATTAAATAATTAATGGATACAAACAGAATTTACAAAAATTACAAAGTATGGGATTGATGAACTCATGAACACTTTCGGTCACAAAAATGGCTAGCTTTATCGGTATAAAAAAAAAATTGTTTGTTTTGTAAAAAATTAGTCAGTTCTATAAAGTACATATAATGATATGAGTTTAGGGGTGGAATCGACTATACCTAGTAGGTGATAGTTGACTGTCAATACTTTCATATATTTGGAAAAATATAGGAAAAAGATTCATCAGTTTTCGTTATAACCTTTTGAGTTGCTTGAAAATTTTTACGGAGTATAAATGTCGTGTTCTTGCAGATACATATATTTGTAAATATTTTAAGTACATTATAGCTAAGTTTAATAAAAATCAATTTTATTATGTAAATATAAAATGGGAACGTTGAGGCACGTGGGAATTAGAATGGATAAAACACTTTGAAGCTCATATATTTAATAGTTTTCACCTATCACTATTAGGTTTTCAGATTGTGTGTACCACAAAACGTGCGTTTCTTAAATACTGCTAAGGGGATAGCTACATTATACGTACATGTATTATGCGTTATTTATTTATTTACACTAAAAGCTAATTAATTGACCTAGAAAATATATTTACGCAGTAACATGAAGGAAGCATGAACAAAAAATCCTGACAATTCATAGGTACACGAAAACATCAAACACTTAATTAAGTTCATAATAAGATTTGTTAACTATATATTTAAGATAATTTAAAAAAAAATTATAAATACTAAGCAAAATTATTTAATTTTTATTTTGCTAAAAACAATTCTGAAAAATGCCAATATATAATATTAATGGGGTTTGCTTTTGGTAATTTCAGATTTTGATCGGAAATTTGATTTTTTTCGTCGCAAATGTTATACGATTTCAGATTGATTTTTTTAATTGGTGTATATCGTGGAACCATTAAAGGTATCGGATGGCAAGTGACTCGAAAATTGTTTTTTCATTCAAGTTTTTCCTTCTTTTGTAACAGAAGTGATTTCAATGCTTAAAAAATGAATGTCGACATTTGGAGAATTAAACAATTGTTAATACATAATTGTTATTATTTTTTTTTAAATGTATGTATGTTTTCATAACTTTATTTTACTATTCACATAATTACTGAAAACAAAATCTTGTCAAAATGACGGCTGTCAATTGTTCTGATGGTGTTATGGTATTAGTATAAGAGGGGTAAATCTGCCGAAAATTGATTTCCGATCAAACAAAAAATTGATTTTTTTTGCCCATTGGAAGGCTTTAATTGTAAGAATCTGTGTTTTGACAGATCTGAAGGGGAAAAAAATTAATTTTTGTTACCAAAAGAAACCCCATAAGAGTGACTCTCGTTCGCCACTCTGACATCTCGTAAAAAGTCGAAAACATATAGCGGGTTTTATTCAAGTTTTAAAGATTTGTTCTGAATATCGAGATTTGGTCTTTTCAATGTCACTTGTTTCCAGATTTAATTGTATTATTTTTAAATAAATTTGTGGAAAAAAAATCCTCACCATGACGAGGAAGACGAAGGCGATGCAATTATTAACTTCAAAGTTAAAAGTTAAAGGTAAAGGTTCACAACAAATTAATAAGAAAATATTTACCGTTTGGCACAAATTACTTTTATGTATATGTGCATTCAGATCAAATCTGCCAACTCATCAGAGATCAAATCTTTCATGTTAAGATTCCATCCTTTTGTTGCAATAAAACTCTCAAAAATCAAAAATGTCAAATCTTTTCACAGGAAGAGCAAATATTTTCTTTAATGAAACTCGCTAATAGTCTATTGGGTGTTCGCAAACTAATGGGGGTTTCGTTTGGTAAATTTATATTTTGATTTTTAAATTGATTTTTTCGTATCGAATCGAAAACGTTTTCAGATTTACATTTTTTTGATATAGTATTTTTGAATATTTGTGTCTGTGAACCAGATAGTGCTATCAGCTGCCAAATATTGACTCGAACGTTGTTTTTAATTTCAAATTTGTAAGTCCGAAAATGAGCTGGACGAATAAATTAATTCACTTAAAACTGCTTCCAACTATTTTAATTCTTTCTTGCAACCGAAACAAATTATTATTACTCGTAAATAAGAACTTGTCAAACTCATGGCTGTCAATTATGATGCATAGTGGCATTATACAAAATTGATTTAAAATCAAAAAAATAAATCAATTTTTTTGCCCAATCGAAAGCAAAAATTATCAAAATCAGTTTTTGACTGATCTAAATAAATAATAAATTGATTTTTGTTACCAAACGAAAATCCCATAAGACAAGATTTGCGGTAAAGGTTTTCGCACATTATGTGTTCGCAAATGTTATGTTGGGTATTGGGTTGTTCAGTTGATATGATATGCACAAATGAGAAACTGGAAATTAAATCACATTCAACCAAATCATAAATAATCAAAACTTAGTGGGAATAATGTAAAAAAATTAACAAAACGAAATAACGTTTAGATGACCATTTAACCTTGCAATATATCACTGCTTAGGAAAAGTTTGTTTTCTCCAAAAATCTATAAAATATTGAACAAAAAATAATCTGTGTACTATTCTTTCTCAAAAAAAAAGTACAAAGAGCAAAATGTCTCAAATTATATCCGAGGGTGTTCACAATATTTTTAAAAAAAGTCGACAACTACTGTATATGCAATCACATAGTCCGCAAAAGCAGACTGTCGAAAACGGATATTCATACAATGTGCAATCAAAGCAGCAAATGAGCTCAGATTAGAACACGTTTTTTTTCCATTTTCCGTCTGCGCGAGGCTTTAGTCATTCTGCACACGACCCGTCTTGTCATAGGCTCGTACAATATTCGCCATGCAGCAACGATCAACCAATCAAATCATCGTCAAACATAAAATAGGAATTGCTTGCGTCCTCAAAGCTACTGTCACTGATGTACGCCCGGTTCTGTGGCAAATATGTGCAAATTACGGTTCGTATGCAGTTATACACTCAAGCCAATGCGCGCTGTACTAAAACTGCAGATATTAGTCGTACGTATCTATGACGAGATGCTTCGTGTGCAGATGGCCTTAGTCATTAGGTACTCTTCGAGCTTTTAGCTCTATCAATAAGAATAAGACACTGGTTTTCCAAAATTGTGAAAATGTGGAAATATCCATTTCCGTAAGAAAGGGCCCGCACGCATTTAAAAATAAAAAGCATTAAAATAATTGTCCTCTAAGGAATTTTAACATATACAAATGGTTTGAGACACATTTTGAAACAAATCCATCTATTTAAAATAAAATACTTTATTTTTAAACATGAATTCATTTTCTCACACCACCACTGTTATTTTTCAATTTGTATACCCGTTGCATACCTCCCATCAGAATGTCATTGCACAAAAACAAATATTCTCAATTTACAATCGAGCTGCATTCATTAATACAAAATAATCAATTGTTCCAAAAGCACGTCCATTTGCAGTAAAAACAAATTGTAAATATATTTCTGAAGAAAAAGCATTCAAAAGTTTTATTTTGCAATCTAAGTTAGTATCGAATGGCAGCTTTAATGGAAAAACTAACAGTGAGTGTGTTTGACATAAAAAAAATAATATCCGTTAACATTTTTTAAAAATAAAATTAAATCTGTTTTAAGGTATTCGCATTCATTGTTGTGGTGCTTGCACTAAGCTCGGCTGTTTTTGCTAACTCAATGGACAGTGAAGCACAATCAATTTACAAGTTGTTCGAAAGTTCAGCATTAGTGAGTAAACAAAACGGCTGTGGTTGCGGTAATGGAAAGTAATAAGCAAATCGCGAATGTAAACTAAAAAGTTTGATTCAGCATAAGAAATTGAAGTGATACAAAAATAAAATAAAAAAAAAAACAAGTGTAACATATTTTTTTTGTTTTAATTTGCAAACATTGTATATTTTATTTCTTTATTTTTTTTCCTCCCATCGAAACTAAGTTTTTGGGTCACAAAGCGTAACACTGAGCTTATTATAAAAATAAAAGTTCACCTTTTAGATGACACCTGCGCTGTTCTAGATAAAAAGATAAAAAATAATATTAAATTACACGCTTAGCGCGAACTTCTTTCACCATGTTATCATCATCATCAACACACGTAACTTAGAACTAATCAATGATAAAATTATTAAAGCTAACAATATTATAAGTCATGAAAAATTAAACTAGAAAAAAAAAAACAATTCAGCAAATAGATGTTGTATGTTCTTTTGTTTTTAATATTATCTACTCATTTTGAGTGTTCTGATTGAATCTGAATTAATTTATTTGTTAATGTCAACAAATAAGCTGCTAGAGCTCCATTATTATTATCAGATGGTGACTTGCTTTTTAAGGTTTCCATATACATTTTCTTGTAGTAGTCTGCCAGTTTTTTCGGATCTCTTCCACAGATATGTAATTTAATTAGGGTCTTAAGTGCATGTTGTAGTCTACTCTCAAAGAGCTTCAAATGCCTAAGGAAATCCTCAGTAGATGTCGAATTGTCTCCTAATGAATTCAATGAATACTCAAATAAGATTTTTGATTGAAGGCACAATTCCAGACTACCCTGAAGGTGTTTAATTTTGTGATTGGAATTCGTTGAAACTGGAAAATAAAAAGTTAAATGTTTGTTTAATTTTCTTTTTAGTTTAAGAGAAAAACTTACTCTCCGAAAGGAACTCTTGTAAGGATATCCGTTCTAGTTGAACAATTAAGTAATCACTTGCTTCTCTCAAAACATTTAATATATTAGCTGCCTTTTCATAATGAAACTTACACAGTTGAAGTGATGTTTTTGGTAGTGATGTGATATCTACAACGGTTGAACGCATTTGATTGTAGTAAAATGAAGCTATTCTATTAACGAGATACAAATATTGTGTTAAATTAAAAACGTATATTGTTTAAATAAAATTTATTTGATTTATGAATTACAAGTTTGTTCGGTTAACAGCTGAAACTCACAACAATTAACAAAATACAGTTACGAAAAACCGGCCGGAATTAAAAACGATTAGGAACGAGATTTTTCATTCCACTCGTGATCTGGTGGTATATCTAACCGAATACTTGAACAAATCTTTACATCGTTTTGGAGAAAGTAAGATTATTGCGCTTGATATTTCAAAAGCATTTGATAGAGTTTAGCATCAAGCTCTATTATCGAAAATGTGTGAATTTGATATCGATGAATCTCTTCTTCGTTGCATTCAATTCAATACAAGTTTTATTAGACGGTTTCGAGTCTGATATTCGCAAAATAAATGCTGGTGTGCCCCAGGCCTCCGTTTTGTCTCCAAAACTTTTTCTCATTTTCATCTCTTTTATCTGGAACTTCTAAACCACTAAATTTATTTTGTTGACGGTAGTACTCTCAGCTTTTCATATTCGTTTTCAGATTCACCTTCTTATTATTCAAATGTGGAACTGCAACGGCAGCGTATGATAAGTTCATTAATTTCTGGATTTCGACAGCATTGTACATTGAGGAATAAAAAAACCGCGTAAGAATTAATGCGTCAAAAACTAGGTGCTGTCTTCTGAGATTGGTTTCTTGAAAACGACTCTAACGATTTAGATTAACATTCACATGAGCGAGAAAATGAAATATTTTAGTAAAATCCGCCTACCACCACGCCTACTTTTATCAGTAATTGGTTTCTTAGATATAACTCCAACGATTTGGATGAACATTTCAGTTTGTTTTTATGAGCAAGAAAATTTTTTTTTAGTGAGATCTGCCCATTGCCAGGCCCACCTTTCTTATTGCTTAATTTTTTTCGAATACGACTCAAAAGATTTTATTGAAATTTTTATAGTTTAATTGTATGAACGACAAAAAATGATGGACTTATGCACAATCCACCACTTCAAAGGTTTCTATTTTCTTTTTCTGTGTATGAAGATAATTTTCAGAATTCATTTAAATTCCATTTTAAAAATGACAAATTGCATACAAAACACGAATCCGTAACAAAGCAAATGTTTCAGATTAGGTATGAGCGATGTTCATCTGTTCATGTAAGCAAAACATCGAACTTGAAACAAAAAAGTCGATGACACCCCAAGAGTTGTCAAGAAAACCTGGGTTTTTCGGTTCTCAAAAAATACCCGAGGGCCATTTAATTTATGTTGCAGAAAAGCAAATTATGTCATTTAATAATTAAAATTTAAAATCTGTTAAATTGAAGTTCTTAGTAAATTTTTTGTGGCCCTATGCACAATCCACAACTTCAAAACTTCCCATTTTTCATGTCTGTGTCTGAATATTAATTTGAGTATCGTTTTATTTTCATTTCAAAAATAACAATTTGCATACAAAACGTGAATTCACAAAAAAACATGCTTCAGATTAGGGATGATGGATAAGTCCATCTATTTTATTGAAACATCGATATTAAAACAAGAAATCGATGATTCAATATCGATGTTGGGGGAAGAATAGGGGAAAACCCTTCAACACATCGATGTTTTCGATTCGATAACTATTTTTACACCGATGATGAGTACTCGATATTCTCCTCAATATCGCCCATTCCTACCTCAGATCTCATGTGACTGATGTTTATTTATTTATCTCAAGATGCCCCTGCTAAAAACCTAGTACTACTTCAGGGCGAGTTGAGGGCGACGCTAGGTTTCAAAAAACGCATAATTTGTTCACCAGGGTGACTTCACGTTAAATAAAAAAAAACGCTTTAGGGCGACCCTAGATTGACTTCAGAGCTCAACGAACAAACCTAATAACAGATCTACAGTTAAACGATGGGACATTACAGACCGGTTTCTTTACTCACCTTCAGGATCCCGCGGGATTCCAAATTTACCCAAAACGTGTTTCTTTACTTTTCTTGCAGGAAAATACCAGAGCTTTTGACAATTTTCAGATATGTTTATTATTCTCCCTCCAGCAAGAGTCTACCGGAACATTTTAGCTATTGCACTTTCTTGCTTGTCTTACAAGAAATCAGCTGATCGAATAATCCGAATTTTAATTTGTGGAATAGTGTTATGAAACTCTTATTCAAAATAAAAAAAAAAAAGAAAACCAAATAATGGAATCAAATATAACAATAAATATATCTCCTGCTTCATTTGGTAGAGCTCAAAATGATTAGTGCATGCAAATTAAATTGTATTTCGTAAAAACATTTTCATACATGTTGCTTACTTTTCATTTCTGGTTAAAAATTACAACAACAACATCAAAAATCTTGAGTCCGAACTTTTTCCCAAGCTTTTTCATTAAACATTACCCAAAAAGCAAAGAAACAGACCTTGAAATCACAGATAGTTAAGCTGTGGGGCGGTAGTTGTCGATATCATTTTTTTGGTACTTTATAAATTGGTCTTTTATAAGTACTTTTCCACAATATTGGAAAGACTGAATATTTTAGAGATTTATTAAATAATAAACATAAATGGTAAGATAGTTGTGATGCAAGCTAGACCCGGAATAAAACAGTTTTCAAGCTCAAAAATATTCTGAACAATTGAATCTTCTTGAATAGCAAAGTTCGTCGTGTTAAGATATGAGTGATTTAGCTGGGGAAAGAAATTATTTACGGGTTCATTACAACTACTAACCAAGTTAACAAACTCTAAAAAAAAGAAAATAACAGAATTGCATGGAAAACCAGTCCCCAACATTATTATAGTTATTTATAACAAACTTTACAGATTAGCTCAAATATAATTTGAATAAAAGACCACTCATCCTGCAAATTTACATACAAGAAACAGAAGAAAATGCTTATTATTGTACCCTATAAAGAATACTTTTTCATTTTAAAGACTTGCATACTCTGATATTCTACATTTTCTAAAACATTTTTGAAATGGCTTGTGGCATTTTTATTTGGCAATTCGGAATCCTTCACCGACACGGGATATCAACTGCACTTTTTTTACTTGCGATATATATGTATGTAGGTACTCTATGCCAGTGTTTTTCAAAGTGTGGGTCGCGACCCCCTGGGGGGTCGCGTTCGCAAGCCGGTAAGATTAAAAAAAAACATAGGCTGTAAGTCTTGTACTAAAAAAAATATAAAATAAAACAACATTTTTTTTGTGAGACGAATGTGTCTGTTTATTTTTTAACAAATGTTTAAATCTTGGTTTTATCTTCGAGGCATTGGCATATAAATCATTTTACAAATCGAGCCTATTTCTCTTCTTAGGTTTTATATCTACCATTGCAGACAACGTGAGTTCGAATAGGTATGAAGTGGCTAATAAATCTAACAATTTTAAAGCCTATTTTGCCAGCTCTGGATATTCACCTCTTCTCTTTATCCAGAAATTATCAATGGTATTTAAATTGAATTCCATTCTAGTCTACTATCTGCAGCTAAATCTACAAGATTTTCTATCTCTACGTCGATGTTAGATCGGCGAGTTAAGCAAGCATATTCAAAAAAGGATTTAGTATCCATCTTTGTCATTTCCACCTTCAGGATCCAGTTGTGGAAAGTAACTTAATAGTTTATCCTACAAATTATGCAAACTCTGTATAATGAGAGGAATGTGAGACCTTACTGATATCGACTCATCTGATGAAATTTCTTCTTTTAAGAGCATCAATAATTAAGATTTTAATTTTAGAACTGGATACATAATTAGACTGGGTATGTAAGGGGTTCAGTGTATGTCACATTCAAAATAACTGACAAAGTATTTTTTATAATGGGGGTCGCCAAAATTGTTTTACTAACAAGGGGGTCGCGTACTGAAAAAGTTTGAAAAACACTGTTCTATGCCAATCCATCGTAAAAAATCGAATTCAAGATTTTGATCAAACTTGACATTACGATGATGGCGAACACCAACAAATTGGGTGCCGTAATTCCGTCTTTCTGTCCTCGATGCTACAGTCTAAACGGTTAAATGGATTTGCTTCAAACTTGGTATAGCTGAACCAAATCACTTGACCATTCTACTGCGCAGCTCTCTTCAAATTTCTTTGCTCAATCTTATTAATATTGAAAGATACAAACAATCACCTTCCAGGGATGAACTTTATTGAAGTATAGTCCTGGTTTATTGTGCAGTTTTCAAAAAAGTATTTCATCTCTGGAATTGTACTCATTAAATCTCTTGCGGCATATTTTGTGTTCTCTTGAATCCTCTGTCTGCGCAGACAGACAGAGGACCAAATGATTTGGTTCAAGCTATACATATTCAATAATATGCCCACACAACGACAAATAACGGTACCTGCATTTTTCTTTGGCCAAACAATGATTTTTATTTTTAAAAAATCAGTTCATTAATGAAGGGAAATGGTACGTTTTGTTTTTATTTTTTTGGGAAAAAATGCTTATTTTTGGTATACATACTTACATATATTAGAACCATTTTTTTGGGTTTACGATTTTCTGAAAAATGGTTCTTTTGATTTTTTTAATTTTTTAATGCAGACGCTCCTATTCATAAACGTTTATTAATATAAACCAAAATTTTTCAAAAAACAAAATGTTTTTGGAATTAATTTTTCAAAAACTCAAAATTTTGAAAACGACTAAATCGATTTTTTCGAAACTTCGTATTTGGTAGTTTTTTTTGGCATTATCTTGAATAGTTAAAAAAAACTATATTCCTACAATAAAAAAACAACGGTACATCCCATACAAATGTTAAAAAAAAACTGCTAAGAAAAATTGTATTTCTCGAAAACGGCTCCAAGAAGTTTTATAAAAAATGTGTGTTCTTAAATTAATACTGTCCCCTTTTATGTCTAAAAATATTTTATTTTGGGTACTTATTAACGATAGATACTTCCCATAGAACTACTTTTCATACTTTCGACTTTCTTGGATGAATCGATTATTTTTTTTTTTTTTTTTTGCAAATGCTCTCTTAAAGTTTTAGTTAAATTGCATACTCAAATTTTCAAACAAAAAAGTTCTTCAGTCTTTACAAAATAAATATCTACAATTTTTTTTTTTTTTGGAAAAATCGACTTTTGAAAAAACAGTTACTATTTTTTTTTGAAATTTTAATGTTATACATATGTATATTAATAATGGCTTCAAAATAGCGTCTCAAACTTTTTTTCTAAAAATGTTTTTAAAATTTTATACATACAAAATTATTTTTTTTTAAAAAACCGCTTCAAATAATTCGTTTGATATATGTATGTATGTATACCTATTTGTTCAGAAATTCAAATGGCATCTTTAATATCCTTAAAACTATAACAAATACACAATATAAAAAGATTTTATTACGTGTATTATGCATTAATTTCTACCAGATAAATATTTCATTTTTACTACTTTTTGCGTACGTCACTGAATGGCTACATAATACAATGTATGCCCTCATACATTTATATACATATATATATCTATAAAAATCACATGAATATTATGTATATATTGCACCTTAATTAGAAAGTTATACACGTGCATATAAGTGCATAGCTACCTACCCACCTACATACATATATCCTTCACTTTCGTTATTATGTGTACATATTTATATACCTAGGTTCCATCTATGTATATATAAAGTTACATATTTACTCTCCTAACTTATGTAAGGATATCATTAATCCATAATTTAGATTTAAATATACATAGATTTGTAGGTAGGTACCTATGAAACTATTCCTTGAATCTTCTTTTCAACCATTCATTCATACTAAAAATCAAGGTACTCGTAATATTACTTACATCGGCTTTAAACTTGCATATGATAACTAGACTACCTACCTACTAAACAGCATCAATGTTTAGCTACAATAAAGTTGTTAGCTACAAGAGTAAGGTTCTGGATTTTAATGTAATTGTGTAGGTATATGTGAAAATAATTGTTGAACTGAAAAAGGCTCCCGGAAATTACGGCAGAATTTTTTTTGGATCAAACGCCAAATAATTCTTCATACCTTTTTTTCAAAAAAGAATTGAAAAATAGCCAGAAAAAAAATTCGGACTTGTGTGAAGTGTTTTTTGAAATTAGATTCACGGCCTTGAAAATGCTCGGCGCGTAAAGGAGGCATTGTGCCCGCATGCTACCCCCTGCTTGGCCCAATATAGGATATGGAGTGGGTACAAGTTTGGGTATATGCAATTATATATATATTTGGATTTGTAGATTTCTTTTTAAAAAGTTCCAAACAAAATTTGTATATACCCAAACTTGTACCCACGCCAAAACTTTTTGTACACCGTGGACACTTCACACAACCCCGAATTTTGTATCTAGCTTTTTAAAATTTATTGTTTGTGAAATCTATTTTATGTTTTTTGTCACAATATGTCATGTGGCCCGCCGCGCCCCGACAGGACGCGGAACCCACACCTTCGTCTTGTTTGAAAATACCCACAAACATTTTATGGGTATTTTTCCAAAACGTTATTTGGAAATTAGGCCAGAATATACAAATTTTCTGGCTAATTTCCATTTTGCTTTCAAGCTCTTTTCCAACACCTATCTCATATAGTTTCCAATATTTATGGCTTATTTTCCAAAAAAAAATCTACAATTTTGATCCAGAAAAAAATTCTGGCATTTAAAAAAAAAATTCTGGCGTAATTTCCGGGAGCAATCAAAAACAAATTCTTGTCAGAATCAGAAAGTCATTTTTCCCCAAGTGAACACATTTAGAAGAGTCCAGAAGGCTTTCGGATCGCCAAATAAAAACTACATAAGCTAGACCCTTATTAAATTAGTTGTTGCTGAGACCCGATATCACTTGTACATTCAATAAAAATTATATATGTATATGTCACTTACCGTTTGTGTAAAACGCCAGAACGATAAGTATAAAGTATTTGTTTTGCTCCAGGTGTTTCTGTATCACAGAGTTTTAGGGACTTCTGTAGTAGATCGATTACTTCTCTCTCTAATTCGGGTGTTGTCTGCAATTAAATCAATTTACTAAACATCACATTCATCCCACACAAAACCATACATTTTTGCTAAAATCTTGCAATTGTTTTACAAGTGTGAACATAGCTGTTGATAACTCCCAATTTACTAAATCCCAAAGATCTGCATTACATTTGCGAGTAACAAGAACAAGTTTTGCCTTTTCATAATATTTAAATGCTTCTTGGTATAAGGATTTCTGTTTTTGTGCATGATCATTTCTAAAATATTAAAAAAAAAAAATGAACTCTTAGCACAGTTTCGACCAATATTTAGGTTTTTTTTGGTTTTAAACATACTGTTTATCGGTAAGAAAGAGATGTGCCTTGAATCGCATATACCGACCCATATTGCAATATAAAAAGGCCAAATTTACATTATCCTGAACCATGGTAAACGACACAATTCCCCTAGACAAGCAATCAAATGATTTCGTAGCCAAAACCTCGTAGTAGGGATATCCAGTTTTGTTTGTCGAATTTTGAATACTACTCGCAGTTTTGTCTTTATTGTCTTTATTTTTAGTACCATCTTCGTTGGTAGTTTTCTTGGCATTAGCAATTGCTTCAACATGTTTTGCGAACTCCTCTATTTTGCATTATTTAATTTTTTGTTAAAAAAAATTCATAATAATGAATCAATACAAACCTTGAGCCCAGTACATATATTTCAGTCCAAGTTCATTTCTTACATTTCCTAATCGTCTAAGTAATTCATTTTGAGCATTTATTTCTTCGTATGTATTTATACTGAGTAGGGCAGTTTCATAACACTGACAGCTACCCAACATTAGTTCTTCGATATTTTTAGTTGGGTCAATAATGTCTTTTTCTGTGAAATTGAAAAAAAAAGACAACAATTAAAGAAAGTTTTCATAAAACCGTGAAGAATAGCTGATAATGATAACTGATTCCGTGTTTTTTTCTAATCTTTGAAGTCAATGTAACGGGTGATTTTTTTGCTACTTTGTTTTTGACGTTTATATTTTTGACAGATCACACATGACAAATTCCACGAACATTTGACATTTCGATTCAGTATTGTTTGCCATTTCATCATGAATAGACTTACGCCTGAACAACGTTTGCAAATTATTGAAATTTATTATCAAAATTCGTGCTCTGTGAAAAATGTGTTTCGCAAGCTTTTATCGCAAAATTGTCTTCAGCGACGAGGCTCATTTTTGGATAAATGGATACGTGAATAAGCAGAATTGCCGTATTTGGAGTGAAGAGCAGCCAGAGGCAATTCAGCAGCTACCAATGCATCCCGAAAAATACACTGTTTGGTGCGGTTTATGGGCAGGCGGCATCATTGGGCCGTACTTCTTCAAGGACGATGAAGGCCGCAGGGTTACGGTCAATGGAGAAAGGTACCGTTCGATGATAACAGATTTTTTTTTGCCGAAAATGCAAGAATTGAACTCGGTCGACATGTGGTTCCAACAGGACGGTGCCACATGCCACACTGCACGCGAAACCATGCATCAATTGAGAGGCGAATTTGGTGAGCAGTTGATCTCACGTTTTGGCGCAGTCAATTGGCCACCAAGATCATGTGATTTGACCCCGTTAGACTATTTTTTGTGGGGCTATGTTAAGTCTATTGTCTATGGGGACAAGCCAAACACGATTGCTGCCTTGGAAGCCAACACTGAACGCGTCATTGGTGAGATTCCAGCCGAAATGTGTGAAAAAGTCTTGCCAAAATTGGACCTTCAGAATGGACCACCTGAAGCGTAGCCGCGGGCAACATTTAAGTGAAATTATTTTTAGAAAGTAAATGGCAGAAATTGATTTATCGATCCAAATAAAAATTTCATTCACTTTTTACAAGTTTCTGTGTTTTTTTGAATTTTCAAAAACCAAGCTCTTAAAAAATCACCGTTTACAAGGGAACTTATGACTTACTAGCCACAAATGTATTAAGTCATACTTCGGTCAGAAATGAGCGAAATATCTAGCTTACAAAATTATATCGTAATTTTTGGATTAGTAAAAATATATAGGGTCCACCAATAACTTTTTTTTTTTGAAAATGGGCGCAAAACATTGAGTGTAGCTTCGGCTCTGTGGAACGTAGCGCCGTCCTGTTGAAACCAAATATTGCCAATATCCTCCTCTTCAATTTTTGTGAAAAAAAATTCGTTCAACATGGCCCGATAACGATCGCCATTGACTGTAACGGCCACTCCTTGCTCATTTTCGAATTTTGTCTCTGGACCAAAATCCGCACCAAACAGTGACTCGTTTTGGGTGTATCGGATTTTCAATGTATGCGTGCGGGTTTTCTGTGCCCAAAATGCGACAATTTTGCTTGTTTACATACCCGCCAAGATCAAAATGAGCTTCATACCAAGTTCAACCATATTCGTTCAGCGGAAGGATAAAACTAATTATCTGTCAAATCAGACATGAGCTAAGTGTTACCAATCACGAAATAAGCACTAGTTGAAAAAAAAACGTTAGATGGCGGAAACTCGAGATGTTAATCAAAAGCGATGATAACTGGTGTTTTGTTTTTAGACGTGTTTTCGATCTGGCAATCCTTTTTTGGAGTTGGTCTTTTTGACAGCTGTTACTTGATTGAATTCTCAGTTTGGTTTGCCATTTCATAATGAATAGACTTAAGTAGTATGCACATGAGAGCGACCAACGAATTAACGAATATTCGTCCATTTTGACATTTCGTTCATGTCTTTAATTTTATTCGTCACGAATATAGGTTGAAAATATGAGTTTGAGGTTAGACGCGAACGAACAAATTGCTCATTGAGGGCTGGATGGTATGTGGAACGCGAATAGATTTTGACTGTTCGTAGCAATCAGATGCAATTCGCGAGGACCAATAATGTTTTCTCAAATTTACCTAATTTTGGCGATTAAAAAGTAATTTTTTGTGTCTAATTATCTTTTATAAATTATATTTCTACAATTTTGTTTAGAATTTGTCAAGAATTTAGGTTGGTAAATTGTTTTAAATGGAATGAAGTTGGTTGCTCTCATGTGAATAGTCCTTTACTCCTGAATAACAATCGGTGAATGGGCCTAAAACGAGATGGCCACCAATCCAGATTTTTACAAGAAAATTTTATTGTGCGATGAAGCTCAATTTTGGTTATATAGGTTAATAAGCAAAATTGTCGTATTTGGAGTGATCAAGATCCACAAGCCATTGTTGAGACGCCGTTACATCCTCAAAAAGGGACTGTTTTGTGTGGTCTATGGGCAGAGGGAATCATTGGTTTATATTTCTTCAAAAATGAAGCCGACCATAATGTTACAGTGAATGGTAAATGCTATAGAGCCATGATTAATGACTTTTTCATTCCTGAATTGGAAGGTATTGAAGTGGACGACCATTGGTTCCAACAAGACGGTGCTACATATCATACAGCCAACGAAACAATCAATTTATTGAAGTAACTTTTGGCGAGCGCATTATCTCGCGACGTGGGCCTGTGGCGTGCAACCAATATCGTGCGATTTAAAACCGCTGAACCTTTTTTTGTGGAGTTATGGGAAGTCGCTTACGCAGATAAGCCCGAAACGATTGACGCCTTGGAATAGAATATTCGGCGCGTTGTATCTGACATACGACCCCAATTGCTGCAAAAAGTGGTCGAAAATTGGCCTCTCGGCTGGAATTTATAAGAGCCAGCCGCGGAGGCCACTTGCCCGAAATCATTTTTAAAACATAATGGCAAGCCCTTATCTTTATAATAAATTTAAATTCTTGGCCATAACATTAAATTATATGCGTTTTATTTCTTCTTGAAAACCACACGTTAAAAAAATGATCCGTTATATATTCTGTTTTTTTTTTTCTTCGAGATATCTGTCCAAAGATTTTTCGAAACTCGACAACTGTCGATACCTGACCATATGTCGTTTGCGGTTTTGAGGAAAATTGTTGGATTCTAAAATGTTCTTGATCCAGTGGCTCAAATATCACGGAAATGATTTTGCTCGGTTCAAGTGGTGATCCGGTTTGGCTTTGTTCGCCGGGAATTTCATTCACTTGTATGTCACTACGTCCTAGGACCCAGATTAGGGGACTAAGTTCGATTCGCTTAGCAATCTTAATTCGTTGCGGCAGCGATCTAATAGTTTTGACTTTGTGACGATTGAGGAAATGGCTTTGATTGCCGCCTGGCTGTCTACAAAAATATCTATATTTCTGTTGACCAGTTTATATGCGGAGAGATTCTTAATCGACTCACTTATTGCGAGCACCTCCGCTTAAAATACTAAGCAATAATTTAGAAGTCTTTATGATTTGGTTAAATAAGGATTTCCTGAACAGATTCCTGACCCTAACTTCATTTCTGACTTAGATCCGTCCGCAAAGACCAAAACATTATTTATGTTGATGCCCCTGTTTTCCTTCCAGCTTACCCTTGTTGGGATCACTGTTAGTGCGACAGGGTTGAAACTATGTAGCCTGCCTCAATTGTCGTATTTGTAAGACTTATTCTAGTACTGCGACCGTAATGGCGCATTTGCCAATGCATACACTCATTTAGTTGTAGAGCGATCTTGGGAAGTCCTTGGTAAATAGGTCAAGTAGGTCTTATGAAAGGAAAGTTTCTAGCACTACGGTTGGTGTAGTTCTCACAGAACTAGTTGTACCGATTCACGCCAGTCTTTGTCTTTTTGTCGTGGTTTACAAATTGGTTGTCTTTTTCAAGGAATGCCATTAGACCAAACATGCGTACGTCAAAAAGGCCTTCTTTTACCAAATAACCTACTAAGTGTGTAAAAAGCAACAGTAACATTCTAACAGTAATGTTCTCTTTCCAGTTCAGTTTACGATCTATAACCAGACTCAGATATTTTGCCGTGGCAGTAATGTATGATGGTGTCCCATTTATGATGGGAGGGCTTATATTTGGAATGTAACGTTTCCTCGCGAACAAAACTAGTTCGGTCTTTATTGAGTTTACATTTTGTCCGCAACTACTGGTCGAATTACTGAGTTTATCAAGATCATTCTGAAGAATTACGAATTAACGAATTTCCCTGATGCTAATAACACAATGTCATCAGCATATGCCACGACTTTAACTCCAGTTGGACTTAGCTTTAGTAGGATCTGGTTAACGACCAGAAGCCAAAGAAGGGGAGATAGCACACCCTCTTGTGGAGTACATCTGCATGTCGTAAGTTTGCAGTCGACCAATTCTCCATTCACGATCCTCAATTGAAGTTTAGAGTGATTCAGTGTTTTTTCTAATCTTTGAAGCCATTGTATTAGAGAACTTATGACTTACTCGCCACAAATGAAGTTAAATCCCACTTCGGTCAGAAATGAGTTAAATATAGGTACATATTATCGAGAGATGAAAGAATTTCAGTTTTTTAAATAATTAGCTTATAAAATTCTATCTAATTTTTGGTTTGTTAAACAAATGAAACTGGAGATGTTAATCATAACGATGATAGAAAAACAGGTCTACCGTTTTTCTCCAATAAAAGCTTCAATAAATTTCCATAAACAAAACTAAGAGATATAAATTATTATTTCCTTTTGGGAAATGCAAAAACAAAAGGTCTTACCAATCTCAACAAGATCCTTTTCAATTTCTCCATAAACAATTGCATCTATTTCATTTTCCGCAGAATATTCTTTCAGGTATTCATCAATTAAGTCTCCACTCTTTGCTATTTGCAGAAGACAATCACCCGCACGCCCGAGAAGACAACTCTTTTGTGAGATCATAGTATTCATATATTTAATAACAACTTCCTGACAACGGTAGGCCATGTAGATATCCTTTAAACACAAACCAAACTTGTGCGACAAATAATTGTGCTCGGCTTGAGTTGCATACGACAAACGGGCCTTCTCTAACAGCAGCAACTTTAAGTGTGCATTCCAGGAGCCGAATAGTTGAGAATTGAAATTCGTTGCAATTTTCTTGCTTTTTCCATCATAAAGGGCTGCCGTTGATGTACTAGTCGATGGTGTTGGTTCGTCCTTGATATCCTTGCTCTTATTCTTTCGAAGCTTTTTCTTTTTAGACTTTGTTGGCTTCTTTTGTTCGGCAACTGGCAAAAGAGACTCCGTATCTGGACTTTCCTCCCGTGGACTATTGCATAGAGACTCGTAAGGTAGTGGAATAGGTCTGAATGGTCTAGCCATGTTCGGGTTTTGTTCTTCGTGCAAAATACGTGTTTTTTCTTCATCCTTTGCCCGCTCTTCGCTTTCTTTTATGAATTGTTCTTCGTTAGAGGTAAAAAATTGCAGGCAAGATAACCCATCGGAGATGTGTTGCAAGGAAATCCGACATCGTTCTTCAACAGATGCTATAAGAGGCGCTGGGGGACTGGGATGTTTGGCATTGACGTCCACACGGTATTCCTTCAAAGTGTCGCATATACGAGTAGAATATATCGCCACTTCACTATTCTCATCCAATGAATCATCGTCATATGGATCGCAATCGAGGTTATCATCCTCATAGACCGACTGAGTATCCGAATCTATATCAGAGCCATCGAATTTAGGACATTTCGGATCTATTCCCGATGGTATGTGCAGATCGGAGAGAATGTAATGAGAAGAGGTGACGATTTGTGGGTACTTCTCCTTAGGCAGCAATTTAATGCAATTATCAAGCAGCTCTCGAATAGAGCCAGCTTTCTTTGGAGAGACTTTGGATGATTTATTCTTCATGTTTCTGGCCACAGTGTAGAGCAGCATCGCTACTGGCACAGTAAAAGGATTTTCCAAATTTGGATCGCAATTGGTTTCGTTCTTGCAAAGAGTTGTCAAATCATATAGCTTGACGACGTCATCGTTACGTGTTTTGAAGAGCCAATAAGTGTGTCCAGCTTTTGTTGCTTTGGCTTTTAAGAAGGCCAAAATATTTTGTGCAACATTGCGAACAACCTGAGGAGCAAATTGACAGTTTTCGAGATAGGGTAGATCTTCGGTTTTGATGAGCTCGTATTTTTGTACAATTCCATCCAGATGGTAGCACATGACAACTTCTGGTACATTGCACATTAGATTGTCTAGCCAGTAATCAATTCCTGTTAGAACATTTATTGGTTTTGCCGAGTCTCTTAGATGTAGGCTTATGCATGGTCGATTCCGACCGCCGAAGATTGGCATATCAGTGCCGATTAGCATTTGGATGTCTTCAAATGTCCATGCCACATTGCGGTTGAATACATGGGAGGAACTTGGGTCTGGAAAGTTTTCGTCTATTTTGGGTTCTGGAAGGACAGGTCCAAGTATCGGCAATGCCTTTATGCTTACTTGAGCTAAATTCTGAGGCTTATGTTTGGCGGATTGGATTCCTTCGGCGCTGTAATACAGGAACTTCGAATGTAGGTTCTTCGTTTGAATTGCTTCGCGGCTTTCGTCTCTCAAACAGAAATTACTATCACTTTCGTGTAAGGAAAAGATTGTTTTGAGAATAAAAGTCTTCAGCCAGGGCCAATCATGATCTGATTTGCGGAGAAGATACTTCTGTAAGTCGAATTCGTCGATAAGCAAGGTGTTTCCGACCTTATGGACCATCATACTGATAGTAGAGCTCTTACTTGAATACGATAGTTTTAAGAGCTTCTTGATGTTTTCGGCATCAGAGACAACATCAACTTCACCCACGCAGTCCGGGAAGGTATGAGCCATGCGAAAGCTAAAGTGGTTGTTCATCGAGAATATTTTCTTTTTTAAGATTAAAATTGTTTAATTTCTTACCTAGTGTAACCGGATGTATGATATAAGGCTTTGTGGAGGCCATAGCTGCTGCCCGAAGTGGTTAGCCAGTTGGAAGGGGGCAAATTCAGATCGGTGTTACATTTGAGCCGATTGAATTTAACCGGTACTTGGACGGAAGAGAATTTCACTACGGCTGTGGACTTAATGGAAGTAGCCTCTTCGTGAGGGCCGACATTTGGACAAATTTCGATCTAGAAAAATGGTAGAACAAAAGAATTACGGCACTTTTGTTGGACGAAAATCTTTTGTTGCGGTTTCTAATTGGTTGACTTACTTCATCGCTAGAGTCAGTCATGATTGTTAACTAAGCTGATCATAGTTTTATGATATAATTAAGGTCAAAATCAATGGATTTTCAGTAATTTTTATTTTTGCACATGGATATTGAGTAATTTGAATGGTTTTTCTAAAAAAAAAAGTTTATCTGTCCACACTACTGTATTTTTTTTTTGTAAACACGAATTACCGGAAAATGTCATTTTTTGACAATTCACAGGGTGTTCTAAAGTGTTTTTTATTTTGGTAATAGATTTTTGATATTAGGTCTGTTTGATAGCTGTTCCACAAAATTAAACAAATTTTTGCCCAAATTTGCACAATTGTATAAATGGAAAAATTTAACGCGATTTTCAAACATGCAAATGTAGTAATAATTTCGGTATTCAGGGATTTATTATAATTATGTTAGATTAGTCTAGAATGAAATCAATCCTAGGCAATAAAATAGATTATTTGATTATTCAATTACCGAAATAAATAACTAACTCACAATATTACATTTCAATTTTTTAACTACATTTTCATTTTTCTATATTTTTTTGTGAAAGTTAATAGTGCGTTTTTATTAGAGTTCAAATTACATAATTTGGGAAATTACAGAAAAAGTGTTTTCATTACAAATTATCTCATTTCGGTTGACATCTGGATGGATTTCATTTGACATGTCAAATTTAATTAAAGAACTTGTAAAATTATAATATTGTACAAAATCCTTTTCCCACGTGTACTGTTCCCACTTAATATTAGGAAACCTAGATATATTTGTAAATGCTGATCCTGTAAATATTTAATGTTTTACATTAATTATGTATATATTTTCTGTCAGGCAATTGCTTTAGGCCCAATTCACATAGAGCTGGCTTAAGTTTTCGGTGTGGTTCTGGCGTGGTGCATATATTTTGCCACCTTGTCTAGCTTGCATGTTCTATTATGGGACATAATACATACACATATGAAGAGACGAGGGTATAGTGTGCCCTGTCATTGCCACGCCGCGCCATATTGAAAACTCTAGTGGTCTAAGTAAACGTCACTCCACAATAAAATCACTCAATCAAATGTCAAATCAAGATAAAATGAGACCCAATGCAAATGATATTTTTTTAATTCATTTATTTTATTTTTTATGAAAGCCATTTTAGCAAACTGTTTCGGTGAATAAAAGTAAGCTAGTTGTTTATTGTTTTTCCTCTGTTGTTTGTGTTGTTTTTGCTGTGTATTGAAATTGAAATTCTCTGTCATCTCTGTGTGAATTGTTGAGTTCATGACACCCACTCCACGCCCGTAACGGACCTTAACCACACCAGCACCATAAGTCAGTTCTGTGTGAATCGCACCTTAGATCGAATGCACCTCCTCTGCAATATCAAATCATTTTTTTTCTTCGTCTTCGTCGTCGCACTTCTACTCCAAGAAAAACAACTTGCTATACTAAATATTTTTCTGTTTTTTCTTATTTTTAAAACAAATTTACACAAATATAATTTTCAGAAACCAAACTACTCAATTTGTAAGCAATTGGATATGTCAAATGTCAGCTGTTTAGGTGGATCGTAGTATGGAATGTAAGAGCGAGAAAATGTTGGCGTTTTAGTTACGGAATACTAATAAAAAACGACACGACTCAAAAAACGTTAGTTGGCGTTTCTGAAAAACGCCTTCCGGAAAAAGGGTGAATATCACAACCCGACACGATCTCTAAAAAGATGTGTACCTAATACCAATAAATCCAATTATTTTAGATTTTTTCTTTGTTGTTGTGGCTGCAATCATTCTGTGCAGAAAATTTAGAAAAAGGTATATCTTGCAGGGGCCAAATTCCGCAGGAGTGAGTTTTCTTTGTGTCCACAAAAATTCGGGTATACATACATATATTTGCGATTCCGCAAGGGTGAGCTACAATTTGCTTTATGGATAACTTTGTGCTCTCTGTGTACACAGAAAGTCCTAAGGGTGCGATTCATTGTTTTTGACAGATAAAGTGTACACAGTTAGGCAAATTTATTCACGCATATTTCGATGGTGAATAATTTTTTTTTGCATGCAAAAGCATAACCTATTCGTATTGTTCTCAATTTATATACGGGTTTGTATGTTACCTTCCGACTCAACGTATAAGCCTATGTATATAAAAACTGTCAAAAAACAAAACAAATCGCTTACTAAATGAAGTGTCCAGTCAGCTGTCCCATACATTTGTTCTCGGATAGCTAGTTAATTGTTGGGTTAACTCAAGATAAGATAAAGGTTGCAAAAAAATAAAAAACTCAATTAACTCAAGATAGCAACAGCTGTTTTTTTTTATCAGATATGTGATTTTGTACGCGTTACAACAATAGAAAGTTAACCATTGCTGATAAAAATTGAGTGAACGCAACCAAAGAGTGAACGCACGCATTGGACATGAAATAACTAAAACAAGGTTACTTCTTTTATGTTTTGTTTTGTCGATGTGGATGAATGGATTTTTTGTGCACGAATAATGTAAACGTACAATTTGTTTAAATAATTGAATATTGTTGAATTAAATTCACTTTAATTGAATTTAAATTAATTGCGAAAAAATCAAGAATCAACGAAAGAAAGAGCGCTAAATGGATACTGAAAATTTAACTTAAATTAAGGAAATCAACAATTTGTGAAGATTTGTGTACTAAATAAATGGAAAATGTTTTAATTTTGTTGTATTTTCGGTTTTCGCATTTGGATAAGAGTACAATTGTTCTGTTAAGTGTTCTTATTCTAAAATACATCCTTGCGCGGAAATTTCCACATCGCAGTCAATGTCTTTGTCTGATTCATATAAATTTGTTTGGTAGCCTGGGCAAATTACAGTCTTCTCCACTGAAGGATTTGAAAATGCGGTCCAAGTTAGTCAAGTCATTCAATATCCTTGGTGATGGCTTTGACAAGCCGCTCCACTTAGGTGGTCCACCCATGAATATAATGCGATATGTTCTTTGGTAGGAATTTTGTTTTTATAATTTATGATATATTTTCTAATCTTCATCTTCTTTGTTGCCATCAGTATTATCCTCTTCTGGGTTCCCATAAGCAATGCTTTGAAATTTAGTACCTAAAATGACATTTCATATTATTTGTTTGTATAAGCAAAAACAATGTCTGCTTCCAAATCTGGGGTATCGTCAAAACATACATTTTCTGCTTCCGTATAATAACACCCTATCGTTATGTGTCCTAAAATGTGGGACCTTAACCTAAAGCGGAATTCTTCTCGATCGGGATGACCATGGAAGCCGCCCTTGCCACGTAACACACAAAATGTGTTTTATAGTATGTCGTGGTTCAATCTGTATGACAACACATACTTGAATCCAAATCGGCTTACCAAGTCTTTTAATAAAAGGTGTAGGTATTGCCGTATTGGATTGAATAATTTCTAAAAAATTAGATGTGTGTTTATTATCAAAAATTAATTAATGATAAATAAATTCAACATTTCTGAAATGAAAGTAAGGTAGTTTTCCCAATTACTTTTATGCTTGATATCATCTCCGACATTTCATCAAGGATTTTGTTTTGCGTGTCGAGAGCAAGACCATATTCATGAACTCTTTCTTGTGTTAGACTTGCTTCTACCAGGGTTTCTACTATTTTTTTTATTATCCATGGCCAAAACCATAGTTACCAGGCCAAATAAATCGGCGTTTCCCGTTGTTTTGTACACTGGTGGTATGAACCAGGTTTAGGACGAGGGCGTTTTTTTATCCGTTCACCCTATGAATTGATATTTTTTATCTACTTATTTTAAAGCAACTCAAATGCACTTACACAATTCAAATTGGAGGTTTGTTTCTATATGTCATCTAAAGTGAAGTGGTCACTACAGATTCTAGCTGTTTTTACATTAAAAAAATCCTTTTTTTTACAAAAACGAATCCAATAATTTAACAGTACAGGATTTCTTGGGAAAGTTCTCTTAATTTATTCCTCTTACTTTTTTTTATTGTTGGTATTACCCGCGTTTTATTATGTACGAAGACCCGTATAGGTCAGATCTTTGCAACAACACTACAAAATCTTGATATTTATCCAGTGCAATATTCCTGACCCAGAATTTAATTACATATCTCACCACCAGGGTTAGCTTTTAACTTGTACAAGTCGGTACTTCAATTTTGAATTGTCAACCACGGTGTTGCCAAAGAACCAAACAACTACTTATAATTTAATATTTAGTCTGTTTCTACACAAATGCAATTTTAATGTGGTTGCCCATTGGTAAAAGATATCAATTTTACCAAGTTTAATCCTTCCATTGGGCAAACAAAAATTTGTTTCTTAATCTGAATCAATTTTGCAGATCCGTATTTTTCTGTGGATCAACCTCTCTTTTTACTAACACTAGTAGAATTGAATGCATTCACTTTGACAACTAGTAGTTTAATATACACGAATACAATCCAATAACATATCGAAAACAAAATCATTTCAAATCGCTTTCCATCAAATTTTATATTTAGCAATGGAAATAGAAAGTAAAACTTACTTAAGTTCAAGTAAAACAGAATCATCTCTCCGCACTCCTTGATCTATACTCAAACAATAAGGAACATTTTTTTTGTTCTTGTATTTTCTCTACATTTTTACTTGAGCTAAATACAACATGCTACTTAAATGGCAAACTGGTGACCGACTGCATTACGTTTCATGACTGAAATTAATCTCTCCTATATGACATAGGATTTCAACAAGGCATTTTTCATTTAGGATTGAATTTCCTACTGGGTTAGTGTGTTTGGAGCCGAAAGTTTCGCTATGTCCCCTTTCACACAGGGAAACCAGTTGTAGCTTTCACATGAAGAAACTGGCACCGAGAAACTGAGGAGGAAACTGGTAAAATTTTGTTGGGCTAATTGGAATGCAAAGCAAAATGTCAAAAAAATCTCTTCAAATCGTTGACCGGGGAGATTTTTTTCATTCCCCTTACTTCTTGCCCTTCTAACCCACAAACTCCCAGTTGCCGGCAACTCAGTTTCCTTGTGTGAAAGGGGTCTATAGTATGGGGAAGCCTTAACTGGTTTCTTTTATACACAACTGGCAATCCGCTTTGACAGAAATGCAAACAAAACTTCATGTTCTAATTATTTGAAGACAATTTTTATTTTCAAAAGGCAAATTTGATTGATTTTCTTTTTTCGGTGCTGGGGATTCTTGAGTACCTGTGATTTGTCAACAAGTATTAGCATTTTTTGAATAAGATCCTCAGTTGGTCTGCCCTTAAGCAGAACTTTCAGTTCTTCTTTCACTTCTTTTATTCACCATTAAACTGAAATCAGTGTCCCTGTTCTGTAACATTTGAATGATAAAAATAGTCGAGAAACGTTGAGAATCGGAACAAAAATCAATTTATCGCCTCATCGTGTTTCTGCATCGTTTGACAATCGTTAACTTTATCGACTGAAACAAACGGAACTGAAATACTGGAAAAATGCGATAAAAAGTGTTTCTGTATCTTTGAAAATCGTTAACTATTTCGATATAAACGTCAAATTTTGTCACCAGCAAAATAGCGAGTGAGATTAAAAATAAAAAGGTTCTGCTCAAAACAAGACGTGTTGTACGGTTTGTGGTCATTTAATTTTTTTATTTTCCAATTTGTTAACATATATTTTTATTTAGATTTTTTTGTTTACTCGAAATGTATATTAAATCGGTAATTACTGATGATTTCAAATCGTATGCTAGACTTACGGAGATTCATGGTTATGATCGAGAATTCACATCAATCACTGGTTTAAATGAAACTCGAAAATAAAACATTGGATTCTTATGCTTTGTACTTGGTATAAACAACTTGGGCTAGGTAAGCTCGCCTTAAACGGTAGGAAATATATAGTTAAATAGGTGCCGATTTAATACCTTTATTTAAATATGTACATTGACATGGCCTCGCCTTTGTATGTGGCTTTATTTATATTTTCTTACCGCCACTAATAATTAGATATGCATACATGAAACAGAAGATTATAAATGTATAAAATAGGTGAGAGCTAGCTTCCCTCTGGTATTTAAAAGCGGACAGGCTGGTGTCACAAAGGCAAATGTAACTCTTGTTTTTAATAATTCCGATCCCGATCAGTGTCCACTAGGTTATGAAAAGTGCCGAGAAATTTCCGTTACAGCACAAATTGTGGTCGGTGCAAAAATAAATACCTAATTAATGGAAAACTTGTACAAAATAAAAAGGTCACAGATTTTTGTTTACTCTGTGCAGCTTAATGTGAACAATCCGAATTTTTAATCATGCAAGATCGTGTAACGAAAATTTTAAATATGAGGTAAGGATGATTCAGATATTCTATGAATTGATTGTAAAGATTTAGTCGCTTTTAATAGATTCTTTCTATAATTAAGGAGGCTGCAGGAACTAGTATGTACGAAACAAAGAGAGAGGCCACAACTAATCTTATTGAAAAGAAAAATGCAAAAGTACCAGAAACTGACACCCTTTTGCTATATAGGTATTATTTTATACTTCTACAAAATACATTGAACGAAAGTTGATTAAAATTTTATCAACATTAGACAAATAAATATCAAACCAAAATAAAAAATTGGTTGTGTTGTTCTTGAAATGCCAAAATGACATTTCAATTTATCGCCTTCCATTGGAAAATTCCAGCCAAACAAAATGGAAAATCTTAGGTATCGCCTCTATTTGCAGAAACACATTTTTCCCAGGAGGCGATAAGTGAGGAATGTTACGTTCCATTTTTTAACGATGCGAAAAGTTATCGCCTGAGTTGCAGAACATTGGCACAGATTCTATTTAATCTAACGACATATATTCACCGGGGTAGGGCTTACGATTTAGTATTGTTCCGAAATCGATGGGTTGCTATACAATATCCAGATAATAGTGCAATTTATTTATTTATTATAGTTTATTATTTTATATTTATTTAACTAAAATAAAACAAGAAAGGACAACTTCCGAGAACCGCAGTAAACAATTTATTTAACGTAGACAAAAAATTAAATGTTAAAAGTTAATCACAGTTGCCAACTATACAAAGTAAAAAATGTTCAAGACCCAGATCGTTTTATTTTCACGGGTTGAACTATATCGGTCAGTGAGCATACAAACAGCACAAAACATTTTTAAGCTATTTAAAAAAAAAAAAAAAATATTCAATTTCAAAAACAAAATCCAAACTTTAATTTCAAATATTTTCGCTTTTATCTCCATGGCTATTAGTGAATTCGGCGAATGAGATATAGCTACAATTCAACTAATTTTAGCATTGATGCAATTAGTGAATCCTTCGAAAGCAAATTGAACGAATGTCGGTAACACATTACCTACACCACCGACGGTTTGTTAAACTTACTTGGTATTACTAACCCGCACTCCATACAAGCTTTCTCATTTTATTTCCGCGCCAATTGTGTCGCGAATCTTTATATTGATGGGCTTTTTGTCCAAAAATCATAATGGATGGCACAAAAATTTAAGCGAAAATTAGAATAATTTTATTTTGGAAGAAGATAGTGGATGCATTGTTTTTTATTTTAACTTTATTTTTTAGTTAACAAGTTAAAAATGTTATTCTCTCTCTTTGGAACTTTTATTTGTATCTCTTTGTTTAATTTCTCTTATCTGTAAATAATTATTTTTAAAATTATAAGCGTCTTTGTTTTGTTTTATTTATTTTGACTTTATTTTTATAATCTTTTGCGGTCATAAGGATTTTAAATTTGAAAAAAATATTTAACTAAATAAAACCACTAATTTGTTCATTCAACAGATTAATTTGTTTTCTTTTCTTTTTCTACAATTTAAGATTGCGTGTGACGTTTAAGCTGTCAACAAATGAAAGCACCGACATAATAGTTCGGAAAATGGAAAAGTAGTTCATGAATCGATAGAGCAGTTCAATAAACGCGAAAGCGAATTTGCCGCGAATCTCTTCAGCTTCCAGAGAGTAGAAAATTGCGAATTCACTAATTGGCATGTTCGTTTTCATTTTGTTGTCTCTTTTGATATCAAACGGGTTGTCGAAATTTACAACAACAAAGTGAAAATTGAACCGTTGTAATATTGTATTCTTTCATTATTCGCAATGGATAATCCACAGATAAGCCATATAAAGATAAGAAACTTTCATACGTTTCATCCTCCAAAATCCATTTTTTAATAGTTGGGTTCGTAAATTTGACTTTTTATCCATGAATAGATGTGAATAACCCAGCATAAAATGCGGTGTACACTTTTAGATGCAAACCTATCAGTTTTATCCTACAAATGAAAATAGCTGCCGAAATTTCCCATCTTGGTATGGCTTATCCAAGAATCACTCTAAAACAATATTCCGACACTTCTTTTTTGACTTTTTGGCTGACGTCACGCGAGATTAAAAATTTGAGCAAACGAAATTGTTTTGTTGGTCCGACAGATTTTTCGTGCGCGAATAATATAAACATGCAATTTGCTTAAATAACTAAATATTGTTGAATTAAATTTACTTTAATTGAATGTAAAATAATCGCGCGATAAAATCAAGAATAAAAGAAAGTCAGAGTGCTGATATCGAAGATTTAACTTAAATTATGCAAAACACAACTATTTGTGTAGATATTTGTGGATTAAATAAATGGAAAATGTTTTAATTAGGTTGTAATTTTATTGTATTTTCGTTTTTTTTTGCATTTTGATAAGTCTACATCCTCGCTTGGAAACATTTTTTTTATTTCCTCGTCGCAGTAAATGTCTGGCTAATTCAATTAGATTTGTTTGGTAGCCTGGACAAATAACTAAGTCTTTCCTTCGAAGGATTTGAAGATTTTAAGTTCATCAAGTCATTCAATATCCTTGGTGATGGCTTTGACAAGCCTCCTTAACTTAGGTGGTACACCCATGAATACGATGCGACATTTTCTTCAGCTGGAATTTTGTGTATTAGTTTATTGCATATATATCCGGCCATATTTTCTAGGCCATCGGTATCTACAGTGGCCAAATCTTCATCGTCTTTGTTGCCATCAGTGTTAACCTCTTCTGGTTCTCAAGCAATGCTTTGAAATATAGTACTTAAAAAGATATTTAATATTATTTTTTGTATTAGTAAAAGCAATGTCTGCAAACCGGTCAATGGCGCCTCCAAATCTGGAGTATCGTCAAAGCTTACATTTGCTGCGTCCAAAATAACACTCTCGTTGTGTCCTAAAATGTGGGACCTTAACCTCAAAAGGACTTTTTTATTCGTGCAGCCTATGAAGATAGAATTTATTTTTAATTTATTTATTATAAAGTAATTCAAATGCACTTAGCCTATTCAAATTGGAAGTTATCGGTTATATGTCGTCTGCAGTAAAGTAGTCATTAGATTCTAGCTGTGTTTGCATTAAAGATTAAAAGCATCCTTCCTTTTACAAAAACGAATCCAAATTTTTAACAGTACTGGAACTTTTGGGAAAGTGTAGTATGACACATCCAATGTGTTTCTTTATTTATTCCGGATAAGGAATAGAATGGACGGAAAAGACGAAGAGTGTGTTTCTTTATTCATTCTGGTATGTCCAGAATATTCGGAATACCAGTTTTGCGTTTCTTTATTCCATGGAATATTCCGGATAAACTATTTTGTTGTTTCTTTATTCATTCCGGAATGTTTGGAATGCATTCTTTTTATTCCATGTTAAATACGGAATGAAAAGAATATTCTCGGAATAACCCTTTCATATGAAAGGAAAACAAATGACAGCAGCCAAAGACGGAAACCAAGTAAGTAAACAAAATGGATGACCAAACATTGTTTATATTTTTATTATTGAAATAAATATATAAATAACAATTAAATGTGACTTTTCATGAATTAATAATAATTTATTTTTACTATTTTCCATAGAGATATCTGTTTTCTTGTCATCATCACAACACTTTAAAAGAGCTGATTGATGTCTTTTTTTTTTCTTTTCTGTTCCGGAGAGAATTTTTGTTTCTTTATTCATTCCATTCTGGATATTCTAGATAAACATTTCGTCTTTTCCATCTATTCTATTCCTTATCCGGAATAAATAAAGAAACACACTCGAAATGTTTATCCAGAATATCCAGAATGGAATGAATACAGAAACAAAAATACTATACGGAATAGAATATAAAAAGACGACATCAATCAGCCGTTTGAGAGTGTTGTTGATGATGACAAAAAAACAGGTATCTCTATGAGAAATAGTAAAAATAAAATATTTGGGTCTATTCGGCGAGATCTTTTATTCTGTTAGTCTGCTATTCTGTTATGACTTTTCACACAAAAGTTTAAGCTGTCAAAAAATCTTTTACGAATTATAATTTTGGTATTCTGCATGCTAAATCTGCTATGATATCTGTTTAGAAATCTGCTAATGAGCTGTGAAAACTTCGAAATTCTCAACAAGTATTTTACGAACTGCATTTTTGGTATTCAGCATGCCACAATCTGTTATGGAATCTTTTATGAATCATAAAAGAATAAAAGACACATTTTTGTTACTTTTATCATAAAAGATTTAAATATATGAAGTAAAAACTTTTATTTTGTTAATGATTTTTTCGTAAAAGGACAGATATAACAAAATATTATTCAAATACCTAATAACAAGCACAAACATGTAATTAATTTCAAACTAATTATTTCAATACACGAAAGAACAGAACACATTTGAAGGATGAAACGTAAAAAAAATTGTCGCTTATCTTGCCGGAGTTCGTTTTGCACAAGTTTTTATATTGGATATAATAAATTCAGGAACTGTTATGGACAAATTGCAAAGAGTAAATATTATTTATCTACGCGAAACAAAACACGATAATTGCGCAGGTTAATATTTTCATTAGTCAGTGCCTACTGCCGAGAGTTTTTATTTACCTACTACAGCTGATAGTTTGATAGCAGATTTTAGGTCTGTTCGTATAAATGTTTCTTTTTCGAAGTTACATGACAGACTTTTATAAAAGATCGAACTCCTGAATAACAATTATAAAATATCTTTTATGGTGAAGATCTGTTATGCACCATAACAGAAAATTCATGACAGAATAACAGTTGTAGCAGAATAGGCCTAATTATTGATTTATTAAATAATGAAAACTCACATTTGATTATTTTTATTTATACTTTTATTTCAATGATAAAAATATGAAAAATGCTTGCTCATCCCTTTTGTTTACTGACTAGAGAGTCAATTCCCGATCTGTGAAATTATGAAGTGATAAAAAAAATATCATTTCAGTTTTCACAGAGGTTTATCATTTTCCAACTTCACGCACACGCCTAATGCGATTCTATTGTGATAAAGTTTGTACTTAAAAGTAATAAATGATAAATTCTGTCATTTCTGATTAGATTTTTTGTTGGAAAAGGTAAATATTTCATTTCAGTTTCTAAATTTGCTTAAGAATAATGTCCAGAATACTAATTCGCTTAGTAAATTAATAAAAGACGTCGTACTGAACAATTGGGGTTTTATATTATATTCAATAGTATCTCTGTTTTGAGTAAGATTTATTATTTTTTCATGTGAGGATATTGAGGCTTTCCCTTTCGAGATGGGCAGAATCTATTCGAAGTTTCAACTAGGAGCACTTTATTGAACTTTATAGATTCCCAAAACATTTATGCATGGATTTAATACGTGAATTGAGAGCATTATTGAAAAACACTCAACTTATAAGTGCGCTCCAAAGCCATTTAAATATGGTAAAGTGCTCTGCACTTTTTTGCAATGGGTAGTTTCCAACGATCTGTCGCGGGAATGAGCACCGTCGCGTCGGCTGTTGTGAATCTGTTTAACAATTTGACAAAATGATTTAACAATTTCTTTATTTACTTGAATTAAGACAAATATAACTTATTACCAAAATAAATTTGTGTATAAATATAATTGTTGCTTACTTGTCATGTGTCAAATCCTGTTTTTCTTCTTAATATTCGATTAGAAACATTTTCTTCACAAAACAATTGACTGTGATAAAAAAAATTATCATATGAAAAATGTTTGGCATTTAACTTCACTTTTTCACGAATCGGGAATCGAATTAGACGTGAAAGCGTGATAAAATTTATCACTTCACATCTTCACAGATCGGGAATTGACCCCAAGGTTTTCGTCTTTGGCTGCTGTCATTTTTTTGCTTTCATAATGAGAGGGTTATTCCGAGAATATTCTTTTCATTCCGTGTTTAACATGGAATAAAAAGAATGCATTCCAAACGTTCCGGAATGAATAAAGAAACAACAAAATTGTTTATCCGGAATATTCCATGGAATAAAGAAACGCAAAACGGGTATTCCGAATATTCTGGACATACAAGAATGAATAAAGAAACACACTCATCATCTCTCCTTAATGTCTTGTCCTTATTGTTTTTATTTTTGTTGTTCTTACACCTACAAACATCACACCACATTTTTAATCTATTTCACAAAAAAAAAAAAAAAATATAAGATTTCAAAAACAAAGTCCAAACTTTTCAATTTCAAACTGTTTCGCTTTTCTCGTTTTCTTTTTAAATCTCGTGTGACATCACACGAGTTGTGAAAATTTACAACAACAAAGCGTAAGAATATAAGTGACGTAATCTGGTATTATAATTCAAGTGTCTTATTTGTGGGAAAATCTTTTTAAAAAAAACGAATTGGAAAACCTTCCAGACAATTTGATGTATGTTTGTTTATAGTTGTTTCTCGTATTTCCCTACAGTTAACAATTTATAAAAATCAAAAGTAAAACAAAAAATAAAAAAGAGTTGTAGGTTGGCCGTATTTCGGAACTCTCACTATACAAGATTATAAAAAAATTTCTTCATGTTCATTTCCAAAATTGCACAAGTAGGTCTCTTTGAATAATATGGAATCTATTTGGAACGACAACTTAATTTTAGCTAGATCTAAAATGTGGAGCAATACAATGGCGGTAAGAAGGTGCAACTAAGTTTGATTTAAGAAAATTAATGTTAATTAACCCCTGCAGAAATTTTGTGAAAGTGAAGACTTTAAGCAGATTCAATTCGAAGAAATAGCAAGCGAATATGGAGAAAATAGCGACGATGAGACCACCAACCAAACAGTTGTCAACAACGACAATGGAAACAATGGGCAGGCTTTGATCCGAGTGGAAAGCTTTGTGGGCGAAACGAGCAGCGACGACTTCGAAGATTGTGCCAATAAAACCATTGCTATGACAAGGGAGCATCAAAATAGGTGGGAGAAATTCGGCATGATCAAAGTCTTGGATACCTTTGATTTGGATCAAATAAATAAAGTAGTGGTACCATGGGTTGAGAAAAACAAAGTGGATAAATCACAGCATTCGACATCTATGGATGAGCATATTGTGCACATCGTAGAACACCACCATCACCGCAAAATACATTTGGAGTCCGATGATTCCTTGCACTCGCTGGACACTGCCAACTACATCCGATCAAGCCGAAAGAAAAAGCGATCCAGTTTTACAACCACGACCATCAAGAAGTTTAGCTACGTCAAGGGAACGAGGAAACACCTGCAAAAGAAATACGACTTGGGTAATTTCGAGTTGAACGAAAAAAGTTTGAACGAAAAATGTCCGGGGATTATGGAAAATATTGCCTTTCACGGACTTAAGAGCATTAAAGATCTGGAGGAAAAGAAAAGCTCCAACAACTTTACACCTCCCTCGCGACCAAAGGCCAGTGAACTTGAACCAAAATCACTGCCGCTGAGAAGAAGGAGATCCCGTCAAATGAAGCGAAAATCGGATATCACTAAGCGTTCCTTATCATCGAGTAGTTCCTCATCAACTGAATCGCCCATTCACGTTCAAAAGCCTAGATTAAAAAGAATCTCTAGAAGTAAAAATGAAGCTAAGAACAATATAACGGCCGGCCCCGAATCACAGCTGGTTCAGAAGAAACAACAGGAACTGCTTAAAAACCGAGTTCCATCGCACGAACCAGCCTTACCCACGACACAAATTGATCTCACGTTGAAAACATCCGACTCAGACTCAGATTTCAAAATTAATTTTAAAATCCCACCGCGCAAACCTAAGTCGCCTCCTAAAACGATTCAAGCTTGTTCGAGTTCATGTAACGAAACTGGCTTCTTGGGTGCCAGCATGTTGAGCTCCACTGCGCTTTCCAACACCAACCAAGCATCACATTCTAATCCGCCTAAGAAATGTTTAATTACACCTATTAAAAATCAAATGGGAAAACCCAAAAATTTATATCAGGGCAGAACTCGACTGAAAACGAAAACAATTGAGACAGTTGCAGAAACTGAAGAAATCGATAAGACACCAACACCCGAAGACAAGAGCAAAATTCTGCTATATTGTCCCAAAAATGTCGAAATACACCAAAAACATATTCGCGACAAAAGCTTCTATTTGACTCAAGAGCACTTCATCGAAAAGGTCGGCAAGCAAAACTCGCGCCGATTCATCAGATTGAATTCAAAAAAATTTCCCTTCGAGTTCGATTGTTCATCTACAATTTATTTCAAAGTCCCCGAGGAATCCGAGGCGAGTGCATCCAGCGATGAGGATATTTTGTATATATTTGGTCGGGAGGGTAAACTTATAATCGAAAAAATGGGAGAAGAGTAATGATTAAGATATGTGTTAAAACTGTTTTGCAATTTGTCTTTTCTTTTGCTTAATTTACTGTTTTGTACATTCCATGGTCAGTTTTTATTATTAAAATAAATTTACGAAAAATAAATTAGTCATCACTTAACTGGTTCCTTAAAATTTCGTGAAACTCTCACGGAATAAATTTCCCTCGAACAGAAATTCAAATGATTTTGTGTTTGTTCGATATCAATGATTTTTTTTGGATCATTCTAATACACTGTTTGATTTATTGATTCTCAGCAATATCACGAATTCAGTCGGAAAACTTGTTACAAATCCCGAAAGAATCTATTATAAGATCTATCGTAGTGCAAAAGCAAGCACATATAAATTAACATTACTTACGGATTTTGCGTTAACTTTCTTCGGGATTCTTATAACTTTCCGACTACGATGACGATGGTACTCTACTCATGATGGGCTTGACTAATTTTTTTCTGTTTTTATGTAATGATGCGCCCACTAAAGGGGTTTTGACTACCCTTAAAATGATCCAGCCCAGTGTGAGCGTTGGGAAAGTAGGGAAGGATGTAAGGAGGAGATACCGATGCATTTGGTTTTGAATTTCTGAATATCAAAATGGGAGCGGGAAAATAGAGCCGGGTAAAGCATTCCACATTAGAATTGTAAGGCGGAAGAAAGAATCTATACTTGACAGTACGTCCGAAGTTTTAAACTAATGATCCCTGCTGGGAGCATAAGTATTACGGTTTAAGGCGACAAATTCCACTGGCTATTTTGCTCGAACATAATTCATAAAAATTGCGATAAAATAAAGAAAGACATAACATTTCGACGATGTTCAAGTTTCAAGAGATTTAAATGTGTTTATTATAGTTCTAGATAGATAGATAAAATGATTTACAATATTTCTTTATTTAAGAATGATGACATGGCTTTTCTGCCGTCTGCCTTTACAGTTCTATCGGCTATCACATTCTGAGCTCTATCTATCTAAAAGATTCAACTGAGTTTTGAGAGTTCCTATCCAAATGAGAGTTAAACTCGAGCTTTAGGCGAATTAAGGACTTATAGATTACAGGCAGATTAGACGGGGAGACGAATTTCTTGCATTTTCTAAGAAAATCAGCAAAACAATTTAAAGGATTAGAATTTAGAAGTTCCAGATAAGAGATCATTAATGAATAGGAGAAAAAATGGTTGGGTTTGCTATTCCGCTTTTTATAATCACGTTTCTTAAAATCGAGCTATTTTTAAAATATCGCTTTTTTAAAATCCCGTCTCTTATAAGTTTCTTATTATACCGCTTTTGGAATGAACACTAGGTGCAAAAAGGATGTCGTGTAAATGAGGCATGCTGCCCCCCTGCAACATCCCTGCTTGACCAATATTGGATTTGGCGTATGGTCAAGTTCGGGTATATGTAAAGTTTTTAGTGTAAAATTTATCAAAATACAAAACGGGCTAAGCGGGATTAAACCGAATTTTAAAAAGCGAGATAAAATTAGATCGGAATTTTGAATAATCAGGATTTTAAAAAAGCGGTATTTTAGTAGACAGGATTTAAAAACTTTTTTTGAGATTTTCGAAAAGGTGGATTCCGATATGTTCCTGAGAAATTAAAAAAAAAATATTATTATAAATTTCTGGATACCAATGTCAGCATGTTCCGCTTTTGGGTCCGCAAGTGCTATTAACTTAACGCGGGTGTAAATAAACAAGATTCCAAGCATACCTACTGCCCGAGAATTAACAAAGCGCTAGCTTTTAGGAAAATTGGACAATTTTAATAGGAAGCATATTCAGAAAAAAATCCGTGCTTAAGTTTGTCGGTTGAATTGTTATGGAAGAGGAATGATGAAAATGACTTTGTAAACATTAGGGGTATTCACGATTCGATGTATCTGGTCTTGTATCATTGCAAAAGTGTAGCATTTTTTTGCACTACACCGACAAAATATACTGAATGTCAAAGTCTTATGTCGATTTCGTTTCAACAAAAATATCGACTTGCCGTCGATCCGCCGTCAATTTTGTTCTGAAAATCAAATTCGTTTCAAATTAAAACCAATATTTTTCTGGAAAAACAGATCCGTATTGAATCTCTTTTTGGAGACGGATTCAAAACGGATTTGTGCACAGATTCGTACACACACTACAATAATTGTTTTGACGTTTCTCAATTGTTGTGTTGTGAATTAATTTTTATTTTGTGGTAGTGTACAGAAAAAGTAAATTAATATATTAAAAAATAAAAAAAATTGTTAAAAACTTCTTGGAAACAAATATTAAAAAAGTGCAAGTGGGTTTAGGAACTCCCCCGCGTCGGAATCGAGAAATTAAAACGAAATAATGATGTTTTAACGAATTGAAGATTTGTTTTTTTTTTTAGAGCTGCCAAGCAACACACACAGTCCCAAAAAGAGATTCGGTCCGTAGTCGTTCTTTTCAAAGCCAAAAAGTATTGGTTTTAGTAGCGAATCCTAATTATTGAAACGAAATCGACATTACACTTAACACTTTTACAATACCCGAACCCTATTGTAACAGAAAAATAGCCTTCTTCAGAACAAATGTGAAACAGATTTTGACATCTGCTTCACTATTGCTACAGATTAGTTAAGGTGTGTTCACAGTCTGCAGTCTGTTGTAAAAAAATAAAATTTTACAATTATACAAGATTTGGTTCATCGGATCGTGAATACCCCTATTCTGTGCAAAAATCAATAGCAAAACGTCCCAAAACATGGGTATGTATGTACATACATTCTTTTTCCTTCCTCTAAAGCAAATACACTCATTTCAATTGCTTTTATTATTATGGCCTTTTCGATTGGTAACCCGGAAGATCTCTCCGATCCGTGGTTCCAATCGAACAAGTTAACACTCCATTCTGGAATTTGAAATTGAATAGGAGTGTATGTGTAAGGTGGAAAAAACAAAACAATGACATGAAATGTAGGGATAGGCGATGTTTATTGATGTTGGCAAAACATCAATGTTAATCGAAAAAAATATCGACGTTTCAACATCGATGTTGAAGCATGTGAAACGTCACAGCATCGATGCTAAAATTCAAAAAATAGATTTAAAACAACGTGAAATCTTTTGTCAATTAACTCATGACCGCACTCGACGAAACTGCACTTCAGCGGAACTGTGCTTCACAACTATTAAGTTGAAATTGTATAAAGTTCAATTGGCGCTTAATGGAAGTTAATGTAGCTCATACACACAAAAAGGAAAAGAAAATTGCGATGAAAACCATTGCTACAATTTTCAAAACACTGAAGGTATTTTGAATGTATAATATATTGAATTTTTAATTGATTTTTGAACGTAATATTATTTTTCAAAAAAAAACTTTAAAAACCGTCGATGTTAAAAAACATCGATATTCTGATATCGATATTGTATTATCGATGTTAGCATCCATGTTTTATGGCCTTTTCGATTCGCCATCCGGAACAGGTTCCCCCAATAAAACACCAGGAAACAATTTGACTGATTCTGAATTGTATGTGTCACAGTATTTGTAAAAATTAAATTAAAAAAAATCACATCGACTAAAAAGAATTTCCAAAACACTTGATTTCAATTTAGATACACATTTTCTTGTATCAATAATAATTATAACTTGGTTCTTTTTAACTTATTTTACCAGAAAAGTATTTTAAATTTAATAACCACATCGAAATTACACAACAAAATAACCCGATGATTTTGAGATTTTAATTATGTGAGTTTATTAGTGATTCTGTTTTCGATTCTGAAATGAAATCCAGAATCGTTTTCTGTTCTGTTTAAAGTAATAACTGTCATTTTGTGTGGGTCAGAACAGTTCTGGACGGCCAATCGAAAAGGCCACTAGTTGTACTTCAGGACAAGTTAAGGGCGACCCTAGGTTTCAAAAAACGCAGAATTTGTTTATCAGGGTGACTTTAAGTTTTTGAAAAAACGCTTTAGGTCAACCCTAGGGTGACTTCAGGGCTCAACGAACAAACCTATTGTCTCCAAAACGATATAAAGATTGAATTCACGGCTCGGTGAAAAGTACCATCAGAAAAGAAAACCATTCTACCGATCAATAAGGAGCTTTTTACAATAATGCCGAGTTTCATTCAAGAAAAGATTTGCTCTTACTGTCAAAAGATCATCTTTCTAAACTTTAGTTTCATTGTAATATAGATCAAATCGTGTTGAGATTTGGTCTGAATGCACACAGCTGTAAAAAGTCATTTCTGTCAAACGTCAAATGGAAAATATTTTGTTATTAATTTGAACACAATCGAATTATTTTTAATAGCGATTTTCATTCAAATTTCAAAGATCACATCTCAAAATAGAGATTTGATCTTTTCAATGAAACCCTTTTCCAGATTTATTTGTTGTATTGTATTGGAGAATGACTGATACACATTTCTGAAAAAAAAAACACATCTTCATCTTCAGTTGACGAGGAAGACGAAGACGAGGCAATCAAAAACTCTACTGAATTTATGAAATAAAAATTATTAACTTCATCCATTATTTCTTAGGACGGATGTGCACTAGTTCACAACTTCACAATAAATTAATTACAAATAATATTTTCAATTTGACCCTTGACAGAAAAGACTTTTTACGTGTATGTGTGCATTCAGATCAAATCTGCCAACCCATCAGAAATCCAGTCTTTCGTGTTAAGATTTTATTTGCTCTTTTTGTTGCAATCTCTCAAAATTCGAAAAGATGAAATCTTTTGTCGGAAAGAGCAGATCTTTCCTTGAATGAAATTCGCTATAAGCAGAATCTATCAAAACGGATCTTGCGATTTTAGCAAGATTTCATACACCTTATAGCGAGTTTCATTCCAGAAAAGATCTGCTCTTTCTTACAAAAGATTTAATTTTTTGAATTTTGATAGTTTCATTCCAACAAAAAGAGCAAATATAGATCAATTCTTAACACGAAAGATATGATCTGTGATGGGTTGGCAGATTTGATCTGAATTTACACATATATGTAAAACGTCTTTTCTGTCAAACATTAAATGGAAAATATTTTGTTAATTTGTTGTGAAATTGTGCCAATCTGTGCTTAAAAAAAATAAAGAAATAATGGACGAAGAAGTGAATAATTTATATTTTATAATTTCAGTGAAGTTTTTGATTGCTTCGTCTGCGTTTTCAGGAATGAGTGTGGCAGTTATTCACCAATCCTACAATTAAATCTGGAAAAAAGTTTAATTGAAAAGACCATATCTCGATTTTGAGAGGAGATCTTTGAATTTTGAATGAAACTCGCTATTACACGCAAACTGTTTTTTGCAAGTTCCTTAAGTCGAGTTGCAAACAACAATTTTATATCAATTTCAGATCTAGTTTTGTTGTAAGGAATTAGCAAAAAATAGTGGGGTGTTAAGTCTCTTGTCGAATTCTAAAAAAACCAAACATTCGATTTTTTTCTGAACACAATCGAATTATTTTTATAAAAAAAATCTGTCAAAACAGAACTTGCATTTTTAGCAAGATTTCATTGACTTTACACGCAAAATATTATTTGCAATATTTACACCAAACAAAAATCGATCTGAAATCGATTTGAAATGGTTGTTTGGAATTCGACATATGAAATCTTACCAAAAACGCAAGATCAGTTTTGACAGATTTTGTTTAGAAATAATTCGATTGTGTTCAGAATTGAATCGAATGTATAGGTTTGGAATCCTACATTACAACAATCAAAAAAAATATTGCAAAGATCAAATCTCGATTTTGAGAGATCTTTGAAATTTGAATTGAAACTCGCTACACCATTAATGTAGATTTCCTTGCAACTATAAAATTGATTCGGGACGGAAGTGTAGCGATTTGTTTTCCCTTAAACGAATTCCATAGACAAAGAGATTGAATTTTTTTCTGACAGAATTGATTTCTTTCGAATCTCTTTTTGACGACGGTTTTACACAGATTCTCACACGGATTTTCACAAAAATCACAAAACAGAAACTTGAGATCTCGGAGATGTCAATTCTTGTGATTACTTGCAAAACGTTTTGATGCAAGTTCAATTGGTTAATAAATTATAGTTGTGAGAAAAATGTATGCAAATTGATATAATAATAATAAATAACGCAACGAAGTTAAAAATAATTTAATTTGCAGTCAAGTTGAACTAATTCCCGATAACAATCCATCAGTTTTCGATGTTGATCAGCTGATAGTAAAAATAAATTTGAATAGAAGTTTAAACTTATTTGTTAGCGTAAGTTATATTCGACCAGGAAGTTCATTAGAGTTGTACAATTTGCATATGTTTAACTGTCAATCAGTTCTTAATAACTTAAGTACAAATGATCATGTAATTGTTTTAGGAGATTTCAATCTTGGTGATATAAGCTGGGAACCAGATTTGGATGATCAATATTTAGTGCCATTCAATGTTCACACTGAAATAGAAGCGTCAGTCATAGATTTTTATAGTCAGTTTAACTTAATTCAAGTTAATAACTTTCATAATAATCTAAATCGTATATTAGACTTAATTCTCGTGGATAAAGAGCTCGAAGTTTATATCGAAAAGACTGATTTTCCTGCCATTAAAAACTCAATCCACCATGTATGCCTTTCAGTTGAGTGTAGATTTTTAACCTATATGAAAGATACAATTAATGTACCAGAATCGTATTTTGATCATAAACGTGCAAACTTTGTTGGAATTAATAACTTTATATCGTCAATTCCCTGGGAAGATACCCTGATTAATTTAAGCCTTCATCATGCGTTTGAAAAATTTGCAACGTATCTACATGAAAGTTTTGCGATGAATATTCCTAAAAAAATAGCTAAACCAAATTCAAACCCACCATGGTTTAACAGAAGATTATCAAATCTTAAAAATAGGAAAAACAAAGCGTATAAAGCGTATAAGGCAACTAAAGATAATTTAGCCCTTAAGCAGAAATACATTCAGTGCCACCTTGAATATGACTGTCTCAACAATTTCCTATTTAATAATTTTATTCTCACTGCTGAGTCAAAAATTAGAAATGATTCTAAACACTTTTGGAAATTTATTAACAGCAAAAGAAAGTCTATAGGGATTCCAAGCTGTATGAAGTATTCCGATTGCGTATCTAGTGATATGAACGTCATATGCGATTTCTTTGCCGACTATTTTAAATCTGTTTATTTGCCCTCTGCTTCTTGTGAACTTTCTGATTTTTCGCCATCTTATGTCGTTGATGTTGGAAGTGTAGACTTAATGGTTTCAGATGTCTTTGATGCACTGGCTACTCTTGATGTGAATAAAAGTGCTGGGCCAGATAACATAGCCCCTGTTGTACTAAAAAACTGCACTGGCTCTTTGGCGTTACCACTTAGCTTGATTTTCAATCAGTCGTTAAAAAGCGGTCAGTTTTTGGACTGTTGGAAGATCTCTTATATAACTCCAATTTTTAAGTCTGGTTCTAAGCAAAATGTGATAAATTACAGGCCTATCTGCAAATTATCAGTGATCCCAAAAATTTTCGAAATGCTTGTTTGTCAAAAATTAAATTTTTTTGTCAAGGACATAATATCTGAACACCAACATGGTTTTGTATCTGGAAGATCCACTGCTACAAACCTTTCACTGCTATGCGATTCTGTACTTTGGGGATTTGAAAAAGGTTTTCAGACTGACATTATCTTTACGGATTTCGCAAAAGCTTTTGATAGAGTTAACCATAGCATATTAATTTTAAAACTTTCACAACTCGGATTCCATTCTAGTTTAATAAAATGGATTTCTTCCTATTTAAAAAATCGGGTTCAGTTTGTAAAATTGGGAAAGATTAAATCTAAAGGTATTAATGTAACTTCAGGTGTTCCCCAAGGAAGTCATATTGGGCCCTTGTTATTTATCCTTTTTATAAATGACATCCCCGTAAATTTTAAGTATTCGAAGTATCTTATGTATGCCGATGATTTCAAGATTTTCCGGCTCATAAAATCTCCTACGGATTGCCTTTATCTCCAACAGGATATTCATAAACTGGCAGAATGGTGTGAATCAAACAAATTGTTCCTGAATGTTGCCAAATGTCAGAGCTTTACATGCCATAGAAAAAAAACACCTATCATATTTGATTATACTATCAATAATACGAGTTTAGATAGGGTTACCGCAAAAAAAGATTTGGGAGTTATATTGGATGAAAAGCTTTCGTTTACTAAGCACATCGATTATATAGTGAGCAAAGCTAATGGGATGCTAGGATTTATCAGAAGAAACTCTAAGGATTTTTCTGACCCCTACACCCTGAAATCATTATATATTTCACTTGTTAGATCGGTATTGGAATATTGCAGCATAGTTTGGAACCCCTATTATATCACTCATTCTTCTAGAATAGAAAGAATACAAAAAAGATTCACTACGTATGCTTTCTACAAATTAAATTGGAATATGGAAGTACCATCTTATCCATCTAGATGCCTGCTTATAGACATTCAAACGCTTGAAATAAGGAGGAAATTTGTTTCAATAATGTTTGTTAAAGATTTAATAAGTAATCGTATCAAATGCTCTTTTTTGTTAGAACGGATACTTTTTTACTTTCCGTCAAGGACTCTCCGCTCCAATTTTCATCTGCGAGAGACTTTTCATAGAAGAAATTATAGTAGAAACGAACCGTTTGCACGTTGCATAAGAGAAACGAATTCTGTTGTAGAGGTTATAGATATTTTTTCCTAATTCAAGAGATGTCTTCAAAAAAAATTTAATGTCCGCTTTGTTATCGCAATCTGTTTTGTAATTAAGATTTACCTATTGTTATACTTATATTATTACTTATTTTATTTTTGTACATAAATATTTATACATATTAATTATCTTATTAATTATTTATAGTAGTCTGTAAGAGTTGTACTCTGTTTGATGAAAATAAACTAAACTTATAAAAAAGTGTGTTTTAAGGTACATTGTATGAACAAAAACATTTCGTATTTTGCACTGGAATTGTTTCGCAGACACAACACATTCAGAAAAGAGAGTGCTTCTTTTTTTCAAAGGAAAACTATATAAAACATTTGAGCTGTCAAGCACAGGAGGAATTATAACACTCAGTCCTAACAAGAGTTCTTCACTGAACTTATTTATTCGAACTGTAACGATTTATTTCAAATCTTCGCTCTCCTTCATTCATGATGTTATCTTACTCTACATTGGTATAAATGCTATTTGGTATAATAAAGTAAATGATACCAAGTTCCATCGTAATAGGCAAGTTTTACGAATCCCGAAAAAAGATAACGCAGAATCCGTTCGTAATGGCATTTATCGATTCGTACGAAGTTTCCGATTACGATGGAATTCGTGATAGGACTGACTATGTGGCAGCGCGAAATTAGTACCACAATTTGCTGTAAGTAAATTCGCTTTACAATAATGTATGTTCACTACTCTTGTGACACTGTAGTACTCTTTGCCTTCGTTTTTGATCATGCTCAAAGTATTAAATGTTCCCTATGCTTGGAGCGTTTGGTGGGCTACTGTGTCAAACAAACAAGTTCCGGAAATCGTAGGCCATTGAGACACTGTCGGTCCGCATAAACTCTACTTTTATAAACAGTAACTCTTTATCAATTGGCATGTCTATAGTCTTTTCCTCAAATTAGCCCTTTGAATATGGCAGTTAAATTTGTTAAATAAAACCAAAGTTTCTTCTACTGACTCCTACGATATCAAATTTTTATTGAAAAAAACTTTAAAGCAAACAAAACAAAAAAACAGTTTCAAAGGTCCCTAGTAATAATAGATAAATTATTCTGCTTTCTTTCTCTTGGACAACGTCGGCTTATCGAACACCTGCTTCATACCACCTGACTTTTCATTATGGAACTTGATATTGCTCGTCGATTCAGCATACCAAGGCGAATCGAATTTGGTCGTATCTTGATCGACCAAATGAGTATATTTTGTCCTGCCACAGCGTCCGAAGTTTTTGACTTGCATAACTTTGGGTAGAATGGTTTTGTCGAAATGATCCTCCAACGTGGCTTGGGCGAAATCTCGCTTAAATACATCGTTCTCTTCGTTCAAATAGAAAGCACCACGATGATAGTACTTCTGCAAAAACTTGTATTTCCCCTTAGCAGCTTTGTTAGTGATGAGTTTCGGATTCTGGCGGACTTCTAGCCGACGTTCTTCTTCGGTCAAGTTGCGCATTCTATCAATTTCCAGTTTTTCTCGTTCCGCACTAGAAAAAAATAATTTAATTAACAGACTGATGTTTGCATATTAGTTTGACTTACTTTTCTCTCTCCTCGCGGTCTCGTTTGATCCTTTTGAGCTCTCGCAGCTTCCAAGCTTCGTACTCAACTTCGTCATTCTCATCGTCAGTGCAGACATCATCAATGTGTGGTTCGACTGCATCAGGCTTTATTTTGTCAAGATCTTTCTTTATGCTGTCTTCGACGAGACGGAGAGTGTAACGTCTTCGTTCCTTGGCTGCTTTCTTGGCCTCAGCTTCGGCTTGCTTCTGTTTGATGGCTTCTCTTTCTTTTTCTATGACCGTTGCACGGTCACGTTTGCGGACGAAGAGTGGCTTAAGTCGCGGTTCGTTTTCCTCCTCGCTTTCGCTTTCCTCTTCAAACTCGGAACTCTCCGATGCAGAAGTCTCAGATTTGTTTTCATCTTCTTTCAGGAGGATCTAGACGAAAATAATGTTTTTACTTTTTACCATTTCCTCATTTCAACTTACCTCTTCTTCCTTCTGTTGCTGCAACATTCGCTGCCTAAGTTTCTGTCTCCTGTCCTCGATTTCAGTGTCGCTTAGATCTCCGTCAGATTCACTGTCTGAAGCCAGAGTGATCTTTTTCGAAGTTGTTTTGTTGTCATTCTCAACTGTTTGTGGTTCTGGTTCGTCTTCTGACTCAGACGCTTCCGATTCGGATTCAAGGATTTCTGGCTCATGGATATGACGATGACGTTCTAAGCGAACTTCAGTGGGATCTTCGTCGACGAAGCATGATTTCAAACGCCTCAATCGTGGATCATCGACGTCGTCTTCCTCTTGATTGGCTTGGCTCAAGGCGGCTTCTTTTTCGTTAGAGGCAGCTGCGGCTGCTGCTTTCTTGCGATTATCGATGAAATCTTCCAAGTCACTTTCTTCATCGGAAGATTCACCTCGAGCGTATTCGGGACGTTTGCCAGAGATGTAGCGTTGGACTTTTACTTTTTGCATAGACAATTCCCCTAAAATATAGAAACACAAATTGAGAAATTGAAGCATTAATGAATTGGACAAGGAATCTACCTTTTTCATTGCGTACTGGGACAGCACCCGCAGTGCAGACAATGCTAACACTCATCTTAGGTTTATTTTAAATGCTTGATTATGAAAATTCACTGAAATGGTTTTTAGAAAGAAAAGAAACTCAATTTTTTTATTTTGTCAACTTTTAATCGATTGACAGATGGAATTAAGACTGAATGACATATGGCATTGTGGAAAGTCGGGTATGGAATCAAGAAATGTAGTAGATTGCTGAAGTCTGTCTTTAAGGCGCAACTATATTACTTGCTTTGAATTAAGGCCATTGACATACTATACATGACTGCTAGTCGATTGTCAGTTCCAAACAAAAGCAAACAAAAATATTACTTTTGAAAGCCATCTATTGCCACTCTTGGTATGCACACCATATTTAGTCAACAAGCAAAGAAACTAGGGCCATCTATTGTTATTTTGTATAAGAAAAGTGCTGACATCTATTGTTTATAGAAAGTAAACAATGCTGTAGTGCTCGGGGACTATAAGAAAAATCGAAATAAAACAAATAAAAATATAATTCTAATTTTCCAATTAAATTAATTCTTTATTTAAGGAGTAGTGATTTTAGGGGCTGCGATTTTTGGTCGTCTTAAAAAATGCAAATCGGCCTCGGTCAGAAAATTGTTAAGAAAATAAAATTTAAATAGATGCATGTACTTTCCATATATACATACATACTTGTATGGAAGAACTAACTAAATATTGAGGTTAGCGGATCACTTCTGATGGTTGATGGAAATAGTAGATACTCGTATATATCAGTATCTGCTTTATACATTAAGAGTATTCATGAAACCGTGTAAGCCTTCCCACATCGGAAAATGGAAAAGCTTACCACACATGTTTCATGAACGCACCTAAAAATCAACTTGTAAATGTGGTTAATGATTTTATGATAATGAATCGTATAGATTTTATTCATTTCGTCGAAAAGTTAAAACAAACACTTAAATGTAGTTTAAACTTAAAAGCGTGTGCCAAATCTTATTAGTCGCGTCGAAAAGTAAAGAAAAAATAAATTAATATTTGATCTAGCCTTAATTGCATTCCGCTCATCTGCAAATAAATAGTTTTGGCTATTTTTTTCTGTAGAGAATAGAGAAAAAGACATTTTTGGATTTGTGTATGGATTTCTTTGAAAAATAAATCTCTTAAGCACTATGGTACTTGATAATATTCGTGATTTCCGCTGGGAGCTGTGTGGCGCTCGTGTAGTCCTAGCTGAGGAGAGATCCAACCCGAAGTTGGCTCCTAGCAGTGCATATCTAGTATTTCAATGATTAAGGCACTTTTTGCCGATTTCTATTACTGCTTTTACATAATTCATTTTCAAATTGCAAATTTTAAGTATGATTGTGACACGGTATCTCCACGTTCTATATTTTATACATAAATAGAATAGTAGAAAATTTGGCATTGGACATTTCATAGCATACTATTTCAATTGCACAAATATCGCGAAGGAAGACGTATCGCTGTGTTCTTGCTCTAGTAGCATCCCAAGAATTAAAAAAACGTTCAACAAAAGGAATTTACAAACAAACACAAGGGATTATAACAATAAGACTAGGCGCTCACATGCAACTTTCAGTTTTGCAACAGTTTGGTTGCTAAAGTGAGTACCAATGACTCATATGAGAGTGCGCGCACATGCAAGAACTATTCATTCCGCGATTCGAGCAACTTAAAAGTTTGTGTTTTGGCACAAATCGAACGTCGCCCCAAATAGTATGTGCTTCGGTTTGTATCATACCGAACTATATGTAACTGCGCGCAAAAAAATCAAAATATTGTCTGTGTGTTGGTTTATCTTGTTGATTGATTTTTAAGTTGCTTATGTGCGCGACCAGCGTTCAACTCGTGATTAAACAATTTCGTTGAATCTTCCTCACTTAGGCACGAGTTGTACAACACGCAAAATATCATCATAAATTTTGACATCGAAGGACACTGAAAAAATGTAAAATTTTATTAAACATTTTCAAAAATACGTTTTTATTTTGACGTTTAAAAAATGGCAAATTTCTATGATCAATCATTAGACTTCCCTAAATATGCAACACCAAAACACGCGGCTATTCAACGTAACATACATTTATGAATAAGCTTTTCGCGCTTAGAGAGATAATAAGTAGGGCTATCCCTTATCTCGCTATAATACGTTTATGAACGTTTTGTAGAAGTTGATGTGAATTTAGGCCCTGTCACAATTTTTAAAATAAAAATAAACTAAACGCATTTCATTTTATTTGTTTCTAAATATCTCGAACTCTGGCTGGATCAAAATCCCAAATACTAAGCTATATGGCTATATGCGGACTTCTGGATTGGAAGAACATTTGGTCTAAATCGTATTAAGTCCGAGCTTAGCGACTGATGGCTATATCATCTACTATTTGTTTTTTATTTGCTGTTTGAATAAAAACCAAACTCGAGACTTTAATCAAACTTGATATTACGTATAGAGAACACTCAAAAAGTCTATAAACGGCAAAATTTTTTCAAACTTGAAAATAACAGAAGATGCCCAACAATAACAATAATTTCATAATTTCAACGACTCTTTCACCATCACCATTACCAGAATCATCATCGGGGTCTACTCCCTCCGTCTTATGAATTTTCGATCAGGTCACGTGTCCTGATGCGAGCTTACCATTTCTTACCCATCCCACAGAAAGTGCACAACCCCGCTAAAGAAGTTTTTACTTCAAAAATGACACCAGCCAAAAACGGAAACCAAGCACGTAAACAAAATGGATGACCAATTTTTTTTATATTTTTATTATCGTTATAAGTATATAAAGAATAATTAACTTTGAGTTTTAATTAATTAATAAATCAATAATATTTATTTTTTTCTATTTCCCATAGAGATACCTGTTTTTTTTTTATCAACATCACACCACTTTCAAAGAGCTGATTGATGTCATCTTTTTCTTTTCTATTCCGGATAGTGATTCTGTTTCTTTATTCATTCCATTCTGGATAAACATTACATCTTTTCCATCCATTCTATTCCTTATCCGGAATAAATAAAGAAACACACTATTTATATACACGAATTTTACGAGTATACAGGCGGTCTAGCTGTCACCACCCATGCATGCGCGTAGTAGACTGTAATCAAAACCCATACGCACACTCGCGCAAGCCCCCTGCAAAACTAAACAGCAGGAGCAGGCATACATTTTCGCCGCGCAGTAGAAAGAGAGGGGGGTATTTCTTCCTCTGCAACGCCGCGCCGGCGGTCTACAAATTATCGATCAGGTCACGTGTCCTGACGTGGGCTTAACTTTTTTTTACGCATCCCAAATCTTAGGCTGCGTGTACAGTGGTGCGACAAAGCGATGCGAGCAGCGTTTGCGTACGGGAAAAATATATACATTTATTCTTATATACGCACACACAATGAAGCGATATTGGATGCGAGTTTCCCACATACCTATCAGGGTTGTCAGGTTTAAAAAAGCGAAATCTACAACCTTAAAATAAAAATCGCCAAATAAAAAAAATTTCCGCCCATACATCACCAAACTCAAAAATCGTAAATTAAAATGAATAAAAGCCACTTGCAATTTTGGAGTCAAAAAATTTATTTAAAAAACAAAACACAACAAATACATATCATACTTAGCTATATGTACGTACAATCATATGAAAAAGGAACTTCACAGAACAGTTAGAATTTGAGTATGAGCGTGGTAACACGAGTGTAAAAAAGAATCACTTTTGTGGATACACACAGAACACAAATTGAGTGAGCATGCAGCGGAATTGGATGGTAAATTAGGTATCCAGGCCATTGTATTTATATCTACATAGTACTACCATGGAACATGAAAATCTGTTTATTAGCGCGCCTGTTCAGATGGCGCTTGTGTCGAAAAATTTGCCTTTGCCGGCAATTGTTTGAGAGCGGGGTAGAGAAATAAAAGAGGGAAAAGAAGAGATGAGGTAGTTTCATTTCTGTTCTTATAGCAATACTGAATAAAAGCGAGAAAACCAAATGTGGTATATTTTTTTGACATCACATTTGTAGTTTACTATTTTATATGAGGATAAGGCAAAGAGGAATATAAATACAATGAATTTATGAATGGATTTTATTTTTCGTTTTGCCTTAATGTAGCAAAGTAAGTAATTTTGTTACTTCCATCGCTTATTGATTCTTCATACGTGAATACGTACCTACAACGATATATACGTATTATAAGTTAGGTACTGAATTGTTGGGGTAGTTTGGATATGTACCTACATGTTTGGATTTTAGTTTTTTATGATTTGGATTTGGTGAAAAGATGAAATTATTCTAAAAAAATTTAAGTACCTAGGTATTATTTTATTTAGCCTTTTAGAGTTGATTTCTTCTGATATATGGTAGGTACTTTACCAAAAGCGGCTCAGTCGCGCTTAAAACAATCGTAGGTAGGTAAATTAACATTTATAATGTATAAGACAAATGTACTTACATACACACCTAACTATTCTTACTTACGATTATAGGTAGGCACTAGGCAAGTTATGCATTCGTAAAAAACAAGAAAAAAATTCTAACAATCAAACATGACATTACGATCATATAGAAGCCTCGACAAAAAATGTCTGTCTGTATGTATAACGAGCTGCAGCCTAAACGGCTTGAGCGATTACCTTAAAATTTGGTACGTGGGTATTTGTTTGGAATTCCTCAGAGGGGAAATTGAAATTTTATTTTTAGACCTAAAAATAAAGGTACCTGCCATATAACCATTAAGGAAAAGCTTATTTTTCTCGAAAACGGCTCCAACGATTTTTTGCGTTTTTCGGTAACGGTATACATTGGATTTATCTCAAATTTTATATCTGAGAAGATCTAGGTAGCTAAACTAATTCTGCATATCAAAATTTTAATAAGTTTTTTTTTCTAATTAAAATTAATTTTTGAATGAATTTTATTTTTTATTTAAATAGGCTGTGGGTGATGAATGTCCTAGAAACTAGGTCACGTATCATGTTATAGCTATTATCTACTATAAGTGCTTTCCTGTTATGTTAAATTATTTTATGTTTTTTTTAACATATTTAAGGTTGTTAAGTATAGGTAGGTATTAAAACTTTAAAATAAGAAAAACTTAAAAAAAACATATTATTAAAATGCAGTACCTATATTAAAAAAAACAGGAATGAATAAGGAAGTCTTAATAAACGTTTAGGACTTATTCCATATGGTGTGTGCAATAATACAACAGAATTTCTGATATTTCACATTTAAAAACTTAGTCTTTGGCTAAACCATCGAAGAAGGTGGTTTAGTGAAGGAATAAGAATTGACATTAAGAGTAAAAAATGTACATGGACAGATTCAAATCAGGACTGGATCGTACGAACTTGCTCTTGTAGCTAACAACTTTAATGTTGCTAAACATTGACGCTGTTAGTAGGTAGGTATAGCATATGCAGGTTCAAATAGAATAATAAATTGTTGAATGGTACCTACCTACAAATGTATATTTATATGGATTTATTTTTAATTATTAGGAAGGTAAAGCTATATTTTATGTACATACATACATAGAAGAAATATATGTATGTAAATATGTACATACAATAGTGAAAGTGAAATATATATGTAGGTGGGTATGTATCAGTGGCTTATGGTTAGTATGAAACCATAAGGTTCAGCAATTTAAACCAAATTTGTTATACCTTAAGTCATTTAAGTTAAATGTAACAATGAGCTTAATGCATAATAAAAGCGGTTTCGCAAGAAAACTTTTTGGCAGATGCAAATACAATATCTTAAATAAATTTATTGTTAAGTTAAAAATTTGAGGGAATGTATCACGCAATATTTCGTTTTCTAAAAGGTTATGAAGTGCTAAAACGTCAAGTTGTCGAAGAGAAGAAATTGTATACAAAACTTTAAGTTCATTTTTTAAAGCTGTAAAATCAAAAAGCCCAGGGCGAAAATTTATTGAAGAAGATATTTTTAAATTTTGATTGGAAACTTCGAAATTATCATATTATAATTTACTAAGTAAATCTAAAAAAATAAATTCGTGAAAGTTTTATATCTTGTATTTATTTGGGATATAATACTGTCTTTTATTTCTACAAAACGACGTTTGTAACGTGTTTTGCAATCAATTTCGAGCAATTCTCGTTTTTATGGTGTTTCCGCGCAATCGCTTATGCTTTCCAAAATGGATTTAAATTTATTAAAAGAGTCAGAGCTATGCCAAGACTCAAAATTTTCGATTTTTCTTTTTGCAAATTCAACATCCGTTTGCTAATTTTGAACCAATTGTAAAGAAAGTCAGTCTTAGCAAAAATTTCAGAAATACTATTAAGAAAAAAAAATCTAGTGCCTCTAATATAATAAACAAGCTCTCGGCAATAGAAAGCGAGTCAGTGTCCCATTCACTAGGGTTGTCTAATATTCTAATAAGAGTTAGAATTATATCTAATCTACAATATAAAATGGCGTTTATTATCCGCGAATGATGATACCAGCGAGTTTCCGATAACCAAGGCTTTCATCGGTTGGTTATTTGCTTTAAAAGTTTTGAACATTTAGTTGATTTGTTAAAAAAAATGGACAATAGTATTAACACTACCAAGAAAAACTTTTAATTCCGATATATTTTTAAGTGATCGGGATTAAACTAAATTTAAAACGTGAGTTAGCCATTGGACAAGCATCAAAGACTTTCTTTTTAACACCACCCACTTCCCCAGACATAGCTGCCGTAAGATTCGCCAATTAGCTTGTCCTTGCAGGAGAATATATCAAGTACATATATTTAAAAATATGTGGCGAGACTCACTAACGTCAAAAAAAACCAAGAAACCTTTCTTCAATTCCGCCCTCCAAAAGGTACAGTAGAACAGCACTCCAAGCACTTGGAGAGTTGGAAAAAAGAGGTTAAGGAAACAAAACATTTTATTTAAATTACAAATCCCTGTCAATCAAGTACATATATATATATATATATATATACATACATAAGTATACTTTTGTTATAATTAAACGTTAAAATAGGAAACGATAAACCATCTTTTCATGCTTAATCCATTTTCATGGAAGGTTGAATGTTTTGTAAAATTTGAAAACAATCAAATGAACCGTTTTACAGAAAATCGAAAGCCAAAAAATGTTTTTTATTAGAGGTACCAAAAATAACCATTTTTTTCAAAGAAAAGATTACCAAAAACTACCTTTTCCCTTTATTAATGAACTGATTAAAAAAACGGTGTATTATTTTCGAAAAAGATTGACTAATGCTGTTATGAGCAGACTCCATAAATTTTAGAATATAATTTAAAACAAAAACCAAACAAGTAAATAAATATTAAATTAGAATTTATTGACAAATAAAACAAACAAAATAAAACACAAATCTTTTTTTTTAATTGCGATATATTTGGTGTATATATTTAGGCACAATTGGGTAATGTAATAAAAAAAATGTATATATTAAGATTTTCATTTTTTTACGATTTTCGAAATCCTCGATATGAATCAATTTTTTTTTTGCATATTTGAAAAAAGTTAAAAATATTCATAGGCAATCTTCCGAATAGTTTTTAAAGTCAAATCCAATCCTGGTTGCAATAGGTGCACGTGAAATATAATTGTCCTACTTTAAAAAGAGATAAATGGTTTTCTATTAAATATCTGTTATTAATATATAATGGAAACATTTTTTAATTTTAATTTTAAATGTTTGTAAATGCATAAAATATTTTTATATGTAGGTATTCCTTTCGGATTTATTTACATTATATTTCAATTCAATTTCAAGGCTTGATATATAATGTAATATGTGCAATTCAAATTTCAAATATGTAGGTATGTAGGTAAAGAACCATTTTTCATATTTTATACTTTATCATTTTTGAATGAACCGATCAAAATTATTTTTTAAAAATGGAAAAGCTTCCAAAAATGTTTAATAATTTTGCATATTCAAATTGCATATTCAATTGATAACTAGAATACCTTCTTTCTAACAGCTTCAATTCTTACCTACATTAAAGTTGTTAGCAACAATATCCAGTTTGTACGATCCAGTAGTGGCGCATTTTATTATTATAAGAATGCATTTTTACTCACTGCAGGTAGGTACCTACATACCTAGGTATTTTGATCTGAAAAAAATATTTTTATGTACCTGCCTACCTATAGGTAGGTAACTACTATATAGGTATAAAGATATTTCACAATTTGTTCACCCAACATCACGAATTAACTTCAACTTCACAAACAAAAACACTTTATCACACAGAAATAAAAAAATACCGAATTGCATTTTTTTTACACACAACCGACGGAAATATATATTTCACACACGTACCTACAATCGCCAAAGAAAAATTACACAAAATCTTGGTTAAAAAAACCAAAACAAAGCGAAATATACATACCTATGTATATCCTAAACAAAAGTAGGTCGAACGGGATACTTACTAATTGAAATTGGGATATTCTTCCTACATAGGTATTTTCTGCAGTTTATGATAAATGTGAAAGAAAAATGCAAAAAATATATTTTCTTTTATCCTGCTTTAGCTTTTTGCATTCTTCTCCCTCATTATCTATTTGTCTTACCTTATTTTTTATTTGTCAATCCTTCAAATTCTCGCTCACTGAGAGTCTGCCCAATCAGCAGAGTTGTAAATCTGAGCGGTGTCACCAGAGGGCGCCTCGGACGTTCCGCTTCATGATAGTACTATGTAATATAAATACAATGTCCAGGCTGTTACAAATACAACGAAATGGAAATGGTACGAGGAGGAAAAAGCTATTTGGTAGTACCTTCTCCTTCGGCGGCAAAATAAAAATGAAAATATATGCCAAACGGGAACGTTTTAAAATTCAATATATCTGAAAATGAGGAAAATGATGAAACTTGGCCTTTTTCTCATCCCTTTCTTTCATTCGAAAAATCATCCGCTCTCATTCTTAGTTAGTTTTTACGCTCGTGTAACCAGGCACTATCTACATTCTGCATTGCACAGATAATTGTGTTGACATACGTCATTTATTTTAGGGAGGAGGAAGAAATCGATATTTATAGTGGCTGCGTTCAGAATTACTATTTCGATGACTTCATTCAGCATGCAGGAATGGAAAAGATATCGAGCTTAAGCGCAAATTAGAAATAGCAAAAAAGTATTAGAATTTCGATTCAAAAAATTAAAATCGCCAAAAACGAAAAATATCGCTTTTTCTAGGGTACATCGCCAAACAAGTTTTTGAGTCGCAAAAATAAATTTCAAATCGCCAGTTTGGCGATAAATCGCCACATGTGACAAGCCTGATACCTATCACAAGCATCTCCCTCACAAACTCTTCTGACCACTTTTCAACGTTTTTTTTTATTTTCGACTATCTCATTAACGGCATTGGATTAATTTAAAAAAAATATTTTTTTTTTTAAGATTTAACATATCGAAAACCATTTCTTTGACCATTTCTTTTGAAATTACCTTTCTCAATGTATGTATATTATTAAATATTTACTTAAAATTGCCACACCAATTTGTTTTAGAAGAAAATTAAAGAAATTATTTAGGTACATAATAGTTATATGAAAAATTAAAACGACTTTAAAAATATATAGTGATCGAACATAAGAGTAAGTAGGTACGTGGGATCCACTCTTTTTATTTTTTTGTTACGGATTTCGCTTAAAAAAATATATGGTCACCTCATAATATGTAGGTACATACATAACATAGGTATATTTCTTTTATAAAAATAATTCACTTTCAAAGCTAATGCAAGTTCATAAGCTTAATGAAACACCAACTATTCGGAATACTTACTTTCTATCGAACCGCTCCGATATTCCGCCAACACGTGTATCACAACACGCTCGTTAGTTGTAACTGGATTTTTGCAGATATTACAGGTTGCAGCTTGCAGGAAACTGTGAGTCAGCTTAAGCGGCTTATTCATAGTTTTAATAACAATTAGAATTACTGTTATTACAGAGAGTAAAAACAATTCTTGTTCTTCCTTTTAACATCCGACTTTATTTGTGAAAATTAATTAACTTTGCTAAGGGGATCATGGGTGCCATCACTTCGGCGTGGTAAAACACCCTTATGATAGGTTCATTGCTTAACAATAACGCCGAATAAATGTATAGTATTGGGATCTTAAAATATTTTATATTTTATATATTTATATGTATTTGTAAAAAATATTAATAAGATTATTGTGAATACTCAGAAATATGTAAATATTACCTGAAAATTGTGCCTATTGTTATTAAATTAGGTACTCTTATAGATTACAAATTTGTTAGAAAAACTTATAAAAAATGGCTATTGCTAATCCATCCATTAGGGTCTCTACGCAGACCTAAAGCACAAATAACTGAAGCTATTTTCGATTCAAAATAGCTTTTAACGGCCTTTATTGCAACAAAAATTGGCGTTTCGTCTCGGCGATCTCACGCCAATTTTTGTTGGACTAAAGGCCGTTAAAAGCTATTTGGAATCAATAATTCAACAAGTCCAAATATTATAGTGCTAAGTCTTCTACTTGGCTGATGTATTTCAGTAGTATATAGAATTTGTATTATTAAAAAAAAACTTCTTATATGAAGCTATTTTCTTAAATTTTTAATTTTACAAATTAGCGAGGGTAGGGTGTTTGCTTAAAAGGAATAATGCTAAATTCAAAAAGAAAACTGGATCTATTACCTCAATTAGATCCTGGGAAAAATAAAATACAACTGACTTCAAAACTCAAAGGGCTCCTTGTTAGGACTATTCACATGACAGCGATCAAGAAACCTTCAAACTAATTAATATTCTTCGTACATTTTGACACTTCTAATACGCTTAAGGTCTACTTTTTCACTGCGTAAACTGTTACATAAGTTCTTAAGTAGAACTTAAATGCTTAAGTTGTGTATCAGCAAACGGACCTTAAGCGCTTTTTTTATTCGTCGCTTATGACGTTTTATAATGATTGACAATCTCTGATTTTAAATTTTGTCGTGTGCGAACAATTCATCCTTTGAATTGTGGAGAGTATGTGGAACACAAATATAGTTTGACAGTTCGTAACATTCAGATTGCAATTGGCTATGAATGACCAATTTGTTCTCGAAAAATTATCTTGTTTGGGCTATTCAAAAACAAAAAACCATCGTTATGGTCGTTCCCTGTAAATAGTCTTTTGCCACCTTTCACACAGAACAACTAGTTACCGTAGATTTGTTTTGACGTGTTCTTTTAATTGCTTTAAAAATATCCTGTATTTTCACACGAGGAAACCTTTATCTTTCCTTAAACTGCCTTGTAGCTTTCACACGAAGAAACTGACACGAAGAAACTGAGGAGGAAACTGGGAGGATTATGTTGGGCTTGTTGGAAATGAAGAGGTAAAAAAAAATCTCTTCAAATCGTTAACAGGGGACATTTTTTCATTCCCCTTACTTCTTGCCTTTCTCGCCTAGAATCTCCAAGTTGCCAGCAACTCAGTTTCCTTGTGTGAAAGCAGTCTGACATCTTGCACTTTTCCCCCACAAACTAAAAATTGAAGAATATATAAATGCAAATTTTATACATAAAAGGGTTCTGCTGTAAGCCGATTAATATTCCTATAAGTGAATTTAAAATCAAATTGACAGTCGAATTTTCGCTCAAAAAACAGTGAAATTGGAGCTCTCATGACATTTATAGTCGAATATCAGGATTTATTTTATAACAGTTTCATACGAAACAGTGATCATATATTACTTACAGTTCAGTCTAAATAAGTATGGCTACAGCTACATACACATAGGTACGACCTATTTGACAGCATAATTTAAAAAAATATGTTCCTACTACTCATTTCATTCATTCAATTCCCGTTGCGACACACATTATATTAATGAATTTGTAGTGAATAATAATTTTGTTAACTTTATTTACGATTTAATCATTAACGCGATCAAGTTGCGCAAGGGTTTGATCTATCTTCTGATATTCAAGTTGAATTCTCATTAATAAATTTGTTATTGTTTGAAACTGTATAAGTTAAGCGTCTGGGATTTTGAATTTGATGCTGATGCGTAGCTTCTTGTTTAAATAATAATTTATATTGTTTACTTCCTTGGTTATATTTTAAATTGTGGAATTAATGGAAGAACAAGGATAATAAATTTAGATTATTAATTGTAGCTAAGTACTTGTGCACTTGAATTTAATAAATTATAAAAGACCATCGCTTCCGCTAGTTATTTGCCATCAAAAAGACAATAAAAAGTTTATGATTTAATGTGGGAGTTTTAAATAATTTTATCTGTCTTCGTAGAAGTTATGTTTAATTATTATTTGGTTAGAAGAAATAATAATTTCCAACAAATATCAATATTCAAATACATTTTAAGGCCGCGACTCCATTAGAAATATTTATTTCCGCCATTATTGCAGACACTACTACTGAAATTTATATTTCTTTGCTATGTGGCAAAAATAAATCGTGAAATTTCATTCTTCTCCAAGGAGCTTTACACTTTAACTAATTTAGAAAAGGTATAATCCGTTTTTTTTTTTTACACAAATATTGGAAATTAACATGAAAATAAGCAAAATATGATCAAGATTCAAAATCTTTTGTGAAATGTGTCCACGATAAATGTGGGATGCAGTGATGCCAGACCCTTTCCTTTGGTTTACACACGACTTGACAAAAAACGCCCTTCTTGCCCACGATTTTGTCAAATAATGGCCACGATGTCGCCAACAAGAAAAATTAAGAAAAAACGCAAAATATAACACAATAACATAAAAATTCATCTTGTTTATAACTAAATTCACACAGGGTATATCCTTTGATGGGAAAGACAACCCTCTAAGACAAATGGTCTTAATCATATCTTTGCGTAAACGATTTCGTTTCTTACATTTGGCATCGGTTATTACAGAAATAAATTCGTCCTGTCTCAGCATTTGAAAGAGCAGGAGTAAATCTCAATACTACTATTTTTATAACTTCCTAAATTGGGAAACAGTATTTCATAATTAAAAATTTTAAGGTGGCAAATTTCATGCCACATCTTGTTAATAGGAAGTTTTTTAAGTCAACATTTTTGAATAATCGCTACAAAGTATTGAAATATTTTTGAACTCGTTTCTAGCTTTCGTTATTATTTCTATCCCAAGATCAACTTTCTTTAAAAAAGATGAAAATAATATTTCACTACTTTTAACAATGTCAAATAAATGCTATATTTCTGTTAAGATATTCTATTTGAGTAATTGACTCATCATCGAATGGTAATCGATTCACCATTTCAGTAAAGATTATCTTATAAAAGTTAAGGCAGTTCGTCTACATATCTGGCACTGGAGATATTAGTTTTTTCGTCAACCAGAATTGAAAATTTCGTGGTGCGCAAGATATTGACCTGTTAATTTTCTTTCACAACAGCAAACAATTTTTTCAATCTGTACACATTTAGTTCGTCAGAATGTCACATCAAATAATATCTTTGAATCAAGAAAAATGTCTTTGAGTAAGCTAATAAGGTGCTCCAACAACTCAACAGCAATGTTATGCTCGGCAAAAAAGCACATAATTTTCTTTCTGCCGTATTTGTTTTGTCTAAGGTTTTATTTTTTCAAAGTGTGGCATATGTAGGTGTTTTTGCTGATTTTAATTTCAGTAAATGTTTGGAGCCATTGGTATGCCGCACAATTATGTCAATTTTGCCACATTAAAAAGATGTGCCACAAGGTTTGCAGAAAGCTTTTAAATCGTCATTTCCAACAGGTCTTAATCACGGATCAAATTTTGGATCCTCTTGCCGCATTTGCAAACGTTTCTTGTTTCCATTTTCTTCAGACATTTTACTAAAAAAAATATCATCAAATGCTTTATAAATAAATTAAAATATATTATTTCAAAGGCTGCATTGAAATATAATGAAATTGATTCATTTACATAAGAGGACTTAAGTCTCTTTGTTTGGTCAGTGTCAAAATTTGTAAAAAAGCCGGCATAAGAATATATAAAAGATTGAAAAATTAGATCGCCCTATTTCTTAACGCAGGAACATTCAAGTGCCCTTTCCCCCTTTTAGATTATTTTGTTTTTAAAATACCCACAAAAAGGGATCTCCTTCTGGCATCACTGGTGGGATGTCATGAAACGTCAAATTTTATTTCTCTATTCTGCATTTATTTCTTCTGAGAAGAAAAGGCAGATTCTTATGTCTGAAAATAAAAAAAATCCCAGAGATAAGGGGCCTCCACTAGAAATATTGGCTACATGACAAATTTTTGCAAGGTTTTATTTCAAGTGGAGGACTAGGGTAAAGGATGCCAAAAAACCCACAATCTTACTCGAAAGTAAATAATTACAGCTACGGTCACTTTACAAAATAATTTTTCTAAAAAAATATAATTCAATAATGAAACAATTACCTATATGTATGAAAGCAGCACAAAAAAAGCAATTATGTTTTCTATTTCTTGAAGTTTTAAGTTAATTCTTTTAAACATTAATTTTTTTTTTTTTTTTTATAACTTTGCACGCGCTCAAGAGATTATGAATACCCTTTATATGTTTTTCTTAACACAGGGCGGGCATCCGGTGGAAGAAGAGAAAGAAGGATAGGAAAGATGTGTGACGCGATGTTCTGAGACTAGAGCAGGTTGTTTTCTCAGATTTATCTCCAGGGATGGCGGCTGAACTAATGCGGAGAGAATTACCGTGTCTTATTTATTTATGTCCCTTATAATTCGCATTATTTTATTTATTTCGTTGTCATGTTTTATGGGTATGCTAGTTTACTCAATCACATGTTGTTAGTGTTATGCCTAAAAAACATGTAATGAGCAAAGCAGCAACTTATTTTATGACAATTTTTTAGAATTGGTTTCTTAATGGAATATAAGAAGACATAGACAACGGCAGGAATCGAAATTGCAACCATGAGGTTGACAGGCCAGCACACAACTATTGCGCCACGGCCACCCCTAAATAGAAATTATCTCACCGGATACTCGTAGTAGAAATTTTGCTATCAAATGTTCAATTAACGTTCCTTTGGAAATCGATAGTTTTAAAGTAAAGCACAATTGTTAAAAGCTCCAAATAATAATAACCCTTATTGTGGAATTAATTAGAATAACGCACAGAGTTTTCATTTACTATATTTATTTTTTAAATTTTCTTTTATTTTTTCTTTCTCATTTTAGATTTAAATCTGCCAAGATGAATTCGCTGATGAAGGCCAAAATCCAGGACTAGGACTATTCATTCCTTTATATGACATATGGGTAACAGAAAAAACAGATGAAATCTGAAAATACAAAAATATATTAAATGTAACCAAAATATGTAATAATAATTAACAAATTAAAATAAAGAGAAATTTTGTTTCCCCTGAAGTAGGTATAATCTTTTCAGATAAGTTCATAAGCAATACAAGAATTTCGCATGTCAAAAATCGTCTTGCTATTGATATACTTATCCTTCTATTCATCCTATTTCATAATACGAAATACCCCTTGAAATCAGCATTTGAAATGGACAAAATTTAAAAAAGACTGGAAAGCAGTATTTAGAAAACGGGGTGTTTAATTTCTATGTGATTTTTGAATACCACCTTTGAAATCCATATTTATTTTTGAAAATACTGAACAAACATTTAAAATATTTTCCTTTTTTTGATGCAACTTTTTTCTATATATTCCGCTTATTAAAACTTCCCATTATTACTTGGTAATATATCTTCTTTCTGTCTGTAGGTCGGCTTGCAGTCTAAAACCCTGACGCGAATTTCTTCAAACTTGGTACTTAAGCGTCTTAGATGATTGATTATATAATTTTTTAAATTATATTTTTTAGACCAAAGAATAACGGAACCTACTTTTGAATTTTATTGTTGCAAAATTGGGTAAAATTAATTGCAAAAATTGTTTTGCATAAAGAGGCCACAGAACTGTTTTTATTTTTTTTTATTTTTGACTTTTTCATTAACTGCTCAACGGATTTCGATTGAAATTTGTTATACAGGAGGACCTTCGAAATAATGTTGTATAGGTAACATTTTTTTTATTTTTAAAACAGAAATCAATGTTCTGAAAACGGGTGAGCAATTTTTTTTGAAATTTATATTGATAAATACTTAAAATAGAAATATACCATTTACTTTAAAAAAATCATTAAATCTTGTATATAAACTATTAAGTAAAATATACTTCAAAATTATTATACATATGTATTCACATATGTATTTTTTAAAATTATTTTTTATACACAAAATGTGTTTGTTTGTTATATTTTTTTTCTAAAAACAAAATTTGTTTGCTAATTTTAAGTATTTAATAATATAACTTTAACAACATGATAATAAAGCAAATTAAAAATCCAAAGAGAATATTTTTTTAAATCTTCATACCTATGCAGTATTATGTATTTAGAATCCGAAGGACATCCTGTATAATTTTTTTTTCAAGGCGTTAAACCGTTAATGAGAAAGTAAAAAAAAAAAAAAAAAAACGGTTCTAAAATTTTAAAACAAAATGTAAGCTACTCCTATAATGGTGCACTGATTTGTTTTGATCAAAATCGTTAGAGATAATTTCGATCCACTATTCTTGGTACAATCGAAAGTTAGAAAAAAGATTCGAGCCAACGGAATTGCAGAACCCACTTGTTTCGTGTTCTCTATCATCGTATTGTCAAACTTGATTTAAATCTCGAGTTCGGGTTTTTTCCAAATCCAAAACTAGTCCTGTAATATATCGCAATTAAAAATGTGGATTTTAAAAGTATTCTTTTAATAAATATAATAGGTCTAAAGCTAGTATTAGACGGTCATTGCCATGCCACTCTGACGTCACAACAAAATAGGTCCTACCACCGTCATTGTCGTGACAAAGGTAATCGTTTCATGGCTAGCTACAATGACTATCACACAAATGTCATGTCTGCCATTGTTGTCCCAAAATACAATGAACGTTAAAGTGTGTCACGGCGATATTTGTGTCTCGGTGTCACGGTAATGACATGTAAAACAATGACTATCATACGACGTAACAACTTTCAAACAGTTGACGATCGCGGCGTCGATGTCTTGGTTGTTAAGGAAGAGCTTATTTTTCTGGAAAACGGCTCCAACGATTTTGATACAAAATTTTGGAGAATTGGTACCTACTAGCTATCAATCAGAACAAAAATTACGGCATTTGTTCAAGAATTCAAATGGCATCTTTTTTTCACTCAAATTATAACTATAACATTTTTGCAAACGTCACATATCTATAATTACCTACCCACCTATATACTTCACTTTCATTATATATGTACATATTTACATACATATGTTCCATCTATGTATGTAAATTATTCTCCTAATTTACATAATTAAAATCTATTTAAATATACATTTGTAGGTAGGTACCTATGTACTTTGTCCAACCATGACAAGCAATGACAGAAATTCCTGCCGTGTCACGGTTGGGACACAGTCCTTGCAGCGACAGGCTACGTGTCACTGTGTCCCATCAACAATGAAAGGGCTATCACACGGTCACGGCAATTTGTCTTTGCAATGACCTAAAAGTGACGTGTCACGGTGCCTGTCATTGTTTTTCACACGGCAATGACATTCAAAACAATGACGATCACACGACGTGACACTTTTAGGACAGACAACTACGTAATAGTGCCGTCAGAGTGTCACGGCAATGACACATTACAAGGACCCTCTAATACTAGCATAATCCACACTCTGCCAAATGGCACAAATTGGCACCAATTTCTGCCAATTCCTGTTCCAGGCTTACAAATTCGGTAGTTTTGGGGAGCTTTCCCCTTTCTGACAATTTCTTGTCAATTTCTGCTCAATACATTTTTGTAGGCAGCAATTTTTGGGCAAAAATTTACAATTGTCAGGTTGACGTTTGTTATAAAGGATAAAAAAAAGTTTAATAGTTGTTGTTGTGGGAAAATATTTATTGAACAAATAAATTAAACACTCAAATACAAAATAATTACTTTGAAAAGAAAAAAATGTGAATTTTAAGCAAACAAAAATAAAAAAAAAAAACAAATTTTGTATTGGCGTTTAAAAATTGGCAGACAATTGTGTTCAAGCCGTTCCAGACTTCTTCGCATTCAAAATTCAATAAGTTCCCAATTTTTGCCCAAAAAATTCACTTAACATGCCGTTAGACAAAAGAACCCGTCACCTTTAACTGACATAATAGCAGTTAAATGTCACTTTGAAATTTAAAAAAAAAATGGCGATCAAATGCTCTGTCCTTATGCTGGCAAGAATATGTAATTGTAATTATGAGTCCAAAGCTTACCATTATTTTGCAACAAATAATGCCGGATTTAGACGGGTGACAAATTGACATTAATTCATGTCATTAAACTGGCTAAATAATAGTAAAGTCAAATAATTAATGATAACAATTTGCAATCTGCCACTAAACAATGAGCAAGTTCATTCTTCTTCGCGGTGTGCCATTATTTTCAAAATGGTGTCACTGTGCATTTACATGACGCCATTTTAATGGCTATATTTAATGCCAGTTTTGCCTGCTATTTTTTTAATGACGAAAATAATGACAAATTATCAAACCATTTAAACGATTTTGTTATTGTGAATAAAATGGAAGAAATAATTGCAATTTGTCACTTGTGTAAATTGGGCATAAAGCTAACGAGTGACAGTTAATGTTAAATTATGTAAACTTAGAAAAAAAATTAAATATTAGTTATATATATAATTCTTTTTTGGCAGATTCTCATTAAACTAATAGATCATGAAAAGATTTTATCCAGACAGTAATTATGACATTTTTTTTTTCGGTTAAAATATGGTACTCATGCACGGAGTGAAATTTGTATATTTTATCGAGTTTTCTATTCAAATAAAAGCAAATTAGAATTCAAATCTGTAATAATGTGGGTTGATCTTCAACAAGAAAAGTTTCTTTTTATTGATCTTGTGATTAAGTTTAGATTTCCTAATTCCAAACATTATTGTGTTCCGCATATTTTAAATTGTGACACATACATACAACGTTGTGCCCGTCTTCGCTAGTTCAATAAAATTAAACCTTTTTTTTCTTCTGACTGTAGAAATTAGGACTGTGACTTGAATATATACATATGTATGTACATACATTATAGCTACCAGAAAGGCGGCAGATTAATTTAATGTTAAACTCTGTGTGCGCACATTGCCTTGTAACTGTCAGAGTCTTATCGCTACCTTGGCTGTCAGTTGTTGGTAAACAAAAAGCAAACGGTTATTAAAATAAGACTAAACTTAACGTGAATATCTTACAAACAAAACTGACGAAAGCGTGTCTATTTGAAGATCTTCTCGCGTGCCATGAAATATACATTATATGCGTATAGGGTCAAAGAAAAACAAAAACAACAAAAAGTTAGCCTAGAGCCAGGGCACAACAGGTTCTTTAATCTAAGTTTGACATTTTACGTTCAAAGCCCTTAATTTCATTTTTATTTGACGCATCGATTTGTTTACAACACTAGATTACAATTTAAATTTATGTTAATTTTTTTTTTAGACAAAGTTTTTTGTTGAAAGTGAATTGACAAAACCAATTATAACTGCTTAAAATTGGTTAAATTGGACTTGTAAGTATAATAATTCGCCGATATGCCTTGAAGAGTTTTGGGCGGGTTTTGTTTTGTGTTTTCGATGGGCAATGTCAATTCAAAAGACATCGCAGGGGTTAGGTTATGGGGAAGGTATGTATAGAGGCTTATTGACATATTATTGACATATTTTTATTTAGAAGTATTCTCAGTTAAATAAGTTTTTGAGTGTGTTTTATGTTTTGATAAATTTTTAATTTTTTGATATTTAATCGCATTACAATTTTCTTACTAATTAAATTTTAAATGCAACATTTACATGAGGTTTGTGAAAATATTTTGATGAAAAAACTATTTGCCGCGAACTTAAAAAAAAACAAAGTCTGTGTGTATTGATTTGTTTTGTTAATATCTATTTTAATTAGTGAATTTTGGGAATTTTTTTGGAATAACATCAGCAATGGAAATAATAAGATAAAGGAAAACAAACAGAATTAATTATTTATGTATAAATAATTAGCAGTGATTTAAATTCTGCCCAAAATCCTTCTGGAACATAATGCCACCAAGTGTAAAACTCTTGCTTATTATTTGATCACATTCGAAGCAGATGCTGGGAACCAGTAACATTATCACATAAATAAATAACCTTTTGAAATAATTCAGAAATCCTTTAAAATTCTGGCTTATTCGTAAGCAGTTGACGTTTATCCTTAAGGATTATGTTTATAGGAATACAACATTATTGCAAAAAGAACTTAATTGCAGTTCGGTGTCTCAAGCTGCAGGTGGTGTAAAAATTATGGTCTTGCAGGTAATTAAGAATACTTTTTTGCAAATTTAAGAAAGTACTCATGATCAACAATTCAATTCTTCAAACTTGATCCCTATTATAATAATATTTTTTTTAATAATAAATTTAAGTTCGGAGTTGCTCCTTTTTGACTACTTGTGTTGTATTCCTATAGAATACTAAAATTTGTAAAAAAAATGAATAATGTTGTTTTCTACAGTTCTTTACTTTTTTATTCCAATCGAATACTAAAATATCGTATTTACAAATTCTCTATCTAAAAAAATATCTCTTCTGATGTTCTGTTAAGTCTCCTAGAACAGATTAGACCAGGATTTCTTGTTCTGGATTTTGAGTAAGATCAAACTAGAACAGAATTGTGTTTTTTTCCTGTTTTGTTTATTTGTTAGTTGATTATGTTTACATTGGCTTATGGTTAGAATAACTAATAGGCTCTTTTTTGTTTTAATAATTATTTATAAGTCCTAAAATTAAAAAAAAATATCATAAAAAAAAAACACAAACTAATATTACGAACACCAAAAAAAATGAAGTGGATCCCGCAATTTCGTCTGTCTGTATGTCTGTACAACGCCCTACATCCTAAGTGGCTGAAGAACGATTTTCTTCGAACTTGGTACTTAAGAGTTTTAGGCGATTGTCTGAAATAGATTTTTGAATCGTTTTTTAGTCAAAACATCAGGGTACTTGCCACACAATTTAGTATACCATTTTAATTTTCTCGAAAACAACTCTAACGATTTTGATAAACAAAATTGTGTGGACTACTTTATGTATAGCCTACATTTAGGTTAAAAATGTTGCTAAGATATTTTGTTATTAACTGTACCTGCCATACCATTTTTTGACTTTCTCATAAGCTGGTCCACAGATTTCGAAATGTTTTATATATTAGGTCCTTCAAATTATAAATAATACTGCATATTAAAATTTTCGAAATATATTTGCTTGGATTAAAAAAAAATTGGAAATTCAATATTTCAAAAACAGGTAGAATATTTTTTTAAAATTTTGCTTTTACATTTACATTATTCTTTATTTAAAATTGACAAACCAATTTACAAAAAAATACGAAATTTTGTATATAAAAATTATGTAACATTAGGGCAAGTAGGTACGTTCTCTCTAAAAGTTTAAATAATATTGCATATTCAAATTTTCAAAACATATTTTTTTATCGATTTTAACAAAAAAAATAAATTTTTTTTTTTGAAAAACCGATTTTTAATCGAATAATAATTACTTTAAGTTTCAAATTTTTTTTTCCTAAACAGGGATTTCAAAATTGTATACCTACATACATACAAAATAGTTTTTTTTTAAAACCGTTCCAACGATTTTTGATTTTTTTTGATATACTCATATTTGTGTAAGAATTCAAATGGCATCCTTCTTCTTCCCTCCAACTATAATAACTAAGCGATTTATACAATTTAATTATTAGGTTGATAGTGGAGATTTTTAACGTGTTTTCTTATTATAAATTAAAGCTTTAAGTTTTTAAATTTAACTATTCCTTGAATCATCCATTCAATAATTCATTATACAGTAGAATCTCGCAGAAAGATGAACAGATATAAAACAGGAACCGTTCATCTTTTCGAATTGTTCATCTTTCTAAGCATACAATTTTAGTCAGAAAAGAAGAACATATATCCACACATTAAAATGTTAAAACACGCCCGAAAATACTAAATAGGTACCTTAACTTAAATATAACAAGACGAACTGGAGGCAATGAAATAGGAGACAATAAAATTGGAAATCGAGTGTTCATCTTAAATTTCAACCCGCTCGCTGGTGGAAGAAAACGTTCATCTTTCCGAACTGTTCATCTTATAGAACCGTTCATGTTTCCGATATTCTACTGTACTTAGTACTGAGAGCAATTAGAATTATAGACTACCTATCTTACTAACAGCATCGTTAATATTAAGCTACGTTCAAGTTGTTAGCTACCTACAAGAGCAGCAATTTTGTACGATCCAATCATGCATTTTATTTTAATTACGAAAAACATAAATGAAGAAAGTACGTTAATGATCCGAATGTAATAATATAACCAAATGAAAAACATGCGAATTCAAGGAATATTTTTAACGAAGTATTTTTTATGTCGAATAGCTTTAAATCCAAAACAAAATCCACGCCTTTTATAGGAGATGTTCATTGTTTGCCTTAAGAGTTTATACTTTACATTATGTACGAGTGTAACTGGACAAAAGAAACGTTTTTTTTCATTATTTTGCTAGCTTTTGCTAATTAATGATCAGATATAATTATTTTTTCAAAGACGTTTGTATGTACATTATATACGTATCTGTATCTCTCGCGTTTTGTAAAGATGTAATAACGAGAATAATAAATTATTTCACTTTGTCCATACGCGCAACAGTAGAATCATGATGTGAATCCTGCAAACGAAAATGTATCTTTTACAGCTTCTTAATTACGCCACAAAGTGATAAGGAAAAATACTTCAATCCAAATAAAACCGGATAATTTTGGCATCGAGCGATGTTGATTTTTGAAGGGGAAACCCCGCAGTAGGTGGTCATGTGTGTTTCATTATTAGTCAGAAGTTCATAAGAACAGATTGAAACTAGTTATAATTTTTTTTTATATCAGAAGGATGATATTCAAATTAATAGCTTCTATATAACTGAGGTTAATCCTAATCCTGATCTGTAATTAGGTTTTATGTGTTCTAATAAATTCTTATGTGAATGTTTTTGGAACTCGAAATGTAGATAAGGATATTCAATAACACTTCCAAATTTCGATACCAATACTGCTTAAGCTTGTCAAAAACAATCAATTTTGTTTTTTATTTTATTTATTTATTTCAGTGAATATCTTATAAACAGTAAGATACATATCTTATAACATAATGCTAAGCTCAAATAGAGGAAACCAAAAATATAAATGAGAGCTACATGAGTTTTTAATGGAAAAAAAATCAAAATTACATGTTTTAAGTAATTATCAAGAGAAAAAAAAGAAAAAAGTAGGGTAATCTTATATAAATATAAAGAACATTGCAAATTATGTTTGTGCGCTAACTAACTTTCGTCTCTATCGATTTGAATGAAATTTTCAGAAGATCTTAGGAAATGTTTGGGGAGTGCATATAAGAAATCTCTCCGATATCTAGAACCGGAGGTATGACCAAAAATGTCACTCACGTGTTTACGAGTATTATGGCTTTATTAATATATAAAATAATAGGGGTATTCACGATCTGGTGTAACAAGTCTTGTAAAATTTTATTTTTTTTACAACAAACTGTGAACACACCTTTACAAATCTATATAAACACTGAAGCAAATGTCAAAATCTGTTTCACATTTGTTCTGAAATACCTTAAGTTTGTGTTAAAAAAAAATGTACACTCTTGTATTTTTCTGTTACAATAGGGTTCGGGTATAGTAAAAGTGTAAAAGTGTTGTTGTAGTACAAGAAAATGCTACTTTTTTACACCTTTGCAATGGTACAAGACCAGTTACATCGGATCGTGAATACCCCTAAAGTGTTTTGTTTTGCAAACACACACTTTATTTTGGTTTCTCTTTGTTGCCGCGTGTATGCATTGCCAATGGATTTTGTCTAGAACGTTCCATGGATTTTTTGGTCGATTTAAAGTTGGAAATTCGTTGTGAAGGATAGAAAGCGTTTTGCTAACATTTTGGGTGGAAAAGTTTACGAGATACATACATATTAGGTCCGTTCCCGTGCTCCCTAAAATTGCGAAAATCTACGAATTTCTCCGAAAAACAGTCTTATTCTGTCCGCGTACTCCAAATTTTCGTAGTTTTTTTTACAGAATAGAGCGCTCATGAGAGAGTAAAATATTTTCCAATGATTCGAATTTTAGTACACGAAATTTTTTGGGACAAAATTATGTAGACTGTCAAATGAAGGAAAAAAAGAAAAAAACAATAATACATAAGCTGTCAGTTGTCATGTGTATCGTTACAAAAGTTGAAAATAATAGAATTTATGGTCTGGTCGGGCTTATTCTTGTAATAAACTAAAATTTGTGATATCAAATTGGTTATTTTAAGAAATAATTTCATGTAATTCTTTAATAAATATTTTCCAAAATACACTTTTATTTTGACGTTTAAAAAATGGCTAAAATTGTTGTTCAAAGCGTTCCCGTACTTTTGTAAAACTTTGTTGCTCTCTGAGAGGTTCTTACCCCCACTATTGAAAAAATGACAGTCTTCACATTTTTGTGCACAAAGTACGGGAACACACTTATTAGATGAAGCTGAGCTGCGACCAATGCCATAACCCGTTAGACTGCGTTATATATTAACTTAGGCTGTGAGCGATTTGACAGGTGTCCTTTTCACATGATCATTTTCTATTCAGCAAATGTGCTATTTTTCTTGCTGCAATTGATTCGAGTTTTACGTATTATCTATTACACTAACTTCGATCTAACCTTGGATGACGTACACGTCTTGCAATAATTAATCAGAATGTGCGTGATAATCGAACGCAATACGCCAGAGGTACGTGCATAAGAAATAAATGGAGACGTGTTCATATTGCATACCTTCAAACTGCACAATCACCACCACAAATTCGGTAAAAAGTTATTAGAAGAAGAAAAGTGATAAATGTAGACTTCAATCGCGCTGCTTTGGAATACTATTCCGCAATCGCATGTACATACATTCTTTATCCTGCCGGTGGGACATGCAAGGATGGAAGACATTCGTCATTTAGTTAATTATGACAACAATTAGGCCAAGATCTCAAATTCCGTTGCTTGTTGCATCCTATTCCACTGTTTGAAGGCGGTCGAACTGCACTTCCCAAGGTTGACAAGCCAATAACGTGCACAATGACCAAAAATTCGGCAACAGCGGAATTGATTCGAGAATGCAAAATCATCATTTGGGGTGAATGCACAATGACGCATAAATGAGCTTTGGATTCAGGTGAACGAACAATGAATGATTTACGAGGTGATTCGAGCTGATTTGTTGAGGCTATGATATTGCTATCCGAAGATTTTCGGCAAACGCTTCCTGTCATCCCGAAATCTACTGCTGCTGATGAATTTAATACATGCCTGAAATCGTCAACATTGTGGAGGTATATCAAGAATTTGAAATTCACCATCAGCATGAGATTCGCATTATAGAACGACCCATCGGCTGCTGAATTCTCGAGAAAACTGCTGGTTCTTTGGCAATGGTCGAATTCCTGTTGATGTCTCGACTGGATTGATATCATTCCCGGAAAATTTTTGCGAGTTAACAACGTCGAAGGAGAAACTCATCGCCAAAGTAAAGTGTTCTCCCTCATTGCAAGAATTTATAAAAATCTCGATTGGATTTGTGAACGGGCAATACTAGCAACGTAGAATAAGGAAGTCGTCGATTGCTTGAATTTTATTATTCATAAAGTGAAATCGCTGGAGAACTGCATTCGTACAAATTCGTTGACAGCGTGACCGACGAGGATGGAGCGACCAACTTTCCGACGATGTGCTGGATGTACCAGGAACTTCGACGCATATTTTACAGCTGAAGGTGGGATCGTTCATAATCATGTGGCGGTGGTTCCAGCCATGATCATCAAGGACAAAGTCAATGGCGAGGAAGTTCTTATTACAAAAATTCCGATTATTCCACCTGATCTTCCAGTCCAATTCAAGCGGATTCATTTCTACTTTCGATTGGCTTTGGCGATGACAATCAATAAATCGCAAGGACAATCGTTGTAAACTTGTGGAATAAATGTCGAATTTCTCTGTTCTGTCAGCTGTACGTTGCCTGTTCGCGTGTTGCCAAACCGTCTTTTTTGTTTGTTTTTGCGCCGAAAAACAAATCGAAAAACATTGATTATCATATCAGTCTCTACTTATTTTAATTCCATTCAAATTAGTCACATTGAAATTTGAAATATCCGTGTCTTATTGTATCTCTGCAGTTTATATGAAGGTGTTAAATTGGGGCGAGACAAAGTTCGCCTAGTCCGCTAGTAATTTGTAATTTATGTTAAATACGAGTAATGATTCAATACGAAAAATCAAAGAAAGATTAATATTACAATTACAAGAAAGATGTGTTGTAAACCTGCTTTTAAAATTTCACAGCCGAATAGATTTGGATGCATAGCTACAATTAAAAAATATTTCACAACCATAGGTTAGGATGGACACAGCAAGTGATTTCGCAAGAAGGCATCTGGTTTTAAATGTGGTACGGGAAAAGGTAGCCAATAAAGTGCGATGTACACAATACGTCCTTCCAACAGATATATTTATGTGATTGTCCCATGTAAGTATCATATTAAAGGTGACGCCAAGATTCTTAGCAGTTTCCACGTACTCAATTTTGTCATTGTTCAGAAAGATGAAGGGAAAGTATGATAGATCTAAGGTTTTTTTTTTTGAAATTACCATGCAATTGGATTTTTTAGGATTCAAGAGAAGCCTGGAATGATTTGACCAGCATGCTATTTTCGCAAGGTCTTCATTCAAACAGTAAGCACCATGATTAGAAAAATAGGTGGCAACAATTGTATTTACAGAAAATAAGATAAATGAGCGCATTTAGTCAATAAGATAGTTTTCCGATAAGAGATTGCTGTTAAAATCTCCAAACAAAATAATGTTGGGGCACGTTATAGATATTATGCTCAAGTTCAGCAACAAATGGAAAGAAGTTTACGTTCTTATTGGGTCGATAAACAGTACCAATAAGCATTTAGGTACCAATATTGGAAATTTCAATAAATAAATATTCAATACCAGATCGAGCGGGGGATACCACACGAAGCTTACAAACGATACCATGCTTTACATACGTTGCGACTCCACCACCGATACATCTAACCCTGTCACAACGAAAAATACTATACCCACGGAGACCAGTCATTACATCATTTAAACGTTAAACTCATTTTTGAGCCACGTTTCAAATACACATACCACATCACCAAGGAAGTTTCAAAGATATCACGAAACTCGTCTATTTTAGACTTTGTGCATTAATGTGTCATACATGAAGTCTAGAGTAAGGCGCCAGTTATAGCTTTTATTGAAACACATCATTTGAAATTTTGACTGTAAATTCTGAGGCACTTAAACATATAAAACTGCTGTCGTTTTGGTACCAAAATGAAGGTAATAAGATATATAATATTTTTTGTCAAAAAAAATATTTTATTTGCTCTACCACTTTCTTGTAAATTCACTTTGGATTTTTCAATGATCATTGAAAACGCTTTCCATCATTGAAAAAATCAAAAGTGAATTTACAAGAAAGTGGTAGAGCAAACAAAATATTTCTTTTTAACAAGAAATACTATGTATCTTATTAACTTCATTTTGGTATCAAGACGACATCAGTTTTATTTGTATAAGTGCCTCAGAATTGATAGTCATAGTTTTCAATGATGAGTTTCAATGAAAGCTATAACTGGCGCCTAACGGCCTCTGAAGACTCTGATCAAGGTTCTTAAGCTCTTTGCCATCCATTCTTATGAACAAACTAATTAAAAAGAGAATAAAAAGAAAAAATGAAGAAGCTAGAAATAAGCAGAACAATATTTGTGCAAATATAATGAAGCAATAAGAATAAAATGCACGACTGGATCGCACGAACTTGCCCTTGTGTTCGATCACATCGTATGCAAAAGACTTCTAATAAAAATCTAAATATATTTTTAAAGTCGTTTTTTACTACGCCATTTTATTTCTTAGGTTAAATTTGAATTTATGAGAAAAAAAATTTAAAAATCTGTGTTAAGAAAAAAAGTTTTTTTTTAAACCTTTTGAAAAAAAAAATTCTAAAAAATTCAAAAACGCCAATTCATAGGAATTCAGCAAATACATATAATTATAATTTAAAAAAAAAAATTATTGAGCAGTTTTCAAAATATAAATTTTTTTCTTAAAAACGCTTTTACAAATACAAAAAAATATTAATTAAAAATATGTGTAAAATTTCCAAAGAATCGGTTAAGCAATTTATAAGATGGTCAAAAGCAAAAAAAAAACGGTTCTATCTACGTTTTTAGACACTTTGTAAATTTTTTTTTAACCATATGATAGGTCGTACCTAAAAAGCTACACTGATTTTTTTAATTAAAATCGTTAGAGCCGCTTCCGAGAAAAATAGGCTTTAACAAAACGGTTATATGGCAGGAACCGTTATATTTTGAGCTAAAAAAATTCAATTTCCCCTCTGTACAATACCTAAAAAAAACTCTATATACCAAGTTTGAAGCAATTCGGCCCTCCCGTTTGGGCTGTAGGTGTCAGTACATACATACCGACAGAAAGACAGACATACAGACGGACAGAATTTTTAGAACATCTTTTTCGTCTTCGCTTCCATCGTAATGCCATATTTGATTGTTATCTCAAAACTTTTTTTTTCGACGAATGCATAACTTGCCTTATGGTACCTATAATCGCAAGTAAAAATTGTTAAAAAAAGAGGATAGCAAATTTAGGATGTATTGAATATGTTTAAAAAAGAAAAATAAAATAACTGAATAAGAGAGAATAAAGCGAACAAAAATATTGTTTAGCAAAGAAAATAAATAATATTAGTTAAATTATATTAAAAATAACAATGTTGAAAAATTTAAATTATTGAAGTTTCATCAGTTAAGCTGGCAATGCTGGCAAGGTCTGAAATGTTATCTAATTTTGTCGCAGTTTCGTCCAGTTTACGTTTGACATATACACATCCACGTAAAGTATAAACAGATGCAAATTGTTTACTTTTTTTCAGCTTCAAAGTTGCTAGTATGATTTGTTGATTTTGCTTAATTACACATTTGTGCAGGTGTATATAGAAGTACTAGTGGAATTAATACCAACGTGTTTCAAACAAAGTTCTTCTTTGGTTTTCTGGCGAAACCGAGCGATAGTTTTAAGAATATTGTTTCGTTCATACGGTTTATTGAAGAGCAAAGTGTATTGAAAATCAATGCCAGGTTTTCATCAGCCGAGTACGGATTCCAAATAGTATAGTATCGGTGTTTTCCTATATGTAAAAAGTGATTTTTTACTGCATTCAGTTCGCCGGTGACGCGCTCAAGATTGTGTTTGACGTCATTGATTTCGGATGTGTTGTCATTGATGAGCGTCTTGGAGACACCACATTTGGTATAAGCGAAGAACGGTGAGTGACGATTTGACACTTGATATTTCAGATTTGAGTTTGACAGAAAAGTGAAACAATTTGTTTTAAAACAGAAAAATATTACAAAACAGTACTTTCTTGTTTAAGAACACTTCTCAATTTTTACTAAGTGCACTATTCTATATATATCTATAATATCACATCTGTTTTCGACGATACACCTAGCACTTACTGAGTTATGTCTGTGTTCTCCATTGACAAATAAAAAAATGGGACAAAGTGAAAATTGGCACAACGTCCATCTAGCGAGTTTTTTGAGGCATAACTATGCCGGTTTTGTTAAACAGCACAATGTGTACATAATTATTATAAGTTGTATGGGGCTTCTATTTCTTACGGTTGTGACATTGATATTCATGTTTTTAAAAATTATGAAAATAAAGTATAACACCAAAGTTTAAGAAAACTGCTATCTGCATTTGAACAAAATATTTTGCAAAATCGTTCTGGAATAGATTTTAAAATTAAGAAAAAAATTATTGGAAACAGTCCCCAACTTTATTGTAACTCTATCGGTTAATTGACACGAAAGCAGCTAACAAACTAAAATCAAGTATCTACATTTATCGGTCAAATGAACGACAAAAAAAAATGAATAAAATCTAAGCAAATGGTAGTAACTTGGATGCACTGAAATTGGCAGCACTGCTCATTGCAGATAACAAAATGACAACCGAAAATTGTAAATCTGAAAATTCTAAAAGAAAGTGAACTAATGAACCATTTTTTTACACCGAGTTTCTTACCGGCAAGCTTGTAAGCAACTCAAAGTAAAATACTGTAAACAAAAACACTGATGTAAAAAACGGTAAAGCATAATCGTACAAAAGAGCAAAAAATAAAACATTTTTTTAAATTTATTTATTAAATAAAAAAAACAATAAAACATAGAAATGTTTAAAATATCAGAATATTTATTACAATATCTTAATTCTTAATTCAATTCTTAATTAAATACTTCATCGTCATTACACTTAATAGGCAATGCTTCATTTCGTATGCCATTTAACGTAAAGAATAAACGTGCATTAATTTTGTAGACATTTCAAAGAGGTCTAGAGATTTGAGCCCAAATTGAAATACCCTTTCAATTTGAGCCGATAAAGTCGCCATTTTTAGTAGCTTTAAAGCCAATGTGGAAAAATATACATGTTTTATTTCCGCTCCGCCAAAAAATATCAGTTTTTTATTTCTTTTTCATAAAGTACCTACTTCAAAGATAACGATCGGAATTGACTGTAACGGCCACTCCTTGCTCATTTTCGAATTATGACTCTGGACCAAAATCCACACCAAACAGTGACTCGTTTTGGGTGTATCGGCTTTTCAATGTATGCGTGCGGGTTTTCTGTGCCCCAAATGCGACAATTTTGCTTGTTTACATACCCGCCAAGATCAAAATGTGCTTCATCTGAAAAGATGATTTTTTTTGGAAAAATCGGCATCTTGTCTAAGTCGATCGCAGGCCCATATAGCAAGCGTTGTTCAAGCGTATACACAACCATATTCGTTCAGCGGAAGGATAAAACTAATTATCTGTCAAATCAGACATGAGCTAAGTGTTACCATTCACGAAATAAGCGCTAGTTGAAAAAAAACGTATTATTTTTCAAAAGAAAGTTATCAATGGCCCCTAGTTGTAGAATTTCGTTTCCCAAAAAGGGATAATATGAAGTTAGAACATATTCATTCCTGCTATATTTTTATGATATTTGACTGTCTTCTGCATTATACGACTTTACATTTTTAAGGTATTTTTCATGTCAGCTATTTTTTAGCAGAGTCTGTAGGACTTTGACAGAAATTTATCATTTCACATATATCAAGATCCAACATTCATTTTTCTTTTTTGGTGCTTTCGAAATAAATATTCTTAATTTAGTTTTTACACACTGACTTGACAATGTTTTCTGAACAAAAACTTAAATGACAATCTGTCAAAATAAATTGACATTTTACAGTTTTTAAAGCTTTTTTGTACTCTTTTATACCATTTTTTGTTTACTTTTTTTTATTTTTTACAAGTTATTTACAATTAATTTACGTTCCTTACAATTAAAAACACCCACCATTACTAATAAGTGATTATAATTTTTCCCATCAACACAGGCAATACTTATGCTTGTGAAGTGAATTTTTTAAAACTTGAATTAGAATTTTTCTACACCTTTTATTTACCAGTAAAACGTTAAATGAATTAAAATAATGATTGTGTCATGATGTGATGTTTAATATCATTTGTGCTATTTATTTGGACATGGTTTAATTTTCAAATTCTATGGAAAATATGTCTGATGGCAGATCAAAATATTTTTGCATATGATACAATTTTTTTTATATTTGTAGTGAGAAATTCCACTTTAAGATTCAAGTGCGAATAAACTCACTTTGTACCCACAAATTGCAAAGTTTATTCAACTTAATTATAATGAAAACAAAAAAATTCACGTTCGATGCCTAATTTTTTTTTTTAATTTTAAAATAATATTTATTCATAAGTGAAACTTAAACATAACCATCAAATATGACATATCGACTTTCGCATATTGCATTTGATGTAGGATACAGCCACATATTTTTTTAGAACAAATAACCCAAAATTTTACGTCAGTTTTTCGCGTCACAATCAGAAGCAATTTAATTCAAATATAAACAGTAGGTATATAATAATTGGTATTATTATTTGGTTTGAATAAATATTGCGTCTTAACATGAATAGTAATTAATTAAATGTAAATAATATTTATAGCCATTGCATACAAATATGAGTTATAACATTGCAATAAATACCACCAAACAACATACAACTAACTTATCCAAAATACTTATGTCTTTTAGTAAATAATCTACATTATGTACTTAGGTTTTATTCACTAATACCTAAATATTTGGTTTATAAATAATATTAGTTTAAAAAAAAATATTTGTGTATTCAACATTATTTGTCAACACCCTTCGTATTAGGAATTTGTTGAAGTTTTATTAAGATGATTAATTGTTTTCCCAATGAAAAATTAACTTAATTTGAAAGAAGGTGCGTAGGTACATATATACATATGTATATGTCTAGTCGAGATTTAAAGTTTACCTAGAACTAGATGATTAGATATACGTAACTATTTTATTTACTTTTTACTGTTAAGGCATTTTAAATTAAAGAACCGGGCATATGTATTTAAAGAAAAAAATAAAATGCTCCCCTGGATCGTACGAACTTGCTCTTGTAGCTAAACATTGACGCTATTAGTAGGTAGGTAGTTCAGTTGTCCTTAAATATATTTAAGCCGATGTAGATGAGCTTACATTGGTTCTTAGTATAAAGAATTATCCACAGAATGATTCAAGGAATAGTTACATAGGTAAGCTACCTGCATATGCATATTTAAGTCTAAATTGTGGATTTTAATTATGTAAATTGGGAAGCTACATACATAGATAGATATGTAAACATGTATTTAAATTCATAATGAAATTGTAGGGTGCAGTAGGGTAGGTAGCTTTATGCAAATGTGCAATTGCAAAAGCAAATCTATCTCACGGGAAGCATACATTTTACCGGGATAAAAAGTAACCTATATGCTGTTCCAGACTATGATCTACCTCTGTGCCAAATTTCATCTAGAACCGTTCAACCGTTCTGGCGTGATTGAGCAACAAACATCCATCCATTTATCCGTCCAAATGTTCACATTATTATAATATTAGTAGGATGAGCACATTTGTAGATAGGTATTCACATACATGTATGTGTATGTACTTACGTTAGGTAAAGTAAAAATAAAATATAATTAATTAGAAATAAATGGATAATACACATAATAAAAGTGTGCTATTTTTTTTAATAATATTAACAGAAAAACATTTTAAAAACGCCAATTTAAAGTAATTATTAATATAAATAATAATTTTTTTTTCAAAAATCCAGACAGATAGTAGTATTGTTTTAAATTTAAACCACCTCGCCTACAATTTTTTTTATCAAAATCTATTCAATCTAAATGAGAAATTCGAAAAAAAACGGTTCAATGGCAGGAACCCTTAATAATATTTTGTGTACACAATTTTAATATTTTATTATTTTGTTATAATAAAATAAGAAAAACCTGTCGATATTACTGAAAAATATTAAAAAATTGTATGTATACTTAGACTGAAGAAAATTTATCCAACCGTTTAGGCTGTAGACTCGAGGACAGACAGACGGAATTGCGGGACCCAATTTCTTCGACTTCGCTATCATAATGTCAAGTTTGAACAAAATCTGGAGTTCGATTTCTTTAGAAATCCAAGACTTTCCAAGTAGTACCTTTATATCTTAAGTAATAAGTGACAAAATATTTCCAACGAAATTGTAGTTAACGCAGGTCATCAGAACTCCCAAAACTAGATAAGCATTCTTCTCAACAAATAAGTAAGGGGTATAGGGGTATCATCTGAAAACTAAAAAAGGGAGACTTATGCTAAATAAAATAGCTAACATTCTTTTATTGTTAAATGAGAATTTTATGAATGTTCAGTGGGGCAAATGTGTTCTAATCTTACACATGTAATTATGTACCAACATATATTTTCAAGGATGTACTGATAAGATAATACAAATACAAATATCTCAAAGTAGTCTTCACATTAAATAGGTATGTCTCGGTCAGATCATTTAACAAAACTATTTAATTTCTTATAAGGTTTTTGTAATTTGGAAAAATTCTTCGGAACTTATTGATCCAGAAATGCAAACGACCAGCTGGCATTAGTTTTTTTTAATTCATATATTTTAATTTCGTTGTATTTGAAAACGACAAACACAGATTTCAAATTAGGGATTTTGTGTTTTTATTGTTTTTTTTTCGACATAGGTACTATAGGGCAAGCTTTGCATTTGGAAAAAAATCGAACTCGAGATTTTAATCAAAGTTGACATTACGATGATAGAGAACACCAAAAAAGTGGGTCCTGCAATTCCGTCTGTCTGTCTATCTATCTCTCTGTAACATGATCTACAGTCTGAACAAATGAACCGATTTTGTTCAAACTTGGTAGTTAGGCGGTTTAGGTGACTGTCCAAAATAGATTTTTGAATCATTGTTTTAGCCCCAAAAATAACTTTCCTTGCCATACAAATTTTTCTACCATCTTAATAATCTCAAAAACGGCTCTAACGATTTTGATAAATATTGGGTATGGCCTACATTTTGGCCAAAAAAATTTAAAAATATTTTGTTATTAACGGTACCTCCCATACCACCATTTTACCGATTTTCGACTTTCTCATAAAGGGCTTAACGGATTTCTATCAAAATTTGTATACAAGATCTCCTTAAAATTCTAAATAATACTGCATTTCAAAATTTTCGAAAAATTGTTTTTTTTTTTGATTTTTGAAAAAAAAAATATTTTTTTTTTTGAAAATTCAATAATTCGTGCGATATTTTCTGAAATTTTGTTTTTAAATTTATATTATTAAATATTTAAAATGTGCATACCAATTTTGTTAGAAAAAATTTAAGAATTTTTACATATAAAAAATTAAGTTAATTAGCTAATTAAGAATCTTTTGCATATAATGTCATCGAACATAGGAGCAAGTACGTGCGATCCAGTCGTGCATTTTATTTTTTTCAAATTTTTAGACATAGCGAACACTGACTTAAAACATTTTGATATTAGCTGTTTTCGAAAAGAATGGTAAAATTACAACTTATGTATGTGAATAGTTTTTTACTACATCAATAGCTCAAAATATTTAGAAATTGAGGGGCAGATTATGGTGAAGGGGAGGGCTATTTGAATACTTTCTTACTTCAAATGTTTATTGGACCCTTTTACCCTTATTTATTCAAATAGTCTAAAATCGATTTCAGTTTTGAATTTCATTGTGTGAAATGTCTTCATTACCTGATACCAGAACAGCTTTCTTGAAATTATTTGGTATCTACATATGTACGTCGTATGCAAAATAATAGGTTTGCACTAAAAAAAAAGAAGAAGTAAGAAAAATTGTAAATGTTGGGTTGATCTTAACAGCTTTTGTAATCTGTCGATTAGTGGGTTTAGTTGTTTTTCTGGATGGCTGGTCCAGTTTAAGGCATTTGTGCATATGTTTTGAGAACAACTAATCTGTCTTGCGATTGTTTTATAGGTGTTTCCTTCACTTCGAAGCTTTTTGATAATTTCTCTTAACTGATGAGAACAATGTGATTTACGACCCAGTTTTACTCCTACCAGTTTAAAAATAGTTAAATTAATTAATGCAAATATTATTAGTCATAAAAAAAATAATAACTTACTTCTCTTAATTTAAAACGACGAATGAGAGTATTAGAATAATACAACAATTTTTTTGCACGGCGAAATTTAACAAAGGTTATCATTAAAGGGCCAATAAATCAAAATCAAAGACTGGATGCTCGTAAACCAGCAACAAAGGGATACAAGAGTCGTGCGACATATTTTATAAGTCATTGCTTTCAAACATTCTATTTCGCACCTATTATTTTACACACCACTGTATGTCCATTTCAGCAGTAAACGTCTAATATGCAGGAAAAAATGTCTAAGTGCCAATTTTCCAATAGTCAGTTAGTACATATAGTCCAGATGGAACAAAAATCAGTTTTTCAACAGTCAAATACAACTTAATCTAGGAATAAAGTGATCTGCTCATTTAAGAACGGAATAAGGAGTTATCTGAGGAATAAAATAAATAGCTATTTTCAGTGTCAAAAACACGAAAAATTATTGCTTTGAAATAAACGTTAACAAAAAATTAATTTCTATATGAAAAGTTCGAAACTCGTTCAAATTAAATTATTCTATAGATTGTTTTTTCTTGATTGAAGAATTCGATGCTGCTATCCGGTTGTTTAACAGTCAAGTAAGTTTATTCCTCTGGCAACTAACTGGATTTTTATCTGGAGATTGAAAAATCGGCTACAAATGTAGGAAAAATATACATTCATTTGGAAAATCATTGAATATTGACAATTAATATTTGAGATGTCAGATATTTTAGCAATTTCAGATTGTATTCGAACGAAATGTTTCCTCAAAATGCCTCAGTTTTTCTTTGGAAATTAACTGAACTGCCCAAATGTGTATATATTGAACTTGTAATATTCTTGTGAACGAATTAGCTATGTACATAAGCTAGAAATCTTATAAAAAATACATCATTTCCATTCTTAGAATTTATTCATATACGTAAAATTAAATTGAAGAATTTGGTGATTCAAAGACACACATTTAGGATCAATTTAAAGTGCGGTACAATAATTATTTTTATTGATTATGAATCATTTTTTTCAATGTAATTAACATTTTTCAAGAAGAGTGCAAAATTAATTAAATTTCATATAAAAGTAAAACAGTTTTATATGAAATTCTTCAAGTTTAAATAAACAGTTAAAAAAATGAATTAATACAAATTTTCCTCAGTATTTAACAGCCAAACTAAGAAATCCTGGTTCAATTTTGTATCGATTTATTTGAACCAGTTGACTCTGGTTACTTTTGAGAGCGCCGGTTATTTCCGGCTTATTCAAAATGTCGTAACAGTGGCTGACCAGGTCACCCCTGTGTTAGATAACAATATACCCTTACCCTTAAATCACTCTTGTGCAGAATGTCAATTCTTATTTAGGGAATTATAAAAAAAATTCTATATTTGAATATTAATACTAATTTTGAAGATCTGAAATTTTCCATAGATGATAGGTTTCATAAAACTTCTGAACTTGTCTTGCCCTTGACATTATAGGTCAAGAAAAACTGGTTTAATTTGTGAGAATGGTAACAACACCTCTATAATTAAAGTTTCACAAAATAAATTCCAATCTCTAGACATAAGAATTAATTGTTTAAAATTGCTTTTCCTTCTCAATAAACTTAACCTACATTGCAATTAAGAATCAGTGTTGCTGTGCATGCGTATTAACAAGTGTTACAGTTTAGTGCTTTAAATAATTAAAAAAAAAAACATATGTATACAATTTTTTCTTTAGAAATATAATGCACAATATGACGCTATTGGTAGACTTAAGTCAATAGTGTATCATATTTTGAAATAAAAATAATGTATAAAAGTTAAACATTTAATTTTACCATATCCTTCTATTGTGATTTAGTGTATAAAGCATTTTGAATCAAGGGCACAACATTTGTTTATCAATTTAAATCATTTGTATTTTTAAAGTTAATTATTTGAATAACCTGATAAATCATTTTTAATTACGATATAGGTACAATAGGGCATTTTTTTAATTTGAAAAAAAAATCGAACTCGAGATTTTAGTCAAACTACGATGATGGAAAACGAAAAAGGTGGTCCCGCAATTCCATCTGTCTGTCTGTCTGTCTGTAGATCGACCAACAGCATATAAGCCGCTGAACTTCTTCAAACTTGATACTTAAGCGTTTTAGGTGAATGGCTCGCTTTTATTCTTAAATAATTTCCTTAGCTCCAAAAAATAACGCCACCTGTCATACAATTTTTTGGAGCAAAAATGGTAAATCTCAATTACCTCGAAAACGGCTCTAACAATTTTGATTACAAAAAATCAGTGCACTACTACAAGTGTAGTCTACATTTTGGTAAATGCAATTTTTTTAATTACAATGTGGGTGGCAATGGCGCAGTTGATAAGGTGCTTGATTGCTAACTTAGACGTGTGGGTTCGATCCCCACGCTAGGCGCATTCTTTTCTTTACCTCCAATTTTAATTGGATGCCGGCCATGGGTTAAAAAGAGACAGTCAATATCTGGTTCTCAAATCCACTGTGCCAAACTAGTGCCGAGCAATTCAGGTTGCATTTAAAAGACCTTAGGTCTTACAGGCATATAGTTAAAAAAAAAACCATATAACCGTTGTTTTTTTTTACGATTTTCGACTATCTCATGACCGGCTCAGCGCATTTTAATCAAAATTTTTATACATGAGATCCTTTATATTCTAAATGATATACTGCATACTTACCAGAATTTCCAAAAACTTTATTTTTGATTTCTTAAAAAAAAAACAACACTTTTTTTGGGAAATCAATGTTTCGAAGACTGATGCAAACTTTTGTTTGAAATTATGTTTTTATATTTATATTATTAAAAACTTAAAAATGCCATGGGTATACATTTGTTTTTCGAAAAAAATTAAAGAAATTTTGTGTTATAAACAATTAATTAAAAAACGAGTTTAAAAATACATTTGGTATAAAAGAATATTGTGCTTACAATGTTGATCGGACATAAGAGAAAGTACGTGCGATCCAGTCGTGCATTTTATTTTTATCAAAACAGTTAGACCCGATTTCGAGATAATTAAAATTTACGCACAAAAAATGTAAGGCAGGTACCGTTATTTTTGAGGTTGAAAAAAAGATTTTAAAAAAGAATAGTAAGAAAAGTACCACCAAGCTTAAAGAAAACCACTTCAGCGGCTTATGGCTAACAAAGATGTGCAGCATGTCTGCACGCATCGCTGCATACAACGCTGCGCCCGAAACACATGTGCATACTCTTTGACATTTATGATGCATAGTTTTGTCAAAATTATATCCATATAGGGTGGTGTTGATGTAATCCCGTCTAAAACCACAGCTGGTGACAAAATAGCTGCTACCAAAAAATAAATCCCAAGCTATTCGAAAAACTTTTGTATACTCCTGATAGATCTTAGATAGACTATCCTACCGAAAACTGAACGCGCCCAATGAGAACAGTCATTGTGGGGTAAAAAAATGTAAATTTATTAAAAATGGATATTAATGAATTAAAAAGGGAAAAACAATTTCGTAGGCTCATTTTGTCACTCATGAAGATTCTTATAAAAAGAGCTTACGATATAAATATTTATTTTCCTTAACCAATTCATAGATTTTCTTTCATTTTAAAATCATAAAACAAAAAATATTTTGTTTTAAGTCAATATGAGTAATGTCAAAGAACAATGATTTCAGATTTTTTTTCTTTGTTGTTGTGGCTGCAATGAAACTTGGCAGCCAATTTAGAAATAGAGGCATCGTGCAGGGAGCGCTGCGTGCAGCACTTAGAATGTGTCAACCCTCATTTTCGCTGCATGTGAGAAAACTACACATCTGTTTAGGGCATTAGGTTGACGCAGAAACAGATAGACGGATCTGCGGGGCACAATTGTTTTCGTTCTTATTATCGTAATGTAAAGTTTTAATAAAATATTGAGTTCGGTTTTTTGAAAATGCATACATACAAATTTCCCGGCGCCAAAAACATTTAATAATCACAGAAATGTTCTTCAGATGGTGGGTTATATAATATATGACTTGTATATGTATCCTAATATGCAGAGTAGCTCTCTAAAAATTACAGTGCTAACCAGTTTATTTTATTTCAAAATAATTAAACATTTCAATGCGCCAAAAAAATATTTTCCATCTTGTAATTTGTATGTATTACACCACAGGAGAACTGATAATTAAGAACAAATTTTAATATTTCTTATTTTTTTTATTATTTCAGATTCGTAGTCTGAAGCCTCAGATTCCTTACCTCTTTACTCGTAGCTTGTACGAAGAGACTACTTTTGAAAAAGATTTAAAAGACGAAGAAGTTTTGAAGTAATTGCGAAGCCCGTTTACTTATAACTTGTTAATTCAAAGAATCTGTATATTTAAATGCATGATCAAGTGCTAAAATAAATTTAAATGGCAAAGGCGCAGACTTGAAACTTCATACAGATTTATTGTGATCGCATTAGATTTGTTGATTAAATTTAAAGTCAGGAATTTGTATGCGCTTATTGATCTTTATATTTGTGAGTTGTTATTTGTTTTGGCTCACAAGAGGGTACAGTAGTGCCCAGCCAAGTTCTGGCACTACACCCTCTTACAGGCACAAACTCAGGCGATTCTCGACACACTTATGTCTTCAGCAACAATTAAGTCAGAAACTTCCGAATATTTGCTATGCTAGTCAAGCATAGGCGCTTCACCAAATTTCAAATTTTTAACATAAGTGGTTCCTGAGATATAAGGCGTCAAAAATCACAAGAACTGTGACTGAGTGACAGATCATCAATGGATCGCTTCCCGAAATCGTAGTATCTTGTTATTTTGCACACCGCAAGGTCTTTTGATGCAAGCAAAGAAATAAATTGAAAATTTTAAGTTTTCCATTCAGGGGTGTGGTATCCGCCCACTTCGTCAAAATTGGTGTTAATTGAATGGAGCACTTCCGATTGTTGCAGAATGATGAAATTTGGAGGAGCGGTTGACAGTGGGACAAACAGGGAAAAATTTCCATTTTTTTAAATTTATTTCTTGCGGTGTTTGGAAGACTATTGTTTTTATTAAAAATCAGAGAAAGCAGTTGTAATTCGTTTTTTTCATTTCATTTGTGTTTGTGGCTCTGAGGGACTGAGGAAGTACGACAATATTATTTCACCCAAAAATCATCTATTTTTACTACTGAACAATTTGGCTTACTGTGGTTTTATTAGTAAAGATACAATTTGAAACTCACCACATTTGTGGTTCATTTATAAGAGAAAAATAAAAAAATATAAAATAGCCAAAATGTTCAAAATATGACATTAAAAACAAAATAATAGAGCGAGTATGAAAAAGTAACCAGATAATGTGAACTTTTGTAAGCCTCTAAAAAAAGCTTCGCTGAGCTCCGGTCTAAAATTGTCATTTTCCTAAAGCCTATACTATTGCCTAATATTCCTATAAATTTCATTGACAAATACAGACAACTGCCTAACAAATTAATAAAAATAAGGGTTGATGAGTGACTTTTCAAAAGACTATAAAATCTTTTTTTTAAGCTAAGTATGAAGTTTTGCTCTCCACATTCTAATGCTCAATCAAGGTTGTTGAAATTAGTTTAAAACAAAACTGAACCCTGTAAACAGACTTTGAAAAAAAGCGAAAATCTGAAAACATATAAACAATTTTGCTTTTCTTTTATTTTTCAAATTTCTGAGAAATGACTATAAGTACTTAATTTATATTCTGTTTTAAAAATTAACTCCTCAAATATAAAAATTAAATTGCAGGCTGCACTGCTTTCTCACTGTTATATAACAATTGAAAGTTTTAAATGTCACAACAACAATTTAGTGGTCTATTACAAAGAAAGTATGAATTTGTGGTAGACCACCAAGTTGTTGTTGTTGCATTAAATACTTTCAATGCTAATATAACGGTTCAAAAGCAATGCGGAAATTGTTATATTTAACACCTTCAACAACAACCAACAAAATTGTTTACACCGCTGGCGTTGGTTTGTATAGGTCAGTTAATAATATCTTTGTTAATTCACATAATTATCAGTCAGACTTGTTCTTGTTAAATTGATTTAAAATTAATTGAAACTTAAGTACTTAAGTTGTAAATATTATTATAAAATAAAATTATGTAATAATCATACAAATTAAATGAAATAGAGTTCTTCCATTTTTTTTGCGGTTTTTACCCCAGCTCTTTTTAAAATCTCCTGGGTTAGAATCTTTTTTTTTAGAAGTTAGTTGAAATTTTCACTGATGGTTGGTTCTTATACTATCCTCCACATGTCTGAAAATTTCGTAAAAAAACAGTTCAAGTAGTTTAATTATTTCTGAACTAAGAACAATTCTATACAAAAACAAATAAAAAAGCTTTGTATTAAATCGGGAAAAAACTAGGCGTGGCAGTGGGCGGAAACTAATAGTGTAAGTTTGCCTTATCCTTGACTATCATTCCTAAGAATTTCATTAAAAGCGGATTAGTGCTTTAGTTTTTATTAAAACGAGCAAAATGTAGTCCATTCACTGCCCATTCTGGTGTACCTCAGGGAAGCCATCTGGGCCCTTTTGTAATTATTCTCGCTATGAGGCTTAAATGGCATACAAAGGAAAAATAGATATCAGATATTTTCCGTTAGGGGCGTGGTGCCAGCCCACTTTCTCAGAACTGTGGATTGGATAACCTCTGTGTAACAAGTCAGCCGTGAAAAGTAGTGGTATGGGCTTACTTTGGCAATTTTCTTTTTATTATGCTCAACTCGAAATGTTTTAAGAACTTGCCAAGTAAACCCTACAAAATTTAGTCAGTATCCATTAACTAGTGAAATGAATCTCTTAATTTGTAGTTATTTTAAATATTATTCTAATTTCAATATTTAATATTAAATCTTCTTGAAGTAAGAACTTGGCGTACTTTTACATCCTCGGCTGACTATATAAACTTTATACAATACATATTTGTATCATCCTTCAATAATGAAACTTCTAAAAAAAGATACCAGGTCAATTTTTAATTGTAATTTTCCTTTTCCTATTAACCTTTTTGTTTTCTATGATACACCAAGCCGAGAACATTTCCTATATATAAATCGATCAATTTTAATTAAAAATAAGAAATAAGAGCTTGTCATAGATAAATAAGATGATGATTTTACACCATCATCGTCAACGTGATGTGATCGTGTAACAATAAATATTTATATCTTCAAGACAGAAACTGATAAATTTCATTAACCCAGAGTCTGTATAGTGTATCTTCAAATCAGTAAAAAAAAAAACTACAAAATTACAAAGAATTTTCAAGTGCAAGGAATAAGAGAGTTTTCACCATAAATTTCCAATAATTGTAGGTATGATTTTGATCAATATAAACTCATCACTAATGAAGGTATAAACACACATAGATAGTTTTATACAAAAAAAAGATACTCACACACATAGAATCAATGAAAATTGTAAACAAACAAACTTTATGTTGATACATTTTTAAGTGCACATTTCAGAGGCAGTCATTGATTGGACAGATTGTAGCGGCTTCATTTCAACCTGTTACTTCAAGTCCCGCTTATACTTTCCTGCACCCATTTGCAGATATACATTTTCCAAACACTATCATAAAACTATCTTGAGAGACATGTATTGGTTACACCTACATGCCTGGCGCTCTTCTTCACGTCTTCCGATCTTGGGATAAAAATTGCTTTTGGCGACACAGTCGGTGCCCGAGCCGATATAGCTATAATAATGTAGATCTTTTTATCAGCGCCCAAGTCTCGTTTATATATAAAAAGAAGGCCAATCGTTTAAAGATACTCATTCGTTAAAAGTTTTCTTAGCCGTTTGGGTTAATCATTTTTGTTTTCTTTTGATTTTCAATATTTTTTTCCCCAGTTAAGAGGCATTCAAGGATAATTTCCTAGAAGGAAAAAGAAAACCCGTTTAAAGTGAAAAAGTGACATCTTTTGTGATTTTTTTTTCAAAAAAAAAAACATTCTTTATAGTCTAGATGTCCACGAGACATTAAAAATAATCTAAAACCAGATTTATCCAAAGTTAATGAAATACAAAAATAATCGCGGCACAATATTGCAGTTACAATTTCGGACATTTTTGTTGCTTAAAGGATACACGTCGACGTTTAACTATTAAGTGAGTAGAAAGGCATATTAGCGACAAAAGTGTTTTTAAATCACTGGCAGAACGCTGATAATAATAAGTCTATAATAATTCTATTAAATTTAAAATATTTAAATAAATATATGTAGCTATGTACGATTATATAAAGATAAATACACCTTTGTATAGTTTGGAGTGAGAAAATGCAAGCGATAAAATAAATCTTAAGTGAACAAAGTATTTAAATATTTTTCTCTCTATTTGCTATTGAAAATATAGTTCACTGACAGTTATAGAGTGATTGATCGTGATAGGTCTAATGATGTTATGACATTTTAAATTGAATTTAAATTAAAAAAAAAACGAGTACAACAAATTTATATGTAGTTAGTCCACATAAATAGATAACTGTCAGTGAAAATTGTGTTCGAATTGGTAAATAATTATCTGGAGGCGGTGATTTAATGTTCATTTGATGAGTTTGTGGAAAAACGAAGTTTTTTAAATTTGGTTTAGAATAAGAAGAATACTTGAATTTTAAAATCATGCCTACACACCATAATATTTTATAATGGAATAATGAATATCGGTAGAAAAATTAAGAAATTATTCCATAACCATTATACCATTTTTTAAGAACCGAGTAAAAAACAAACAAGAAAATTATTTCTTAAACTACAGACAAGAAAGTTCGATAATAATATTTTTCAAAACTTGAATTTTAGAATAAAAAAAATGTAAAAAGTAGTTTTTACTTGAGATATACAGGGTGTCCCACAGTCACCGACGCAGATGAAAACCATGGGTTCCGTTTTGGAGTTATAACGGTTTTTTTTTATGATTTTTGCTCTCTTTTCCTTAAACTGGCAATATCTTTAAGATCTTTTTTCATCCAATCCAGAATTTATACATCTTACAATTTGTTCTTATGGGAATAACAGTTTTCCCGCAAATTTCAATCAAACCCAATTTTTATTGTTTTCTCATTTTGATATCTTTTTATTCAAAAAAACACGTTAATAAGCAGTAATTTTTTTTTTAGTTATTATGAAAGCCCAGTTTATTTCCTTAAAACAACATAGGCTTTGTTGCAAAAAAATTAAACTTATTAAATTAAAAAAAAAATTGAATTTTTAAATAAAACATTTATAAAAATGAATAAACACTACTTCTTATCTAATGTGTATAAGAAAGAGACAAATAAATCAAGTAAAATTAGTAAAAGCGTTAGAAAAAATGTAAACAGTAAGGATTAACATATGTCTTGAAGGTTGTCAATGTTTGTCTCTGACTTCTTAAACGTTAATTTTTCACTCGTACTCCCATGTATTTGTAATTTAAGTTGGAGTGTGTTTTTAATTAATTAATTAAATTTTCCTACAATGTATTACACCAATTAAGAAAATCTTGAAATGTTATTGATATATGGTGAAATGGGACGATCTGCTCGGAGGGCAGCCCGCGAATAAGCCCGACGTTTTCAAAATCGACGTCATCCTGATGACCATATCCTAAATCGCCTATTAAATCGTGTACACACAGAAGGAGCGCTTCATCCACATAGAGTAGATAGTATAAAATGAGCTGCTAGCAAACATTCGAAAACGGATTTTGAAAAAAAAAAATGTTTGCACCGCTGCACATTTGTATGTTTGAACATTTGTTGTTTTTGTTATTAACGGTACCTACCTCCCATACAACAATTTTTTTTTGATTTTAGCCTAATAAACGGCTCTACGGATTTGCAGAAATATTTTTATATAAGAAGTTCTTTGAATTCTAAATAATACTACATACGTACATTTTCGAAAAATATCTTTTTGGATTTTTGCAAAAAAAAAATATTTGTTTTTGAATTTATATTTTTAAATACATAAAATTGTCATACTAAAAAAAAATTAAAAAGAAAATTAAGGAAATCTTATATATAAAAAAATTAAGTAAGAAAAAATACTAAAAATATATTGATAGTCTACTAAAAATCTTGTGCTTAAGGTCTAATGGAATATAAAAGCAAGTACGTACTATACAGTCTTGCAGTTTATTTTTACTTAATGTTTTAAAGGAGCTGATTATTAAGATTTTGTTTTTAAAAATTATTAGTTTAATTAAAATATAAATTTATCACACATTTTTTACACATGTGGATTTTGTACTTTAATGTTAATTAATTATTAATTAAAGATATATATTCATTGCTTACTTATTTATTGAATGATCTATATTAATGAATTCATTAGTTTCAAAATAATGTATCTAATATTTTACAAATCTTATGACTTACAAAAGTATTTTTGCATGCAAATATCTTAATAGAAAAGTCCTTTTATTTTTGAAAATTACAAATAGGTAGATTATTATTTTTAAATAAAATTATTTTTATTCAAAAAATCCATGAGATCAACCACGATCTTTCGCTTTTGAAATAAAGCGAAATTGGTGGTTTAAAGTAATTTAGTAAATAATGTTAAAGTATAAATTAAATAGAAATAAAAAGTAGAATACAGTTAGAAAAGCAGGGCCTTATTAACAATGTGTTTTAGACAAAATTTACTTTTCGTCTTCATTTGAAAATGAGGCAGATTTAATTGTACTTGTTCACAATAACTGCATTATTATTTAGTTTAAACAATGAAATTTAACATATTCTTAAAGGTCTATGAATAAGATGACCAAATTTTAATTTTTTTTTAAATATGAATTTTTGTCAGATCTTAATAACATTTTTAATTTATTTGTATCATGTCTGCATGAACATCATAAGCCATCAATCAAAAAAACAATTAAAATTTCGATTAATATCGGCCACATTTTAAAACCAATTCAATTAAACAAATTGCCCAAAGCTATAAGAAGTGACGGTGACAAATTACACCACCAGACCAAATGGCTTTTTTTTCGTGGAATGTGTTTCGATAGTTACATGCTTATTCTTACGGTTTCCATATCCAACGGGTGAAAAATGAGGTTCATCCTTCAAGAAAATGTTGTGCGAATATGCAACGCTGATATGGCCAAGTCCACAATCGACGCATGTTCTATATACGCATTCCATGGTCAGCTAACTTGAAATCTGGTTTTGAATGAGTTCAACTTTTATATTTGGACCTTCTTGAACACTTTCACTTTCAGGCAACAATTATAATTTTCTTTAGCATCGTGCATTTCCACAATATGCAAATAAGCCTTAAGGTATCTGTATAAAGACTCACATGAGAGCGATCAACGAATATTGTTCCATTTTGACATTTAGGTCACATGGATTTTTTTTCGTTGCAATGAAGAATGAAGTTTTATAACAGTTAAAGAATCTGTTATTTTAATACATAGTTTATAGATTTGTTTGTTCAAAGTTTTGACATTGATTTGGTAGTCCCAATGTTGTTAGTTGTTTTTATTTCTCTCGTCTACGATAGTATCATCTTGATACTTTTGTAATGCCTGTTAAGGTAACGCCATCGTTTTTAATGCGAACGCGTTATGGGAAATCAGCATTAATCGCCTTTCACATGAGATGTGAAATTGCGAATGCAAATAAATCTTTTTAAGCAATTTCAAGAAAAAATATATAATAAAATAAATTTTAATTTTTCAAAGAAGTAATAAATTTCGTTATTTACAAAATTTAAAAAGAAAACTAAGGAAAAATTGTTTAAATAAAATAAAAAAAATAGAATTTAATATTTTCTACGCGACCAACAGCACATGACATTATGCGAAATGTCAAATGTATATTCGCAATCCACAACAACAGGACGCATTCCACAAATCGGCGAATACATAATTCGATCGATAAAACGATTAAACGATATCTGTTGTTCTTTGAGTTTTTTTGTCTAATCATGTCTCATGTCTACTAGTTACATGGAGAAAAGGGTAAAATAATTTTCAAATCATTAAATGTATTATCTATTATTTTATTTATTAAGGCATTTGACGAAATGCTAATAATATTTTACTCCAACCATAGTCAAAAAGAAAATAATTGGGAAGAAATAGCCTTTATTTTATTGAAGGCCAAAGCAACAAAACTTGAATCCGTTGTTAGAAACTTAAAAGCTCTAACTTGTTTTCGCTTAAACTGAAATTACGCTAACATCATGGTAATGACCAGCTTTTTTTGGGGAGATATCGCATCCTTTCTGAAACTCAATGGTATCGGCTTCAAATCTTCTTCAGTGATAAAATTTTTCGATGGGCATTCGGAAATAGCTACTGATGAAACCTTATGCACATTGCACTAGTAGCTTTTGTCTCCCTTTTAAACTTTTATATACAAAAAAATCAGAACAAAAAACAGTTTTTGAAAATTAAGTTGTTTTGAACTCATTTTGCTGCAGTTAGCTTACCAAATTTGAAACTATATTTATTTACATATTAATGTTATTTGTCAGTATTCGGCAATAAAAATTTCTCATGTGAAAAAAACGTCAAAATTTGCGACCATTTGCAATTCGCATTCGCAATATGAAGCGTATGATAGAAGTTGCTTTACAGTTAAGTAAGTGTGGATGGTACGTGGAACACGAATAGAGGTCGACTGTTTAAAACAATTAGAATGGTATTCGCGATGACCAATTTGTTTTCTCAAACTTATCTTATATTTTGCCATTTAAAAAGCAAGCAAATTTTAGTATCTAAACTTTAATACAAATTATATTTCAGCCATTTTATGTAGAATTCATAATTGTAAAGAATAAAGTTTTAAAAATTGTTTAAATGGTTGCATTCAAATGTTAGATATATTAGTATTCATCTATGTTCCTAACCAACCTATGCAAAAGGTTAAATTTTTTTGGGTTTGTGCATATATGTTTTGCCAAATCTCATGCGATACAAAAGTATACCAAAGTTCTTCAGGTAGCTTGAAATTTAATTTTTGGCAGTAGGGGTTTAATTCCGCAAGCGTGACTAATTTTCGTACAAACATAGTCTAGCTACTCACCCCTCAAAATATGCGTGAATAAATTTGCCTATCTGTGTACACGTTATCTGTCAAAAAAAATTCAATCGCATACACGACTTTGTGTACGCAAAAAAAACTCACGCTTGCGGAATTGGGCCCCAGCTGTTAAGTCATCAGCTGTGCGTTCTTACACAAGAACAACACCAACCTATCCGGATGACATGGTGCTATTGAATGTTGCCATTTATTCATTCATTCGTCGGTTGTTGGTTGCTATTATTTAAATAGCACTTAACAACGTCATTTTCTTCGGTTTTTTTTTCAGTGTTCTCAAAAGTATGCTATGATGGGCAATCATTTATTAATTATTTTAATAATATATCTAGTAATTTAACAATTATTCGCGTTCTCATTGTAAAATTGCAGAGAAGCGTACGAAGGACTTATAAAAAAAAATGTCGACTAGTAAAATATAAATTTCATCGACTGGTAAAATGTCGATTGAAATTTGACCGACAAAAAAGTTGACATTTTAAAAGCCATAATATTTAAATGTCGATTGAAAAGATCTCGGTACAAATTTCGTATTTTATTTGCTTGGCCAAATATAGGATTTTGCATCCAAACTCAACTCCACCCTATATCCAATCATCTGATGTATTTGGTTAAGCAGGGGAGTTGTAGGGGGAAGCATGCCCTCCTTACCCCACCGTGTGGATTTTCGGGTTCGGAATTTAGGGTTTACCTAAAATCATCCACTTTCACACTTTCGACCTTTTATGAATCGATGTTTTCAAATATCAATATAATTTCAAAATTGATTTTTATCATTTTTACCAATCGAATTTTTAAAAGTCGACATTATTTAGATTTTTTTAAATCGGCATTTAAAAAATCAGCAAATCGTAATAATCGAAAATTGCATACCCCAATTCGGAACTAGAGTTGGATGCACTTATGACTTTTAGTTTCAGTGCTATTATGCCATTCAATTAAAGCTATAGTGGCAGGTGGTATACTTACACACTTGCCTAAATAAATCATAATTCGCAGGGAAAAAAATTAATTAAAAAATTAAATTTTTAACATACAATTTGTAAACATTTTGTAAATGCTTAAACATTTAACACGCAGGCCAAAAAGTTTGTGTGATCAATTTGAAAGTCTTTACTTTTTTTCAAATTAATAACAATTATTATTTTTTTTCATTAATAACACAAAACAAAAACAAATTAGATTATACAGTATATAATGAAGCTAATTAGTTTTCAACTGGTAGAATGAAAATAACAAAAAACATATGCGACAAATTTTTAATTAGTGTGACACTCTCAAATATTCGAAGGAATTTCCCTCAAAAGATATTTAAAAAACCGTGTAAAAAAATATTAATTTAAAAGAAATAAACTGTAAAAAGTAGTACCAACAAATTTGTTTGCTTAATTTCATGGCATTTTTGAGAAATATAATCTGAAGCAGTTGTATGTGTCCTCTAGGTCTAGAGACTGTACAGACTTTTTAATAAAAATCAAATACACGAGTGCCAGGTAATATCTGCCTATATAGTTACAACGCAAAGTAAAAAAGTACCATCAAACTTCATTTATTTCAAAGCAAAAGCCTGAGTTGCGCCTTTTCCGAATCATACTTTTGTGACAAATCAAACAATAATAATAATAATAATTGATGACAGCGTTGTTATACAACAAAACAGAATATACTTGGCTTATGGAAACGATGTTCGGAATATTTAATGACCACGTTCAACCGGATCGCGCCGGTAAGTCTGACCATATCTGAATCAAACCAGATAACTTCGATTGAACTGCTTGGATTCTCTTGTGTAAAATTATTACAAAACTATTAGACTGCACGTCTTACACGTAAGACTTGAGAAAAACTAATAGGTAGGTACATACTTCAAGTCGCTTTAAAACAGAGTAATATTTACAAGAGAAAAAAATTACTTATAATTTATTCGTTTATTAAGGGCCATTGATTCGAGTTTTCAATCTTTTGACTTTTGTTTGCAAACAAAGTACGAGTATCTTATCAAGAAACTGGAAGAGTTTTTAATTGTCTACTGAGTTGTATCATAGTATGTATCACATGGGATAATTTTTCAGTTCAAGACTAATGCCCTTCTAATTAATAAAAAAAAAATACCATGCTCCCTCATTAAGAGAGTGTAGACCAGTGGACACTATACTTGTTGAATGTTTGTATCTTTTTATTGTAAACAAATTAATTTGGAATGACAAGAATTTTATGATTCTAGTTACATTAAGAGAAAACCAGATGATAACCAATTTTTAGATTACTCATCATTGTTTATTATTGATATCGAAATTGTATCTATATTTATAATAAAACTTATATGAATGATCACGTTATGTTATGTGTTCGCGAAAATGTTATTTAATTGATTGCAAAGCCGTTTATAAAAGCACTGTGGAAAATGTAATTCAATTAAATAATTACCGATTCTGTTGATTAAAACGTACTATATATGTATTTACATACATGGTCTTGGAAATGAATTCGAATAATAATAGTGTATCAATAATAACAATTAAGGTTACGTTTTACTTTCCAATTCCGGTTATTAGATAAATTATATTAATAAATAATGAGAATGAGAATAAAAATGGTATAAATTATAACTTCGTTTACCTTTTGAGTTAGACACTCAAGAAATCTTCTCACACTAAAATGTCGAAATACTCAAAAAAAAAATACCGATCGGTACATTATCCTTTTAATTCTAGTTTTAATAACCCTGATATTAGCCGCGTTTTGTTGAGAAATCTATTGCCAACACAACAGGATTTTCTAAAAAAAACGACCCCCAACAGCCTGATGCAAAAAAAAAAAATAAATCAACAATTGATTTGTTTTTACTTCAACAATTGATTGTTTTTATTTCTTCAGATAAAAAGCATATAAGAAATCTAAATCTTGAATTAAGAAATCCAAATAAAATGGAATATATATGAAGCAGTAAGAAATAACAAAAAGTTGAATTTTCCACATCTGTGTCGCCTTAAATGTTGATTTTTAATATTTCAATAAATCAGACGCTGTGCCAGTTGAGGGGTATGTTCGCATAGTATGCTCCCTTGAAGAAATGGTCGCATTCATTATTGACCTATTAAGTATTTTTTGAACTTCGTTTATATGCAATTCAAAGATCGAGTTGGAGTAGAGAGGTTAATTAAAAATGAGTTGTATAAAATATGGACAGAAATTCCTTTTTAGCTACTTCTGTTAAAAATTGATTTTGTTAGTTTACTTCAAATACCATCATAATAATTTTTTTTATAGTTTCGAAAAGTTACCACCGAGAAAGATGACATTAAGTCAAAAGATCAACATACGACAGCATACATTTTCGATACGAATCTACTAATTGGGGTAAATAGCCATGTTTTGGTAACAATTATAAACGTCGCAATAAATAAATTTTATATTAACTGGTCGGTCAACTCGACTCTGAATTCAAAATGACGTGAAATTGGGAAATTCTGTTTTGACATGAATCTTACCGTCAAGATAATCATCTACGACATCCGCCAATAAATTTTGACATTTTTTGACTAGGTAATAATTTATTTTGAAATCTTTAGAATTTATTTCTTGCCAAATTTCGCCGAAAAGCTCTAAAATATCACTCTTTTCTGCAGAAGAAATTAAAACTGAAATGAGTGTTTATTTATTACTCAATAATAAGCACTTACTTGCTCCTTAAAGCTATTCCAATTGTAGAGCTTTGGTAGGGGGCGCTACTCAAGTTTTAGTTAATTAATTTTTTAGGCAATTTGACAGCAGATGACACAAAGCCATTCAAACATCTTTTATTAAATTATCTTTGATCTATCTATCTTTGATCTATAAGTTTCGCACGAATAAGCTAACTTTTACTTGAAAGTGGAAGAGCTTCAGGCACCACAATGCATTAAGTATAGAAACAAGAACTCCATTGACGAGATTTAGATATTTCAGTGAGTGAAGTGATATGCCTCGCCGACTCATCTCATTTTACTCACAAAAGTGATTTAGGGCCAATTGCAAAAACGTGGTTCAATATTTGATCCGTGATTCATGGATTTTAATTCACCGATTTAGGCGGATCAACTGAAGTTAAACGATGGGTCAAGAATGTATTGGGCTTCTGGCTTCTGTCACATATTTGAACCTTGAACCGAAGCTTATAAGTTAGTTTTTAGTGTGAAATTTCACCTCTAAGGTCTGCACGTAGATCGAATTCCATACTATTGCACATAGACAAATGTGTACTGCTTATTGAATTGAAAAAGTGCTTCGCTCCTATCGGATTTGGTAATAAATTGTAGGTCACATGCTTTCCTGGTGATACCTACGCTTACAGGACGGGTTGATAATTATAAGTCATTATATACCCTGAATAATATATAACCATCATACTAATTGAGTAATCGTTTTATAAAATGTATAAACCATTATTTTCCACTTAAAATAAATATCGGTTGTTTTGTATTTTTCTTTCATATATGCTTTAAACAATTCATTAATTTATTATGATTTAGAGACATGCAATTAATAGTTATAATTATAATTTATTGACTGATGTCGTGGAGTTGTCTGTCTAATTCAATGCATCGTTTGTTTGTAGTTGTACCTGCTATATGCATGTACAAACATGTACAATGTACATCTTAATAGGTATTGCCTATTTATAGGAGAATTTGTTGTTTCTCTATAGTCCTTCGTTAAGTTTTTCATAGTTTTACTTGCGTTCTATAGTGCAAGTTTTGCGTTTGAAAAAAATTAAACTCGAGATTTTAATCAAACTTAACATTACGATTATAGAGAACACCAAACAAGTGGGTTTCGCAAGTCCTACTGTTTGTCTGCTAGTACAACGATTTACAGCCTAAACGGCTGAAGCCATTTTCTTTAATCTTGGTATTTAACAGACCTATTAATAAAAAATGTTTAGTCCATCTTTAGTCCATGGACTTACAAAACCATGGAATAAGAGTTAGACCATGGACTAAAATTTCCTATTAATAAAAAATCGAACAAAATCAACTACAATAAGTATCCTGTGTCCCTGTAATTTTTGTTCTTAAATGTCAATTCTTAGTCCTTCACTAGACCACCGTCTTAAATGATCTAGCGAAGGAGTAAGTTGGTAAGCATCAAAGAGCAGAAACTATATATATTTCCCTAGTCCATGTATATTTATTAGGGTATAAGTGTTTTAGGTGATTATCTCGTTTTTTTGGACCAAAACTAACGATACCTGCCATAAAATTTGTTCTACAATCTTAATTATCTAGAAAACGGCTTTAACAATTTCGATAAGAAAAAAACATCTGAATTTTTTTTTATAATCTTGTTTAAAATAAAATGTTATTAACAGTCAAAGAGACTGTTTTGCCAGAGAACTGTTTTTTTTTTATTTTCGACTTTAACATTAACGGCTCAACTGATTTCGATCAAACATTTTTGCTTAGGAGTTTTATTCTAAATTATCGAAAATATTTTCTTAGATGTGTGAAAAAAAAAACAATTTTTATTCTTAAGATTCTATATTTCAAAAAACGGAGGACGATGATTTTTTGTTAATATTATGTTTTTAAATTTGTATTGGTAAATACTTAAAATTGATATACAAATAAATAAAAATTAGCAACATTTTTCATATAAAAAAAAATTAAGTAAAAAACAGTTTTAAAAATATGTTTAGCCTTTTTTACTAAGGATATTATCCAATCGTGCTATTTATTTTTGCTGGTGTAACAAAATAGACGAAGGGAGGGGAATTTAGTTAATTGAAAAGTTGTAAGAGTTGTGAATAAAGTTATCACAGATTCAGGTTTTAATGGCAATACAATGATATTTGTTATTACTATGGATGATGTGATAGATTTTTGAGGGATTTGTAAATTGTAATAAGCTTCAGATTGTGATGGAATTCCCGAAATTCGGTTGGAAATATGTAGAATATTCATTTTTATTTTAAATTTCTCACCTTAATATTATTCCAAAATGATAATTATAGTTCTTCTAGTATCTTCTAGTAACGTCTCCATGAAATTCCAGTTTTATCCATTCGTTTTCGACAGCTTACGTTTATTATATCTTTATTTTGTATCACATGATCATTTTGTGTTCTTAATAGAACATCCGCGTGGCCTAATTATATTTCTCCAACAAAATTCAACATTTGAAATTTTATATTCCCAATTGTTTCAATATAATTTTCAACAATCACATTGAAATAACTTGAATTTCCTCAAAATGATGATATATTTTTTTCAAATCACAACAAAAACCCAATATCGAATATTAGTTCTATTAATTTTTTAATAAAGTCACATTGAAATCCTTAAATGGTCATAATTTGGACGAAATTCGTAAATTCCAATAAAGAAGTTAGAGTACCGAAACTTATTTAGCAAGAACATTTTTTGTTAAAAAACAATATATTCGATTTTTGTATTACACAACGCAAACAAATCTATTCACTATGAATTTATTGATACCCTTTAACGATGCGTACTAAACCGCTTGTTATTCCCAACTGAATTGCTTTTTGGCCCGAATAAAAATTATTGTTGTATTTCTATAATAGATTTTTGTTTTGTATATCTATGGTGCTAAATTTAACAGTTTACCACTTAAGACTAGTTAGTCTTCGAAACCTCTCATCTGAGCACAACTCAAATACTAACGCACATTTTAAAGCTCTTTTTCGCGCCCAATAACAAAAAGGCCAAAATTATATTAAAAACAAAAAACTACAAATTTACCTGCAAAATTCGCAAATAGCCGGCTCAAACCAACTCAATCTCACCAACGTAATATAATATTAACTCTACTGCTGCTGCTGGTGCTGGAAGCCACAAGAAATGTTATTTAAGTCTACAACACCTCTTCTCGGGCCTCGGACATTCAACAATTAAGCTAAATCTGGAAATAGTTGGTTACGAATAGAGAAACGGATATACATGAAATAAACAAAGTGACACTTAACAGATTAATGGGAAGGTCAAGTTAACTTTTATTTATCTATTGAAGCAAGAAGTTAAATGTTTATCAGAAATTAATATGAATTATATTTAGAATAGAATTTTAAGATAATTTTAAATTTATACAAAACATTGATTTTGAAATGAAAAAAAAATTAATACATGAATAATACATAATTAACATAGGTACCTACCGACATAGTTTTTTGATCAATAAAGATTTTAAATCTTGTACCTTTATAAAAAAAATACCTTCAAGCTGTATGTTTCCGGAACTCCAAAGGTTATTAGCGAGATTATGACTCTTGTTCTTCGTTTAGAATAATTTTAATGGAATGTTATACCTATATAGATTTAACTTATAGTCAAAAAGAAAAAACCTTAATATTAACAGTTAAAGTTTTACTTCTGAATATCAACACGAATGTTTAATGTTAATTTAATCAATTTTGCTTAAAGGAGGTTAGGTTAGGTTAGGTTGAAGTGGCCGTCAGGAAAACAACTGACACACTTAGACCTTAGATATAGGTCCATTGTGACACCACATGAAGAAAAATTTACTCTTTTTATGAAACCAATTGGAGCCTCTAATGAAGCAGTGTAGCCGGTGAATATCTATGTGTCCAAGATCATTGGTGTCGTTAGGAGGTTACTCAGAATAGAAGTTTGGGGGAGAAGAAGAAATAAGTTTAAAGCACCAAATACGAGTATTTGCTGATATTTATGCCGGTGAGTTGCTTAGAGCTTATCTGATCTGCTCCACAGATATCTACATTCAAAACTGGGTAGCGTATTCATACACAAAAGTTGACCCATTTGAAGAATTGTAATAGTGAATCTGCCTAATTTTTTTTTGTATGGGTATAAAGTGTAAATTTATAACAATCTCAATGGACAACTTAATAACTTTAAAGAGTTAACACAATGGAGAAGCAGTTGTAACTGGAGCTCCAGATGGAATAGCAGCTGCTTTTGGTGCCTTAATGAGTTGGCCAACTTTTGCATGCATGTTTTTTAACTTACATAACGTTAAAGTGAAGTTCAAACTCTCTTTAAGTTCTCATTTTGTAGCTGTCAGGGATTTTTCCTTTCTATGTCCTATTATGCACAGGACAACTAGTTTCAGGTTATTTTTTGTCGTTTTATTTAAATTGCTTAAAGATCCTCTTGTCCTTTCATATGTAGGATATTGCAAGTTGGTCGTTTATCTTTTCAGCATTATGCCTACTCTTCTATTATGTCAATTTGACATTTACAAACGTCAAAAATATATGTGCACTTAGCTTTTGTACTCCTTTAGGCGTGCTAAGCTGATGTTTATTTTATTGGATAATTTTAATCTATCGAATTTTAAGAATGTTTTAATGTCTTATAATCTATTAATAAAATACTAATAAATAAGTACATATTTAAGAAAAAAATAACTTCACAAATTAATGTTCAATTAAGCTCTAGGTTACCATAAATCAATTTTTGAGCTTACTGAGTTAAGAGCTGAAAACGTTTAGTAGTGAAAATGATTATAATTACAAATATGTTCGAAATTTTTTTCTGTACCAGATCTGTAAACAGACTACGTATTTTCGAATTAACGACTTTCCTGATCAGGAGACAAAATTGGTTTCGAATAAAAAGAAAGATAATAGCTCAAAATCATAAGCTCTGTTCGTCTAAGGAATAAAACCGGCTCTAGCTAACGTAGTCGTTTCTGTGCCCTTGTATAACTATTTCAAAAATTTAAACACTTATACAGCTTGTCTAACTAAAATGGATTCCGCAACGTAACGTATAAGACATTTAGGTTCATCAAAGACACAAATATGACAGATGAAGAGAAAAACTACAACTAGAAAAAAAAAACAAAATAATTTTTTCGCCTGAAGGCGACCTCACAGTGGAAAAACAACTGTTTTGGCCACGCTAACATAATGAACATGTTCAATATCCCACAAAGTAACATAGACTACATCATACCCCAACCACTTTTTGATAAAAACTTCCTGGTAAGTATACCCTCCAGATCACAGTGGGAGGATTATGCTTTCTTGGAAGATGAAAAAATTCAGTTTTCACCGATGGGTCAAGAACAAATGATGGTGTAGGGGGTGGTGTTTACTCTCACAGACTAAATCTTAGTCTCTCCTTCCGTTTTCCTAACCATTGCCGCGTGTTCCGGGCGGAATTAATGGTAATTAAGGAGGTTCTATCCTGGCTTGAAGAAAACGTGATATCTGCAAAGGATATCATCATTTTCTCTGACAGCCAGGCAGCGCTGAAATCCCTGGATTCAATCTCCACTTACTCCAAAACAGCCCTCGACTGTCAATCATCTCTCAAAGAGATGGCGGAACAGTTCAACATTCACCTATGCTGGGAACCAGGGCACAGAGATATTCCGGGAAACTGCAGGGCCGCCAAACTCGCCAAACAAGGAACAACACTACCTATTCAACTGACTACAGCAACCTGGGTATTCCAATCGCTACATGTAAATTGATGCTAAGGCTAAATGCTATGGAGAGGACAAATCTTAGGTGGACTAGTGGTAACACGTGTCTAACGACAAAAAAGATTTGGCCAAAGCTGGCCAAATTAAACGCTCTAAGGCTTTGACCTCTCTATGCAGACGGCACATTAGCTTCACTATAGGTGTCATCACAGGACACTGCTGCTGCAAGACTCGGCGTGCTCGCAAACGACTTTTGCAGAAGCTGTTTAGATGAGGAGGAGGAGGAAACTATTCTTCATCTCCTCTGTACATGCCCTGCACTGTCTAACAGATGAAGACTTCTTCTAGGAGACTTCTTCTTCAGCGACATTAGTGAACTAGCATACTTGAGATTAATTCTCTTCTCCGCTTCATAGAAGCTCAGAATGGTTTTAAGTTCTTTCTTTTGGGGCAAAAAAAACCAACTCCCGTGGTACCACAATGGTCCTTTCTTCTTGGACTAAGTGTGTTAGTTAGTTATCTTTAACAGCTAACAGCCACTATAACCTAACCTAACCTAACCTAAGGTAAAAGAGACAGAATCAGGAATATATAAACAGATGATTGTAAAAAAATCAATCTTGTTGTTCCTCTCTAGTGGGCAATTTTTGTAGATTTGCTCAAAATTTCTGTGTGCAAATTTCTATGAACACATTTTGGTGTTTTTTTTAGTTGTGAAATGATTTGATAAAGTTATTTTATTTTTAAGAGATAAAGAAGCTTTTAGCTGGACGACCACATTATCGTTAAAGTGTACATTTTCTTGTTTAAAATTTTCAAAAAATCAACTCTCATTTTAAGACCAATTTATGGAGTCAACTCCAATTTTAAAACTATTTTATTTTTGTAGGTTCTGAAAGATGCTTTCCCGTTTTGGTAAAGATGACTTATAGTAAAAAGTTTAATGGAAACATTATTCCTAAATTGGTTTTTGTACATTTATAGTATATTTGGATAAAAAAAACTAAAAACCCTTTTTTCTTGCGTTTCTAGAATATTGATATTTTTCAATGGCAAAGGTTTTCTGTAAACTCTAATTGTTCTCCGTTTAGGTTTTGTTTGATTGTTGTTTGTTTGGAGTTTTCTATTGCTAATCCGGAAGAACTCTCCGATTCGAGATTCAAATCGAATAAGTTATCACTAGATTATCGATTCTGAAGTTTAATGTGAATTTATGTTTAAGGTGGGAAATTTAAAACGCACTTTTGTGAACATTTTATGTTGACAACATGAGCGACATAACACTGACTTCGGTTTTTATCATTTAATAAGTATGAATGTGTGCGTGCTTCTGGTTTTGATTCTAACTTCGACCCAGATTCGAATTTGTCTTGTTTCCAGAAGAAGAAGAACTGTCATTTGGTACTAATCGAACACTTTCAGAAGAGTTCGGAAGCTTTCGGAAGTCTTCCGGGCGACAAATCGAAAATCACATATGACATACGGACTAATATCTACAAATTTAAGAAAAAAAGTTTATGATAAGGAAAATAGACTACAGAAGTTTACAAAGCAAATAAATTCGATATAAAAATTGAAGGAGATATGTAGTGAATCATAAGGTTGTACAGAAAAGTCTGAAAATACTCGTATTTGAAAAATGTAGTTGGATTTGATAAACAATTATAATAATATTCGTTCTAAAATTTGTTAAAGCTACTAAGGGAACCAATTCCTTTGTTATTAAACGGTCAAGAATACTCAGTAATTTAGATAGTTTAGTCTGTAAGCAACATTAAGGGGGTGGCCGTGGCGCGATAGATAGTTGCGTGTTCGCCTGTCAACCTCTGGTCATAGGTTCGATCCCTGCCGTAGTCTATGTCGTCTTATTTTTCCATTAAAAACCAATTCTAAAAATAAATGTCATACAATGAGTTGCTGCTTTACTCATTACATGCTGTTTATGCATAGAACTAGCAACATGTGATTGAGTAAAACTAGTATTCCGATAAAATATGACAAAAGAATAAAAAAATGAATGCGAATTATAAGGGACATCGATAAATAGACACGGAAATTTCTCCGCATAGTTAAGCCGCCATCCTTGAAGATAAAATCTGAGACAACAACCACACATCTTTCCTATCATTCTTTCTCTTCCTTAACCTCACCCTCACGCCCGCGCTGTGTTGAAACATTTAAAGGGTATTCATAATCCCTTGAGCGCGTGTAGATTATAAAAAAAAAATGAAATAACTGCCATATACATCTATAAAATATTATGCCGTATTGTTACGTATAAATTATAATATTTCTTTCTGTTTTTCTCTTCTAGGTTGTCTTTCTTAACAATAATATTTTGCTTGAAATAACTTGTGATAATTCCGGAGATGTAAATAACTCGCCCCTAACTCAAACTTTTGACTACAAATTTACTTAAGCGAAAAAAAAACGTTTTATTATTAAACCTCAAAGAAAATACAAATAAATCTCACCTACGTCACAAAATATTGACACAAGAAAAAACACACGAACAACAAAATGTCACCTCCCACGAGAATACATTGCATCGCCACCATAATCATTCTTACATTCCAAGCCCTCAACGTCTGCTCAGTACCACTTCCAACAGACCATTCCGATCATATTACACCAACATTTGTCGAAAATGGTGATATTATTTCGAATACCGAACATCCCTATGTGATATCTACGTCAACTGAAACCAAAGAAAGTAATTTTCTAAGTGAATTACTTTTTCCCGAGGAGAATTTAGGAAAGGAACAGTGCAACCATCCGAAACATAAGCCTGGTTTTTCGGGCTATGATTATACAGTGCTATTAACCATGCTTGCCATATCCTTGGGAATTGGTAAACATTTAAAATTGGCATAACCAATTTTCATGTTTAAATAAAATTTTCAATCATTCAGGGGCATTTTATGGATTTTTCAAAAAGTCTGGTTCGTCTTCCAGTGAGTTCCTGCTTGGATCGGAGATGTCAATTTTTCCAGTAACATTAAGTTTGACAACGAGCTTCATAACAGCTATTGAGCTTTTGGGAAATCCATCCGAAATGTACTTTCAAGGAACGCAATTTGTTTTGATTGGTAGGTTAGCTTCATATTCAAGAAAGGATTAGAAAAGATTGTTTAATTTTTAACTAACGATTTTCTTTTAAAGAATTTTGTGTAAGATGTTCAATTTTTGAAGGTATTCCCATTTTTTAATAGTTATTCCAATGGTGCTTGTGATCCCTGTGGCTGTGAAGATATTTTATCCAATTTACTTTAAAATGGAGCTAACTAGTTGCTACGAGTACCTGGGCATTCGATTCGGAAAGGAGATCCGAGTCCTTGGCGCATTACTGTATGTTGTTCAGGTAAAGTTGTCTAATTCTAAGAGTATTCTTCTATTATCATTGATGATTTATTTCAGATGTGCTTCTATACTGCTGTTGCGGTTTTGGCTCCAGCAATTGCTCTTTCTAAGGCAACTGGATTGAATACAAGAATTGCTGTTATATTAATCTACCTTGTTTGTGTATTTTACTCGTCACAAGGAGGAATGAAGGCTGTGGTCATTGCTGATACATTTCAGGCAGCAGTTCTTGCCTTTTCACTAGTTCTCATTATTATTCTTGGATGTTTCTATTCAGGAGGCTCTGAGTTGATCTTCAATACTGCAGCTGAAGGAAATCGCTTGGAGTTTTTCAAGTATGTTTGGAGGATTCTCTTGGTTTTCGGTTTTTTTCTGGAATCTTCTTATTTATGAAATAATCTTTTTACATCAGCTTTTCGCCAAATCCAACAGATCGTCATACATTCTTCTCAGTTGTAATTGGAGGATTCTTCTATTGGACTTCATTGTTCTGCACCAATCAAGCCTCTGTGCAGAAATGCATGTCCTTGAAATCTCCGAAATTAGCCAATCTTGCTTTGGGATTTTCAATTCTTGGTTAGAATTCATTATTTATCATTTCAAATATTTAAAGCTGTGACTAATTTTGCTTCATAAACAGGCCTAGTCATCGTCTTCCTGATGAACTTCTACACTGGACTTATGGTCTATACACATTATTCTGGATGTGATCCTTTGACAGCAGGAAAAATAACTGCTACTGATCAATTGTTACCATATTATATCATGAATGTCTATGAACATATATATTCAGTTGCTGGAATATTTGTAGCAGGAATTTTCGCAGCTAGTTTGGGAACTGTTGCATCGGCTTTAAACTCACTGGCAGCTGTAACCTGTGAAGATCTTCTCATAAACGGCCTTAATATAAAAATTTCACCTGAAAAGGGAGCTTTGTATGCGAAGTGGATGTCATTGGGGTAAGTGTTATAATTATAATTTGTATATATGTATGTATTTCGGAGAAAGTACTAAATATAAATACCAAATTTCAAAATCAATTCTGAACCAGAACATTACAATTTATTTCGTTTTCGACTGGGTTCAGAGTAACTCCTTTTTCATTGTTTGTTATTTTATAATGTGGAAAATTCAGAGTAAAAAAAATAACTCTAAACATCCACTCGAAAATGACATAAGAATGAAATTTCAAAATCTCCAAATATATAAGAAAGGTTTTAAATGTCTATAGTCAAATTCCCACAGAAATTCGGAAGCGAATTGAAAAATGGATTCCTAAATTTTTAAATTTTTGTTCAAAAATCTCTAAAACATATTTCAAAATTAATACGTTAATCAACAATTTTAAATTTTTGAAAAATTGAAATATTCGTTAAATCAAAAAATTCAATAAATACTAGTTTATAGTATGAAATTCCAAATCCATTATTAAAAAAAAACAAAAAACAACGAAAAACTTAAAGTCAGCACTTATACATCTGCTAATTTATAATATCCATATTGAAAAACGCGATTTAGTGCCGGTTTATCTTTAACACGTAGACTAAGTGGAAAATGTTATTAATAAAACATTCTTTCATTTCTGTATTAACAAATTTAATCATTCGCTAATCCAATCGAAGACAGTGGTTTAGTGAATAAGAATCAAGAATTGAAATTAAGAATCAAAGGGCAAAAGTGCCCACTCAAATTCTGGCACTACACCCTTTATATACAGAATCAAACTCAGGCGATTTTCGACCCCCTCTAACATCAGTACTAATAAAGTCAGAAACTTCAAACTCTCAGCATATGCTAAGCTCACTAGGCTTAGGCAATTCACCAAATTTCAATTCTTTAGCATTAGTGGCTCCCGAGATATAACAATGACGAGATATAACTGACTCATTCACTCACTAACTCACTCACCCGCTCATTTTCTCAGCATTGATATCAACTAACGGGTCCGCCATCTAACGTTTTTTTCTTCAACTAGTGCTTATTACGTGAATGGTAACACTTATCATGTCTGATTTGACAGATAATTAGTTTTATCCTTCCGCTGAACGCATATGGTTGTGTATACGCTTGAACAACGCCCGCTAAGTGGGCCTGCGATCGACTTAGAGAAGATTCCGATTTTGCCAAAAAAATCATCTTTTCAGATGAAGCTCATTTTGATCTTGGCGGGTATTTAAACAAGCAAAATTGTCGCATTTGGGGCACAGAAAACCTGCACGCATACATTGAAAAGCCGATACACCCAAAACGAGTCACTGTTTGGTGCGGATTTTGGTCCAGAGTCATAATTCGAAAATGAGCAAGGAGTGGCCGTTACAGTCAATGGCGATCGTTATCGGGGAATGTTGAACGAATTTTTGTTTACAAAAATTGAAGAGGAGGATATTGGCAATATTTGGTTTCAAGAGGATGGCGCTTTGTGCCACAGAGCCGAAGCTACACTCGATGTTTTGCGCCCATTTTCAAAAAAAAAAGTTATTTGTAGAATTTTTTTTTAAATTGTTGTTCAGTCTCCATGTTGTTCATGTAACAGGCAAGCAAAGGGAAATTAAAAAAAAAACACATTCGGTAGGCGTGGAAACCAATCATTTTCACAGAATTAATATCAAATATATTGAGAGCACTTCCAATTGGTGCAGTCTTATGAAATTTGGTAGCATATTCAGGTGTATACACAAAGAAAAAGTTGAAATTATGAAATTTTTCATGCAGGTGCAAAATAATTTTGTTGAAAAATTTTCGACTTTTTAGGACAATTTTTTTCCAAAAAAAAAATTACATTTAAATCGTTAGAGCCGTTTTTGAGAAAAATAAGATTTTTTTGTGGACAACAAAAAAATGTATGGGAGTTACTGTTATTTGTCATCTTAAGAAAAATAAAATGCACAACTGGATCGTACGAACTTGCTCTTGTAGCTAAAAACTATAGTGAAGATCACCACTGACACTTTAGTAGGTAGGTAGCCGAGTTATCATATGCAGATTTAAAGTCGATGTAGGTAAGATAACCTTGATTCTTAGTATAATGAATTGTCGAATGGGTGATTCAACGAATAGTTACATAGGTACCTAGCTACCTACAAATGTATATTTAGATCTAAGTTATGAATTTTAATTATGTAAGTTAGCAGAGTAAAATGTATCTACATACATACATATATAGGATTCTGGTGATTCTGTAACTATAATTTAGGTACAATATGCTTATGCATACATATGATTCATATGATTTTTAAAGATAGATATGTATATATAAATCTTTGAGGGCCTACATTGTATATAGAATTCAGTGACGTACGCAAAAATTCTTGGAAGGGAAATATAATAAGGTAGACATAAATGGATAATGTATATAATTAAATGTTTTTATATTGCTTAGCTAGTTGTTATAGTTTGAGAGGAAACAAAGATTCCAATTGAATTCTTGGATAAGTAAAAAATATATAAAAAAATCAAAAATCGTTGGAGCTGCTTTTACAAAATATTTTTTTATGTACATATACATTTTTAAAAACATTTAAAAAAAAATGAGACGCCATTTTAAAGCTATTTTAATATATGTACATACATATAAAATTCAAATTTCAGACATTTGTTTTCGAGCAATACATTTATTTTAACGGTTTTTAAACATTTGAATGGGAGGTACCGTTGTATTTTATTTTAGAAAAATAGTTTTTTTTTACCTATTTCATATAATGTCGAAAAAACACCAAATACGAAGATTCGAAAAAATCTATTTCGAAAAAATTAATTTCCAAAAAAATTTTGGTTGTACAATTTAGTGTTTGAACTTTTTTCTAGGAGCTTCTGCGTAAAAAATTAGAAAAAATCAAATTAAACGTTTCGCAGAAAATCGATAACGAAAAAAATGGTTCTTTTTTCCAAAACAAAAATTATCGAAAGGTACGCTTGAAAAATGAAGTGATTTTTTTTAAATAAAAACCGTTGGAGCCGTTTTTGATAAAAATAAGATTTTTGTTTTTGGCCAAAAAATTGTATGGAACCTACTGTTATTTGTCGTCTTAAAAAAAAAATAAAAAAATCGTGTGGGTATATTACCGAAAAATCAATATGAACAAAGTTTGAAGCAAATCCATCCAACAGTTTAGGCGGCAGACTTGCCGACAGACAGACAGACAGACGGATTTGGGGGACCCACTTTTTAGGTGTTCTCTATAATCGTAATATCATGTTGGATTGTTAGAATTTTTTTTTGCACGAATCCATAACTTGCCTCCTATAATCGCAAGTAATAATATAGAGTTGATAATATTGTAGTAGATTTTGTTCGTGGATATTCAAATTTTTATTAATTAAAAATTTTAATCCGCAGATTAGCTTCTATTCTATGGCTTATTAAAGTCATGGATTAGAGGTGGAATAAGCATTTTGTATAAATAGGGCTGTAAGTGTTGTTTAGAAAGAAACGAATAACTTCCAACACACTGACACATTTTTTGTGTATTAAGTAAATGAGCTCAATAACACAAATTTTTTTATGATTAAGAAATTTTGTCAAATGAAAAAGTAATCCATCCACCAGTTTATATCAAAATTCTCATTTAGCGTGGTGAAAAAAATGTATATATTTTATGTTCAATGCAGAATTCCAGTCATAACTAAATTACTTAATTTCTTTTTCAGGTATGGTGCTGTATCATTCGCTTTGGTATTTATTGTTGAAAGGTTGGGAGGAGTTCTGCAAGCTACACTCACGTTGAACGGACTAATTGGGGGTGTTACCCTTGGATTGTTTCTTTTAGGAATCTTTTTTAAGCCAGCCAACACTAAGGTAAACTTACCTTTTATATTTCCATCTTTTATTATTTAATATTTGAGTTCAATGAATAAACATTTTGTTATTTGTTACCAACAGGGTGCATTTTATGGTGGAATAATTTCGCTCATCATTGTTGTGTTCATTGGTGTTGTTGCGCAAATTGCCGATGTTGAAGAAGCTCGTCTTCCGCTTGCAGCTGAAGCATGTAGTTGTTTCGTGAACACAACGACGTCCGAACCACCTATTCCTTTAACTGAAAACAACAGTTTTACGTAAATTAACTAATTTTATAGTAAATGTTCAATTATCCTTTAATCAAGATGTTCTGTTGCAGATCATTCCCACTTTTCCGAATCAGCTATATGTGGTACTCTTTGCTGGGAGCTGTTTCAACCATAATTTTGGGACTGCTCATTTCTGTTATTCTAAATGCAGTTCAAGAAAAACGTGTCATGCATATTACACACCGACCACCGAGGAATGCAATTAGCACGATAACCAACACCAATAGCTTATCAACGAGTTTCCCTTTGAGTCCTTCGATAGTGACGTCACAAAAGCTTGCATTTGAAAATCCTACCGTGAGGATTGATGATGAATAATTTTTTTTATAAATCAAACAAAAACAAAAAAACAAACGTTACCTATTAGATATTTATTTTTAGATTTAGACAAAGACAAATTTAAAGTCTTATTAGACAGACAAACAATAATAAAAAACAAAAAACAAAAAAAAATCATTTTCCAGCTTTATGTTAAAATAAAAAAAAGAAAAAAAATAGAATAAAATTTATAATTTACAGTGATTGAGTGCATCATTTATGTTAACTGTATATGAATTTTTTTTGAACCAGTGTGTAAGCTAGCCATTTGTGCTGGTAGCTTTAAAAAATTAAATTCTTTTTGTAAAAAAAAAAACAAAAAGCTATGTGCATGCAAGAGAAACTATTTTAAATAACTAATTATTAATTTCCATGAGATTATCAGTATTCCAGAATCCAGTGTTTAGATTTAAGAAAAGATAACAAAATTAAGGTTTTTAATTTTAAAAAATAAAGCAAAATTATGTAACTATTTATCAATTCAAATTAAGTAAGACTTAAAATCGATGGCTGAGCTGAAAACGTTTGAGCAAATTAATATTCCAAGATTTGGTTCTAACTTTCCATAGAATCGCAAGGACTTTGGTGTGATTTTCTTTTTTCAAAAGTCAGATATTGGCAGAAAAATCAAAGATCTAACTTTAATAGGGGTGGCCGTGGTGCGATGGTTGTGTGCTCGTCTGGCAACCTCGTGGTCTCAGGTACGATCCCTGATGTAGTCTATGTCTTCTTTAAAATTCCATTAATAACTTCTACTCATTTACATGTTGTTCAAGCATAACACTAACAACTTTTGACTGAGTAAAAACTTGTATACCCAACAATTATGACAACGAATAAAATTATGCGATTTATAAGGGACACACAAAATAAGACACGCCATTTCTCAGCATTAGTTCAGTCGTTGTCCTTGGAGATAAAAATCTGAGACAACCACCACTTTCAGTCTCAGAACATCGTGCCACACATCTTTTCTATCCTTTTTTCTCTTCCTTCACTTCACGGCTGCGATGTGTTGAAACATTTAAAAGGGTAACATTATAATCCCTTGAGCGCGTGCAAGATTATAAAAAAAAAAAAACAAACGAATAAGAAACAAAGAGTTGTAGGAAAAATAGCTCCGTATTAAACGAGACTCTCTTTTGGATTTGTTCAGGGAAAAGTAAAAAAAATGCAAATAGCAACAAGATGACAGGCTAATATTGATGTTTTTGAAGTAACTCAGCTTTTGAATCATGCAATTTCAGCTTTCGAGACGACTTGAGCCGGTTTTATTAACAAATGTAGGTTCATAATTACACATATATCTTAATAAAAATCCATATTATATTACTGTAGAAGCCTACTGTATTCGGGATTACTTTCACATAGTTTTTCTATAATGGTACATTTCTTGATTTCTTGAAGGATGTCATAAAAGAGAAATGTCGTCCGTGTGTGCACGCATAACTCGAGGACGGATGTTTCGATTTTCATGATTTAGGGCTTGATAAATTCGTATTGAGCCAAGAAAGGTCATAGGATAGTAGGGGAAAATCTGTTCACGATTTAGGACTTTTGGCCCTAGGAAGGGCTTATAGGATACTCTAACTAACACCAACTAACGCACGGAATTTTTTAATTCTTCGGATGTGCCGGCCTTTCCGCCACACAATTTAAAGTTGAAAATCGGCTCAGTTATAATTTTGTTTCGCAACCTCAATGCACCAAAACTTTATAGTGGAACGCGTTTGATTGTGAAGAACATCAAATCAAATCTAATTCAAGCCACGATTTTGCGGGGAAAATTCAAAGGCGAAGATGTTCTCATCCCACGGATTCCGCTTATTCCGAACGATTTGCCAATCGTGTTTAAGCGTCTTCAATTTCCGGAGCGCCTCGCTTTTGCTATGACAATCACTAAATCGCAGGGACAATCGCTGGATGTTTGTGGCATCAATCTTGAATTCCCATTTTTCTCATATGGTCAATTATATGTGGCCTGCTCACCGACCGGCAAACCTACCGCTTTGTACGTGTACGCACCCGAAAATAATAATAAAAATGTGGTGTACTATAAAGCACTTCAGTAAAAAAGCGAAAGGCTGGCCGACAAGCCAATCATTTTGATTTAAATGAAAAACACAGGTATTGTTCATTTAGTTATTTTTATTTCATTTAATAAATCTTTAGAATAAAGCATTTTAATTGACCGCCTTACATGAAACTGCATTGTGCATGCTCGGAATTATTATATTCTTGACATAAATGAATTTAGGCTGAACGAAGTTCGCCGGGTCAGCTAGTTTGAACATATATATATTAACATATATGTGTATTTTTTTAAACGTTCGTGGATACAAACATTTAACGTTTCCATAAAAATCTTTATGTTATGCAAAACGCTTTTAATAATTTTGTCAAAAATAACATTAAAGTTTTTAATCTCAAATTTTCTTAATACATCATCGACACAACTTTTGTTCTTTGACCTTCGTTGCCTCGTTCATGAAAAAAAACGCCCCGGGAAAGTTCCCGGTGTCCCATAGGGCCACCACCCGCCTTCCGCCCGTGGTAGACAAAATTGCTCAGGTTGAAAAATTGCATAGTTATCGCTCTTTCTTCTTTGTAAATTTTCGTTATGATACGATTAAAGTTTTCTAAATTAAGTGGAGTAAAAATTGCGGATATATGTTTGAAGAAATTTAACATCTATTAAATAGCGCAGTATTCAAAAGTATCTCTGTAACCGAAACGAGTCCAAAACAGTAGATTTATTAAACATCGCAGTGTAAAAGCAGTATAAGATGTAGAATATACAGCAACTATGGAACACTACATTTCAGGGGCATTCATGCATCGAGATATTTTTCTGCTTTGCAGAAAGACGTCCGCTAGACGTTTGCATGAACACCCCTTTAAAAAAAATTGCGTAAATGTGGGAAATAATCACTTGCTCGTTTAACTAACTCTATAAGGTTTATTTCTTCTATTTCTACATCAAATTCGTGAAATAAATTTATCTTCTTTGCAGAATATTTTTCCCATACAAACTTTGATAGTTCATTTCTGCGGAGATAAAATTATCTGGCCTCTGAGGTTTATCTGAGTTTTCCGCCGTTGCATGAATATCCTTATCATGTATAGTAAGATTAACGGTAAGCATAAACGGTACGTTTATAAACAGAACTGTTATAAATCGGCATGTACTTTTTTACTTAATTTTGTACATCCAAAAATTCTTTAATCTGTCTCTAAACAAAATGTTGGTATGACAATTTTAAGTATTTAATATATTTAATTTAAAACAATAATGTCAAAAATTAAATTCTCCATCCGTTTTCCTAATATTGAATTTTCAAAAAAAATTTTTTTCAATTTTCAAAAAAAAAATTATTTAAAAGAACTGCTGGACCCACATTTTCATATTCGCTATCCCGTTGTCCCGTTCCGAATGACGATATTAGGTCTGTTTGGTAATTTTGTTTTGTAGTAAAACGTGTACCATCTTTCAAACTTAAAGAGCACATTTGTGTGTAAAACGCCAATGGTATCCTTGCGGACACAAACACCCATGGTAGTGATGGGCATAATCAAATGATCACTCGAGTCATGGTAAAACCAAACTAATAAAATTAAACAAAAGAAAACAATAAGCACCACAGAGAACAGTGCACAAAACAGTTATTCTATTTTTTTTAATAACTTTGCACGCGCTCAAGGGATTATGAATACCCTTTATATGTTTTTCTTAACACAGCGCGGGCATCCGGTGGAAGAAGAGAAAGAAGGATAGGAAAGATGCGTGTTTATATGTTATTCTATAAAATAAAACAAGAAAACACTAGAGAATTCCAACAAGAAAATGATAAACTTCTCTATGACAGCTAAATAATACCAACATTGGAAACTTTCGTACATTTCAGCCTCCAACATCTATTTGTGTAAGTACATTGTTGTATTTGTAATTTAATTCTTGAATAAATGTGAATGACGAAAACGAATTTAATGCGGTGATAGAAAGCACACGCACACATTTACAGCTAAGCTCTATTTTTACGCACACATTTGCAGCTAAACTCAACTCTTATCTTGGTATCATTTTACAATGAAAATAAAATAATAATAATAATTTAACTATATTCCTGTAAGGCCTATGGTCTTTTGAACTCAAATAGAGAGATAGAAAAGATGCCCACGGTTAGCAACCAATTAAAATTGCCTTGCTTGGTGGTCGAACCCACTAGTATTATCAGTCAAGCACTATATCAATTGCGCCATTGCAATTGTTTTACTTACTGCTTGTCTTTCTTTACTCCTGTTTCTCTTTTGTTTCCAATACGAGGTTTAAATTAGTACAAAAATAACGAACTTCTCAGCTTCTCACTTGAGTTCTGATTTTGTTTGCATGTGTTCACTACTAACCCAAAGAAATGGCAGAAAAAGCAACAACAATTTGGTGTTTTGACAGTTTTTGCACCAGTTACACGCAGTATTTACAAGTTTTTCAATGTAGGGAAAGGTTTTCTCCTGCAATTTGACAGTCTTTATAGTAATTTTTGTCGAGTATTTTGTGGAAATTTGTACAAATTGTTTCGAATTCACAAGCACAAACAGACCTATTATTGGTCTTGCAACAATTTGATTTTCATTTCCTCCTAATTTTCCACCACAATTTAAGATTCGATTTATCCAAGTTTAAATCAAACAAACGCTTCAAGAAATAACTATAATTATGTATTATATTCTATGTTATGGTTTGAATACATACTTTTGATTATCTATCTTTGTACCAAGCACACACACCCCATTTGACGATTGTTTCTATGCTAAAACAATTTATTAAACGTTAATTTTCAAATATTAAATATAGTAGCTATCTCTTCCATTTTTTTTATTTAATAGCTTTAAAATAATCAAGTTGAAAAAGGGAACGTAAATAAACAGAAGCTTTAAAAAAATTATCAAACCATTTATTTATTTAAATTATATTTCAAAGTAAACTTGGGCAAAGAAAAATTATGTTCGTTCAGTAAAATAAAAACAATCAAAAGTATGCAAGATTTTGCAGTTGCCGTTTCTCATTTTAGAAAATCTTGACTTTGAGAAGTCTGTTCACTAGTTTGAACTTTAAAATTAAATTTTTGACAAAATTGCTGGAGTGGTTTTTCAACAGGATTTTTTAATTCCCCACCCATATGCGGGAGTGTAAATCTATAAATTGATTTTAAAATGAAAAATGAATAGATATTTTCACCCATCCAAACTTGTCAAATTCCTTTTTTGTAGATCTAAATAAAAATATGATTTTTTTTTACCAAATTTCATTTATTTATAAATAAAAAAAGAAATTGAACACGAAACGAAAATTGGTTTTAGTTTATCAGAAAAATAATAGGAAAGCGGAATTCGTTCAATAGAGATTGATTTTTTTTCAGAATAGAATTGGAAAATTCTTTAAATTGGTCAATTGGTCAATTGTCGTTTGTTGTATGGGGACTATAAAAAATTACAGATATATTTACATACATTGGTGGAATTTTGATTTTTTTTGATAAATGAACAAAGAGTGTACAAAATGCCACTTGCACTTTTTAATAGCATAGAAGCGTGAAACTTTTCACAGATACAGATTATATACATATTTATAAAAAAATGAGTTTAGAAATATAAACTGGACAACTAACAAAAAAAAACAGACAAAAATATCGAATTTCCAGCCGAATGGAAATTGATAATTATAACTACTACATGAACACACCCATCGAGGTTTAATCCAAATATCAATCGTACCAGCAAAACTAACAAAATCAAATCCAAGACTAAACGTCAAAAACCAATCCACACCGTAGAAATACTACCGCTGTTGTCATTGACATACTAGATATGTACTATGAGCCAACTACGCGTTGGATCTCTCCTCAGCTAGGACCACACGAGCGCCACCCAGCTACCAGCGGAAATCACAAATATTATTAAGTACCTGCTCTTAAGGGATTTTTTTTCAAAGAAATCCATACACAAAACCAATAATTTCCCTTTCTCTCTTTTCTACAGAAAAAAATAGGGAACTATAGTATAGTTCTTTGTGAATGAGCTGATTAAAATTAAGGCTAGGTCAAATATCAATTTATTTTTTCTTTACTTATCGACATTTAATTTTTTGTTTTAACTTTTCGACGAAATAAATAAAATCTATAAGATTTAACACAACTGCGTAATATAAGTTAAAGTAGTAAAAAGGTAAATGAGCTGCCGAAATTAATAAGTTTATCAAAAAATGGTAAACTTTTCCGCGTAATTTTGTGTGGGAAATTTACCATCTGAATTTGTTAAATGTGGAAAACTTTTGACATTTAATTTTGACGTTTTATGTGTCAAAATCATGGTATAACTATCTCTCTTCCTCGTACGAGTATTATTTTTGGCTCACATTTTAAATGAGAGTAATAAATACATGGTTATTAGTCGAGTTAAAATATAGGAAGAAAAAAAAATCATTAACCGCGTTTACACAAGTTGATTTAAAGGTACGTTTATGAAACGTGTGTGTTAAACTTTTTCATTTTCCGATGTGGGAAGGCTTACACGGTTTCATGAATACTCTTAATGTATAAAGTAGATACTGTACTCGCATATATCTACTATTTCCAATAACTCAGAAGTATATTCGAGCCGCAAACCTCAATAGTTAATTAGTTCTTCGATACAAGTATGTATATATATATGGAAAATACATGGCTTTATTTAAATTTTATTTATTTTTTTAAAACAATTTTCTGGCCGATGCAAATAAAACAAAAAAAGTATGGTAATACGAAATTATTATTGAATTGCTTATAGAAAATTTTGCATTTAAAAAAAAAACAAAAATTGGAGGCCTTAAAAGTACTACTGAAACGGAAAACTAACAAAAGAGAAACAATTTTCTAAATAAATTGATTTAAAATAAAGAATTAATTTAATTGCAAAATTAAAATTAGATTTTTATTTCAACACTAAAAGCAATCTCTCCTAAAATGAAAAAAAAGGAATTTTTCGTATAGTCCCCCAGCACTACAGCATTGTTTACTTTCTAAAAGCAATAGATGTCAGCACTTATATTATACAAAATAACAATAGATGGCCCTAGTTTCTTTGCCTGTTGACTAAATATGGTGCGCATGCCAAGAGTGGCAATAGATAGCTTTTAAACGTAATATTTTTGTTTGCTACTTTGCTCCGAGGGGCGTAAAGATCGTTCTCCCCATTTTCAATAGAGCTTTTGTATGGAACTGACAATCGACTAGCAGTCCATGTATAGTATGTCAATGGCTGTTGTATATAAAACGCTGCTATGAATAAAATTAGTATGGATACATTTCTCAATAAAACATATTTAAATAAAAATTAGCAAGCGAAATATTTAAATTTCATATTTCATTAGAAGTAGAATCTTATGAAATAAAATTATTATGTTTGATTAAAAACCCTAACAAAAATGTAGATACAAAAACCATAAATTTTTAATGTGTAATACACTTAAATTTATTTATTGTTTTATATTTAAATTCATGTTTGTTAATAAATATTACAATAATCACTTATATTTTACGTAAAATAAATTAAAAAAAAAAAAAAAAAAACAGTTTAAAAAATAATTCAATTTACATATTCGCTGTATTTTCATTTAAACAAAAAAATAAATAAATAAAAATTAAAACTTAAGATAAACACTGTTGTACAAAGTTCGCTCTGTGAACTTTGTGTCGGTCGGTTGCAATAAATTATTTTTTTCTTTCTTAGCCTAAAATTTTATTTACAAAGTGGTGCAACTTTTATAATGGTCAATTCCGTCACGTTACACTGATTTCCTCGTCACTGTCCGAATTTGAGTCATAGTCATCGTAGTACATTTTCATAAATTCCGTATTTTGAAAATGCTGATTTAGTCCTAATGCATTATTTCGATTAGCTGCTGCTGCAGCAGCAGCAGCGCCTTCATATAAACCACTAATCATTCTTTGCCTCTGTTGTTGTTGTTGGTGTTGTTGTTGCTGCTGCTGCTGGACATCGGAGGGTTCATATTTAAATTTCCTATCCATTGAAAGATGCTTTTGCATTTCTGCATTAAATTTCGCCTGAAAATCACAAACAGCTACTGCTGCAACGGCAGCAGACGCAACGACACCCGGTGATTGATCATGGCCCATTGATTGGACCTTTGACAATGGCGGCGGGGAAAGTTGTAGGTTTTGAGGAAATTTCCCGGCAGCACTGCTTAGAGGGGGTGGTGATGGAATCGCCTCGGATGAGCCAGCATTTGAATGCGGCCGTTGCTGTTGAGCGATGCCAGGTGAAAGATTTTCTGGTGACATCGGAGGTGGTGACGTGGAAGATGCTCGATCACATTTGGCATCCGACAAATCGGGATTGGGATTATTTTTGTTTGGCAGAGTCTGATCACGCGAACCACCGTTAGCAAGTAGTTCACGTTCCTTGGAATTTCTCCATTTCATGCGGCGGTTTTGAAACCATATTTTGACCTGAAAAAATATCAAGAAAAAAATATTTATAAATATATTTAAAAAAAAGGGAGCTTAAATAAATCAAGTTTAAATAATTGGCATATGCATTATATTCCACACTTATTCCAAAGGCATTTTTTCTTCTGTCAAATTTTGATTCTTTAACTCTTTTCCAACTGTATTAAATTTACTAAATTTATTGACAAACAAATAAAGTATCAAAATATAAACTCTTCCCTTAATACCAACATTTATTGCTCCATTATAATTCAGTCCCAAAAACGAATCCTTTTCAATTTTCCAAATCTCACTCAAATAATTAATTTCAATCAAAAACAGACCTAATTTTGCCTCATAATCATTAATCTTATCGCCGCCTCCACATCGCCGCCGAAAGAAACAAAATCAATGACCGGAATTAATACCCTGTTAGCTAAAATGAATGGTGGCACGTGACTCTCTGCGGTTAATTCAAACAAATAAAGATTTTAAAATGCATTTTCAATACCTTAAGGGCGGCTGACGGGTACTTGGATTTCGTTAACTATACCTACTCTATCGCGAGCTGATGTTTATATATTCCTAAAGGATCAGAAAGCTTTTGATTATTGCGTTGCCTATACTATGGGGTATTCTTCACACTCAAATCGCATGTATTTGGAACAACAAGAATTACAATCCACTTAAAATCTGAAATTTAATCCACCCCACTCCGAATATGAGTGCGGAATATACAAATACGAATACCCCTAAGTTGTTTAAGGATAAACTCGGCGGTCGGCATGAGCTAGCAGCGTTTGGTGTATAAAAGTTATAATTTTCCAAACTCCTGCAGCTCTTTGAGTTTGGGTTGTGTCATGGTGGTGGGTCCATCGTCCATGGTTGATAGAGAATTATACTGTATACAGTATAACACCCAGTAATAATTCACAAACAGCTTTGGGAACAATTCCCGCCTTTTCTCGTATCTGTCATCAGCAGATTCCTAAGGCCACGGTACTATACCGAAGGATAATTTAACGAAAAACGATTACGAATATATACACAACGCAGCCAGCATCGTATACACTATTCTGAAAATGATGTGAGGAGCAGGAGATGAAGACCAAATGTATATATGCGCAGCGGACCAAAGGGGATCCAAAACTTTTCTATCCAATGAGTGGAACACACTTGCAAAATTTCTATTGTCCTGTAATTATTATTGTGTTGCTAAATTTTGAGTTTTGAGTGTGGATTGGATGATGGGAGGGGTATATACGTATATACATATCCTATAGGATGATACCCAGGCGAGAGCTATATAGTCCTGTATAATTTTCGTGTCAGGATATCCGTCCGACAAAGTTTTTTGGCAAACATTTTGTTTTCTATGCACGCACGCATTGGCCTCGGGCTTGATGGGCATGATTTAGATTGAAATACATATTTTTCCATCTTCTGCTGGTGAGTTGTTTTAGCAGAGAATCATTGGAGAATAAGAGAAACAAATTTTTAAGTGAGGGGATTTAGGTTAAACAATTTTAAATGTATGTGCTAAAGTTCTAAAAACTTTCTATGAATTTAAGAAATGTAGTCTTTTTTTAAAATGAAAACTAAATTAGTTCCGATGTTTTTTATATGCTTAAGTTTTAAATTAACACTTGAAAAAGAAATTATGTCATATTATTTTTATCTATACAAAAATATTGGCGCAGACTTATAAGTCCAAAGGTTCAAAGTCACAATTGACCCCGAGCAACTATCATAATATATATTCTGCTAAATCTGAAACGTAAATTCTAAATCCACATCATCAAAACGCATTCAACAATCCGCCGAGTAAAATATTCCTTCGAGTCTAACATCAAACTCGGGCATAACATACTTCTAGGTGCATAAATTTGACCAAATTCTCCAAGAAAAATATAATTTACAGTCAGTAATCGCTGTAATATTTATTAAAGTCGGTAACCATCGACCAAAAAATATTGCGTCTTAGAAATGTACTACAGCATCTAAGTCCCCTTTCACACAAGGAAACTGAGTTGCCAGCAACTGGGAGTTTGTTGGGGAGAATGGCAAGAAGTAAGGGGAATGAAAAAAATCTCCCCGGTCAACGATTTGAAGAGATTTTTTTGACGTTTTGCTTTGCATTCCAATTATCCCGACAAAATCTTCCCAGTTTCCTCCTCAGTTTCTTGGTGCCAGTTTCTTCGTGTGAAAGGTACAAGGCAATTAAAGGAAAAAGTCAAAAAAATCCCTAGCAACTGGTTTCCCTGTGTGAAAGTGGACTAACCGATGAGCACAACTGTAGTACTTGGCCGAAACGCATTTTGGACTACAGGTCATACAAATATTCAATTTGGCTTTAAATCCACAAAGTCCACAAAAACAAAAATAATATTAGAATATTATTTTCGTTTTCTCATTTAAGCACTGCGGTATATGATAATTCGCAACTGTCGTCGATCAACAAAATTTCTCATGTGACAGAAATGTCAAAATTATCGAACATTCACAAATCGATATAAGAGCGCCCAATGACCAACGAGCAACGATCAACGAAAAACAAACAAAGACCAACGACAACGAATATTCAGACATTTTGACATTTTATTTTAGGTTCTTATTTATTCACCGCGAATGACGTTTGATAATCTCTGGTTAAGGCCAGTGGCTCATGAACAATACATTTATTGGATTAATTGTGTATTGTATGTGGAAAACGAATATAGTTTGACAATTCATAACAATCACATTTCATTTCGCGAATCATTAAAACGAATTATATTTTTACAATTTTATATAGAATTTTTACAGAATTTAGGTTTATGAATAAGTAAAATTTATTCTAGAGGAAATGATAAAAAAATATGAACACATGTTTTAAAGTCCGAGGTTAAAATATGGGATGGTTTAAGATTGAACGTTACACTATTTACCATTTTCGGTTGAAATCGTGAGTTAATTTTGCTGCGCGCATTGTTCTGCCAAATGGCCGTTATGTCATCGACATCCAAAAGATCCAAGCTATACAACATTTCGCACATCAAAACTATTTCTGACGCAAAAACAATCAAATTTGGTATTTATGCTCCAGCTGTTTTTACTATAGAGCAAGTTTTATATTCGCTAAAAAATGTTGGTTCCGATTGTCTGGCTGCGGAAGCAATTTTCTTCGAGCTTGGTACTTAAGCATTTAGGTGATTGTGTGAAATATATTTTTAAATCTTTTGTTAAGGCTCAAAAATATAAGTACTTATATCATACGATTTGTTTACCATCTCAATTATCTCGAAAACGGATCTGACGATTTTGATAAAAATAAAATGCACGACTGGATAGCACGTAATTGCTTTTATATTCGATCACATTGTATGCAAAAAATTCTTAATGGAAACGGCTAAATATAAGAAAATCGATTTTTACTTAATTTACTATATATAAAAAAAAACTTATTAATTTTTTTCTAAATTTCAGAAAAAATCGTTCACCCGTTTTCGTAACATTGAATTTTCAAAAAAAACATTTTTTTTTTTCAAAAATCAAAACATAAATAATTTAAAAAAAATTGAAATGCAGTATTATTTAGAATTTGTAGAAACTCGTGTTAAAAATGTTGACCGAAATCCGTGGAGTAGGTTATGAGAAAGCCGAAAATCAAAAAAATGGTTGTATGACAGGTACCGTTAATAACAAAATATGTAAACAAAAGGTTTGGTAAAAATGTAGATCATTTCTAAAGTAGTACACATACTTTTTTTAATAAAAATCGTTAGAGCCGTTATCGAGATAATTAAGATGGTAGAAAAATGTGTACGGCAAGTAGCTACCGTTATTTTTGGGGCTAACACAACGATTCAAAAATCTGTTTTAGAAAATCACATAAAACGCTTAAGTTAAGTATACTAAGTTTGAAACCAATCCGTTGAGCCATTTAGGCTGCATATCGTTCTACAAACAGACAGACGGAATTGCTGAACCCACTTTTTGGGTGTTCTCTATCATCGTAATGTCAAGTTTGATTAAAATCTCGAGTCCGATTTTTTTTCCAAATTCAAAACTTGCCCAAGTAAAATCTGTCATCTATGCATTAGAAATAGTCTACATTTTGGTCTTTCTATTTTCGACTTTCTCATGAACTGTTTGACTAATTTCGATCTAAATTTTTTATATAAGAGGCCAAAAATTTTAGAAAAAATTATATTTTAGATTTTTGAAAGATAAACATTTTTTTGCAATTTCAATATTTCGAAAACGGGTAGAAGATTTTTTTTTAAAATTAGGTTGTAGAATTTAATATATTAAATACTTAAAATTACTATATCAAATTATTTTTGAGATAAAAAATAACAAATTTTGTATCTTAAAACATAAAACTTAAGTAAATTACTTCTAAAATTACATATTAGCTTTTTCTTAAGAATTTTGTATTTACGATGCCATGGAGCTTAAGGGCAAGTATGTATTTTAAAAAAAAAAATTTAATTTAATTTTTTTTACAAGTCTAGACTGTAGAATAACCCAAAGACCGTAGACCAAAGGGAAAGCCAAGGCCGTTTGAAAAATTCAAAGAGTTCTTTAATGGTAAGCCTAATTTAAATATCTAAGCAATGTTTACTTCTCATATACAAATAACTTTTTTCCCAATGGGAAAAATGAGTTCCACTAAAATTTAACTAATCATAACCCAAGTTACGTGGCAAAAAATGTGTTTGTGGGACGAAACGTTTTACTTGTCATTTACCTACATATTTCTGTCTGTTCAAGTGAGAAGGAGGTCATATTTTCGTTTGGCATCTCTGACAGTTTTGAGTTTGAAAGTCTTGAGATAACGCACAACTGAACGACTGACTATATAAATGATAAAATATTTCTAACTTTTGGTGTGGAAAACTTAAATAATTATATAAGGACCAAAGTTGTGTTTTTTTTTTGCTTACATTAATTTATCAAGTAAGACTTTTTTGATTTTTGGCTGACTTCAAATTTTATCCGGCTCGAAGGACCAAATGTATGAAATCTATCTTTTTCTTCGAAAGTACCTCTGTTTAAGCAAAAGCCATGCTGATTTATAATTTTCATTTGAAATATGCATGTGTTGAATTAACCGTGCTGCTTCGCCGTTTAAGCTCAGACATAATCGTTGAAAGTTCTGTTAATCAAAAAAATATTTGATTGGGAGTTCCGAGTAACGTTTTTAGAGTATTTTTTTTTTCTTTTCTCGACTTCATAAGGGAGTAAAAAAAGAAGGCACATTATTTGGGCCCAGTTTTTATCTACATAGGTCTGAAACATTTAGGACTTTGACCTTACGGACTCTAAAATCGCTATGCTACTAATTAAAATTATATATTTGTGTGATGTGTGAAATATAAAATGACAAAAGTTTGTGCAAAGCCACCGGTTGGTTGTGGGAAATAAATAATAACTAAAATATTACTGATGAGGTCCATGCAAAAAAAAAACGAAAATAGAAATCCACTCCTCTGAATTCTGGAATAATTAACATTTTGATCGATTGGTTTAATTTTCAGAATGAATTCATTTCTTCCGTGCGTGACCAATGCGGTAACCGTTTATTTTTTTCCCTCTATGTGCACCTATGCCCAGCGACATCATCATCACGCCACAAACAATAAAAAAAAAAGTGATGACAATTGATCAAAAATCACAGCAATTGCGACAAATTGAATCAGAATTCCTTGCTAATGATTCCAGGATGATCGATGGAATTGTGACATAATTCTGTGCAGACAAAATTAGTTACGCAAATTTATTACAACCGAATGGATATCAATGAATGATATGAAAAGGACAAAGAGCATATTCAGCCTGGTGGAACACTGAATTCTATCAGTCTCCATTCATTCAGGAAAAAGATATTATATAGAAAATAAAACAGAGAGGTCCTGTATAGTATCTATACCCTTTTTCGAGTTATCTGGTGTGTGTTTGTGATTGTGTCTCTGGCATTGTGCTAATTGAATTATATCTCTTTCAACTTTCCATTGTTCCTATGATTATTCAATTTATATTTTGTCTCACAGACATTTTGCTTGCGAATTACAATGGAAAACATTTTATATTAAAAACATCATTCCATTTTTTTTTTCAATTTAAGATTTTCTCCGACTTGTATTTTTTTGTTAAGTGGGAAAAGTTAAAATGGAAAATGGTTGATAATTGAAAAAGTTATCTTCTCTGCGCTATGGTAATTGAATGATAAAAAAAGGATGTATTGTTATAGAAGTATTTTTGCTTTAATAGAAAAGTCTCATTGTTTTCTTCGTCGTCTTCGCCCTTTTCACTTTTTTTTTTAGTTATTTTTTTTTGAACGTAATGCAAATGTTGATTAAACTTTTAACAGAATATTTTTGTTTGGTATTTTTATTAAAAAAGTTTTGTTAAAATGTTCATTGGTGGTTCGTTAAGAAAAGTGTTTTAATATTCTGACGAATTTATTAGACTCACGTAATGAATATTTCTATGGAATAATATTGTATTAAAAAATTGAAATGTATCGTTGGAAATATGTAAATTAATATTAACTCTTTGGAACTTATGAGGTGGATTTTATCTACCCTTATACATATAAGCCATTTTTTCTTATGATATATGTTATATCTTATTAAATAACACGTATTTCAACAACAACATAATATCCTGTTTTAATCAGGATCACGTCAGGGGCGTATACAGCTTCACTTCTCGTCGGAGGTCACTCCCCAAAAAAATCAGTAAAAAACAACGATGAGTGTAAAGTCATAAAAAGTTTCAATTATTGGATTTAATTTTCAGCACAGTCCACAAAAACTAGATTTTAATATCTTAACCTAAACAACAAGAAGTATACCGAAGCATATTGATAATGAAAATACCAATAAAACTACTTGTAGCATAAATGGTTCAGAGTAAAAATTTAAGTACTTTTCTTGAGAAAAATTATACTATGCTTAAGTCAACATTCATGAGGTATTTCATTTCAGCGAAAAAATTTATAAAAATATGTACAGAAGGTACTGTGTGCCGAAACATCTGAAACTATAGAATAAAAATAAAAAAATGTAGTGATTAAAAAGAAATATTTAGCTTTATACAGGGTGGCGTACGAATCGTGCTACAATAAGAAATTTAAATAACTTTTATTTTAATCGATGTATTTCATACATTTTTTTTTATTGGATTAAACATTAAATTTTATTTTAAATAACTATATGCGGCACCTGATCAGAAAATTGTTCATGGCCTGAAGGGTTGAAATTGGGATCGCCTCAATTATTGTTTTAATAGATTGCTTCAATTCAGTCAAATTTCTGGGTTTCGTTTTGTACACTTGCTGCTTGACATAACCCCATAAAAAAAAGTCTGGTGCAGTCAGGTCAGGTGACCTTGTGGGCCAGCGGAAAGTGCAGTTACTGGATATCAATTTGTTTGGGAATTTTCGTTGGAGCTCCGCTTTAACTTGTGTGGCTACGTGTGCACTTGCTTCATCTTGTTGAAACCAAATCCTGCTAAAAGGGATACGTCTTTGGCGAAATTTTAGGTAAAATCTTCAAAGAAGTGTGTCCCGACAATACACCTTGATAAAACTGCGCACCACACAGTGACTCGTTCTGGGTGCAGTTCCATCTCATGGAGCATTTTTGTATTAGATTCACTCCATATACGGCAATTTTGCTTGTTAACATTGCCGTTTAAGTCAAAATGGGCCTCATCAGACATGAACAAACAATTTATCAATGTGTTTTCTTCTTCGACCATTGCAATTATTTTTCGGCAAAATTCCAGGCGAACAGGCAAATCCTGAGGGTTTAATTTGCTTGTAATTTGGATTTTGTACGAAAACAAATTTAAGTCATCATGAAGTATCCGTTGTAATAACTGTCTGCTACCTCCAATTTGGGCCGATAAGTTTCGAGTTGAAACACTTGGATTTGCCTGTATTGCCGATGCAACAGCCGCGATAGTATCCTGAACCCGAACATTGGGATCTCGATGATACAGTCTTCGTTCGATGCTTCCCGATTCGGCAAACATGTTCACCAGCCTCATAATGATCCATCTGCTCGGGGGAGTACCGAAAAAAAATAAGCCGATTACTCACACTGAAAAAAAGTTATTACGTTTTATTTTTGTAGCACGATTCGTGTGCCACCCTGTATTATTTAACAAAAATAAAGTACATTTTTATGTACATCCGTAAGCATAACATTTTATTTTTAAATAACATTCTTATATGCTTAACTTATAGGTAATTTTACTAAGTTGCCAACTTTGTATATGCGAAAAATAATCACATTATAGAAAAAATTCAAAAATATCAACAACTTAATTCAAGAAGCTATACAAAAACCGTATATACATATGATGCCTGTTTGGTAACTTGACATTTTTCCCCAATTTTCGAAACTCTGATTTTCTTTCTATGCGTTTTGACAGCAAAATATGAGAATTAGTGCTTACTCTCAAGAAATTTAATGTTACCAACCGCATTAATGTAGTTAAGTATAGTGGAGGTAGAATTTTTGTCCCCAAATATTTTTTTTACATTTACTGTCGAATTGGTTTCAACCATCAAAAATCGATATTTTATGTACATTTTAGTCTGTTGTTTGACAGAAATGCTTACACAAAAATTATTGCAGCCAAAGACTTATAACCATTCAGAATTCAGAAGTTGAAAGAATCTGGTGTTGAAGTCAAAATCGGCTATAACGAACTTGATGTGACTGAAGAATTTGTTTGTTATATCCGGTGTTTCATTATAACTGATTTTCCATTATTTTGTTTTTTATTAAAAAGTGGAAAAACTTTTTTTATTTTAGCAAAACTTTTTTATTTACAAAGTAATCTGTAATTTTTTCGTATCTACATTTTTTTTATGAACTCTTCCTCTACTTTCATCTCCATTTTGGTCAAAAATTCTTCATATTCTCGGTCAAAACTGCATTAGTTTGTAGAACTTGTATCTAACGTTTTTTGTTTTTAAGTTGGATTCTTCAAAATTCTTCTTAATTTTATCTCGATCACTGAAATTCATGTATAAAAAAAACAGAAAGAGTAATTTATCATTTTAAATGCCATATATTTAATAAGTTTTCATTTAAAACTGTTCGCTATAATCGACAATTTGTTGTAGGCGATATGGTTAAAACCGATATTTGGTTAGTACAATTTGTATGAACATCGGCCGGGACTTCGAGATTAGTTCGCAATAACCGATATTTCCATTTAACCGATGTCATTATAACCGCTTTTGACTGTATTTATTGTTGAATAAAAACTTTTGAATACTTGTTTCTGCGAACGTAACAAAAAAATAAAATGCACGACTGGATCGCACGTACTTGCTCCCATGCTCGATCACATTATATGCAAAATATTCTTAATAGAAACGGCTAAATGTATTTTAAAAGCCGTTTTTCATTTATTTTTTATATATGTATACAAATTTTTAAATTTATTGGAAAAAAATTGGAATGAAATCTTAAATATTTAATAATAAATATAAACATATTTTTTTTTCAAAAATCAAAAAAAAAATTTTTTTTTCAAAATTTTGAAATGCAGTATTAATTAGATTTCGATAGAGATCCTGCATAAAAAAATTGATCGAAGCCCGGTGAGCCGTTTATTGACGAAAATCAATAAAATGGTTGTATGGCAAGTACCGTTAATAACAAAATATTAAAAAAAAAACATTTTGGCCAAAATGTAGACCATACCAAAAGTAGCATCAACTTTTATCAAAATCGTTAGAGCTGTTTTCAAGATAATTAAGTTGGTAGACAAATTTGTATGGCAAGTACCCTTTTTTTTTTGGGTCTAAAACAACGATTCAAAAATCTATTTTGGACAATTACCAAAAACGCCCAAACACCAAGTTTGAACAAAATCGGTTCAGCCGTTTAGGCTGTAGATCTTTCTACAAACAGACAGACATATCGCAAGTAAAAATCTTTCAATTTGACGTTTAAATTGTTGTGGTTTCGAAGGCTGAAAGAATTGAAATACATTCTTATAAAATAAAATTATATGTTAATTCTAGTTCGTTTTTCATTATTCAAAATTTAAGTAGGTTCATGCCCATGACCTTCCCCCTGTATACGCACTTGGATCACGTATTATGGTTTTCAAGTTCCACCCGTGGTGTAATGGACTATCAGGCCAGAGCTTGTGGGAAATCAAATTTTAAAATAAAAACGTTTTTAATGGGTGGGTACTATTTCTGCGACGAAGTGACAAATCCTCCAAGAATTAGCTCCTTTGTTCTGAAAAAGTGTGTCCCACCGTAGCCTTTTCCCTCCAGTCCTAGCGATTAACAACACGCATCGAGTACTTTTTCACTACAATTTAATTCGCAATGACAGAATTACAGGTTATGAAAACAACATTCTTTGTGGAGATTTCAACGCTGACCTCTTTCTCAATGATTCAAGAGCCAAGCAACTCACTGATGAAGTTGCAGCTTCAGGCCTGACCTTGACCAATTCGGATACTACTCGATTTGGTTCCAACTTTGCTCCTAGTCTTCTTGACCTAATAATTGTATACGATTGGTATAATGTTTTTTAGTCGATTAACCAAGTAGATATATTGAAGGTATATCTGATCACGATTTAATGTCTTGAGCCTACAAAATTGATATTTTCGAGTTGTTTTTCCGTCTATATTTTAATTTCGTGATTTTAAATTTGTGAATTATGATGCATTACTATCCGACGCTTGTAATTTTCCGTGGTTCTATACAATATCAATAATAAAGTTAATCTTTTTCAACACTTAGTCGGTACACTTATTCCATTGAAGATAGTCTCAGTTCGCAAAAAGAATTGTCTGTGGGCTGGCCTTGGTCTCCCTTTTTCTCTTGAAAATATTAATGTGCAGTCTCGCCTCAGTCTCGGTCTTGGTCCAATCTTTAGTCTTGGTTTTGTTTGTTTGGTAGTAAAAAGAATTTTCTGAGGTAAAATTTGAATTTTGTAGAGGTTTTTTAATCCATTTAAATCGGAGCCGTCCTGAATCGATTTTGACAGTTCATGGCTTGACATGTAGGCAACAAACTATATATATTTTGACGTTTCGATTATATTTTTTTTTCAAGTGTCACCTAAAAGTCTTAAAGACACCTTTTACCGGAGGGGGAAACATAGAATACTATTTCAATTGCACAAATGTTGCGATGGAATACGTGTCGCTGTGTTCTTGCTCTAGTAGCATTACAAGTTTTAAAAAAACCTTCAACAAAAGGTATTAAACAAAAAAAAAGAAGGAATTATTACAATACACACACCAGAAACGTTCACACGCCACAAACGCTAACCTCAAAGTGAAAATGGCATCCAAATAGTATACTATCGATAGAATGCTATGAGCTGCGCAATGTCTAGTATGAATTTTTTTTATAGAAAGCTATTTGTGGTCTCCATGAGCAATTATCATAGAATGCGACCTAGCTTACTAGAAAATGTAGATCGTATAGACCCCATGTTACTCGAAGAGCTAAACAAAATGTTGTATGATTAAACTAAGCACCCACCCGTCCTCTCGTAAGCTTTGGAGTAGTTTTTTGGGGATTGGTAGAAAAGAGATTGTGGATAATTTTTCTGACCCAAATGATCTGAACTACGCTTTCACATCAGGTAACGTACTCGCAGATGCTTCTAATTTTGCACCTAATACAATCATTTTATATGGAGATTCTACTGAATTTGATTTTGAAATAGTTTCTCAGTATAAATTGCTGATGAGCATTCATTCTCTTATCCTGCGCCTCCACAAGCAATTTTTATTTTTGATATAATTTCAGCAATTATTGCAGACGTTTTTATTTATTAGTTCAGTGGGCAAATTATTTCATGAAATCTTATTTAAAATCAGAGTGCCAAGCAAACAACATATTTACATTTTCGGCCTGTAATTCCAAATCAAAACCTCAAGATACACATATAAAGGTAAAAATCACACAAATGTCAGTCGAACTAACATTAAACGTCAAATTATTTCTTCATTTATTTCCACAGAGATGGTAGGAAAAAATACTATAATCGATTTAGTAAAATAATTTATTTCATGAAATTTGTGGTCTGTATTGTAAATTTCCATTGCATTTTCGATTTTCTGAAAGAAATTATTGCTTGTGGAGGCGCAGGGTTAAGTCTAACTAGATTTCTATAAAAAGAAATTTGATGTAACTAACCTACTACCTGAGATTTGTCAAGATTGATTTGACATTGATGAAGATTTGTTCAAGGGAAAGATACCAAATTCTTAAGTACGGTAACAAACCTTTTAGAAATTCAAAGCGATGGCATGTTAAAAAAGTATAATTTCGATAAGAACTTTAGAAAGGAGATAAGTTCCAAAAAGTAGTGGGTAGTAGGTATACCACAAACAAACTATTGTGAAGGGACTGGACCTAGAACCAAACTCTCCATTCCGATGGGACCGGAGACACCTCATGATATACAAGGGAGTTGTGAAGCCATCATTCACCAGAGACAAACAGTTTTGGGAAACCATCTAATAGACGATAAGGAACTACCCTCTATTAAAATACCATAAATTCTAAAATTCCTCAAATGAATTAATTTGGAGGACGTACTGTAGAATGAGAAATCTCACCCAGTTCTGTAGGGGGCACACTCCATTTAATGGTCGCAGTTCATCAATGTCCCAAATACATTAATTCATTCATTCTTTCAACCTACCACCTGTCTTCTTGTCATGTTTTCAACTTGAAATTGTTGAATCTGTCACTAATGTAGGCTTAAAACTAAATTGAACCCTTTCAGCTAGTGCTCATGTTAATCTATCTATCGGCCGAATTTATGGTCGTATCCGAAAGCTAAATCTCTTCTCTGCTTTGAATTCTTTTGACACTAAGTTGAGGCGTATTAATTCTTTGTTACTGCCTGTTATTGATTATGCTGCAGTTGTTTACTGTAAACCTGTTTCAGACTCAATGCAAAAACTAAAGGTACATTATTTTGTTGGGAAGATCAGACCACGTTTTTCAATATCATCAACTTGTCCTTGGATGTAACTTAAAAAAATTTCTTGTTTATTTGGGAATTGAAAATGAATAGTCACTGCTTCTTCACGAACTGTTGGGCCCATCCAGTTTATTTATTTACAAGACTTCTGAACTTACAATTTAACCTTTTTCTTTTAACCCCTCCATAAACCATTGATTTTCATAGAAAAAGTCCTTTCTCTTCTTGACAATTCACAGCAGCAAAACACGGCCATAATGATGATGACTACAAAATGCATAACAATGAATCATTTCCAGTTTCCTGAAGTGCAACAATTCATCCATTCAATCGCATCCAGATCTCGCACTCTCATGGTTTTCTTTCTTTATATTTATCCTTTTTGCACAGAGACATTTGTCGTCCTTAAATCTTTCACCCGGGTCATACAACAGACATACATACAATCTGCAGTATAGAATGATTGTTGTCACCATTCCAGAAAAAAAATTGATTTCTAGACAAGGCCAGTACCACTGATGGTCTGGTTGTATGAAATGAATCCTGATGGTCGCAGGACATTTCCATTCGAATGAAATGACAGTTTTGAAAATGATTTGTCATATGCATTTGCGGTTGTCAATCTGATTTCAGCAACGAAACTGCACCGGAGCACAAACAAAAATCAAAGCCTTGCCCAACAAAAGGGACACTCCAATGACTTTATTCTCAGTGTCCTAGCTGAACATTTCCAGCATCGCATTTCAGAAAAGAAAATCAAAAAAAAAAATATATTCCCCCAATCATTTTTTTATTTTTTTTTTTTTTGAAAGAATTGGAACTTAATAGAATATCGCGCCCGGCACTTTTTTCTCCACAAAAATGCAAGTGCCGCGTCGGCCGCCAGACACTTAACACTTTCCCCCAAACATGGTTCAACAATGATCCTTGTGGCGTTGTCCTGGGAAAATGTCCTGTGGCATAACAAAAGCCACAAATGAAATGTGCATAACGAGGGGACATATCGTTCCGCATTTCGATGCTGGAGTTTGAGGAAAAAGGACACATAATACAGTGGATTGCCATGCCATCCATATGATGGCGCGGCAGTAAAATTTGGAGCACTTCTGTAGTGCTGTATGTTGCATACGAGTTGAGCATCAACAGCAGCACCCGATCGGTAAAGGACATCCTCGCAATGCACCTCTATCCTCGTACATATAGATAAGTCCTCATATAATAATAAATAAAAGCTTCCATCTATAAAGAGGGACTTTCGGCCATCGTTCATTCTTTGAACAATTTGGGGATGAGTCCGGAGTTGAAGTGCTGTTGTTGCTGCTGGCCCATGATACAGTACAGAAATGTGCTGCATTGCGGTCAGTATTGCAGTTATTACCATGTTGTTTGAGGGCGATTCAGTTTGATAAACGGTGCAATTCAGGTGATTCATCATTTTTGCAAGTAAATCTCATGAGATGGCCTTTTGAGGAATAAAAACAAAATGAAAACATTACTGCTCGATTGTTTTGGAAACACTGCTAGAGTTGTGTTTTTTTTAAATCTTCAAAAGGGAATCACTTCAGAGATTGTTTAACAATGCCATTGACTTTAAAAGGTACATACCTATTCAATGTGCTATTCTTGTATCCTTGAAGTTATGCATTTGTTTTTTTTAACGTATTTATTATTAACCAGGGTGATTGCATGAAAACAGAAAAATTTCAGCATTGACTATTACATATAACTCTGTTATTAAAAAAAAAAACACACCGGCCTTTTGTTTCATTTTGAGTTTTGCGCGCAAAGGGATTTTGATTATGTTGTTAGAGAAGTAAGGAAAGATTTAAAATTATATGCCGATGCACATTATTTTCGATGGACGGAAGACAAACAAGACATTCTACATTCGTATTGTACGGCTAAAGAAAGAATCTCTATGTGGTTGTCAAACTTTCAAAGTTGGGTTAACTGATGAGTATTCTTAGAATCGCGAGTATTGTGGTTGTGTATGGCCATTGTGCTGGTCTGCTAACTTGGAGATGTGGGTTCGATCCGCACTCTAGATATCATTGTTTTAACGACAGAAGAGAGTATTCAGTTTTTGAAAAATTAAATTGTACGCGGTAGCGGTTGCTTTTTCCTCATTTGACAATGCTGCTCAAATCAATTTTTAATGGGCGCATCATATGTAGTTATGTTACCCTTGCCGAATTAAGTAGAGAAATTAGAAAGCTAAGTATAAGAAAGCTCTAGGATATGACTTAATTACGGCCGAAAATCTCAAAATGCTTCCTCGCAAAGGGCTAATTAATCTTATATATAATAAATGCCACTCTAAGGCTAAAGTACGTTCCGAGCCAATTAAAGGTTGCGGAAGTTATAATGGTTCTCAAACCAGGCAAACCATCACATGATAAGAAATCTTATAGACCCATTTCGCTTCTGCCCGTAATATCTAAGCAGAAGCAAGCATTCGACAATTGACCAAGTGCATATGATCACTGACGTCATTGAGGAAACTTTTCAAGAAAAGAGAATTTGTTCGGCGGTCTTCCTAGACGTGTCGTAAGCTTTTGATAAGGTGTAGCACGATGGCCTTAATTTTAAATTAAGATAAATTCTGTCTGAAGCACTTTATACGCTTCTAAAAGCATATCTAGAAAATAGACCTTTTAGAGTAAGACATGGAAACGATTAGTCGGATCTTAAAGGTACAGTGGCTGGGGTACCATAAGGAAGTGTCTTAGGTACAATATTGTACCTATTAATTACACGTGATATATACTAGCAGTGGGCCAAACGATAAATGATGCTACGACTAAATTACAGAAAGCTCTGAATAATGTCAGTGAATGTACAAAAAAAAAATGGAGGATATCGCTTAACGAAGTAAAATCAGTCCATGTAGATTTTAGGTATAAAAAAATTAATAGATTAAGGGTATTTTATTAATACGGTTCAAGTTACGTTTGCTAATGAAGCAAAATATCTCGGAATGACTATAGATGCGAAATTAAAATAGAAACCGCATGTTAAAAAGAAATGCGAGGAGTTAAATAATAAACTCAGAGATATGTACTGGTTGCTCGGGAAACACTCCAAGCTCAGTATCGAAAACAAGCTAATTTTGTACAGGCAGGTGCTTAAGTCTGTTTGGAGTTACGGTATAAAACTCTGGGGTTGTACGCAATATTCTAATTTAAATACCTTACAAACATTTGAAAATAAACTCTTAAGATCGTTTGTAAGCGACCTTGGTACATTATAAGCGGAGATCTCCACAGAGATCTCGGGATTCCCACGGTTCGCGATGAAATAAAAAATTTTGCCCGAAATCATAGAAAACGGCTATTACGACGCTGCAATAATACTTAATCGAAATTATCGATGAGACGAATTTAGTACGCCACCTGCGAAAGACAACTCCTTCCGATCTGGTGCACTAACCGACAATCCGCTTTAAAATCGCGGTATAAGCAGGAACTATCACCGGATGTTACCTGCAACAGGTTAATTAAATTCGTTAAAAAAAATTGCTCGATAAGTTTCAACTTAGTTGCAATCGGGAGGAGGAGGTGTGTTTTAGTGCAGTAAAAATATCACACTCCTATGAGCACGTGTTTTTCGGTTCTCATAGAGCCTTTTGAAGGTTTTGCAACTACCCACGGAAAAAAAATATGTAGTTCAACATCGGTAGAGCAAGAAGGTGACTCTCAAAACAAATATGATTTGCTGATGCTGAGAAAGGTGTGGCACTTAAAACAATTGAAATTTGGAACCCTGGGGTGCACTATAATATTATTTTCTAAATTTGAGACCTGAAACCAGAAATGTCGTTTGTGTAACGAATGTGGACTAAATATACATAATGGATGCTTAAATCAAACATGGAAGACACATCAAACTTGATCCTAAACTATTTTACTCCTTAAAATGAACAAGCACAGTGCGAGTTTTTTTTTTTTTTGAAGTGAAAAGTTCTATAGGTTGTGCATTCTTCGGTACGGGTAAAAAAGTATAGATTCTAATAAGATCCACATGCTAAAGATGTACGATATTCATCCATTCTCATAAAACATCGATGTTAAAAGAAAAAAAACAAAGATCTTTCATTCAAAACATCGATACCAATATGCTGTAATTCCATCGATGATGTTTGGTCATTCAAAACATCGATATCAGTATGGTGTAATTAAGAAGAAATCGATGCTTCTTCCACTGCCTACTGGTCACGTACTCTATTTCAAGCAATGGGAAAATATGCATGGAGATCACGACAGAAAATAAACAAGCATATCGATAGCGGTAGATAAGTATGACGAAGGTATTTATATAAAGTTTTCAGTGCTTTTTATTTTTATTATTAATTTTTTGTGTTTTGAATATATTATTTAAAATAGTCGTTTTAAAAATTACTGTGCAGTATAAAAGTAAGTATTAAATATGATATTTGTCCTCATATTTAAAAATGAATAAAATAGAAAAAGTATGTGTTTTAAAATAATTGTGTTAATATTTCCGTCCGAAAATTCGATATTATTTAATATTTACTTATATATTTTTGATTCTTTAAATTATTGTTTTATGTTGCATTTTTAAATAGGTAATTATTTGATTTTGTTAAATTTATTTCTACAGAATCATAGATGTTAGAAGAAATTCTATAAAAGGAAATATGTGCTTCGTTATTTTTTGTAAAATTTCTACACATACATTTAATGTTATTTGATCATAAGTATATTAAATGTGCAAAATAATAATTGTGTTATATTTGCTTAGATCCCTGATTCAACATGGACAAATTTAAAAATGTCTTCAGAATGTATAAGTCAAAGTCAAAGAATCAATCAATGGGGGAACTTGAAAAATAAAATGAACGATTGGATCGCTCGAACTTGCTCTTATGTTCGATCACATCTTATACATAAGGTTTCTATTAAGAATCTAAATACATATTCAAAAGTCGTTTTTTACTTATAAAAAATATTTAATTTTTGTTTTTTTAAAACTAGTTACGACAGTTTTAAATAATTAATAATATAAACTTAAAAATAAAATTAAAAAAAAAACATTCATCCGTTTTCGAAATATTGAATTTTCAAAAACAACAAACAATAATAATTTGTCGAAATCCGCCGAGCCGTTTATAAGAAATTTTAAAATAAAAAAAATGGTTGTATGGTACCTGCCATTAAAAAACAAAATATTAAAAAAATAAAATGCACGACCGGATCGCACGAACTTGCTCTTATGTTCGATAACATCGAATGCAAAAGATTTCTGTTAAAAATTTAAATATATATTTAAAGCAGTTTTTTACTTCATATTTTATATATACAAAATATCTTTATTTTTTTTCTAAAAAAAATTGGTACGACAGTCTTAAATATTATAATATAAACTTAAAAACAAAATATCAAATCGGCTTAATCAAAGAAAAAATTATTCAAAATTCTGAAATAAATACTTAAACTAATTTAAGCTCAAAAAAAAGTACGCCATTTTATTTGTTAGGTAAATTTGAATTTATCAGAAAAAAATTTTTTTAATCTGTGGAGCGGTTTTTGAGAAAAAAAGTTTTTTTTAAAAACTTTTTGAAAACATTTTTCAAAAAAAATTCAAAAACGCCAATTCATTGGTATTCAATAAATAAATATAAATATAATTTTGAAAAAAAATTAATGAGCAGTTTTCGAAATATAAATTTAAAAAAATTTTTTTAATGATTTTAAAAATACAAAAAAATACTAATTTAATTAAAAATATTGGTACGCGGTATAATTTGGGCAACCTAAACCTATATATGTGTGATATTTCGAAAGAATCGGTTAAGGCGTTTATGAGATAGTCGAAAGCAAAAAAAAAACGGTCCTATGGAAAGTACCGTTTTTAGACATTTTTCTAATTTTTTTTTCAACTATATGATCGGTCGTAGCTAAAAAGCCGCACTGATTTTTTAAAAATCAAAATCGTTAGAGCCGTTTCCGTTTGCCTAAAATAGTGCACACATTTTTTTTTTTATCAAAATCCTTAGAGCCGTTTTCGAAATAATTGAAATATGTAGTAGACAAATTGTATGCCAGGTAACGTTAGTTTTGGACCTAAGAAAACGGTTCAAAAATCTATTTTAGACTATCATCTAAAACGGTTAAGTACCAAGTTTGAAGAAAATTGCTTTAGCCGTTTAGGCTGTAGAGAAAATTTAAAGAAAATTCATCATAAAAGCTTTAAAACCTCTTAAGTCGAAACTAATAAAAGAGTTAAGCTTCATTGCAGACATGAAAAAGAAAACCGTGCATGAGGAAAACTTGACGATGTCTATAAGACAATGCAAGGATATTCTATAGAGTTTTAGAAACGAATTGATGTGAATTTGCGAAATTGGTCTTAGAATTAACTTGGATGTTATTTACTACCATTTCACAAAGTTTTTTGACTGTAGATTGGTAGGTATAAACATAGTAAAGCAATGAAAGGCTGTTATTGCAGAATGAAATTTTAGAATATTTAAAGAGGATGTGAAGGTCGTCTTAAATGGGAATAAGGATGGAAAAGCTTCTGGCACCGATATGGTATACCGCGTGAGTTTTGTCCACAAGCAAGGACGTACTGGTGAACAGGCCGGCCTTCTCTTAAGTGCATTCGTGCGCTGAACCACGAAAACTATGTTGCTCGTTTTTAATGAAAACATTAATGTGAAGATAACAACTTATTTTTCGTCAATAGAGGGAAGAATTAATCTTTAAAATGGCGATAAATATAAATTATTGAGATTATACTAAGAAAAACACTTTTGAGAAATAACATAAACGATTCCTCGGAGGTGCTTGAGTAACTTCTATGAGGAACGAAACGAGCGAACATGCCTAGGGAGTGACTCGTGAGTCGTGACATAAAAAATATTCAATATAAGCTGTATTGAGAAATATACCTATTCTCGTGCGCTGCAAAAAAGCAAGAAGCTCTGCCGATCTTTACCCGAACCTCTCGGAAGATTTCCGATAGCACGTGTTGTCTTCTTCTGGCCTTGCCTTGTAAAATGAGTGCATTGTCACTTTAGGCGATTAAACTGATTTTTTGCATATGTGTAGCAGAAAACAGCTTTGCTTCGGTAAAAACCGAAGCATTGATATAATTTAAAAAGCATTAAAGTAGTATATTAGGAAAATGTTGGTTTGTTATTCTTTTTTTATTTAAAAACTATTTATTTTTTTACTTTTCTATCTCTCTTTTGGTCAGTTAGTAAAGTGCACTACAGCACCACCAGTCCCAGAATCCACCAGCCGCTACTGGATTTATGTATGCATTTCGTTGGAATATAAATCGCTCATTTATCGGACTTGGTTTCCCCTCCGGAAAAAGGTGACTGTTAGGTGACACTTGGAAAAAAATATTATCAAAATATTGACAAATATTATATTAGTCAACATAGTTTGTTGACTACCTATATCCAGCCACGAATTGTCAAAATCCATAGAAGAATGGCTCCGAATTAAATGGATTAAAAAACCTATATAAAATTCAAATTATACCGAAATTTTACGAATTTTATTATTTGCTTCACACAAGACTCCACATCCCGCATTTTTGTTACCAACAATCTGCTGAGATACCGTATTCTATCTCTTCAATCTGAACACGCGTCTTACCTTCATCTTTTCAGTACCAAAAACACGAAAGAAACCAAGACTAAGGATGATACCAAGACCGACACTGAAACCGAGACGAGGCTGCATAGTAAAATTTTCACTAGAAAAGAGTGATACCAAGATCGAGACGAGACTAAAATTTTTCGATATTGACGATACCGTGATAATTATGAGAAGATAGGGACATCATAATTTAAACATAATTTTATTGAGTAACTTTACAAAGAACACAAACTTCTCTACCATTTGTATCTGAATTATTGATTCAAAAATAAAATAGCTACACAAAATGCCCATCAATAAAAATTAATTTGATTTATTTAAAATTAAAAATATCGACAAACCTTTACCAGGAAATAAAATTCAATCTTCTCCCGATTGATATTACTGTACATGAATCCAAGCAATTATGTTTTTCAGAAATAAAAATACCTCCAGGCATAAAATCTCATAAAAATGAAAACCAACAATAGCAGGGATTATTTTTAAGAACCAAACAAACTTCTCAAATAAGCAGCAGGCAATATAATTCAGCTAAACCTAATTTAAATAATCGTCTTGCGGAAATGCCATCGTTTAAAATTATTTCCTCCCCCGACAACACGGAGAATTCGATTTTTCTATCCCGATGAACAATCTTTACCAAATGGGGTTTAATACCAAAACCAAATATCAGCGACTTCAATCGAAAAACCCAAAGCCTTAAAATATGTCGAAAACACTTTCGTCTGTTTTTGATTTGCCAAAAAAGAAGTACATTTATACTGAGAGATAGATAGAGAGAGAGCGAATAAAAAAAAAACACTACTCCTGCACCGCACTGGCTTGGCTGGTCGTTCCATTTATATAAAAGATTCGTCCTGGTGGCATGGTGGGGTGGTCTGATGTTCGTTGCCGAAGCCGACGCTAATGCCGAAGGGATGAATATGGAAACGGCTACTGCTGCTGCTTCTTTTGTTACTGGGATACTGCTAAATCACTTAACACCCTCATTCGGTGTTTTTTTTGCTGCTCTCGTTTGTTTTCGTCGATTTTTTATTCATTTTAAAAGTATTTGTTGACTGCAAGTGTTTTATTCTTTGATATTCGACTTAACATGGCTAAGCCATTGGTAAACCCTTAAATTTAGATTTCCGAATTGAGAGGGTCGATTATATAAGGACTCAAGTGGACCGGTTTGGCGAATCAATTGAATTTCAATGTTTCGGTACATTTTTGTTGCAAATAGCTGTGTAAATAGTCCTGTGGGAATGAGCACAATATGTGTCCTTGAATTCTAATCAATATTTGATGTGTCATCAATTTGTGGTTATGGCCTCAATTTGCATTGTTTGCCTTCACATCATAAGTATATATACTATATATGTTTTCCTTTATATCCAACATTTTATTTGCACACTCAATAAGATACAATTAGTAAAGTCATTCATTCACATACACATCACATGTAGCTATAAGCTATCTGATTACTACATCACTATCGGATTTCAGGGGTTGATTTGATAGCCGATGCTTAAACTCCATTTAAGGGGGAAGGAAAGCATGCAAAAGACATCTCATTAGAAAACATATGTCTTCACTCTAAATGGGGGTAGAAAAAAAGTCACTTTACCATGGACCATTCCACTCTACAAACAAAAAAAAAATCCTTCGTTTTTGCGAAGAAGGGAAAAACGTCAGAAAAATGTGTTACACATTAATCGTTATTTGGTTTACACAAGCTGTGCTTAAGGATAGAATATTATTTACACCAAGGGCAGTGTATCAGAATTATGAGGACAATTTTTCCTATTGTTTTTATTACACGATGAAGTATTTAAACTGATTTATCTTTTGAGTAACAGTGAATGTGTGTACGTAATAGAGTGCATAATAACTTTATAAATAAAATGCACGACTGGATCGTACGTACTTGCTCCTATGCTCTATTACATTATATGCAAAATGTTCTTAATAGAAATGGCTAAATGTATTTTTAAAGTCGTGTTTCACTTAATTTTTTAAATACAAAAATTCTTAAATTTTTTCGAAAAAAAATTTGGTATGAACATTTTAATTATTTAATAATATTAATTCAAAAAAAAAATGTCAGAAAAAATCTTCCACCCGTTTTCCAAATATTGAATTTTCAATTTTTTTTTTCAAAATTCCATAAAAACTATTTCTCGAAAATTTTGAAAAGCAGTATTATTTATAATTTGAAGGACCTCCTGTACAAAAATTTTGATCGAAATCCGTTGAGCAAGTACCGTTATTTTTGGTGCTAAAACAACGATTCAAAAATCTATTTTGGACAATCACCTAATACGCTTAAATAACAAGTTTGAAGAAAATCGCTTCAGCCGTTTAGGCTGTAGAGACTTGTAGAGACAGACAGACAGACGGAATTGCGGGACCCACTTTTTTGGTGTTCTCTATCATCGCAATGTAGAGACTTGCAAGTAAAACATGGGGATGCAAGCCAAACATCCTGAGATGGATGTATACCATGATGGTAAGACCCATCATTACCTATGGGGCGATTGCATGGCACAAGACAACCGAACTAGTAGCGACTAGGGAATCACAAGATACAAAGGCTGGCATGTTTATGCATCACCGGAGCAATGAAAACCTGTCCCACAGCTGCAATGGAAGTCATTTTAAACTTATCACCATTGTACGCTGGTGTAGAAAACTCAGCCAAAGCGCTATATTGAGATTTGCCAAAAAGGGAACTGGGCCGGAGAAAATAATATGATCTAGGGAAAAAGTCTTGATTCTTAGGTCTACAGGAACAATTCTCTTGGACATTTCAAGAGATGGTATAATCAAGAAATATGACTTTGAGAAAAATTTCAAAACGGAGTTAAGTTCTAAAAAGAATGGGTAGGTGAAAACTCTAACTACACACTCAAAGGAAATGCCATCAAGTGGTACACTAATGGATCGAGAACAACTGAAGGAACTGATGCAAGAGTTTATGGGTCTAGAACCAAACTTTCTGTCCCGATGGGAAATTCCACTAGCATTTTTCAAGCGGAGGTTAAGGCAATAGGTAAATGCGCAGATCGCAGTAATCTCGAAAGAAACTACCGAAACCAAAACATTGCCATTATGTCAGATAGTCAAGCTGCACTAAAGGCACTAAGCTCCTACTCCATCAGCTCAAAACTGGTATGGGAGTGTGTGTGCAGACTGAATGAGCTGGGCAAGTGCAACAAAGTCTCGCTTCACTGGGTACCTGGGCACATAGGAATCTATGACAACGAAGAAGCGGATTCTCTAGCAAAAATAGGAGCAACGTCACCATTAATGGAACCAGAGACCTAATCGGAGAGAACGTGATCAAAAGAAATATCAGATCCGAGGAGGAGGCCAAAAGATCAAACAGTTGGAATAAATTCCCCAGGTTAAGACAGGCTAAATTACTACTTGAGAACTACAACCAAAAACTGTTCTTATCCTGTATCAACCTAAGTAGGAACAAACTATTGGTAATAACAGGCATTCTTACTGGACACTGTAAACTGAACAGGCACTTCAATATCCTGGGATTGGAGAGAAATGCTCTCTGCAGGTTCTGTAAGGTGCACGAGGAGATACCGAACCACATACTAGGGAGTTGTGAAGTCATCAATCACCAAAGATACAAATTTGTGGGACAACACCTAATAAAGGAAAAGGAACTACCCTTTATTGAAATACAACAATTACTGGGGGTTCCTCAAAGGAATTAACTTGGAGGACGTACTGTAGATGAGAAACCTCATCCAGTTCTAAGGGGGCACAATAGATATCAAGGTCACAGTGCATAAATACCCCAAATCATTCATTCATTCATCATCGCAATGTCAACTTTGATTAAAATCTCGAGTTGGATTTTTTTCCAAATGCAAAACTTGCCATATAGTACCGATATTGGATCGCAAGTAAAAATCTTGCAGGTATAAGGTTTTGATATTACTTAAGATACATGTTATGTTATACATACATAAGTATGAGGCAAGTTTTGGATTTGTAAAAAAAATCGAACTCAATCCGACAAAAGTGTGTCTCACAATTCTGTCTGTCTGTCTGTCTGTACCTACCTACCCGAGCCAACAGCCTAAGCGGGTGGAAGGATTTTCTTCAAACTTGGTATATGTACCTCTACCTGCTTTGTTATTGCTGGGTCAATTTTTAACACCATATCATCATACATTTTTTTCAGTCAAAAAGTTACATTTTCGTATTTTTTTAATGCTTATTTTAGGACCCCCCATAGCAGACCCATGTTTTGGTTTTTCCGATTTCTTGAAAAGGATAAGCTCCTTAAAAGCTTAAACAGTTTGTGAACTAAATTTTTTCAAAAACAATTTTTGTTTAAATAAAAAAAACATTTTTTTTTAAAACCCCAATACATACATATTTGAAATCGTTTTGCTTCCTATACGTGTTCAAACACTGCGTTACTTAATTTTTGCTAATTTAATTTTTACATAAAACAAAATGGAATCCGACTCTCACTTATTCGGTACAATGTTTTTTCCGAATAAACGTGTTTTCCGAATTAAAGACTTCCGAATTAAAGTGCTTTTGCTGTAATTAAATTATATTTAGCAATTAAACTTCTAGACAGGTACTTCATTATTTTCTGCTCTTGAGCACTTTAAAGACCCTTTTAGACGATCAGTTATCAGTTCAGTGTTGTCAGTTTAGTTAAAAAAAGGCTGTGTATTTAGACATCAGTCTGGTGTTCAGTTGAGCTTTCGTTTTAGCAGTCGAAAGTCTGAAGATAAATTTCAATGAAATCGACCATAATATCATTCCTTTTCGACACATTCCATCGTAATCGGAAACCTGTTATGAATCTTGAAAAAATCTGTAACAAAATCAATCGTATAGTGGAAATGATTCTGCGAAAACATTTTTCGGGATTCATTAGACTTTCCGTTTACGATGGAACTCATGATAGGGGTGATTAAAAGAAAAAAAAAACAGTTGATTCACCGCCAAAAATCAAGAAATATAATGAAGAACGAAAGCTCCTTAATGACCGGCTTTCGTAGCATTAGGTCCACTGGTGATCAGATGGTGGCACAAATCTTTACATCGTCTTGGAGAAAGTAAGATTATTACGCTTGATATTTCGAAAGCATTTGATAGAGTTTGGCACCAAGCTCTCTTATCGAAAATGCGTGCATTTGGTATCGATGAATCTATTATTCGTTGGATTAGAAATTACCTTTCGGACCGTTCAATACAAGTTGTATTGGGCTGTTTCAAGTCCGATATTCAAAAAATAAATGCTGGTGTGCCCCAGGGTTCCGTATAGTCTCCGACCTTTTTTCTCATTTTTATTAATGATATCTTATCTGGAACTTCTAATCCACTAATTGTTTTGCAGACGATAGTAGCCTCAGTTTTTCATATTCGTTTGCAGATTCACTTCCTTGTTCTTCGGATGCGGAACTGCAACGGCAGCCTATGATAAGCTCATTAAATTCTGATCTCGACAACATCGTCCAATGGGAAATAAGAAACCGTGTAGAATTTAATGCTTCAAAAACTCGGTGCTGTCTTCTTTCATTAAAGCATAACCCACCTTAGCTTGTGCATCACAGACTACCTTTTGTGGAATGACCACATATTCGATGTCGCCAAAAACGCTGCAAAGTGTTTGGGCTTTCTTGCAAGAAATTCTTCTCCCCGTCTGATCTGGCTGTAATCTATAAGGCCTTTATTACTTGAAGCTCTTAGATAGAGTTCAAAACAGAGCTCTAAGAATGATAGGCGATAGAACTATAATTGAAACATTTTGATCTCTTGAACACCAACGAAATGTATCATGTCTTTCATTATTTTATCGCTATTTTTATAAACAATATTCTAGCGAAATAGCCAGTTGCATTCCTCCCCTCACACTATTTAACCGTAATGCTCGCGCTTCGAGGAATGCTCATCAGTTTACTCTTGAGCCCAATTTCGGACGAACTGTCAAGTATACGGAGATTCTTTCTTTAGACGTACAATACGAATGTGTAATTCGTCACCATGATCTGTTTTGCCCACTCATTTTGATATTCCGAACTTTAAGACCAATGCACATCGGTATCTCCTTTTAAATTCTCTCCTATTTTCCTAACGCTCGCACTGTGCTTGAACATGTTAAGGGTAGTCAAAATCCCTTTAGTGCGCGCAGAATTATACACACAAAAAAAACTGGAATTGAAATGACGACTTAACTGAGAACTGAGCTAAAACGCAATTACATATCAGCTTAACTGGGAATTCCATCAGTTTCAGTTTAAGTTTCAGTTTCAGTTAAGCGCTTCAGTTTTTGCGTTTAGACGTCAGTTTAACCGAAAGCTTAACTGAGAGCTCAGCTGAAACTGAAATGATCGTCTAAATGGGCCTTAAAGCTAGCCAAACACAACCAATTTCCAATTATAAAAAAAATGGTCCTGGTGAGGATGGATTAATAGTTTCATTTCAGTTATTTTTGATTTTGAGATACTTTTAAATAGTTTTCATATTAAATAAGAAGCCCGACCCAACTTTAACATTTAAACTTACAGATACAGTTTAATGCTTAGAGTCTCAGCCCACAAGGATATGGCCTTTAAAATTTAATATAAAAATCAAATTTCTATTTACGTAATCCTTGAAAACCGACTACCATTCCATTTGTTTACTCTATTAATTTATTAAATCCAGAAGGTCATTATTTAGCTTTCACAATAAATGAATTAAAAAAAGCATTCTTCTAAGTTTTCTTGCGAATTACGGTCTCCATTTTCACTTAATTTAAAAATGAGTTTTTGATTTTTCTTTTTTCAATTATTTTTTGCTTCGTTCGTTCATAACCATAAATCGTTTTTATGTTGCCTTACAGCTCCTGCACATATAGTATACATTCATCAGTTAACTAAGTTGCACTTTTGATCTAGATACCCACCAAAATACATACATACGTATACGAAGAACGTACAGATACCTAAGTACCTACAGTATACCTAAAAAAATAACAAACTGCGTTTAAATTGATTTTCCCATTGTTTTCCATTTAAAAGTTCATTTGCAGAAGAATTTTCCCAAGAAAGCGACTGCGCATCTAAGAATAGGGATGGTACTCGAAACCAAAAAAGAAAAACAACAACAACTAATAAATTAAACCATTACACAGTAGGTAGGTACATACATTACAAAAATGGAAGAACATCGCCATCAGATTCATGAACCTTCTTCAGGAAAGCAAGCTTTCCCACAGCCAAAGAGAGAAAAAGTAAAAAATCTTTCGTAATCGCAAAAAAAAAAAGAAAACAAATCCTTGTTGGTATACTCGCGGGGCGGAGTTTTATTATCAAGGATATTCTGCGCAACCTCTTGGTTAAGAGAGAGACTCTATTGTTGTGCACAAAGGGGCACGGCTTCGTGCCCCAACATAATATCGCGACCAAAAAAGGACTTGGATATACGAGTAGGCACAACAAAAAAATGTCCTTTTTATACCTAACCATGTGTTTAGACTTTTATAGTTTGTCGCCATTAAAATGTGGCGGATTCTACGATCCGTCAATTGACTTGCTAACATCGTGATGTGGTTCCCAAAATGGGACATTTTGTGCTACTCGTACATATAACGGGTCAGACTTACCTGTGAGTCTTTCAGTCCTAGTCTTTCTGCAAGCTTTTTCCTATCGGGCTTACTGATGTATTTCTGTTGTTGGAATCGCTTTTCTAGGCCTTTACGTTGCGAGTCTGCCGAAGGACACAAAATTTTAATTATATTGTGAATTGAGAATGAGTATAAAGCAGTCACCGCACTTACCTGAAAACACAGCACGTCTCATCATACCACGCCTTGGCTTGCCCCGTGTCGAATGAGCCCACGGAAAGCCTTGTCCTGGCGGCAAGGGGAAAACCTGAGCTCCAACTGTAAAAAGGATATGTGAAATGTGTTAATTATACAGATTAGTCGCTCGCTTACGAAGTCCTTGCCGTTAGCATATAGATATACACTTACCATTCATGTAGGGATTTCTGCAATGCGCCAGCAGGGAATGCAAATGCGGATGGTTCAGGCCATGTGGCAGGAATGGTGTTGGCCTACTTGGCATGGGTTTCGCTATCACTTGCTTTTCCGTAGTGGCGCCCTGATGTCTTCGGTTGTCCTCACCACCACCACCACCACCACCATAACACCCTCCATTCTGATTGCTGTCATTGTGGAGATGACTGCTGCCGTTGGAATTGTTGTTGTTGTTGTTACTGTTTGGATGATTGTCGCTATCACTAATTGTGCTGCCAGGTGACGATGTGGTTTGCGGCTGACAACTATTGCCATTGGTTAGGAACGCGGGATGGGGAAATTGTGTGTGTTGTATAAAGTTTTGTTGTATATAAGGCCAGATATGTTGGGGTTGTATAAATTCTGGAAGAAAGAAAATTAAAGAAATTATCACACTGACAAAATGAGATATTTAATACAATTATATCGCTGTTAAATATTATTTTAACATCATTAGAACAAGTACGTGCGACTTAGTAGAGTATTTAAATAAAATATATAAGTAGATACTTTTTTAATTTATTTGCTCATATTTTTATTTATTGATACATATTGTTAATCGCGTGTGTCGCGTGGAAAAATAATGCCTTTAGCCAGTGCCGGATTAAGATAGCGCGGGGCCTGTAGCAAAATCTATCAAGGGGCCTTTAGTCTGTTTTAGGGTAGGTACTTATTGAGTTTCTGCTATTTAAAATTACAAAACTGTTACAAACAAACTTTTCTTGATATAATTTGGGCAAATTTATAAATAATGCTGTTGATATCGACTTCTCGGAGTAAATCATTTTCAATATTCATTAAAGTGAGGTGATTAAGACGTTGTTGGCTAATCGTGTTCCTCAATTCTGTTTTAACAGGTTTTAATGTTGAGAAATATCATTTACCACTGCAGTTGGTGATCATGAGAGACAAATAAATGCGCAAAGTAATTTCAACGTTCGGGAAAGAAGATTGTAAAGAATTATTTATTAACAGCTTGTAAACCTACATTTCCAGAGCCTCATGATTCCACCTGTCAATAACAATAGCCACATCAGAATTGAGCATTGCAGCGAAGTAGTGCACTAATTCATCGCCCAGACTGTCCTCCTAATTATGTGCGTAAGCACTTACAAAGGTTGCAGATTTTTTCGAAATATCTTCTAGTGGAAGAGATTTTAGCTCTCGGAATATTCCGAAAATGCTAGCAATTTTATGGTACTCGTAACTTTTTTTTTTTTTTTTTTTTATAACTTTGCACGCGCTCAAGGGATTATGAATACCCTTTATATGTTTTTTCATAACACAGCGCGGCATCCGGTGGAAGAAGAGAAAGAAGGATAGGAAAGATGTGTGGTGCGATGTTCTGAGACTAGAGCAACCAGCTCTCAGATTTACCTCCAGGGATGGCGGCTGAACTAATGCGGAGAGAATTACCGTGTATTATTTATTTATGTCCCTTATAATTCGCATTATTTTATTTATTTCGATGTCATACTTAATGGGTATGCTAGTTTACTCAATCACATGTTGTTAGTGTTATGCCTAAACAACATATAATGAGCAAAGCAGCAACTTATTTTATGACAATTTTTAGAATTGGTTTTAATGGAATATAAGAAGACATAGACAACGGCAGGAATCGAACCTGCAACTACGAGGTTGACAGGCGAGCACACAACTATCGCACCACAGCCACCCCTAACTGCTCAAACGTTTACCTAAAGCAGTGAGTTAATTATCACTACTGATAATAAGCACCTGAATTTCATACCGTTGTTCGCTATATTATATAAGAAAACAATTCTCAACACTAGGAAACCATTTTTCTAAAGAATATGGTAAATATCGAAAGTAGGTTCTATTATTATCATCCAAAGGTAAATATCGATCATTCCATATAGATTGTAGAGTTGGTAGTTGTGTCGTTCTGTACCTAAATAGTTCCTAGAACTATGTCCTCGCTCGGATACATCATACATGTCCCCTTGTTCCACAAACTGAATTTAAACATGTCCATAGTTCCGGCTATACGTAAAACAAGAACGAGAACGAGAAACAAAAACAGAGCGAACATGTCTCTGCTTAGATACAAATTGAAATACTAATACACACACGCATATGTTGCAAAATTCCCAGCCAAAGGCAACACCAACACACAAGATTGTGAACGAGTTGGATTGGAATTGGAGAGACTGTATCTATAGAGTATATAGCAGATAAATACAGGCACGAGACGATATATGCGTTAATCGGTCCGACTTCTCATCATGCAAATAGTGTCTCCTTTAGTTCTATATCTTCTTCAAGCATATTGCCTCGAACATTTTTGCTTCCTGTCCTATTCCTTATAAGAAAGAATGGAAATACAACGAAAAAAAGACAGTATAGTATAGTTCATTTGTTGTATGTATTTCCTTTTGCCTTCATGTTCGGCTGAATGTAAATCGGTCCGATCTGCTTATCATGCTCATTGTTCCGTTAATATTTCCGCCGAAATGGTTCCAGGAACTAGTTCCGACCGAAAAAAGAACCGTTCCATGTTCTTTCCGTCCTTGGAACTGTTTTGCACAACTCTAGATTTTTAGTCAATAAAACCCTTTTCAAGTCGTCCGGCTTAATACGACTAGCACAGAGAAAATATTGGGGAAATCCCCGTTTTGCTTATCAGTATTGTCAGCTTGCATGTAGTAAGGTGCGAAACACCATTTTTGGTAGCAGATAGAAGAATAGAATAATAAGCCGCATTTTATTGGTAACATATAGGTAACGCAGTAATGACAGTCTGAATAAAACAAATATGCACTTTTTACATACACTCTTAGTTTACATCTCCTTCTGCCTGCCTACCATGGTATACAAGCCCGAGCGAGTTGTTTCATTTCAAATATTCTAAAGCTTTATCTACACTATTATCGGCACTATTCTTACTGTGCTCCTTATACATTTACCAATAAAAAAGTGTTATAGATCATCATTTTGATGCAAAGAGTTGTGACTAAATCTAATATATAAATAATATTTTTTTTTGGTCAGAAAACGTTGGTGCGCAGGGCCCCCAAATTCGGTAACCATAATCAACTTGTCAAAACCTTACGAAAAATTACCCGAAATATCGTTGAAAAGGGGAATACTTACTTACTCACAATAGCTTTTGATAACTTTCGCGTTTTTTAAATCTTTAATGCTGAACCGGCAGCTGTCAAATTTCCGAACGTAATTTCTGTCCCTCTAAGCTAAACGGAACTGTGAAAAGCGGCTATTATAGGCATGTTTAAATGGCAGTATGACATTAATCAATACAATTTTTACTTTTTCGCAAGAGTTCTTGTACGTAGCAATTAAAATCCCAATTTTGGGATTTATGTCCCATTCTGGTGAAACATAAGTCCCAAAAACTAATTTGTGACATTTTTCGACAAAAAATATTTCAGACTTTTGTCGAATGTTTTAAATAAACTTACCAAATTAAAAAAAAATATCTCATCAAGAATACGCGATTTTGTTTAGTTTTGTTTTCTAACGAAAATAAACTTAAACATTCTATAATAGGTTTTAAGATTTGACGAAAAATAAAACTAAACAAAATCGCAGTAAACAAACTCGCGCAACTTTTTACTAGTTTTATTATCTCAAATTTTCAAAAACTATTAAAGAATTTTTAAGTTTCTTATCTTTAGAAAATAAAAATAAAAAACCGCGCGATTTTATTTTCTCAAACATTCGAAAATCTAAAAAAAAATCCAGCGATTTATTTTAGTTTTATTTTCTAAAGAAGAAAAACTTATAAATTCAATAGTAGTTTTTGAAAATTTGAGAAAATAAAACTTAATAAAATCGCACGATTTGTCTCACATATACGAGTATGAGACATTAGTACCAAAAGGCAATATTGGAACTTATGTCCTGGGTATTTATGTCCATGTGCCCATTTTATAATCGAAAAAAAAAATCAATCTTCCCATCTTTCGGCAATCATCTTTCAGAACTATCTACTCAGTTAACCAAGAATTACGAATTTGTTGGGTTAACTTTAAAACCAGCAGCATATATATTTACACTGTGGTTCAATCTCGGCTAATGATTTTAAACTATCGATATCGGCGAATAAACCGTATCAACGACTGTACTGGGTACAGGTACGAACCAATTCCGTGCTTGAGGGATGTTTGAATCTCACTTAATCGGTTGAAATCGCCGGGTTAAGAACTTAGACCAAGGTTAAAGCATGGCCAAATTATTTTTACATTTGCCCCTTGGCTTCTGAATTGATAACAAAAACAATTTTGAAACTAGAATAATCTTTCACTAAAAACCCGGCCTTAAAGGGTTCGCAGAACTTGATGGTTTTCTTTATCCTCTACACTGAGAAAAGATTTTTGGCGAACATTAATTTCTTGGGATGATTCTTCAAAGTGTTAACATGTGCGATAAGAAGCTCAAGTGGTTGCTCTAATGGTATGTTTTTGTTGCCATTGTATTACATCCGCGATATGAACTCGGCGACGTTCACAGTAAAAATTGGTTTTGTTCGTGAGCATGGCCCTACTTATTGCCAAACATAGAAGCCAACGAACACGACACAATCGATTTTTTCGCCAACAGCCAGCTGTTCGTGAACAAGCTCCCTACAAAAAAAAAAAAAACAAAGTGAACACGAGCAAGTTCGGCGAGCATATTCGTCGTTTAGGACTACCTTAAGAAAATATAGACATATTTTAAACTCTAAAATCGTTTGTTACACAAAGAAAAGCAATTGTCTTGCCAAATTTACTAAAATGAATTATATCTCCCAAGATTGAATGTTTGGTGCTGAAAAAGTGTTTGGCTCATTTTCGAAAACAAGCTGGATGCGTTTTCGAAAACAATTATTTAAAATGAAGTTAAACGAGTCCTTAACTGGGCTCCAATGGTCGTTGGACCGATATCATTTTTTTATGAAGTTTCACGAATTTCCAAATCTATAAAAAAAAATTTGCATGTTGAAAACCGATTTTTTTTTCAGTTCCAATAAAATGGAAGCCATTTCACCATTTTGACATTTCTTTCGCCCCACATGACACCATATGATGTCCCCCCGAAGAAAAATTTAAAATTTGTAGGTGTGTATAGTTTCCTTTGATTTTATTTCATATAATATCACAACACATAATAATATTTTCTAAAAACAAACTTCCTTAGAAAATAGCCCTAATACCTTGGTTGGAGCAATTTCCCTTTTTGGTCTATACCTACACCATTATCTTTTTAACCACAACACAAAAGCAACAAATAATAATCAAGTGGGTGTAGAAAATTTAATTATAATTTTTGAAAAACCCTTTCGGGGTTAGGCATATTGTAAATCAGAAGGCAACAGCATTAATTTCCTGATTCAAATTATTCGTTTAACGGTTGAAGCCCTGGAGATGGAGTTAGGGGGTGTTTGTATGCCGTAATGTTACATCCATGAGAGAAAGGAGTTAACACCATCACACAGCCGGATATTTTCCCATTTGCTGTGTTAATTTTGTGTGTAAGAGTGTACGTATGTATACGGTAATGTGTGAAACGTTATTATCCTGAAGTCCTTGAATTAAATGAAAATTGCGTGTGTGTTAAAATGAGAATAGGGTTATTGGTATGTACAAAAGGATCCAAAGTAGGGTGTTTGTTTGATTTTGGAATTTATGTAAAATTCATTTTAAGCTACCTCACACAAAAGCTTCTTTGTCCTTTGTAGTGTCAAGTAAAACAACAATTATTATATTATATTCAAAAGCAAAAGCTGGCGTAAAGTAGTCCTTCAGGCATAAACACCTATCAAGAGAGCAGACGGTATTTTGTGTGTAGGTAAGTTTTGTGCACACATCATACCCATACACAACCAAGCCAGCATTATACTTCGCCACTAATTTTGATGACAGACGACAGCTACAACACGACGCCTAAGGAGCAATCAAATTGTTCAAAAGAACAGAAAGCGGCTCCTGGAAATTTAAAGACACAACTATGGAGGGAGGCTTTTAATTCGATTAGACAGAAACAATTAACGAATTAACGCGTACTTTGAAATGTTTTAAGTGAAATAAATAGGTACATACATACATATATGCGTATAGTATGTGTGATATGTGTATGGGAAAGTGTGATGCAGTAAATTGTGTGGTATTTTTAATGCAATATGTGGTTTTTGGTGAATATGGAAACAAATTAATTATCGGGTGATTTAAATATGCACGAATGGTTTGGTTAATTGTTGTAAAGTGTTAAGCGGTGTACTACTAAGTGGCTTTGGTTTTGCGGAATGATTGAATGGTTGAAGTTAACTTTATTGAAACATAAAAGTCGGTAGGTTATTCGGATTGTTAAAAGTTTAAATTGATGTGAAAATGAAATAAATTTTTTTGTTTTTCATATAATTGATGTTATTAAAAATGTCAACGACGACAATCTAGCAGGATTTGATGGCTTAAAATCGAAGTTCTCTCTAAATAAGAAGGCGTATGTGTTGGAAAGGTGCACGCATTCAAATCATCAAACATTTTTGGGTATGAAGTATACCCGAGATCATGTACTATTCAGCATCATATCGAATAAAAAAAGCGAGCTTTATTCCTGCAAGTACCAAACCAATACTATCAATATCAAGTCATATCCCTAAATCGACATAATATAGACCACAAATGAGAATCCTGAAACTAAGGGGTGTTTTTTTTAGAGGTATAAAATTAAAAGTTGGCAGCACTGATTTCATTGACAGCCGTTTTGTCACCTGCATGTGAGTTATCTTTAGTTTGGTTCTCAAGACATTCACCAGACATTTAGTGAGTGGGCTCGACACGAGATTGCTATTGATCTCGAAAAAATTTTCACAAGAAAATTTTGTTCAGCGATGAAGCTCATTTTTGTTTAATGGCTTCGTCAATAAGCAAAACTGCCGCATTTGGAGAAAAACTGAAAGCTTGGTATGTGTTTTATGGGCTTGTGGAATTATTGGTCCTTCCTTCTTTAAAAACTATGTCGGCTAGAGGGTTACAGTCAATGCAGACCCTTATAAGTCCATTATCAATGACTTTTTCGTTGTGTTGTATTTTATTGTCTTTATGTCGGGGAGCTGTGGTTTCAACAAAACTGTATAATATGTCACTTGATTTGTTAAAGGAAACGTTTGGTGATCGCATAGTTCCGGGTTCGGACCTGCTAGTTGGCCCCCAAGAGCCTGCGATTTAACACTTCTAGACTATTTTTTGTGATCGTATGTGAAGTCGCTAGTCCAAAGCGATAAGCAACACAACATTCGCTGCGGTATTGCCAATATACGACCCCAAAGGCTGTAAGGAGTTATCGAAAATTAAACATACAGATTGGCCTACATCCGAGCCAGTCGCGGTGGCCATATCGCAGAAACCATGCAAATAAAAATGACAGAATTATTTTTCAAATAAAGTCAATTATTATGACAATTTATACAAATGAACTGTGTTATTGAATTTTATACCTCTGAAAAAACACCCTGTAGTCGTTAGTTTCAAGGAAAGGCTTCAAAATTAGTCTATAAAGCTACGGCCGAACTTGTGATCTGGGGAAAACTGATAGAGCTGTAGATTTGTATAGACATAAGTGTGACACTGTGGCTCCGGGACAGTTTTTTTTTTGTGGAGTGACCTTAATACATAAGAAAATTTAACTTAAACGGCAATGTTAACAAGCAAAATTGCCGTATATGGAGTGAATCTAATCCAGAAATGCTCCATGAGATGGAACTGCACCCAGAACGAGTCACTGTGTGGTGCGCAGTTTCATCAAGGTGTATTGTCGTGCCACACTTCTTTGAAGAAAACGATGTAACACAAACTGTCAATGGGGACCGTTATTTAAAGATGTTTAAGGAGTTTTTTTTTGGCCAGAACTTCGCCGAAGACGTATCCCTTTCAGCAGGATTTGGTTTCACCAAGATTAAGGAAGTGCACACGTAGCCACACAAGTTATGGCGGAGCTCCAACGAAAATTCCCAAACAAATTGTTATCCAGAAACTGCACTTTCCGCTGGCCCTCAAGGTCACCTGACCTGACTGCACCAGACTGTTTTTTATGGGGTTATGTCAAGCAGGAAGTGTACAAAACGAAACCCAGTAATTGGACTGAATTGAAGCAGTCCATTAAAACAATAATTGAGACGATCCCAATTTCCCTTCAGGCCGCAATGAGCAATTTTCTGATCAGTTGCCGCATATGCGTGGATTAGCCTGGAGGTAATTTGCGGTCTATCATCTTTAAAAACCATTAGTTATTTAAAATAAAATTTAATTTTTAATCCAATAAAAAAAATTAATGAAATACATCGATTAAAATAAAAGTTATTTAAATTTCTTATTGCAGCACGATTCGTACGCCACCCTGTACTATAGTGGTGAAGTCCGAAAACAGCAATTTTCTTCATCCATCCGTCAGTCTATACCAAATGCAGGCTTGTATAATGTCGGATTGCTTTTTACTTGCGATATGAGTATGTACTATAGGACAAATTTTACATTTGAAAATAAATTGAACTCTAGATTTTAATCAAACTCGACTTTACGATAATAAAGAACTTACAAAAAGTGTGTCCTGTAATTCCGTCTGCTTGTCTGTCTGTAGGTCGCTCTACGGCCTAGAGCTAGACTGAAGCGATTTTCTTCAAACTTAGTACTTAAGGGCTTTAGGTGCATGGCTCAATTCTTTTTTTAAATCTTTTTTTTTTAGCTCCAAAAATAACGGCCCATTGCATACAAATTTTTGGGGTAAAAATGATAAATCTCAATTATCTCGAAAACGGTTATAACGATTTTGATTTAAAAGTAGGTAATCAGTGCATCATTAGTCCATTATAGATAAATAGTCTACAGTTTTTTTTAAAGATTACAGATTTCAAAATAGGTTTAAAAAATACATTTTCTGATCACATGTCCATAAAAATTACGACTGAAGCACAACGTAATACTGATAATGAACAAAATGAAAATTTACTTAGCCTTCTACCTAAAATGTATTGGGACGTTAGAAATGGCGAAGTATACCATTCAAATTTAAATGCACAACTGGAAATTTTAAACACAACCATTACCACCGCTAACATTGAATTACTGACTGACATTATTAAAAAAGCTGCACCATCAAAACCAATTCCAACAAACACTATCAGGAGAAGAAAACAAGACTGGTTTGATAATGAATGCATAAAAGCAAGACAGAAATCGTTTACATATCTAAAACGACGAAATCTTTAAAAAATTGTATGCGAGATTCAGCAAAGAGTATAAAAATATATGTTTTTCAGAGAAGATAGAATTTGAACAACAGAAGATATATGCGATAACCTGCGCTAGATCTCCAGCGGATTTCTTTTCCAACAGTTAAAAAATCATTTTATAAAGCTGCTAAACACTTTGAGCAAACATCATTGCCGCACCAATATGCAGCTCCTTATTTCCTTGATGATGTTTTAGATGCGCCTTTTACAGTAAATTAAGTAAAAACTGCCATTTAAAATTCAAAGATTAATAAGGCACCAGGAGAAGAGCGAATACCATTCGAATTTTACAAAAACTGTACAATGAAGTTTGTGAAAGCTCTCACGGTGAAGTATAACAAAATTTAGGAGACTGGAATTATATCTACGAGTTTTAAAAAAGCCATCATATTCCCTTTACACAAAAAAGGTAAGCAGCTTAAGATCCTTGTACAAAAATAACTTACCAATGGTATGGGACGGAAATTGCGTTTCGGAGGAATTCGCTACAACGATGGATCAGATTCAGCACAACAAACATCCCTGCATTAATGTTTGTGGACGATATTGCTATCCTTGCAGAAACCGTTAATAGTATGCAGCTCGTGATTAATAGACTGTCACGTTATTGCAGAAAATGGAACTTGTCAGTTAATTTAGCGAAAACGAAAATGATGGTGGAAGGTACTCAAGATGCGAGCGTTGGAACTATGAAGGAGAACAAATACATGTCGTTAGAGAGTATAAATACCTGAGGATTTTAATAACAGCAAATCTTAATATGAAGAAACACTTTGAAGTAAAACTTTCGGAAGCGAAAAGAGCGATTGGCTCAGTATGGAGTAGATGTATCGGCAACAAGTTCTTAAGCTACAGCTCAAAACAAAAAATCATCCGTGCTATACGGAGCACAATTATGGGGTCACCGTTCATATTCTTCTGTGGAAAATTTTCAACGATATTGCATCAAAAGAGTGTTTAAACTCCAAAATAGCTTCCCCAATTACATGATCCATCTGGAGACAGGTATACCACCGCTCTTCCTTACAACGTTAAAGTTTCACTTTGGCTACGTTAACAAAGTTATGGAGACGGATGGGCGAAAATGGCCAAAAATTCTTTTGTCCCACATGCTTGTTACGAAAAGTAATTGTGTAAATGAATGGGTTATTTTGGCACGCAACGGAGTAATAAACATAAATTTTGAAATCATGGATCAAGCCCCATTCGTAAATATGCTTTCACTAAAATTTTAGAGAAAACAGGCAACCTTCTCTATGACTCTTTTTTAAACGAAGCTCAGTCATCGCAATATCGCATGTTGTTACAGTAAACTAACGCATGACCTAGAAGACAAAACTTATTTCGGGAACACAAATTCCATTGAAAAGATTAATGCACTGTGCAAATTAAGAGGAGAACTTTACCAATCTTAATTACATACCACATCGACCCGATCTTCCTATAGAATGTAGCCTCTGCAACCTGAGAGAAAGAGAAGATGTCCACCATTTCATTGCGAAATGCCCAATTTTGTGGGAACTAAGAAGGCATTATTTTGGAAAGAATCTATTAGAGATGGAGGATGTTTTGGTTATTTTGAATGGTGGTCGTGGCTGAGACCTGCTCTACAAATATATTATCAGTTCTTCACTATACAGAACCAGAATTATTGAAGGCAACTTTTAAAATAAAAAATAAAACTGTTAATTTTAAAGCTATGCACTAATAATGTACAAAAATGTCAATGGTAGTCGGCAAATCGCCAAATCATTTAGGCTATAACCGAATTATTTAATTGGTTGTAAAAATGTATTTTATGATTACTTCATATCAATAAAAACTAAAACTAAACTAGTCTACAATTTGGTCAGTAATAATGTTTAATTTAAATGTTATTAACGGTACTTGCCATATACCCGTTCTTACTTGCGATATATTTAGGTACAATAGGGCAAGTTTTGCAAAAAAATCGAACTCGAGATTTTAATCAAACTTGACATTACGATGATGGAGAACACCAAAAATTTGGGTCCCGCAATTCCGTCTGCCTGTCTGTCTGTCTGTAAAACTCTCTACAGCCTAAGCGGGTGAAGCGATTTTCTTCAAACTTGGTATTTAAGCGTTTTAGGTGATTGTCCAAAATATATTTTTGAATTGTTGTTTTAGCCCCAAAAATAACAAATTTTTCTACCATCCTAATAATCTCGAAAACGGCTTTAAAGATTTTGACAAAAAAAAATTGGTGTATGCAATATTTTGGGTATGGTCTATATTTTGGCCAAAACATTTTTTTTTAAATATTTTGTTATTAACGGTCTGTCATACAACCATTTTATTGATTTTCGACTTTCTCATAAAGGGCTTAACGGATTTCGATCAATATTTTTATACAGGAGCTCCTTCAAATATTAAATAATACTGCATTTTAAAATTTTCGAAAAATAGTTTTTGGATTTTTGAAAAAAAAAATATTTTTTTTTTGAAAATTCAATATTTCGAAAACGGGTGGACGATTTAAAAAAAAATTAAGTATTTTTATATATAAAAAAATAAGTGAAAAACGACTTTAAAAATACATACAAATATTTTTCTATTAAGAATATTTTGCATATAATGTAATGGAACATATGAGCAAGTACGTGCGATCCAGTCGTGCATTTTATTTTTTCGATTTTCAACTATCTCAAGAATACCTGAACGGATTTCGACCAAGATTTGTTATACAAGAGAGGTCCTTCAAATTCCCAATGATACCAATATTTTTAATAACATATTTTCGGGGTTTTTGATCGCGTTCTTATTTTCGATCACAATGTATATGCACAAGATTCTTAGTAGAAAAGGCTAAATATGTATATAATTAAAGTCGTGTTTAACTAAATTTGTGTATAGATAGTTACAAAATTTCTTTATTTAAAAAAAAAAACACAAAAAAAAATGGTAGGTATGGTAATTCTATGTATGTATTTAGTAATATAAGCTTAAAAATATAATTTCGAAAAAAATATGATCCATTTTCCATCCATTTTCGAATATTGAATTTTGAAAAAAAAAAAAATATTTTTTTTACAAAAATCCAAAAAAATGTTTTTCAAAAATTATATACAATTTTTTTAAAATCAAAATCCTTTGACCCGATAGTGAGAAAGTCCAAAAGAAAAAAATTGTTGTATTGCAGGTACTGTTAGTAACAAAATGTGGAAACCAAATATCCAAAGCTTAATGTAGACTACATACCTTTAGTTAAGGCTGTTTTTGAGATAATTAAGATGGTAGAAAAAAAAAATTAAAAATTGGTACCTGCCCCTAAAAAACCATTCAAAAATCAAAAAAAAAATCGTAATGTCAAGTTTGATTAAAATTTCCACTTTTTCTATAGGAGGTACTAGGTGCCTACATGTGTAAGTATATCGCAAACAAAAACGACTTTAAAAATATATTTAGGTAGCCGTTTCTAGTAAGAATCTTGTGCATACGATGTGATCGAACATAAGGGCAATAAGTAGGTACGTGAGATCCTATCGTGCTTTTGTATTTCAAATACATAGTTTTAAGCAATTCATTTTTATGGGATTCTATAGGGGAGAGGTTCGAATTTTTATTTAAAATAATACAACTATGATTTTGGTTTTATTATGTTTTTTTTAAAGATTCAATCAGTTTTGATTAACTGAATAATGTTTAAGCTTAGTTATTCGAATTTTACTGATTTTTAGGCGCTAAGGTTTCGACCATTCTAAATATCAAAAAGGGATATTTGACATTGAAAAGAATAGCTTTTTGAATTTATTTCGTTTGATTGAAAAAAAATTGATTTTCAATACCAAAAATGCACTGTCTGACCTTCCCATAAATATTGTTTTAATCTACTAATGCTACTTAAATCCCCTTTTTGGATTTCGATAAGATACCAGTATCCCACGCATGTTAATCAAAAGTGTCATTCTGGGAATTCCGATTTATTACCTTCCTTAAAAAATAAGTCTATATAGTTACAAAACACATATTTCAAACACGAGTCACACACTTTTTGTTCCTCTTTTCTTTTATAGAAATTTCACTCAAAATAGAAAATAATGATAATAACAGATATAAAAATAAATAATAATCAATTGATCCTTTCGTCCAGCCCACAGCACTAAAATACAAAAAAAAAAAAACAGACACACGGCAGCGGCAGTAAAGATTTGATTTGATACGCCCATTTTTGCCTCATAAAAAACCTACATATTATACAAAGCTTCCCTTATTTCTATAAGTCTTTTAACCATAGGTCACAAATATAATAAACGAGAACAGACAACGCAAAACCAGTTGAAGGATATTTCCCGGTCAGGGATTCATCATTATATGAATATATACGAATCCAAATTCCAAATTCAAATCCTTAATCACCCAGACAACCTACCTATAGAACGAACATCTAAACATGATTAGGAATATGATGTTTTTACAGCCTCCCCTCTCTGTACGATACGCGCGTAAAAAACATTTTCTAGAGCTGTAGTATTCTGGGTAACATACGTTAAATTTAGGGCAATCAGTTTTTTATTGTTCCCTGTCCCTTGGTTGAACTCGGCATAATAAAAGGAATAATACAGCAAAATTTGATTGTGCGTCATTTTAAGTCGTTACATTGGCATATACAATGAAAACACAAGCGGATAAGTTTATATTTTGAGGCTTGTTTATCTTAGGTGTTAAGGACTGCTTTGTGTAGTGTATATGTGTATATCTGAGGGAAGATCCTTTTTCTTTTTTTTCATTTATTGAATGTTTTTGTTTTGGATTTAATATGAAACCTTGTTTGAAAAAATTGGAATATGTATATGAATTGGTTTTTCTTGTGGTAATTGTTATTTTTAAAAATCAAAACAATAACATCGGAGTACTGTTTGATTTAATCAAATACAAAAAAAAGATGAATTAATTATTTTCAAATGATTTTTAATTGAAAATGATTTTTGTCTAACAAAGCGTTGAACTGTTTCATCCTAAAAATTCAGATATTCATACATCAAAGACATATTAAATAAGTAGAAATAAAAAAAAACGACCATAGGTAGCACGGTCTTAGTGTTAGCTAAAATACTTAAATTTGTGAGTTTACAGTCAAATTATTGAAAAAAAACCACTCGCCGAGCAATTAATGCATGAATAGACAACTTGTTTGTTTGATAACTTTTCTTATTAATAAACCTATTTCAGTTTCATAGCAACTTTTTAGGAAATGCGGCACTGATTAATGAATAATAAGTTTGTAGCATTCAACGATTTTATGAAGTTTGTTTGTTAAGAGGTTATAAATCAATGTTACTCGTCGTTAATAATAAAAGGTTAACATTAATCAATCTTAAATACATAAACATATTCATACAAAAAATTTTATATCGAATAAAAAACAGAAGAGCCAGTTTTGCATTTGAAAAAATCGAACTCGAGAATTTAATCAAATTTGGCAATACGATGATAGAGTCTCTCTGTAGGCTGATCTACATCCCAAACCGCTGAAGTGGATTTTGTTAAAATTATCGTTAAACTTCTTAGGTGATTTGCTCAAAAAATTTCTCTTGATTCTCTTTTCAAATCGTTTTTTTAGTCGAAAAAATAATGTAGGTAATAAAACGTTTGCACCAAAAATGGTAAATTTAAATTATATGAAAAACGTCTATAACGATTATAATTATTATAAGTGATAATATAAATTCAGTACACTGTTATAGAAGTAGGGTACATTTGGATGATTTTTTTTAAATTATGTTTTTAAATTTCACTTAAAATTGACTTACCAAATTAAAAATAAATAAAATAATTTATAATAAGTAAAAACGACTTTATAAATACAATTAGCCCTTTCTACTAAGAATGTTTTGCTTAACCCTGTGCATCCACAAGCAATAACTTCTTTCATAATATCGAACATGCAATGTAAATTTACAAGGCAGACCACAAATTTCATGAAATGAATTATTTTACGAAATCGATTTCAGTATATATTTTCAGTATACCACCTCTGTGGAAATAAATGAAGAATTAATTTGACGTCTAATGTCAGTTCGACTGACATTTGTGCTCTTTCTAGCTTTACATGTGTATCTTGATGGGTTGAGTTGGAATTCCATAGATTTAAAGTTAAATTTACAAATACAACAATGTAAACAAATGTACGAAAGTTTGCCATCTTTGTCTACCTTGGCACTCCGATTGTCAATAAGATTTCATGAAATGATTTGCCCACTGAACGAAGAAATAAAAATGTCTGCAATAATTGCTGAAATAAAAACAAAAATAGGAATTGCTTGTGGAGGCGCATGGTAAGATGTGATCTAACATAAGTTCAAGTACGTGGAATCCAGTTAGGGGAATTTATTATTGATTAATAATAGTTGTTAATGGCTTTAGTGCACAAAACTGGCTTTTAATGACTTAAAATTTAAATGTACGAGAAAATGAAATTTCCGATTCTAGCGATTTTGGTAAAAATTGTGTTTTCGTATGTATGGTTTGTATTTTGGGCCAGCAAACAATTTAGCATGAAATGTTAATAACAATACATATGTCATAGAACCGAACACTCACTTTGTTTTGAAAACTAAATTTATATTGTTAATATACCTTACCAATATTTGATGCATTTTTTTTTTTAAATTGATTTAGTTGATTTAGAGGACAATGCTCTAACTCTAACATAACCGATAAATAAAACTTAAATACTTCTACAAATCGTCAAACTAAATAACAAATATGGTAGACTTTTTAAAAGTAGGAGCGTAAAAGAAAAATAATAAATAGCGCATTCAATTGAAATAACTGATTGTAGTCAATTCATGGCATTATCCATGAACGGCACTTGCATTGAAGAAAGCGACCAGCTTTCAGTCCTTGGCATGTGCATCACATACCACCTCTTTTGAATGAACACATATTTGATGTCGCCGAAAACGATGCAAAGTGTTTGGGTTTTATTCGAAATTGCAAGAAATTCTTTTCCCCGTCTGATCTGGCTGTAATCTATAAGGACTTCGTTCGTCCAAAGCTGGAGTATAACTCGCACATTTGGGCAGGAGCTCCCAAAACTCATTTGAGTCTCTTAGCTAGAATTCAAAATAGAGTTTTAAGAATGATTGGCAATAGAAGTATAGTGGAGACATTTACATCTCTCGAACATCGTCGTAATGTTTCATGTATTTCGTTATTTTATCGCTATTTTTATAAACAGTGTTCTAGCGAAGTAGCCGGTGCATTCCTCCCCTTAAACAATTCAACCGTATTACTCACGCTTCTATGAACGCTCATCAGTTTACCCTTGAGCCCAATTTCGGGCATACTGTGAAGTACAGAGATTCCTTCTTTAGTCGTACAACACGTATGTGGAATGCTTTACCAGGCTCTATTCCCCTCCCTCATTTTGATATTCTGAACTTCAAAATTAATGTACATCGGTATCTCCTATTTAATACTTCCCTATTTTCCTAAAACTCGCACTGTGCTTGTCATATTAAGGGTAGCCAAAACCCCTTTAGTGCCTGTTTATTATAAAAAAAAATTCGAGACATCTCGATACTTCATCCAAAATCATTCGATATATTTCTATTCATCATCCGATTGATGTCTCATTTTCTCAAATTCTACTTCACTTTACTACTATTTAAGCGTAAGCGTAATGCAAATGCAATACGAAGAGACTTGACCAAGGGTAAGGGTAAAGAGGTATTGTGATGTGTGAGTGTCTAGCTTGGTGTGGATTGTAATCTACGTATAGGCTTGAATTGGAATTGAATTCTTTTTATCTCTCGTTCGAAAGAAATAGTATAATACCAATCATTCGGTTCTCGTACAAAGCATTTATAAGTTGGTAAATCACTCGAGATCTAGTTTGTTATGGTGTATCTGAGATCTTTTGTTTTATGGAATGACCGAATCAAAAATGAAGAATAGAATGATTTCATTTGCTAAAATAAAATATAAAAACAAAATTTAATTTAATTAATTTTTATTTATTATTTATAAAATTTAAAAACTGTCACAACATTAATTATTTTATAGCTACGCGTTTCGGACTATATGTCCATCATCGGGCCTTCATTTTAAAAGTTTATATATATATTTCCAAATGCGTGGCTATAAAGTAATTAATGTTGTGACAGTTTTCAAATTTAAAATTTTGTAAATAAAAAATAAAAATCAATGAAATTAAATTTTGTTTTTATATTTTATTTTATTACTTGATTCATCAACACAATATGGAGAAAAAGACAACACAAAAATGTAATTTGATTTTATATGCACTTGAGCATTTCTTATGCATGTTATATATTTATGTTAATTAACTAATGTATTTATATTAGAATAGCTTGAAGAAAAGCGAATATTTGTTATTTATTTCGTTTTAATGAATTAAACTTTTTTTTATTATTTAGGTAATTTAAATAAATTAAAACAAATTTTAAATATTTATTTTATTTTTTTATTTACGAAAAGAAAAATTATGTATTTAAAATTTAAATGTTTAAGTATTAATTGACATGTAAGTAGTAGACACTATTCATTTTCGTGACCTTTCTAAACACAAATAAAATATGGAACATAGTAAGATAAAATGCACGACTGTACTGGCTCATATGTTCGATCACATTGTATGCAAGATTCTTAATAGAAACGGCTAAATATATTCTTTAAATCGTTAGTTATTACCTAATGTTCTATATAAAAAATTTCTTAAAATTCTTTCAAAAAAAAATTGTGATCACAACTTTGAATGTTTAATAATATAAACTTAAAAAAATTCAGATCACATCGTATGCTATGATTCTATTAATTCTAAATATATTTCAAATATAATATTTTCAAAGTAATTTTATTATTTTTTTTTTAAATCTTTATATACCTACCTAACTACATACCTGCAAAATTAAAAAAAAATTTACTAAAAAAAGGTGGTATGACAATTTTAGATTTTCTAATAATATAAGCTTAAGAACAAAATTTAAAAAAAAATCATTCACCCGTTTTCGAAATATTGAATTTTCAAAAATCCAAACAAATATTTTTCGAAAATTTCGGTATGCTGCATTAATTATAATCTGAATGACCTTCTATGTGAAAATTTTGATAGAAGTCCGAATACCGTTAACAACAAAATATGTAACAAATTTGAGAAAAGTCGTTTAGCCGTTTAGACTGTAGAGCGTTGTACAGACCGACAGACAGACGGAATTGCGGGACCCACTTTGTTGGTGTTCTCTGGCAATTTGACTAAAATCTCGAGTTCGATTTTTTTTTCGAAGTGCAAAACTTGCTCATATATTACCTATTATATCACAGTATAAATCAAGTAATTTTTCTGAGAAAAGAATCGTTTAGTACCAGTGTTGCATTGACTGACTAATGCAGAGTTAACTAGAAATCAGTTTTTCAGTGAATGATTAATCGTTTACATTATCAAAAATCCATCGAAATAATTGTGGGGCATTGTTCAAATCGCCAAATTGGTCTTTCCATAGTTTTGCAGTGATTAATAGTTCTTTTTCTCAGTTAATCCAGAGTTAACTGTATAAATTTGTTGAACTTATTTTGGGACCAGTTTAAGATTTAAGCCCAGGCTTCAGGTTTATTTAAATAGAAGCAATTGTGTGGTTAAATGATAGTTAAACCTAATTAGATCCGACAAAATCGTATTAAATATTTGTACACATGGCTCTTAGGATATAAAATGATTGACAAAAACAAAGTATTTTTCTGAAGTTAACTCGGATTTGACCATGAAACTAGGATGATCTTCTTTTGAAAAACTGGCCCTTCATATGACTATATGTACTTATATATACCTAACCTACAATGTAAATTTTGTGCCTAAGATCTAGATTACTAAACAAAGAAGTAGACTTCATTGGCATTTTTTGTATTTTTTTTTTGGGATGTTAAATTTTTAATTGAAAAAATAAATTAATATATAAATAAATATATTCTTATCTGCAAAGAATAACTCCGTAAAAACAAAATTAAACGCCCCATTTTTTCCATTGCCTAAGGCCCTAAAACGACTTTATGGGTGATCGAACATAAGAACAAGTACGTGCGATCTAGTCATGCATTTTATTTTTTTTTATAGAAAACATAAAGAATTTCATGAATTAAAATTGCTTTGAGTTTTGAGAATGTGGTTTAATTATGGCTGTTTTAAAGAGGTCCAAAAATACAGAGCTAAACTCTTCGGTATTTTAAGAAACGCTTCTTTTATAAAATAAAATGCACGACTGGATCGCACTACTTGCTCCTATGCTCGATCACATTATATGCAAAAGATTTTTAATGGAAACGGCTAAAAGTATTTTTAAAGTCGTTTTTCACTTAATTTTTTATATATAAAAATTCTAAAATTTTTTCAAAAAGAATATTGGTATGGAAATTTTAAATATTTAATAATATGAACAAAAATTCAGAAAAAATCGCCAATCCGTTTTCGAAATATTGAATTTTCAAAAAACAAAAATATTTTTTTTTCAAAAATCCAAAGAAAAAAAAACTATTTTTCGAAAATTTTGAAATGCAGTATTATTTGGAATTTGAAGGAGATCCTGTATACAAATTTTGTTCGAAATCCGTTGAGCCGTTTATGAGAAAGCCGAAAATCGATAAAATGGTTGTATGGCAGGTACCGTTAATAACAAAATATTTTAAAATTTTTTTCATCCAAAATGGAGACCATACTCAAATTAGTACACACACTAATATTTATCAAAATCGTTAGAGCTGTTTTCGAGATAATTAAGATGGTAGAAAAATTTGTATAGGAAGTACCGTTATTTTTGGGGCTAAAACAACGATTCAAAAATCTATTTTGGACAATCACCTAAAACGCCTAACCACAAAGTTTGAACAAAATCGGTTCAGACGTTTAGGCTATAGATCGTTCTACAGACAGACAGACAGACAGACAGACATACATACAGACAGACAGACAGGCAGACAGACAGACAGACAGGCAGACATACAGATATATGGAATTGCCGGACCCACTTTTTTGGTGTTCTCTATCATCGTAATGTCAACTTTGATTAAAATCTCGAGTTTAATTTTTTTTCCAAATGCAAAACTTGCCCTATAGTACCTATACCGCAAGTAAAAATGCAAAATAAAACTCAGCTTTTGCAACAATAGCCAAGTAAAAACTGACACTACAATTTAATTACAAATACATAATATTCGGTCATATTCTTCTACAAAGATCATAGTTGGAGATATGTTTCCTGAGTTCGGCTACTAAAGGTTTTTATAAAAAAAACCGAACAAAATATTTGTTTTAAAAATATTAATTTTTCTCTATAGTCCAGTTTTGGAGAAATAGTCACTAACCAGTGACTTTATATCTCATAAGTAGGTAGATAATTGATCGTTGGTATTTTATACCTCTCGGGATGAAACAATTTAGGAAAAGTCTGTTTTTTTGAATCTACTTGTAGTTATAATGGCGATACAATGATCTTGAAATCTTATTCAACTAAGATATGCAATTGGTAAGCTTAGATAGATAACTTTATGCGTTTGGAAAATTTGATAAACCATACATTTTGAGAATAGAGAAATAAACAAAAAGTCTAATACCTTCTATAAAGGAGCATAGGCTTTCGTAAAAATATTTTGGAAAAAATACCCAAAGTTATTTAAAACGAATTTTAATATGAAACTCGCTCAACTAGTTAGATAAAATCTTGTAGTTAAAATTACCATTTCTAACTCGAACACCTTCTCTTGTATCTCCCAATATAGCGGATACGCTAAATTTCAGAATCGGCTTCGTACAACTATCCTTCAGTATGGTCTCCTTTGTGTCATCCTCGTTGGAAATTCGAATTTCACTCAAACTTCTACCACAACACTTATCACATTTGAATTCATTTTCGCGCCTCAACAACTCATGATTGGATATATTTTTTGTATCTACAATCACTTGATTGAAGTTTCCGCAAATATTGCAACACATTTCGATGCGATCGCCATCCTCATCGCTATTTACCGACGACGACGCCACACGAATCATTTCATACGAATTTCGTCCCGCAACGAAACTATGATCATCTGCAGAAATATTCATAAAATTATCCTCGTGCGATGAAACCGACGAATTTCTACTTAAAATCTCATTATGCGGCGAATCGCAGATCGAATCTTTTAAATCTGAATTACTTTCACTTTCACTGTCATCCGATAGGATGGCCTCCACATTTGTGGAGTTCTTGTCATTCAGGATATTGTCAACCATAAATGCTGTTGACATTGTTGTTATATATAAGTAGATATATTATTAATTTACACCCACCGGATATAGTCACTCGAATTAAAATTTATAATCAATTGAATTGTACGAGTAATGCCTCAATCAATTCAAGGACGAAACATTAATAAATTGGATAGCAATTCAAAACACACGTGTAGATACATCCAGCGCAAACAAAGACCTTAACTGGACTAAATTGACAACCGTAATGGGTTGAACAACCAACAGCAATGACAGCAATAGTCCCGTTTGAACCAAAATGGTGGTTGGTAGATTTTCCAGAGTATAGTTTCCAATCAGGGGATGATTTGTAAATGAGTATATCTACACTGTACACTAGGTACAGTTCGACACGAAAATTTGTATTTCGATGTGTGTGTGTTTGCTATGCCAATATTCCCCTGACAGGATAAGGAATTTGTGTTTTTGGTTGGGTTTCAATATGCTTGGATGTGTGTGTGTTGAGAAAAATAAAAGGGAGCGCTAACGACGTCCCTCTTTTTTGATGCAAGCAATAAAAAATACAAAAAGATTTCTCATTCCTGGTCACACTCATACCAGTAAAGCAAAGCAAGTTAGATGAGAAAAGGATGGTTTCTTTGCGGATGCGACAATAAAAATGGAGTTTCAGGCAGATTAACTGCAAAGACGAACAGTAGCGTATAAAATATATGAAACGCATTCAGATAAAATATTAAATATCAGTCTGATGTCCTTCGAATTATTTAGTATTTATGTAAAACTCTATATATGTTACGAGCTTACGGTAAATCGAATTTCTTATCAGAATAAAGAAATTCGCTTGGTAAAAAGAAAGAAAGAGCGAAATCATAAAACCAGATATGCTTAATGGAGGGCTTTGATATTTTAGTAACTTGGAAGGTGCCTAGAATTTAACATCGAGATCCACCATCTGTTGATCGATTTTAAATAAGCCTATGACAGTGTAAACAGGGACGAACTGTACCGAGCCATATTTAGTTTTGGAATTCCTGTTAAACTGATACTTCTTATAATCAGGATGACGATGAAAAATGCACGCTGCTCCGTCAAAATTGGCAGAGATACCACTGCGACCTTTGACACCACCAGAGGATTACCACAAGGTAATGCATTGTCGTGCAGCTGTTTCAACATTGTGCTTAAGAAGATAGTACGCAATACCCAAGCCAGCACATCAGGCACTATATTTAAAATAAAATTATCGTAGTTACTTGGCTTCGCGGACTACATTGATGTGATAGGAAGAAGCAAGCGGGCAGTAACCGGTGTTTTTACTTCCATGGAATCGGCTGCAAGCAGAATCGGACTTGTTATAAATGAGGACAAGACGAAGTACACGCTTTCATCAACAAAAGTTCAATCCCACCACCGACTTGGTCAGAACGTGACGATTGATAGGTATAACTTCGAGGTAGTCAGTGAATTTATCTACCTGGGCTCTGCTGTGAACAAGGCCGACAACATAGGCGTAGAAATAAAAAGATCTCAAGGAGACTCTATATAAGACAGTCAGTATCACGGTCCTGCTTTATGTTGCAGAAACATGGATCCTTTCCCATTCCGCTGAAAGCGGCCTTGGGATATTCGACAGACAATTACTACGCGCGATTTATGTTTAGGATTAAGTTACGAAAAAGTCATGGAGAAAGTAAAATTACGAGTTGTACGCGCTGTTCCGCGACATTAGATTGGTCAAAAAAATCCATATCCAGTGGTTTAGATGGCTCAATCATGTAGAACAGATGAATATCGACGCTCCAGCGCGCAAGGTTTTCGACGCCATACCTGATGGAGTCAGAAGCAAGGGGAGACCTCATCTCCGATGAAGTGACCAGGTAGAAGGAGACATCCGGCTGCTTGGTGTGCAGAACTGGAGACGACAGGCTAGAGATTGAGCTAGCTGGAGGGGAATAATAAACAATAAACAAGGCACAGGAGCACCTCGCTCCGTAGAGCCAAAAAAAGTAAGTAAGTAAATAAGTAGAAAGATGCCTACCCCTAGTAGTATTTTAAATGGGTGTTGCCTACACTTAGCTTAAAAAATCTAAAAAAAATTAAAAGCTTATGGAAAACCAATAAAAATTGACCACACGTTGGGCGCCAGTTTTTTTAAATGTTTTTATAGAATATAGGATGAGACTGTTGCCAGCAATGAAATGACCACCAAATATTTTTATTGTCATTGCCATTGCCTGTAATATTGCAAGTGAATCAACAGCGTAAAAATTATGATAATAAATCATTTGAAAACTATTGGAACTTTGTACACTAAAAATCCTGACGACCAACTGTCAATTGATCAAGGAAACGAGATAGACACATATACGTTTTATGATTTTAAAATTATTGATAAATTACTGTTGATTGATATTTATATAATTGATAATACCGGCATCAGTTTCAATTGTCAACGATATTAATAATGACTTATTTAAATTCAAGTTTCATTATTTATCAATTGATATTTGATAGTCGTAATGAAAATATTACAACAATAAATGGGAGGTATCAAAATTCAATCATGGAAAAAGTGTTATCAAATGCCAACAATTATTAAAAATTAAAACGGTGTTAAAAAAGAAAAAAATTAACAGGAGTTATGTAAAATAAAAAGTTGTTAAGGAAATGTGAGGTATCTTTGTTTTTTAAATATGAATTTTGTGATTGTATATCTTGTTTTTTGAGATTTTACCATGTAAATGCTGGATGTAAAATTGTAGTACAAAATAATTGAACATGCTGTTATGCTAAACATAAATTCATCTCAAATAACAAATAATAAGATCCTTAATTCAGTACGTCGACTTATATTTTATGTTGCATATATCCTACCTCTGGTTAAATTGTCAATATATGTACATATACCTAAGTGGGCATTGACTTAACTTCCATAACAAATATACCTATGCAATTTGGTTAAAGCATAATCCTCGTCTATCATACCAAGCCATACAGAATCTGTCTGACATTATATATCCAAGTAGGTATAGACTATCAAAATGGACGTTTCGACTTGACATGTGAGACAGTTAAACTCACCTGTCCTCTGTCCCATTACAAAGAACTTAAGTACCTATTCCAGACCTTCTTGAGCACCGACTGTAAAAAGCTAACTCCATAAAATCCCAATATGAAAATGTGCACAAAATAAGAGAAAAAAAAAGAATTTACTTGTTGTTAATCCTCCATTATCTCAAAAGTCTTTATTATCCTTGGTACTCTATACCAACTATACTTATACCTTATTGTGTTTGTGTATGTGGCTGCACTGCCCAACCACCCTTTTCTTTATAGCCATTTTCATTTTGTGAGTTGTTTGGCTAAAGAAGAGGCGTGGCTTCAGCCAGCACTCTTATAATCCTATCCCGTTTTCAAGAGTGGATTTTTTTTACCGTCGTCATTTAGCTTGTTTTTTTTTTCTCGGGGTCCCTTTTCCTTATAAAAGGAACTATGAATATTTTATTCCCTGGATGTATGTATGAGTACCGATTAAATAGTGTTTAGGTATGGCTAGGCGTTATAGGGGTTGGATTTAAATGGAGATTTTTTTTTTGCTCCTACCCCATTGTGAAGTATCTTAAATAAAGTGATAATATCTATTTAACTTTCTGGCATGTCCATGCAATGCTTCTTACAGTTATTTGGAGTCAGAGTTGACAAATAAAAGAAAGAATATTACATAAGTTCATGTTTGGATAGTTTGTAATTTATGTTAGTGGGTTTGGGGTTGATGAATGCAGACAATGAAATAGAATTAAAAAAATTACAACGGCCGGCCGTTACGAACATACATTGATGTTAATTGTAATAAAATGAGTTTCTTCTAGAAGTATGAGTAAATATGGTACATGTAACTTTACAACCCATGGAAAAACTTCCGAGACGTAATATGGAATTAATCGGATGAAGTGGGCCTGACTTTGACTTACCTTAATTATGTGTGACAATATAACCTATATACAGGTTGAAGACCTTGAACCTGAATTAAAAAAAAATTACCTTTCAAACGAACTCCTATCAATAATACGTTCATTATGTAATTTAAAAAATTAACAATGAAGACAATACTCCTTAATAGCAAGCTTAGATGGGTTGATCGTAAACGAACATTGTATAGACATAATTTAAGGCTCAACATGATTTCAACCAACTATCAGCTATATGAGAGCTAAGATTCGATGAACGCTGCGTTCGAGCTAATACGAAAGTCTGCAACTGCTTGTAGCTCCTGTTTCACCTTACCGTGGCCTAAATCAAAATGGTATGACGAGGAATGCAGGAGAAGTAGAAATAAATCGTTCAAATTTTTAAGACTTTTTAGGGAGTGAAAAAATTATGCTTTTAAAAATCTTTATCTACAGCAAAATAAAAATGTTAAGGATTTATGTAGTCTTAAAAAAGAAATGTATCTTAGGGATGCGGCTAAAAAGCTCATTGATTGCAGGGACTCTAAGTCGTTCTGGTGTAATGTTTGGGTACTGGGAAGATGCAGTAAATCAACGTCTTTGAGTATTAGTGTTGATCAGCTCGCATCATATTTTGAAAATCTTCTGCTTCCTAAACCAAATCAAAATTCAATAAGTTTTGCACTCCCAAACGTTTTGATTCCAGAGCTTGCTTCTATTTTTACAATGTCTGAGTTACTAGCATGTCTTCATAAAATAAAGAACAATAAAGCTCCAGGGTCTGACGGGATTCCTATACAATTTTATAAGAATTCAACTCCTGAACTTTTTGATTATATTTTAGATCTCTTAAGCAAAATGTTTAGCGAAGAGACTTTTCCCAATAGTTTTCGCTTGGCGAAGATAACTGCATCTCTTAAGAAAGGTAACCCAAATGAAGCTGGGAGTTATAGAGGTATTTCGGTGTTAAGCTCGCTGAGAAAACTCTTTACTCAAATACTATACCTTAGGCTTTCAAATTAGGTACAATTCAATAATTTGATAAGTTGTTTTCAAGCAAACCTATCGACGTTGTATCAAATTTTCGCGCTCACTACCATAGCAAGGCGCTTTATTGACAAGAAAAAGCCTTTGTATGTATTGTTTGTAGATTTTGAAGCGGCATTTGACACTATCAACAGACGGTCACTGTTATATAAACTCGCAGTAATGGGTGTATCGACTTAATTTATTCGGGTTTATGAACAGCTCTTACTGGATATGTCTGCAATAGTATGCAGTGGTAACCAACAGTCCAAATCTTTTAGACGTGGAACAGGTGTGCCGCAAGGATGTGTTTTAAGCCCTTTGATTTTCGCATTACTTATCAACGATATTGAGAGCCATCTACCAGGTGAAGTTTCCTTTGGAAATATATTTGTAAGACTATTACTGTATGCGGATGATCTCGTTATTTTTGCTGATAATCCAATGACACTTCAACTATAAGTAAATAAGCTTAAATCTTACTGCGATTTATAGGATCTTAAAATCAACTCATCGAAATCTAACATTATGATCTTCAGAAGCCATTCTGATAGAAATTCAAGGAACTGGTCATTGGATGGCATGAATATAGAAGTTGTGAATGAGTTCAAATATCTTAGCTTCGTTATTTCACACAATTTAAGCATCAGGGCTCATATAAAAGCAAAATTGGCTGTTGCCAAAACAGTAATAAATACAATGTGGACAAATTTTTTTACAAATAGCCATGTAGACCCTAATGAAAAATTCAAACTATTTGAAGCAACGATAAACAGTTGTTTTTGTTATGGTAATGAAGTGTACGGAACCAATGGTTGGAGGAGTGTGAAACAGTTCAAAGATATTTTTTTAAAAGATTATTTAGACTACCTTCGAACACTCCCAACTATGCGATTTATGTTGAGTCCGGATTACCCCTAATTTATGTTAGAAATCTGAAGGCTAATGCTGATTTTTTGTCTAAAATTATGAAAAGGCCTGATAGCAACTTACATAAAAGAATATTACTTGTTTCTCTTCAGTGCGGCTACACTCGTTTTAAGAACTGGCAAGAATTAGCTCTGGTCCATCAAGTTACTTTGAATTTGAGTTCTGAGAATGTAACAGATTGTCAAAATATTTTGTATAACTGTATCGCAGTTGTAGACGAGCGAATGTATTAGAGATACCTTGATAGGGCTAGGGGATCAAACTCTATATATAAAAATTTAAATTTCGTCTGGGCGAGAACAATTATTTCAGAAATGATCTCAATGTTTAGATATGCAAGAAATCCGCAGACTTTTCTTCAGCAAGAGTTATTTGACGTTCGAAGAATGCATCAGTGTTCTGAATGAGGAACTTGGTTGGAAACTGCTGGTAGAATTTATTTCCTACGCAAAGAACTACCGAAATACATATTTGAATCTGTCGTGAATTCGTGAGCAATACACACCATTATAAATTTTGTTTTAGCTAAATTAAAAGCCCATTTTCACTTTTGAAATTATTTAAAACCCTATTTTTGTGTTGGCTAAACTAAAAGCCGCTTTCATAATTGAAATAAATTAGAACCCCATTTTTGTTTTAGGTAAGCTTAAAGCCTATCTATTAAAGATGTTGCAGTTTTTTCACTTAACTGATTTAAAATATTTATATTCTGTAAATCTGTTAAATTGTAATCTTTAATTTATGTAGCATGTATTATCTATATATATATATATTTCTTTTCCTCAGAAATAGTACGAAATAAAAAATCACATCTTTTTTTGCTTAAACTTATTACAATCTTGCTTTCGCATGTTTCTTAAAATAAAAATCCAATGCTTAACTTCATTTTTTTTTGTTTTTTAATAAAATTTTATTTTTTTATCTATTTAAATGTTTTTTAATTGAAGAAAACGCAAACAATATGTTTATATTATTTTTGTTTTTGTTTTAGTGGACTGTGTGGATTTAAAGCCAATTGAATGAATTTGTGACCTTTAGTCCAAAATGCGTTTCGCCCAGGTAATATAATATAATTTACAGTGAGTAATCGCTGTAAGTTTTATTAAAGTCGGTAAATATCGATCAAAAAATAATGCGTCTTAGAAACGTACTACAGCATCTAACTGATGAGCCCAGCTGTAGTACCTGGGCGAAACGCATTTTGGACTAAAGGTCACAAATTCATTCAATTAAATGTTTTTTTATAAACAAAAGTATTTCAAAAAATTTTTAAAAATTCATTATTTTTATCTGATTTAATTTTGTAAACTCTCAAAGTCAAATTAAGAAATCGGCAGACGGCTTATAGCCGTGTTTTAAAATATTTATAAGAATTGTATATATGTATTATTTTATAATCGATAAAAAAATTTGTCTAATCTAATTTTTAAAAAAATATTCTGTCAGATATACGATATCGACATAAAAATTATAGAGGTTTTTTTGACAACGTCCCTTTATTGGACATATAACTGTCAAACATCTATGCAGGCACCTTTCCTGCACAGATACCCGTCCGAAAAAGTCTTGGGCCTGCGGGACGTTAATTTCACGGGTACCCATATAAATTACAAAAGAAAAGTGTCAATATTCTGATTGTAATAAATCTATTTTTTTTAAGTTGAAAATTTTGTCGCGTAGAAATCAAAATAATTGTAGCAAAAATACAGGGATCTACTACATTTTATCGAACTTTCAGATCCCTTACCCTTATAAGCTTTATTCCTTTACCTGCTTCCAAGTAGTTTCAGAGAACCAAATTTCACCAGTTTAGTTTTTTTTTGTTCCACAGCTCAAAACGCAAGCAGAACAGAGCGCTCATGAGAGAGAAAAGCGTTTCCCCATCTTGCCAGTTTTAGCCCGAGAAATTTCTTCTACATATTTATTATTGATGGTTGAATATATATTACATCCGACTTTTCAATAAAAAAAACCGTACCTAACTAAAATCCTGTCTAAATTTGGGCATAAGAACGCCTTAAAGAATTGGTTAGAGAAAACTGCTGGCCACTGAAAAACAAATTAATTCTTCGTTTATAACAGAGAATTTTTTTTCAAGGTCTTAAATTGATTTAATCAAATAAAATCGATTCATTTGGCTGTGATAAATTATTTATTTCAAATAAATTTCACGATTTAATTTTTCACTTTTACACAGTTGTAGCTGCTTGCCTAGTAGGCCGCAGCATAAAAATATTCTTACTTTACTTAAAAAGTAATAACCCAGAAAATACAATTAAAATTTATTTACTCATCAAATTAGTTTCACAAAAATATGTTGTTTTCAGAGAAAAATTAACTTGGTGGTGTAATTGCAAATATTCACCTCAAATGTGAAGAACAACTTTTATTTGTGATCAACACTTATTCAATATTATGTACTGTCAGAATAAAAGTTAATTTTTACTTATAGGTACCTACTATAGGGGAAGTTTTGCATTTGGAAAAAAAATAGAAATCGAGATTTTGATCAAACTTTACATTGAGATAATATAGAGAACACAGAAAAAATGTGTTCTGCAATTCCGTCTATCTGTTTGACCGATTTTCATGTTTTTTTAAATGTTTATTTTGTACACACAAATGTGTGTAATATTTTAGGTATAGTCTACATTTTGGTCAAAAATTTGTTTTACATATTTTGTTCTTAACGGTACCACCCATATACATTTTTTTTTTGATTTTCGACTTCCTCATAAGCATTTAGATAGATTTCGATCAAAATTTTTATACAGGATGTCCTTCGAATTATAAATAATACTGCATACCAAAATTTTGGTATTGAAATATCTCAGCTTTGGATAGGTATTCAACAGACCTTTCTCTTGATGTACATATCGATGGGTTTGGGGAACATTTTTGAAAATGTAATTTTTTTCTCAGGGGTTCGCCTTGATTTTTTTCAAAAATGTTGAGAAAAGTGATGTCAAGAATTATACAACAAATTGTATACCAGTGGGAAGGCCTGCGATATCCCTTTCGAGCACTGGCAACCGCAGCTCTTTGGGAGGCTTGGTCGTGGAGATGTCACCATTAAAACCAAGTCAAATGCAGAGGCGTGGAAAATCATGCGAAAAACTTTGGATTGAAATATCCCAACAACCAGTTGCCGCTGATGATTTTTCTTCTCAGCTGTGGATAGGTATTGAACAGACCTTTCTTTTGATGTACATATCGATGGGTTTGGGGAACATTTTTGAAAATGTAATTTTTTTTCTCAAGGGACCCTTGATTTTTTCAAAAATGTCGAAAAAAGTGATGTCAAGACTTGTACAACAAATTGAACACCAATGGGAAGGCGTGCGAAATCCCTTTCGAGCACTGGCAGCCGCAGCTCTTTGGGAGGCTTGGTCGCGGAGATATCACCATTAAAACCAAGTCAAATGCAGAGGCGTGGAAAATCATGCGAAAAATTTTTGATTGAAATATCTGAACAACCAGTTGCCGGTAATGATTTTTGTTCTCAGCTGTGGATAGGTATTGAACACACCTTTCTTTTGATGTACATATCGATGGGTTTGGGGAACATTTTTGAAAATGTAATTTTTTTCTCAAGGGGTTAGCCTTGATTTTTTTCAGAAATGTCGAAAAAAGTGATGTCAGGAATTGTACAACAGATTTTACACCAATGGGAAGGCCTGCGAAATCCCTTTCGAGCACTGGCAGCCGCAGCTCTTTGGGAGGCTTGGTCGCGGAGATATCAGCATTAAAACCAAGTCAAATGTAGAGGCGTGGAAAATCATGCGAAAAAATTTGGATTGAAATATCTCAACAACCAGTTGCCGCAGATGATTTTTGTTCTCAGCTGTGGATAGGTATTGAACAGACCTTTCTCTTGATGTACATATCGATGGGTTTGGGGAACATTTTTGAAAATGTAATTTTTTTTCTCAAGGGGTTAACCTTGTTTTTTTCAAAAATGGCAAAAAAGTGATCTCAAGAAATGTACAACAAATTGTACACTACTGGGAAGGCGTGCGAAATCCCTTTCGAGCATTTGCAGCCGCAGCTCTTTGGGAGGCTTGGTCGCGAAGATATCATAATTAAAACCAAGTCAAATGCAGAAGCGTGGAAAATCATGCGAAAAGTTTTGGATTGAAATATCTCAACAACCAGTTGCAGCTAATGATTTTTGTTCTTAGCTGTGGATAGGTATTGCACAGACCTTTCTTTTGATGTACATATCGATGGGTTTGGGGAACATTTTTGAAAATGTAAATTTTTTTCTCAAGGGGTTAACCTTGATTTTTTTCAAAAATGTCGAACAAATTGATGTCAAGAATTGTACAATAAATTGTACACCAATAGGAAGGCGTGCGAAATCCCTTTCGAGCACTGGCAGCCGCAGCTCTTTGGAGGGCTTGATTTCAGAGATATCACTATGAAAACCAAGTCAAATGTAGAGGCGTGGAAAATCATGCAAAAAATTTTGGATGGAAATATCTCAACAACCAGTTGCCGCTGATGATTTTTGTTCTTAGCTGTGGATAGGTATTGAACAGACCTTTCTTTTGATGTACATATCGATGGGTTTGGGGAACATTTTAGAAAATGTAATTTTTTTTCTCAAGGGGTTAGCCTTGATTTTTTTCAAAAATGTCGAAAAAAGTGATGTCAAGAATTGTACAACAAATTGTACACCAATGGGAAGGCGTGCGAAATCCCTTTCGAGCACTGGTAGCCGCAGCTCTTTGGAGGGCTTGATTTCGGAGATATCACCATGAAAACCAAGTCAAATGTAGAGGCGTGGAAAATTCTGCGAAAAATTTTGGATGGAAATATCTCAACAACCAGTTTCCGCTCATAATTTTTGTTCTTAGCTGTTGATAGGTATTGGACAGACCTTTTCTTTGATGTACATATCGATGGGTTTGAGGAACATTTTTCAAAATGTAATTGCTTTTCTCAAGGGGTTAACCTTGATTTTTTTTAAAAATGTGAAAAAAATTGATGTCAAGAATTGTACAACGAATTGTACACCAATGGGAAGGCGTGCGATATCCCTTTCGAGCAGTGGCAGCCGCAGCTCTTTGGGGGGCTTGATTTCGGAGATATCACCATGAAAACCAAATCAAATGTAGAGGCGTGGAAAATCATGCGAAAAACTTTGGATGGAAATATCTCAACAACCAGTTGCCGCTGATGATTTTTGTTCTTAGCTGTGGATAGGTATTGAACAGACCTTTCTTTTGATGTACATATCGATGGGTTTGGGGAACATTTTAGAAAATGTAATTCTTTTTCTCAAGGGGTTAGCTTTGATTTTTTTCAAAAATGTCGAAAAAAGTGATGTCAAGAATTGTACAACAAATTGTACACCAATGGGAAGGTCTGTGAAATCTCTTTTGAGCACTGACAGCCGCAGCTCTCTGAAGGGCTTGATTGCGGAAATATCACCATGAAAACCAAGTCAAATGTAGAGGCGTGGAAAATCAGGCGAAAAAGTTTGGATTGAAATATCTCAACAACCAGTTGCCGCTTATGATTTTTGTTCTCAGCTGTTGATAGGTATTGGACAGACCTTTCTTTTGATGTACATATCGATGGGTTTGGGAAACATTTTTGAAAATGTAATTTTTTTTCTCAAGGGGTTAACCTTGATTTTTTTCAAAAATGTGAAAAAAATTGATGTCAAGAATTATACAACGAATTGTACACCAATGGGAAGGCGTGCGAGATCCCTTTCGAGCAGTGGCAGCCGCAGCTCTTTGGGGGGTTTGATTTCGGAGATATCACCATGAAAACCAAGTCAAATGTAGAGGCGTGGAAAATCATGCGAAAAACTTTGGATGGAAATATCTCAAGAGCCAGTTGCCGCTGATGATTTTTGTTCTTAGCTGTGGATAGGTATTGAACAGACCTTTCTTTTGATGTACATATCGATGGGTTTGGGGAACATTTTAGAAAATGTAATTTTTTTTCTCAAGGGGTTAGCTTTGATTTTTTTCAAAAATGTCGAAAAAAGTGATGTCAAGAATTGTACAACAAATTGTACACCAATGGGAAGGTCTGTGAAATCTCTTTTGAGCACTGACAGCCGCAGCTCTCTGAAGGGCTTGATTGCGGAAATATCACCATGAAAACCAAGTCAAATGTAGAGGCGTGGAAAATCAGGCGAAAAAGTTTGGATTGAAATATCTCAACAACCAGTTGCCACTTATGATTTTTGTTCTCAGCTGTTGATAGGTATTGGACAGACCTTTCTTTTGATGTACATATCGATGGGTTTGGGAAACATTTTTGAAAATGTAATTTTTTTTCTCAAGGGGTTAACCTTGATTTTTTTTCAAAAATGTGAAAAAAATTGATGTCAAGAATTATACAACGAATTGTACACCAATGGGAAGGCGTGCGAGATCCCTTTCGAGCAGTGGCAGCCGCAGCTCTTTGGGGGGTTTGATTTCGGAGATATCACCATGAAAACCAAGTCAAATGTAGAGGCGTGGAAAATCATGCGAAAAACTTTGGATGGAAATATCTCAAGAGCCAGTTGTCCCTGATGATTTTTGTTCTCAGCTGTGCATAGGTATTGAATAGACCTTTCTTTTGATGTACATATCGATGGGTTTGGGGAACATTTTTGAAAATGTAATTTTTTTTCTCAAGGGGTTAACCTTGATTTTTTTCAAAAATGTCGAAAAAAGTGATGTCAAGAATTGTACAACAAATTGTACACCAATGGGAAGGCGTGCGAAATCCCTTTCGAGCCCTGGCAGCCGCAGCTCTTTGGAGGGCTTGATTTCGGAGATATCACCATGAAAACCAAGTCAAATGTAGAGGCGTGGAAAATCATGCGAAAAATTTTGGATGGAAATATCTCAACAACCAGTTACCGCTCATGATTTTTGTTCTTAGCTGTGGATAGGTATTGGACAGACCTTTCTTTTGATGTACATATCGATGGGTTTGAGGAACATTTTTCAAAATGTAATTGTTTTTCTCAAGGGGTTAACCTTGATTTTTTTCAAAAATGTGAAAAAAATTGATGTCAAGAATTGTACAACGAATTGTACACCAATGGGAAGGCGTGCGAGATCCCTTTCGAGCAGTGGCAGCCGCAGCTCTTTGGGGGGTTTGATTTCGGAGATATCACCATGAAAACCAAGTCAAATGTAGAGGCGTGGAAAATCATGCGAAAAACTTTGGATGGAAATATCTCAAGAGCCAGTTGTCCCTGATGATTTTTGTTCTCAGCTGTGCATAGGTATTGAATAGACCTTTCTTTTGATGTACATATCGATGGGTTTGGGGAACATTTTTGAAAATGTAATTTTTTTTCTCAAGGGGTTAACCTTGATTTTTTTCAAAAATGTCGAAAAAAGTGATGTCAAGAATTGTACAACAAATTGTACACCAATGGGAAGGCGTGCGAAATCCCTTTCGAGCCCTGGCAGCCGCAGCTCTTTGGAGGGCTTGATTTCGGAGATATCACCATGAAAACCAAGTCAAATGTAGAGGCGTGGAAAATCATGCGAAAAATTTTGGATTGAAATATCTCAACAACGAGTTGCCGCTGATGATTTTTGTTCTCAGCTGTGGATATGTATTGAACAGACCTTTCTTTTGATGTACATATTGATGGGTTTGGGGACCATTTTTGAAAATGTAATTTTTTTTCTCTAGGGGTTAGCCTTGATTTTTTTCAAAAATGTCGAAAAAAGTGATGTCAAGAATTGTACAACAAATTGTACACCAATGGGAAGTTCTGTGAAATCTCTTTTGAGCACTGACAGCCGCAGCTCTTTGGGGGGCTTGATTGCGGAGATATCACCATGAAAACCAAGTCAAATGTAGAGGCGTGGAAAATCATGCGAAAAAATTTGGATTGAAATATCTCAACAACGAGTTGCCGCTTATGATTTTTGTTCTCAGCTGTTGATAGGTATTGGACAGACCTTTCTTTTGATGTACATATCGATGGGTTTGGGGAACATTTTTCAAAATGTAATTTTTTTTCTTGATTTTTTTCAAAAATGTCGAAAAAAGTGATGTCAAGAATTGTACAACAAATTGTACACCAATGGGAAGGCGTGCGAAATCCCTTTCGAGCACTGGCAGCCGCAGCTCTTTGGAGGGCTTGATTTCGGAGATATCACCATGAAAACCAAGTCAAATGTAGAGGCGTGGAAAATCATGCGAAAATCTTTGGATGGAAATATCTCAAGAACCAGTTGCCGCTGATGACTTTTGTTCTTAGCTGTTGATAGGTATTGAACAGACCTTTCTTTTAATGTACATATGGATGGGTTTGGTGAACATTTTTGAAAATGTAATTTTTTTTCTCAAGGGGTTAGCCTTGATTTTTTTCAAAAATGTCGAAAAAAGTGATGTCAAGAATTGTACAACAAAATTGTACACCAATGGGAAGTTCTGTGAAATCTCTTTTGAGCACTGACAGCCGCAGCTCTTTGGGGGGCTTGATTGCGGAGATATCACCATGAAAACCAAGTCAAATGTAGAGGCTTGGAAAATCATGCGAAAATCTTTGGATGGAAATATCTCAAGAACCAGTTGCCGCTGATGATTTTTGTTCTTAGCTGTGGAAAGGTATTGAACAGACCTTTCTTTTGATGTACATATCGATGGGTTTGGTGAACATTTTTGAAAATGTAATTTTTTTTCTCAAGGGGTTAGCCTTGATTTTTTTCAAAAATGTCCAAAAAAGTGATTTCAAGAATTGTACAACAAATTGTACACCAATGGGAAGGCGTGCGAAATCCCTTTCGAGCACTGGCAGCCGCAGCTCTTTGGAGGGCTTGATTTCGGAGATATCACCATGAATACCAAGTCAAATGTAGAGGCTTGGAAAATCATGCGAAAATCTTTGGATGGAAATATCTCAAGAACCAGTTGCCGCTGATGATTTTTGTTCTTAGCTGTGGATAGGTATTGAACAGACCTTTCTTTTGATGTACATATCGATGGGTTTGGTGAACATTTTTGAAAATGTAATTTCTTTTCTCAAGGGGTTAGCCTTGATTTTTTTCAAAAATGTCCAAAAAAGTGATGTCAAGAATTGTACAACAAATTGTACACCAATGGGAAGGTCTGTGAAATCTCTTTTGAGCACCGACAGCCGCAGCTCTTTGGGGGGCTTGATTGCGGAGATATCACCATGAAAACCAAGTCAAATGTAGAGGCGTGGAAAATCGTGCGAAAAATTTTGGATTGAAATATCTCAACAACCAGTCACCGCTTATGATTTTTGTTCTCAGCTGTTGATAGGTATTGAACAGACCTTTCTTTTGATGTACATATTGATGGGTTTGGGGACCATTTTTGAAAATGTAATTTTTTTTCTCAAGGGGTTAGCCTTGATTTTTTTCAAAAATGTCGAAAAAAGTGATGTCAAGAATTGTACAACAAATTGTACACCAATGGAAAGGCGTGAGAAATCCCTTTCGAGCACTGGCAGCCGCAGCTCTTTGGAGGGCTTGATTTCGGAGATATCACCATGAAAACCAAGTCAAATGTAGAGGCGTGGAAAATCATGCGAAAAACTTTGGATGGAAATATCTCAACAACCAGTTGCCGCTGATGATTTTTGTTCTTAGCTGTGGATAGGTATTGAACAGACCTTTCTTTTGATGTACATATCGATGGGTTTGGGGAACATTTTATAAAATGTAATTTTTTTTCTCAAGGGCTTAGCCTTGATTTTTTTCAGAAATGTCGAAAAAAGTGATGTCAAGAATTGTACAACAAATTGTACACCAATGGGAAGGTCTGTGAAATCTCTTTTGAGTACTGACAGCCGCAGCTCTTTGGGGGGCTTGATTGCGGAGACATCACCATGAAAACCAAGTCAAATGTAGAGGCGTGGAAAATCATGCGAACAAATTTGGATTGAGATATCTCAACAACCAGTTGCCGCTGATGATTTTTGTTCTTAGCTGTGGATAGGTATTGAACAGACCTTTCTTTTGATGTACATATCGATGGGTTTGGGGAACATTTTTGAAAATGTAATTTTTTTTTCTCAAGGGGTTAGCCTTGATTTTTTTCAAAAATGTCGAAAAAAGTGATGTCAAGAATTGTACAACAAATTGTACACCAATGGGAAGGTCTGTGAAATCTCTTTTGAGCACTGACAGCCGCAGCTCTCTGGGGGGCTTGATTGCGGAAATATCACCATGAAAGCCAAGTCAAATGTAGAGGCGTGGAAAATCATGCGAAAAAATTTGGATTGAAATATCTCAACAACCAGTTGCCGCTTATGATTTTTGTTCTCAGCTGTTGATAGGTATTGGACAGACCTTTCTTTTGATGTACATATCGATGGGTTTGGGAAACATTTTTGAAAATGTAATTTTTTTTCTCAAGGGGTTAACCTTGATTTTTTTTCAAAAATGTCGAAAAAAGTGATGTCAAGAATTGTACAACAAATTGTACACGTATGGGAAGGCGTGCGAAATCCCTTTCGAGCACTGGCAGCCGCAGCTCTTTGGAGGGCTTGATTTCGGAGATATCACCATGAAAACCAAGTCAAATGTAGAGGCGTGGAAAATCATGCGAAAAATTTTGGATTGAAATATCTCAACAACGAGTTGCCGCTGATGATTTTTGTTCTAAGCTGTGGATATGTATTGGACAGACCTTTCTTTTGATGTACATATCGATGGGTTTGGGGAACATTTTTCAAAATGTAATTTTTTTTCTCAAGGGGCTAACCTTGATTTTTTTCAAAAATGTCGAAAAAAGTGATGTCAAGAATTGTACAACAAATTGTACACCAATGGGAAGGCGTGCGAAATCCCTTTCGAGCACTGGCAGCCGCAGCTCTTTGGAGGGCTTGATTTCGGAGATATCACCATGAAAACCAAGTCAAATGTAGAGGCGTGGAAAATCATGCGAAAATCTTTGGATGGAAATATCTCAAGAACCAGTTGCCGCTGATGATTTTTGTTCTTAGCTGCGGATAGGTATTGAACAGACCTTTCTTTTGATGTACATATCGATGGGTTTGGGGAACATTTTAGAAAATGTAATTTTTTTTCTCAAGGGCTTAGCCTTGATTTTTTTCAAAAATGTCGAAAAAAGTGATGTCAAGAATTGTACAACAAATTGTACACCAATGGGAAGGTCTGTGAAATCTCTTTTGAGTACTGACAGCCGCAGCTCTTTGGGGGGCTTGATTGCGGAGATATCACCATGAAAACCAAGTCAAATGTAGAGGCGTGGAAAATCATGCGAACAAATTTGGATTGAGATATCTCAACAACCAGTTGCCGCTGATGATTTTTGTTCTTAGCTGTGGATAGGTATTGAACAGACCTTTCTTTTGATGTACATATCGATGGGTTTGGGGAACATTTTTGAAAATGTAATTTTTTTTCTCAAGGGTTAGCCTTGATTTTTTTCAAAATGTCGAAAAAAGTGATGTCAAGAATTGTACAACAAATTGTACACCAATGGGAAGGTCTGTGAAATCTCTTTTGAGCACTGACAGCCGCAGCTCTCTGGGGGGCTTGATTGCGGAAATATCACCATGAAAACCAAGTCAAATGTAGAGGCGTGGAAAATCATGCGAAAAAATTTGGATTGAAATATCTCAACAACCAGTTGCCGCTTATGATTTTTGTTCTCAGCTGTTGATAAGTATTGGACAGACCTTTCTTTTGATGTACATATCGATGGGTTTGGGAAACATTTTTGAAAATGTAATTTTTTTTCTCAAGGGGTTAACCTTGATTTTTTTCAAAAATGTCGAAAAAATTGATGTCAAGAATTGTACAACGAATTGTACACCAATGGGAAGGCGTGCGAGATCCCTTTCGAGCAGTGGCAGCCGCAGCTCTTTGGGGGGTTTGATATCGGAGATATCACCATGAAAACCAAGTCAAATGTAGAGGCGTGGAAAATCATGCGAAAAACTTTGGATGGAAATATCTCAAGAGCCAGTTGCCGGTGATGATTTTTGTTCTTATCTGTGGATAGGTATTGAACAGACCTTTCTTTTGATGCACATATCGATGGGTTTGGGGAACATTTTAGAAAATGTAATTTTTTTTCTCAAGGGGTTAGCCTTGATTTTTTTCAAAAATGTCGAAAAAAGTGATGTCAAGAATTGTACAACAAATTGTACACCAATGGGAAGGTCTGTGAAATCTCTTTTGAGTACTGACAGCCGCAGCTCTTTGGGGGGCTTGATTGCGGAGATATCACCATGAAAACCAAGTCAAATGTAGAGGCGTTGAAAATCATGCGAAAAATTTGGATGGAAATATCTCAACAACCAGTTGTCCCTGATGATTTTTGTTCTCGGCTGTGCATAGGTATTGAATAGACCTTTCTTTTGATGTACATATCGATGGGTTTGGTGAACATTTTTGAAAATGTAATTTTTTTTCTCAAAGGGCTAACCTTGATTTTTTTCAAAAATGTCGAAAAAAGTGATGTCAAGAATTGTACAACAAATTGTACACCAATGGGAAGGCGTGCGAAATCCCTTTCGAGCACTGGCAGCCGCAGCTCTTTGGAGGGCTTGATTTCGGAGATATCACCATGAAAACCAAGTCAAATGTAGAGGCGCGGAAAATCATGCGAAAATCTTTGGATGGAAATATCTCAAGAACCAGTTGCCGCTGATGATTTTTGTTCTTAGCTGTGGATAGGTATTGAACAGACCTTTCTTTTGATGTACATATCGATGGGTTTGAGGAACATTTTTCAAAATGTAATTTTTTTTTCTCAAGGGGTTAACCTTGATTTTTTTTTAAAAATGTGAAAAAAATTGATGTCAAGAATTGTAATTTTGATGTACATATCGATGGGTTTGGGGAACATTTTTCAAAATGTAATTTTTTTTCTCAAGGGGCTAACCTTGATTTTTTTCAAAAATGTCGAAAAAAGTGATGTCAAGAATTGTACAACAAATTGTACACCAATGGGAAGGTCTGTGAAATCTCTTTTGAGTACTGACAGCCGCAGCTCTTTGGGGGGCTTGATTGCGGAGATATCACCATGAAAACCAAGTCAAATGTAGAGGCGTTGAAAATCATGCGAAAAATTTGGATGGAAATATCTCAACAACCAGTTGTCCCTGATGATTTTTGTTCTCGGCTGTGCATAGGTATTGAATAGACCTTTCTTTTGATGTACATATCGATGGGTTTGGTGAACATTTTTGAAAATGTAATTTTTTTTCTCAAGGGGTTAGCCTTGATTTTTTTCAAAAATGTCGAAAAAAGTGATGTCAAGAATTGTACAACAAAATTGTACACCAATGGGAAGTTCTGTGAAATCTCTTTTGAGCACTGACAGCCGCAGCTCTTTGGGGGGCTTGATTGCGGAGATATCACCATGAAAACCAAGTCAAATGTAGAGGCGTGGAAAATCATGCGAAAAACTTTGGATGGAAATATCTCAAGAGCCAGTTGCCGCTGATGATTTTTGTTCTTAGCTGTGGATAGGTATTGAACAGACCTTTCTTTTGATGCACATATCGATGGGTTTGGGGAACATTTTAGAAAATGTAATTTTTTTTCTCAAGGGGTTAACCTTGATTTTTTTCAAAAATGTCGAAAAAAGTGATGTCAAGAATTGTACAACAAATTGTACACCAATGGGAAGGCGTGCGAAATCCCTTTCGAGCACTGGCAGCCGCAGCTCTTTGGAGGGCTTGATTTCGGAGATATCACCATGAAAACCAAGTCAAATGTAGAGGCGTGGAAAATCATGCGAAAAATTTTGGATTGAAATATCTCAACAACGAGTTGCCGCTGATGATTTTTGTTCTCAGCTGTGGATATGTATTGAACAGACCTTTCTTTTGATGTACATATTGATGGGTTTGGGGACCATTTTTGAAAATGTAATTTTTTTTCTCAAGGGGTTAGCCTTGATTTTTTTCAAAAATGTCGAAAAAAGTGATGTCAAGAATTGTACAACAAATTGTACACCAATGGGAAGTTCTGTGAAATCTCTTTTGAGCACTGACAGCCGCAGCTCTTTGGGGGGCTTGATTGCGGAGATATCACCATGAAAACCAAGTCAAATGTAGAGGCGTGGAAAATCATGCGAAAAAATTTGGATTGAAATATCTCAACAACCAGTTGCCGCTTATGATTTTTGTTCTCAGCTGTTGATAGGTATTGGACAGACCTTTCTTTTGATGTACATATCGATGGGTTTGGGGAACATTTTTCAAAATGTAATTTTTTTTCTCAAGGGGTTAACCTTGATTTTTTTCAAAAATGTCGAAAAAAGTGATGTCAAGAATTGTACAACAAATTGTACACCAATGGGAAGGCGTGCGAAATCCCTTTCGAGCACTGGCAGCCGCAGCTCTTTGGAGGGCTTGATTTCGGAGATATCACCATGAAAACCAAGTCAAATGTAGAGGCGTGGAAAATCATGCGAAAAAATTTGGATTGAAATATCTCAACAACCAGTTGCCGCTTATGATTTTTGTTCTCAGCTGTTGATAGGTATTGGACAGACCTTTCTTTTGATGTACATATCGATGGGTTTGGGGAACATTTTTCAAAATGTAATTTTTTTTCTCAAGGGGTTAACCTTGATTTTTTTCAAAAATGTCGAAAAAAGTGATGTCAAGAATTGTACAACAAATTGTACACCAATGGGAAGGCGTGCGAAATCCCTTTCGAGCACTGGCAGCCGCAGCTCTTTGGAGGGCTTGATTTCGGAGATATCACCATGAAAACCAAGTCAAATGTAGAGGCGCGGAAAATCATGCGAAAATCTTTGGATGGAAATATCTCAAGAACCAGTTGCCGCTGATGATTTTTGTTCTTAGCTGTGGATAGGTATTGAACAGACCTTTCTTTTGATGTACATATCGATGGGTTTGAGGAACATTTTTCAAAATGTAATTTTTTTTCTCAAGGGGTTAACCTTGATTTTTTTTTAAAAATGTAAAAAAAATTGATGTCAAGAATTGTACAACGAATTGTACACCAATGGGAAGGCGTGCGAGATCCCTTTCGAGCAGTGGCAGCCGCAGCTCTTTGGAGGGCTTGATTTCGGAGATATCACCATGAAAACCAAGTCAAATGTAGAGGCGTGGAAAATCATGCGAACAAATTTGGATTGAGATATCTCAACAACCAGTTGCCGCTGATGATTTTTGTTCTTAGCTGATTGAAATATCTCAACAACCAGTTGCCGATGATGATTTTTGTTCTCAGCTGTTGATAGGTGTTGGGCAGACTTTTCTTTTGATGTACATATCGATCGGTTTGTGGAACATTTTTGAAAATGTAATTTTTTTTCTCAAGGGGTTAACCTTGATTTTTTTCAAAAATGTCGAAAAAAGTGATTTCAAGAATTGTACAACAAATTGTACACCAATGGGAAGGCGTGCGAGATCCCTTTCGAGCACTGGCAGCCGCAGCTCTTTGGAGGGCTTGATTTCGGAGATATCACCATGAAAACCAAGTCAAATGTAGAGGCGTGGAAAATCATGCGAAAAACTTTGGATGGAAATATCTCAACAACCAGTTGCCGCTGATGATTTTTGTTCTTAGCTGTGGATAGGTATTGAACAGACCTTTCTTTTGATGTACATATCGATGGGTTTGGGGAACATTTTAGAAAATGTAATTTTTTTCTCAAGGGCTTAGCCTTGATTTTTTTCAAAAATGTCGAAAAAGGTGATGTCAAGAATTGTACAACAAATTGTACACCAATGGGAAGGTCTGTGAAATCTCTTTTGAGTACTGACAGCCGCAGCTCTTTGGGGGGCTTGATTGCGGAGATATCACCATGAAAACCAAGTCAAATGTAGAGGCGTGGAAAATCATGCGAACAAATTTGGAGTGAGATGTCTCAACAACCAGTTGCCGCTGATGATTTTTGTTCTTAGCTGTGGATAGGTATTGAACAGACCTTTCTTTTGATGTACATATCGATGGGTTTGGGGAACATTTTTGAAAATGTAATTTTTTTTCTCAAGGGGTTAACCTTGATTTTTTTCAAAAATGTCGAAAAAAGTGATGTCAAGAATTGTACAACAAATTGTACACCTATGGGAAGGCGTGCGAAATCCCTTTCGAGCACTGGCAGCCGCAGCTCTTTGGAGGGCTTGATTTCGGAGATATCACCATGAAAACCAAATCAAATGTAGAGGCGTGGAAAATCATGCGAAAAACTTTGGATGGAAATATCTCAACAACCAGTTGCCGCTGATGATTTTTGTTCTTAGCTGTGGATAGGTATTGAACAGACCTTTCTTTTGATGTACATATCGATGGGTTTGGGGAACATTTTAGAAAATGTAATTTTTTTTCTCAAGGGCTTAGCCTTGATGTTTTTCAAAAATGTCGAAAAAAGTGATGTCAAGAATTGTACAACAAATTGTACACCAATGAGAAGGTCTGTGAAATCTCTTTTGAGTACTGACAGCCGCAGCTCTTTGGGGGCCTTGATTGCGGAGATATCACCATGAAAACCAAGTCAAATGTAGAGGCGTGGAAAATCATGCGAACAAATTTGGATTGAGATATCTCAACAACCAGTTGCCGCTCAACAACCAGTTGCCGCTGATTTTTGTTCTTAGCTGTGGATAGGTATTGAACAGACCTTTCTTTTGATGTACATATCGATGGGTTTGGGGAACATTTTTGAAAATGTAATTTTTTTTCTCAAGGGGTTAGCCTTGATTTTTTTCAAAAATGTCGAAAAAAGTGATGTCAAGAATTGTACAACAAATTGTACACCAATGGGAAGGTCTGTGAAATCTCTTTTGAGCACTGACAGCCGCAGCTCTCTGGGGGGCTTGATTGCGGAAATATCACCATGAAAACCAAGTCAAATGTAGAGGCGTGGAAAATCATGCGAAAAAATTTGGATTGAAATATCTCAACAACCAGTTGCCGCTTATGATTTTTGTTCTCAGCTGTTGATAGGTATTGGACAGACCTTTCTTTTGATGTACATATCGATGGGTTTGGGAAACATTTTTGAAAATGTAATTTTTTTTCTCAAGGGGTTAACCTTGATTTTTTTCAAAAATGTCGAAAAAATTGATGTCAAGAATTGTACACCAATGGAAAGGCGTGCGAAATCCCTTTCGAACACTGGCAGCCGCAGCTCTTTGGAGGGCATGATTTCGGAAATATCACCATGAAAACCAAGTCAAATGTAGAGGCGTGGAAAATCATGTGAAAAATTTTGGATGGAAATATCTCAACAACCAGTTACCGCTCATAATTTTTGTCCTTAGCTGTGGATAGGTATTGGACAGACCTTTCTTTTGATGTACATATCGATGGGTTTGAGGAACATTTTTCAAAATGTAATTGTTTTTCTCAAGGGAATAACCTTGATTTTTTTCAAAAATGTGAAAAAAATTGATGTCAAGAATTGTACAACGAATTGTACACCAATGGGAAGGCGTGCGAGATCCCTTTCGAGCAGTGGCAGCCGCAGCTCTTTGGGGGGTTTGATTTCGGAGATATCACCATGAAAACCAAGTCAAATGTAGAGGCGTGGAAAATCATGCGAAAAACTTTGGATGGAAATATCTCAAGAGCCAGTTGCCGGTGATGATTTTTGTTCTTAGCTGTGGATAGGTATTGAACAGACCTTTCTTTTGATGCACATATCGATGGGTTTGGGGAACATTTTAGAAAATGTAATTTTTTTTCTCAAGGGGTTAGCCTTGATTTTTTTCAAAAATGTCGAAAAAAGTGATGTCAAGAATTGTACAACAAATTGTACACCAATGGGAAGGTCTGTGAAATCTCTTTTGAGTACTGACAGCCACAGCTCTTTGGGGGGCTTGATTGCGGAGATATCACCATGAAAACCAAGTCAAATGTAGAGGCGTTGAAAATCATGCGAAAAATTTGGATGGAAATATCTCAACAACCAGTTGCCCCTGATGATTTTTGTTCTCAGCTGTGCATAGGTATTGAATAGACCTTTCTTTTGATGTACATATCGATGGGTTTGGGGAACATTTTTGAAAATGTAATTTTTTTTCTCAAGGGGTTAACCTTGATTTTTTTCAAAAATGTCGAAAAAAGTGATGTCAAGAATTGTACAACAAATTGTACACCTATGGGAAGGCGTGCGAAATCCCTTTCGAGCACTGGCAGCCGCAGCTCTTTGGAGGGCTTGATTTCGGAGATATCACCATGAAAACCAAGTCAAATGTAGAGGCGTTGAAAATCATGCGAAAATCTTTGGATGGAAATATTTCAAGAACCAGTTGCCGCTGATGATTTTTGTTCTTAGCTGTTGATAGGTATTGAACAGACCTTTCTTTTGATGTACATATCGATGGGTTTGAGGAACATTTTTGAAAATGTAATTTTTTTTCTCAAGGGGTTAACCTTGATTTTTTTCAAAAATGTCGAAAAAAGTGATGTCAAGAATTGTACAACAAATTGTACACCAATGGGAAGGCGTGCGAAATCCCTTTCGAGCACTGGCAGCCGCAGCTCTTTGGAGGGCTTGATTTCGGAGATATCACCATGAAAACCAAGTCAAATGTAGAGGCGCGGAAAATCATGCGAAAATCTTTGGATGGAAATATCTCAAGAACCAGTTGCCGCTGATGATTTTTGTTCTTAGCTGATTGAAATATCTCAACAACCAGTTGCCGATGATGATTTTTGTTCTCAGCTGTTGATAGGTGTTGGGCAGACTTTTCTTTTGATGTACATATCGATCGGTTTGGGGAACATTTTTGAAAATGTAATTTTTTTTCTCAAGGGGTTAACCTTGATTTTTTTCAAAAATGTCGAAAAAAGTGATTTCAAGAATTGTACAACAAATTGTACACCAATGGGAAGGCGTGCGAGATCCCTTTCGAGCACTGGCAGCCGCAGCTCTTTGGAGGGCTTGATTTCGGAGATATCACCATGAAAACCAAGTCAAATGTAGAGGCGTGGAAAATCATGCGAAAAACTTTGGATGGAAATATCTCAACAACCAGTTGCCGCTGATGATTTTTGTTCTTAGCTGTGGATAGGTATTGAACAGACCTTTCTTTTGATGTACATATTGATGGGTTTGGGGACCATTTTTGAAAATGTAATTTTTTTTCTCAAGGGTTAGCCTTGATTTTTTTCAAAAATGTCGAAAAAAGTGATGTCAAGAATTGTACAACAAATTGTACACCAATGGGAAGGTCTGTGAAATCTCTTTTGAGTACTGACAGCCGCAGCTCTTTGGGGGGCTTGATTGCGGAGATATCACCATGAAAACCAAGTCAAATGTAGAGGCGTGGAAAATCATGCGAACAAATTTGGATGGAAATATCTCAACAACCAGTTGCCGCTGATGATTTTTGTTCTTAGCTGTGGATAGGTATTGAACAGAGCTTTCTTTTGATGTACATATCGATGGGTTTGGGGAACATTTTAGAAAATGTTATTTTTTTTCTCAAGGGCTTAGCCTTGATTTTTTTCAAAAATGTCGAAAAAAGTGATGTCAAGAATTGTACAACAAATTGTACACCAATGGGAAGGTCTGTGAAATTTCTTTTGAGTACTGACAGCCGCAGCTCTTTGGGGGCCTTGATTGCGGAGATATCACCATGAAAACCAAGTCAAATGTAGAGGCGTGGAAAATCATGCGAACAAATTTGGATTGAGATATATCAACAACCAGTTGCCGCTGATGATTTTTGTTCTTAGCCGTGGATAGGTATTGAACAGACCTTTCTTTTGATGTACATATCGATGGGTTTGGGGAACATTTTTGAAAATGTAATTTTTTTTCTCAAGGGGTTAGCCTTGATTTTTTTCAAAAATGTCGAAAAAAGTGAAGTACAAGAATTGTACTACAAATTGTACACCAATGGGAAGGTCTGTGAAATCTCTTTTGAGCACTGACAGCCGCAGCTCTCTGGGGGGCTTGATTGCGGAAATATCACCATGAAAACCAAGTCAAATGTAGAGGCGTGGAAAATCATGCGAAAAAATTTGGATTGAAATATCTCAACAACCAGTTGCCGCTTATGATTTTTGTTCTCAGCTGTTGATAGGTATTGGACAGACCTTTCTTTTGATGTACATATCGATGGGTTTGGGAAACATTTTTGAAAATGTAATTTTTTTTCTCAAGGGGTTAACCTTGATTTTTTTCAAAAATGTCGAAAAAATTGATGTCAAGAATTGTACACCAATGGAAAGGCGTGCGAAATCCCTTTCGAGCACTGGCAGCCGCAGCTCTTTGGAGGGCATGATTTCGGAGATATCACCATGAAAACCAAGTCAAATGTAGAGGCGTGGAAAATCATGCGAAAAATTTTGGATGGAAATATCTCAACAACCAGTTACCGCTCATAATTTTTGTTCTTAGCTGTGGATAGGTATTGGACAGACCTTTCTTTTGATGTACATATCGATGGGTTTGAGGAACATTTTTCAAAATGTAATTGTTTTTCTCAAGGGGTTAACCTTGATTTTTTTCAAAAATGTGAAAAAAATTGATGTCAAGAATTGTACAACGAATTGTACACCAATGGGAAGGCGTGCGAGATCCCTTTCGAGCAGTGGCAGCCGCAGCTCTTTGGGGGGTTTGATTTCGGAGATATCACCATGAAAACCAAGTCAAATGTAGAGGCGTGGAAAATCATGCGAAAATCTTTGGATGGAAATATTTCAAGAACCAGTTGCCGCTGATGATTTTTGTTCTTAGCTGTTGATAGGTATTGAACAGACCTTTCTTTTGATGTACATATCGATGGGTTTGAGGAACATTTTTGAAAATGTAATTTTTTTTCTCAAGGGGCTAACCTTGATTTTTTTCAAAAATGTCGAAAAAAGTGATGTCAAGAATTGTACAACAAATTGTACACCAATGGGAAGGCGTGCGAAATCCCTTTCGAGCACTGGCAGCCGCAGCTCTTTGGAGGGCTTGATTTCGGAGATATCACCATGAAAACCAAGTCAAATGTAGAGGCTTTGAAAATCATGCGAAAATCTTTGGATGGAAATATCTCAAGAACCAGTTGCCGCTGATGATTTTTGTTCTTAGCTGTTGATAGGTATTGAACAGACCTTTCTTTTGATGTACATATCGATGGGTTTGGGGAACATTTTTCAAAATGTAATTTTTTTTCTCAAGGGGTTAGCCTTGATTTTTTTCAAAAATGTCGAAAAAAGTGATGTCAAGAATTGTACAACAAATTGTACACCAATGGGAAGGTCTGTGAAATCTCTTTTGAGCACTGACAACCGCAGCTCTCTGGGGGGCTTGATTGCGGAAATATCACCATGAAAACCAAGTCAAATGTAGAGGCGTGGAAAATCATGCGAAAAAATTTGGATTGAAATATCTCAACAACCAGTTGCCGCTTATGATTTTTGTTCTCAGCTGTTGATAGCTATTGGACAGACCTTTCTTTTGATGTACATATCGATGGGTTTGAGGAACATTTTTCAAAATGTAATTTTTTTTCTCAAGGGGTTAGCCTTGATTTTTTTCAAAAATGTCGAAAAAAGTGATGTCAAGAATTGTACAACAAATTGTACACCAATGGGAAGGTCTGTGAAATCTCTTTTGAGTACTGACAGCCGCAGCTCTTTGGGGGGCTTGATTGCGGAGATATCACCATGAAAACCAAGTCAAATGTAGAGGCGTGGAAAATCATGCGAACAAATTTGGATTGAGATATCTCAACAACCAGTTGCCGCTGATGATTTTTGTTCTTAGCTGTGGATAGGTATTGAACAGACCTTTCTTTTGATGCACATATCGATGGGTTTGGGGAACATTTTAGAAAATGTAATTTTTTTTCTCAAGGGGTTAGCCTTGATTTTTTTCAAAAATGTCGAAAAAAGTGATGTCAAGAATTGTAAAACAAATTGTACACCAATGGGAAGGTCTGTGAAATCTCTTTTGAGTACTGACAGCCGCAGCTCTTTGGGGGGCTTGATTGCGGAGATATCACCATGAAAACCAAGTCAAATGTAGAGGCGTTGAAAATCATGCGAAAAATTTGGATGGAAATATCTCAACAACCAGTTGTCCCTGATGATTTTTGTTCTCGGCTGTGCATAGGTATTGAATAGACCTTTCTTTTGATGTACATATTGATGGGTTTGGGGACCATTTTTGAAAATGTAATTTTTTTTCTCAAGGGTTAGCCTTGATTTTTTTCAAAAATGTCGAAAAAAGTGATGTCAAGAATTGTACAACAAATTGTACACCAATGGGAAGTTCTGTGAAATCTCTTTTGAGCACTGACAGCCGCAGTTCTTTGGGGGGCTTGATTGCGGAGATATCACCATGAAAACCAAGTCAAATGTAGAGGCGTGGAAAATCATGCGAAAAAATTTGGATTGAAATATCTCAACAACCAGTTGCCGCTTATGATTTTTGTTCTCAGCTGTTGATAGGTATTGGACAGACCTTTCTTTTGATGTACATATCGATGGGTTTGGGGAACATTTTTCAAAATGTAATTTTTTTTCTCAAGGGGTACCTTGATTTTTTTCAAAAATGTCGAAAAAAGTGATGTCAAGAATTGTACAACAAATTGTACACCAATGGGAAGGCGTGCGAAATCCCTTTCGAGCACTGGCAGCCGCAGCTCTTTGGAGGGCTTGATTTCGGAGATATCACCATGAAAACCAAGTCAAATGTAGAGGCGCGGAAAATCATGCGAAAATCTTTGGATGGAAATATCTCAAGAACCAGTTGCCGCTGATGATTTTTGTTCTTAGCTGTGGATGGGTATTGAACAGACCTTTCTTTTGATGTACATATCGATGGGTTTGGGGAACATTTTAGAAAATGTAATTTTTTTTCTCAAGGGGTTAGCCTTGATTTTTTTCAAAAATGTCGAAAAAAGTGATGTCAAGAATTGTACAACAAATTGTACACCAATGGGAAGGTCTGTGAAATCTCTTTTGAGTACTGACAGCCGCAGCTCTTTGGGGGGCTTGATTGCGGAGATATCACCATGAAAACCAAGTCAAATGTAGAGGCGTTGAAAATCATGCGAAAAATTTGGATGGAAATATCTCAACAACCTGTTGCCCCTGATGATTTTTGTTCTCAGCTGTGCATAGGTATTGAATAGACCTTTCTTTTGATGTACATATCGATGGGTTTGGCGAACATTTTTGAAAATGTAATTTTTTTTCTCAAGGGGTTAACCTTGATTTTTTTCAAAAATGTCGAAAAAAGTGATGTCAAGAATTGTACAACAAATTGTACACCTATGGGAAGGCGTGCGAAATCCCTTTCGAGCACTGGCAGCCGCAGCTCTTTGGAGGGCTTGATTTCGGAGATATCACCATGAAAACCAAGTCAAATGTAGAGGCGTGGAAAATCATGCGAAAAATTTGGATTGAAATATCTCAACAACGAGTTGCCGCTGATGATTTTTGTGCTAAGCTGTGGATATGTATTGGACAGACCTTTCTTTTGATGTACATATCGATGGGTTTGGGGAACATTTTTCAAAATGTAATTTTTTTTCTCAAGGGTTAACCTTGATTTTTTTCAAAAATGTCGAAAAAAGTGATGTCAAGAATTGTACAACAAATTGTACACCAATGGGAAGGCGTGCGAAATCCCTTTCGAGCACTGGCAGCCGCAGCTCTATGGAGGGCTTGATTTCGGAGATATCACCATGAAAACCAAGTCAAATGTAGAGGCGTTGAAAATCATGCGAAAATCTTTGGATGGAAATATCTCAAGAACCAGTTGCCGCTGATGATTTTTGTTCTTAGCTGTTGATAGGTATTGAACAGACCTTTCTTTTGATGTACATATCGATGGGTTTGAGGAACATTTTTGAAAATGTAATTTTTTTTCTCAAGGGGTTAGCCTTGATTTTTTTCAAAAAAGTGATGTCAAGAATTGTACAACAAAATTGTACACCAATGGGAAGTTCTGTGAAATCTCTTTTGAGCACTGACAGCCGCAGCTCTTTGGGGGGCTTGATTGCGGAGATATCACCATGAAAACCAAGTCAAATGTAGAGGCGTGGAAAATCATGCGAAAAAATTTGGATTGAAATATCTCAACAACCAGTTGCCGATGATGATTTTTGTTCTCAGCTGTTGATAGGTGTTGGGCAGACTTTTCTTTTGATGTACATATCGATCGGTTTGGGGAACATTTTTGAAAATGTAATTTTTTTTCTCAAGGGGTTAACCTTGATTTTTTTCAAAAATGTCGAAAAAAGTGATGTCAAGAATTGTACAACAAATTGTACACCAATGGGAAGGCGTGCGAAATCCCTTTCGAGCACTGGCAGCCGCAGCTCTTTGGAGGGCTTGATTTCGGAGATATCACCATGAAAACCAAGTCAAATGTAGAGGCGTGGAAAATCATGCGAAAAACTTTGGATGGAAATATCTCAACAACCAGTTGCCGCTGATGATTTTTGTTCTTAGCTGTGGATAGGTATTGAACAGACCTTTCTTTTGATGTACATATCGATGGGTTTGGGGAACATTTTAGAAAATGTAATTTTTTTTCTCAAGGGCTTAGCCTTGATTTTTTTCAAAAATGTCGAAAAAAGTGATGTCAAGAATTGTACAACAAATTGTACACCAATGGGAAGGTCTGTGAAATCTCTTTTGAGTACTGACAGCCGCAGCTCTTTGGGGGGCTTGATTGCGGAGATATCACCATGAAAACCAAGTCAAATGTAGAGGCGTGGAAAATCATGCGAACAAATTTGGATTGAGATATCTCAACAACCAGTTGCCGCTGATGATTTTTGTTCTTAGCTGTGGATAGGTATTGAACAGACCTTTCTTTTGATGTACATATCGATGGGTTTGGGGAACATTTTTGAAAATGTAATTTTTTTTCTCAAGGGGTTAGCCTTGATTTTTTTCAAAAATGTCGAAAAAAGTGATGTCAAGAATTGTACAACAAATTGTACACCAATGGGAAGGTCTGTGAAATCTCTTTTGAGCACTGACAGCCGCAGCTCTCTGGGGGGCTTGATTGCGGAAATATCACCATGAAAACCAAGTCAAATGTAGAGGCGTGGAAAATCATGCGAAAAAATTTGGATTGAAATATCTCAACAACCAGTTGCCGCTTATGATTTTTGTTCTCAGCTGTTGATAGGTATTGGACAGACCTTTCTTTTGATGTACATATCGATGGGTTTGGGAAACATTTTTGAAAATGTAATTTTTTTTCTCAAGGGGTTAACCTTGATTTTTTTCAAAAATGTGAAAAAAATTGATGTCAAGAATTGTACAACGAATTGTACACCAATGGGAAGGCGTGCGAGATCCCTTTCGAGCAGTGGCAGCCGCAGCTCTTTGGGGGGTTTGATTTCGGAGATATCACCATGAAAACCAAGTCAAATGTAGAGGCGTGGAAAATCATGCGAAAAACTTTGGATGGAAATATCTCAAGAGCCAGTTGCCGGTGATGATTTTTGATCTTAGCTGTGGATAGGTATTGAACAGACCTTTCTTTTGATGCACATATCGATGGGTTTGGGGAACATTTTAGAAAATGTAATTTTTTTTCTCAAGGGGTTAGCCTTGATTTTTTTCAAAAATGTCGAAAAAAGTGATGTCAAGAATTGTACAACAAATTATACACCAATGGGAAGGTCTGTGAAATCTCTTTTGAGTACTGACAGCCGCAGCTCTTTGGGGGGCTTGATTGCGGAGATATCACCATGAAAACCAAGTCAAATGTAGAGGCGTTGAAAATCATGCGAAAAATTTGGATGGAAATATCTCAACAACCAGTTGCCCCTGATGATTTTTGTTCTCAGCTGTGCATAGGTATTGAATAGACCTTTCTTTTGATGTACATATCGATGGGTTTGGGGAACATTTTTGAAAATGTAATTTTTTTTCTCAAGGGGTTAACCTTGATTTTTTTCAAAAATGTCGAAAAAAGTGATGTCAAGAATTGTACAACAAATTGTACACGTATGGGAAGGCGTGCGAAATCCCTTTCGAGCACTGGCAGCCGCAGCTCTTTGGAGGGCTTGATTTCGGAGATATCACCATGAAAACCAAGTCAAATGTAGAGGCGTGGAAAATCATGCGAAAAATTTTGGATTGAAATATCTCAACAACGAGTTGCCGCTGATGATTTTTGTTCTAAGCTGTGGATATGTATTGGACAGACCTTTCTTTTGATGTACATATCGATGGGTTTGGGGAACATTTTTCAAAATGTAATTTTTTTTCTCAAGGGGTTAACCTTGATTTTTTTCAAAAATGTCGAAAAAAGTGATGTCAAGAATTGTACAACAAATTGTACACCAATGGGAAGGCGTGCGAAATCCCTTTCGAGCACTGGCAGCCGCAGCTCTTTGGAGGGCTTGATTTCGGAGATATCACCATGAAAACCAAGTCAAATGTAGAGGCGTGGAAAATCATGCGAACAAATTTGGATTGAGATATCTCAACAACCAGTTGCCGCTGATGATTTTTGTTCTTAGCTGTTGATAGGTATTGAACAGACCTTTCTTTTGATGTACATATCGATGGGTTTGAGGAACATTTTTGAAAATGTAATTTTTTTTCTCAAGGGGTTAGCCTTGATTTTTTTCAAAAATGTCGAAAAAAGTGATGTCAAGAATTGTACAACAAAATTGTACACCAATGGGAAGTTCTGTGAAATCTCTTTTGAGCACTGACAGCCGCAGCTCTTTGGGGGGCTTGATTGCGGAGATATCACCATGAAAACCAAGTCAAATGTAGAGGCGTGGAAAATCATGCGAAAAAATTTGGATTGAAATATCTCAACAACCAGTTGCCGATGATGATTTTTGTTCTCAGCTGTTGATAGGTGTTGGGCAGACTTTTCTTTTGATGTACATATCGATCGGTTTGGGGAACATTTTTGAAAATGTAATTTTTTTTCTCAAGGGGTTAACCTTGATTTTTTTCAAAAATGTCGAAAAAAGTGATGTCAAGAATTGTACAACAAATTGTACACCAATGGGAAGGCGTGCGAAATCCCTTTCGAGCACTGGCAGCCGCAGCTCTTTGGAGGGCTTGATTTCGGAGATATCACCATGAAAACCAAGTCAAATGTAGAGGCGTGGAAAATCATGCGAACAAATTTGGATTGAGATATCTCAACAACCAGTTGCCGCTGATGATTTTTGTTCTTAGCTGTGGATAGGTATTGAACAGACCTTTCTTTTGATGTACATATCGATGGGTTTGGGGAACATTTTTGAAAATGTAATTTTTTTTCTCAAGGGGTTAACCTTGATTTTTTTCAAAAATGTCGAAAAAATTGATGTCAAGAATTGTACAACAAATTGTACACCAATGGAAAGGCGTGCGAAATCCCTTTCGAGCACTGGCAGCCGCAGCTCTTTGGAGGGCTTGATTTCGGAGATATCACCATGAAAACCAAGTCAAATGTAGAGGCGTGGAAAATCATGCGAAAAATTTTGGATGGAAATATCTCAACAACCAGTTACCGCTCATGATTTTTGTTCTTAGCTGTGGATAGGTATTGGACAGACCTTTCTTTTGATGTACATATCGATGGGTTTGAGGAACATTTTTCAAAATGTAATTGTTTTTCTCAAGGGGTTAACCTTGATTTTTTTCAAATATGTGAAAAAAATTCATGTCAAGAATTGTACAACGAATTTTACACCAATGGGAAGGCGTGCGAGATCCCTTTCGAGCAGTGGCAGCCGCAGCTCTTTGGGGGGTTTGATTTCGGAGATATCACCATGAAAACCAAGTCAAATGTAGAGGCGTGGAAAATCATGCGAAAAACTATTGAACAGACCTTTCTTTTGATGCACATATCGATGGGTTTGGGGAACATTTTAGAAAATGTAATTTTTTTTCTCAAGGGGTTAGCCTTGATTTTTTTCAAAAATGTCGAAAAAAGTGATGTCAAGAATTGTACAACAAATTGTACACCAATGGGAAGGTCTGTGAAATCTCTTTTGAGTACTGACAGCCGCAGCTCTTTGGGGGGCTTGATTGCGGAGATATCACCATGAAAACCAAGTCAAATGTAGAGGCGTTGAAAATCATGCGAAAAATTTGGATGGAAATATCTCAACAACCAGTTGCCCCTGATGATTTTTGTTCTCAGCTGTGCATAGGTATTGAATAGACCTTTCTTTTGATGTACATATCGATGGGTTTGGGGAACATTTTTGAAAATGTAATTTTTTTTCTCAAGGGGTTGACCTTGATTTTTTTCAAAAATGTCGAAAAAAGTGATGTCAAGAATTGTACAACAAATTGTACACCAATGGGAAGGCGTGCGAAATCCCTTTCGAGCACTGGCAGCCGCAGCTCTTTGGAGGGCTTGATTTCGGAGATATCACCATGAAAACCAAGTCAAATGTAGAGGCGTGGAAAATCATGCGAATAATTTTGGATTGAAATATCTCAACAACGAGTTGCCGCTGATGATTTTTGTTCTCAGCTGTGGATATGTATTGGACAGACCTTTCTTTTGATGTACATATCGATGGGTTTGGGGAACATTTTTGAAAATGTAATTCTTTTTCTCAAGGGGTTGACCTTGATTTTTTTCAAAAATGTCGAAAAAAGTGATGTCAAGAATTGTACAACAAATTGTACACCAATGGGAAGGCGTGCGAAATCCCTTTCGAGCACTGGCAGCCGCAGCTCTTTGGAGGGCTTGATTTCGGAGATATCACCATGAAAACCAAGTCAAATGTAGAGGCGTTGAAAATCATGCGAAAATCTTTGGATAGAAATATCTCAAGAACCAGTTGCCGCTGATGATTTTTGTTCTCAGCTGTTGATAGGTATTGAACAGACCTTTCTTTTGATGTACATATCGATGGGTTTGAGGAACATTTTTGAAAATGTAATTTTTTTTCTCAAGGGGTTAGCCTTGATTTTTTTCAAAAATGTCGAAAAAAGTGATGTCAAGAATTGTACAACAAAATTGTACACCAATGGGAAGTTCTGTGAAATCTCTTTTGAGCACTGATAGCCGCAGCTCTTTGGGGGGCTTGATTGCGGAGATATCACCATGAAAACCAAGTCAAATGTAGAGGCGTGGAAAATCATGCGAAAAAATTTGGATTGAAATATCTCAACAACCAGTTGCCGATGATGATTTTTGTTCTCAGCTGTTGATAGGTGTTGGGCAGACTTTTCTTTTGATGTACATATCGATCGGTTTGGGGAACATTTTTGAAAATGTAATTCTTTTTCTCAAGGGGTTGACCTTGATTTTTTTCAAAAATGTCGAAAAAAGTGATGTCAAGAATTGTACAACAAATTGTACACCAATGGGAAGGTCTGTGAAATATCTTTTGAGCACCGACAGCCGCAGCTCTTTGGGGGGCTTGATTGCGGAGATATCACCATGAAAACCAAGTCAAATGTAGAGGCGTGGAAAATCGTGCGAAAAATTTTGGATTGAAATATCTCAACCACCAGTTGCCGCTGATGATTTTTGTTCTTAGCTGTGGATATGTATTGAACAGACCTTTCTTTTGATGTACACATCGATGGGTTTGGGGAACATTTTTGAAAATGTAATTTTTTTCTCAAGGGGTTAACCTTGATTTTTTTCAAAAATGTCGAAAAAATTGATGTCAAGAATTATACAACAAATTGTACACCAATGGGAAGGCGTGCGAAATCCCTTTCGAGCACCGACAGCCGCAGCTCTTTGGGGGGCTTGATTGCGGAGATATCACCATGAAAACCAAGTCAAATGTAGAGGCGTGGAAAATCGTGCGAAAAATTTTGGATTGAAATATCTCAACCACCAGTTGCCGCTGATGATTTTTGTTCTTAGCTGTGGATATGTATTGAACAGACCTTTCTTTTGATGTACACATCGATGGGTTTGGGGAACATTTTTGAAAATGTAATTTTTTTTCTCAAGGGGTTAACCTTGATTTTTTTCAAAAATGTCGAAAAAAGTGATGTCAAGAATTGTACAACAAATTGTACACCAATGGGAAGGCGTGCGAAATCCCTTTCGAGCACTGGCAGCCGCAGCTCCTTGGAGGGCTTGATTTCGGAGATATCACCATGAAAACCAAGTCAAATGTAGAGGCGTGGAAAATCATGCGAAAAATTTTGGATTGAAATATCCCAACAACGAGTTGCCGCTGATGATTTTTGTTCTAAGCTGTGGATATGTATTGGACAGACCTTTCTTTTGATGTACATATCGATGGGTTTGGGGAACATTTTTCAAAATGTAATTTTTTTTCTCAAGGGGTTAACCTTGATTTTTTTCAAAAATGTCGAAAAAAGTGATGTCAAGAATTGTACAACAAATTGTACACCAATGGGAAGGCGTGCGAAATCCCTTTCGAGCACTGGCAGCCGCAGCTCTTTGGAGGGCTTGATTTCGGAGATATCACCATGAAAACCAAGTCAAATGTAGAGGCGTTGAAAATCATGCGAAAATTTTTGGATGGAAATATCTCAAGAACCAGTTGCCGCTGATGATTTTTGTTCTTAGCTGTTGATAGGTATTGAACAGACCTTTCTTTTGATGTACATATCGATGGGTTTGAGGAACATTTTTGAAAATGTAATTTTTTTTCTCAAGGGGTTAGCCTTGATTTTTTTCAAAAAAGTGATGTCAAGAATTGTACAACAAAATTGTACACCAATGGGAAGTTCTGTGAAATCTCTTTTGAGCACTGACAGCCGCAGCTCTTTGGGGGGCTTGATTGCGGAGATATCACCATGAAAACCAAGTCAAATGTAGAGGCGTGGAAACTCATGCGAAAAAATTTGGATTGAAATATCTCAACAACCAGTTGCCGATGATGATTTTTGTTCTCAGCTGTGGATATGTATTGGACAGACCTTTCTTTTGATGTACATATCGATGGGTTTGGGGAACATTTTTGAAAATGTAATTTTTTTTCTCAAGGGGTTGACCTTGATTTTTTTCAAAAATGTCGAAAAAAGTGATGTCAAGAATTGTACAACAAATTGTACACCAATGGGAAGGCGTGCGAAATCCCTTTCGAGCACTGGCAGCCGCAGCTCTTTGGAGGGCTTGATTTCGGAGATATCACCATGAAAACCAAGTCAAATGTAGAGGCGTGGAAAATCATGCGAATAATTTTGGATTGAAATATCTCAACAACGAGGTGCCGCTGATGATTTTTGTTCTCAGCTGTGGATATGTATTGGACAGACCTTTCTTTTGATGTACATATCGATGGGTTTGGGGAACATTTTTGAAAATGTAATTCTTTTTCTCAAGGGGTTGACCTTGATTTTTTTCAAAAATGTCGAAAAAAGTGATGTCAAGAATTGTACAACAAATTGTACACCAATGGGAAGGCGTGCGAAATCCCTTTCGAGCACTGGCAGCCGCAGCTCTTTGGAGGGCTTGATTTCGGAGATATCACCATGAAAACCAAGTCAAATGTAGAGGCGTTGAAAATCATGCGAAAATCTTTGGATAGAAATATCTCAAGAACCAGTTGCCGCTGATGATTTTTGTTCTCAGTTGTTGATAGGTATTGAACAGACCTTTCTTTTGATGTACATATCGATGGGTTTGAGGAACATTTTTGAAAATGTAATTTTTTTTCTCAAGGTTAGCCTTGATTTTTTTCAAAAATGTCGAAAAAAGTGATGTCAAGAATTGTACAACAAAATTGTACACCAATGGGAAGTTCTATGAAATTTCTTTTGAGCACTGATAGCCGCAGCTCTTTGGGGGGCTTGATTGCGGAGATATCACCATGAAAACCAAGTCAAATGTAGAGGCGTGGAAAATCATGCGAAAAAATTTGGATTGAAATATCTCAACAACCAGTTGCCGATGATGATTTTTGTTCTCAGCTGTTGATAGGTGTTGGGCAGACTTTTCTTTTGATGTACATATCGATCGGTTTGGGGAACATTTTTGAAAATGTAATTTTTTTTCTCAAGGGGTTAACCTTGATTTTTTTCAAAAATGTCGAAAAAAGTGATGTCAAGAATTGTACAACAAATTGTACACCAATGGGAAGGCGTGCGAAATCCCTTTCGAGCACTGGCCGCCGCAGCTCTTTGGAGGGCTTGATTTCGGAGATATCACCATGAAAACCAAGTCAAATGTAGAGGCGTGGAAAATCATGCGAAAATCTTTGGATGGAAATATCTCAAGAACCAGTTGCCGCTGATGATTTTTGTTCTTAGCTGTGGATAGGTATTGAACAGACCTTTCTTTTGATGTACATATCGATGGGTTTGGTGAACATTTTTGAAAATGTAATTTTTTTTCTCAAGGGGTTAGCCTTGATTTTTTTTCAAAAATGTCGAAAAAAGTGATGTCAAGAATTGTACAACAAATTGTACACCAATGGGAAGGTCTGTGAAATATCTTTTGAGCACCGACAGCCGCAGCTCTTTGGGGGGCTTGATTGCGGAGATATCACCATGAAAACCAAGTCAAATGTAGAGGCGTGGAAAATCGTGCGAAAAATTTTGGATTGAAATATCTCAACCACCAGTTGCCGCTGATGATTTTTGTTCTTAGCTGTGGATATGTATTGAACAGACCTTTCTTTTGATGTACACATCGATGGGTTTGGGGAACATTTTTGAAAATGTAATTTTTTTCTCAAGGGGTTAACCTTGATTTTTTTCAAAAATGTCGAAAAAATTGATGTCAAGAATTATACAACAAATTGTACACCAATGGGAAGGCGTGCGAAATCCCTTTCGAGCACCGACAGCCGCAGCTCTTTGGGGGGCTTGATTGCGGAGATATCACCATGAAAACCAAGTCAAATGTAGAGGCGTGGAAAATCGTGCGAAAAATTTTGGATTGAAATATCTCAACCACCAGTTGCCGCTGATGATTTTTGTTCTTAGCTGTGGATATGTATTGAACAGACCTTTCTTTTGATGTACACATCGATGGGTTTGGGGAACATTTTTGAAAATGTAATTTTTTTTCTCAAGGGGTTAACCTTGATTTTTTTCAAAAATGTCGAAAAAAGTGATGTCAAGAATTGTACAACAAATTGTACACCAATGGGAAGGCGTGCGAAATCCCTTTCGAGCACTGGCAGCCGCAGCTCTTTGGAGGGCTTGATTTCGGAGATATCACCATGAAAACCAAGTCAAGTGTAGAGGCGTGGAAAATCATGCGAAAAATTTTGGATTGAAATATCCCAACAACGAGTTGCCGCTGATGATTTTTGTTCTAAGCTGTGGATATGTATTGGACAGACCTTTCTTTTGATGTACATATCGATGGGTTTGGGGAACATTTTTCAAAATGTAATTTTTTTTCTCAAGGGGTTAACCTTGATTTTTTTCAAAAATGTCGAAAAAAGTGATGTCAAGAATTGTACAACAAATTGTACACCAATGGGAAGGCGTGCGAAATCCCTTTCGAGCACTGGCAGCCGCAGCTCTTTGGAGGGCTTGATTTCGGAGATATCACCATGAAAACCAAGTCAAATGTAGAGGCGTTGAAAATCATGCGAAAATTTTTGGATGGAAATATCTCAAGAACCAGTTGCCGCTGATGATTTTTGTTCTTAGCTGTTGATAGGTATTGAACAGACCTTTCTTTTGATGTACATATCGATGGGTTTGAGGAACATTTTTGAAAATGTAATTTTTTTTCTCAAGGGGTTAGCCTTGATTTTTTTCAAAAAAGTGATGTCAAGAATTGTACAACAAAATTGTACACCAATGGGAAGTTCTGTGAAATCTCTTTTGAGCACTGACAGCCGCAGCTCTTTGGGGGGCTTGATTGCGGAGATATCACCATGAAAACCAAGTCAAATGTAGAGGCGTGGAAACTCATGCGAAAAAATTTGGATTGAAATATCTCAACAACTAGTTGCCGATGATGATTTTTGTTCTCAGCTGTTGATAGGTGTTGGGCAGACTTTTCTTTTGATGTACATATCGATCGGTTTGGGGAACATTTTTGAAAATGTAATTTTTTTTCTCAAGGGGTTAACCTTGATTTTTTTCAAAAATGTCGAAAAAAGTGATGTCAAGAATTGTACAACAAATTGTACAGCAATGGGAAGGTCTGTGAAATCTCTTTTGAGTACTGACAGCCGCAGCTCTTTGGGGGGCTTGATTGCGGAGATATCACCATGAAAACCAAGTCAAATGTAGAGGCGTGGAAAATCATGCGAACAAATTTGGATTGAGATATCTCAACAACCAGTTGCCGCTGATGATTTTTGTTCTTAGCTGTGGATAGGTATTGAACAGACCTTTCTTTTGATGTACATATCGATGGGTTTGGGGAACATTTTTGAAAATGTAATTTTTTTTCTCAAGGGGTTAACCTTGATTTTTTTCAAAAATGTCGAAAAAAGTGATGTCAAGAATTGTACAACAAATTGTACACCAATGGGAAGGCGTGCGAAATCCCTTTCGAGCACTGGCAGCCGCAGCTCTTTGGAGGGCTTGATTTCGGAGATATCACCATGAAAACCAAGTCAAATGTAGAGGCGTGGAAAATCATGCGAAAAATTTGGGATTGAAATATGGGGGTGGCCGTGGCGCGATAGTTGTGTGCTCGCCTGTCAACCTCGTGGTTGCAGGTTCGATTCCTGCCGTTGTCTATGTCTTCTTATATTCCATTAAAAACCAATTCTCAAAATTGTCATAAAATAAGTTGCTGCTTTGCTCATTACATGTTGTTTAGGCATAACACTAACAACGTGTGATTGAGTAAACTAGCATACCCATTAAGTATGACATCGATATAAATAAAATAATGCGAATTATAAGGGACATACATAAATAAGACACGGTAATTCCCTCCGCATTAGTTCAGCCGCCATCCCTGGAGGTAAATCTGAGACAACAACCAGCTCTAGTCTCAGAACATCGCGTCACAAATCTTTTCTATCCTTCTTTCTATTCTTCACCAGATGCCGCGCTGTGTTAAGAAAAACATATAAAGGGTATTCATAATCCCTTGAGCGCGTGCAAAGTTATAAAAAAAAAAAAAAAAAAAAAAAATCTCAACAACGAGTTGCCGCTGATGATTTTTGTTCTCAGCTGTGGATATGTATTGGACAGACCTTTCTTTTGATGTACATATCGATGGGTTTGGGGAACATTTTTCAAAATGTAATTTTTTTTCTCAAGGGGTTAACCTTAATTTTTTTCAAAAATGTCGAAAAAAGTGATGTCAAGAATTGTACAACAAATTGTACACCAATGGGAAGGCGTGCGAAATCCCTTTCAAGCACTGGCAGCCGCAGCTCTTTGGAGGGCTTGATTTCGGAGATATCACCATGAAAACCAAGTCAAATGTAGAGGCGTGGAAAATCATGCGAAAATCTTTGGATGGAAATATCTCAAGAACCAGTTGCCGCTGATGATTTTTGTTCTTAGCTGTGGATATGTATTGAACAGACCTTTCTTTTGATGTACACATCGATGGGTTTGGGGAACATTTTTGAAAATGTAATTTTTTTCTCAAGGGGTTAACCTTGATTTTTTTCAAAAATGTCGAAAAAATTGATGTCAAGAATTATACAACAAATTGTACACCAATGGGAAGGCGTGCGAAATCCCTTTCGAGCACTGGCAGCCGCAGCTCTTTGGAGGGCTTGATTGCGGAGATATCACCATGAAAACCAAGTCAAATGTAGAGGCGTGGAAAATCATGCGAAAAACTTTGGATTGAAATATCTCAACAACCAGTCACCGCTTATGATTTTTGCTCTCAGCTGTTGATAGGTATTGAACAGACCTTTCTTTTGATGTACATATTGATGGGTTTGGGGACCATTTTTGAAAATGTAATTTTTTTTCTCAAGGGGTTAGCCTTGATTTTTTTCAAAAATGTCGAAAAAAGTGATGTCAAGAATTGTACAACAAATTGTACACCAATGGGAAGTTCTGTGAAATCTCTTTTGAGCACTGACAGCCGCAGCTCTTTGGTGGGCTTGATTGCGGAGATATCACCATGAAAACCAAGTCAAATGTAGAGGCGTGGAAAATCATGCGAAAAAATTTGGATTGAAATATCTCAACAACCAGTTGCCGCTTATGATTTTTGTTCTCAGCTGTTGATAGGTATTGAACAGACCTTTCTTTTGATGTACATATTGATGGGTTTGGGGACCATTTTTGAAAATGTAATTTTTTTTCTCAGGGGTTAGCCTTGATTTTTTTCAAAAATGTCGAAAAAAGTGATGTCAAGAATTGTACAACAAATTGTATACCAATGGGAAGTTCTGTGAAATCTCTTTTGAGCACTGACAGCTGCAGCTCTTTGGGGGGCTTGATTGCGGAGATATCACCATGAAAACCAAGTCAAATGTAGAGGCGTGGAAAATCATGCGAAAAATTTTGGATTGAAATATCTCAACAACGAGTTGCCGCTGATGATTTTTGTTCTCAGCTGTGGATATGTATTGGACAGACCTTTCTTTTGATGTACATATCGATGGGTTTGGGGAACATTTTTCAAAATGTAATTTTTTTTCTCAAGGGGTTAACCTTGATTTTTTTCAAAAATGTCGAAAAAAGTGATGTCAAGAATTGTACAACAAATTGTACACCAATGGGAAGGCGTGCGAAATCCCTTTCAAGCACTGGCAGCCGCAGCTCTTTGGAGGGCTTGATTTCGGAGATATCACCATGAAAACCAAGTCAAATGTAGAGGCGTTGAAAATCATGCGAAAATCTTTGGATGGAAATATCTCAAGAACCAGTTGCCGCTGATGATTTTTGTTCTTAGCTGTTGATAGGTATTGAACAGACCTTTGATGTACATATCGATGGGTTTGAGGAACATTTTTGAAAATGTAATTTTTTGTCTCAAGGGGTTAGCCTTGATTTTTTTCAAAAATGTCGAAAAAAGTGATGTCAAGAATTGTACAACAAAATTGTACACCAATGGGAAGTTCTGTGAAATCTCTTTTGAGCACTGACAGCCGCAGCTCTTTGGGGGGCTTGATTGCGGAGATATCACCATGAAAACCAAGTCAAATGTAGAGGCGTGGAAAATCATGCGAAAAAATTTGGATTGAAATATCTCAACAACCAGTTGCCGATGATGATTTTTGTTCTCAGCCGTTGATAGGTGTTGGGCAGACTTTTCTTTTGATGTACATATCGATCGGTTTGGGGAACATTTTTGAAAATTTAATTTTTTTTCTCAAGGGGTTAGCCTTGATTTTTTTCAAAAATGTCGAAAAAAGTGATGTCAAGAATTGTACAACAAATTGTACACCAATGGGAAGTTCTGTGAAATCTCTTTTGAGCACTGACAGCCGCAGCTCTTTGGTGGGCTTGATTGCGGAGATATCACCATGAAAACCAAGTCAAATGTAGAGGCGTGGAAAATCATGCGAAAAAATTTGGATTGAAATATCTCAACAACCAGTTGCCGATGATGATTTTTGTTCTCAGCTGTTGATAGGTGTTGGGCAGACTTTTCTTTTGGTGTACATATCGATCGGTTTGGGGAACATTTTTGAAAATGTAATTTTTTTTCTCAATGGGTTAACCTTGATTTTTTTCAAAAATGTCGAAAAAAGTGATGTCAAGAATTGTACAACAAATTGTACACCAATGGGAAGGCGTGCGAAATCCCTTTCGAGCACTGGCAGCCGCAGCTCTTTGGAGGGCTTGATTTCGGAGATATCACCATGAAAACCAAGTCAAATGTAGAGGCGTGGAAAATCATGCGAAAATCTTTGGATGGAAATATCTCAAGAACCAGTTGCCGCTGATGATTTTTGTTCTTAGCTGTGGATATGTATTGAACAGACCTTTCTTTTGATGTACACATCGATGGGTTTGGGGAACATTTTTGAAAATGTAATTTTTTTCTCAAGGGGTTAACCATGATTGTTTTCAAAAATGTCAAAAAAATTGATGTCAAGAATTATACAACAAATTGTACACCAATGGGAAGGCGTGCGAAATCCCTTTCGAGCACTGGCAGCCGCAGCTCTTTGGAGGGCTTGATTGCGGAGATATCACCATGAAAACCAAGTCAAATATAGAGGCGTTGAAAATCATGCGAAAAATTTGGATGGAAATATCTCAACAACCAGTTGCCCCTGATGATTTTTGTTCTCAGCTGTGCATAGGTATTGAATAGACCTTTCTTTTGATGTACATATCGATGGGTTTGGGGAACATTTTTGAAAATGTAATTTTTTTTCTCAAGGGGTTAACCTTGATTTTTTTCAAAAATGTCGAAAAAAGTGATGTCAAGAATTGAACAACAAATTGTACACCAATGGGAAGGCGTGCGAAATCCCTTTCGAGCACTGGCAGCCGCAGCTCTTTGGAGGGCTTGATTTCGGAGATATCACCATGAAAACCAAGTCAAATGTAGAGGCGTGGAAAATCATGCGAAAAATTTTGGATTGAAATATCTCAACAACGAGTTGCCGCTGATGATTTTTGTTCTCAGCTGTGGATATGTATTGAACAGACCTTTCTTTTGATGTACACATCGATGGGTTTGGGGAACATTTTTAAAATGTAATTTTTTTTTCTCAAGGGGTTAGCCTTGATTTTTTTCAAAAATGTCGAAAAAAGTGATGTCAAGAATTGTACAACAAATTGTATACCAATGGGAAGTTCTGTGAAATCTCTTTTGAGCACTGACAGCCGCAGGTCTTTGGTGGGCTTGATTGCGGAGATATCACCATGAAAACCAAGTCAAATGTAGAGGCGTGGAAAATCATGCGAAAAAATTTGGATTGAAATATCTCAACAACCAGTTGCCGCTTATGATTTTTGTTCTCAGCTGTTGATAGGTATTGAACAGACCTTTCTTTTGATGTACATATTGATGGGTTTGGGGACCATTTTTGAAAATGTAATTTTTTTTCTCAAGGGGTTAGCCTTGATTTTTTTCAAAAATGTCGAAAAAAGTGATGTCAAGAATTGTACAACAAATTGTATACCAATGGGAAGTTCTGTGAAATCTCTTTTGAGCACTGACAGCCGCAGCTCTTTGGGGGGCTTGATTGCGGAGATATCACCATGAAAACCAAGTCAAATGTAGAGGCGTGGAAAATCATGCGAAAAAATTTGGATTGAAATATCTCAACAACCAGTTGCCGCTTATGATTTTTGTTCTCAGCTGTTGATAGGTATTGAACAGACCTTTCTTTTGATGTACATATTGATGGGTTTGGGGACCATTTTTGAAAATGTAATTTTTTTCTCAGGGGTTAGCCTTGATTTTTTTCAAAAATGTCGAAAAAAGTGATGTCAAGAATTGTACAACAAATTGTACACCAATGGGAAGGTCTGTGAAATCTCTTTTGAGCACCGACAGCCGCAGCTCTTTGGGGGGCTTGATTGCGGAGATATCACCATGAAAACCAAGTCAAATGTAGAGGCGTGGAAAATCGTGCGAAAAATTTTGGATTGAAATATCTCAACCACCAGTTGCCGCTGATGATTTTTGTTCTTAGCTGTGGATATGTATTGAACAGACCTTTCTTTTGATGTACACATCGATGGGTTTGGGGAAAATTTTTGAAAATGTAATTTTTTTCTCAAGGGGTTAACCTTGATTTTTTTCAAAAATGTCGAAAAAATTGATGTCAAGAATTATACAACAAATTGTACACCAATGGGAAGGCGTGCGAAATCCCTTTCGAGCACTGCCAGCCGCAGCTTTTTGGAGGGCTCGATTGCGTAGCTATCACCATGAAAACCAAGTCAAATGTAGAGGCGTGGAAAATCATGCGAAAAACTTTGGATTGAAATATCTCAACAACCAGTTGCCGCTGATGATTTCTGTTCTTACCTTTCTTTTGATGTACATATCAATGGGTTTGGGGAACATTTTTGAAAATGTAATTTTTTTTCTCAAGTGGTTAACCTTAATTTTTTTCAAAAATGTCGAAAAAATTGATGTCAAGAATTGTACAACAAATTGTACACCAATGGGAAGGCGTGCGAAATCCCTTTCGAGCACTGGCAGCCGCAGCTCTTTGGGGGGCTTGGTAGCGGAGATATCGCCATGAAAACCAAGTCAAATGTACAGGCGTGGAAAATCATGTGAAAAACTTTGGATTGAAATATCTCAACAACCAGTTGCCGCTGATGATTTTTGTTCTCAGCTGTGGATATGTATTGAACAGACCTTTCTTTTGATGTACACATCGATGGGTTTGGGGAACATTTTTAAAATGTATTTTTTTTTCTCAAGGGGTTAGCCTTGATTTTTTTCAAATGTCGAAAAAAGTGATGTCAAGAATTGTACAACAAATTGTACACCAATGGGAAGTTCTGTGAAATCTCTTTTGAGCACTGACAGCCGCAGCTCTTTGGGGGGCTTGATTGCGGAGATATCACCATGAAAACCAAGTCAAATGTAGAGGCGTGGAAAATCATGCGAAAAAAATTTGGATTGAAATATCTCAACAACCAGTTGCCGCTTATGATTTTTGTTCTCAGTTGTTGATAGGTATTGGACAGACCTTTCTTTTGATGTACATATCGATGGGTTTGGGGAACATTTTTCAAAATGTAATTTTTTTTCTCAAGGGGTTAACCTTGATTTTTTTCAAAAATGTCGAAAAAAGTGATGTCAAGAATTGTACAACAAATTGTACACCAATGGAAAGGCGTGCGAAATCCCTTTCAAGCACTGGCAGCCGCAAATCTTTGGAGGGCTTGATTTCGGAGATATCACCATGAAAACCAAGTCAAATGTAGAGGCGTGGAAAATCGTGCGAAAAATTTTGGATTGAAATATCTCAACCACCAGTTGCCGCTGATGATTTTTGTTCTTAGCTGTGGATATGTATTGAACAGACCTTTCTTTTTATGTACACATCGATGGGTTTGGGGAACATTTTTGAAAATGTAATTTTTTTCTCAAGGGTTAACCTTGATTTTTTTCAAAAATGTCGAAAAAATTGATGTCAAGAATTATACAACAAATTGTACACCAATGGGAAGGCGTGCGAAATCCCTTTCGAGCACTGGCAGCCGCAGCTCTTTGGAGGGCTTGATTGCGGAGATATCACCATGAAAACCAAGTCAAATGTAGAGGCGTGGAAAATCATGCGAAAAACTTTGGATTGAAATATCTCAACAACCAGTTGCCGCTTATGATTTTTGTTCTCAGCTGTTGATAGGTATTGAACAGACCTTTCTTTTGATGTACATATTGATGGGTTTGGGGAACATTTTTGAAAATGTAATTTTTTTTCTCAAGGGGTTAGCCTTGATTTTTTTCAAAAATGTCGAAAAAAGTGATGTCAAGAATTGTACAACAAATTGTACACCAATGGGAAGTTCTGTGAAATCTCTTTTGAGCACTGACAGCCGCAGCTCTTTGGTGGGCTTGATTGCGGAGATATCACCATGAAAACCAAGTCAAATGTAGAGGCGTGGAAAATCATGCGAAAAAATTTGGATTGAAATATCTCAACAACCAGTTGCCGCTTATGATTTTTGTTCTCAGCTGTTGATAGGTATTGAACAGACCTTTCTTTTGATGTACATATTGATGGGTTTGGGGACCATTTTTGAAAATGTAATTTTTTTTCTTCCTTGATTTTTTTCAAAAATGTCGAAAAAAGTGATGTCAAGAATTGTACAACAAATTGTATACCAATGGGAAGTTCTGTGAAATCTCTTTTGAGCACTGACAGCTGCAGCTCTTTGGGGGGCTTGATTGCGGAGATATCACCATGAAAACCAAGTCAAATGTAGAGGCGTGGAAAATCATGCGAAAAATTTTGGATTGAAATATCTCAACAACGAGTTGCCGCTGATGATTTTTGTTCTCAGCTGTGGATATGTATTGGACAGACCTTTCTTTTGATGTACATATCGATCGGTTTGGGGAACATTTTTGAAAATGTAATTTTTTTTCTCAAGGGGTTAACCTTGATTTTTTTCAAAAATGTCGAAAAAAGTGATGTCAAGAATTGTACAACAAATTGTACACCAATGGGAAGGCGTGCGAAATCCCTTTCGAGCACTGGCCGCCGCAGCTCTTTGGAGGGCTTGATTTCGGAGATATCACCATGAAAACCAAGTCAAATGTAGAGGCGTGGAAAATCATGCGAAAATCTTTGGATGGAAATATCTCAAGAACCAGCTGCCGCTGATGATTTTTGTTCTTAGCTGTGGATAGGTATTGAACAGACCTTTCTTTTGATGTACATATCGATGGGTTTGGTGAACATTTTTGAAAATGTAATTTTTTTTCTCAAGGGGTTAGCCTTGATTTTTTTTCAAAAATGTCGAAAAAAGTGATGTCAAGAATTGTACAACAAATTGTACACCAATGGGAAGCTCTGTGAAATCTCTTTTGAGCACCGACAGCCGCAGCTCTTTGGGGGGCTTGATTGCGGAGATATCACCATGAAAACCAAGTCAAATGTAGAGGCGTGGAAAATCGTGCGAAAAATTTTGGATTGAAATATCTCAACCACCAGTTGCCGCTGATGATTTTTGTTCTTAGCTGTGGATATGTATTGAACAGACCTTTCTTTTGATGTACACATCTATGGGTTTGGGGAACATTTTTGAAAATGTAATTTTTTTCTCAAGGGGTTAACCTTGATTTTTTTCAAAAATGTCGAAAAAATTGATGTCAAGAATTATACAACAAATTGTACACCAATGGGAAGGCGTGCGAAATCCCTTTCGAGCACTGGCAGCCGCAGCTCTTTGGAGGGCTTGATTGCGGAGATATCACCATGAAAACCAAGTCAAATGTAGAGGCGTGGAAAATCATGCGAAAAACTTTGGATTGAAATATCTCAACAACCAGTCACCGCTTATGATTTTTGCTCTCAGCTGTTGATAGGTATTGAACAGACCTTTCTTTTGATGTACATATTGATGGGTTTGGGGACCATTTTTGAAAATGTAATATTTTTTCTCAAGGGGTTAGCCTTGATTTTTTTCAAAAATGTCGAAAAAAGTGATGTCAAGAATTGTACAACAAATTGTACACCAATGGGAAGTTCTGTGAAATCTCTTTTGAGCACTGACAGCCGCAGCTCTTTGGTGGGCTTGATTGCGGAGATATCACCATGAAAACCAAGTCAAATGTAGAGGCGTGGAAAATCATGCGAAAAAATTTGGATTGAAATATCTCAACAACCAGTTGCCGATGATGATTTTTGTTCTCAGCTGTTGATAGGTGTTGGGCAGACTTTTCTTTTGGTGTACATATCGATCGGTTTGGGGAACATTTTTGAAAATGTAATTTTTTTTCTCAATGAAATATCTCAAGAACCAGTTGCCGCTGATGATTTTTGTTCTTAGCTGTTGATAGGTATTGAACAGACCTTTGATGTACATATCGATGGGTTTGAGGAACATTTTTGAAAATGTAATTTTTTGTCTCAAGGGGTTAGCCTTGATTTTTTTCAAAAATGTCGAAAAAAGTGATGTCAAGAATTGTACAACAAAATTGTACACCAATGGGAAGTTCTGTGAAATCTCTTTTGAGCACTGACAGCCGCAGCTCTTTGGGGGGCTTGATTGCGGAGATATCACCATGAAAACCAAGTCAAATGTAGAGGCGTGGAAAATCATGCGAAAAAATTTGGATTGAAATATCTCAACAACCAGTTACCGATGATGATTTTTGTTCTCAGCTGTTGATAGGTGTTGGGCAGACTTTTCTTTTGATGTACATATCGATCGGTTTGGGGAACATTTTTGAAAATGTAATTTTTTTTTCTCAAGGGGTTAACCTTGATTTTTTTCAAAAATGTCGAAAAAAGTGATGTCAAGAATTGTACAACAAATTGTACACCAATGGGAAGGCGTGCGAAATCCCTTTCGAGCACTGGCCGCCGCAGCTCTTTGGAGGGCTTGATTTCGGAGATATCACCATGAAAACCAAGTCAAATGTAGAGGCGTGGAAAATCATGCGAAAATCTTTGGATGGAAATATCTCAAGAACCAGTTGCCGCTGATGATTTTTGTTCTTAGCTGTGGATATGTATTGAACAGACCTTTCTTTTGATGTACACATCGATGGGTTTGGGGAACATTTTTGAAAATGTAATTTTTTTCTCAAGGGGTTAACCATGATTGTTTTCAAAAATGTCAAAAAAATTGATGTCAAGAATTATACAACAAATTGTACACCAATGGGAAGGCGTGCGAAATCCCTTTCGAGCACTGGCAGCCGCAGCTCTTTGGAGGGCTTGATTGCGGAGATATCACCATGAAAACCAAGTCAAATGTAGAGGCGTTGAAAATCATGCGAAAAATTTGGATGGAAATATCTCAACAACCAGTTGCCCCTGATGATTTTTGTTCTCAGCTGTGCATAGGTATTGAATAGACCTTTCTTTTGATGTACATATCGATGGGTTTGGGGAACATTTTTGAAAATGTAATTTTTTTTCTCAAGGGGTTAACCTTGATTTTTTTCAAAAATGTCGAAAAAAGTGATGTCAAGAATTGTACAACAAATTGTACACCAATGGGAAGGCGTGCGAAATCCCTTTCGAGCACTGGCAGCCGCAGCTCTTTGGAGGGCTTGATTTCGGAGATATCACCATGAAAACCAAGTCAAATGTAGAGGCGTGGAAAATCATGCGAAAAATTTTGGATTGAAATATCTCAACAACGAGTTGCCGCTGATGATTTTTGTTCTCAGCTGTGGATATGTATTGAACAGACCTTTCTTTTGATGTACACATCGATGGGTTTGGGGAACATTTTTAAAATGTAATTTTTTTTTCTCAAGGGGTTAGCCTTGATTTTTTTCAAAAAATGTCGAAAAAAGTGATGTCAAGAATTGTACAACAAATTGTACACCAATGGGAAGTTCTGTGAAACCTCTTTTGAGCACTGACAGCCGCAGGTCTTTGGTGGGCTTGATTGCGGAGATATCACCATCAAAACCAAGTCAAATGTAGAGGCGTGGAAAATCATGCGAAAAAATTTGGATTGAAATATCTCAACAACCAGTTGCCGCTTATGATTTTTGTTCTCAGCTGTTGATAGGTATTGAACAGACCTTTCTTTTGATGTACATATTGATGGGTTGGGGACCATTTTTGAAAATGTAATTTTTTTTCTCAGGGGTTAGCCTTGATTTTTTTCAAAAATGTCGAAAAAATTGATGTCAAGAATTATACAACAAATTGTACACCAATGGGAAGGCGTGCGAAATCCCTTTCGAGCACTGCCAGCCGCAGCTTTTTGGAGGGCTCGATTGCGTAGCTATCACCATGAAAACCAAGTCAAATGTAGAGGCGTGGAAAATCATGCGAAAAACTTTGGATTGAAATATCTCAACAACCAGTTGCCGCTGATGATTTCTGTTCTTACCTTTCTTTTGATGTACATATCAATGGGTTTGGGGAACATTTTTGAAAATGTAATTTTTTTTCTCAAGTGGTTAACCTTAATTTTTTTCAAAAATGTCGACAAAATTGATGTCAAGAATTGTACAACAAATTGTACACCAATGGGAAGGCGTGCGAAATCCCTTTCGAGCACTGGCAGCCGCAGCTCTTTGGGGGGCTTGGTCGCGGAGATATCACCATGGAAACCAAGTCAAATGTAGAGGCGTGGAAAATCGTGCGAAAAATTTTGGATTGAAATATCTCAACTACCGGTTGCCGCTGATGATTTTTGTTCTTAGCTGTGCATATGTATTGAACAGACCTTTCTTTTGATGTACACATCGATGGGCTTGGGGAATATTTTTGAAAATGTAATTTTTTTTCTCAAGGGGTTAACCTAGATTTTTTTCAAAAATGTCGAAAAAATTGATGTCAAGAATTGAACAACAAATTGTACACCAATGGGAAGGCGTGCGAAATCCCTTTCGAGCACTGGCAGCCGCAGCTCTTTGGGGGGCTTGGTAGCGGAGATATCGCCATGAAAACCAAGTCAAATGTACAGGCGTGGAAAATCATGTGAAAAACTTTGGATTGAAATATCTCAACAACCAGTTGCCGCTGATGATTTTTGTTCTCAGCTGTGGATATGTATTGAACAGACCTTTCTTTTGATGTACACATCGATGGGTTTGGGGAACATTTTTAAAATGTATTTTTTTTTCTCAAGGGGTTAGCCTTGATTTTTTTCAAATGTCGAAAAAAGTGATGTCAAGAATTGTACAACAAATTGTACACCAATGGGAAGTTCTGTGAAATCTCTTTTGAGCACTGACAGCCGCAGCTCTTTGGGGGGCTTGATTGCGGAGATATCACCATGAAAACCAAGTCAAATGTAGAGGCGTGGAAAATCATGCGAAAAAAATTTGGATTGAAATATCTCAACAACCAGTTGCCGCTTATGATTTTTGTTCTCAGTTGTTGATAGGTATTGGACAGACCTTTCTTTTGATGTACATATCGATGGGTTTGGGGAACATTTTTCAAAATGTAATTTTTTTTCTCAAGGGGTTAACCTTGATTTTTTTCAAAAATGTCGAAAAAAGTGATGTCAAGAATTGTACAACAAATTGTACACCAATGGAAAGGCTTGCGAAATCCCTTTCAAGCACTGGCAGCCGCAAATCTTTGGAGGGCTTGATTTCGGAGATATCACCATGAAAACCAAGTCAAATGTAGAGGCGTGGAAAATCATGCGAAAATCTTTGGATGAAAATATCTCAAGAACCAGTTGCCGCTGATGATTTTTGTTCTTAGCTGTTGATAGGTATTGAACAGACCTTTCTTTTGATGTACACATCGATGGGTTTGGGGAACATTTTTAAAATGTAATTTTTTTTCTCAAGGGGTTAGCCTTGATTTTTTTCAAAAATGTCGAAAAAAGTGATGTCAAAAATTGTACAACAAATTGTACACCAATGGGAAGTTCTGTGAAATCTCTTTTGTGCACTGACAGCCGCAGCTCTTTGGTGGGCTTGATTGCGGAGATATCACCATGAAAACCAAGTCAAATGTAGAGGCGTGGAAAATCATGCGAAAAAATTTGGATTGAAATATCTCAACAACCAGTTGCCACTTATGATTTTTGTTCTCAGCTGTTGATAGGTATTGGACAGACCTTTCTTTTGATGTACATATCGATGGGTTTGGGGAACATTTTTCAAAATGTAATTTTTTTTCTCAAGGGGTTAACCTTGATTTTTTTCAAAAATGTCGAAAAAAGTGATGTCAAGAATTGTACAACAAATTGTACACCAATGGGAAGGTCTGTGAAATCTCTTTTGAGCACTGACAGCCGCAGCTCTTTGGGGGGCTTGATTGCGGAGATATCACCATGAAAACCAAGTCAAATGTAGAGGCGTGGAAAATCGTGCGAAAAATTTTGGATTGAAATATCTCAACCACCAGTTGCCGCTGATGATTTTTGTTCTTAGCTGTGGATATGTATTGAACAGACCTTTCTTTTGATGTACACATCGATGGGTTTGGGGAACATTTTTGAAAATGTAATTTTTTTCTCAAGGGGTTAACCTTGATTTTTTTCAAAAATGTCGAAAAAATTGATGTCAAGAATTATACAACAAATTGTACAACAATGGGAAGGCGTGCGAAATCCCTTTCGAGCACTGGCAGCCGCAGCTCTTTGGAGGGCTTGATTGCGGAGATATCACCATGAAAACCAAGTCAAATGTAGAGGCGTGGAAAATCATGCGAAAAACTTTGGATTGAAATATCTCAACAACCAGTTGCCGCTGATGATTTCTGTTCTTACCTTTCTTTTGATGTACATATCGATGGGTTTGGGGAACATTTTTCAAAATGTAATTTTTTTTCTCAAGGGGTTAACCTAGATTTTTTTCAAAAATGTCGAAAAAATTGATGTCAAGAATTGAACAACAAATTGTACACCAATGGGAAGGCGAGCCAAATCCCTTTCAAGCACTGGCAGCCGCAGCTCTTTGGGGGGCTTGGTAGCGGAGATATCGCCATGAAAACCAAGTCAAATGTACAGGCGTGGAAAATCATGTGAAAAACTTTGGATTGAAATATCTCAACAACCAGTTGCCGCTGATGATTTTTGTTCTCAGCTGTGGATATGTATTGAACAGACCTTTCTTTTGATGTACACATCGATGGGTTTGGGGAACATTTTTAAAATGTAATTTTTTTTCTCAAGGGGTTAGCCTTGATTTTTTTCAAATGTCGAAAAAAGTGATGTAAAGAATTGTACGGCAAATTGTACACCAATGGAAAGGCGTGCGAAATCCCTTTCAAGCACTGGGAGCCGCAGCTCTTTGGAGGGCTTGATTTCGGAGATATCACCATGAAAACCAAGTCAAATGTAGAGGCGTGGAAAATCATGCGAAAATCTTTGGATGAAAATATCTCAAGAACCAGTTGCCGCTGATGATTTTTGTTCTTAGCTGTTGATAGGTATTGAACAGACCTTTCTTTTAAAGTACATATCGATGGGTTTGGTGAACATTTTTGATAATGTAATTTTTTTTCTCAAGGGGTTAGCCTTGATTTTTTCAAAAATGTCGAAGAAAGTGATGCTAAGAATTGTACAACAAATTGTACACCAATGGAAAGGCGTGCGAAATCCCTTTCGAGCACTGGCAGCCGCAACTCTTTCGGGGGCTTGATTGCGGATATATCACCATGAAAACCAAGTCGAATGTAGAGGCGTGGAAAATCATGCGAAAAAATTTGGATTGAAATATCTCAACAACCAATTGCCGCTTATAATTTTTGTTCTCAGCTATGGATAGGTATTGAACAGACCTTTCTTTTGATGTACATATCGATGGGTTTGGGGAACATTTTTGAAAATGTAATTTTTTTTCTCAAGGGGTTAACCTTGATTTTTTTCAAAAATGTCGAAAAAATTGATGTCAAGAATTGTACATAAAAATTGTACACCACTTGGAAGGCGTGCGAAATCAATTTCGAGCACTGGCAGCCGCAGCTCTTTGGGGGGCTTGGTAGCGGAGATATCGCCATGAAAACCAAGTCAAATGTACAGGCGTGGAAAATCATGTGAAAAACTTTGGATTGAAATATCTCAACAACCAGTTGCCGCTTATGATTTTTGTTCTCAGCCGTTGATAGGTGTTGGGCAGACCTTGCTTTTGATGTACATATCGATGGGTTCGGGGAACATTTTTGAAAATGTAATTTTTTTTCGCATGGGGTTAACCTTGATTTTTTTCAAAAATGTCGAAAAAATTGATGTCAAGAATTGTACAACAAATTGTACACCAATGGGAAAGCGTGCAAAATCCCTTTCGAGCACTGGCAGCTGCAGCTCTTTGGGTGGCTTGTTCGCGGAGATATCAGCATTAAAAGCAAGCAAATGCAGAGGCGTGGAAAATCATGCGAAAAAACTTTGGATTGAAATATCTCAACAACCAGTTGCCGCCAATGATTTTTGTTCTCAGCTGTGGATAGGTATTGAACAGATCTTTTTTTTGATGTACATATCGATGGGTTTGGGGAACATTTTTGAAAATGTAATTTTTTTTCTCAAGGGGTTAGCCTTGATTTTTTTCAAAAATGTCGAAAAAATTGATGTCAAGAATTGTACAACAAATTGTACACCAATGGGAAGGCGTGCGAAATCCCTTTCGAGCACTGGCAGCCGCAGCTCTTTGGGGGGCTTGGTCTCGGAGATATCACCATGAAAACCAAGTCAAATGTAGAGGCGTGGAAAATCGTGCGAAAAATTTTGGATTGAAATATCTCAACCACCAGTTGCCGCTGATGATTTTTGTTCTTAGCTGTGGATATGTATTGAACAGACCTTTCTTTTGATGTACACATCGATGGGTTTGGGGAACATTTTTGAAAATGTAATTTTTTTTTCTCAAGGGGTTAGCCTTGATTTTTTTCAAAAATGTCGAAGAAAGTGATGCTAAGAATTGTACAACAAATTGTACACCAATGGAAAGGCGTGCGAAATCCCTTTCGACCACTGGCAGCCGCAGCTCTTTGGGGGGCTTGATTGCGGAGATATCACCATGAAAACCAAGTCAAATGTAGAGGCGTGGAAAATCATGCGAAAAAATTTGGATTGAAATATCTCAACCACCAATTGCCGCTTATGATTTTTGTTCTCAGTTGTTGATAGGTATTGGACAGAACTTTCTTTTGATGTACATATCGATGGGTTTGGGAAACATTTTTGAAAATGTAATTTTTTTTCTCAAGGGGTTAACCTTGATTTTTTTCAAAAATGTCGAAAAAATTGATGTCAAGAATTGTACAACAAATTGTACACCAATGGAAAGGCGTGCGAAATCCCTTTCGAGCACTGGCAGCCGCAGCTCTTTGGAGGGCTTGATTTCGGAGATATCACCATGAAAACCAAGTCAAATGTAGAGGCGTGGAAAATCATGCGAAAAATTTTGGATGGAAATATCTCAACAACCAGTTGCCGCTGATGATTTTTGTTCTTAGCTGTGGATAGCTATTGAACAGACCTTTCTTTTGATGTACATATCGATGGGTTTGAGGAACATTTTTCAAAATGTAATTGTTTTTCTCAAGGGGTTAACCTTGATTTTTTTCAAAAATGTCGAAAAAATTGATGTCAAGAATTGTACAACAAATTGTACACCAATGGAAAGGCGTGCGAAATCCCTTTCGAGCACTGGCAGCCGCAGCTCTTTGGAGGGCTTGATTTCGGAGATATCACCATGAAAACCAAGTCAAATGTAGAGGCGTGGAAAATCGTGCGAAAAATTTTGGACGGAAATCTCTCAACAATCAGTTGCCGCTGATGATTTTTGTTCTTAGCTGTGGATATGTATTGAACAGACCTTTCTTTGATGTACACATCGATGGGTTTGGGGAACATTTTTGAAAATGTAATTTTTTTCTCAAGGGGTTAGCCTTGATTTTTTCAAAAATGTCGAAGAAAGTGATGCTAAGAATTGTACAACAAATTGTACACCAATGGAAAGGCGTGCGAAATCCCTTTCGAGCACTGGCAGCCGCAGCTCTTTGGGGGGCTTGGTCGCGGAGATATCACCATGGAAACCAAGTCAAATGTAGAGGCGTGGAAAATCATGCGAAAAATTTTGGATTGAAATATCTCAACTACCAGTTGCCGCTGATGATTTTTGTTCTTAGCTGTGGATATGTATTGAACAGTCCTTTCTTTTGATGTACACATCGATGGGCTTGGGGAATATTTTTGAAAATGTAATTTTTTTTCTCAAGGGGTTAACCTAGATTTTTTTCAAAAATGTCGAAAAAATTGATGTCAAGAATTGAACAACAAATTGTACACCAATGGGAAGGCGTGCCAAATCCCTTTCGAGCACTGGCAGCCGCAGCTCTTTGGGGGGCTTGGTAGCGGAGATATCGCCATGAAAACCAAGTCAAATGTACAGGCGTGGAAAATCATGTGAAAAACTTTGGATTGAAATATCTCAACAACCAGTTGCCGCTGAGGATTTTTGTTCTCAGCTGTGGATATGTATTGAACAGACCTTTCTTTTGATGTACACATCGATGGGTTTGGGGAACATTTTTAAAATGTAATTTTTTTTCTCAAGGGGTTAGCCTTGATTTTTTTCAAATGTCGAAAAAAGTGATGTCAAGAATTGTACAACAAATTGTACACCAATGGGAAGTTCTGTGAAATCTCTTTTGAGCACTGACAGCCGCAGCTCTTTGGGGGGCTTGATTGCGGAGATATCACCATGAAAACCAAGTCAAATGTAGAGGCGTGGAAAATCATGCGAAAATTTTTGGATGAAAATATCTCAAGAACCAGTTGCCGCTGATGATTTTTGTTCTTAGCTGTTGATAGGTATTGAACAGACCTTTATTTTGATGTACATATCGATGGGTTTGGGGAACATTTTTGAAAATGTAATTTTTTTTCTCAAGGGGTTAACATTGATTTTTTCAAAAATGTCGAAAAAATTGATGTCAAGAATTGTACATAAAAATTGTACACTAATGGGAAGGCGTGCGAAATCCCTTTCGAGCACTGGCAGCCGTTGCTCTTTGGGAGGCTTGGTCGCGGAGATATCACCATTAAAACCAAGCAAATGCAGAGGCGTGGAAAATCATGCGAAAAAAATTTGGATTGAAATATCTCAACAACCAGTTGCCGCTTATGATTTTTGTTCTCAGTTGTTGATAGGTATTGGACAGAACTTTCTTTTGATGTACATATCGATGGGTTTGGGAAACATTTTTGAAAATGTAATTTTTTTTCTCAAGGGGTTAACCTTGATTTTTTTCAAAAATGTCGAAAAAATTGATGTCAAGAATTGTACAACAAATTGTACACCAATGGAAAGGCGTGCGAAATCCCTTTCGAGCACTGGCAGCCGCAGCTCTTTGGAGGGCTTGATTTCGGAGATATCACCATGAAAACCAAGTCAAATGTAGAGGCGTGGAAAATCATGCGAAAAATTTTGGATGGAAATATCTCAACAACCAGTTGCCGCTGATGATTTTTGTTCTTAGCTGTGGATAGCTATTGAACAGACCTTTCTTTTGATGTACATATCGATGGGTTTGAGGAACATTTTTCAAAATGTAATTGTTTTTCTCAAGGGGTTAGCCTTGATTTTTTCAAAAATGTCGAAGAAAGTGATGCTAAGAATTGTACAACAAATTGTACACCAATGGAAAGGCGTGCGAAATCCCTTTCGAGCACTGGCAGCCGCAGCTCTTTGGGGGGCTTGGTCGCGGAGATATCACCATGGAAACCAAGTCAAATGTAGAGGCGTGGAAAATCGTGCGAAAAATTTTGGATTGAAATATCTCAACTACCAGTTGCCGCTGATGATTTTTGTTCTTAGCTGTGGATATGTATTGAACAGACCTTTCTTTTGATGTACACATCGATGGGCTTGGGGAATATTTTTGAAAATGTAATTTTTTTTCTCAAGGGGTTAACCTAGATTTTTTTCAAAAATGTCGAAAAAATTGATGTCAAGAATTGAACAACAAATTGTACACCAATGGGAAGGCGTGCCAAATCCCTTTCGAGCACTGGCAGCCGCAGCTCTTTGGGGGGCTTGGTAGCGGAGATATCGCCATGAAAACCAAGTCAAATGTACAGGCGTGGAAAATCATGTGAAAAACTTTGGATTGAAATATCTCAACAACCAGTTGCCGCTGAGGATTTTTGTTCTCAGCTGTGGATATGTATTGAACAGACCTTTCTTTTGATGTACACATCGATGGGTTTGGGGAACATTTTTAAAATGTAATTTTTTTTCTCAAGGGGTTAGCCTTGATTTTTTTCAAATGTCGAAAAAAGTGATGTCAAGAATTGTACAACAAATTGTACACCAATGGGAAGTTCTGTGAAATCTCTTTTGAGCACTGACAGCCGCAGCTCTTTGGGGGGCTTGATTGCGGAGATATCACCATGAAAACCAAGTCAAATGTAGAGGCGTGGAAAATCATGCGAAAAAATTTGGATTGAAATATCTCAACAACCAATTGCCGCTTATAATTTTTGTTCTCAGCTATGGATAGGTATTGAACAGACCTTTCTTTTGATGTACATATCGATGGGTTTGGGGAACATTTTTGAAAATGTAATTTTTTTTCTCAAGGGGTTAACCTTGATTTTTTTCAAAAATGTCGAAAAAATTGATGTCAAGAATCGTACATAAAAATTGTACACCACTTGGAAGGCGTGCGAAATCAATTTCGAGCACTGGCAGCCGCAGCTCTTTGGAGGGCTTGATTGCAGAGATATCACCATGAAAACCAAGTCAAATGTAGAGGCGTGGAAAATCATGCGAACAAATTTGGATTGAAATATCTCAACAACCAGTCGCCGCTTATGATTTTTGTTCTCAGCCGTTGATAGGTGTTGGGCAGACCTTGCTTTTGATGTACATATCGATGGGTTCGGGGAACATTTTTGAAAATGTAATTTTTTTTCGCATGGGGTTAACCTTGATTTTTTTCAAAAATGTCGAAAAAAATGATGTCAAGAATTGTACAAAAAATTGTACACCAATGGGAAAGCGTGCAAAATCCCTTTCGAGCACTGGCAGCTGCAGCTCTTTGGGTGGCTTGTTCGCGGAGATATCAGCATTAAAAGCAAGCAAATATAGAGGCGTGGAAAATCATGCGAAAAAACTTTGGATTGAAATATCTCAACAACCAGTTGCCGCCAATGATTTTTGTTCTCAGCTGTGGATAGGTATTGAACAGATCTTTTTTTTGATGTACATATCGATGGGTTTGGGGAACATTTTTGAAAATGTAATTTTTTTTCTCAAGGGGTTAGCCTTGATTTTTTTCAAAAATGTCGAAAAAAGTGATGTCAGGAATTGTACAACAAATTGTACAGCAATGGGAAGGTCTGTGAAATCTCTTTTGAGCACCGACAGCCGCAGCTCTTTGGGGCGCTTGATTGCGGAGATATCACCATGAAAACCAAGTCAAATGTAGAGGCGTGGAAAATCGTGCGAAAAATTTTGGATTGAAATATCCCAACCACCAGTTGCTGCTGATGATTTTTGTTCTTAGCTGTGGATATGTATTGAACAGACCTTTCTTTTGATGTACATATCGATGGGTTTGGGAAACATTTTTGAAAATGTAATTTTTTTTCTCAAGGGGTTAACCTTGATTTTTTTCAAAAATGTCGAAAAAATTGATGTCAAGAATTGTACAACAAATTGTACACCAATGGAAAGACGTGCGAAATCCCTTTCGAGCACTGGCAGCCGCAGCTCTTTGGAGGGCTTGATTTCGGAGATATCACCATGAAAACCAAGTCAAATGTAGAGGCGTGGAAAATCATGCGAAAAATTTTGGATGGAAATATCTCAACAACCAGTTGCCGCTGATGATTTTTGTTCTTAGCTGTGGATAGCTATTGAACAGACCTTTCTTTTGATGTACATATCGATGGGTTTGAGGAACATTTTTCAAAATGTAATTGTTTTTCTCAAGGGGTTAACCTTGATTTTTTTCAAAAATGTCGAAAAAATTGATGTCAAGAATTGTACAACAAATTGTACACCAATGGAAAGGCGTGCGAAATCCCTTTCGAGCACTGGCAACCGCAGCTCTTTGGAGGGCTTGATTTCGGAGATATCACCATGAAAACCAAGTCAAATGTAGAGGCGTGGAAAATCATGCGAAAAATTTTGGATGGAAATATCTCAACAACCAGTTGCCGCTGATGATTTTTGTTCTTAGCTGTGGATAGCTATTGAACAGACCTTTCTTTTGATGTACATATCGATGGGTTTGAGGAACATTTTTCAAAATGTAATTGTTTTTCTCAAGGGGTTAACCTTGATTTTTTTCAAAAATGTGAAAAAAATTGATGTCAAGAATTGTACAACGAATTGTACACCAATGGGAAGGCGTGCGAGATCCCTTTCGAGCAGTGGCAGCCGCTGCTCTTTGGGGGGCTTGATTTCGGAGATATCACCATGAAAACCAAGTCAAATGTAGAGGCGTGGAAAATCATGCGAAAAACTTTGGATGGAAATATCTCAACAACCAGTTGCCGCTGATGATTTTAGTTCTTAGCTGTGGATAGGTTTTGAACAGACCTTTCTTTTGATGTACATATCGATGGGTTTGAGGAACATTTTTCAAAATGTAATTTTTTTTCTCAAGGGGTTAACCTCGATTTTTTTTCAAAAATGTCGAAAAAAGTGATGTCAAGAATTGTACAACAAATTTTACACCAATGGGAAGGCGTGCGAAATCCCTTTCGAGCACTGGCAGCCGCAGCTTTTTGGGGGGCTTTGTCGCCTAGATATCACCATGAAAACCAAGTCAAATGTAGAGGCGTGGAAAATCATGCGAAAAACTTTGGATTGAAATATCTCAACAACCAGTTGCCGCAGATGATTTTTGTTCTCAGCTGTGTATATGTATTGAACAGGCCTTTATTTTGATGTACATATCGATGGGTTTGGGGAACATTTTTGAAAATGTAATTTTTTTTCTCAAGGGGTTAGCCTTGATTTTTTTCAAAAATGTAGAAAAAAGTGATGTCACGAATTGTACAACAAATTGTACACCAATGGGAAGGTCTGTGAAATACCTTTTGAGCACTGGCAGCCGCAGCTGTTTGGGAGGCTTGGTCGCGAAGATATCACAATTAAAACCAAGTCAAATGCAGAGGCGTGGGAAATCATGCGAAAAACTTTGGATTGAAATATCTCAACAACCAGTTGCCGCTGATGATTTTTAGTCTCAGCTGTGGATAGGTATTGAACAGACCTTTCTTTTGATGTACATATCGATGGGTTTGGGGAACATTTTTGAAAATGTAATTTTTTTTCTCAAGGGGTTAACCTTGATTTTTTTCAAAAATGTCGAAAAAATTGATGTCAAGGATTGTACAACAAATTGTACACCAATGGGAAGGCGTGCGAAATCCCTTTCGAGCACTGGCAGCCGCAGCTTTTTGGGGGGCTTTGTCGCCTAGATATCACCATGAAAACCAAGTCAAATGTAGAGGCGTGGAAAATCATGCGAAAAACTTTGGATTGAAATATCTCAACAACCAGTTGCCGCAGATGATTTTTGTTCTCAGCTGTGGATATGTATTGAACAGACCTTTATTTTGATGTACATATCGATGGGTTTGGGGAACATTTTTGAAAATGTAATTTTTTTTCTCAAGGGGTTAGCCTTGATTTTTTTCAAAAATGTCGAAAAAAGTGATGTCAAGAATTGTACAACAAATTCTAAACTAATGGGAATGTCTGTGAAATCCCTTTTGACCACTGACAGCCGCAGCTCTTTGGGTGGCTTGGTCGCGAAGATATCACAATTAAAACCATGTCAAATGCAGAAGCGTGGAAAATCATGCGAAAAACTTTGGATTGAAATATCTCAACAAACAGTTGCCGCTAATGATTTTTGTTCTCAGCTGTGGATAGGTATTGAACAGACCTTTCTTTTGATGTACATATCAATGGGTTTGGGGAACATTTTTGAAAATGTAATTTTTTTTCTCAAAATTTTTTTCCAAAAATGTCGAAAAAATTGATGTCAAGAATTGTAGAACAAATTGTACACCAATGGGAAGGCGTGCGAAATTCCTTTCAAGCACTGGCAGCCGCACCTCTTTGGGAGGCTTGGTCGCGAAGATATCACAATTAAAACCAAGTCAAATGCAGAGGCGTGGAAAATCATGCGAAAAACTTTGGATTTAAATATCTCAACAACCAGTTTGCCGCTGATGATTTTTGTTCTCAGCTGTGGATATGTATTGAACAGACCTTTATTTTGATGTACATATCGATGGGTTTGGGGAACATTTTTGAAAATGTAATTTTTTTTCTCAAAGGGTTAGCCTTGATTTTTTTTTAAAATGTCGAAAAAAGTGATGTCAAGAATTGTACAACAAATTGTACACCAATGGGAAGGCGTGCGAAATCCCTTTCGAGCACTGGCAGCCGCAGCTCTTTGGAAGGCTTGGTTGCGAAGATATCACAATTAAAACCAAGTCAAATGCAGAGGCGTGGAAAATCATGCGAAAAATTTTGGATTGAAATATCTCAACAACCAGTTGCCGCTTATGATTTTTGTTCTCAGCTGTGGATAGGTATTTAACAGACCTTTCTTTTGATGTACATAACGATGGGTTTTGGGAACATTTTTGAAAATGTAGTTTTTTTCTCAAGGGGTTAGCCTTGATTTTTTTCAAAAATGTCGAAAAAAATGATGTCAAGAATTGTACACAAATTGTACACCAATGGGAAGGCGTGTGAAATCCCTTTCGAGCACTGGCAGCCGCAGCTCTTTGGAAGGCTTGGTTGCGAAGATATCACAATTAAAACCAAGTCAAATGCAGAGGCGTGGAAAATCATGCGAAAAATTTTGAATTGAAATATCTCAACAACCAGTTGGAGCTTATGATTTTTGTTCTCAGCTGTGGATAGGTATTTAACAGACCTTTCTTTTGATGTACATAACGATGGGTTTTGGGAACATTTTTGAAAATGTAGTTTTTTTCTCAAGGGGTTAGCCTTGATTTTTTTCAAAAATGTCGAAAAAAATAATGTCAAGAATTGTACAACAAATTATACACCAGAGGGAAGGCCTGTGAAATCCCTTTTGGGCACTGACAGCCGCAGTTCTTTGGGAGGCTTGGTCGCGAAGATATCACAATTAAAACCAAGTCAAATGCAGAGGCGTGGAAAATCATGCGAAAAATTTTGGATGGAAATATCTCAACAACCAGATGCCGCTAATGATTTTTGTTCTCAGCTGTGGATAGGTATTGAACAGACCTTTCTTGTGATGTACATATCAATGGGTTTGGGGAACATTTTTGAAAATGTAATTTTCTTTCTCAAGGGATTAACCTTGATTTTTTCCAAAAATGTCGAAAAAATTGATGTCAAGAATTGTACACAAATTGTACACCAATGGGAAGGCGTGCGAAATCCCTTTCAAGCACTGGCAGCCGCAACTCTTTGGGAGGCTTGGTCGCGAAAATATCACAATTAAAACCAAGTCAAATGCAGAGGCGTGGAAAATCATGCGAAAAACTTTGGATTGAAATATCTCAACAACCAGTTTGCCGCTGATGATTTTTGTCTCAGCTGTGGATATGTATTGAACAGACCTTTATTTTGATGTACATATCGATGGGTTTGGGGAACATTTTTGAAAATGTAATTTTTTTTCTCAAAGGGTTAGCCTTGATTTTTTTTTAAAATTTCGAAAAAAGTGATGTCAAGAATTGTACAACAAATTGTACACCAATGGGAAGGCGTGTGAAATCCCTTTCGAGCACTGGCAGCCGCAGCTCTTTGGAAGGCTTGGTTGCGAAGATATCACAATTAAAACCAAGTCAAATGCAGAGGCGTGGAAAATCATGCGAAAAATTTTGGATTGAAATATCTCAACAACCAGTTGCCGCTTATGATTTTTGTTCTCAGCTGTGGATAGGTATTTAACAGACCTTTCTTTTGATGTACATAACGATGGGTTTTGGGAACATTTTTGAAAATGTAGTTTTTTTCTCAAGGGGTTAGCCTTGATTTTTTTCAAAAATGTCGAAAAAAATGATGTCAAGAATTGTACACAAATTGTACACAAATGGGAAGGCGTGTGAAATCCCTTTCGAGCACTGGCAGCCGCAGCTCTTTGGAAGACTTGGTTGCGAAGATATCACAATTAAAACCAAGTCAAATGCAGAGGCGTGGAAAATCATGCGAAAAATTTTGGATTGAAATATCTCAACAACCAGTTGCCGCTTATGATTTTTGTTCTCAGCTGTGGATAGGTATTTAACAGACCTTTCTTTTGATGTACATAACGATGGGTTTTGGGAACATTTTTGAAAATGTAGTTTTTTTCTCAAGGGGTTAGCCTTGATTTTTTTCAAAAATGTCGAAAAAAATAATGTCAAGAATTGTACAACAAATTATACACCAGAGGGAAGGCCTGTGAAATCCCTTTTGGGCACTGACAGCCGCAGTTCTTTGGGAGGCTTGGTCGCGAAGATATCACAATTAAAACCAAGTCAAATGCAGAGGCGTGGAAAATCATGCGAAAAATTTTGGATGGAAATATCTCAACAACCTGTCGCCGCTTATGATTTTTGTTCTCAGCTGTGGAGAGGTATTGAACAGACCTTTCTTTTTATGTACATATCGATGGGTTTGGGGAACATTTTTCAAAATGTAATTTTTTTTTCTCAAGGGGTTAGCCTTGATTTTTTTTTTGAAAAATGTCGAAAAAATTGATGTCAAGAATTGTGCAACAAATTGTACACCAATGGGAAGGCGTTCGATATCCTTTTCGAGCACTGGCAGAGGCAGCTCTTTGGTAGGCTTGGTCGCGGAGATATCACCAATAAAACCAAGTCAAATGCAGAGGCGTGGAAAATCATGCGAAAAACTTTGGATTGAAATATCTCAACAACCAGTTGCCGTTAATGATTTTTGTCCTCAACTGTGGATAGGTATTGAACAGACCTTTCTTTGGATGTACTTATCGATAGGTTTGGGGAACATTTTTGAAAATGTAATTTTTTTTCGCCTTGATTTTTTTTTTCAAAAATGTCGAAAAAAGTGATGTCAAGAATTGTGCAACAAATTGTACACCAATGGGAAGGCCTGCGAAATCCCTTTCGAGCACTGGCAGCCGCAGCTCTTTGGGAGCTTGGTCGCGGAGATATCACCATTAAAACCAAGTCAAATGCAGAGGCGTGGAAAATCATGCGAAAAATTTTGGATTGAAATATCTCAACAACCAGATGTCGCTGATGATTTTTGTTCCTAACTGTTTTTTCATAAGATCCGTGCATCTGTGGAGCTCCTTGCCTCAACGTATGAAAGAAATGCAAAACACAACAGGAATAGGAAAGGATTTCAGAAATTATTATTCACGAAATTTGTAAAATAACTTTTAACTGTTTTTAAAGAAGTAAAATTTGATTTTTCCATCTTTTGAATTATTTTATATCATATTATGTATTTGCTGGCTTTATTAGTGAAATTAGCTTAACTAGATTAAAAGACAACTGTATCTCACTGTTACTAAGAATCACGAAATAAATAAATAAACATACCGAATGTTCAATATAAATAATAACGTCTAGGCAATGGCTCATTTTTTATATTACACAAAAGTTGTAGCTTTTGATTGAAATAATTTTTTAAAAAATTAGCTGCCCAACAATACGATTCAAAAATAATAAAATATAATTTTGATTGCAATATCAATATATCACAAAATAAACGTGAACTTTCAATTCAGTACCCACTCAAATTCAATATATAAATTTTGTGTGGTGGGCGAACGGCACGCGGTGGTGCCAGTGTTATGAATGGTGGGTAGGGTATCACATCTTTTTGTCATAAATATAATAAAATCCACTCTCAGCCATTAACACTAGATATTATCCTTCCACAAATCATGCTGCAATAAAAACTTTCGCAACAAATCTGAGCTCACTAAAGTGTGAAAGCAATTTTATCCATCCCCAAATACAAGGACACCAATTTTGATCGAGTTTCTCTCGTCCTGAGGGTAGGTTGCAGCTCATAGGTATACATATATCCAGAAGCCCATATACCATTTTACCACCCCCTTCCTGCAAACCAATCTGCGTCAGGGTAAATAATCGTTTTGTTCTCGCATGAGGAGAGCATAGAGCATAAAACAATCTTTCAGTAATAAAGATGAAAATTTTATTAAAAGATGTCTGAAACAGATGTCGCCACGTATAATCTTTTATCGTATTCTTTCCACATCGTGACACAGTGTATTTATATGTGTGCCCAGCGGGGATATGATGGTGCGCTGGTTCAGGGACGAGTTATACTATAAGTATTCGTATATACGTAGGGCGTACAGTCATAAGGAGCAGCAGCTATATAGCGCCAGGAGCAAATGTTCCATCCACGATTATATGAAAATCGATATGTTAGTCAATTTGGGCGCAATTTACTCCCCCCCCCCCCCCCCCGAATCCTGCAGACCGACATGTCGGATCATTATTTGGTATTACAGTGCGGTGCGGATCCTTCAAGGTATTCTTATAGACATGTTACAAAGGCAAATGGTGATGTGTAGCATAAAATACTTCTTATAGTCAAGGACGACGTATATCTACCTTTCTATACACCTTGTCAAAAGGAGTTTACTTAGATACAAATATGCCATGTCTTTTTTTATTATATCGTCATAATCCTGCTGGGTGGCAGTGTCGTTTGCACTTGTGCGTGTCAGACAGTGCTAAAATGTCATTTATTAAGGAAGATTTTAAGAGGTATCAAACTACATACATATAAATATACTCATATTGAATGCGCGAACATTATATCAGGACCTTATCCGCAGGTATAATTCACGAATAAGGACGAAATTTGTCTGTGAACTGTGATGCAATAAATTGCTTTACTTTTGTATTTCCTTTCTCATTGAAAATTGACAAACTGTGTGTGTTTGTCTCGAGTTATAATAATGGCACACAGCAAGGATGCTATGTGTGCAATTTTCAAACAAACATTTTAACCTCTAATGGGACTCTTGTGGGGTCGTAAATTCCATACTTCCTTTTTCAAAAAAAAAAACATATGAAACCCTTTTTTTGTGTGTTGGTGTTGTGTGAAATTTTACACGGCGAGTGCGATTTTGCTTCGGGCCATAGAATAGTCACAGTCAATTGTACAAAAAGGAAGGATACAAAAGGAGGTGACATATCAAGGTGTAAATAATTAATGTTAGGTTATAGATAACTTTTTGAAGTACACTCGTATTGTTTGAGTGTTCGAACAAAAAGTAAAATAAACGTTTAACCTTTAACGATAAGGGGGCTAGATCCATATTAATCGACGGTATTAGAGTCAAAACCTGTGAACCTTCTCGTAAGACTTACAGAAACTATAGAGGTGTATAACTGCTAAACGTCGCATACCTAAATGATCTAGTGAACGTCTTAAGGCCTTTCCGAAACACTTTCCGCAAATATCAGTGGGGTGCTTGGCCGAGAAGATCACACTAAGACATACCCTGGAAAAGACTAACGAATTTCAATTCAAGACTCAGTATCTCCTCAAAAATGTATGAATTCAGTGACGTAGCTAAATACCAAAAATATGTGAATGTAGTTTAGTTAAGGCAAGTATACACATCATGTGTAAGTGAATAAAAAACATAATAAATGACCAATCTAACAGAAAGTCGTGTTAGTTACACTTTTAATAACTCAAGAACAGATGAACCTATTGGGCTTAAAATTGGTGGGGAGGTAGCTTAAAACCAGTAGACAGGCAAAGGATACTTTTTAACCCGTTTAATCGCGTTCTCAGATGTGGATAGGCATGTGACGTGCATAAAACTTCAAAAAGAATACAAGTTACTATAAAACGTGGTATAACAAAACGTAATTTTGCCTATGGTTAAGTAGGTATGGTTGAAAATTTGATAATTATACTTTTTTTCAGAAATCAATAATCAGTAATAATCAGTGCATGCTTCTATTTGCGATTGATGGTGGTAAATGTGCGTGGGCCAACGTCTTTAAGACAATATGGACTGTTAATGGTATAATATTTCCAATATATCGTACCCATTGCATTGGGATACGACAATCGTTGAAACCATTATCTCTGCATCTCCAATACGCACATTATTTGCTTTCATCATTCCGACATGCTTTCCATCGAACCCATCTAACCTGTGGCACAAATACAAGGATAATATGTCAGAAGATATTTTACATCAAATTCGTGTCAGTTTCAGAAACCATGATCTTGAGATGAATGAGGAGATACATAATCTGGCTTTACTCTTGATCGAAGACATGCGTTACCTCATGTGCGGTAGATTATTGATCAGGTTAGGATTGCCAGCGCCAAATCGTGAAATGAATGACACCTTTAATCGAGAAATGGAACGGGAACGTGAATATGATCACCAGGAATAAGATTTAGTAGTAAAAACGAATGTACCCCTGTTGACCCCAAAAAAGGAAAGTTTGTGATACATTAATGAATGCTATTGATGATGAAAATGTTGGTTTATGTTTCCTGGATGCCCAGGTTGCAGTTCCTTCTTCTGGAATAGCATCCACATTGTTAGAAGGATGCCCTACAGTTCAACAGCTCATTCAGCATTAAAATTGCCGTTAAATTTTCTAAGAACCAACATGGAAAATTGCAAAAAAAAAACTCAGCATTGACCAAATTTTTATCAATTTATCGAAAATCATCATCTGGAACGAATGCACAATGTCGCAAAAATAATGAATGGTTGAGTGAGCGATCAATTTTACCGGCTAAGAATAAAAATGAAGATGGCCTAGAAAATATTTCTGAGTGAGCTCATTGGAATAATGCATTTATTCAAATCTATTGACTGTATAACAAATGAAGATGAAGCCATCAACTATCCAATATGCCGTTTGAGTTTAAAAGACTTCAATTTCATATCCGTCTTGAATTCGCCATGACCATTAACAAAAAATCACAAGGCCAATCCTTGAAAATTTGTGGTTTGAACCTGGAATATTTATGTTTTTTCCATGGTCAATTATATGTTGCACGTTCACGGATCGGAAGACCATCTATGCGTTGTTTGTTCTAGCGCCTGATAATTAAACAAAAAATGTCGTGTATCACAAAGTATGTACTTAATTGAAGAGTGCAACCTATGCACCCAAATACATGAACAATAAAGAATCATCAAAATACTTAATTTTTTCATTTGTATTTCCTAATAAAGAATTGAAATTAATCAAATCCAAAATCTGCTTATTTATTGAATCTATCGCGGAACAGAGTTCGCCGGGTCAGCTAGTTGCAAATAAATGTAAAATTGAACATTTTTCAGATTGCTTAGCTGTTAGGTATAGTCTGGGGATAAAAAGATACCATTTTACTTCTTGGACAAATATGAAAAAATGCAAAAATAATATAAAAATCGAAGTAGCGTTGATTAAAAAAAAACAAGTTTTATGTAAATTTTAAAAATATTTTTAGGAAAAAAATGGATTGTCAATTGATCGAACATTTTATTTATTTATTTTATTTAGGTCCAATTTTTCAATAGTCAGTTAAGCAGTCAGTTAGTACATATTCTCCAGATAGAGCAAACATCAGTTTTTCAACAGTCAGATAAAATTTAATGTAGGAATAAAGTTATCTGCTCATTTTAGAGCAGAATAAGGAGTTATCTGAAGAATAAAATAAATAGATATGTTCTATGTCAAAAACACTTTGAAAAATTATTGCTTTAAAATAAACGTTAAACAAAAATTAATTTCTATGAAAAGTTCGATACTAGAAATAGAAGTGACGTTCAAATTAAATTATTCTATAGATTGTTTTTTCTTGATTGAAAAATCTTTCTCTTAGAGATCGATCTGCAGATAAACATCCAGCTAGTTGCCAGAGGAATAAACTTACTTGACAACCAGATAAAAACATCGAGTTTTTTAATCAAGAAAAAACAATCTATAGGATAATTTAATTTGAACGTCACTTTTATTTCTAGTATCGAACTTTTCATAGAAATTAGTTTTTGCTTAACGTTTATTTTAATGCTATAAGTGGTTTTGACATAGAAAATATCTATTTATTTTATTCTTCAGATAACTCCTTATTCCGCTCTAAAATGAGCAGATAACTTTATTCCTAGATTAAGTTGTATCTGACTGTTGAAAAACTGATTTTTGCTTTGTCTGGAGAATATGTACTAACTGACTGCTTAACTGACTATTGAAAAATTGGCCTATATTTCATTTATTTCGAAGAAGGGTATACCTATACAATTAAATCCTTGTTGTTTTTTGTTTTAGGAAATTTATTTTTTTGACTTTTTAATAAAATGTATGAAAATCTAGTAAACATAAATTTTCAAAGTAATCGATTAAGTTGTTTTCGGAGTATTATGCTTTCAAAGACAAAACTTGATTTTAGTTTTTATTTGAGTAGAAACTCATTAAAAAATATGTTAAATACATACTTTCTAACAAATTAAATGTTTTTTTTATCATAATAATGTAAATATAATATTATTATGTCTCAATGCGTGTTTTTATTTCATTTGTCTATTTGAGATAGTAAAATCTAATTGATCTAATTAAATAAATATGTGCTTTTTTTTTAAATGCCAGGAAATTTTTTTTTTTGAAAAATATTGGTTTACAAAACTGTTTAAACTGTTTAGCTTGATTTTGCAGAAAATCATAAACAAAAAAATGGTTTTACTAAGTTACCAAAAATAACCATTTTTTCTAAAAAGAAAATTATCAAAAATACATTTTCGCTTTAATAATTAACTGATTTTTTTACAATCGTTTTGTTGTTTTTGAATAAAATAAGTTTACCCTTTATAGCTAAATAAAAATATATGACCACTGTTATTTGTATTCTAAAAAAATGAAAAAAAAAAAACGTATAGTCATAAAGCGAAAAAAATATGTCTCAAGTTTGAAAAAATAAATTTTTCTTTTTAGACTGTAGATCCGCGAACAGACATACAGCAATGTAAAACCCACTTTTTCACCTTCGGTATTAGCTTAGTGTCAAGCTTGTTCAAAATCTCTAGCTCGATTGTTTTTAAAGAATCCAAAACTTGTGATATACTTAGTACTATAATAGTAATATGTCAAATACAAAAATAAAATATCTTATAATTGCGATGTGTGTAGACCGCCTTAGAATTTGCAGTTAAAATGCACTAGGTAAACTCTTGATTGACACAGATGATACCATAATTTTCGAATATTATTATTATTTTTGTTTTCGCAAACAAATTTAAGGCAAACATCAATATATGTATACGTACAGTAAAAACATAACATTTTAATCATCTATTGAATAAAGTTATCCCCTATATAACTATACATAATAAAACAAAAAATAATAAAAAAAAACATTGTTTTCCATGTTAAATCAATTGAAATAGAAATTAATTTGGATTCGAAATAAAAACTAAAAGAAATATTATTTGATGTGCCCATTGATTTTTGTAAAACCGCTCATCAATTTTATAAACTATAAAAGCCATCCTTAAATAAAATTTAAAAAAAAAATACATACACATTTATACAAAAAAATGACGTCAAAGAATAACTTTTCATTCTATAAAACAAACAAAAAACATAACTTTTCATTCACAGACGACTAAAATAAGAATATAAAAATTTCAACAAACCTAAAAATTCGGGTTACCAGCTTTGCTCTTTTTCAAAATAAAATTCTAAATTTTATAATCTTAAAATGATGATCAACTTCTTTAAGGAATGGAACAATACATTTTTCATTAACGGTGAAAAATTTTATGGATAAGCTTTGTAATCACAATGATGAGATGGGCCAACAAGATATAAATTAAGGACTTATCCGCATTCGTTAGTCGATCGTTGGTCGATTTCATAAATGAAAAGCCTTTAGACATAACAATTCTCTGTTTATTTATTTTCAATTTAAATATTTGTTTTATAAAGCAAATAAACTATTTTGTAAATAAATAACCAATTTACAACTACAAACATTTTTTCTTTTTAGTTTTATTTCTGCCGTATATCCGCCTATGGAATACACTTCCGCGCAGCTTGAGAGAACTAAATGACACACATAGATTTAAGGACGAGCTAAGTCTGTTCTTTACTAACCAGGGAAACTAGTTTTTACTGTAATCCCCTCCCACTTACCTTACATCAAGGTAATTCACTTAAAAATTATTTTAAAAAATTGGAAAATTTAAATTTAAACTTTTAAGAATAATGTAACATTGTGTAATTAATTAGTTATGTATATCAACTTCATTTTTTTGTTTTTCTTTTCTTTATTAGCTAATTTTCTTGATTTATTTTTGATTTTTTTCTGTTGTAATTTATTTTATCTCCAAATACTAAATTGTAAAATATATTTGTTAACTTTTCACAAGCTTAAAAGTGTACTCTTACTGTGAATTAATTTATAAGTCGTATTTCATTGGTAAGCTATAGGTAGTGCAGTAATGAATGTCTGAATAAAACTATTATTCACTTTTTAACGCTTTTATTTTACACCTCTCTCTGCCTGTCACCAAAGATGCAACAAAAACTTAATTTGAACAAGCTGGCATTTTCAATAATACAATTTCCATTGTTCAAATCCACAACGCTATTTCCAATTTCGTGCTCAAACTATTACTAAGATAATAGTAGAATGAGCATAAACATTGTTAACCAACAACATTTTTGATGCAAGGCACATGAAAATCGTGTTTCCTTAAACATACAAATGTTGGTATGACCATTATTGTGGTCGTATTAATATGAATTTATTGTTGATAAATATCATGAAAATCGTATTAGACAACAACATTGATATTTTATTTAATGTTTTCTTTTGCTTCCTTAAAAGACCAATATAAGTTATTACTTAAATAAAATAAATTTAAAAAAAACGAAAGTATTATTCTCGTATAAGGCCGTAAAGCAACAATTATAATTAAGAACGAATGTTTCTGACCAACAAGGAAGCACTAATATTTCAACACAAATATTTTTAAGTTTCCTATATTTTCATGTAAGTAATACTTTCAATTTTTACATTTTCGGACCATTGTTGTCACTTGTTCACATGCAAACTTCATCATGAAGATTAAACAAAAAAATCCATTTCCATATTAGAATACTCAGCACTTTTGATTTTCCACCTGAAAAAAGGAGACAATGTTATAATCAATTTCTTTTTCAATTTTTTATTAAAAATAAAAAATTACACAGTGTTTTTTTATCACAAATAACAATTTCTTTAATGTATATTGTTACATATTAGCTATTTTTTATAAACAAATTTTTTTTTTAATACAAAAATGAGACGATCTTTCGAAAGTAAATCTTTGAAATGATGCTTTTAAGGCGCAATGGTTTAATAATTCAACAATGTTTAAAACAAAGAATCGACCAAAAACAAAGAATTTGGAAAAGTATAAAGAGTAAATAAAAATGTGATGATCTGCTTAGATCTTCTCTATCTTTATACGTCCTAACTGCGGTGGTTAGTATCCAAGATAAAAAGTTTTTAACATTTTTTAAAGCAGTACAATATCTCTAAATCAACTTTTTCACCACAATATAAACATTAAATATAATTAAATTTAAATGTATACATTTAAAAATTGTAAATGCGTGCACACTCATCGAAAAATGCTAAACTATTGAACAAGGAAACGCATCAGAATAAGCACAAGAGTTGAAACTCAGTTATGCAATAGTTTTGTTTGGTTTGCTGTTGGCTAAACAAGAAAAGAATTCAGTTTGAACGTGATCGTGATAATTTTACTAAGAAAAGTATTCAATCAAACATGTACATGATTCTTTAAATTCGAAATGTATTAAAATGAACATGTTTGTGATACTTTTACTACGTTTATGTTTCTTCTACAAATCTGTTGATTGGTTAAACATAAACATTGTTAACCAAGCACATTCGTTGTAATTCAACATCGTTTTTATTCGTATCGTTTATTTTCCTAGTATTCGAAGGAAACACGTTTGTTACATGTAAGTATATACATATGTATATATAATAAGAAATCAACAATGACATTGTTGTTTAACAAGAGGAAAATATTCAAATCAACTTCAAACACTTTTAAATTAAACATGTTTATGATATTTTTTTCTAAAAAAAAATCAACTAAGACCGGTTTGTTGATTTGAATATTATACGTTGTTTATTTTAGCCACAAACATGTTGTTTCAATCACAAACATTTTTATTTTAATAATATTCAGATGAAATATAATTTAAATACGTTTGTTGTTGATTGAGTATAAAATCAACAATGAAAATGTTGCGGGAAAACAAAAACAATATTCAAATCAAATTCAAACATGCTTAATTTAAAATGTTTATGATACTTACCTCATTGTATATATAATCTATATACAAGAAATGTATATACAAGGGGCTTACCTAAGAAAATGTATCACGACTGTATCGTTGATTTGAAAATGCCATCTTGTTTGTTTTCATCACGAAACTTGTTTAAATTCACAACTATTGTGGAATTGTTGAATAACAATTTTATTTTTTTTTTTTTATCCGATGGAAATCTTCAAAAGACACTCGGTAAGAATCGGTACCGAGTAGTGTGGGACTCTGACCGCAATAAAACCAGCGGTGAAATCAGGAGCAATCTATGAAAGATCGACAAATGATTTTACTATCTTAATTTATATTTAAATCGCATTGGGGGAAGCTTAAAGTTATTACACTTTCCCATAGCTTTTAGACCATCAGCTCATGAGGCTTAGTTCTTCTTAATCTCCGAACATTGTCTCGTACATTTAAGACGGTCTCCATTTCGGAGTTGGTATGACTTTGCAGTCGCTGGTTGTGTGATACAGCGTGTTTTTTAACCACTTCTTTAACCATTTCAATTTAAAGGTCACGATGTAGATCGCTATTTCTTATATACCAAGGGGCATTTATTATTCCACGAAGGACCTTGCTTTGGAATTTTTGGATGGGTTCAGCATTTGTCAATTTTAGTGTAGCCTTCGTAACGGATTTATCTGGCACCAATATTGCCGTATCGTCAGGAAAGGTGGCCATGATAACGTTGATGTCCACTGGAATATCCCTTGTATATAACAGATACAGGGTTGGTCCTAGGACACTTCCTTGTGGTACACCGGCTTCAATTTTCTTTAGTTCCGAGTAATTTTGGTCGTACCGTACTCTAAAGAGTCGGTTCGTAACGTAGGATTTCAGTATTTCGTAGTACTGCCTGGGAAGGTCCCTATGTAGTTTGTACTCAAGTCCCAAGTGCCAAACCTTGCCAAAGGCTTAAGCAACATCTAAGAATATAGCCGAGCATACTTGTTTTTCTTCAAGTACCTTTTCCACGACATCCGTAATTCGATGAGTGTGGGACTCTCACCGCACTAAAACCACCGGTGAAATCAGGAGCAATCTATGAAAGATCGACAAATGATTTTACTATCTTAATTTATATTTAAATCGCATTGGGGGAAGCTTAAAGTTATTACACTTTCCCATAGCTTTTAGACCATCAGCTCATGAGGCTTGGTTCTCCGAACATTGTCTCGTACATTTAAGACGGTCTTCATTTCGGAGTTCGTATGACTTTGCAGTCGCTGGTTGTGTGATACAGCGTGTTTTTTAACCACTTCTGTAACCATTTCAATTTGAAGGTCACGATGTAGATCGCTATTTCTTATATACCAAGGGGCATTTATTATTCCACGAAGGACCTTTCTTTGGAATGTTTAGATGGGTTCAGCATTTGGTTTCTTTTTACAGCCCCATAATTGGATGCCATATGTCCAAACGGGTTATCATTAGTTTGTTCTGGATAGATAGGTCTGAGTTCTTTCCTAGTAACCAGTACATTTTTCTGTACTTCAAGTTTAGTTCTTCTCGTTTCTTTTTGATGTGCTCTTTCCATTTAAGCTTTGCATCCAAAGTCATTCCAAGGTATTTGGCGGTATTGGAGTAAGGTACTACTGTATTATTTATAAATATTGGAACGTTGTTTATGTTTTTATTAGTAAAGTTTGTATGCGTCGATTTTGTTTCGTTTAATTTGCTACGCCATTTCTGCGTCCAATCACTAACTTTATCGACAGCATTTTCCAATTTTAGTGTAGCCTTCGTAACGGATTTATCTGGCACCAATATTGCCGTATCGTCAGCAAAGGTGGCCATGATAGCGTTGATGTCCACTGGAATATACCGTGTATATAACAGATACAGGGTTGGTCCTAGGACACTTCCTTGTGGTACACCGGCTTCAATTTTCTTTAGTTCCGAGTAATTTTGGTCGTACCGTACTCTAAAGCGTCGGTTCGTAACGTAGGATTTCAGTATTTCGTAGTACTGCCTGGGAAGGTCCCTATGTAGTTTGTACTCAAGTCCCAAGTGCCAAACCTTGCCAAAGGCTTAAGCAACATCTAAGAATATAGCCGAGCATACTTGTTTTTTTTCAAGTGCCTTTTCCACGACATCCGTAATTCGACGCACTTGGTCTATCGTGGAATGTTTATTTCTAAATCCAAACTGATGGCTAGGAATTAGTCTTCTTTCTTCAATTATTTTGTTAAGCCTTTTCAGTAGCAGTTTTTCAAAAACTTTTGCCATGATTGGTATAAGCGATATTGGTCTGTAAGATGTTACTTCTGTTTGTGGCTTACCTTGTTTAGGTATAACAATGACTTCTGCAATTTTCCAATGATTTGGAACAAATCTTAGTTTAAGGCATGCGTTAATTATAAATTGGAGTTTCTTGTTGAATAACAATGAAACATGTTTAAATCAACCTACGTTTTTTTTCGGTGTTCCATTCCATATATTCCTTCCAAAGCTTTATCCACACTATTATTCGTACTATTTTTACTTCATAATTTATTGGCACTTTTCCTTTGTTGTTGTTTACTGCAAACAAATTTTGCTGCGCTGTCTATACATTTACCAATAAAAAAGGGCAATAGTTAAATAAATAAACTAGTAAACTTCTGATGAATATGGTCACCTTAGTCACCCTAGATACACATATAGAAACTTTGATGTCATTGCGTTTTATTATTTGTTGTTTCAATATAAATTTGCATTAATTTTATGCATCCAATTGATTGTGCTAAAATTGTTCAATATTTCACAATTTTGTGTCGATGTGATATTTCGTGCTTTTTCTGTGAAAAACAATAGTAACCGGCCGGGGCGGGTATGTAGATAACTCACCTCTATACAACAACTATATCCACCTACATTCATATACCTATGGTGGGTGTATTTTTATTATTTTAACCAGAATTTTACATTTTTTCTTCTCTCTTATATTTTGTTTTTTTTTTTTGCCGACATCATTTTTTCTGCATTCAAACATCCTGGCATTGATTTATGCATGATAGAGCATATCAAGCGATGTGTAAAATGGGATATTTTTCCTGCTTTATATTCGTTTATTCTGGTTATGACCATCGCGGTGCGCATACTGAATTCCTATATAACAACGAGGATGGATCCTTTATTATCTGAACAAACCAGAGGTCTCCCCCTTTCAGGCTTTGAGCATCGTGCATCAAAATGCAACCCTTTAATAACAAGCAGAGGAGCCCAGGAATATAAAAATGGAGTAAATAAAAATCAACATGTCTGCAGCATAATCGCGGAACATCTACAAAGGGGTGATCCACATCCAACCGAATTTCATATGTGTATCTGTATGTTGAAAGAAAAAAAAGGACAAACAAAACTGCGAAAAAAAAAATTAAAAATGAGTTAACACAAACACTGCGCGATTTATTTGCCCATGTGCTACCAGCAGGACTTGGGAAAGTTCCTTCCTTTTAATTGCATACGAGATTTACATCATAGAGCAAAAGGACTCTTCAACTTCAACTTCATGGAATACACAATTTATCAGAAAATGTGTGTTTTTTTTCTGTTTATTGAATTTCGTCCTTAAATGATGTTGATCGCTCTGTTCGTGTAGACGTATACCTAATACTTGACTTTGACAGGTATATATGTTACAAAAATGTCCTTCGACCCTTAAATTGATTTTGTTGGTCTTGTTATGACAATTTTTGTTTTTTTTTTTTTTTTTTTGTCTTTGAAACGTGAATGTTATGTCCCTGTGATTAATAAAGGTGACAACAAATTTCATATCTTACCTACATGGCTATATAGAAAAAAAGGGGTGAGCTATTAACTGAACGTGTGAAAGGATACGATTTTAAAAATGTTGGATGCCAATCGTACCAACCCTTTCCATTTTGAAATCAATTTAGAAACACAAATTAATTTTAATTTGAAACATGTTTAGTGTATAGATATTTATAGGACTGTCACTGCAGTGAATAAAACGTACATATTTTCAAATCATCTCATGTGTAATGAATGCGAAAATTTATGGACCAGCTTTGAGATGAGAGAAAGAGAGTGTTTTGAATGTGCTCATTTTGTGTAAATGTCAACTGATGGTTGAAATAATTAGTCATTTAGATGATGTGTTAGATTGGATAAATTAGGCAAAGTAAGTTATTGATTTATGAGTTTTTTCTTTTACTTATTGGATTCTTGAGGATTTTTTTAAAAATATGTAGGTACATATATTTTCACGCCGATTTATATCTTTTGTTATTAATAAACATCTTTTATCCTTTTTGATATGTATGTTTTCAAACAGTTTCGCTGAAAGTACGGCAACGCTTCGTCAAGCTCTGATTGACTAAAGTGTGGTTGTACTTAGAGGGGTTCTTTTACAATAAAATATAGGCGTGGTTTGTGTAAGAATAAATGTATTCATTCTTAAAATGCGAATTTATGGAGTAGAAGTTATCCATATCGAATAGCATCTCTACTAATATAAAGAGTGTAGTTTTGTTTCGATGTCAGTTTGTCTGTATATGAGTGACGACTTACCATTTGACATGCAATAAAAATAAATGTAGCTTCTTCTCTTGTCCTTTGGGCAACTTATAGGCTATTACATTTCATATATAAGTTATGTTTTATATGCTAAATAAATATTTGAATTTACCTCTTAAATTTATCCTGATTTTGAAATAGAATTTCCAAATTTATATTTCGTTTTGTTTACGGTTTGCTGCTGTTTCCATGGATTTTATATCCAAATTGGTTTTTGTTTTGTTTATTTCCGCTGTTTATTTCCAAACTAGCAGAAAGTCCCGGTGTTGCCCGGGCAGCCGAGGCAAAAGCCTTTTAATGCAATATCTTCCAAATGAAATAAAAAATTAAGAAAAAAAAATTTGTAGGGAAAAGTATTTATCATTTATTTTGTCGTTTATTTAACCAGGATTAGCTTTCTTATTAAATTTAACAAAGAAGATTTATTATTTGTATTTTTGTTTACAAACGAACTATTCTTCATTTTGAGACTCTCCGCTTTCGTTTTTTTCATGCGATTATAGTTAGTAGAATATAAGTCAAGTTATGCATTCTTTGAAAAAAAATTATATAATAATCAAACATAACATTACGATGATAGCGAAGACGGTAGACGAAACAGGCTGCCATTCAAGTGCGGCTTGAAAAAATTATGCATAGTGTCGGAAAGTGTCGCGTCTTACTTTAAACCTTTAAGCACCCGACAATTTGAGTTTAACGATAACAGGGCCCCTGCATGAGAAATTCCCAAGATTTCGATGAATGAAATTCGACATTAGACGTGTTCCTTTTCTGTAATTTATGCAGGGCTTATACACATACATAAATTCACCGTCGTCGCCAGGACTATTTTCATGAAAGCAATAAGGTTGATAAAAACTAAACACATACAATCGCGAAATCTTGTATTTTCACGGTTGACTTCATGCAATATTCCTTGCATTTCAGCGTAAGGTCGCATTTGTTTGGCACCATGTTAGAAATGAATAGTTAGTTGAGAATATTGAAATCAGCCTATTAACCGAGCTTATTTCTGCAAGGATTCCCCAGCGCCAGTGGCTACTTTTGCAAACGTAAAAACTTAATTGCATAAGTGTAAGCTCTTGCTTTTGCGTAAGTTGATATATGCATGAAAGTTTAGTGGGTCCCAACTTTTCTTGTGCCAGGTATAAAAGTTGATACGATTTTACACTTAACTACCATCTTTTTCATTGGCATGTGTTAAATTTACAGAGAAAATCAAGTTTAATGTGTAAACTTTCAGGGTCCCAAAATTTTTACTTTCACAGGTACTGTTTTTTGCGCTTAGCCCATTTCACCCTACAAACAGCTAAGTGGTTTCAAGGAATAAATCTTACTGTAATTTGAAACAAAAAAATAATGAGCTATTTTGAAAATATTAAATTATTAAAAAAGTTTTAAGATATGTTTAAAAATACAAACAAATATCTATTAGTTAATTAAAAATATTGGTATGCATCACAAGTTGACGTACCTAAACCTATATAATATGTGTAAAATAGAACGAGAGAATCACCTAAGGCGTTTTCCAGATAGAAGAAAGCAAAAAAATAGGTCCTACGTAGGTACCGTTCTTAGCTATTATTGGTAATTTGTTTTCCAACCATATAATATTTCATGCACAAAAAAGCTCTATATACCAAATTTGAAGGAATTCGGCCCACCCATTTGGACTGTAAGTGGCTATACTAACATACAGACGAACAGAATTTTTAGACCGTGTTTCTTAGTCTTCGCTATCATCGTAATATCATGTTTGATTGTTATCGACGAATGTATTCGACGAATGCATAACTTGCCTTAAATTGCAGCATTTAACCCAGGCGATACCTTTTCCTCACTTACAGGGGTTTATTAGGTTATGTTATTATTTCCAATGGAAGACAATAAACTGAAGTGGCATTTTGACATCTTAAAACCAAAACAAACAATTTTTTTTCCCGACTATTATTATCGATTCGAAAGTTACAAAACATGGGTATTGAACGACAAAGTAAATGAAAAATCATTTTTCCTAAAATTTTTGTTTCTTAATTTTTCATTTCATTTGGAAGATATTGAATGAAAAGTCTTTTACCTCGGGTGCCATGGCAACGCCGGGGACTTTCTGCTAGTTCTCAATATAGTTTGGATATTTTTCTGGTTTAATTTCAATTTTCTTTTCTGGGAATTATATAGCAGAAGATTTTCCGACATAATTTCCATTTCAGTTTCATGGGTATTTTATAAGAGTGCGAAAATTTCCATTTTAAATTTCGATTTTTTTTCCTTTTTTTTGTCCTGAAAAATTTGCCGGCCATTTTTCCCAAAAAAAAATCCTAGGTAATTTCTTCCGGAAAATTTCCGAGAACCAAAATTAAATATGAAATTATTCAAATCAAAATATCAACTATAAAACATTTTCAGAATTCGTACGTAAGCAACTTATAACAAAATCTTTTACCAAAAATAAACAGAAAGAATTATAAAGCGAGAAATGAATTTCAATGTGCAGTCGGTGTACTGTAAACTATATAGATTTTAATTTTACGTTAATTTTTAAAAAATACCATCTAAATTCGTATGTGTAGTAAATGCGAAATCAAAACATAAACTAACATTTGAAAAAAATACTGTTTATGCAGTTTGTTTACATTGTATGTCACATCATTCATTTTTCCAGGATCTGATATTTATTATTATAATTTTAAATAAACGCGGTAAGCAAATTTTGCATAAATGCGGTTATGCACAAAAAAGAAACTAAACAAATATTTGCATGATTCAAAAATGTCCACTTTTGAATTATATAGTATAAAAGAGTTATTCTTTAATTTGGAAAAGGAACAAAAAAATATGACAATCATTTGACAGTGCAGTGATGGATTTGATTGACAGTATGCTTCTTGAAGGGTTGAATTTCATGTAAAGTAGATGTTTGCTTGGGGTTTTTCTTAATTAGGGCGTAGATATTCAATCCTTACAAATTTGGAAGCATAATTAAGTGGTGTGTCGCTTCCATTTAAAAACAATAATTACAGCTTGGCATTTGCAGCCAACTCTTGGGCATATTATTTAAATTGTCTATTTATTCTTATGAGCAAGTTTAATCTGAGGCAAGAATGAGAACTTTGTCAAGAGACATCTGATAAAACAATATTATATTGGATTGTTCATGGTCTTGCTCTTATTGTATTCTGTATTGTCAATGGCAGTGTCAAACGTAATTAGTCTAATCATGTATACATCGTGTCGGTCGTTGCGTCGCATTGGTTTTGATTTGAAGAAAATAATAGTAATTGAAGACAAAAAAAAAAACATAATCATAGAGTTATAAGCAATTAATAGCAGCTGATAAATAAAAACTGGGTACCAATTTACGAACGAGTTCAAGTTCTATTCATTATAAAATGGTTTTAATTTCTTCCTGGATCATACAATTGTTTAAGGCTATGAATATTGTACTAGTAAACAAATATGGACTTTGCAACCTGTATTCTTTGTTGAAATAAAATTTCTCTTATACATTTTGAATGGATGTACATGTGTGTACCTACGAACAAGTTTAATAGGCTTGCGTTTATTGAAGAAATAAAACCAATGCAGTTTCTTCTTTATCAAAAAACAAGCTAAACATTTATTAAATCTTGAGTTTGATTCGAATAGTAGATCATGCCTAATTATTTGATAACTACCGTAATTACCTTTGAATGGTTTGAATGGCCGAAACTTGATAGACGAATACAGATCAACATTGATTAGCAACCTTAAAACAAAAAAACAATTCCAAGAATACACATGAGAAAATGCTGCAGCGTAAAAGAAGAGTAGGAAATGAATAGTACTGACCCAGGAAATAGGAGGAGATGCAGGATGTATAGAAGGAACTTGACATATGCATCATCCCGAAATGACACCAGCAAGTTTAAAATAAAAGAAAGCCAAGCAACTGTTCCTTAGTAATATTAGAGGGAATATAGTCACCGAAACTCATGGAAAAGTACACGTTGTCAAGTAGAGTTTTTAGCAGCTGCTACATGGAAATCCTGTGGACCGACTTTTAGAGCAATATGACTATAGAAGCAGCTATAAGCAAGCTGAAGAACAACAAGGCTGCTGGTCCTGATGAAATACCAGCAAAGCTTTTCAAATATAAAGGAGATGTTTTGTTAGGGCGCATGCACCAAATCTCCAACCAAATATTGGGAACCTGACTGCGTCATTTCAAAAAAGACTTGGCTAATTTATAATAAATTACGAACTATCTAATATGCAGATCAGGCGAGCTGCAGTCAGAATCATTGCAACATGTACTGGAAACTAGACAATAGGAGTTAGCATGAGCCGAACCTGGGCATTCCTTACAATACTTACTGTTGTTATTGTGCGGGAACAACAGGTAAATGAAAGTGTTCTTCATTTCCTCTACAAATGCCCTACATTGTTTGGGATAAGAGCATAATTTTTTTTTTGATAGGGCATTACTCGAGGTTCATGATCTTTCCGAAATGAAGATCAATGATTTGATTTATTTCCTCAACACGACGAAATGGATTTATGATGTAATACCATTTCTTGCGCATCATTTTCTCCGTCAATCTCCTGGGACTGCTAGCCAGCAGACTAATGGCATTTAAAATGAGCTCATGGTCCGATCACACAGTTAAATATTAATTTTTTTTTTAATCCAAAAATACTTTTTTTCGAAAATTTTGAAATGCAGTATTATTTAGAATTTGAAGGAGACCTAGTATACAAGTTTTGATCGTAATCCGTGTAGCCGTTTATGAAAAACTCGGAAATCAATAAAATAGTTGTATGGCAGGTACCGGTAATAACAAAATATTTTAAATTTTTTTTCGGCCTAAATTTAGACCATACTCAGGCTAGTACACACACTAATTTCTATTAAAATCGTTATAGCCGTTTTCGAGTTAATTAAGATGGTAGAAACATTTTTATGGCAAATACCGTTATTTTTGGGGCTAAAACAATGATTCAAAAATCAATTTTGGAGAATCACCTAAAACGCCTAAGCACCAAGTTTGAACCAAATTGGTTCAGCCGTTTAGGCTGTAGATCGTTCCACAGACAGACAGACAAACAGACAGACGGAATTGCGTGACCCACTTTTTTGGTGTTCTCTATGATCGTAATGTCTTGATTGTTAGAAAAAACTTTTTTTTAAACAAAACTTTAAAAATATAAATAATATTTTTTTTAAACAAAACTTTAAAAATATATTATATAATATCTATCTAATCTCCGCAAGGTCAAAAACGACATTTCTTCGGTTGCTGAGCTAACTGGAAGGGTTGCTTAAATGTTTAGAAGCTTGTCTTAATTCCCGGAAACATGTTGAGATCACACACGTCTAGAACTTCTTGAACTATGGTGGGTGGTCCCCTTCGTGTTTCCATTTTAAGGTCCACAACTCAAATTCTTTTAAGACAATTTCAACCGATTGGCCCAGAAGTCCCACATAAGGATCTACTAAGATTTTTATTTCCTCAAGCTCAACCGAATCAATGGGCGATGGCATAAAAAACGAGGGCCATAGTTGAATAGTTCCTCAATACTTCTGGGGAGAAACGAGTCCGCAAGTCGCTTAAAATTCCATCCAATAGTCCTACATATGTAGTTGTAGATGTTTCTCAGAAAGTACTCCTCCACATCAAAAGCCGGTTGGTTCGCCCTCATCGTATGCCTTGCAGCAATCCTTGGTTTTGAGATTACGATGTCCAATGAATCTGCTAGTTCTTCTATTTCTTAGAATTAACTCGAAGAAAACCATGTAGTTGCGTGTTTGCGTTTATTTTCAAGAACAGAAATTGTAACATTTACTCAGTTGCACATTTCTTATTCCGCCGATTGTAATTTTCCGAATTTTGTATGCAAGGTGAAAAATAATCACAGAAAAAACTCAAAAATATCACCAACTTAATTTAACAAGCAATACAAAAACCGTATATTTAAACAGACGTTTAACTCAAGTTGCTTGAAATTTTTTCACCAATTTTCGAAAATTTGATTTTTTTCTATGTGTTTTGGCAGCAAGATATGAAAATTAGTGCGTACTCGCACGAAATTTAACGTTACCAAACACATAAATGTAGTTAAATGTATGAGGTAGAATTTTGTTCTCCCAAATGTATTTTTTTTAAATTTTATGTCGAATTCCTTTCAACCATTTAAAGTCGATTTTCTTTGCTTTGAAGGAAACCGTGAAAAAATCGGTTCTTATGTCCTTGTTAGCGTGTTGTTTGACAGAAATGTTTACACAAAAATTATTGCAATCAAAGATTCAAAACGATTCAGAATTCAGAAATTGAAAGATTCAGTTATACGAGTATACAGCAACAAAAAAAAACTTTCAATTTGGCGTTTGAATGTTTGTGGTTTCGAAGGCTCAAAAATCTGAAAAACATTATGTTAATTCTAGTTCCATTTTTTTAAATTCAAAATATAAGTAGTTTCGTGATTACTTAAAAATTTAGAAAAAGTTTAAGAATCGATAGAAAATCTTCAAACTTGTCAAATAGCATACACAAAAGTATGTTATGTTTTTAAACAAGACTTTGAATTTGTATGAAGTTTTGTCTCGCTTTTTTTAAAAAAAATAATTCCTGAATAATTTTCTAGAGCCTTTAATTTATTATATAGACAAAAATATTTTTTTTTAATATCCTTATAAAAAAAAATAGAAACAAAATTCATCACAAAAATGCCCTTGAGTCAAACAATCTATAAACTTTACCTCCATCATTATGATTGATTGACTACCATTCACCCACAATCATACGAAAGACTTTTCTTCTTTTGCTAAAATTTAATTAACTTCACATCTGAAAACGATGCGACTGAAACTTGTTTGTTGTTGTTTTTATGTTACATTAACAAAATTTCTGGCATACCTATTAAAATGAACTTTTGGAATTTTATCCATAAAATCGTTTTTGACGCCCTGCCCTCGGGCCAATTTCTGATTGACCCATCCAACTCGACCCGACCATACTCGTATAGTGATGCAGGAGGCTGCACGTCAGTATTTTTTAATTAAATGTTTGTTTCTGTAACGTCTTTTATGGAATGAATTTAAAATTCTCTTCTTCCTAATACAGGTAGCAATAGCAGGACCAGATACAGGACCAAAATAATCCTGATGGTTGATATAAAACTGCATTTGACATAACAATCATCTGAGTTCAAAATGTTAAAAATGATTTCTGGCAACAAGAAGAATAAAACCCAACGAGATATTATCCTTTCCGATGGCAAAGTTATACATACTTTAAATGATTTTAAGGATATTTTTTGGTTATTAAAAAAAATCTAAACCTATCATAGTTGCAGTCAGTGTTGTTATGGCAGCAGATGCTTTCTACAGTTTTTTCACTATTGCCATGCCATCAATTCACTTTGCCATGATTCCTAATCTCATTTTCTATGATAGCTGACACGTGACCAGAACTGATTTGTTTTTATTGAAAGTTTTCATTCAGAATTCCGAATAAAACTTGCTAACTACCTTCGCTCTATATGCAAGAGATAGAGTCAAAATATCAACCCCTTTGATTTGTATGTATGTATTAAAATATACACAGCTCTATTGTTGTTGCATCATATAACAGTAATGATATAATATCTGAAACAAATGATGATAGAATGATAACTAACCCCATGAGTGTAACTAATGCACACACCCCTCTTAGTCCTTTGAATCATAACAAAGCATAAAATTAGGGCAATTTGAACTGCTTTACTGTATGGTGGTGCTTAGGAGTAAAAGGACCAGTGATGTCGTTTTTATAAATTAGCCAAAAATTCATTATTTTAATTGATGCTAGTCTTCAGGAAAATGTAAGTTCTTGTTTGATGAAACAAATCTTAAAGAGTTTGCTTACTTTACTTATCATACAAGCTTTGGCATATAAATAATTTTATGAATTAAAAATAAAATGCACGATTGGATCTTACGAACTTACTCTTGTACCTAACATCAAACGCCACTTTAAAGTAATTATTATTATACGAATAAAATTTTAATTTCAAAAAAATTCAGCGTCTGGTTTTTGAAAAATCGATTTTGCAACAAAAAAAAAATAATTTATTATTTTAAAAATCGAAAAAAAAACATTTTTTGGAAAATTTGAATATGCAGTTATAAAGGGTTATCCATTTTGCGGTTTAAGAAGTATAGGGCTGGAATTCGACATCTGTCCAACTAAGTTGTTAAACCAATTTTTTTTTCAACTGAAAGTCTGATATTTACGAAAATGGATCGCTTAACTATCGCACAACGCATAAAAATTGTTAAAACCTACTACAAAAATGGTGATTCTGCCACAGCCACATATCGTGCTTTAAGAGGAGATTATGGTTTACATAATCGTCCAACTACGCAAGCAATTGGCAAAAGTGTGAAGAAATTTGAAGAAACTGGATTGGTTACAGATATTTTAAGGCATGTGCATCATCGTTTCGCTCGGACCACTGAAAATATCGCTGCTGTAAGTGAAAGTGTTGCCGAAGACCCGAATGTGTCGATTCCTCGTCGTTCTCAGGAATTAGGACTGTCTTACCGCACATTATGGCGTATTTTGCATTTGGATCTACACCTACATCCATATAAAGTCCAGCTCATACAACAACTGAAGCCAGCTGACCATTCACAACGTCGTAGATACGTCGAATGGTAGCTTGAACAACAGGCGGTGGACGGCGATTTTCCCCACAAAATTTTCTTCAGCGACGAAGCACATTTCTCACTCGGTGGGCATGTTAATAAACAAAATTGTCGTATTTGGGCTTCTGAGAATCCTCAAGTTATTGAAGAGAGGCCATTCATGCACAAAAAGTCACTATTTGAAGCGCTCTTTGGTCCGGAGCTGTGATTGGACCTTACTTTTCGAAAACGACGATGGAACGACTGTCACCATCAATTCGGAGCGTTATGGTCATATGATAACCGACTTTTTTGCCTGCTATTGAAGAATACGACTTGGAAAATTTGTGGTTTCAACAAGACGGTGCCACATGCCACACAACTCGTGCGAATATGGCTTTATTGCAAAAGACATTTCCTGGCCGCGTAATTTCTAGTCGTGGCGGTATCAACTGGTCACCAAGATCATGGGATTTGATACCGCTGGAATTTTTTTTGTGGTGCTACGCGAAAGACCGTATTTATGCAGATAAACCTTTAACTCTTGAGCACTTGAAATCCAACATTCGTCAAGTTATGGCTGAGATACCGCCCAATATGTGTCAAAAAGTCGTCGAAAATTACGGCAAAAGAATCGATGCTTGCAACAATTCGCGTGGTGGTCATTTAAATAATGTTGTGTTTCGCACATAATGTCAACGTTCAAACCTTATAATAAAATAGAAATATGATGAAAAAAAATATTTTATATGTGTTCTATTTAGGTTTATTTTTGAAACCGCAAAATGGATAACACGTTATATTGAATTTTCAAACAAATGTTTTTTTTTCTTAATTTCAATTTTCAAATTTTAGTTTGCAATACTGTTAAGACTTTCTAGGCGATTCTCCATAAGAAAAATCAAATTAATTGCTTTCCTGCAAATAGAAAACCAAACAAAAATGGTTCTGCTAAGGAAAAATTAGACTTACATTTTTGGTTAAGAAAATGTATTATAGTTACCGTTAGTTTTGATCTTAGGAAAATGAGTAAACCGTGTTTACATATAACCCGAAAATATTATGTACAAGCTTGAAGAAAATCCATCTAATCATTTAGGTTGTGGACTAGCGGACAGACGGACAGATAGACAGAATTGTGACTTTGTTCGTCTTCACTATCATCGTTATATCAAGTTTGATCAAAATCTCGAGTTCGATTTTTTTTACGAATTCATAACTTGCCATTACCTTTTACCATTATATCGCAAGTAAATTGTCCATTGGCTTTTATACTCAATGTTATAGCGAATAAAGGATTATATATAAATGTATAACATTTTGGAAGCTTTATTTTCGACCAAAATTCAAAATTTATACATAAATACATTAAATGTTGCATAGTAAAACGTTAAAGTTTTATAATAATTTTTACTTATTATAAACTTCAATGTGTCGCTGAATTAAATTTCATTTTCAGACTATTTTAAGGAATTTGTATTCTTTGCTTTGTAAGTAAGCATAATATTTTGAAAGTATTGTTTTGTTTTGTTATATTTTATTTTATTTCATTTTATTTTATTTTATTTTATTTTATTTTATTTTATTTTATTTTATTTTATTTTATTTTATTTTATTTTATTTTATTTCATTTTTTTAGCACGCCAATCAAGTTCGTTACTTATCGCAATAAATAAAAAAACAAAGTACTAAATAGTAACATTTCGACAGCACTGATATGAAAGGACAACTGAAGACCAGACTAAGCTAGAACATCGCACCAACGACTATACGCCCTTAGGACGCGAGGACATGGAGACGAGATGACAAATCTCGTTATGAATTCGAAAATATGTTGTTTTGTTATATTATTTAATTTTGAATGAAGTTAGCGGCTGGCCGTGACGCATTGAGCCTAATTAGGCCCGAAATCAGTTCTTTTATTAAAGTCAAAGCCAACCTTGCACAATGAAATTTTCGATATGGGAAACCAACCGATGTGTACAGCGCAAAATGAAACATATTGCTATTGCCAGTTATGTGGATGCAATATAAATATGGATTTGCATTTTCTATATTTAATTGTGTGTGTGTAAGTTTACATTACGTGGGTAAACAATTTGTATTATTAGAAATAAAATTAGGAGTTATTTTGAATATGCACAATTACAGCAATTTAAAAGAAATGAACCACGACTGGTCCCTTTATCCGAATTTAAAAGAGAGTGATGTACCCTTACTATAACTGCCCTTCTCTCTCCCAGAAAACTATTGAATTTGAAGGAAACACCAATAGGAATATAGATAATGGAAAGGCAAGCAAGAAATATCATATTTCTTCTGTGATGGCGTCGCTAATTCCTGATTTAATTTTCTTCATCCAATTCCCGTCCAACTTACAAAGCAACAGGAGTACCAAAAAAATGATATACCACCTTAAGGTTTTTATAGAGCGCGTTAAGAGCAATTGCAAGAGAAAAATTGCTAGTTATACGTATTTTTTCTACGTTCAAAATTATTGCATTTTTATATGCAATAATTTATACTTCGAGTCTGGCGTTTTTTGTCAACTATATAGTTTGGCGAGAAGTGATTAATCTTACCGAAATTAGCCTTTAATTTGTTGAATTGAAAATTCATTTATTATTGTTTATTATTGGTAACCCAAGGAAACTGGACACGCTTAAATTTAAAGAAAAAGACATGTAGCATTCTGGGGGTGTTGTAAAGATGTTAATGTTTCCGTTATAGTTCTATCGCCCAACATAATTCTTTGAGCTCTATTTTGAATTCTATCTAAAGATTCAAGTGAATCTTGGGAGCTCCTGCCCGAATGTGAGAGTTATACTGCAGCCTTAGACGAATGAAGGTCTTATAAAGGGTTTTCCAATAGGAACATGTTAATTTTGACAGCTCGTGGCGGCCAAATTGTTTCTTTTACTTTCTGTCAAATATTGTTTTTTAATCAGCCATTAAGGACAAATCATCACCATGGCAAGTTACAGCATCGAGCAATACGTGCAAATGATAAAACTTTATTATCAAAATGGGTGCTCTATAGTAGCAACTCTTTAGCGATGAGGCCCATTTTTGGCAAACTTGCCGGATTCGGGATGACACCAATCCACGCGAGATTCACGAGGTGCCAATGCATCCAAATAAAGTTACAGTTTGATGTGGATTTTGGGGCTGGAAACGTCAACGGCGATCACAATAATTCGATGATCACCAACTTTTTGTGGCCTGAATTGGATGATATGGACACCGAAGACGAATACATATGGTCTCAACAGGATGGCGCTACGTGCCACATAGCTCAATACACAATCGATATTCTGCACGAGCAGTTATCTCGCGCTGAGGCGACGTAAATTAGCCATCAAGATCTTGTGATTTGACCCTTTTAGACTTTTTCTTGTGGGGTTTTCTTAAGAAAGATTAAGTCTCAGTCACAGTCGCAAGCGAATAAGCCGCAAACCACGGCAGCCTTCAAAGAGAATATAATCGATGCCATCGGTCAAATTCAGCCTGATTTATGCGCCAAAGTTATCGAAAACTCGTTATTTCTAATGTGCACCACCTAGCGAAACCGTGGCTTCATTTGAATGATGTTATATTTCACACATAATGTCATTGATAGGGCTCTCAAATAAAGATAAAACCTTATTGATATCTCATAGATATACAACTTGTCTTATTCAATATTAAAATCGACCCGCCCTTAATTTAAAACCTTTTAGATTTCAGACAGATCAGACTGGAAAAAGAATTTCCTGCATTTTCGGAGAAAGCCCAAATAATTTGCAGCAGTATTTTTTGGCGACATCAAATAGGTATGTGATCAGTACACAAGACGTGGTCTGTCCAAGGACTGAAAGTTTATCGGTGACTTCAATGCAAGTGCCGCTCATTGATTGCGGTATGTAAGGTGGGTTCTGTTTTAACGATAGAATACATCACTGAGTTTTTGGAGCATTGAATTCTACTCGTTTTTTTATTCCCCATTGGACAATGTTGTCGATATCGGAATTTAATGAGGTTATCATACGCTTCCGTTGCAGTTCCACATCCGAAGAACAAGGACGTGCCTCTGAAAACGAATATGAAAAGTTGAGAGTATTATCGTCTGCAAAACAAGTTAGTAGATCAGAAGTTCCAGATAAAAGATCATTAATGAACACATGAGAAAAAGAGTTGGAGACATAACGGAGACCTGGGGCACACCCGCATTTATTTTGTGAATATCAAACTTGAAACCGTCCACGCTTGGGGCAACAACAACTTCAGGCACAACGTGTTTCCTTGCCAAAGTTCAATCCACAGTACCCACAACTCTGGCGGACTCAAGTGGAAATGGCATTCCAAATTGCGGGTGTCAACAGCGATGAAGAACGCTTTGCCCATTTGCTAGTTAGTCTTGAGGGCGATGCCTTAAGGGCAGTTGGTAATTTGGCAAGCAATCCACCCGGCACAGGCAAATTTATAGCGCTAAAAGAGCGATTAGTGAATCATTTCGCTCCCACACCGGAATCGCAACTGCGACGAATATTACGAGGTGAAGACATGTCGCGAAAAAAACCATCATCCCACCTGGCTCATACGAGACATCTCTCTTCTTCGATCGATTACCCGAAAACATCTGTACGGTGCTACTGGCGACAGGCCAAGACGATTTAGACAAGCTTGTCGAAGTGGGCGGAAAAATTTTCGACATGTCTACTGCCCATCACTTATGTCCGGTCTCTACTTCACTCGCTTCAGTACCGTCAGCAAGTTCAACAGGAACAATCCAGGCTATCGCTAAAGCGGACACAACAACCTTGGAGGATCTCGAGAGGTCAATTGATTCTTTATGCAAGGAAAATCAAAAACCTAAAAGCCAACAAACAATCAGACAAAAGATCTTCATCACGCAACATATCACAATGCAGACAGCGAGCAACGAAAAGCGAAGATAGCGACTTGTGCTATTTCCACCAGCGTTTTGGCAGCGAAGCACGGCAGTGTAAAGCTGTTTGTCGTAACTGGACGGAAAACTAAACGTGCCGGGTGTACAGGCAGTCACTCACGGCAACAACGACAATCACCGTCTACAAATCACCGACAAAATCAACGGAATTTCCTTCATAATCGACACCGGAGCTGACATCTCAGTTCTACCGAACAAAAGCATAGGCAAGCCGCTACCATTTTATCTATATACCGCCATCTTCCATTTGCAGAAGGAACTAATTTTTGTGTCGGAATTTTCATAATAGAGAATTAATTCGGATCAAATAATGTGAATGCACCTATTATTACATGCTTACCGTTCGTGCCACAGACGCGCTGCTAGCTGATGTTCCACATAATTATTTGATTCCACTATTATATGTTCGCCTTTCATAGCTTTATTTCTTCATAATGTTAATATCGTATCCGTAAATGAAACCTACCTCAATAATTAACCACCTAAATCGAGAGCACTATAGTTGAGTCTACAATTTAAAAGTTGAAGACTGATTTTAATATGAATGCTTAAAGTCTTCACATTTATGCTGCTCTGCTCCATTAGAAATGAATTTCATTTTAATCAACAAAACACAAAACAACAATCATCAACTCTGATGCGTAGGTACTTTATTAATAGTGAACAAAAAATTCACTTTCCATATGTTCGCCCAACATTGAACTGAAAGATCGCACCCGAGATCAATTGGTCAAAACTAAATTAATTGTAATAAAATGTTTGATTCTAGCTTTTGACTCAATCTGTATCTTTGATATTGTATATTTTGTATCTCGAGTATGCTCGTTCACACATCAATATGAACCAAGAAGAAGAGTGTCATTGGACTTAAGCATTGTAGTCGGATTTTGTTGTTATCGATATAGGTACTCGTATCTAAATAATTTGATATTTCAATTTGAGAAACGGATCGGTTTAAAAAATTGATGCAATTTATGTGATTTGTTTTTAACAATTTTTTTGTTTAATTGGTACTTAACCATTTCTATATGTATGCGTGTGTTTCCTAGAACGTCGGAAATTCCCGACACGTGTGTGTAACTAAAGTGTAATTTTTCCTCTCATCTAAATAGCCTATAGATAGTTTCATATACCAAACAAAAATGTCATGTGAAATAGGAGTTATAGTTATTAAAAAATCAAATCAAATATAGGTAAGTGTTTTGCATTTTTTGTAGCACGCTTGTACTGCTCTTGTTACACTTGCAACGTACTTAGAGCTTTCCCTGATTGAAGTGCAATTAAAAACCAATCACAATTAAGATAAATATGCTAAATTTAAATGTGAAATACATATTAAAAATTTTAATTGTGGAAACTGATACAAATTTAAAATAATTGCTTTTAATTCAGCAGACTGAAGAAAATATTAAGATGTTTTTTTATTGATTCACCTTTGGGATTTTTAAAAATTTAAGCATTTTGGTGTTAAACGCTTTGACAAATTTGAAAATATTTAAAATAATTAAATTTGTAGGGATACCTAAGAAACTGTCTTAAAATATAATAAGGACAATTCGCTCCACAATATTGACAGAGCTGAACTTATACAGATTTTTATTTGTGATATACATACATGTCATAGACGAAATATACTTTTTGTTTATTAACCTGATCACATAGAAATGATCAGTAAGACTTTGTTTATTTCTTTGTTTTATATGTCAGCTAGAAATGTATAAAAATAGAATCTGTACTTCTGGAGTTCATAAGTTTTTGGACTGTGAAGGAAGGAAGCCAAGAAAAAGTTTGCACTGAATCTTAAAGCTAGCACTAAAATATATCATACATAAATGTGATATAGGGAAAGGTTTGCATTTGGGAAAAAAAATCGAACTCGATATAATTTTTGTTTTGTTATTTTAACTCTCGCAATTCCGCCTGTTTGTCTATCTGTACAACGATCTACAGTCTAAGCGGTTGAAGTTATTTTCTTTGAAGTTGATATTTAAGCGTTTTAGCTGATTGTCTGAAATGGATTTTTCAATCTGTTTTTTATCGCCAAAGCTAACGGTACCTGCCATAATTTTTTTCTACCATCTTAGTGATCTCAAAGAAATAACATCAAAACTAAAAAAAAAATATTTTTTTTTTACATATTTTGTTAATACCTAACGGTACCTAGCCGCAATAATTGTTTTTTACATAGGAGGTCCTTCGAATTTAAAATAATATTTCATACCAAAATTTTCGAAATATAATTTTTGTATTTTTTGGAAAAAATATTTTTTTTTTGAAAATTCAATATTTCGAAAACGGATGGAAGATTTTTTTTTCTTAAATTATGTTTTTAAGCTTAAGTATATTATTAAATAATTAAAATTGCCATACCAATTTTTTTTTTTCGAAAAAATTAAATAAATTTTGTATATAAAAAAAAATAATTAAAACTTACTTTAAAAATATATTAAGCCGTTTCTACTAAGAAGGGCTTACGATTTGATCGAACATAAGAGCAAGTTCGTGCTATCTAAGCGTGTATTTTATTTTGTGATCAAAATCGATAATTGTTATAAGATTTACCTTTCCTGCTAAAAAAAATATTCGGAGGGTACCGTAATTTTTGGGGCTAAAACAATATTAAATAAAAGAATTTATAGGGAATCACATAAAATTCTTAAGTATTATAAGTTTGAATAAAATAGATTCAGAGGTTAAGGCTTTAGATAAAGGATATCTATCATCGTAATGTCAAATTTGATTAAAATCTCGAGTTCGATTGTCTTTTTAACTGGCGATTATAGGCAAGTTATGTATTCGTAAAAAAAAAATTCTAACAATAAAACATGACATTACGAAAAAGAAGATCCACCAATTCCGTCTGTCTGTCTCTATGTCCTCGAATCTGCAGCCTAAATGGTTAGTGGATTTAATTCAAACTTGGTACATATTGTTTTTTCGGTAATATGCCCACACGTTTTTTTCATTTTTTTAAGACGATAACAGTAGCTCCTGCTGTGGCCGAAAACAAAAATCTTATATTTCTCAAAAACGGCTCTAACGATTTTTATAAAAAAAAGTTCATTAACAAAGGGAAAGGGTACCTTATGATATTTTTTTTTTGTTGAAAAAAATGGTTATTTTTGTTACTACGAGTAGTAGAACCATTTTTTGGTTTTCGATTTTCTCGGAAACGGTTAATTTGATTTTTTTGAATTTTTTTACGCAGAAGCTCCTAGAGAATTTAAACACTATTGTGTACTAAAATTTTTCAAAAAAATTTTGTTTGGAAATTATTTTTTTTTGGAAACTCAAAATTTCGAAAACGACACAATCGATTTTTTCAAAACTTCATGTTTGGAGGTTTTTTGACATTATCTTGAATAGTTAAAAAAAAACTATTGTTCTAAAATAAAAAAAAACGACAGTACCTCCCATACAAATGTTAAAAAACCCGTTAAGAAAAAAATGTATTTCTCGAAAACGGCTCCAAGAATTTTTATAAAAAAATGTCTGTGTTCTTAAATTAGTACCGTTCACTTTTAAGTATAAAAATAATTTTTTTCCGTACTTATTAACGGTACTTCCCATAGACCAACTTTCCATATTGTCGACTTTCTCAATATTTGATAAACCGATTAAAACAAATTTTTTTTGCAAATGCTCCCTAAAATTATTAATGACTATAAAAGACTGCGTACTCAAATTTTCAAAAAAAAGTTTTTCGATTTAAAAAAAAAATAAATAAATATTTTTTTTTGAAAAATCAATTTTTCAAAATTCAGTGACAGTATTTTTTTTAAATTTGAATTTCATATGTATATTAATAATGTCTTCAAAATGGCCTTTCAATTTTTTTTTCTAAAAATGTATTCAAAATTTTATACATAAAAAAATAATTTATTAAAATACAGGCAGGCGGCAGTAATTGCCACGTCCTTATCCTTAGGAAAACAAATTTATGATGAAAAAAATAAAGAATCAATCTATCTATCTAATCTATCTATTAAAATAAAGCTCCAACGATATAGCTACCTACCCACCTACATCCTTCATTATTATATGAACATGTCAACATACTTAGTGTTCCACCAATATGTATGTATATATAGGTAGATACATTTTATCCTCCTAAATTACATAATTAAAACCCATAACTTATATTTAAACATACATTTGTACGAAGCTACCTATGTAACTATTCCTTGAATCATCCATTCGACAATTCATTGTACTAAGATTCAAGGTAATCTTACCTACATAGGCTTTAAACCTGCATAGGATAACTACACCTAACTAACTAAACCTAAATGGTTAGCCAATTAAAGTTGTTAGCTACAAGTGCAAGTTCATGCGATCCAGTCGTGCATTTTATTTTATTTAAAACTTGATCTCTTTTATCTGTGGGTGTCAAAATAATTAGAGTGAATACTTATATTATCGAAATTGAAGAAAAAATCCTATGATAATAACCCTTTCTTTTTCATTTATATTAGAGTACGAATTTTCATTGCCTTTACTGTACATAGCTTTCAGAGCGACCACTCAATTTTCAGCAGGTGTTGTTTTTAACTGGATAATTTTTTCTGCGGAAGAACGGCGATTGATCATCGAAGCTCTAATTTAGAAGTCAAATATAATTTTGTTGCTGATCCTCTTCACCGTTCTGCATGCGATATGGATAAGGTAATTAATGAGCGAAATCTTACAAAAAAAGGTCGAATGAATAGACGTCAAAAAAAGCATCAACTTTGCTTCACAAACAAATTGTTAGAGAAACACTTGTGTTGTTTTTATTTGGCAGTCTGGAAGCCTTCTATGGACTCTTCTGAAAGTGTTCACTTGGGAAAAAATGAAGAATAGAATTATGCTTCGGGATTTGAAATCACAATCGCAACCATTAAAGGTCCATTTACGACATCTTGCTCTGTCAAAACATATTTGTCATTAAATATTAGCTCTCGGACGATTTGCATACTTTTACAGAAAAACAAATTATACGTCAGAATAGCAAGCAAGTTTCCAATGCTTAGCTCTAAGAACATAAAGCAGTGTATCCAATTTTCCAATTTAAAGCAAAGACCACCGAACACAAGACATTAGATAAAAAAGTGATGAAACAAAGATTAATTTGCTTGCATCTGACGGGAGAACTTATGCCACACATACACTGATTCAGGGGTGGTAATAGCAAAATTTTGGGTTTTTTTTCTTAGGCTGGAGTTGGTCTTATCTTCTGGGTAAAGCCTAGTACGCTGCTGATGCGAAACGAAAAATCCCATACAAAAATGACACGACGAAATCATGAACGAAAAATTTCGCTCTACTTTTCGTTTTCCAGTACGCTGCTGAACGACGAAATGTGTAATTTTAGTGGATAGCTGTACTAGATTTCTTATTACAATTCTCCACTCTTTTCGTTCTCAATTTAATTGACCTGCACATTAATTGCTTGCGAAATTTTGACATTTAATTTTTTTTATAAAAAAAAATGCAAGCTTTTGTATTGTTTATTTGATTTTTCTTTGGGTTTTCTCTAGTGTCTGGTTTTTCTGTGCATTTTCTGTATTAAATTATTCGAAATAAGTTCAATTCTAATTTTTGTATCAAAACCAATTTCAAAATCGACTAAACTAAATCTGCAAAATGGAAATGGGAAGTTGGATAGAAGCACACCCTTCACATATCTTATCGGCGAACAAGATATAGCGGATCTTTATTTGGAGTGCTTATTATAACCAACTATCGACTTTTCTCATACCTAGTGCTAGTGCTTAGATTAAAAATAACCTATGTCCTTTTAAAATTAATTTATTTTAAGTGACTACTAAATAAAAATATTATAATCAAGATTCAGTAGTTTGTTCTGCAATTAACTGTCCATGTCATGATTTTTAAAATAAATTTGTTACTCCGACTTTTAAATTCTATGCGACCTTTGACACCATATAAATATGTATAAAAAAAACACTCACCATTTCTAACTACATACTTTCAACACATAAATTAACTCAATTGCCACAAGGAAAAAATCAAATCGACCGCCCGCTACTGGCAGTACGAATATGAATTTCCGACCTGATCGGGACAAGATGTATCCAGGCCGGAAGCCAAAGGTAAGCGGCCTTCCGCTGCACCAACGACAATTAAGGAAATCATGGGTACCACAATGATGTTTAGTTGCAAAAAGGCCATCTTAAACGATACCCACCTCTATTTAGAAAACCTGGTTCCGATCTCATTGATTGGCGATTTTATATCATACCCCAGAACTTATTTCTCAAGTTCAGACAATCGGTTTAATGTTTACTTTGTGAAAATCGGCACGGGATGGGCATTGTTATTTAGCCTACAATTTCTGGTGATGACCTCGCTAGTCCTTTGTTGTATTGATAGAAAGAAGATGATGACAAATCACTTACCTCGCATTGCCATCGCTACCTTCTTTTCCTTTTCTGGACGAAGTTTTTTAATGTAATTGAACCATCGTATGGCAGATGCCCTGCTCGTGGATTTGATAGCAAATCAAGCTGCTTGCAAGCTGGGCACTTGTCAATTGGATTTGATATAGTCCATTATATTTATAGTCTGATTATATTTTTCAGATTATATATTTCAAAATGAACAGTGAATAGCTTTTGGAGTATATCTTTGGAACGGGTTGTCCAATAAAGGCGAGCGATATCTTTTTAGAATCAGCACTTCATACTTTCAAAGGAATCATCAATATTTTTTGCAAAGAAGTTGCCTTAAAAAAAATAGCTCCAGGAATACGCATACATTCTAAATATGCGTATTTCAAGAGTGATTTTTTGCAATAAGGCTTCTACATAAACACTTTTGATGCTGATTTTGAGAGTATCAAGAGTAGATTACAAAAAGTTATCAACCAAGTTTTTAGGGTAACCCGTTCCAAAGATACACTTCAAAGTATTTTCAGATTATGTATTTCAAGGTGAACAGTGAATAGCTTTTCAACTATATCTTTGGAACGGGTTGTCCAATAAAGGCGAGCGATATCTTTTTGGAATCGAAACTTCATATTTTCAAAGGATGCATTAGTAAAACCAAAAGTAGTTTTGTCACCAAATTACTTTTAGATGTATTTTTTTTGTCACCAAATTTCCTTTACATATATTTTTTTTTAAATAAATCTTGAACTTGAAAATGGTATCCGGAAATAGTAAGAAACCATAAATTAGAACCGTTTACACCATCCCAATGAAGCACGTAGTTTTCGAATTTTAGAGTGGTTCACCTCCCAACTTCATCGATTTTCTTAAAATTGATAGAAATTTTATCAAATCGGCAGATAAACCAGTTTATAAATTCAAAAGTAATTGCTTAATTTGGATCATTTAAACGATTCTGAGTTTTATTTTAAATCCTCTTTGTCTAACTAGAACCATTTTTATATCAAAGAATTATTTTATAAGAATTACATCTAAAAGTAATTTGGTGACAAAAAAATTCCATCTAAAAGTAATTTGGTGACAAAACTCCTTTTTTTACAACTTGTCAACTTTTTTTGACAGCTTACACCACAACTCTCCGCAAATATTTTTCCGATGTGATTTTCGTTAGCATTTCGCTCTCCTATTGGAGACCACCGAAAATTTTCGTTTCGCATCAGCAGCGTACTAGGCTTAACAAATAAAATGTACGACTGGATCGCAAGTACTTGTTCCTATGCTCGATCACATTATATGCAAAAATTCTTAATAGAAACGGCTAAAGTTATTATTATCAAAAATTGGTATGAATATTTTAAATATTTAATAATTTAAATTCAAACACAAAATTTGAGAAAAAATCGTCCACCTGTTTTCGAAATACAGTAGAATCTCGGGAACATGAACGGTTCTATAAGATGAACAGTTTGGAAAGCTGAACGTTTTCTTCCACCAAAGATGAACGGGTTGAACTTTAGGTACTCGAAAAGATGAACACTCGAAAAAAAAAACTATTTTTCGAAAATTTTTAAATGCAATATTATTTAGAATTTAAAGGAGCTCTTGTATAAAAATTTTGATCGAAATCCGTTGAGCCACTTATGAAAAAATCGAAAATCAATAAAATGGTTGTATGACATGTACCGTTAATAACAAAATATTTTAAACACAATTTTGGCCAAAATATAGACGATACCCAAAGTCGTACACACAACAATTTTTATCAAAATCGTTAGATAATTAAGATGAGATAGAAATAGATAATTAAGGTGGTACACAAATTTGTATGACAATTACCGTTGTTTTTGAGGCTAAAACAACGATTCAAAAACCTATTTTGAAAAATCACCTAAGACGCCTAAGCACCAATTTTGAACAAAATCGGTTCAGCGGTTTAGGCTGTAGATCGTTCTACAGACGGAATTGCGGGTCCTACTTTTTTGGTGTTCTCTATCATCGTAATGTCAACTTTGATTAAAATCTCGAGTTCGATTTTTTTCCAAATGCAAAACTTGCCCTTTAGTACCTAAATATATCGCAAGTAAGAATATTATGAATAAGGAAATACATATCGAAGTTTTAGAATATGTAATGCTTCCATAATACAAAGGACAATATGCCTTTAGTGTGATCATACCAGAGAGATAATACTCCAAGCTGCTAAATTGGCTGACCAGGTTGATTGAGCAGCATCGATTTAGCAATATTCCTCTCAATCCTTAAATCTTAATCAAAACAAATACTGACAATTACTACATATTTGTATTTTCTATTGAGTCTTTCAAATTGCTATTCCGAATTGCCCCTCTGGTATGTGCACTATCAAAAAAACCATCATAAATCTTCCAGTAATTCGGAATCTTCTATACAATCACCATTGTTATTGTATGACTTTGTAAGTTTCTTGTTTGAAACATGAATTAGTTAATTTATGTCAGTCTATTTCTATTGGATATTTAAATAAATATCTGTGGGGAAATTTTTAGATAAAAAAATATTGCGTTTCCCGTCTGTTGTTATTTTCTCATATTTCCTGCTTAAACAACAAATAAACAATTATTATGGAAACGAGCGATACAAGTTTTCAATTCTTCTTATTAAATTAAATGTTTATTATTATTGTTATTTCTATGGAAAACTTCCCCTAGCAAACAATTCATTCAATTTTGATTACTTACAAAATAGATTTGAACTGCGCATTCTAGGTACATACGTATTTCTTTGCGTATGTACAACAACATTTTTATTTGTAATTGGTACCTAACACTCAAGTAACATCGTCCACAGCTATTAGAAGCCAAACTGTTCTTCTGCAGCTCCAAACACGTGAAATCGAAAGCTATGGCTATATAAGGTATAATTTCACAGCTCAATGTATTTTTATTTTAAATCATATTCTATAGTGAAGTTTGACAACACCGTCAGCTCGATCAACATTTAGTTATTAAAACTTGTATTGTATTAACCTTTCATACGATCTATGAACAAGCTTCTTGAATTTTTCGCATCTAAACGGCCGTTGTGTAGCTCTCAGCTAGTGGATAAAAAACTCCTTTTGAAAAATTGAGATGCTAACTTCACGCCAGCATATCACTTCTCGAAATATTATATAAAAATATTTTTTTCAGGTTCAAGAGGACCTCATACCTAAAATATAAACCTGTGATATTCAAGTCGAAAAAACAAATAAACACAAAATATAAAATTTGCTTTAAAAAAAACACTTTCTATGCAAATAATTTTGAAAAAAATGCAACTTGTGATAGCAAAATTTCATTTTTCGATTTAAATGGTTTAACTGAATATGTTTCCAAAATAATCCTCAAATTTTCTACTTCTAACACAATTCTAACCAAAATAACGATTTTTCTTCGAAATTTTTGTAGCTTTTTTTCACAACTTTTGGTAAACGACCTTGAGATTCCGGACTAAAGGTTTTTAATATTTTTGTCAAAGAAGTTTTTACCAATATTTCTATTATTTAATAATATTAATTGATTTTTTCTGCACACTACCACAAAATAAAAACTTCATTCACAACACAACATTGGAGAACCTTCAAAGTTAATATTAGCCGTGTTTTATTGGGAAATTTATCCGCCGTAGGTTTATCCCTCGTAGCATTTTACATTTCGATCTTTTTGATTCTTTTTTTTTAATAGTTGGCCAGTTTATATTTCTCAAATCTTAGATAACTCCATTTTTTAATAAATTATAAGCTGTTCTTCTGAAAAGTTTCTGACTTTTACTATTAAAAACTGTATTCCTTGCTCGTACTTTTCTGAAGTACGTCTAAAATTGCACCTATATCTGCAATTTTACATACCCCTAATGTCAATTAATCAATTTTAACAAATTTTGATATCCATTTTGAAAAAGAATCCAATATTTATCGAATGAATTCCGTTTTTCTTTTATTTTTGACTAACTTAAGACCAATATTCGTTTTGTGTTTAATTTTTATTGATAGTTATAAATAAACGGAGTTAGGTGAAAAAAAATCATCTTTTTATTTAGATCTACAAAAAAGCAATTTGAGAAGACAAACCGCATTGGGTGCAACTGCACTATAGAGGAACTGCTCGACATTGCGCCGCAAAATATTTATTCGTTTGAAATTCTATGGGCTATAAGGCTAGGCGCGCACATATGCAACTTTCAGTTTTGCAACAGTTCTGTTGCTAAAGTGAATACCATGGACTTATATGAGAGTGCGCGCATGCAGTCCGCGATTCGAGCAACTTAAAAGTTCTTCAGTTTGTATTACACCAAACTATAATGTACCTGCGCACACATTAAAGCAAAATATTGTATGTGTCTTGGTTTATCTCGTTGATTTATTTTAAGTTGATTATGTGCGAGATCATCGTTCAACTATTGATTAAACTATTTCGTTTCGGAAAAATTGCATGTGCGCGCCTAGCCTAAACGCACTGAACAACTGAACTTCACAAAATATGCTTTTCTACACTGTTTAATGGACGTTGGCCATGGACGGTATTCGCAAAACTACATGGACATGGACTGGGCGTACATTTTTGTGATCCCATTGTTTTTTTTTCTGGACATGTGCATGGAAATGGCAAACCAAATGTTAACTATTTGTTCCTTACTCCGCGTATGTTACGTGCAGTCTGATGAGTGAATATTGAATTGAAAGCAAAACATACTCAGAAAATAAATTTGTAAATTGACTTGAAAAATAAAACTATAGCTTTCGATCTACTCAGAAAATAAATAAAAGCATGAAATATAAAGGGGAAATGTAAGGGGAGTGAACAATTTAAACTACGTTGTAGTGTGCGTTCAAAACCAAGAAACGTTAAAAGGAAACAAGCAAATCTCCGGCATTTTGTTTTCTCGTGTGAAAGGCATAGACGATTTTTAAAGCAATACAAAAGTTGTCCTGTGTAAAAAGAGACTTGACCAAAGTCTATGAACAAACCCATTCACTTATCATTTCCTTTCTATTGGTGCAAAATGAATGTTCGAACTTAAAATTACAAATGGAGATAAAATGAAAACAAGAAATAGGTTTGAAACATAAATTAAATATTGGTACGTTTTTCTACTTTCTATTTTATATGAATAAAAGCTAATTGTTGTTCATAATTTTGATATTTACTTAATTTTACTTTGCAAAAGACTCTTTCATTACTTGTGACTGTTGTGCAGGGGTACCATTTTTACAAAAATAAAAAAGCTACGGTCCATGCTACGGTCGATGCGTTTTTTTGGGAATTACTTACGGTACAATGGATAGATTCCCAATAAAACACACCTATTGAAGTGTGTGTAAGAATCTGTGTACAAATCCGTTTTCCATCCGTCTCAGAATACGGATCTGTTTTTCCAGAAAAAAATGGTTTTAATTTGAAACGAATCTGAATTTCAGAAAAAAAAATTGACGGCGGATCGGCTGAAGATCGATGTTTTCATTTAAACACGAAATCGACATAAGTTCCATTGGCCTGACCAGTATTCTAATTTATTTGTGACAAAAATCCCGGTCCTGATGGAGTTGCTCCAATCGTCTTGAAGAAATGCGCAGCTGCTCTTTCTGTCCCCCTTTTTACTTGCGATTATAGTAGGAACTATAAACAATTCTAACAATCAAACATGATATTTCGATCATAGAGAAGCCTAAAAAAGTGGTCGGCAAAAAATGTCTGTTTGTCAGTCTGTCAGTCTCTCCGTCTGTATGTATAACGAGCTACAGCCTAAACGGCTCAAGGATTACCTTCAAATTTGGTATGTTTAAGTCTTTTGGCATTCCTCAGAGGTAAATTTTATTTTTAGGCCTAAAAATAACGGTAGGTACCTATCTTATAACCGTTTAGGAAAATCTTATTTTTCTAGAAAACGGCTCCAACGATTTTGATAAACAATTTTGAGGATTTTTTTGTTGGCAATAGCTAACATCTAATCCAAACCAAGCTTACGGGAAAAGTCTATTAACGTCACCTTTCGCATATAACGTTTTTTAATTTTTGGTTTTCTCGTTAACGGTACATTGCATTTCTGTTAAATTTTATATCTGAGAAGATCTAGGTAGCCAAGCTAATTCAAAATTTTAAATATCCTTTCTTTTCTAATTAAAATTTATTTAGAATTTTTTTTTGAAAAATCAATATTCTTAAAACCAATCAAAATAAAATAACTTTAAATTTTATAACCACATGTATATTAATAAATCTAAAAAACTGCATACCAAACTTTCAAAAAAAAAAAGTTTTCGAAAAACTAGAAATAAAATCCGACCTACAGTTTTCGAGATACTTTTTTATAAAATTTTCATTGATCCGTGGTATCTAATGTTCTTCTTCGTTTTTTCGAAAAAACGATTAAATGATAGTTTTCGCAGTTTTAACAAGTTTAAAAAATGATGTTTACCACCTATACAACATTGAATTTCATTATATACACATGTATGTACATATTTACAATATTACCCTCCTGATTTACATAAATATAATCCATTAAAATATACATTTGTAGGTAGGTACCTATATGTAACTATTGCTTGAATCATGCATTCGAAAATTCATTATACTAAGAATAAAGGTAAACGTACCTAGAACTGCATAGTATAACTTATAGACTAGCTACCTACCAACAGCGTCAGTAAATGACATTAAAGTTGTTAGCTACAAGAGCAAGCGTGTACAATCCAGTCGTGCATTTTATTTATATTTAAATAGCTCTCTCGCTAGCAGTGAATTTCCCTCAGAGTGGAAAAAGTCTTGTATTACACCAATTCACAAAAGTGGCCCTAAGCAGGAAATATCTAATTATCGTCCAATATGTAAACTGTCATCTATTCCAAAACTTTTTGGAAAAAACTGTATACGTTAAGTTGGCTTTTTTATTGAAAGAATTTATTTCACCGTTTCAACATGGCTTTGTTGTAGGAAGATCAACAACCAATGGTTCAATCTTTTCTAATTTTGTTTTCAGTGAATTCGAGGAAGGATATCAAATTGATGTAATTTGCACCGATTTTGTCACGGCCTTTGATAAAATTAGTCACTTAATCTTGATTGAGAAGATGCAGAGATTGGGTTTTTACTCAATTATGTTGAAATGTTTGATATCTTACTTAAAAGATCGTATACGATATGTATCAATTGACCAAATATTTTCGAGCCCTGTGAATGTATCATCAGGAGTACCACAAGGTTGCCATCTGGGTCCACTTCTCTTTCTTATATTTATTAATGACATGATTTTTGTTTATGATTTAAAATTCTTCGGATTAATAAAATCTAACTATGATTATTTTCTTTTACAAGATGACCTTCTAAGGCTAACTGAATAATTTAAATTTAATCAATTATTCTTGAATGTTTCTAAATGTCATTGTTTTTCTTTTTGTCGCAATTTTTCACTAGTGCTCTTCGGGTACAAAATTGAGGATAATGTTCTTGATATAATACCAGAAAAAAAGACCTTGGTATGGTTTTTGACTCAAAATTAAATTTGAGAAAATGTGGAATATATTATAACCCAAGCAAACTCCATGCTTGGTTTTATTAAATACAATTCCAAAGAATTAAATTATCCATAATAATTTAATAATATAATAATAAATGGTAACTAATTTTGTCATAATAAAAAAATAACTTACTGTTGTAATTTTTAAACTTGCTTTTTTAGTCTTATGTAATTATATTATAGAATTATATGTATCTATATAACAAACTATTTATTTATAAACTTTTTGACTTTCGCTATAGTCTAATTGAAAATGTTAATTATCTCTTATTGATGTTAAATGAAATAAAATAAAATAAAATAAAATAAAAAATAATTCTTTTTACTTAAACTTAATGTGATGTTCTAAAAAAATTGCCTTAATGCCTTATTAGCAGTTTGAATACATGTTTTCTTCTTTAGAAAATTTTTGTGTTATCAATTAAGACATACGTAAGACAAGCTGTTTTATAGTAATTTTTGTTTTATGAATAATAAAAAGTACATCAATGAATTATAAACGAACAAATTAAATTCACTGTAAGATACATGTTGGTTGCCTCCGAGTTGCTAGTTTTTTAATAAAAATGTTATTTTTAAAAGAATAAATAAATAAAAATGAAAAAATAAATTTTATTTATTGTATATATTATATAAAAATTATTAACATCTCTAAATTTTTTAATATATCGCGACGCGTTTCGGTGTGTTCTCCATCATCGACCGGTGAGCTTTGGTTTACTTGGTGGTTAAATACAATTAAAACTTCAAATTTATTTTTTCATTTTAATTTATTTATTATTTTAAAAATAACATTTTTATTAAATTCTCTAATTTAATTTTTATTATATTTTTCAAAATAGCTTGTTTTATTTTCAAAAATTTTGATTAAAACTTAGAAACAAAATAAGAATGACTATAAATTAGAATCATCGTAGCAATAGAATTCTTAAGTTTGCTTATAGGTTTTAGTTACTTAAATTTAAGTTTAAGCGATTTTTTTCCCAAGTGAGTTGAAATCCACTGTCATAATAATTATTCAAATAAAAATTGAAATATCCATTCAATTCAATTATATTTATGTCTCGATCTCGATGTTACTTTGCACAGTTACCATGTCTATTTTGCTTCTTTAACCTTCATGCATAATAACAAGGTAAGCAGGTAAGTACCTAAACAATAATTATACTACACACATATTGAACACCTAGTTTAGAAAATAACCTTTATTATAGATCACACTTAAATGTCATACCACAGTGTTTTGAGTGACAACTATCATAATATATTACTAATAAAAAGTTAATACACATATAACTTACCTAATTAACTCGTCTTTGACTGATTTGATTATACTTTCGATACGCATGTAATTATCATGTTATTGTTCATTTTTTTCTTCATTAATTACATATCTGAATGCCAGATAATTTATATAAGATTTCCAATGTTTATTTTTTTATGTGTAACGTAAATAAAAATTATCATTCTAATTAACCAATCAACAACTAATTTACCCTACAAAACAACATGTTTATAAAATATACATTTTGAAATAAAAAATATAGCCTGAAAATAGACAACGGTTTTTGATCTGGTCGTTGAATTTCAATTTTATTCAAAATTAATAAAAAGTATTCTCATCTATGTGCAATGGTTTTTAGATTTAATTTTCATATTTCTCCTCAGCACGGATAATATGATGCGCGTTGAGAGTTTGAAGCCAATAAATTGTTACAACAGGTGCAAGGTGATAGTGCCTATAATTTACTCTAAAATGATTCTAAAAAAAACAATGTTGTCATTTCAATGAAAACAAAAATATTTATTACCAACAATTAAATGTATATATATATATATATATATACAGTATCTATTAGCCAATTATATACATTGGATATGCGTTATTTTGTATTATTCAGAGTGAATTACTTATAATCGTAGATGGAAGAGTTTATTATGAGAAATTTGCATAGACAATTAATGATTTTTTTTACAAGTACTTGACAATTCGCGAACCATTTATGTAAATTTAATTCTGTTCTGTTGTTGCAATTACATGAAGTTGGGTATGAGCTTATGATTGATGGAATAAGCTCCTTGAATTACCCCTTATATACAGGGTGTACTAATTTAATTTCAAATAAAAAAAAAATAATAAAATTAATTGTACCGAGTGAAGCTGGTGCAAGGCCATTTCACACGTCCTTACGTCTGTTGGAAATATACATCTTCAAAAATAATTTAATGAGCTGGGGTTTTAATTCTGTGAGTGCATTTTAAAATTCTACAAATCCGAAATATTGCTTAACGTCTAATTATCGGAAAGGGGGTGGCCCCAAGCCCATCGATATGTACATTTGGGGTGGCCGTGGCGCTATAGTTATGTGTTTGCCTGTCAACCTAATGGTCACAGGTTCGATCCCTGTCGTAGTCTATGTCCTCTTATTTTTCCATTAAATAATATAAAATAAATATCATACGAGTTGCTGGCTTACTCATTACATGCTGTTTAGGCATAGAACTAACAACATGTGATTGAGTAAAACTAGTATACCGATAAATATGACAACGAATTAAGAAAAATAAAGCGAATTAAAGGGACATAGATAAATAAGATACGGAAATTTCTCCGCATTAGTTCAGCCGCCACCCCTGGAAATAAAATCTGAGACAACAACCACCTCAAAGTCTCAGAACATCGCGCCACACATCTTTCCTATCCTTCTTTCTCTTTCTAACCAAATGCCCACGCTGTGTTGAAACATTTAAAGGGTAGTATAATCCCTTGAGCGCGTGTAGATTATGTAAAAAAAGGAAGACAAAATTGGACCGGTAACGCACTTTGATCGTTCGTAAAATATTAGACTGTATTAAAGAATTGCGATAAAATAATGATAAATAGCCCGGTATTACACAGCGCGTGTTTACCCCTGCATGAATGAAGGGCGAAAAAGAAAGAAAGAACGAAACAGAAATAAATCTATTTGAAAACCCGTGTGTAGGATTTTCCTGCGTGTTTTTGGCGTTTCTCTTTCTACTCTTCCTTTCTTTTTCGAATTTGCTTCATTTAATTTTCGGCGTAGATGAATTAACACCAATCCAAATGGCTGTCGAATTTAAATGAACCCCATTCTCTACAGTCCTTGTATTTGTCATCCGGAATACCTATAAAAGTAACTTTGCCTTCCATTTTTCTTTAAAAAAATATTTTTTGTTCAATATCTGCCCTGGGCAGAGGAGATAAAATGAAAGATAACTGTCAAATAAACGCGCAGTTCTGAAAATGAGAAAAAGGTTTCGTGGAATTACACGCGCATTACCGAATAGAAGTTCAAAAAAAATAAACAAGACTTGCACATTACATTTACGCGCAAGGTCTGTAACCTGACATATATACGAAAATTTACGGCAGTGTTCAATCGTAACATTATTCAATTCCCTACAATTTTTAATGTAAAGCTTTGTTTTGGTTTCTATACAAGGAACTTATTAAGAGATTGGCTTCCACGGAGAATCATAGAAATGTTATCGTAGTTGATAACAATGGCGCCCAACGTGAAAGCGTGTGTAAAGTTGTGAGAATAATACTCAAGCTTTGTAAGAACAATATACCTAAATTTAAAAGGATAATACTAAAACTATTCAGCTAAGTAGAAGACTTAGCTTTATATTTAATCGGACTTGTTGAATTATTGATTCAAAAAAGCTTTTAACGGCCCTTAGTCCAAACATTTCTGGTAAGGGCCTTATCATAATACGGACTTTTTGTTAAGTTCAGTTCATCTTACATGGATATTTTGACAAAAAACAAATGTGAACTATGTATATCCAACAAGATTATAATTTTTACCCGATTACTTCTCCTGCCAAAATTATAGGTTTCTTACTTGGCAGAAGCATTTTCATGGTAAATAGTACAATCAATGCGCCTAAATGGGTTTTTTTAGTCCCTCTGACAGACACCTTATCCTTGTGTTTGATAATCCTCGTTGGATTATAAATTATTACAAAGAGTTTCTTCGAACTTCCCCAAGGCTGTTATTACAATATCATCAGCAAAACTGATGCAACTTACGCCTTGGTAAGTACGATTTTCTAGTAAATCAACCACTGCAAAGACTCCACAGCAAGGGTGACCGAACTCGACCAGAGGGGAGCCTCTTGTTGTGATGACCAGAGACCAGAATTGAATGAGCTTAGAAATATATACGTTCCTATTTTAGTTTCGCTACCTAAGAATAGAGAGGTGAATCTAAAATCGAATATCAAAAGTTGATTGTCTCTTCCAAGATCCCAATGAATTAGATGGTACATGTAAGATATTACTGATGCATATGAGAAATAGATGTGGAGACAAAACAGAGCCCTAGGGTGCACCAGCATTTTTGTTATGAATAATTAGCCTTTAAAACTTTCAGTGCGTAAATCTCTGATTTTAAAATTATTCGCTGGCGAACAATTATTTATTGGTTGAAGTGTGTATGAAAAGTATGTCGTATGGGAATAGAGTTTGTAATTATACAAACTCATTACGTCCCCTACTACCTCTATCACTAGTTATTAAACATATATAAAAACAATAAAATAATGTGCTGATGCCTCCCAATTCCCCGCTTCAACCACAGAAGCCTCTAGATACTGATGAGGTATAGTTCGAGCAAAGTGATGGGAGTTTTTCAACCATTTTATGGTTAACACACACTGCGAAACGAAATATGTACAAGGGGAGTAGAAAGTACAAATCTATAGTGTTTGGGATAGATCTCCTACCTTTTGAAGGCCAAGGCACACAGCATTATTTCTTACACAAATAGTGACAACTGCTATCTCAGTTTGTAATTTAGTGACGACTGCTTTCTCAGTTTATAATCTATAGTGGATACTGATGCTATCTCGGTGAAACTTAGATTTGGGCCAATATTTGAAGTTATATAAAGCTAATTGTAAGATTCAGTGCCGTAGCGTAGGAGGGGGCACAGGCCCATGTCGGCACTTTTTAAGGGGGCGACAATTTTCGAATATATTAACATTTGTTTTGTATGCCTATTCTGTTTGTTTTTTACGGTACGACTGCCCGACTTTGCCCTTAAAATTGTCACTTTTAACAACTATCAAACCAGCAACTTGAATCTAATAAATCATACACCTGCACACGGTGGTAACATTATTTTCATTTATTCATATTTTGCCATGCCTACACACCGTTGGGAAGTTTTACTGTCAAAGTGGCATTTTCGGTGATGGAAATAGGGACGCAGCTGTTTCGCACGACAACGAGTTAAGCCTCTACATTCAACACAATTTTGTACAAAGGTAAAAAAAATGTTTTGTCTTTTTCCAACATAATTTAAATGTACCAGGAAAAGTAATCAGGGCGTTAAAAATTGGTTCTGCCTTAGGCGGTAAAAATCCACGCTACGCCACTGGTAATATTATTAAAAACGTATTAAAATTGTAATAATCAGAAGTGTGAATAAAAATAACCTGAGATATAGTAAAGTTTTGTTCCTTCTTTAGTGAATCCTGGATTTGACAAGCATACCTCAGCGCTCAACCTACAACAAACCGATTCTCACAAGTTTGACAGGTTGAAACAATCAGATAAGAATTCGTGACGATCAATTCATTTTCTCAAATTTATTGTATTAAATTTATTATTTATTTATTTATATTCTTTTTTTTTTTTTTTTTTTTTTATAACTTTGCACGCGCTCAAGGGATTATGAATACCCTTTATATGTTTTTCTTAACACAGCGCGGGCATCCGGTGGCAGAAGAAAAAGAAGGATAGGAAAGATGTGTGGCGTGATATTCTGAGACTATAACTGGTTGTTGTCTCAGATTTATCTCCAGGGATGGCGGCTGCACTAATGCGGAGAGAATTGCCGTGTCTTATTTATTTATGTCCCTTATAATTCGCATTATTTTTTTTATTTATTTCGTTGTCATATTTTATGGGTATGCTAGTTTACTCAATCACATGTTGTTAGTGTTATGCCTAAACAGCATGTAATGAGCAAAGCAGCAACTTATTTTATGACAATCTTATAATTGGTTCTTAATGCAATATAAGAAGAAATAGACAACGGCAGGAATCGAACCTGCAACCACGAGTATGACAGGCGAGCACACAATTATCGCGCCATGGCGATTTTTAATTTTGTTTAGAATTTATGAAAAATTTATGTTTATAAATTGTTTTAAATCATTTATTGTTCTGTAGTTGCCTTATCGCATGTGAATAGTGGTTTACGCCCAGTGGTGTTGGCGGTGCTTTTTATTGCGTACATATTTATTTGTATTTTAATAAAGCTTGATTATTAATTTTTTTAAGTGAATTCGTCTACTCTATTAATTGAAATATGTTTCACTGTTAAACACCCAGTTTGTGTTTCTCAGCAAAATTTTAATATTTTGCTAACAAACATTATAAGTTGCTTTTTAAATGATTATTTGAACACATATTTCTAAATATTTATTCTTGGCTAGGGTTGGCAACGAGACCGAGACTTAAGGCCTCTTGGGTGACATTTGGAAAAAGATATTATCAAAACGTCAAAATATAGGTCGTTGCCTGCCGGCCAAGCCAGCAACTGTCAAAATCCATTGAAGGATGGCTCTGACTTAAATGGTTAAAAAACCTCTATAAAATTTAAATTTTACCTCAAAAAATTCGATTTTTTTTATGATATTATTTCTTGCTTGGGAAACAGTTGATTTTAAGTCTTTTATGTGACATTTGGAAAAAATGTTATTAAAACGTCAAAATATAGTTTTTTGCCTACCTGTCAAACCATGAACTGTCAAAATCAATAGAAGGTGCTCTGATTTAAATGGATTAGTCAACAAACTATATTTAGACGTTTGAATAATATTTTTTTTCCAAAAGTCACTTATTTTTCTTAACAACAAAATGCTGATATACCGTACTTACATCTTTTTACTATCAACAAACACGAAAGAAACTAAAACTAAGTATGAGACCAAGACCGAAACGAGACTGAACATTAAAATTTGCTCGAGAAAAAGGCGAGACCAAGACCGAGAAGAAACTTGGTTAGGCGAGAGAGACGAGACTGAAATTTTTCGATTTTGACGAGACCAAGACGAGACTAACAAAAGTCCGGCCTGGTCTCGTCTCGTTGCCAGCCCTATTCTTGGCTGGTAAAATAAGAAAAACATATTCTGGAAATTTACATTCCCAATATTGAAATATAGGGGGATTTTTGGAAGCTGTTTGACAACCGCTACACCTACTAACTGATCATAAAACATTTTATATTGCCGAAAATGCAACGTAAAATCCTAGACTATAACATTAAACCATATGAATAAGAATTGGAAGCTTCTATTAAAATATAAATCTCTTTGCAAAATTATTGCAAAAATTAAATTCATCGCGTAAATAACCTTAAGCGCACATCCCTAGGTACATTTTCAACTACGTATTTCCGCCATTTTATGATCATCGGCACGTACCAAATCTTAATTCTATTTGCAATAAAAATTATAAATCCACAAAAAAAGTGTAATAAAAAGAGCCTATCAATTGTATGTGTCAAAAAAGAAGAAATACTCGTAAATATTTATTAAAATCCTAAAAGTTCAAACACCTTGTTTTCTTATAGCATATTAAACAGCATACTGGTATATACTGGCGCAAAATTGTAAACGATTTAGTAATATATTAAATCATTTTTAGTATGATACTAGGCTAAAAGAAGGATTTGGCTAATTTTAAACCAGTTTAGTATCGTACTATTTGCTTAACATTTTACTAAAGTTAAAATCACAAAATGGCTACTTTATTTTTTTTTAGTATCGTACTAAAGCCATATGCCACTTTGACATTTACAAACGTCAAAAAGTTATGTTCGCTTCCTTTTTTGCACTATTACAGGCGTGTTTAGTTGTAGTTTATTAAGAAAATAGATTTAGTATGGAAGCTAGTTAAAAAGTGTTTAAAATTAGGAAAATATTAGTAAAGTGCTTTAGTATTAGCAAACTGTTAAGTAGTATCACTATTAGTAGTTGCGCCACTATTATTTGCAATACAAATTTTAAAAAATCCCCTATTTTAATATTCTCTATTGAAATTAGAAAAAAAACGTCATTAGAAAATTTCCATTTCATCCATTCAGTGAAAATTGTGACACTGCACTGTTTCAATATTTCTATTTGATATTTGTGTATATACATATATCAAGTGCAGGGTCCAGATGTAATAAATTTGAAGGTTTCAACTCAAAACAGGTTAATCACAGTATTTAAATGTTTCAAGATTGAAGCTTGTGTCAAATTTGGGTTATCATATGTATTAAAAAAAAAAAACAAAAACAAAAGTTAATAGACGTATCTCAATTGCATTGCTATCTGGCTTCTTTCAGAGCAACAACAATTTGCATTATTAAAATTAATTTATAAATAACAAATTAAAAAAAAAAAATGACAACCATCATAAAGCTGTTTCTTAAAAGGTTCGAAGGTATCATTTTACTGACGACTAAAAGCAGGCCTTGTTGTCAATTATTGTGGTTCGTTTAGAGACAAATAATACGCATATACTTGAGGCACATTAAACCATAACAAACAAATAATGGCTATTGTGGTTTTAGTTATTATATCGGCAACATGCTTAAGCGGTGGCGGTGGCGGCGCGAGATCTACCAGGAGCTAAGTGCTGTCACACTATATGCTTTTGTTGCACTTGTCATATAAATATTTGGTCATGTCTTGGATTTAATGGTACAGATTGCTGGATCTAGTAATATTTTGATGTGTGTATGTACGTATGTAAGTGTTTATGCTCTTTGACAGTTATAAGTTAAATAATTACTCATAAATCAACTTGTAGCTCTTTTGAAATTTTTGGCTTCAGCTCATGAGACATATACAGTTCACGGTTAATTTAAACTTGATTTTGCTTTTATCGAGGTGTCGAATCATGACAATTCAAAATATTGGTTGTTCATAAGTCGACACAAATCGTAGATGAATTTAACTTATACTAATAATTGTCATAGGACGAGACGAGTAGTAATAATAGGCCTGTTCGCAAAAATTAGATCTCAGTATATTCATTTACGAGTTGATATATGAAGAGGATTTCCCAGTAAAGTTTCTCAGTTTTACTGTCAAATATTGACAAAAAACAATTAATGTTGGACTTCTCAGAGCTTTTTTTAATAGTCACGATTATTTTTAATGTTAACAACAGTTACTACCGAAGTAAATGGAAAATAGCGGAAATTTTCACAATATACTGCAAAAAAAACTGAGGCAAATTGTGTTAACAATTGCCGACCCATTTCCTTTTCCCGAACCTCAGCAAATCTCTCAAAAAGCTGATTTTCAACAAACTTTGCTCAATTTTCTCATTCATTGGTATAGTGCAGTATAACTAATACAGATTCAAAGTATCACATTCGACCCGTTTTTAAAGCTACATGCCTTGTCTGCTTGACATACAAGAAGCATTCGACTCGGTTTGTATATTGGTCTATTTTTTAAGTTAAAGTCTCTTCACTTGCCGAGATATCTTATCCTCATTATCCATAGTTTCCTCACTAACCGTAAATTTTAGATGCGTGTAGGGAATTCTAACTGAAGTCTCATGAGTATTTCCGCTAGTGCTGTCCAGGGATTTCTCCTTTTTAATTTATACACCTCCGACCAGCCACTAAACATAGGGTAAATACGCTCTTATATTATGCTGACTCCATCACTTACAGTGCATCCTCCAGTCCAGATATAGCCCTCCGACGAGTATAGGAACATACCCTTAAGCTCAGGGAATCAACCCAACTAAAAAAGAGTTGATGTGCTTTAGGACTTCTCCGCATAATGGTCTAGCTACTTGATGGAAAAACCTCTCCCTGACCCTCCCCGATAACACCATAAAGGACCAAGAAAGCGGTGAACACCTTTGAAATTCATTTCTTCAGGATCAAATTTAACCAACACTATAAAGCTTACCATGCATCCAAACAAGGACGAAATTTCTTCTTTTTTTTTAAAGAACGCATTCATCCCATTTTTATAGCTTTCCTGTATAGATGGTACACTATTTATGAAAAAACTGTATTTGCACTGCCCTCTTCCGTAAAAAAAAACTCCATACACTTTAATGGCAAGGCTATATGAAGCTTGAAGAATTTCCCGATAGACAAATACATGTACAATCTAGGTTTGAATATGCTGACAAAATTCCCATCCCTGTCATATTGTTAATCAATTAAAGTTGACCCAGATTTGAAGACCGGTATCTTTACGTACTATCCATGATGGAAACAGCATTTTGAATATCGAAAAATGACAACTTCGGAAGCTTCTACGTTGCTGCAGGCACGCAGAACAACAGAGGTTGAAGCCACCAAACGACAATATCAGCTAACAAGCAACAGGAGTTAAGACCACACCAACAAACGACCGTCAGCACTCCTAAGTTTTGGACTGACTGTGGAAAGTGAAGAACAACCTGACAGCATACGGTATCGTCGTATTTTGATATCGGTAAATTTTTGTTCTGGGTTTTAATGAACTGTACATTAGTTTGTCCTTTTTGGAAAATATATCACATCAGGAAATTCAAACGTATGTGATACCAGCATTCAGAAATAAACACTAAATATCGTGGGAACTACAGGCACATTTTGCTGAAATTATCAGTTTGTTACTATTAGTAAGTAGTTACACGAATGTTTAGAATGTGATCTGACTTGTGAAAAATTCTCCTACTGGCATGCCAACTTTTACTATATTTGCTCTACTTATCTGGCAACATATTTAAGTCGACATTTTTAGCTTTAATTGCAACCACAATAGAGATTTAGGTCAAAGTGATATTGAAGGAACTAAACAGACAGAAGAACTGGTAAGTTAAAGCCCATTTTTTCATAGCTCAAGAGTAAACATCTTCTTGGAACTTTGAAGGGGAACATGCTTATTCTTAATTTTTCTTACTGAATCCAATCTTAGGTAGATAAATTTAATGGTGATTATCGTGAATAAATATTTCCCTGGAAATTTGTCTCTCATTCGAATTTAGGGAAAGTGAATGAAGCTCTAAAGTTTCTTTTGGAATTTATTGGTATCAGGAATAAACTTTCAGAGTGAATTTTGCAGTCATTTGATACGATTCATTGTTAAAGGGAAATTTATTCCTTGGGAGGTTATAATAATACTAATTTTATCTTTATGCCTGTAAGACCTAAGGTCTTTTAAATAAATGCACATTACCGTGGGGCTCCAACCCACACGTCTAAGTTAGCAGTCAAGGACCATATCCACTGCGCCATTGCCACCCGCGAGCGAATAAAATATTTCGTGAGAAACGAAATTCGCTGGGAGATTTCCGATATGTCCCAATAAATTCCTAACATTTTATCGGATATGTAGACCTCTATAGGACCCATTCGAATACTAGAACGCGCTAAGAGCATTCTCACTTGTGTACTACAGTTTCTTCGAGATTCTTTCATACAAAGAGCCTGTGGAATATTGGATTCTAAGGAAATACATTAACGATCCAGGAAAACGATTAAGGAAAATAGCTCTTATGGATAATTTATGATGTTTCACGCGTCTTAAAATACAATTGCTACACTAATCGATGACAAATAACTGAAAGAATTTTGTCTTACAAAAATATTTGCAATAGAACAATAATTTTTTTGTTAAATGTGTTTGAAAATTTTTAATGAAAATTCATTTTTCGTACCAAGCTGATTGACATTTGAAACAAGGTGGAACAAGTCATTCCAATGTTTTGGGTTTCAATTTCTCTCGTTCCACTGACTGAACTGTGGACGAAAAACTTTTTCGTGTGTGTTCCAATAAGGAAAACTTGATGGTAGAGGTAGACTGGTAGTGAGGCTTGCCAACTGACATTCCTCTTTGCTAGGAAAAAATATTCATTTTCATTCTGTTTCAACTTTTCCTGAAGGGTTTTTCTGATCGAAATAATGGGCCCCTAAGGCGCCAGTTATATTTATCTTTTAAATCGTTGTGAGATTTGTGTACTCGTCTTAATTCTCGCCTTTCTCTACTACAAACTAAATGTTGCTGGCAAATCAGTTTTCTCGTGTGAAAGTGGTCCTATCAGCTGGAATTCTTGGACATACAGGTATAATTTTTCGAATTCGAACAAACTTATGGAAATACGTAAACTCTTATCCCCAAATGCAAATGAGTTACTTACCACGTTACTTGGAAAAAGTACGTTCAGTACTTCAGTTGGAACTAGAAACTAAAAAATTATGTCGTTTTCTTTTAAACCAACAAAATTTATTCCTCATGGACTTATTGATCACGGATCAGTTTTCGATTTTTTTCAACAAAAATGATCTATTTTTTAAAATTCGGCAGCTAAATCACAGATCAAGATTTTTGGAGGGATTTACTATTGGCAAATATAAAATGAGATTCTTCACTACCGATTAAAATTCTTTCGAAAATATCTTTGTCGAAATAATTTTTCATACAAAAAAATCACTTTGTTTTCCCTTTGTCTCTTTAGAGGTCGAAATTCCCGGCAATAACCAGCAGTGCTGGTAGACAATAAGCAAATCAATGTTTATTCCACGTCTAACCCACGACTTTTCTAAACAATGAAATTGAGGTTACCTTACGAGGTAACATTTCCGATTAATAGAAATAAAGGGTCCGTCTGAAAAACGAAGCAGAAAATCTACTACAATACTCGTACTTATGAAGTCTATCTTTTTTTCAAATGTCAATTCTTATTTCTTCGCTAAACTATCATTTTTGGTGGGTTAGCGAAGGAATGATATACATATACGTATATACATATATTTTGTATATAGAACCATCAATAAATCGTGTTTCGAATAATATTTGTTGTCTATTGCTTTTTGCCAATTTTTTGACTAAGTGATATTTTATTGCGTTTATTACATTTACTAACAATTTCCCTTTGCTTAAAGAAATCACAAATATTTTAGTTCTATTTAGTGTTTTGATGTTTAACTTATTTGAGATACCTACATAGATATATTCGCAAATTGTAATTTTAAAAACAACCGCAAAATGTTAAACAGCCTGATATTAAAGTATTAAATCACTTTCAAAGCTTTTCCTCATTTTAAACAGTTTTTAAGTATAGCGCAAAGCTAATGTCGAATTCCAATTATTTCAGATCGATTATTTTGTTTGTTTTAAGGAACTTGCAAAAAATAGTTTGCGTGTAAAGTCTACGAAATCTTAGCTAAAAACGCAAGATCTGTTTTGACAGATATTGTTTAGAAATAATTCGATTGTGTTCAGAAAAAAATCGAATGTTTGGTTGTTTGGAATTCGACATAAAACACTATTTCACACTAACACTATTACACGGTATTTTATAATTTGTGATAATCAGCATGGATTTGTCAAAAAAAAATCTACGGTTATTAATTTGTTTAACTTTACGTCCTTTTGCTTAGATGTTTTTGAAAAACGTCAACAAGTCGATTGTGTATTTACTGATTTCAGTAAAGCTTTTGATAATTTATGTCACCGTAGTTTAATTTTAAAGCTTAGCAATTGTTAAATATACACCCTCAGATAGTTTTACCTATTTGTTTTATTAAATCACTTTGTTAAATTAGTTGTATAATTTTAAGTAACTATACGTTTCACATATTTATGAAAATGTATTTCCTTAGTAATTATTAAAAACTTTTCATTCGTTCAAACAAGTTGTGTCTCTTAATAAAAGAAATATTCAATAGCAATCAAGGCTTTAACAGTAATTTCTTTAACTGGATCTCATCCTACATAAAAAAATAGACTATATACTATTATATTTCGCAATGAGTATAGCTATACAAACCAATTTGTTGTTAATTCTGGTGTCCCCCAGGGCAGCCATTTAGGTCCAATTTTATTTGTTTTATTTATAAATGACTTTCAAATGAAATAAATCTACTTCTAACTGTTTACATTTACAAAAAGACTTGTTAATATTTTTTTTAGGGAATGTTGCAATAAAAAGCGTCTTGTTTAAAATGTTGACAAGTGTAAAGCCATGAGTCTTACACGCAAAAAAAAAATCCGTTTGTTCTTAATTATACGTTCGATTCATGTCCTCTTAGTCGATGATAAGTCGTTTCATCGTACTTTAATTTTAAAGATAAACAATCAAGATTTTAACAGCAATTTCCTAATCTGGATCTCATCGTACTTAAAAAATAGACCTATATGCAATGAGTATTCAATCCAATTTGTTGTTAATTCTGGCGTCCCTCAGGGCAGCCATATAGGTCAAATTTTATTTGTTTTATTTATAAATGACTTGGTTTCGTTTATTAGAAATTCGTCTGTCCTTATTTATGCTGATGGCATATTAAACTGTTCAAAAGAATTAAATCTACCTCTGACTGTTTACATTTGAATGTTGCTATAAGAATCGCCTTGTTTAAAATGTTGACAAGTGTAAAGCCATGAGTTTTACACGCAAAAAAATCCGTTTGTTTTCAATTACACTTTCGATTCATGTTCTCTTAGTAAGGTCTCCTTATTTTGTGACTTAGGAGTTATTCCTGATCCTAAGATAACTTTTATCAATCATTTAAATTATATAGCTAAAAAAGCTTAATAGACTTGGTCGTGAGTTCTGCGACCCGTATATCCTCAAGATTCTTTCTGTTTCATTTGTGAGACCAATCGTAGAATATAGTTGTGTGATGTGGGCACCTCACTACTCCATTCATATAACAGGAGCAGTTCAGAGAAGATTTTTGCGTTTCTGTCTTCGTTTTCTTCCATGGTCACATCAAACACATCAAAATGCTCTTCCTCCTTATTTTCAAAGACTTGCTTTAAAAAGCCTTCCTTCTCTCACTAATCATAGAAAGTACTTGCAGTTTTCTTTCATTGAAATTCATCATTGAAAACAAATCAGTAATTTTTTTTTTGGGGAAGTCGGTTATAGCTATCATTGAAACTTGGTTGTCATTGAAAAGATAGCCAAATGTAATTTTGAGGGAGGTTAGATTTGATAATTGAAAGTTAAACTGATGAAAACAGGAAATAAGGAAGCACAAATCATTGGAACGATTGTGTTCCACTTTTGGGAACAAAATGTCAGCTGTTCATTGAAAACGCTTTCCATCATTGAAAAATCAAAAGTGATCTTACAAGGAAGTGGTATAGCAAATAAAATATTTTTTTTGACAAAAAGTATTATATATCTTATTACATTTATTTTGGTACTAAAACGACATCAGTTTTATTTGCTTAGGTGCCTCTGAATTGATAGTCAAGGTTTTCAATGATGAGTTTCAATGGAAACTAAAACTTTTAATAACAATTAGTATTACATATTAGTGAAAAGAATAATATTCACTTTTCTTTCAGTTTAACCCTTGAGCCAAACATGTTCTGATTCTTTATAATTAAAAAGAAAGTTCAATGTTTAAGCTCAAGGGTGAACAATTTAAAACTTGTATTATGTTCATTTAATCCTATCATACTTACCAGCTTTAATTCGATGGAAGAAAAAAAAACATAAAAAATTCTACTTATAGTCTGTAGTTAGCCAAGAACTTAATCCATAAAATAATAATACTTTAATGGTTTTTCGCATTGCCATTGATTTGAATAGTTAGTTATAGTTAAGAAAAATCATTGAAGTTGCAATTGTAAGAGACATTAAAGATTTCTAGATATAGATATGTTTTTGTTGTGTGAAATTCTAAGGTAAAATGTTTAACCATTAAAATAAGATACTAGTTATAGTCAACACACAAATTTTATTGTGTTTTAATTGTTTTAATTTTTTTAATTTTATTTTTAATATTCCAAAATGACCTTACCATGTTAAAGATACATATACTGACATAATATTTTATAATAAAGCTCGCTGTCCCTGTCAGATTTATATGGAGCTAATTATTTTGACTAAAAACTTCAAAGAAGATCATTATTTGGTCGAAAAGTAAATATACACTACAGTATGTAACATACTTAAATTAGCTTTAGTTAAATGGAGGTCTAAGAGGAAAACATGTCTTTGGGGGTTTTGGAAATCTTGTGGGGAAATAGTTCATATGTAGATCAAGTGAAAACATATAACTTACCTACCTTCATATTGCGTAGTTCAAAACTATAAAGTATAGAATTTTTATAGTGACATTTATGCAAGAAGGTCGAAAAACAAGGTTGACAACTTTGGTAGGAGTAAATTTTATACAATATTTAAGAGGAAAAAAAACACTACTGTATATCTTATATTTAAAGGCATTCATAATCCCTCCACAGTCTATTAATTAAAGACTGTATTGCAAAGTAGCTCTTTAAAAAAGTGCAACCATTAGGATTTAGGACTTCGATTATTATTAATATATATGTATAACTGAAAACCTTCCAATTCAGATACCTTGACTGAATTTAGTGATGCGCTTTGTAAATTCTTTTAAATGTTACCAATTAATAGTCCGTAAAATTAAAAAAAACTAAGATGCAGCCTGGTCTGATGCCTATTTCTACTGGGAAACTTTTTCGAAATTTTTGTTCCAATGACTTCTAAGGTCGTCTTAGTTAATTTTGTATAAATCAATGAAAAGTTAAAAATTATGGCCAATTGTAGTAAACGGTCGAAAAGTTCACTGAATTCAGAGACCAACAGGTTCTCCTGCAGACTATCAGAGAACAGCAATGTTTTCGGCAAATCTTGCGTTTATTTGGCGCATAGGTACTTGATTTTTTACTTCCGATATATGTGAATATACTATTGTCATATTTAGTATTTGGAAAAAAATTTTAACTCGAGAATTTAATCAAACTTGATATATCATTACAATGATAGAGAACACCAAAACAGCGCGTCCCGCAATTCTGTCTGACTGTAAAACTATCTACAGCCTAAAAGGCTGGAGCGATTTTCTTCAAACTTGGTACTTAAGTGTTTTAAGTGAGTGTCTGAAATATATTTTTGAACCGTGTTTTTAACCCCAGAATTAACGGTACTAGCCATATGATTTGTTCTACCATTTCAATTATCTCGAAAACGGCCCTAACGATTTGGATAAAAATAAAATGCACGACTGGATCGTACGAACTCGGTCTTGTAACTAACAACCCTAGTGTAGCTAACTACTGATGATGTTAGTAGGAAAAGGTTGTTAATTTTAATCATAAAAAAAAGTTATTTAAAATTGTAATATGCAAAATTAGCTTGGCTACCTAGATCTTTTCAGAAATAAAATTTGACAGGAATTCAATGTACAGTTACCGAGAAAGCCAAAAATTAAAAAAACACGTTATATGAAAGTTACCATTAATAGACTTTTCCCGTAAGCTTGATTCATATCAAATGAAAGCTATTCCCAACAAAAAAATTCTCGAAAATTTTAATCAAAATCGTTGGTGCCGTTTTGGAGAAAAATAAGATTTTCCTACCGTTATTTTTGGGCCTAAAAAATAAAATTTCAATTTCTCCTCTGAGGAATGCCAAAATAATCACACATACCATACCAAATTTGAAGGTAATCGCTTATGTCGCCTTTGCCGCTCAGGTTGCAGCTCGTCATACATACAGACGGACAGACTGACAGAATGTCAGACTGACAGACTGACAGACAGACAGACATTTTTTATCAAACACTTTTTTAGGTTTCTCCATGATCGTAATGTCATGTTTGATCGTTAGAATTTTTTTTTTACGAATGCATAACTTGTCTTATAGTACATATAATCGCAAGTAAAAAGTGTGTGTACCACTTGAAGTCAATCAACTTTGGTCAAACATTTGTTTTTGCATATTTCGTTATTAATTGTCCTGTCATAAAACTATTTTTTCTATTTTCGACTTTCTCATAAACGCTTCGACGGATTTCGATCAATATGTTTACATAGGAGATTCTTCAAATTATAAATAATACTACTTACCAAAATTTTAGAAAAATATTTTTTTTGATTTTTGAAAAAAAATATATTTTAATATTTGAAAATTCAATTTTTCGAAATGGGCGGACTATTTTTTTTTGAAATTCAGTTTTTTTAATTTATATTATTAAATACAAAAAATTGTCAAACAAAAATTTTTTTTAGAAGCAAAATTTACGAAATTTTGTATAGTTAAAAAATTAAGTAAAAACACTAAAAACATATTGAGCTGTTTCTACTAAAACTCTTGTGCTTCAGATATGATCGACTAAGAACAAGACCAAGTACGTCCTATACAATCGTGCATTTTATTTATTGTAACATCGATGTCGCGTTAACGCCAAAACCAACATCGCTCTCATTTTTTATGCAATTTGTTAATTTTTAAAATTAATTTTCTTACACACAAATAAAAAAACGAATCCTTTGAAATTGTCGACTGTGAATAGGGCGAAATCAAACTCAATAAGGAATATAATTTAAAAATATATTTAGTATTAATTATTAGATGACATAACTAACTTTTCAACAACATTAACATGGATGGTCCTCACTTGTTTTTTTGAGAACCAAAAAAAAACACTTATTTTTGACAAATCTTGATGTTATCCGTAAGTAAAGTTTAACGAACGAACCTATTTATGAAATCTAAATATTTAATTTGTATATCAATTTTTTGGAAATACATATTCGATGAATGAACCTATTATTTGTTATTATTACTATGCACTTAAGGTATGAACTTTTATAGGTTATCAGTATTTGTGCTCACTTAAACAAATGGCTGTTGACTCCTAGACTATTTCGATGAGTAACACATTTCTTTTTTTAAACAAATTAAGTCATAATCTGAATAAATATCACCTTAAATAGTACCTTCAGACATTTTAAATTAATTTGTCATTCTCATTATCACCAATTAAGATCTAAATGAGCTATTAAAACTCAGTCAAAACAAAATAAAACACCCGAAACTGTGCACATTTAACTTGGTCAAATGTGTTTGCTTACTTCAGATTATACTAATCGCATTGACCAAAGTTACTGAACTTGAATTTTGAATATATAGGTGAATATGAAGACAAATATTCCCATCTTATGAAGCTCAACATTGATATGTACTCATCATATTTTTTTTTATTTCGAATTCGTACAAACAATAGTGAAACTTTTTTTTTCACTGATTCCAAGTTGACATTGGCATTGACATTGACCATTACCTGGTATAACTTGAACCTGTGAAATGATATTATGATGTTTTGATGATTTAACTCAAAATGTTTATTTTAAAGCAAAGTCCATCCTAGATGAGGTAAGTCAGGCTTGTGAAATAAGCAAACTCAACCAGGAAGAGTCGCACATTTTCGTATGTATGTACATTGTTGGAGAGAGTGTGATTTTTTGAAAGGGTTGTTACATCCGTTCGCTCGTATATTTGATGTTTGATGATACATATTTATGATTTTTTTTTTATGATTTCCGCTTACCTACCTTTTTCGGGAAGCTGTGACAAATAGATACACAACGTGAGGTACTGCAATCTGCTAAGATCTTTTTAAAAAGGCCGCACTGGTCATAGAAATATGACTAGCCAGAACACAGGTATCATTTGATGATGCATATATGACAATAAGCCTACTACTCATCAATCACACTTGTTAGACAAGAATTATGGTGTTCAAGGTTTAAGTTAATTAGTTCTTAAATTAATTAATTATTTTGCCATTGAAGATCGTTATTTAAGGGCTTTTTAAAGGAAAGCGATTATACTTGTTAATTCATTTTTTTATCAAGTTTTTAGGGAAAGTTAAAGAACTAATCGGAAAATTGATTTGTAATGAGTTGAGTACAATAGCCGTGTTCTCATGACCAGTTAGTACACCAAAGTAAAACATTTTCACGAAACGATACACACTCCAACTTGATTTTATTTATTTTAATATGGAGGGATTTTCACATCTGTGTTTTTTTCTGTCAAAAAGCATACAAAATACAAGGAGAAAAAGAAATACAAACATACATTACTAAAAAAAAAATTACCTCAATGCCCTCTGTGATTGAATAGACGTACTAATTATCGGAACTCAATTATACTTCGGAGGAAAAGGAAAAGTAATTCCCAGTATAATTTTACAAGGACAACTACAATAAGAACTGTTGTTTTCCTTGTAAAATTTTTATTTTGCTGTACTTGATAGTCACGATTAAACGGCTAATGTGGTGTGGAGCTACCGCCTACCCTTAAGTTACATTACACAAGAATTTTAGGTGGGGTCAAGTCTTAAGTTACTTTGAATACAAGCTTTTAAAATGTGTGATGTACGAGTATGATCCTTATTCAAAAACTCAAAAAAAAAATTGAATAACTCATTTATAGGGTGCTTTTTTTAAAGCATGTACTTACATTGATTTTGAATGATGGTTAGGTTAGGTTAGGTTCACATGGCCGTCAGAAAAACAACTGACACACTTAGACCATAGATAGCTCCATTGTGATACCACCTGAAGAGTTATTACCTCCTTAATTAAACCAATTGGAGCCTCTAATGGAGCGGTGCAGCCGGTGCATCTCTATGTGTTTAAGATCACTGGTGTCGTCTAAAAAGTATTCTCCCAGGTGCAATCTATGTCCCTGGGAGAGAGCAGGACATGAGCAAAGAAGATGGGAGATAGTCTCCTCTTCCTCCTCATTAATACAGCTTCTGCGAAAATCATTGGAGAGAACGCCAAGTCTTTTGGCGTGTATGCCAATTAAACAGTGTCCAGTTACAACACCTATTGCCAAGCCAAGATGTTTCCTGCTCAAAGAGAGTAGACCTTGGGAGCGTCTTGGGTATATTACTGGCCAGATTTGTCTGGTAGCCAGGCAAGTAGTGATGTTTGACCATCTAAAATTTGTTTGTTTTATGGAGTTTTGATGTAAAAATAATTTGCTTGTAGCGATAGGCATACCGATTTCTTCAATTTTCGGTAGAATAGGTATTTGGGTTCCTTTTCTAGCGAGTTCATCGGCTTTGCAGTTTCCCAAAATATCTCTATGTCCCGGCACCCAAATCAGGTGAATGTTAAACTGTTCTGCCATCTCCCTGAGAGATGATCGACATTTGCGGGTTGTTATATAGTTTGTCGAAACAGTGCCAAGTGATTTGGGAGCTGCTTGACGGTCAGAGAATATCTGGATATCCGATGTAGATATCACGTTTTCCCCTTAGCCAGGATAACACCTCTTTAATCGCCAGAATTTCCGCATGGAACATGCTACAATGGTCAGGGAGACGGAAAGAGAGACTAAGATTTAGTCTGTCTTTTAATAACCTCTCATCCTCCCAATCTGATCTTGGTGTGTGCAGTCGGAACGTCCTAATTTTGCTCCGAATTTGTTCAGAATATTAGAATGGCCTATCGAATTGGTAGTCCATTGAGAGATGGCTTTGAGATGAATAGCTGTATTCGCGGCCACTTGTTTACTAAAAATATCGAAGGGTGTAAGCTTAAGTAGTATGTTAAGGGCAGCCGAGGGTGTAGAGCAGAGTGCTCCGGTGATACATAAGCTGGCTGACTTTTGGACTTTAATTAATTTATCACAATAAGTATAATTTTGTCCAACGCAGTCCACCATACTGCTACCCCATACGTAGTTCTAGGTCTAATAACCGCTGTATACAACCAGTGGGTAATCCGTTTGGAAAAGCCCCATATGTCCCCAATGGATTTTTTGCAAGAGAAGAGTGCAACTGTTGCTTTCCTTACTCTTTCTTGTATATTGGATTTCAAGCTTTTTTGTCCAATATAAGACCTAGATATTTGGCTTCATCTGAGAAAGTCAGTGGCGTACCATTTATAGATGGCGGTATAAGTTGGGGAATTTTTCATTTCCTAGTGAAGAGGACAAGTTCTGTCTTGGCTGGGTTAATATCCAGACAACATTTGGTGCCCCAAATTTAGAATAACCTCCAGGATGGGTATAGCTATATCTGATGTTATCTGGAGTTCGGCAGTTATTATGTCGTCTGGTCCAGCTGATTTTCATGGATCAAAGCTATTGATTACCCAAAGTAGCTTTTCCCTTGTAAGAAGACCAAGACCATTATTGTTTTTGTAGCCTGCCCGTGATTTTTCAGTGCTACATGTGTTTTGTGAGCTCCAGAGAAGTGAGTGTCTAGTAGCAAGGATAGAGACTCTTCGCATGAGTTCGTCCATGCACAGCTAGCTGTTTTCAAAAAGCTAGATATAGGGGGATTTTTCCAGAGGATTTTTCTCAGTCTTGAAGCTTCAGAAGTATACTCTATGTTTTCACAGAAGTTTCTCCATGAAGTTCTCTAACTCTTCCTTAACTGTCTTTTGTAGATTTTAAGGGACTCTGTATACTCGTCCCAATCTGAGTGTTCCCTAGATTTTTTAGCTCTGTTGAAAAGTGTTCTACAATTTTTCCTGAGCGGCAGTAGCCCTGAATTCCACCAACAGGGTTTCTGTTTCCATCTTAACTGAATAAAAGGACAGGAAATGCCCATTGATTTATTAATGGCAAGGGTTAAGATGTTGACTTTTTCATCGAGCTCCATGATATTTTTGGGTATATTAAAAAGAGAGGAATTAATTAGTTTTCCTAATGTCTCCCTATATAATTTCCAGCCCGTTTTCCGGTGATTCCGGAAAACTGGTTGTTTATTAATTTCTCATCTAAGCAGAACTGGATGTATCTATGATATTTTCAATGATACATTTCAATAATTATTCGAAATAATACTTTTATTTTTGTCCAAGGCATGTGCTGCCAATAACAATAACAACAAAAATAAAGAAGGCATCATATAAGTTGATTGCTTTTGGATTAAATAAAGTTTTTACTTGCGATATATGTATGTACACATACATGAAAACGGAAAAAAGGACGCTATGAATATAATTATAGACCCATAAGCAACATCTCTCGACAATTTGCAAACGATTTTAACAACAAACAAACAAGATAACATGCTGGGCTGGCTTTAGAGGGGGTTATTCAACAACAGACCACTTGCAGATGATAAATCAAATAATTGAGAAGTGCATCGAATTTAAACAACCAGTTTACTTTCTATTTACTGACTTTAGCATTTGATTCTGTTAAACGAGCAATGATATGGACTTCCCTGCAAAACCAAAAAATTAATCCAACTACCATTGACATAATTAAAAAAATGAACGCAAACAACACAGCTCGGATAAGACAGAGAGTTTAGGACGAACGTTTAAGATAACAAGAGGAGTTAGACAAGGGGATTTTAATTTTAATTTTAATTTTAATTTTAATTTTAATTTTAATTTTAATTTTAATTTTAATTTTAATTTTAATTTTAATTTTAATTTTAATTTTAATTTTAATTTTAATTTTAATTTTAATTTTAATTTTAATTTTAATTTTAATTTTAATTTTAATTTTAATTTTAATTTTAATTTTAATTTTAATTTTAATTTTAATTTTAATTTTAATTTTAATTTTAATTTTAATTTTAATTTTAATTTTAATTTTAATTTTAATTTTAATTTTAATTTTAATTTTAATTTTAATTTTAATTTTAATTTTAATTTTAATTTTAATTTTAATTTTAATTTTAATTTTAATTTTAATTTTAATTTTAATTTTAATTTTAATTTTAATTTTAATTTTAATTTTAATTTTAATTTTAATTTTAATTTTAATTTTAATTTTAATTTTAATTTTAATTTTAATTTTAATTTTAATTTTAATTTTAATTTTAATTTTAATTTTAATTTTAATTTTAATTTTAATTTTAATTTTAATTTTAATTTTAATTTTAATTTTAATTTTAATTTTAATTTTAATTTTAATTTTAATTTTAATTTTAATTTTAATTTTAATTTTAATTTTAATTTTAATTTTAATTTTAATTTTAATTTTAATTTTAATTTTAATTTTAATTTTAATTTTAATTTTAATTTTAATTTTAATTTTAATTTTAATTTTAATTTTAATTTTAATTTTAATTTTAATTTTAATTTTAATTTTAATTTTAATTTTAATTTTAATTTTAATTTTAATTTTAATTTTAATTTTAATTTTAATTTTAATTTTAATTTTAATTTTAATTTTAATTTTAATTTTAATTTTAATTTTAATTTTAATTTTAATTTTAATTTTAATTTTAATTTTAATTTTAATTTTAATTTTAATTTTAATTTTAATTTTAATTTTAATTTTAATTTTAATTTTAATTTTAATTTTAATTTTAATTTTAATTTTAATTTTAATTTTAATTTTAATTTTAATTTTAATTTTAATTTTAATTTTAATTTTAATTTTAATTTTAATTTTAATTTTAATTTTAATTTTAATTTTAATTTTAATTTTAATTTTAATTTTAATTTTAATTTTAATTTTAATTTTAATTTTAATTTTAATTTTAATTTTAATTTTAATTTTAATTTTAATTTTAATTTTAATTTTAATTTTAATTTTAATTTTAATTTTAATTTTAATTTTAATTTTAATTTTAATTTTAATTTTAATTTTAATTTTAATTTTAATTTTAATTTTAATTTTAATTTTAATTTTAATTTTTAATTTTGTAATTTTATTTTAATGTACCTAACTTATTTTTTTGTATGTAGGTAATTAATTTAATCTTTTTATAATTTTATTAAATAAAAAGTATTTTAAATACAATTACAACACACATGTATATTTCTTTTCAGGTATATCTTTAAAATAAACGAAGTTGAATTTCTTTTGAAAGGTAATATAGGTTAAGTGGGTATGGTCGACCATTTGGGATCTTTTTATCTGGCAAATATTGTACTACGCCTTTGTATAGACGTATACCATCTTGGTGGGATTATATGTCCTCCAATATTTTGTTCATTAACTTGCAAAAATAGAAAATTGGTGGTTATAGTTCTCGTATATAACTCACATGTCCCAGTAATCTCGTTACTCATGAAATCTTCTAAGACAACGAGGCCCGACGACACTTGTGGTGATGTAACCAACCAAAATGAGCATTCCAGCCCATAATCTTGCATGTGTTATTCCGCAGACTTAATTTTTCACCAGTTGACTGAGACATAATTACAATTCACGTTGTATAAACATCGCTGACAAACTATTCAAAAAAAAAAAAAATTAGTCAACAGTTTTCCGTGATTTTGTGTAGTGTGGGTTATTCGAAAAATTTCCAGAATCTTCCGAAATAGAGTAATAAATTCGAACCATTTTTTAAATTCCCTTAGAGTAGAAAGCATTCCATTTTTCTGCCTTTTCGGAAATTCAGTTTTTTTTTTAATTATTATCTATTTTTTCGTTATTCACCAATACCTACTCTTGATTAAAATCCCTTTGACATTCTTGTATAACAATTTTTTCACATTATAACCCTCCCTCCCTGACTATTAAATCCAATTATTTAAAAAAAATGTGTGTGGCCTAAGCAAGGGTCATATTCATAGATAGGTCAGGAAATAAAACAAGTTACTTAATCGGAAGCAAGGCGATATTAACTATACCAACGGTTATATTGTTGTAATTTTTGCATTCTAATGAATATACATTGTATTCTACCAATAAATTATTAAAATATGTGAAAAGTGAAGTGAGTCCCTACTCGGAATGTAAATTTAAAAAAAAAACTAGTATCATTTATTGAAGGCTACAATGATGCAAATTTTAATTGGACTATACCATACCCTTAGACTTTATAGCTGGACCTGTTTAACAGAGAATAACTCGATCATCAGAATCCTATTTTATTGAAACGATTTCTCTGAAAATGGGTATTATATGAGGCCGAACTCGCTATATGCACTACGCTGGTTAATCTATCTGAAAAATGCACAATTTGGGTACTCTTTAGACCAATTATTGGTTTTGTTAGATTGAAATCGAGGCCTTAATCAAAAGATTTGCAATGATGAAGAATTTCTATGCGTTCAGGTGGCAGTTTTAAAACGGGTGGACGAATTTGCTTCAAATATGGTACATATTCTTTTCATAAGATTCCCTCCCTAGACCTAAAGCAAACGAACTTTCAAACATGGTGATTAAATTTCTCATCTGTAGTGGAGACCGGGGCAAATATGTACATTTAAAACTTCTTTTATAGAAATTAAACTAACATAGATTGAAAAATGGATCGCACTTTCACTCCGTAAGCTCCAACATGCAAATATATGTAAATAGGTACCTATATTTTTAAAGAAGTTTCAGGCTTAATTTTTTTATAAGCAAAAATTTCTAAAAAAAATGTGATTACAATTTTAAGTATATTAAACAATAAAAAATCGTGGATCAACTTAGGAATATTGAATTTTCAATTCTTTATTTGGCAAGGTATAGATTCTTAAGACAAATCGAGCTCGAGATTTTTATAAAACTTAATATTACGATGGTGATATATCTTATATTTTCAAAAAAAAAAACGGCTCCAACGATTTAAAAAACAAATGAATTAATTAATGAAGAGAAAAAGTTCTTTCTTGTAATTTTTTTTTAGCAAAAAATATTTAATTTTGTTACCTCTAGTAGAATCATTTTTTGGTTTTCGATTTTCTAGAAAACGGTTCATTAGATTTTTTTGAAATTATTTACGAAGCAACAGTTTAAACAGTATTGTAAATATGAGATTTTAGGTTATTATTTTCGCGGATGATATTCATATTACATAAAGTTTAAATTTTTCGGAATTTGCCGCGTTAAATGTAAGAAATATTTTTAATTTCTTTTTCTTTTTCCCGACGTTTCGAAGAAGTTTCAAACTTCGTGGTCACGGGATGAGACTCATCCCGTAACCACGAAGAAAAAGAAATTGAAAATATTTCTTCCATTTAACGCGGTAAGTTCCGAAAAATTTAAACTTTATGTAATATGAGTATTGTAAATGTTAAAACAATTATTTTAAGAAAATTAGTTGTTTTTCTAAATATTGATAAGAAATTGTGTGTGTTCTTAAATTGAAATCAGTGCATTTGTTATTAACGGTACTTCACATAGAACCACTTTCTATATTTTTAACTTTCTCACTATTGGATGACTAAATTTATTTTTTTATACATATGATCCCTATAGGTATAAATTATATTGTACCTAAATTTAATTTTCAAAAAAAAAAAAAACGAATGACTATTTTTTTTAAATTAATATATTAATAATTACTTCAGAATGGCGCTTCAATTTTTTTTAAATCCCAATAAATGTTTAAAATGAGTATTATTATCTTGTATATAATATTGTTTCTAAATGCGTAGTGCAGTGTGCACATCGAAATTCGAAAATAAATATAATGCACGACTGGATCGTACGTAATTGCTCTTACGTCCGATAACATAAGAGGCTAAATATATTTTTTAAGTTGTTTTTTACTAAATTTTGTATATACAAAATTTGTTTATTTTTTCTTAATCAAATTTTGTATGGTAATCTTAATAACTAATATGCTTAAAAACATAATTTGAAACAAAAATCTTTATATCCCGTTTTCGAAATATTGGATTCTCAAAAATCAAAAAAAATTACTTTTCGAATAGTTTGGTAAATATTGTTTAGAATTTGAAGGGAATCCAACAAAAATATTTTGATCGGAATCCGTCAAGGCAATTATGAGATAGTCGAAAATCAAAAAAAAATGGTTGTATACATGGCAGGTACCGTTAATATCAAAATATATAAAAAAAAATGTTTGGACCAAAATTTATACTTAAAGTTGTCCACAGAGTTCTTTTTTATCAAAAATCGTCAGATTCGTTTTCGAGATAATAGAGATAGTAGAATAATTTGTATGGCAAATACCTTAATTTGTTGGCTAAGAAAACGATTCAAAAGTCTATTTAAGACAATCTCCTAAAATGCTTGATTACCAAGTTTTAAGAAAATCGATTCAGCGGCCTAGGCCTTATGTAGATCAACCTAAAGACAGAGAGACCGACGACGGGATTTGTTGGGCACACTTTGTGTGTTTTCTATAATCGTAGGTCAAGTTTGATCAAAATCTCGAATTCGATTTTTTTCTAAATGCCTTATAGTACCTCTATCTCAAGTTAGTTAACAATGTTAATTTTTCCTTCATAAAATTCTGTTGATGTCTTACAAAAACACTGTACGTACTATATATATGTTGAATTTGCCTTGGATTTGAAATTTCAAAACAGAGTAATGACGGTAGCCATCATTAACGGAAACGAAATCTTTCCTTCCGATTAAAGCGCTTGTCAGTGGAAATTAAGCAATCCAACTTCTTGTTCTATACTACACATGTTTTATTGGTAGTAGGTAATATGCTAGTAGGTATAGCTTAACAGTCATAAAAGAGGTAAAGTAGAATCCTAATGTAAAATCCTACTATGGGTAGATTTCCCAATAAAACACGCCTATGATAGATTTTGCCACAATTGGGCAGCATTATCATTTTATCGACTTCGATAGTTTTTCTATAAACGGTTTTCAAAAATATTTATATTCAACTAATTTGTTGAGTTAATTGGGGATATAAACTGACGAATGAACTGATATTGCACTGCAAATCTGGCACTAGTTGTGGTTAATGCACATCTACCAAGCAAACAAGAAAATTGCATGTTTTGCAATTTGAAGTTATATGGCAGTTAATATCCTTGCCTCCGGGAACAACTTGCGCCGATTTTCCCCTATTTTCAAGGTCGTTGTAAATTACATATAATTGTAATAAAATTTTATTTTTTAAGAAAATTCAGTTTCTATTATTTCCATCTTGCTAATAGCTGGACTAGTTTTGTTAAGAATTTCCCAACATGTTGCATTCCAAAACTTGAAATATTTCAAATAAAAAAATTAATTTAATTTTTTTCTGTTTAATTTATTTTGTTCATACAAAATAATTGCATTAATAAGCGAATGCTTCAAAGCTTCGTCTCTTTATAGACTTCAACTACAGATATAAATAACTTCTTTTTTGTTAATATCATAAGACAATATTTTTCTTACACCTGCAAGGATTCCTCTTTCCCTAAGTAATTGCAGGTACTGATTGAATTTATTTTTCCTTTAAAAACCGCAATCTTCTGCGAAATCTTTACCAAAAACAAAAAACCCAGTCATCCAACTCTTAAGGCCACATTGTAATAGCCATTTATGTCTCTCTTCCAAGATCCACTATAGTTGATAGCTGATAGGTCTATACGGTTTTTTAGATCATCCTCACAAGAAGAACAATGGAATTTTTTTTTGAATCACACTCCTCGCTAGTTGGGACTTTCCATAAGTCGTCATTTAGCACAGCTTCTGATCTCATACGCATATCCTCTGGTGAATAATTGTCTTCCATAAACAATTCGACATAAAGTAATGAACTCAACATACCGGTTCAGAGGAAAATGAGACAAACTGAAGAACTTTTTTTTTTAATTGCCCTTTATCCAAGAAATCAATTTGACGTCCTTGAAAGTTCAGCAGCTGTGTATGTTTTCGTTCCATTGTGTGTTTATTATTTTTATTTAATTTTTTTTTTGTATAAATGTTATGAAAAAATACTAATTTAATTTCTCATACATACATACATATCTACATAAGATTTCATACAAAAGACTACCTAGGTATATGGGTATAGTTTATTTAAGTGAGGAGCTATTATAATTTTAAGAACGACAATTATAGAATTTTTAATTATATAAGTTCAAAAGGCTAAAAAAACAAAAAGATAACCAACCCAAATCTCCTCCCATATACGTCACCTCTAACTTGCTTCAAATGACGTTCTCTATAAAGTGGCAAATAAAAAAAAAGTACCTGTCAATGACGACGCACGACGCGACGCGTGATGATAAGCAACTGTGTAAGTTCTGTAACAATAATCGCATAATGTGACAATACAAAAAAAAACAGGGCTGGATTGCCTGATAAGAAATTTAAGCAAGGGCCTCTTTTTTAATTGCGAATGTGTTGTACGTCAGTCTTGCGTTCGTAAATTATTATTTATTTATTTTAATAAAACAAATTACACCGAGTAGTGGAAAATCAAATGGTCGATAGGCTTAGTTAATCAAGAAATAAAATGAATATTGGATAATGATCGAAATAAATAACAAAAAAAATAATTAATTTGACATTTTAGAGTTTTGAAAGTCCATCGTACACTTTACTTGCGTCACAGAGTCACCTTAAGTTCCATGTTCAATACTTATTGATTGAATAAAGATGTTGCTTTTGTTTTATAGTTTTTTGAACTTTTAAGTTTTTTAGTTACATCATGTTATACATGTTTTGAAATATCTTTAATTCAATCCACAATAAGCAATAATTGAACCAAATTATTAAAAAAAAAACTTTTGGACATAATGGAAATGAGTTGGTTTTTAAATTGTAAATTAGAAAGAAAGTAAGTTAAAATTATAATTCATATACGATTTCTAGATTTTGACTACGTTTTACTTGTTGCTTTAAATGTAAGAAAAAATCTATATTCAGCACAGCTAATCAAAATTAACCTCTTGTTGTTATAGGTTTTATTTTTATCCGTCTGGTTTAAGTGAGACTAAAACGTACGACACTGTTAACTGTTTTCATTCCATTTTAAAACTTAAAGTCATTAACCGATTCCAAAGAGGGAAAATTTGATTTTTAACCTCAAATAATATTGGTAATTTCCTCAAAGTTGTTAGCAATATACATTGGCTCTAAGTAATAATAGGGCAACGTTGTTTTGAATACACTCAATTGATCCCTAAAAACATGTTCCATAGTTTTAAAATTTCTGAATATGACCGAGCTATCATTTTTTTACAGTTCTATAATGATGTAAATTAATAGCAGTAGTTCCGATTTTGAAAATTTCACAGGCTAATACCGTGTATATAGTCATCTTATGCAAGCTATTGCAACTATAGCAACATAGCTTGTATACAGTCATCTTAAACAAGCTATAGCTTGTATATAGCCATATTTTACAAGCTATAGTCACCATTAGTTTTGAATAAGTATTTTATATAAATTCAAATCGTTTTAACTTCAATGTCATCTTATGCAAGCTAAAGCAAGTGAATTTGTAGGTAGCTTGCATATAGCCATCTTATACAAGCTATAGCTTGTATATAGCCATCTTATGCAAGTTATATGAAGGTAGCTTGCATATAACCATCTTATACAAGCTGTCATAATTTTTGCAAACAGCGTCAAACGTCATTATGCTTTGACATTTATTTTTTTGACAGATAGAATTCGTAACAAGCAACTGAAGGATGTGCAGAATTTCTATGAACATTTCATGCACCCTAGGCCACTAGGCGCCATAACAAGTGTCCGGCCTTTTATTGCTAGTTTAACCGAGTATATCTGCATCTGCACTATGGCCCAGTACATCTAAGAAAATCCATTCGCCAATTTATATCGAATTCCAATAAAATGATTGCAAATTCACATAGGTTACTATACTTATCCGTTTAGTTTAAAAAAAAAAACTTTAAGGCAATCTGATATTTTTGGACCACCTTACTGTCCAGCTTGCTTGTTTCTTATTACTTTAGATTTTTCCCCCTTTTTGTTGTCAAAATTATTCCATTTAACAAGAATACGTGCGTACGATACAGATAAATAATCCAGATAGTTTTAATCACACATCTGATGGCGCCCTTCAACTGTGCTTGTAAGCCTTAATCTGCATCTGGTCAAAAATATTTCCATTCAACGGAAAATTTGTAAAACAATACGGATTCTTAAAACCAAAGATCAAAAGCTAAATCAATCCCCTTCCTCCTTCCTTACAAAAAAATAACCAAAACAGAAAAACTCACATACTAGAAGATTATACTCACCTTACAAACAAAAAAGAACTGCTCAAATTTATCGTATAAGAGAGTCGTATCTACATATAATTGCAAATATCAGCCTAAAACAACCGATCGAAATCGTTCAACAGGAATAAACAACATCAAAATAAAAACTTACAAATAAAAAAAAATATATTGTATCTCATGAAGAAAAACTTGCAAAAGACACACAGACTGTGTGACACACACAAGAAGCACGCCGCCGCAGTGCTGCAGCGCTGCCTCCAGCCGCCCGCCGTCGCACCGCAGCAAAATAAGTTTGTCTATGGAAAATGCGCGAAGAAAAATACAACAAAATAATAAACATCAAAACAGACACAACAACAACAAAAAAAAACTTCAAGATTTGATGACTTAAAACTACTTAAGGTGGTGGAACGATCCGCACTCCGGTCTTAGTGGTAGTAAAGTTAAGTTAAAAGCATCTAGATGTAGATGCGGGTCCATTCATATATGAGCTTTTTACATTACACTGCGATTACTTTAGGTCAACAGACATACATCGCACATGCGCGCGCGCTCCTTTTTTGTGTTTTTTTTTCGAATTCATATACGGATATCTACACTAGGTACTGCTGCTGAGGGCAGCATAATTTGTTAAGGAATTAAAAAAAATCATTTTAAGGATTACAAGGATTATTTTTCGTAACATCAGTACGTTTTTTTTTGTAAATTTAAAAAATCCCTGTCGATCTAAATAGTTCGTGTGAATGTGATCCTTAGAAGGAGTTTTTTTTTCGGTTAAAAAAAATTGTGAAAATTGTGTGATTTTTGAAAAGATAATAAAGAAATAAAATTTTGAAAAAAAAGTGAATATGTTTTTGTAAAAGGATAAGATTGAAAATTTGACAATTACTTAGGCACTTTACCAATCCTAAGGATATCAATACATTGCGAGAGTTCGGAGTTTCAAGAAAAGGAATGCCTGTTGAGTACACAATAATAAAATTCACCTGTAAAGTTAGTTTTGATGTAAGTTTTTTTTTTTTACAATTTATTGAATAATTTAAATTCATGGTGGCAATATCAATAAAAAGGTGTTATTCTTTTTTTTTTAAATGAACATTAACTATTTAGGAATATGAGAAAAAAATCCTTTCGCATTTAAATTTTCTTGAATGAAGAAAAAAAATATTAACTGAAGTGTACCACCACCAAGCTCCACCATGGAGACTCGAATTTAAGATTTAAGGTGTGACTCTATTTTGAGAAGTCGATGCACTACCCTACCCATCGCGCTTCCAAAGTCACATAACCAGCTCTTTCATTTCTTAAAAATTAAAATTAAACTAAAATTATTATAAAACCCCCGAATTTTTTAAAGGACATATACATTCTTTCTAATTTGTGATCTATTTTTTTTTTAATCCTTAAAAATGGAGGAATCTGTACAAAAAAAATGAAATCTGCTGAAACATAATAATTATTTTATATTTTAAAAGTCAACATTCTTTAAGTCCGTAGAGAGTATTCAAATGAAAGAGAATCCAAGGCCGAACTGAAGTCTTAAAAAATTGAAACGTTGAAATAATTATAATTGCTATAAGTGATAGGCTAATATATTTTATTGTGCAATAATGTTACACAATAGATAGTGATAAATAAATGTATTACAGGATATACTAGGGGAAATATGCTCTTTTATTTTATTTAATAGAATGTTAATGAAATTTTAAAATCTGTTCTAATCAGTCAGATTAAAATATTAATTAGTTTTAAAAACTAAAAAAAAAATGTTGCGAACTGGATGTCATATAAAATGTTTTGATTTGGCAGTTGGTTTGAGTGTAGGAATTTAAAAAAAAATATTTTTTTTAAAACTCTCCGACCACATTTTTGATTTTATAAAATTAAGCGAATATAAATAAAAAAAATTATATTCAAATATGTCTTTTTCTGATTTGTCATTTTGTTCAATCTTGGTGGTTAGGCGTTTGAGGTGATTGTCCAAAATATATTTTTGAATCGTTGTTTTAGCCCCAAATATAACGGTACTTGTCATACAAATTTTTCTACCATTTTAATTATCTCAAAACCGGCCGTAATAATTTTGATAAAATTGGTGTGTGTACTAACTTGAGTAGGTTCTACATTTGGGCTGAAAATTTGTTTAAAATATTTTGTTAAATATACAACCATTTTATTGATTTTCGGCTTTTTCATAAATGGCTCCACGAATTTTGATCAAAATTTGTATATATTGAAATGTTCGTACCAATTTTTTTTAGAAAAAATTTAAGAATTTTTATATATAAAAAATTAAGTGAAAAACGACATAAAAAATACTTTCAGCCGTTACCATTAAGAATCTTTTGCATATAATGTGATCGAACATAGGTGCAGCAAGTACGTGCATTTTATTTTCCTTAGGAAAAAGTGCAAGTTCTGCATTTAGGAAAGAAATCGAACTTCCGATATATTGATCAAACTTGACTTACGAAACACGAATCTACACCTTAAACCGTTAAAGCGATTTTACCTGTCATAAATTTTTGTGTATATACATCTTAATTATCTCAAAAACTGTTTTAAGGATATTGACAAAAAAAGTTCAGTAGACAATTGCTGGTATGGCCTGCATTTGGTCCAAAAAAAAATATTTATATAAAATGTTATTAACGGTATCTGATATAAAATCCTTTTTTTTTATTTTGGACTATCTCATTAACGACTGAACGCATTTCGGTCAAAAATTTTGTAAAGGAGATCCTTCGAATTCTAAATAATACTGCACGCCAAAATTGCCCAAAAAAATATAATTCTTGCACTGGCATTATTAGATACATTTTATTTTAAAAAAATCAATTTAGTTTTTGAAAATTCAATACATATTTCAAAAAAACGATATAGGAAGGCCAAGTTTTGCATTTGCAAAAAAATCCAGTTGTGATTTCAATCAAACTTGACATTACAATGATAGATAACACCAAAAAAGTTGGTCTTACAGCCTAAACGGCTGAAGCGAGTTTCTTCAAATTTTGTTTTTAAATCATTTTATAGCTTCAAAAATAACTGTATCTGGCAAAACTGTTAAATCTCAATTATTTCGAAAAAGGCTCTAAAGCTTTCAGTGAACCAGTATAACTGAATAGTATACATGTTGGTAAATAAAATATTTCAATTGAAATGTTATTAAAGGTACCTGCCTCTATTTTCAATTATCTCATGAACGGCTCAACGAATTTCAAGATTCAAATTCTAAATTATACTGCATACTAACATTTTCGAAAAATATTTTTTTGGGATTTTTTGAAAAAGAAATCAATTTTATGTTTTGAAAATTAATTATTTCGAAAAAGTATGGAAGATTTTTTTGAAATTATGTTTTAAAGCTTATATTATAAATAAATTGGTATATACCAATGTTTTTTTCCAAAAAAAAAAATTAAAAGAAAAAAAACAGGAGCAGCTTTTCAATGTGTTGTTTTTTTTTAAATTTAATTTTTATATATTCTCTTAAATTATCCATTTATTTGAATTTTATTTTGAAACGTTTTTTTTTTCAAAATAAATTTCTTTTTATTTTTGTCTATTTTTTGTTTTTTTTTTCGGCTTCAGTTTTTACTGTACAAAGGTACTCCTTGCCTGGAGTACCAATAGTTTCTATCGACGATGCATCCACACAATTTTGAGTTTTAGGGAATACTTCTATCAATGATGTTGTTAACCATTCAAAACTCAGGCGATTGCAGTTGATTTTAAAATATGTTAATTAATTATCAAAAATCTTAGCATTGTGAAATGTTGAGGCGGGTACAAAATCTGATTATTGGTGGACAGAAGGTGAAAAAATTGAATTAATAATAATTATTATTAAGCTTGAGGATTGATACAAATGTTGAGCTTGTGCGCTTTGCTAATTTTTCAGGATTTTGTAAATTTAAAAAAACAGAATTCTTAAGTGCTGAATTTAGAAAACAGAATTTTTATACACTTCTCACACTAAGCTATTTATATCTCTTGACAACAGATGTCTTACGTTTATTTTTATTTATTTATTTATTTATTAAAAATATTAATTACAATTGAAAATTGTTAATAATATTATTTTTTAAAGCAAGAGCAACAAATGCTTTCGGGTCTAGTAAAAAGAATATTGTTACACAATTATTTTAATTTTTTAAAGTATTTCTTTTAGTTTGTTTGTATTATTTTGGCTTGATTCTGTTAGGAGTTCCAGTAGGTTTTCGCTCGGCCTTAAAATATTTTGAAGTGATGGCTTTGACGATAAGAAGCAGTGGCTTAGCAGATGTGCTACGTTTACGATGGTGAGTCAGGTACGGGAGCTTGGAGGAGATTCTCTTTTGAGTAGGTGCTGATGGGTGAAAGCAGTATGACCAAGGCGGAGTCGTATAAGCCTTGTAATATCGGTTTTTGGAATGTTTATTGGAAAGATTGGTTGGGTTTTTCGCGGGTTGATCTTAGAGTAGTGGTGTATGTAATGTTCCCACTCAAGTAATCGTTTGTTTTGAAATTCTTTTTGTATATAATTTCTTAAATCGCGACCAGAGAGTTGTAAGTAAAAGTTGGAGCCTTAAACGCAGAGTTGGCGGCAACGTCTTTTTTAATTACGAGTAACCTCTTATATCTGAGCTTCAGTACAATTTGGAAAAATTGAGATTTCACAAATTAGATAGACAGGAAAATAGAAATTAACCTTAAAAATACTTCTATGCAAAAAAATCAAAAGTATTCCCTTTCTGTCTTTTACTTGCGATATAGGTACTAAAGGGCGAGTTTTGCATTTGGAAAAAAATCGAACTCGAGATTTTATTCAAAGCTGACATTATGATGATAGAGAACAACAAAAAGTGGGTCCCGCTGTAGAAGAATCTACAGCCTAAACGGCTGGACTGATTTTGTTCAACCTTGGCGCTTAGGCGGCTTAGGTGATTATTCAAAATAGATTTTTGAATCGTTTTTTTAACCCCAAAAATAACGGTACTTGCTATACAAATTTTTCTACCATCTTAATTATCTCGAAAACGGCTTTAACAACTTTTAGTATAAAATATACATTTTGGCTAAAAAAAATTGTTTCATATTTTGTTATTAACGGTACCTGCCCTACAACCATTTTATTTACTTTCGACAATCTCATAAACAGCTTAACGGATTTCGATAGAAAAAAATTTATATAGGAGCTCCTTCGAATTGTAAATAATTTTTGAAAAAAATATTTTTTTTTTTTTTTGAAAATTCAATTTTTCGAAAACTAGTGGAGGATTTTATCTGAAATTTAGTTTTAAACTTACATTATTAAATATTTAAAATGTTCATGCCAATTTTTTTTTTAGAAAATATTCAAGAATTCTTATATATAAAAAATTAAGTGAAAATCGAATTTAAAAATACATTTAGCCTTTTCTATTAAAAAATTTGCATATAATGTGATAGAATATATCAGCAAGTACGTGCGATCCAGTCGTGCATTTTATTTTTAATAAATTGTTAAGCCTCCCAAAAAAAAAATGGTTAAGTATACACGAATTAAAAAAACATAGTTTAGAATTTTTGAATTTTGAATTGGAGAAGTTCAGAAAACAAAAAATCTGTTAGAAATCTCAAGTACTGGTATTTGACAGGAAAACTGACCTAAAACAACTATATGGATTGTATATACATATTTCGTATACATTTGGTATGAATTTCTGTAACTTTATCGATAATATAGTACCCAAATGCAGTATATATATCTATGTAGCTGAAATCATATTTCATAAGTCTTTCCACAACATAAATGTATGTATGTTTCATCCTCCACAAAAGTATCTTTTTATCATTTATCATCTTCTACGCAAATTTGGATATAGCTACATATCAGTTTTAGTTACAAAAATTGTATGTATATAGCTTAAGGTTCATTTTGAGATATTTACAGAGAATTATGTAATCAAATTCATTTTATTATAATACAAGATATGGTCTGATTCAATTTTTTACATAAAATTTGCAAAGAAATTAACATAATGTTTAAGGCAGTTTGCATTAGTGACATTTTGGTGGTTGTACTTTCATGTTTTAGCGGGACTTACATTTAAAGACTTTTATGGCAATGTACATAAGTCGAACGCTATATTTTTTATTCAATCCTATTATGTGTTCGTATAATTTGACAAAAGTTTTACAAAAACCAAATTTGTTGTTCTGCACATTTTTGTATTTTATTTTCAAAACAATATTATTTCAGTTAAAAAATAGGCAGGTCTTTATTTAAAGATTTTAGTAAAATTGATTAAAAAATTGGATAAGCTCTCATTGAGAAAGTCAAAAATCAAATAAATTGTTTAGCTTACTATCTTATTATTTTTTCAAAATATTGGCATTTAAGACTTTTGAAATCGGCTCAAAAACATCCATATGAATTTTTATTTTGGAAAAAGGGAAATAACATCTTTTTTTTGTAATCATCAGAATCATTATCGTTAAATAATTAAAATTAAAAGTAAAACACAGTTGGTCCTTTCTTTTTCCTTTAGATTTATTTGATTTGAATTACACTTTTCTTATAAAGTCTTTTAAAAAGCTTTACCGAAAATGAACACGAACAGAACGTATCTACAATTATTTTACAATTTTATGTGGTAATTTTGATTAAATTATTATATTTTTTTTTCATTTCATTTTTTAAAATAATTTTCACATTTACGATCTACAATATTACGGTCACTTGCTTCTGAAATTAATCGAAGGTTAATCGATGTCGACCGACGATAAGATACATTTTATTCGAATGTTTATTTTTAGCAAAGTAACTGTTTGTAGTGTAATATTGTTTCTGAACTTGATTATGTTTTGTTTCCGGATGATTTTTTTACTTAATGGATCAAAAAGATCTGAATCTAATTTTAGCTTGAAGGATTAAAAAAAGATTAAATAAAAAATAAAATCTCAATTATTTATTCATTTCATTTTTATCCTGGAAATGATCATTCAGATTCAAAACAAAGCCCGTATGAGTGTCCGAATGACATTGAAGACAACTTGCATAAAGAATTAATTTTATTTATTTTTAATTTAAAGATTTTTTGTTTGTTTTTTTAATTTATTTTGCGTGATATGGTTTAGTTATTTTTTTTTTTGTTCAGCTTTTTATCACTTTTGCCGACGATCTTCTTTTTGCGGTATGGCGTTATGAAATTTTGTTTCTTCAGATAACTTGGGGATTCCTCATCAAACATTGTATGTATTTGAAACCAGAATTATAATGCGGATTGTTGTTTGTTGTTGTTTGTATATTCGGAATCTTTACAAATTAGAAATACATATGTCAGCTTGAGTCCAAATTGAGTCATAACATTGTGAATAGTCGCGTGGGCATGTTTAAGTTGCGAATATGACGATTTTGTGGTGTATCGATATGATGACCTTGTCCTCGATACTATATCAGCAGCTGGTAGATAGGCAAAAAAAATAAACGAAACAAGATTAGGTGCGCTTGATTGATATGAGAAATTGGGCTTAATTATAAATATACAAATTTTGTTCATTGGTTATGGCTGATTTTTTCATAATGGAATTTTGGAAATTTGTCATAGAGACTAAAAATTAAAACACATGTTGTGAGGTAGGTAGGGAAGGCTTTTGGTATCAAAAAGTCACCATATTAAGACTAATAGAATTTTTCGTTGTAATGTAACATTGATAAAGGGGAGCATCTTCCCCATTCTTTAAACTATTTGTAGCTAATTGTGAAGTATAATACTTTTTGGCAAATTTTCCAGATCACTAGATTCATTGTAGTAAACATCTCCATGTATCTTGTGTAAGAATCGTATTATTGGACAGTGTGCAGTTATGTTTAAAAACAAATCCTTTATCAAATAGATAGATAGATATTTCACAAAAAAATGGTATTGTTTGGTTTTTAAATCATTTAAAAATAACAAGAACGAGAATAAATTAAGAACTTTAGATTACTTAATATGAAATCTGGATTTATTTATTTAAAATAAAATGAAATAAAATAAAAGTTATGTATCCGATGGAGTTTACGACATATTTATAAATATTTTTTGCATTGAATTCGTCTTCTACTTTTATTATACTTTCCAAATCAGTTAGTTCAATAGAAAACAGATACATATTTCTCATTGCATTAAAAATGGTACATCTTATAGGAGTAAGTGCATTTTTTATACAAATTACATAGGTGCTACCGCTCAGTTTACACAGATATTTATGGATATTATATCTTTCTATTTCGCAAGGGAAAAGATACATTCTGAAATTTTTGACAAGAACCTCCAATTTAGAAAAAAAAATAATAAAATATTAATAATTGAGTATTTGTAGTAAAACGTAAGAACTTTTTAACAATATTAATATAATATACAAATTTTATAAATGAATAAATAAGCAGCAAAAGAATAGAAAAAAAATAAATAAATAATTAACATGAATAAATAAATAATTATACACAAGCAGAAAACAGACAAATAAATAATTTAATAGGTAAATAAGTAACTAAGCAAAAAAAATAAGTAAATAAATAACTATATAAATAAATAATTTAATATACAATAAAATAAAATAAATCCATATATATAAATTGAAGTGTGGTTTTATGTACGTTCGCCAACCAGCCAAACCGGTTGACGCGTTTTTCTTATTTTTTTTTAAATTAAAGAGGAATAAGTGTAAAAAAAAAATTGAAAAATTAGTAAAATCGGTTCAAAAAAGAAATAAAATTTTAATCATTTCCCCATGCAAAATTACGTCGGCGAGTCGCATTAATCTGTGTAGTTTCCGTGTTTTTTCGAATATTTTAATGAAACTAACGGGTATCGAATACAAAAAATATTGATTTAGGTACACATAGATGCAAATGAAAAAAAAAATTTTTTTACGGCTTTCCGCCTTATTCATTTATTCGACTAACAATGGAAAAACTAAAAATAATATTTATTAAAAAGCATTGGAATAAGAAATAATCAATAAAGCACGTATAATTTGCTATTCGTACTCCCTGCGAAGCGGGCGGGGGGTTTGCTATTAATAAATAAATAAAGGAATAAATAAACAACATAACTAACTATTTATTAAACAAACTAATAATAATTAACAGCTTTGACAAATAAATAATTGAATTATATAATAAATAAATATGTTGATAAATAAATGCAAGGAATTTTAATTAATTAATAAATAACGATGAAAATACTAAATAATTCAATAATTAAGATGACATTTTCTATTAAAAATTTGACTCGATAATAAAAAGATTATCTGAAATATCACAATTTGCTTTAAAAAAATTGTTGTTTAACTTTTGGATTCGTTCACAAATCGAAATTGTATAAATCTCCGTGCAAAATGATTCTATTGGCATACCTGCTTGCACACCTTATTTGTACTATCACCTTATGAATGGTCGGTTCTTAGGTCACATTCTAGTATGGAGCACGCATATATTTTGGCTCTTGTATATTTTCTAGTAAAAGTAATGTGGAGCTAGTTGTTTTTCTAAAGTCTTCTTCCATTAAAGTTTTTTTATTCCCTAGAATGCTTACATAATATACTCTCGTATGAATCTTAAGTTTTGATGTTCCCATACATCTGTAAAATTTCTCATTAAGAGGCCCTTAAATTGTGTTGTCCAGTTTGGTCCCTGAGTTTATATGTGGATTCTCAACATTTCATTATAACACTTTTTTACTTGCGATTATAGGTCCTATAAGGCAAGTTATGCATTCGTCGAAAAAAAAGAAGTTTTGAGATAACAATCAAACATGACATTACGATGATAGCGAAGACGAAAAAAGATGGTCTTAATTCTGTCCGTCTGTATGTCTGTCTGTCAGTCTGTCTATATGTATGTATAGACACCTATAGCAGAAACGGGTGGGCCGAATTGCTTCAAACTTGGTATATAGAGTATTGTACAGAGGGGAAATTGAAAATTTTTTTAGCTCAAAAAATAACGGTACCTGCCATATAGCCAATACGTTAAAGCCTCTTACGATTTTGAATTAAAAAATCAGTGCAGCTTCTGAGGTACGACCGATCATATGATTGAAAATAAAATTTTTAAAATGTCAAAAAACGGTACTTTCCATAGGACCGTTTTTTTTATTTCGACTATCTCATAAATGGCTCGATCGATTCTTTCGAAATTTCACACGAATATAGGTTTAGGTTGCCCAATTTATACTGCGTACCAATATTTTAAATAAATATTTTTTTGTATTTTTAAAAGAATTTTTTTTTTAAATCTTTAAAATTTATATTTTGAAAACTGCTCAATAATTTTTTTCAAAAATTATAGTTATATGTATTTGCTGAATACCTATTAATTGGCCTTTTTGAATTTTTTTCAAAAAGTTTTGTAAAAAAACATTTTTTCTCAAAAAACCGCTACACAGATTTTTAAAATTTTTTTCTCATAAATTCAAATTTATCCAAGAAATAAAATGGCGTACTTTTTTTTGAGCTCAAATTAGTTTAAGTATTTATTTCAGAATTTTGAATTATTTTTTCTTTGATTAATCCGATTAATTTTTTGTTTTTAAGTTTATATTATTAAATATTTAAGATTGTCATATAAATTTTTTTTAGAAAAAAAATTAAAGAAACTTTGTGTATAAAAAATAAAGTAAAATAGATAGATTTTAAACAGAAATCTTTTGCATACAATGTGATCGAACATAAGAGCAAGTTCGTGCGATCCAGTCGTGCATTTTATTTTATAATGCAGTCGTCCGTGGCATTTAAAACCTTAATGCAGAGATTTTAGGTGCTTTTCGCAATTTAGTAAATATAAATGGCATAGTTTCAGTTCCTACACGAACTTTACGGTCATTTGTGTATTATTTTATCTCCAGCTACCAAAACTCAGATTTCAATACAGTGAAATGAAATCGATTTAATGGTTGATTCAAATAATTTGATTCGTCCTTTCCAGTTTGCTATATAAGTATTTTTCATAGTTTTATCAGATACCGCTACTTGTATTCTTGTTTTATTCTTGAATATATTTGTGGCTACATCCCAAGAAGCAGGGTGATTCAAGTTTACTCCAAGGTATTCAAAGTTATCAACTACTTCAATCCAATTTTCTTTATATGGAAATATTGCCGAGAAAGATAGATAGATAGAAAATTTTTGATTTAAGGGCATTTAATGTCATATCTTTAGCTGCAAAATATTTATCTAGCGCTTCTAAAGATTTTTTCATCTCTAATTCATTTTTTTGCAAACACAACAATATCATCGTTATTATTGACAATACCAATCCTGTGAGGCCATCGCTCCTAAGGAATTTATTTAGGTCATTTATGTATAATTGGAATAGCAACTCCTAATATGTTTGACTTTACAGTTAGACCATGGTGTGCAAGTAGATGGTTTGAAATGCACGGATTATTTTTCCACTTGCTACAATATATCTTAGGTGGAACCACAACTCTTCGTGATTAACACTGTCGAATGCACATTTCAGGTCAAAAAATACTACAAAAAATCTTCCTTTTAGTTTTCCCAAGGTAATATCGATAAATGTACGTAGGATAAAGAGATTATCAACTCATCCTCGTAATTTTCTGAAACCATTTTGAAATTCTGGGATTAATCTTACCCCTTTATGCCCACTAATGAAGCTTGTTTGATAATATTTGGGTGTAGAATTTCCTTAAGGTATTTTCGAACGCAATAGGACGATAGGTTACTGGTAGATTTTTATCTCTATTTTTTAACAACATTGTTGTTATATCAGCTCCAATCCGATTTAAGAGATTTCATTCCTCATTATCGAAGAGACTTTAAAAGAAAGAGCACAGATAGTCAAACCATAGGTTTGGTAGGTGCTCAAGAAAGGAATGCATGATATGTATCATCGAAAGGACTATACTCGGTTAAATTATCGCTATATATTTCAGTAATATAATTGTCCCAAATGTCTTTTGCGATAGGACTTAGAGCAAAGGAGTTCGGTTGGATGCTTTTGATTGCTTTCCAAAAGTCTTTAATTTTTAGTGGTTCGAAGTTGTTGACATTATATTCTTATTGTACTGTTTTTTAGCTGCCTTTATAGCTGATGAGTATAGTTTCCTGCTGAATATATTATTATGTCTTTCTTCTATGTAATTGGGGACTTTAGGATATATTCTCATTTTTTGTTTATGTAATCTGAATTCTTGACTGAACCTATATTCCGTTTTAGTCACTAGCGCAGTGTATTGCATATAATATTTGGTCCTACTACATTCTACTGCCGTATTTTAAATATTTGCTGGTATTTAAAAAAATTTTATTTGAATTTGTAAATTTTCGGCCTTTATTTGCATATTTGTAATCTAGTTTTGAGAAGTGGTCGTATTCCAGACTAATTTCCAATCTCTGGACGTTTGTGGGGTATATTGTGGGCTATGCTTATTGTGGAATAGCACATTAAGCTGAAGATACAACACATGTGGTCAGAATGAAATAAGATCTGAGATACCTCGAAGTCACCAATGACTGCTTCCAAATTTATCCGAATATTGTCTACCTTACTTCGGCCCTGATGAGGGTCGAAAGTAAAGTCACAATATACATAGATTTAACTACTTCAATTTATAAGTAACAGGCCAGCGTTTACCAATTTCTCACCAAGTAATTTTCCACTCCTATTTATAATTGTGCCTCTGCTTTTTCTAGTATGAAATATTGGTGAGCCTACATGAATATCACTGCCTAATTGATTCAGCAGTCCGAAACGTGCATTTAAGTCTCCTCATAATTGTATGTTAAAGATTTTATTTCATCAACTTATTTACTTTGGCTTATATTTAGCTTTCGGAAGCTATGTTTCCATCGTCAGTAAGCTCTATTTAAATATAATGACATTTAATAACATCTTTATATTTAAATAGAGCTTACTGACGATGGAATCATAGATTCAGAAATCTAAATCTAAGCCAAAATAAATAATTTCTGTTTTAAGTTGATGAAAAAAAATCTTTAATTTATAATAAAAAAACACGTTAAACTATCAAATTAATTTAATTGTATATGTGGAGTAATTATTCTGTGGATATTCTAATTCTTCTTATATTAAGTTCCAACAGAACATCGTATTTTGCAGTTTTTTTTTTTTGAAGTGATAACTTCTTATGGTAGGGTAAACCGATTCGTTACGTAACGCGTTACACTCGATAATTATACTCACATGTATGAACTAAAAGAATTTTATCTTTTTAAGCAGTGGACCTCGAAATCTAATATTTTCAGCAATGATAGAGCATATTGACTCGAATGTTTGGTAAGAAAATTGGATTTCTAGAATGTACATAACCGTAAGAAAAATGGAGTATTCAGACGACTACACTCCTATCATCCATGTTCAGTGTAGAAGAACAGTTATGTATGAAATTTTATAAAAAAGAAAAAAAAATGAGGTGTCTGTTATGAGCTTATAATCGTCTGTTCTAGTGGTTCAATTTTTAAGGTTAAGGTCTTAAAATTGAGGTAAGACCTGGGGCTACATTGCGGCATAAAAATAATAAGAACGTGTCTTTCAATATATGAATATATATTAGAAGGGTCAAGTGACCAAATTTATTCGTTTTTTGACATTCTAAATGTAAAAGTTGATGAAAAATTTTAATATTCTTAAAAATAATATTCCACAAAGTTATATTGCCCCAGCAATAGTCTATAAAAGTGCTAGCATAAGTAGCTATATCGTAAAATGCATCAAAAAAGCGTCAAGTAATATATACCTAAAAAGGTCTCAATTAAATTAAAGATAAATTATGTTGTTGAAGGTCAAGACGGTATCTTATGTATATTGTATATGTACGTACATAAGTATGTATGTAAATGTTTAGATCTTTACAATTGGATTTGGTATTCCAAATATGATGGGTAGGTTTTCTAGCAGATATATAGTATACACATGTGTACATAATAATAGGAAAGAGATTAAGACTTTTGATGGCATCTAGGCTTTCTCTTATCTATGCACATTACCGTTGAGATAAACTTGAGGGCAATTTTTGCAGTTGGAAAATCGAACTCGAGATTTTAATCAAACTTGAACTTATACGAAGATGGAGAACACCAACAAAGTGGGTACCGTAGTTCCGTCGGTCTGTCTGCAGATCGATCTACAGTCTAAACGAATGAAGCGATTTTCTTCAAACTTGGTACTTAAGATTTTTGGTGATTGTCACAAATAAATTTTTAAATTGTTTTTTAACCCTAAAAATAACGGTACTTGCCGTACAATTTGTTTTACCATCTCATTTATCTTAAAAACGACTTTAACCATTTTTTTAGGCATATTCTACATTTTGGTATAAAAATTTGTTTATATAATGTCAAGTTTGATTGAAATCTCCACTGCTTGTCCTATAGTACCTACCTACATATATCGCAAGTAAAAACGATTTTAAAAATATGTTTAGGTAGCCGTTTCTACTAAGAATTTTGTGCATACGATGTGATCAAATATAAGAGCAAGTACGTGAGATCTAATCGTGTATCTATTTTTTTTTTCCAAATAGGTAGTTTTAAGCTATTAATTTTGGGATTATATAAGAATTTTCGTTTGAACGAATTTTCATTTAAACTAACAAAACTACGATTTCGGCTTTATTATTTATTTTAAGGATTAAATCAGTTTTGATAAAAGTGTAGGACCTGTATAACGCTTAAGGTTAGTTATTCGAATTTAACTGAAAGATATATTTCATGTTAAAGCAACATCTATATACATTTCGTTTGATTGAATAAAAATTGATTGCCAGTACCAAACAGACAGTATATCTGACCTTCTCATAAATATTATTTTAATACTCATGCTAATTAAATCCCCTCTTGGATACGAGTATCCTACGCATGTTCATCAAAAGTGTCATTTATTTATTCCGTTTTATTACTTTCCCTAAAAATACGTCTATATATTTAGTTAAAAAACACATATTTCAAACACTAGTCACACACTTTTTGTTCCTCTTTTTTTTTTTTATAGAAATCTTACCCAAAATAAGAAATAATTATAATAACAGATATAAAAATAAATAATAATCAATTGATCCTTTCATCCAGCCCACAGCACTAAAATCCAAAAAAAAAACAGACACACGGCAGCGGCAGGCAGTAAAGATTTGATTTGATACGCCCAATTTTGCCTCATAAAAAACCTATGTACATATTAAAAATATTTGCTTATTAACGGTTTTTGCAATACAACCACTTTCTTGATTTTCGTATTTCTCATAAACTGCTCCACGGATTTCAATCAAAGTTATTATTATGAGGATTTGAAGATTTTCTCAAGTTTAAAAAAATTTCAATATTGAATAGTTCAACTTAGATTAGTTTAAGTTAACATTTCTGTCGGACGTCCGTCACGAAGCGCACACGATTTTTTTTACAAATATTTGCAATACGCCTTTTCCTCTTTCTCTCGATTTATCCTTGCGAGCATTTTAATACAAATCCTTATAGTTTTCAAACATTTTAAATGGAGTTCGTTTTGAGATATTTAAGACTCAGAATTTACTAAAGCATAAAATATCAAAACTAGGAATTATATTTAGTTCAGAAGTATCTAAATTGTAAAAGTTTGTTATTCCATTAATATTCCAAAAACTAATTCTTTTATTATTATTATAAAAATCCCCTACATACATCCAACTATTTTTTTTTTTTAAGCTATAGCCCATTTGGCTCTGAAGAGAGTATTCTTTGTCAGAGTTCCTCGTCAACTATAGTTGCTCTGCTGATTGGTGTGAAGAGCTTATTGGCATCTTATGTTTTCTTGCTCTGTCCAAGACTTTCAGTTACACCAAGATTTTTCATAAAACTATTGGTGACCTTTGTTCACCTAGGATTTGGGAAAAAGTACGCGAGAAGATCGATGGGAATATCTCGATTTACCTTATCTCTGCAAATAGGTTGTGCTGTTGCATTGCAACCTATAATAAATATCAGTTATCAGTCTGTTATCATCGTCAATGCAACCATACGAAATAAAACATAAATACAATATAAAAATTCGAAATGGACTTTTTTATTTTAATTCGTTTTTCTTTACTTTTATTTTTAAATCTTAACACAACAAAAAGAATTGATATTAAATGATCTATTTTGCTATTTAATTATGCTAACTTAGATATCCAATTCATGGCACGATTGCGCACTTACTTACTTGGAATTCTAATTTTTTTAAATTTTAATGTTAGAAAAAAATTCCATTACTATACACATTAAACATTTTTACTAGTTGATGTGAAAGATTGTTTGCTAAATATTCAAATCAAAATTAGACTTACGGTGTTTGTGTCGATACAAAATGTTTACTACAATCTGTTTTTTTTTTGTTAGGCATTATTTGCTCGGATCTATCGGAATTTCATTTAATCATGCATTCTTGGACTTTTTTGACTTCATTTTTAACATAATGCAACTCTACAAATATAGATTAAAACGAGTTTATATTTATTTGTTTACCTTATTTATTAGACTTCTGAAAACTAACTTAACTACCTACCTAAAAAATTGTCAAATGTGATTTGTATCGAAAATAAACAAACATTCTTATACATAAACTTTCACTGACAAATATGTCTCAATTTATTTCTTCTAAACACCTTTTTACAACATCGAATAAACCTAAACAGACCCTAAATAAATGTTGTTGTTGTTTTTTTTTAAAACAAAGGACGTATTTATAAATCTACTTACATAAATGGATAAACAACTGAAATGACGTTCCGCAACATTTATGCTTCCCATAAAATGTAACGAATAAATTCATACAACGCAACACTACTTATAGACAAAGAAGCAATTTGTGAGTTATTTTATTTCGACATATTAACACCAAAGTGTCTCAATGGTCAAACAGAATGTAATTTAATTACCATCCATACCCCAACAATGCAAAAACCATATAAAACATCAATGGAATGATGTATAGATAAAATATTGTCTGCACACCGACAGAGAGTTATTAAAATGAATGTTCTATTGAACACTGATTCATTGAATTCGAGATTCCATAGCAACATACTCGTACTCGTATTGAATGAGACAAAAGCAATTTATTTAACAAAAGCCAACAGAGTAATTACAAAATTGTTATTTTAAGTGCAAGCTTCGGAAAAGCATTGGCCTCTGTAAATCTGTAAAATGCACATTAATTAACCGTCTGCACGAGGTTTTTTCATTCAATAAAATTCAAATAAAAAAACAACATATTATTATCATATCCAATGAAAGACCTTGCAAGCATCTTAAGATTTTCGCGCAAATATGCAATTTACAAATCGAGACTGTCTACTCGGTGATGCAGGCAGTTTGAAACAAAATTGGAGCATTGAAAGCAGGCGGTGGCGACGCTCTTGCAGCGGCATTTCTTATATAATCAAACAATGGAAATGCAACTTTGAAATAGCAAATAATCAAAGCTGCATGAAAACTTTTCTTCACTCCAGATATTGGTAATTTTCTTTGGAAAAAAAATCAAAGAGTCTGCTGCTAGTACGGTACTACGCTGCGCTGTGTAAATGGATGAATGCACGCGCATCGTTAAGTGCACGTAAGTGGAAAAATACTTACTGTCAAAATGTATACCATCAGAGAGTAAAGAAATTGCAATTGAAAAAAAAAAAACAAAAATTGCATCATTTGACACAGTTAGACAGTTACAATTAAATATAAAAATCTCGAGTAACAATTCCCGTCTTGGCAATAATGAAAATCGAAATTAAAAACAAAAAAAGGTTCGTAAGTCAGCTCTTTTGTTTTTTTTTTGTGGTTTAGTTTTATACAACAAATGACAAATTTTCTGAGTGGGTAATGTGATCATAAAATTATGTTCACTAATTGGACTGACAAGTTTATTTTTTTATGATTTTAAATACTTTCCTCGCAATCGCTTATCGCTAATCATCTCTGGCCTAAGATTTTGTTTAAATATAATTAAAGAACATAAAGCATGACAAACAAGTTCAACGCAATTACCCTTTCGCTTACAAAACAAACAACTTACACTCTTCAAACTTTAAACACGGAAGAAAAGCTAAAATTACAAACCATTTATGAACAATAGTAATTATATTTATATTTTTTTCCTTATGCAAATTAAAGTGAGACCTTTTATCTCTATAAATGTGATATGTTAATTAAAATGTACTTCGAGAATTTAGTCATTTTGCAAATTAATCATAGGCATTTTGTTAGAAATTAATAAGCGTCGGTAATATGTATCATATTATTAAGTGCTACATTTAATTGTGGTTATTACGAACCAATATTGATCCAATTAGGTATGCTACGGTATGATAGGATCTGTAATTATAAAACTACAACCAATGTTGGATTATTATTTGTCGCAATCAAAATACACATGAGCAATTTCTGAGAAAGTGAATAAACAGTGAATTTCAACGCAGGTGCGGGTGACATTGAATGTGGTAGCAGATGAAAACAAAAAACTTTTGATTTCATTGTCAAGCAAGCGTAGAAATTACGTTTGAAAAGAAGATCGTTTTGGATGATATCGATGGTAAATTTGGTCTTTTATCTCACGCACATAAGATCAACAAATAAGTAGATGTGGTTGCTTAATACAAATGAAAGAAAACAGATTTTAGTTCAATTAAATTTTAAAAGGGAATTAGTTTAAAAAAGGACAAAATATCATGGCAAAAATAATATTGAAGATTTTTCATCACCTCACAAGTGGAAGTATCATGTTCTATATTTTCTTTTTCGAATACACATCTCCGGCTGAAGCGTTCTCATAAACCCGAAGGGGGCACCCTGTTATTTATTATAAACTATTTAAAGATGAAAATATTTAAGAAAAATAATGCTACCTTGACCCATTTTCGCATTATTAATCTGAATTACATAATGCAGCAATGTTATACCATGCACACATTGTATTCTTTTGGAAGTTATCAAGTATGAATTAAAAAAAATACATTATTTTAATACAGCTTTAGTTGGCTTTAAAATAGGGATTAAATATTGAAGTGCAGGTTTTTATTTTCTTTCTTTCTTTAAGATTTGAGGTCTACCATAACACAGATTATATCAACCGGACTTCATAGGTACCTTATAAGCTCATTGGAAAAATAATGTTCATAATTTATTGCGAATTTAAAATGAAAAGCACTTTCAGTTTTTGTGCATAAATAGCATATTAAGTTGAGATATTTATTTGTCCTCCAGATCTTCTCAATGGAAAGTCGTAAATTCGTAAAAAAAACAACTCCAGAGTTTGAACAGTAAAAATATTTACAATCTTTCGTTTATTCCCAATAATAAGTTCCAATTAACTTAAGTTACACAAGGTATTGTATTCCTGTGAAAATTGAGGAAGAGTTTCTACACAAACACCAACTTTAGCAATTGGAGTGAAAAATTCACATCTCTCAACAATCGGAAAATTCTAGAACACAAGCATTTTCCATACAGAAATCTGACAATGGTTTTTGTAAAATTATTACTCCCACGCCTCAATATTGTGTTCCAGTTCTTTATCGTAAGACACTAGAGGCTTATATATTAAACTCCCACACAGGACTTAACGGGCTACTTAAAAGTTATTTAATTTTATTCTAAAGAAGTGTTGGTATGTCAACGTTAAGAATTCAATAATACAAATTTTTAAAAGAATAAATTTAAGAAAATTCGTATTCCTCTGTTCGCAAAATTGAAATTGAATAAAAGTGTTTGATTTTCAAACATAGAAAAATTATTTTTTCTGTAAGAATACTTATTACAATTATACTTTATATTTTACTTTCAGTTTGTTAAATACTTTAGTATTTACTATTTTTGTTGACATTAAATTAATAATTATATATCACTCAATAATAAGAAATTAATATTTTATTATAAAAACCATACTAACAACTTCAGAAGTGGGATTCTTTTGGAAAGCTTGAATATTATGACATCAGTAAGACTAATAAATGAATAAATATGAACAGAATCGAGTAGCAAAAGTGGCTTGAAAAAAAATAAAATAGAGTTTTCATCAACTGCCACTTATATACAATTAAAAAAGCTGTATAAAGACAAACTTTCTGAACTCGAAGAAGAGAATTTTGAAAATTCCTACAATTCCGGAAATAGTCAAAGAGATGCACTTAACCCTTTGATAAGCCAAAAAGAACTTGGAAACAACAATCAAGTCAAGGAACCTGCATCAGAAAATCGGATTCTATCTCTTATAGCTGAGGAAGCTGAAATTGATATACACTTGAAAATACTAGAAAAAATGTCAACGTTTGCAACAATTGCAACAAGAACTGGCTCTTAGTCCAAATATTTTTCTTTCACCAAAATTTGACGATATTCAACATACCATCATACCGTTTGCTGCATCCTAACATTTCCAAGATTTTAATGTACAGTATTTTTTCAGATTTTCAACTATCTCCTGTAAAAAAATTAATTCAACGACTGGATCGCATGTCCCTGTTCTCATTTTTGATCACATCGCAAGACAATATTCTTAGTAGAAACTACTAAATATATTTTCATTTTTTAGCTTAAGAAAAATATTGGTATACGGATATTTTAAGTGATTAATATCTTGGGGCATATTAAACCCAGGTTTTACTAAACTACAGTTTAAGACAATTTTGGTTCAATGAATAAATACCTATTTTACTTACAAAATGTTGGTATTATATTTTAATAAGATTATTAACTTATTTTACTACACAAAAAGCTTTAAATATTTTGGAAAAAATAGAATCAGCGTTCGAAAATTCAACTAAACCTAGGTTTAACTAAGACATAGTTTAAAAATGGCTATGAATACGCCCTATAAATTTAAAAAACACAATTTCAAAAATAAATCGTCCATACTTTTTGAAGTAAAACATCTTTTGCGGCGTTGGGGGTCAACACATTTATATGTAGCTGTCAAACCGACCGACATCTGACGTTACCCGACATCTAACTTGACCCACCATAGCCATGTTTGTTTGTTTTGTGGATTTCATAGATGAGTACAGATATGTATGTATCTGTATTGTGTGTATTCGCTGAGGTGTTTTTTTGGTACGTGTTGTGGATTCTCATTCTGTATGTACCTACATGAAATGTGTGTATTCAACGAATAATTCTTTTTGTTTTTATTAATTAATTTAAGAGGTATACGCATTGTGTGTATACGACTAGTTTTTTTTTTGTTGGTTCGTTTTGTTGATAAGATTAGATTAGTGCTTATTGTGTGTATTTGACGGCGATATTTTGTGTTTGTTTTGTTGATGTTTAAGTCGATGGTCTCGTTGCCAGTGCTTCAGTGTATCTACTTCATAGATTTTTATATACGGAGTAGTATAATGTATGTATGTATGCAATGTAAAATTGCTGAACCATGAATCAAAGTTCGAACGACGCAACGTTTCTACAATTGGAAGATAGGGTCGTTATAGTGGATGTATTTATACATGTACGGGGTTGGTATCAAAAAATGTCAATTTCGTTGTTCTTTGACCGGTTTCCATTAAATTTAAATATATAGGTATATGTTTTAGCTGACTTAGAATTAAGGAAGAACCAAATTGCTACAAATTACGTAACTTTTACTTCTGACGCGTGTAAATAAGTACACACATTTTTTTGAAATATTGAATTATTTTAAATTTGAAGGATCTGTGGGATAAACATTTTGATCGAAAGCCGTTAAGCTTTAATGAGAAAGTCGAAAATAAAAAAAATTGTTATATGACAGGTACAATTAATAAAATGCTATGTAATTGCTTACATACATTTACATTATACATAAAATAGTGTACTGATTTTTTAAATCAAAATCGAAAGTTCGAACCGTTTTTCGGTATTATTATGGTTTATCATTTTTGGTACAAAAAAAATGTATGGCAGGTTTATATTTAATTTTGAGGCTAAAAAAATATTAGGAAAGAGTAGAGCCAATGATCAAAAACGCTAAGGACCCAAGGTCAACGAAATCGTTTCAGCCGCATAGGCTGAAGATCGAACGTCAGACAGACAAACAGATAGAAATGCCTGACCCATTTTTCTCATGTTCTCCATTATCGTAATGTGTAGTTTGATCAAAATCATAATTTCCTAATGCAAATCTTGCACTATATTACCTACGTACATCGCAAGTAAAAACTTTGATTGAAATTAATAAGAAATGTCGACACACAAGAAATGGCAGAAACCGTTATTTTTGTGGATAAACAAATGTTCCAATTTCTCCTCTAGGGAATCTAATTAGTTGCTTAAATACTAATTTTTAAGAAAATCGCATCAGCGCTTTATGTTGTAGATTAAGGCAAATATGGATGGAATAGCCGAACACAGTTTTTTCGTATTCTTTACGATTCCAAAAAGTTTGATCAATTTTTTGTTTTTCTTACTATACGAGTACTGTACTGTTTATAATTTTTCTTTTAATAAAATGAGAGCATATTTTAGGACTTCGGGAAAATATTCAAGAATAATTTTAACAAAAAATAAACAACGAAACGAATAAATATATTCAATCTACTTCAAGCAATATAATTTGGAACTATATTTCCCTAAAGGTGTATCCACGACATCACAGAAATATTTCAAGAAACATTATTTAAAAAAACGTTTCTGAAAAATTTCCTATTTTCTTAAAAACATTTTAGAAATATTTTAGAAATGTGTCTGAAATTTTTCAAAAATGTTTCGGTGTTGTGAACACACTTTTAGAAATAATTACTAGTTGACTTAAAACTTTAACATTAAAACACTTAATTGATTAATTAAAAACTTAATGCCAACGAAAAAAATTGATTTTATTAGAATTTTTCAATAAATATTTTCAAAAAAAAATATCAAAATTGCATAATAACTTTGAAAAATTGTAAATATCAATGCACACAACCTATCTGATTTTATATGCATCTTTTTTTGCAAATAAAACATCTTCAACAAAAATGTCTCCCTATAGCCTACCATCATAAATATGTACATTCATACACCGGCTGACCTTCGATTTTATCTGCAGCCAGCCATCCTCTAGTCAGCCGAATGCATCCATCAAATCTCAATTCGCACGTGAGTTTTGTTGGTTGTCTGCTCCATTAAATTTTTCGTTTGATGATCTTCCTTCGCTAAAACAACATAGCCCGCGTCAGGTATTAATATCATGTTTCGTCGCTATTTTTTTTTCAATACAAGTGTGTCTACATATGTATATACCTAATGTAACGATCTAACCAAGCCAAACCGAACCGATACCACCTTATAACAAACCACTCTAAAAATTGTTCACCTACCAACCTACTTATCGTGACCGACTCTCGGTCTTACCTTTCCTGATCTCAAAAACAAACACACAAACTCTTGGTGAATTTTTGCACTGTCTGCATCGGAAAGTTGTAACAATTATCGCATGCTGCATGGTATAAATAAATCCAAAAAAAAATATATAAATATCACAGTCGAAAAACAGTCAAAAGCCGGTATTTGAATTTTGTATGTTTTTTTCCTTATTAGACTACTGTCATTTTGGTATTTTTTTAAAAATAATTTATTGTTTAAGAAATTTAATCTTGCAATTTTTGTTAATTAGGAAAAAGTTCAGAATATATTTTTCGGCTAAAAAAATACAACTTTTTGTTTTCAAAATTCCTTTTCCTGACAACCTTGAAAATTGCAGATATAAGGTTCCTACTGTGTTGAACAAGATAAACTGGCTTAGCAGACAGAGGCGATGTTGGTGACGATGACTATGGCAACTATCTGCTCCGGGCAATGGTCTTTTGGCGAAATGGAGATAAAAAGAAAGCAAATCTCATGCATTTCAATACGTCCCGGGTATGCTGGGTGACAAGAGGGTATTCCGACTCATAGTAACAGCTGGCGCATGGGCCAGTATTTGCAATTATTACAAATCTTTTTCTTTCACATCTTATTTTTTTTTTGTATATATCTAGTATGTACTCGTACATACATATCTACACTTAAATGTGAATGTACCTATCAGATAGCGGTGGTAAATATTTTTGACTTGCATTTTCGAATTGCATAATCACGGGAGAGTACGACTACATATCTATATGAGAAACGTGTTTAATAAGCTTTTATTTTTCTATAGATATAGGTATATAAGCTTGTTGTGGCTTTGATGGACAAAATGTTCCTTCATGCAGCCGCTGTAAAATCGTATAGTAAATTTTTATTAAATAACAATAATTTGTTATTAATATTATTTTACTCGCAATCACACATTGTAAGACTGAAAAAACGCAGAAATTTTATATTTATTATAGATGACAACAGGTGATAAATTTGATGGTTAGGTCGAAGAATGCTATGATTAATGATGACCTGTGTTTATAGAGCTGGGCTTTTTTTTAAAAGCGAAGTTTTATCGTTGGCTTAATCATTTTGTCAAAGGTGAGCTCATACATATATAGAAAAGTGCACAGCTGCATAGCAGAAATAGATAGGAAAATATAATAAATTGTAACAAGAGGGGAGTCTTAAAGATTAGAATAACGAGCAAATGTTGATTTAGTCTGAACTCGCAAACTCGATACGCTATTATAATTGATAAACTGTGTCAAAATGATTTATGGTTGTAATTTATATTTTAATCGTAGTGAATTTTTTGGCGACAAATTTTGTAGTTGTTATCATGTATTGCTCTGCACTTTGCGAAATTAATAGAATGAAAAATTGCTTAACAATTCAAAATCTATTTGAAAATATAATTATATTTATACAGCGACAATTTAATATAGACGTAGTTTATTTGTTGTTCGATATTAAATAAAAAATAAAAAACTGGATTTTAAGAATAATGGGATTGAGATACATCCACAGATAAAAGATTCATAATTTTTCAGATAATTGCAAAACATATACCCGTTTCGTGGGTAGATCTAACATTATTTCATGTCATATTTAATACAAGCTGATATACTCAATTTAGTTTCACTGCGTAGTAATTAGATTTTATAAAAATACTAGTGGATCAGGCGAACTTCGTCTCGCCCCAATTTAACGCCTTCAAATGAACTGCAGAGCTATAATACAGCACAGATAGTTCAAATTTCAATGTGATTTATTTGAATAGAATACAAATAAGGAGAGATTTATATGATGAACAATGTTTTTCGATATGCTTTCCGACGCAAAAACAAACAACAAAGACCGTTTGCCAAACTATCGACTTCCTTTTTCTTCGCTGCAAGTATTGCCCGTTCACAAATCCAATCGATCCATTTTTTATAATTTTTTACAATGCCGGGGAACACTTTACTTTGGTGATGAGTTTCTCCTTCGACGTTGTTAATTCGCAAAAATTTGTCGGAAATGATATCAATCCAGGCGAGACATCAACAGAAATTTGGCCATTGCCAAGCGCCAGCAGTTGTCTTCAGAATTCAAAACCCGATTGGCCGTTCTGCAATACCAATCTCATACTTGTGGTCAATTTCAACTTCTTGAGATGCTGGCTCAAATACGACGATTTGGCCGCTGTTTGCGTTAAATTCATCGGCAGCAGTAGATTTTGGGATGACGGGAAGCGTTTGACTAAAATCTCCGCTGACCACCTTGTAAATCTTTCATTGTTAGGTCAACTGTATCCAATGCTCGTGTATGCGCTATCGTGCATTCATCCCAAATTATGATTTTGCATTCTCGCAACAATTTCGCTTTCACCGAATTCTTGGCCATTGTGCACGTTATTGGCTTGTGAACCGTCAGAAAATTCATTGCCAGCTTCAAAGCAGAATGTGCAGTTTGACCGCCTTCAAACAGTGTGGCAGCAATGCCATAGATGCCATAGGATTCAACAGGCAATGAAAGAGATCTTGGCCGAATTGTTGGTATAATCAACTAAATGAAAAATGTCTTGCATGTCCCACATGGAGCATCGAGGAAGTAAATGCGATTGCGGAATCGTATTCCAAAGTAGCGCGGTTAAATTCTACATTTACCACTTTTCTTCTACTTACAAATTTTTGTCAAATTTGTGGTGGTGATTGTGCAGTTTAAAGCTCTGCAATATGGACACATTTATTTCTTTTCCACGTACCACGCGTTTGATTATCACGGACATTCTGTTTAATTATTGTAAGACGTGTACGTTGTCGAAGGTTAGATCGGAATCAGTGTAATAATGCGCAAAACTTGAATCAATCTCAGGAAGAAAAATAGCACATTTTCTGAGTAGAAAATTGTAATGTGAAAAGAACATCTGTCAAATCGCGCACAACCTGAATCAATGTATAACGCACTCTATTAGGTTGTGGCATGGATCGCAGCACAGTATCATCTAATATATATCTCGTAAGATTTTCCACTCAAAACGCCTTCTATCACAATGAGTTTCACAATTAACCGACATTTTCCTAGCTTCAAAACGAATTAAAATCGATCTTGAGATTTTAATCGATCTTGATATTACGATTTTGTTTTTTTCTTTTTATAATTTTACCCGCGCTCAAGGGATTATGAATGCCCTTTATATGTTTTTTAACACAGCGCGGGCATCCGATGAAAGAAGAGAAAAAAGGATAGGAAAGATATGTGGCGCGATGTCTTGAGACTAGAGCTGGTTGTTGTCTCAGACTTATCTCCAGGGATGATGGACAAACAAAAATAGGGGTTCCAGCAATTCGGCTGTTTGTCTGTCTGTCAGTTTGTAGATTGATCTACATCCTAAACGGCTGACGCTATTTTCTTCAAACTGGGTAGCTAAATGTTTTAGGTAATTGTCTCAAATCGATTTTTGAATCGTGTTTTTATCCCCAAACTAACGGTACCTACCATACAATTTGTTCTTCCATCTTAATTATCTCAAACACGGCTCTAACTATTTAAACTTAAAAAAATATCTCCACTACTATTATAGGTATAGTTCCGGTGACCATCCGTCTCCTTTTTTAGAGGACAGCCTTTTTTCGGTATCGTGGCCTCTTTTGTTTTGTTTTTTTTTTTCTTGAAGAGGACAGTAATTTGTCTTCCTTTCAGCAAATTATCCTTAGTGTGATCTCTTTCATTTGAAACATTTTTACTACAGAATAAAATACTTCCTTTAGAACTAAATTACTTAAGCATATAGAATGAAGACAGTACATTTTTGAATAATTCAGTTCTATCATCTAGGTCTTGCTATTGTGAATGATCATCCAAGTGACTTTTGTCAAACTTTGATGACATTCTTTTTGTGGAGATTTTAAGACTTTTTTAAGAAATCGGGATGATCGTTAAAAAAATACACTGCGAAGAAAAATACAAGAACTAACAGTTTCTTTGAGGTTAACTCTTAAATTAAATACATATGTATTTTTTTTGTACCTCAGATTCTAAATAATACTGAATACCAAAATGTTTTTTTTAAATTCAATATTTTGAAAAGAATGCACGATTTTTCTTAATAAATTCGGGTCTTAAATTTATATTATAAAATTATCATACCAACAATTTTTTTTTTTTTTTAATTTATGACATTCAATGACTTGGACTATGTCTGAAAAGCAATAATCCACAAAGAAACATTTCGAAAGTAAAATTTTCGGAAACATATTATAATTCAAAAAATTTCGAACAAATTATAGAAAGCATAATCTCAAAATACAAAAATTGAAAGTTTCTCGAATGCTAATGTATATATATAAAATTAATATATCAGCGAGCGAATAATAAATAAATATATTAATTTTGTATTATTAACCCTAGTACGCAGCTTGCGCTAAAATTTCGTTTCCATATAGGTCGACTCCACTTCATATCTGTATAGCCGACGAAATATCTAAATATAAAAATCACAACATTTTCGTCTTTCTTTGCTATGCAGTTGATGTCTTGGCACTTCATTTAAGATGTGTAAAACGAGTAATCATATAATGTTAATGAACACTTACTAATACAAATGGTGTATTTGAAGAATTTAAGTACAAACAAAAATGTTTGAAGGGCGCCAAGTAATAGTTACCGATATGACAGCCAAAATATATTGATATGAAATGTCATCTGCACACAAAAAAGAATTGATGCTAGGCACCGATGACAAAACCCAACCGAAGTGAGAGATATCGCTGGCATCCCAACAAAACATGAACGAAAAACATCGCGACTCCATTAGACAATTTATATGAAATTCTCTCTAAAATTTGGCCAAGCATTAGCGGAGAGGTGCCAGCTAAACATTCAGATTTTAGTTTCCAAATGTACCGCCAACTAATATTTAATTTAGCTTTCAGTAGTAGGCTTTCCTATCTTCTAAAATTATTTAGCATTTAGAAATGGCGAGGAAATGGCAATATTCATTAAATTGCTGTATTCGTAGTTTAGCAATTAATTTCAATAGTGTTTGACAAGTATCTTTTAGAAGTATCTCCTCATTTAATTCAGAATTAACTTAAAGCCAGTAGTTGTATGAATATTTAAACTGTGGTTCAGCCTTAATTCAAAATCTTAACCCAATGATTTTGACCGTTTAAATTAGGTTCAAACTTCGGATCAACTGAGTGAATATGTATATTTGAAAGTAACTTGTCAAAAAACTATTGAAATTAATGTGCGAAATTATGGAAAAAAGTATTTCGATGGTGTTGCCATCTCCGTTTCAATAGTGGAATGGTGATTTCCATAGGTGTGGATTTCGATAGCTTTTTGACATTTGAAAGTTAAATTGAATTTTCCACTGAGAAACTCTTTCTAGTTAATTTATTTGCAGGATTAATTAACTCTTGTTTAACTTAGAGTTAATTCAGGGTCTGTAAAACTGAATCTAAAAACAACTTATGGACGATATCGAACAATTTTGCTTGAAAAACTGAATGAAAATAAAACTATGTTATCGCACAATCTCCGGTGGCTAGTTAAATTCGCTTCTGCGTAAGATTATCAGGCAATAAAATCGCTCGTCTAGAATATCCATTATGGCACGTAGCACTGCCTTTACCACTTATATCGCTATTGTCTAATTTGACGCATTAATCGGTATCGTTTTTCGTTGATGGTGATGGAAGAATCATCTTAGAGTCATTTCTTGAAAAGTATGGCTCTCAATCCTCAAATCAACTATTGGTCTTCTGTGCAAGCAATAACATTTAGTAGATCTCGTGTGGATTAAAATTGACACAAATTCGGTAAATTTTGCTTGTTCACAAGTCCGTTTATCCATCAAAAAATTGGATACGTCGCTGAAAATGAATTTTTTTGGCTTAAATTGGGGACCACTTCTAATAGGTCCTTAAATAAAGTCTATCAAAACACGGTAGTGTTTGTGGTTGCTGGTGATTTGTTTCTAGTGTTAAAAGAAACACAAACACACAGACAAAACAACATATCCACCATTAGTGGGTGCATTGTCGCAAATGTTCCAGAAATCGAAACTACTACAACATAAGTCATTTTACAAATCATATTGTTTTTTTTCGTGGTCCCCATTTTATACGTGGTCGCCGTTTCTAGGTTTTTGCTTGCCAGTTCGCATTTGTCAGTTTGTAGAAATTGGCCGATTAAGACTCGCAAAAAATATAAAATTGGTAAAATGTTTTATTTGAATAATTGTGTAATTGGCAATTCAAATTTACAATTGCCGCAAAACTGTTAATTATGATTGAATCATAGATTGAGCTATAGATTTAATCGTCAAGAAAACACTCTAAAAACCAAATTGTTGTATACCATAATATTTAATTTGATAGTGGAGATTTTTTAACGTGTTTTTTTATTATAAATTAAAGATTTTATTTTTAACAACTTAAAACACAAATTATTTATTTTTGCTTAAATGTACATTTCGGAAGCTATGCTTCCATCGTCAGTATGTGTAATGACATTTTGATATATATTAAAATTCAATACAAACAAAAAATTACACAAACAAATTTACAGTGAATTTAAGTACAGTGCTAGCGATTAGGAAAATGGGATAGGGTTAGACAGGAGATACCGATGTACATTGGTTTTAAATGCCTGATTATCTCAATGGGAGGGAAAAATTCTGTCGGGTAAAGCATTCCACATTCGTGTTGTGCGGCTAAAGAAAGAATCTCTATACTTGACAGTACGTCCGAAGTTGGACTCAAGGGTAAATTGATGGGCTTTCCTAGAAGCGCGAGTGTTACGGTTGAATAGTTTAAGGGGAGGAATGCAACTGGCTATTTCACTAGAACACTGTTTATTAGAATACCGATAAAATAATGAAAGGCATGAAACATTGCGACGGTCTGAGAGAGGCTCAATTGTTTTAGTTATTGCTTCATCACCTATCATTCTTAAAGCTCTTTTTTGGATTCTGTCTAGGAGACTTAAGTGCGTTATGGGAGCACCTACCCAAATATGACAATTGTACTCAAGCTCTGGACGAATGAAGGCTTTATAGGTTACAGGCAGATCAGAATGCATCGTCTCAGAAAACCCAAACATCTTGCAGCATTTTTGGGGACGTCGAATATGTGTTCATTCCACAAAAGGTGGTCAGTGATGCACATACCGAGAACTGAAAGTTGTTCGGTTTCCTCGATGCAAGCGCCGCTAATGGACAACGGCATTGTGGGAGGGTCCCGCTTTAACGACAAAAGACAGCATTGGGTTTTTGAAGCATTAAATTCTACGCGTTTTTTTATTCCCCATTGGACAATGCTGTCTAGATCAGAATTTAATGAGCTAATCATACCCTGCCGTTCAAGTTCCACATCCGAAGGACATGGATGAGAATCTAAAAACGAGTATGAAAATCTGATGGTACTGTCGTCAGCAAAACAGTATATTGGATTAGAAGTTTCAGACAAGAGATCATTGATGAAAATGAGAAAGAGAGTCGGAGACAGAACGGAGCCCTGGGGCACACCAGCATTTATTTTATGAATATCAGACTTGAAACCGTCCAATACAACTTGTATTGAGCGATCCGAAAGGTAATTTCTAATCCAACGATTAAATTATTTTTATTTTTAAATATATAAAGAGATTCAAAAGCATCTAGCTAGCTCATAAGGATTATTAACATTACGTATTAATTTCAAATTTTGTAATCTAAAATTATGGTTATTATCTATCATGTGTTGTGATACACTTGATTTTTCTGCTTCATTGTATTTTAGATGTGCAAAATGTTCTTTAAATCTTTTGAGAATTGGTCTTCTTGTCTGCCCTATATATTCTGTATTACAAATGTTACATCCAATTGAGTAAATCCCTGACTGCTGTAATGTTTCAATATTGTCCTTTGATCCACTAATCAGATTCTTAATTTTTATTTCACTGCTTTGGCTAATTCTGATATTTTGCCTATTAAATATTGGTTTTAACTTAGATGTAATTTCTGGATGGAAATTAAATTTTGACCATTTCTTTTCCTAATCTTGTTCATTTCTGATTAAATCTAAAGTTGTATATTTCCTTAGGTTTTGTTTTCTTTTATGAGCAATCAGTAGATCATCAATTAGTTGTTCTGTATACACATTTATTTTTGCTATTTCTTTGAATTTTTTTTAATTTCACTGTATTCTCTTTCTTTTGTCATTGGAATATTTAAGGCTCTAAAAATCATGAAATGAAAAGCTTATGTTTTTTGTTCAAATGAATGAAATGAATCAGATATGTATCTAAAAGTTTTTGTAGGTTTTCGATAAATATCGAATTCGAAGTTTTCACCTTCTCTAATTATAGTTAAATCTATATAGTTTAATTTTCCGTTTATTTCTTCTTCATAAGTAAACTTGATTGATGGATATTTTGATTTATTTAATATATTTATTAAACTTTGAAGTTCATGCTTTTTGACTATGGCCCAAACATCAACTATATATCTGAACCAAATTCTTGGAAAATTTCTTTCATTTTTCATTTTAGTCACTAAATTTGACATGAATAAGTTTGCTATAAATGGGCTTAAATGTGAACCCATACTGCAACCAAATTTTTGTCGATAGAATTTTTGATTAAACTGAAACCAATTTTCATCCATGCATAATTTAATAAGACGGACAAGTTCATTAATTTCTTCTCGTTTCAGAGGATTTTTCTATAACCATTCTCTAAGAAAATTTAAAGTTTCATTAATTGGAACATTTGGATATTTTTTTTTTTTTATAACTTTGCACGCGCTCAAGGGATTATGAATACTCTTTATATGTTTTTCCTTAACACAGCGCGGGCATCCAGTGGAAGAAGAGAAAGAAGAATAGAAGAGATGTGTGGCGCGATGTTCTGAGACTAGAGCTGGTTGTTGTCTCAGATTTATCTCCAGGGATGGCGGCTGAACTTAGCGGAGAGAATAACCGTGTCTTATTTATTTATGTCCCTTATAATTCGCATTATTTTATTTATTGCGTTGTCATATTTTATGGGTATGCTAGTTTACTCAATCACATGTTGTTAGTGTTATGCCTAAACAGCATGTAATGAGCAAAGCCGCAACTTATTTTATGACAATTTTTAGAATTGGTTTTTAATGGAATATAAGAAGACATAGACAACGGCAGGAATCGAACCTGCACAACGAGGTTAACAGGCGAGCACACAACTACCGCGCCACGGCCACAACGAGATAACATCAAATGAAACTTGAATTTCGTTATTGGTTATTTTTAAATCTTTTACTTCATTTGCGAATTCAATGCTGTTTTTAATAGCTCTTGTTTCTAATTTATTTGGTAGATTATTAAACTTGTCTAATAACCAACATTCAAGTTTTGTAATTATTGATCCTGTTGTTGATGTTATTGGTCTTATTTGTTTTCCATTTTTTTGTAACTTGAGTGAGGAATACATTCTTGGTAAAATTGGATTCGAAACATTTAATTTTCTTGATAAATTTTGGTCAATGAAAATATTTGCTGCATTTCTTATGGCTGCTTTAGTTCTTCTTATCATTCCTGGTAAAGGATTAAAAATTACTTCTTCGTATGGACCATTTTTAATAAATTCTTCTTTAATTTCACTATATTCTTGTTTATCAAGTATTACAATATTATTACATTTGTCTGATTTACTAAAGATAACCAAAGCTTTCTTTTCTTTCGGATTTTTTGCAGCTTTTCTGAAATCTTTCATTTTTTGTAGATACACTCGTTAAATTTATATTATTTATTTTTTCTACAGCCTCGCATCTAACTTTTGCTTTTTTATCTTCATCATTGAAATTTTTAAGAGCTGTTTCAATGTTAACTAAAGCACATTCTACGGCTTGTTTTTCTGGATGTTGAAGTGCGAAATCTAATCCTCGGTTGAGTAATTCTAGTTCACTTGGTGTAATTTTTGACAAAGTCCTGCACTGGTTCTACTTCTTTGAAAATTTTCTTTTGTCTTAAGTTTGTTGTTCTCCCTGTTAAAATATTAAATTTATTTATTAAACTTTGTTTTTTCTTACCAAATTTAATTTCAATAGTATCCTCAATGTATTTATGTTTTATAAAAATATTCCATTCACTTGATTGTTCTCTTATTTCAATTTGAGTTTTTTCCTTCGTGGTTTAATTTGTTGCTTAGATATAAATGTAACGAATATGTTTCTCTTTCTATTGTAGACAACTTGGAATATTTTGCTTTGATTTCAAGATTAAGCCATATGTAGTAGATATACTTTCCTTCATATAAAACATGAGTTTTTCCTATTTTTAAGGGTTCAAGGAATTTCCACGAACAATATTACAGAGCATCAAATTTTAAGCTTGTAACTTCTCTCTGATATCTCAACTCATTTCAATATATTTTTTTAAAGGTTTCCAAGGTTAATTCAGGATGATACACTCCATTTCCACCTCAATATTCTTATCAAATTGTAAACATCATTAAAAAAAAAAAACAACAAGTCATTGGAACACTAAATTTTGTAATTCACTTCCTCAATACAGTCATGGCTTGGTGGTTGCATTACGCCACGCGAATGATCCCCAGCCCATCAATAAAAAAAATAGTCTTTTAACAGAGGCCTCGAAACTAAAGTGGGTTCTGAATTCTGATGCGAACTGCGAAGAGTGTGGTGAAAGAATTAAAACTTTAAGTAAACATCAGAGTGAGTAGGTAATTTCAATGTTGAATTCGAATGATGAGTAATAATCGAAAGAAAATATTAAATAAATGTGGTTTTAATATTTATTGTTATTATTATTACCAATTACACTTGTGCGTAATTTTATAATTATTTTCAACTGATAATACTTAAAAACACTTTTAATAATAAAATCAGAATGTTTTGGCCATCAATAAACAATATTCTGTTGTTTTATTAATATTTTTGTTTCTTTTTGTGGATTATTGTCGGTTTTGAGACCCTTAATTTATTTTTGCAAACCTTATTCATTAATTGATTATTTTGCAAGGATTTGTTTTTTTTTTTTTGGAACCATGGAGAGGTTTTATGACTTGTTAACATGATTCATTGAATAATGGTGTTCTTAAGCTATACCTTATGCAACAATAATGATCTTGAGATTAGAAATCGTATTATTATGGAAGAATTAAAAAACTTTATTATGGCGTCTTTCAAAATTAAACGATTAAATGTAACATGTGCTTGTTGGTAATTAAATTGACTATGCTCTGTTGCTTGTTTAATTAAATGGCTATTCTTGAACTAAGTTAATAGGTTTTTTTTATTTGAGCAATATCAATGGATTTAATTTGGCAAGGGGAATGAAAACTTTTTTGAGTCTGTTTAGACTATGTGGGAATTGGCTTGGACAATCATATATATTCCATTCGGTCAATAATGCAGATTAGAAAACAAATTATGTAACACGAAAACTTTATATAACTGTTGCTGAGTGACTGATATATTGAAACCTTAACAAAAGGGTGTTTTTTTTAGACGTGTGGTTTTTAAGAAGAAATAAAATGCATATAATTTAATGTTATGACCAAGAATTTAGATTTATTATAAAATAAATGTTTGCAATTATGTTTAAAAAATGATTTCGGGCAAGTGGCCGCCGCGACCGGATGGAATAAATTCCAATTCTCTTCCTAAGCGTCAATCGTCTCGAGCTTATCTGCGTAGACAAGCGACTTTACCTAACACCACAAAAAAGATTCAGCGGTGTTAAATCGCACGATCTTGGAAGCCACGCCCGGCATATGCCCACGATGCGAGATAATGCGCTCACCAAAACTTACTTCAATAAATTGATTGTTTCGTTGGCTGTATGTCATGTAGCGCCATCCTTCAATTCATGCCCGAAAAAGTCATTAATCATGGCTCCTTAGCGTTCCACATTAACTGTAACATTATGGCCTGCTTCATTTTTTAAGAAATATGGACCAATGATTCCCTCTGCCCATAGAGCACACCAAACAGTGACTTTTTGAGGATGTAACGGCGTCTCAACAATAGCTTGTGGATTATGATCACTCCGAATACGACAATTTTGCTAATTATCGTAACAATTTAACCAAAAGTGAGCTTCATCGCTGAACAAAATTTTCTTGTGAAAATCGGGATGCGTCTCGCGAACCGGACCATTATTTTGTTAATAAATTTGCACGATTGGCAAACGTTGCTCAGGATAAAGTCTGTATTCATTATGAAATTGCAAACCAAACTCAACATAAATCAAGTGACAGCTGTCAAAAAGACAAACTCCGAAAAAAGTATTGCCAGATTGAAAACCACACGTCTTAAAAAACACCCTATATATCAAAATTGTACAAGATGGATCCTAAGTCATAATGAATTTTGAACTTTTTTTGAACGCTTGTCTTATTTCTCTCATTAATCTGTCACTAAATTTATACCATAAGATCCCGAGGATAAATGTATCAAATGTAGCACCGGAAAGAAACACATTCAAATGAACTCATATTCTTCATAAGAAACTCTGGCAAAGGATTGAGCCCAAGTAAAAGCCTAACCTTTTTACCTTTTTTAGGACACATGACTCTGGCTAAAGTGAAGTACACGCTGTTATTCTGAAAACAAAGAAGGTAAACGCCCCAGTTGACGATAGGTTAACATTTGAATTACAAAGGGCAACCCTGACATTTTTATCCAATCTGCCAGTCCGTGTTTTATAAATTTTTCTAAAACTAGGACATCCCTATTTCTTTCAAAGGTCGATCAATTTTCCGATCCACAAAAACGGCGCTCTGGATCAAGTTTAAAGTTATAGAAGAATCGCATTCAAGAGTGTCTTGTCGTAATTATTCTGCGGAATCCTCTGGCAAACAGATTGGATTCTTGGTTAAGTGTCAACAATATACTCACCGAACTTCAATCTGGCTTAAGAAGAAAATACCCACTCATGGATACCATTTTTTCACTTATTCGCTTTTATTGTCGAAGCGTACCAAGCGAGACATAAGAAAGTTTAAGAATTCTTCGTAGACTTCAAATACGCATTTGGTTCGAAAATCAAAATGCTCTATTAGCTTCAATAATTAGGCCTATCTGCAAAATTCTTGCATATCATTCAAGAAAATTTCTTTTTTACAATGATACACGCACTTAAGGGGTTTTACTTCCCTTTAAATGATCAAGCACAGTTCGAGCGTTAGGAAAGTAGGCTAAAGAAAAATCTCTATAAGTGTAAATTGATGAGCATTCCTAGAAGCACGAGTATTACGGTTAAAAAATTTAAGGATAAGAATGCAACATGCTGGTGTTGTAGATGTTTCCATTATAGCTCTATCGCCTATCATTCTTAGAGCCCTATTCTGAATTATATCTAGAATACTCAAATGAGTTTTGGGAGCTCCTGCCCGAATGTGCGAATTAAGTATATACTGCAGCTATTTACTAGATTACAACCAGATTAGAAGATGAGAAAGATTTCTTGCATTTTCGAAGAAACCCCAAATACTTTGGAGTATTTTTGGCGACATCGAATATGTGGTCAATCAACAAGAGGTGGTCTGTGATGCACCTACCCAGGAATGAAAGCTGGTCAGTTTCTTCAATGTAATTCTTCAATAGTCGTTTTTCTTTTTTAGTTTATAGCAGAGTCTGAGTTTTCAAAAATTTGTTTATGTTTCTTTTTAACTCTTTTTTCGTTCTGAACATGTGTAGATGGCACTCGAAGTGTTTGACTAAGTGGGATTGAGCCTATCGGCAATCGCCCAGGGAATTTCGCTTCCTACGGAATATTTTATTCCCTCGAAATTTTTCCTGTCATTGTGAATCTCCCGCGGAATAAATTTCCTTCGAAAAAATCGTAGATATGAAATAACAGCAAAATTCCCTGGGGAAGTTTATTCCCGATACCAATTAATTTATAGAAAATCTTTTGAGAATCATTCACCTTCCCAATATTCGAACTGGAAATTTTTTTATTTACGATAACTCCCAATAAAATGATACCGAGTTATATGGTCAATTTTGTTAGGTATTTATCATAGATATACAAATACACCTTGACACGGAAATTATACACTGACTGAAAAAAATTAATTTTGGATCCTTAAAATAACGGATTTAGAACGTGTTGTTTTCATATGAAGCGTTGACAGTATACCTGCCGAGAAGTATTTTCGAAGGGCCGTTTGTATTCCCCAACTGCTTTCTTCAGATGTACTGCCAATATTTCAGCTAGGAGCACATTGAGTGGGTGGGGGAGAAACGTTTCTTACGCTGCACCACTTATTTACTTCAGTTAGTTATTCCATCACAATTCTTATAGACAATTTTCTATGGATATAGCCAGTTGCAATCCTTCGATCGAATTATTCAATGGGAATACTCGTTCTTTTAGGAATGTTCGTCAATTCACCTTGATCCCAACTTCGGACATAATTGTCAAGGGCAGAAATCATTTCCTTAGTCGTAAACACGAATGTATTTTTCTATCCCATTTTGACATTGGGGTTGTTGTGAATAAAAATTTCTTTGGAAATTTTTCTCTATTTATGGTGAATGCACTTGTGTATCATGATCAAAGTTTCCTTCGGAATTTATTGATATTGGAAATAAAATTTCACAAAGAGTTTTTCTGTCATTTCATGCGATGTTTTGTTCATGGGAAAATTATTTCTTTCAAGATTCAGATTTGGAAGAAAAATTTTGAGGTATTAAAATATTCCATGGGAAACGAAATTCTCTGGAAGATTGAGAGTTTTAAAATTAATGTGCATCAGTATCTCCTTTAAAATCCTTCCTTAGATCCTTAACGCTCGCACTGTGCTTGTTCATTTTAAGGGGGGGTCAACACAGCTTAAGTAAGCACACAATATAAAAAAATGCACTTTTCCTTATCCATTGCTGTTTTATTGCTCACTTAAGTACTGGCAATTTTTGTTTGCACCAAAAAAGAATGTCAGTACATTTTTTGTAATGAAAATCTCTCTTTCTTAATTCATTATACAAAAATCGGGTTGAATACTTAACCCCGAGCTCGAATGTCTACTTATTTGATAATTAAACTCGTTTTTAGTGATAAAAGGTGGCTGGTCAGGATGTCTACGCAGCGGAGGACATTGACGATGTTTCACTAATCTATAGTTCCGCCTTATAGGTTTTATAGACCCCCTCGGGTCATTTATCCCGCAAAAGAAAATCCAAGGATCCGATTAGGGTAAAGCGTCATACGGACGACTATGTCGACAGTTCTCTTTATATTTCGGCATATTTTTGTGTTTGATATTTTGGCTAATGATTTAACGTTTTCAATTAAAATTTCTACAAAGAATACTTTCTTTCCAATGTGGGCAATAGTACAGTTGTATATGATCAATGTAACTTTATAGTGAGATAAGTCAGTCTGCAGACCAAGCTTTGTAGTTGAATTGGAATTTGGTGTTTGGGATTCGTCAACATTCCACATTTTTTGTATATCTCATAGAGGTCTTGATTCTATCTTCTCTTCCATTCACCTTCCTTGATCGATTTCCAAAAAGAGCAAAATTACCCAATTATTTCTTTGTCTCGTCTGTAGTAAGTTCTTTATAAAGTTTACCCAATTTGTCTTCGGACAAATTCACGATTTTGATGTGAATAAAATTTTCCAAATAAAAATACGTACTCACATTTAAATCTTCTTTAAATACTAAATTAAAAATACTACAGAAATTGTCGCTTTGTTTTTCTTTAGTTTCTGGAAATCATTTAACTTCACTGTAATTCCATTAATTGTCAACAAATTTGTCATTTTGGTTCGTGAACCGTGACATAAATGTAAAAATATCACAACAAGAAACGATTAGGCGATTTTTATCTTTTAATTTAAGCACCAAATTTTGTGTAATTTTGGCAATTCGTGGTGAACAATAAATAAAATAACAAATTTATGGAGTTTATTGATCTCCACATTATAGCCACTATAGGTATTTGTACCTGGACTAGTACGTGAAATTTATTTTATTTAAATTGTAAGTATATATATGAATGTCTGTTGTATAGACAAGAATGGGTAGCAAATAATTCTAAATTATAAGGAATCTCTTTGAAAAGCAGAAGCAAGAAAAAAAATACACAACAAAAACGATCCAAACCGAAGAAGGCAGATTTTGTTTGATTTTAAATAAAGATTTATTTAGGACTTTGTATATATTTTGACGTACTTTGAAAATTACAATCTTAAGCCCTGCAGCAAAAGATTAAATTAAATATGAGTCGTCCAATGACATACATAAATATACACTACTAAAAAAATAAATATACACTACTGGTAGTATACTTACTTACTTAGGTCCTCGGACATGTTATGTCCGAGAGGTTCCCCTTGCGTGGCATAGGGACTCCACTACTCCTACGCGCCATCGTGTACGGTTTCTTTAGATGTACTTCAGCTCTCTGCAACTCTTTCCCAGTTGTGGTGATTCCCTCATCGACCGTCCTTCGCCAAGTACTTCTAGGTCGACCCACACGTCTACCTCGCTGCGTGAGGGGGTTCCATTGCATCGCCTCACTCGCAATGCACTCTTGACCTTTTCGAAGCCTATGTCCAATCCACTGCCACTTTCGTTTTCGTATTATAGAGTCTATGGGTTCCTGACCTGTCCTCGCATGAAGTTCATCATTGGAGATATGGTTTGGCCAGAAAATCCTCAAGATATTTCGCAGACATCTATCTATTCACGAGCGTTTGCCACTTTCTTGTGAAAGCGGGTGTTACTTTCCAAGTGCTGCACCCATACAGGAGCACGGACTCAACATTGGAGTGGAACAGTCGTAGCTTGGTCTTAAGGCTTATACAGTTGTTTCTCCATATTTGGACAACATTCCGAATGCAGACTTTGCTTTCCCGATTCGACTGGTAGTATGAACGATAATAACTTAATAAAAATATACATTCCGTTACTCACGTATTGAGTTCAGCGACACAAACACCACAAGTCACTCAGCGGCTAAAATCGTCCCAACTTTGTTATAGATTACAAATAATTTTATTTGAATTGTTATTTCCCGACTTTCCGGAGGAGCAATATACCCATTGACATTGACATTTCTTACTTTTTTACATAATGCAAAGGAATTATTCTTCTTCCCCTTTTTGGTCTTAGGAATAGCTTAAGAGAAACTTAATAAGCCGTCATTCATTACTCGCTCATGAGCTCAACACACTTCGTCCAACTTTGCCCTTCTCTGTGAATCACTCTGTCAGAATTATCTTGACAAAATGTAGGTTAGGCTTATTTCTGATCCGAAAAGTTTCTATAAGTACATTAAGGTTAAGAGAAAATCCGACGGTCCTTCCTTTATCAACACATAATCTGCTGATCGACAAGTAATAACTGCTAAGCTTTTAGTAATTTTTTGTTAGTCAATTATAAATTTTTGATACAATGTTGACCATGGATATTTAAGTTTCCTGTCTAATAACCGGCCAACCAATCTTGTCTCCATTTTCATACTAAGTTTGGTTCGGACCACGTTAACATCAATTTACAGACGAATGTTCTCCCGGCCGGTGTATTAAGGCACTATGCGAACCCCTTACTTTCCTATTTCGATTATCTCTCTATAAAGTTGTCTTCCTGCTCTTTGTAGAAACTTTTTCATGTTCCCAATTCACATTGCCATTACTGATGTTAAAATAAATACTATACAATACAACTTCACTCAACGACTCTTCCCTACTTCAACAAGACCTAACCTCTTTTCTTAAATGTAATATACCTATTCCCGTAGTTTCCTCTATTAGCGAGCTTGGTATTTTATGTGATGGAGAACTCAACTTTCGTTCCCAAATCGACAAAGTTACTAGTTCACTCTCCACAAGTATGGTCACTATATCTGATTGCTTACTCGCTCAGAATAGATGACGTGCAGCGAAGATTTCTCCGCTTTGCACTGAGAAATCCCCCTGGCCAGATCTTTCCTTTTGTTTGACGTTTTTGTCTGAAATTTCGATTTTTTTTTATTTGTTGGGCCTTTTTTTCCTTTAAGAATAATGCAAAATGGCCAAGAAATAATTTGGAAAAAGCCAGAAAAAAACTGTGTGGCTTTCTTTTCCACATTAAAAAGGAAAAACGTAAGAAAACTAAGTTTTTTGTGCTTTTTCCAAATCGAAAATGAAAAAAACGCCAGAAAATTCTGCGTTATTTCTATCGAAAACCAGCGGATGCGCGTTTCTTACCACCAGTTTATTAAAATCCCGATTTTGCAATCAACACAAGGTGCAAACAAAACGACGCTGCAAACCCCCTGCTTGGCAAGATATTGGATTTGGGGTGGGGTCAACTTTAAGTGTATTCAAAGTTTTTTGTGTAACATTTATGGCTCCCGGAAATTATTACGGTACAATTTTTTTTGGAAAAAACGCCGAAAATTTCATACACAATATTGACCCTATTTACTAGGAAAAAAGCCAAAGTTTTCTAATAATCTTCTGGCGTTTTTTCCATTGAATAAAAATTTCTTCCCAAATTTCTGGGCCTTTTTCCTATAAAAAAAAAGCCAACATTTTCTGATAATGTTTCCCAAATTTCTGGTCTTTTTTTCCAAAAACAATTCTGGTGTTTCTTCCATTTTAGGAAATGGAAAAAACCCAGAAAAAAAAAAGTTTGAAAAAAGCCAGCAAAAAAAATCGGGCTTGTGTGAAGTGTTTTTTGCAAATAGGTTCATGGCGTACAAAAAGCTCTGGGCGTAAGTGGAGCCATGGTCCTCACCTCACCTACAACTCCTGCTTGGCCCAATATAGGATTTGGGGTGGGTAAGAGTTTGGGTATATGCAAATTTTGTTTTGAATTTGAAGATTTCTTTTTAAAAGTTCCAAAAAAATTGAATATACCCAAACTTGTACCCACCCCAACTATATTGTGCCACGGAGGGAGGTTGCAGGTGGGCAGCATTATGCCCCTTACTCGGCGAGCCTTTTAAGATTTATTGTTTACATTTGAAATCTATGTTATGTTCTGAATAAAGATTTCACAATGTGTCATGTGGCCCGCCCCGACCGGAGGCGCAACCCACTCCATTCGTCTTGTTTGAAAATAATTTCCATTGTAACTTTTTGACTATCTTTCCTGAATTACGGTGTAATTTCCATACATTTTGGCGAATTTTACTAAAATATGTTGTGCGGTTTTTCCAAAATTATTACGCCCAAATTTGTTGGTCTTTATTTCCAAAACACTCGGGCGTAATTTCATAAAGCATCGCCATCTAAACTTCTCCTGTGGTTACAAAAAAAACATGATACAAATTTGTTTAACTTTTGTCTTCAGTTTAGAAAAATAATTCTTAGGCTCAGTTTCACAATGACTGATAATTTTAGACACTGAAATATTGCTGGGTCAAAAGTCCCACGGTCCAAAGTAACATTATATTTTAAGAACCGCACCTGGGTCTTAAATTAATATTTTAATACTTTTAACTTAGATAATTAAAACTTTAGCCAGACATTGTTAAACAAGCCCTCTGTATTTTATTATACATTAGACGAGTGTGAAATCCCAAAGGTGCCTTAATAACTGTTAAGAAAAATTTGTAGCAAATTAGTTTTGCCAATCAGTTTGTGAATTTTCTTTATAGTTTGTATAGACAAAAAAATAAGTAAGCTCTCTCAATAGTCCACAAATAGAAGAACAAAAATGTAAAGTTAATAATATTTATACAGAATTCAAATAGTTTGTAGATGGGGGTGTGCTAAAGCTGTCTTATTAATCCGATGCTAATAACTTTATTTACATGTGAAATTTTTAAGCAAATGTTTAAATAATATTTTATCAAACACCTTACCATTCAGCCCTTGTAATCGCATTCAAATATGTGACTTAACTTTTTATAAATACGTTATCTTTGCATAAACTTCCCATTCCCTCTATACCCAGCACGATTTAAAAAAAATATATTACACTCAATAGTAATAAACTTAAAATACATCGTGAAACAAAAAACAATAAAAAACGTGAATTCTTGACAACACACGAAATAAAACCAATTGTTTAAGAACTTAAAACGAACAACACTATTTGTATTATGCAATCAGTATTGCATCAATTAAACAGCTATTTTCAACCCCATTCCTACACCGGATGTCAATTTAATCCAAAATCAGACAATAAACAGTCAATATTGACAAATTGAGTTGCCAACGAAATTCAATAGTCCTTGAAACACTGTTGACTTTCTTTTGGATTTTCCACAAATAAATTATAGACTCCAATAATTTGTGGTTGCAGTCACTTCACACACAAGTGTAAAATTCATATAGTTTACTCATATTTCTACTAAACCTCTAATCGAATGTTTACACCTGATGAAGGGTTCATAATTCAATGGGAATTCCCAACCACAATTATTGGTATTATGATGATTAAACAAAATCAAAACCAAGTGTCAACACATTTAAGGAAGAGACGAACTTAAATTCATCACACACAAATCAGGTTCGCAATAAAATTATGATAAAAGTGAGAACGAGAAAACAAAAAAATTTCGTGAGATGCCGTTCAAGTACAGCAGAGGGATTCCACTATCATCCACACGGACACGCATCATAAATAGAGTGACCATATATGTGTTTTTTACACAAACAAATAAAAATATGCTGCAAAATTATGTCCTCAAAACATAGTGTTGTGTATGAAAACGCATTAAACACAAAGGCGCATAATTTTAAACGACATATTATTAAGGCCTTAACACGATACTAGTTAGCAATTTACTATATAATTGTAGTAGTCTACTAACTTTTCATAAATTTTAAACCTTTTGTTAACTAGTAAAATGCTAATTAAGCAGATAGAAAAGCATTTGTAGGGTTTGAATTTTTATGAACACAATTTTTGTGTTTATGCGTTGTAAATTGATTATATGTTAATATACACCCAACATGTGATCTAAATAATTATTCGATGTTTATATTTTCATCATTTTAACTTCATTATTTACAAAAATAAAATAAAAAAAATTGACACCAGCAGGACTCGAACCTGGGCCTCCCGCGTGCAAAGCCGATACACTATCAAAATGACGAGTGGATTTAGTACGATACTAAAAATTTAAAATAGCCATTCGGTGATTTTAACTTTAGTAAAATTTTAATAAGATTAAAATTAGCAAAATCCTCTTGTTTACCTAGTATCTTACAAAATATGATTTAACATGTTACTAAATCGTTTAAAATTTAGCGCCAAAGTGTTTAGTTTAAAACACATCAGAACAAAAAAGGAAATGTCTAATAACCATTTTTTACGTTGAACAATTTGCTTTCGGATGACACGATGCATTTAATTATTTTCAACTTTTTGAATGATAAAGCTAACAACTGACAACTTTTTTTTCATTTGACGCCTTCACAACTTTATCAAAAAAAATTTTGTAGCTAAAATTTGCAGTCTTGGGGAATATTTCAACCCCTCGTGAGTTCTCTCTTTAAATAAAAATTTTAGGGGTCACTTATAATAATTAGGACAACAAAAAAATAACTCAGGGGATTTTTTTGGCAATCATAATACGCAACAGAAGATTAATTTTTTTAAATGTATTTATTTATTTTCCTGATGACAACTAAATTTTCGTGCTAGCTGATGGGCATTCACTCATTTATTCTGAGCAATGGGGAAAAACTTTCTGTCGTTGTAATGAGTGTAAAAGCACATCTGATGAAAAAACAGCTGTTCTCATGAAAGCTACATATATCTTGAGTTATCCCAAAAAAATTTGGAATAACTATCTATCCGAGATCAAATGAATAGAACAGCTGACTGCAAACGACATTTGGTTTGCGTTTGGTGTGATGTTTTGACAGTGGCAGACTGGTAGTGAGGGTTGTCAGCTGACATAATTTTTCTGTTTACTATAGGTAAGTGATCATCAGGCAAAAATATTCACTTTCATACTGTGTCAACTGTTTCTGATGCGCTTTCCTGGGCCCTTAGGAAGTACTGGAACACACTTAATAGAATTAGGTGCCTTTTCTAATTAATTTCATTTTGTTGCGCTACTAAATTGTGTTAATACAATATTTTGCTTTTTATAATGCAGTTTCTTGTACACACCAGACAAAAACCTACAATTACATATATGTTGGTCACCATATAACCAAATCATGATGCATATTACCTACCACTTAGGATGATGCGGTGGCCATGTGAGAGATGTGTGTATATTTGTGTTAAGTGTTGCCGCAACCTACTTAGTTGAGAGTTATGTCATCCTGTATTCGGATGGATGAATCGGCCAGACAAACTTGTTTGCATTTTAAGCAAAAAAATAAATAAATAAAAGTGAATGTGAAGCATTTTCCTTCAAAAGAAGATTTCAATAAGAACAGTCAATGGGTAAAGTATATTGACCTTCAGGTTATAGTGCTGGACAATATTTTTGTCGACATTTAATGTCCTCTTTATTTAACGTAGACTTAATTACTTAAAATTTGCAGTTTGCCAATTAACGTAATCCTATAAAACCTTTGTTTCTTCCATCACTGATTTTCTTAAATCTTAATCAGCCATGTTGACATTCTTATTGAAACGATGAAGCTGCTGAGTATATTTTTGTTTGTTATTATTTTCATTGTGTAAACGGTTGAGAACATCAAGAGTTAAAAGACCTTACTTGCAGAGTTGCAGATTTTGTATCGATTTACAAAACTTAATTCTAAATTTAAAAAAAGATATATGGATATGCGTGCCTGAAGCATAAGCTAAAACAAAACAGGTGTAGAGCTTTCGTGTTGCTTTGGATTCCTGGAAGACTGGATTGGACAATGAAACGGCAACTGCATGATATTTGTGTGTGTGTGTGTTTGAGCTTTTTGACTTCTTGTGAATAAAAGTTATGGCGGTTATTTGTAGAATGAGAAGATATGTTATATGTGCTCTATGCAATATTAAAACAATTCTATCCCACAGTAACCATTCATTTTACGGGGATAAAAACAGCTTGTGTGGTATTCCAGACTATAATCTATCTCCGTGTCAAATTTCATCTATATCTGTTCTGCCGTTCTGGAGTGAAAGTGGAACAAACATCCATCCGTCCATCCAAACTTTAACATTTATAATATTATACTCCGTTCAATTTATATTTTCAGTACAGGGAAGATAGGATATTTGCCTTTCACCCTTACTATTATGGATTTCAATAAGCTATGTCTATTTCTATAAAGGTTTTCCATTGTCCGCATGGTTGCCGTAGTGAGCATTTAAATTAACATATTTCTCTCACAAATGTCGGTAGGTTTACCAATTGTTAGTTTAGATTTTATGAACAGGAACATGTACATCGTGGACTAAATGTAAAAAAAAATTAAACTAAATCCAAATAAAAATAAATCTATCTTTCTCCACACCACCAAGATGTAAGATAGTAGCCGCGTTTTTTCAAGAGTTCCCCAGAAGGCCTAATCTATTTTAACGTGAAAATAAATCACAGAAAAGAAACGTATAAATATGGTATAATAAGGAACTTGTGTCCTTTGGAGAACTTGGAGCCATTTTAAATGTAAATAAACACAGCATAAAAATAATAATATCACCTCAAATTGCACCGCACTATTTTAAATATTATATTTATATACACCAAACCACCTTCATTTTATTGTTATTTCCATGAACAAAAACACTATTAGGTAATTTAAAGTTGCAATTAATTAATGAACCCAACTCCATCAAAAACTAGTTCAAATAGTAATTCTTCCTTAAAAAAATACCCAACAAATTTTATATAGCTGCATTTCAACCGTTTCCAAAAAAAAACCAAAGATGTAAGCAGAAAAGCACACAGAGACAACCTCTTCTTCCTTAAACTTAAAATATATGCCCTCAAAAGCTCTAAGAAAGCTTCGATTCTGAAACCTCCATAGCGAAAACCAAAGAAAAAGGTATACGAATTTCCATCAACGGGCCAAAACTCTTAATCAATGTTTTTATTTTTTAATAAACTCTATAAGCGAGTCAAATTGGCGATCCTCAGCCGGGGAGCAGACAGATCCTGGTTGAATGTACGCTTGTTTATGGAATATTTCAGTAGCAATTTCTTAAGTTGTGTGCCATACAAACAGCAGCCGGCACCAGTGTCTTTGAAAAAGCTCTCCCGTAAGGCCTGTACTAAAAATATAAATTGAACAGATTATAGTAGGATTCAATGGGAGAATTAGAAACAGCGGGGCCAATGTCACTTAATTTTCGGAAAAATTTCCACTTAAAAAATCATTCAAATCAACTCAACTCATTTAGCTTCAATTTTCGAAAAAATCCTGTATCTTTGCGTACAAAATTTATAAAGTAGAAAAATACCAAACTGTTGTGAATGACATCGATTCAATAAAAATTTGGATCTTCTTCTTGAATAGCTGTCAAAATATTAAATACAAACAAATTTAATATTATACGAATGCATCATATCTCAGCTCGAAATGAGTCGAAAATACTCAATTCTGAAAGGGTTGGCCAACTTATTACTTTAGCTTTCAGTTTTTTGACATTTAAAAATGACATGTACAATCGAGTTGAACCAAGGTTACATGGAATTGAAGGAACTTCAATTATTTTTTCAATCCAATTCAAAGTTGAGAGCTGACGTTAAATTGTATCAAATGTCAGAACGTTCTAAAGCTGCATTATGGACATGTAAAATATAACAGTACGACATTTTCGACTGCTATTCTAGCTACACACACACCGGTTGTATGGAGATGCCGTAATATTTAAAAATCTTAACTAAATAAGTGACTTGGGTGGATAATAATTATAGATGGTTTAAATAAATCATTATACCAAATCATCGCCACTGTTAAAAAAAAGTAATAAAATCCAAAAACTTACAAAAATTAGCTTAGATTAAATTAAGAGATAATGCTATTTTTAACCATTCGCCAAAAACGGGTATTTTGACAGGCGCCTTTTTGTGTTTTTTTGAGATTTTTTTGTTCTTTAATGTGATGGTTGAGTTGACGTCTAAGCTCGATAATACTCGACTTAAAGGATCTCAATGAATTTTTTTAGCTTTATAAGTGATTCCATATAATTTTCGCCCTCTGACACGCCCATTTAAAAAAATGTCATTAACATCAATAATAGGTATGATCGATTAGAGACACATTAAAACTTAATCTGGACATTTCTAACTGATTTTTGCCTTTTTGGTAATATATAATTTTGTTGTTGCGCAAGGTGGCGTAATATATAAAAGGTTAAGAGAAAAAATATAACTGATCTTTTTTTTAATCATACACAAATGACAGGTTTTGGCAATACAATCACAGTGATGGTAAAATTCTAACTGTATCGACCTAAAGTGTTATTTTTCTTACTATAATTAATTTATAATTAGTTTGAGATGTTCTATAGCTTATTTAAATTTTGGCCTAGGGTGGAACCATAGTGCTAAGGTGCCAGTTGCAGCACTCCATGGTATTCATCCAGTTAAGCGTTTTGGTGCGTTGTCACTGAAACTTGCAGATGCTAGAAATAAATTAAATTTGGATAATCAGTCCATTTCGACTTTCGTAATTGAAAATATTTTTTATTGCGTAGGGATAGAGTGGATTTTGAAACTCAGACATTTGGAGTGACAGTCCAACTCACTAGGTATACATTACTATAAGGACTACTTTAATTTGCAGTTTTACAGTAATTATTGTTAGAAAGTTTAGATGATATTGAATTAGCTGCCATTTTGTTAGATGAAAGAAAAGTGCATTTACGACGGTACTGTGCATCATGAGTGACATGAAATAAATATTTGCCAATCAGTTTTTCACATCAAATATAGTCGCTTTGAAGGAAACTATATTCTCCGTACCCGAGAAGGTGTGATTGCAACATTTTAATACCAAAAAAGCACTATGCCATTCGGGATATTTTTGTCCATTCGGGAATAACAATCTTTCCATTAGAAATAATGTCCCTATCTTCCAGATTTATCCAAATTTTATTTTATTTTACATGAGTTTTGGAAGGACGACGAGTTAGTTAGTAAGTTGAGTTTTTCAATAATATGTATACAGCTACACCTACACTGGTTATTTTCCATCCAAATCCATGTTATATCACAATGACAATTGACGACATTTAGAAATAATTATGACACATTTACTTTTTCGTCACCCTGTATGTTCTTATAAGTCAAATCAACTACAAATATGTTGAGGACCCTCAAGTAGTTACTTAGATGATTCTTTATATAAATAATAGTCATATTAATTTTAACACCATATGTACATATATACACATTATACTTAGAACTTATTTCGAATATAAACGGTGATTTTTTAAGAGCTTGGTTTTTGAAAATTCAAAAAAACACAGAAACTTGTAAGAAGTGAATGAAATTTTTATTTGGATCGATAAATCAATTTCTGCCATTTACTTTTTAAAAATAATTTAACTTAAATGTTGCCCGCGGCTACGCTTCAGGTGGTCTATTCTGAAGGTCCAATTTTGGCAAACTTTTTCACACATTTCGGCCGGAATCTCACCAATGACGCGTTCAATGTTGGCTTCCAAGGCAGCAATCGTGTTTGGCTTGTCCCCATAGACAATAGACTTAACATAGCCCCACAAAAAATAGTCTAACGGGGTCAAATCACATGATCTTGGTGGCCAATTGACTGCGCCAAAACGTGAGATCAACTGCTCACCAAATTCGCCTCTCAATTGATGCATGGTTTCGCGTGCAGTGTGGCATGTGGCACCGTCCTGTTGGAACCACATGTCGATCGAGTTCAATTCTTGCATTTTCGGCAAAAAAAAATCTGTTATCATCGAACGGTACCTTTCTCCATTGACCGTAACCCTGCGGCCTTCATCGTCCTTGAAGAAGTACGGCCCAATGATGCCGCCTGCCCATAAACCGCACCAAACAGTGCATTTTTCGGGATGCATTGGTAGCTGCTGAATTGCCTCTGGCTGCTCTTCACTCCAAATACGGCAATTCTGCTTATTCACGTATCCATTTAGCCAAAAATGAGCCTCGTCGCTGAAGACAATTTTTGCGATAATTTCATAATTTCGACATTTTTCACAGAGCACGAATTTTGATAATAAATTTCAATAATTTGCAAACGTTGTTCAGGCGTAAGTCTATTCGTGATTAAATGGCAAACAATACTGAATCGAAATGTCAAATGTTCGTGGAATTTGTCATGTGTGATCTGTCAAAAATATAAACGTCAAAAACCAAGTCGCAAAAAAATCACCCGTTATATGTAAATTTACAGAATCAGATTAAGAATTTCAGATCATATATAGAATTACAATAAAATAAATATGAACATATCTACTACTTAATTTACTAGAATTCCTTGACCATGGTTAAGATATAAAACATCTACTTTAAACAAGGTCCAAGACTTTATTCCATAATAAAGTATTATTAAATATAATTATGATGAATTCAAATCAGAAAATTATGGAAAATTTTTCGATGCTAGAAACTAACCAACGGATATGTATTTTTGTATGTTTACTTTAACAAGTGCTTTAACTAGTAATTATATTAACATACAAATATTTGCCCGGACAATTTGAACTATTCATATTTTAATCACGGTTCAAATCGCACTTAATAAAAAAAAAAAACTGAAACTGAAAACAATCTTGATCGCGATCACATCCTACATATGAAGCTATCTGTGCGATTTTGCCCTGAAGATTAATTAAATTGTTTATTATTAAGATTTCCATCATTTAAATTTAATTTTTATTTCAGACATAAAATATGGGACTACAGAAACACTATCTGAGATATGGACGGAGTGCGAGGGACCATATATTCGGGCTGGGTGGTGGTGGAGGTAGTGGAGGAGGCACTGCACATATGAGAAGCAGGCCAACGCCCCTGTCGATGCTTATATCACAAGGAGCCAAAATCAATAACAGTAAGTTGCTTAGCCATAAACTTAGTTTAATGATTAAAAGTATAATGTGCCGAAGAAAATAAACGACATCTTACTATTTATCTCCTTTTCAATTTTATCCATATTTTTTGTTTTTTAAGTAAAATAATTCAATAAACAGCTCCTTAAAAATATAAATTTAGCACTTCAACCGCCTTTTTTTAAACTACGAGTTACCACGAATTTCGAAGATTAGAATATTAGTGTGGCTTTTTAAAGACATAACTTCATTCAAAAAGATACAATTTATTTTTATGCTATTTCTATTTTTTGGTAAATTATTTCATGGTGGGAAGTCTATGAGCAATACTTCCATTTTTCAAAATTTCAAAATAATGAAATTGATCAGTATATTAACAAAGCGTTTAGTACAAAATAAAGATGAATGTACAACGACTAAGATAATTCTAGCTAAAGTGGAATAGAACGTTAAACTCCTTAATGTGCGAAACTGGACTTAGCTATTTAAAGATCTGACTTGGGTGGAGCAGCCCGTTATAAATACCTAAAAAATCAGGTTACCAGAAACTTTTTTTATGTTTATTCTGAATTAAGTTAAATAAAAATGCAAGTGCTTGGGGATATGTGAATATGCCCACGGGCGTAGTACAGATACTACTAGCATAGCGAGAGACAAAGTCAAGCCTATTCAGGCCATAAATGAAGCGTGCAATATTTTTGAAAGCTGCATCTATAGTGAGTCTGCTGTCTAGACAACAGAAAATCAATCTTCCATACATCAAAATAGGACGAACAAGGGTTTTTGTTATAACAAGCTTTGTGCTTATAGGTAGACAACAACTTTTAATGTGTATAGCCCGCCGTACAGCATATATTTTCCCCAGAGCGCAAGAAATGTGATGTCCTTAACTCAAAGTTTGATTAAAAACAGCTCTTAAATTTTTAACTTTTACAACCTAATCAAGAACAGATCCATTCAGCTAAATATTTGGAAAATGTAATGTTTCAAGTGCAGTATTACTAACAACAAGAGCCTGACATTTACTTGAATTAAGTTTCTCAAGATTCTGATTAGATAACTCCACTACACGCATCAGATCTTCATTGATTCTTGCAGTTGTATCATCAGCCATGTCAATGCCATGTAGGTCTCACTACTCAGACCCATTACTACTTCTGGTTTTGGTACTGCTTTCGGGTATCCTGGTTTCGGATGGCGTTTCAATGTAGTAGTCTATATAGACCTAACTTGTCAGGTATCCAGAAAACATGCTCTCTGGCAATAAAGTCTAGACTAAAATGGATGGGCAGGTAAATCTCCCTAGTGGCACTTGACCCTTAATGCTCTGGTAGATCAGCAAGTACAATGCCCCTGGAGGTACTCGACTCAACAGGCTTAACACTCTCGTAGATCGAAAGATACATTGTCCCTGGTGGGAATTGCCTAGCTTTGCCACGAATCCCCTTACCAATGGTGGGGGGGAATAACCTTCGAACAATAAAGCAATGATTACAAAAAGATCCACTTACGGCGTCTGATGAGAATAAAATCAGATTTAATATCACCAAAAGACTTCAAGTGTGTTCGAAGGGGCCATAATTTTCCATCATCACCGTAGGTACACAAGTAATGCTTTTGGTAACAACCAAGTGTGAATTTTATAGAACGAATTTCTATAGTGAAGGCATATATCTTTATGGGCTGTGAATCGTGTCTAACTGGAATGTAGTTCGCTAGAGGGTATCATTGGGGATGATGCATTATAATAAAATTTTATGTTCTTAAAAAAAAATTAGGTAACACATTATTTTACATTAAAAGTTTTTGCATTAAAATATATTTCCCAACTATTCTTGTATTTAAAAATATTTCCCAAATTGTTCTAAGCAGCAAAATAATACATATCCCTTAATTTTATTTGAATAGTTTTATTCTAAGAATGTGTAAGACACAAAACATTTACAACCTGTAGTTTTTTTAACGGTGCAAGCGAGAGATCAATACAGACACTAATTAGATAGCCCACAACAACTTCAGACGAACGTTTGTGCCAAAAACTGTAGCATATTGTCGCACCACCAGCATCGACCGCCATCCATGGAAGTGTTGTAATGGACAATTCTGGCGGTAGTTCGGTCATTCGCTGCTTGAAGAGTCAGGTTTTTACCTCAGCTCTTGGATTTTGTCTCAAATATAGAAGTGCAGCATCAGCATCTGGTCAGAAAATATTATACTACTATACAGATACTTGTTGCGTTTTATTGTTGTTGTATTTATCAATCTTGGCGCGAGCTATATGTACATATTCACGCTATTTGAAATCAGTTTGTTTTGATATTTTGCAATGACTATACCATTGAAGTTATTTGCCTGTTTACTTGCTGAATTCTGGTGGCTCGATGGTAATGGCTTGACTAGCCATGGCATGGAATAAAGTAGCATTTTACTTTAGTCAATGGTTAATCATAGAGTTTTAGTGCATATATAGTGTATCTTATGGATAACGCTACATGCTACATACGCTTCATGGCCAAAGAGTGGTTGGTGGCTCATTTGTTCAGCTGTGCAAAGCCATTGTGGGTTGCTGATTACTTAAATCGAATTCCGATTCGAAGTTGTTTTTGGCGGAATGGATGTCTTGATTAATTATTATTATTATTTATAAAATGCTCAATGCGTAGAATGTCGAGGGAAAATATGTTTGAGCGAAGTGATATTTTCTGTCAGAATGATTGGGAATTAAGGAACGGTAATGAGGTTCTTTCGATTGTGAATGAGTGCAATGAGTTGTAATTTTTTTTCCAAACAGCTTTGTGATTTATGATGAAATCAATTTTTAAAAAGATTTTTCTAATTGTTGTTTTTGCTTATCGGACATACGACATACCCATTAACTTCAATATAATTAAGTTTACGACTTTTGATTACTTGGTTTATTATTTCCACCAATTTTGGTGTTTTTGAATTTGGTTTTGTTAAAAGTCGTCTTTAGAATGGATTTATGAATAAATGATTTTTTTTTGCCGGCAAGCATATACATCATGTTAAAATACCTATTTAAATTTTAATAATCTATTTAGATTAAATGATTAAAGTGTTGTGAATTTCTGGCGTGGCGAGTTATTCTTGGAAATTGATTTAAGAATGCAATGCAGCACTGGATGATATAAAAAAGCAAAAGAAACACGATAGTATGGCTGATGGTATAACTCACTGTACAGTTGCATATATCTTTACATCGTTCTGGCGAAAGTAATACAATTGCGCTTGATATTTCAAAAGCATTTGATAGTGTTTGACATCAAGCTCTCTTATAAAAAATGGGTGCATTTGGTATCGAAAAATCTCTTCTCCGTTTAATTAGAAATTACCTTTCGGCCTCTCAATCCAATTGTATTGGACGGTTTCAAGTCTGAAATTCACAAATTAAATACTGCTATGCCGCAGGGCTCCAGTCTGTCTCCGACACTCACCCTTTCTCTTTTTCGTCAAAGATCTCTTGTCTAAAACTTCTAGTTCAATATATTGTTTTGCTGACGACAGTACCCTGAGCTTTTCATATTCATATTTATTCATTTTCGTTCTTAAATTCACATCCTTGTCCTTCAGATGCGGAACTGCAACGACAGCGTATATTAAACTCATTAAATTTTGATCTTGACAGTATTGTCAAATACTACAAAAAGTTAGTTGCTGTCTCCTATCGTTAAAGCAGGATCCTTCCTTAATGATGTTGTCCATGAGCGGCGCATGCAATGAGGAAAGCGAACTACTTTCAGTTCCCGGTATGTCCATCACCGCCCAATTTTTGTTAAATTCACAAATTTATAATTTCGCTTAAAATGCTGCAAAGTGTCTGGATTTAGACTATCGCAGAAATATTTCTACCCTTCTGACCTGGCTGAAATCGACAAAGCCTACATTCTTCCGAAGCTTGAATACAATAATTGTTATATCTGGAGAGGTCCTCTTATAACTTATTTAATTCTCTTGGGCAAAATTCAAAAAAGAGTTATAAAAATCATATGATAGAACAATAATTGAAACAATTGGACCCCTCGAGCACCGTCGCAATGTTTCAAGCATTTCATTATTCTGTATTTTTATAGACAATGTTCATTCCTCCTCTAAAACTATTCAACCCCAATACCCGCCCTTCTAGGAATGCTCATCAGTTTAGCGTTGAGACCAGCTCCGGATGTACTGTCATGTATAGAGATTCCTTCTTTAACCGCACTACATGAATGTGGAAATCTTTAACCGACCGAATTTTTCACTCCCATTGCGATATTCAAACATTTAAAACCAATGTGCATCGGTATCACCTATCTTTTCCTGTCCAAATATTCCTATAATTACTCGCACTATAGTATATAAACAATATAGGAGCAGTCACAACCCCTTGAATGTGTACATGTACTTGCCAATAATCAGACCAATTTTAATATATGGAAATTTGGTCTGGTGGTACTCAGACTTCTGTGTATTGGAATTACGGGGCCATGATATCCACTGCAACTGCAGGGTTAGAAGCGATACTCCAGTCTAAAACCCTACATCCTCTAACCAGACTAATACCTGGAAAAGTAGCACAACATAATTTACTGGAGCATCGTAAATTCAAAAGTGACAGTCAGTACAGACGACTGACTGTCACATGTTGTGACCAAGAGGTGCATGAGGAGACCTCACACTTTCTCTGATACTACCCTGCACTCTGCCACCTTTACTAATTTAGAACAGCTCTCTAATACTTCAGGAATTAGTATATTGAATTTTATCAATTTTCTGAAATTTTCCGTAAAAACTTTAAAACATTTTTTGAAGGTGTAATATTGATTACATTCAGTTGAACCCTTTATGAGTTACATATATCTACTTGTTTAACAATTTCGTTTGACGATAGCCTTGAAGTTAGTCATTTATCTGTTTCAGTTATGGCTTTTGAGGCTGGCAAGATTTTTGATTTGTTACGTCATAGTCATATACCAACGGTTGTCGTGGGGCCGTTTGTATGGAAGAGCGGACAAAATTCCATAAAAACTAAGCCATTATGCCGATTTTGTTGAAATTTTCACGAATGGTATGATGATGATTGATAGACACAATTTTTGCCCACTGACACACCTACATTTTGCTCGTAGCATTTAATAAAATCTAAAGCAATAAACCGATTTTAATGAAATTCTTAGGACTGATAGTCAATAATAAGACAAATTTGCACTATTAGTTTCCACCGACTGTCCAGCCTAATTTTTTCTCGTTTTAATACAAAGCTTTTTTAATTTTTTTGTAAACCTGCTCTTAGTTAAATAAAATTTTAACTACTTGAACGATTTTTATGAAATTTTCAGACAAGTGGAGTATAAGAAACAACAAGTGAAAATTTCAACCTTCTTTTAAAAAAAAAAGGTTTTAACCAGGTTAATGTTTTTAGAAAGGAATAAGGGTAAAACGCCAAAAAAAGGAATGACCCTATTTCATTTTGTTATTATGATTATTATATCATTTTGTTTGTTGTTTTTGAAATTGTTGAAATAACAACAACCAAATATAATCTTTTCCGCTTACTTTCTGACAACTTGTGGTAGCCCACAAATTCATATGCTTTCTTTGTAATAGACCACCAAATTGATGTTGTGACATTAAAAACTTTCAATGTTTATTATAACTTTGAGAAAGCAGTGCAGCCTGGAATTTAAAAATTTGGGCTATTTTATATTTTTTTATTTTTCTTTAGTAAATGGACTACAAAGGTGGTGAGTTTCATAATTGTATCTTTACAAATAAAACCAAAGCCAACTTGTTCATTAGTAAAAACAGATGAGTTTTGCGTACAATAATAATGTCGAACTTCCTTAGTCCCTCAGAGCCACAAACAAAAACGATATGAAGAAGAAACCGAATTTGAACTGTTTCCTCTGACTATTAATGAAAACAATAGCCTATCAAATACCGCAAAAAAAAATTTTTTAAAATAGGAATTTGCTCACTGTTGCCCCACTGTGCGGCGGCCGGCGTCTCAAATATCATAAGCCCCAATAGAAACAATGTTATTCTTAGGCGAAAGAGCAATAACAGATCGGCCACTAATGGCGACATCTGTAAAGGACGTTCTTCCAAACACTGTCGATGAGTAAAATGACGACGGAATTTCATAAAAAAAAAACCAAAATTTCTCCATTGCCTTGTTGTAAGCTAATTTTATATTTGAGTGCAATATAAATACGTCAAACAGAATGACATTTGACGCCATTTGCAAAAATGATGGCCAATTCACAATACATTAAGACACCCTTTCATTAAAGGTTATATTGTGTTATTGGTTTTTACACCTTTAAACTGTTTTCTTCATTTCAAATATTTTTATTTAAATAAAATTTCGTATCGAAATGTCAATTAAGTTGAAACATTTTTTATATTTAACCACATTAGATAATGAATATAATGTACTTATAATGTTAACACACTCCCGATCGCACTGGTTCATTTTAACCTCAAATTTGACTTAGTCAAATTTAAATTAGTCGTTAAATTTCCGTCTGGGGTAAATAAAATTATTTTTTTAAGTATATTAGTAGAGGTATTTGCTCAAATACCTTTTTCTCTCCGAATACTAATACTCTGTGTTCGCCCTTAAGGACCTACCTTTTCTTTATATCAATAAGATTGCTAAAATAAACGAAAAAATAATCAATAAGTTTCCAAAGGTTATTAAATAAATAAAAGACTATATCTACCTGTTAGTTCCACCTGACATTTATAACAGATTCAACGATCTAGAAAAACAATATTAATTGGACAGATAGACGTCAGTTTTGTCAAAGAGAACCTATGAAACTTCAACTTCATTGAATAAATTAAAATCAGCGAATCAGCGCCATGTGCATTACAAGAGAAAAAAAAACTATACCTAATGAGATTTTTCAAGCTGAGATTATATCAGGTTTTTTGATGGCAAACTGATGTCTCGAACGACTTAAAATCCACCCATTCGCGTAACTTCGCGCGCTTCGTATAACCATTTTGTTTAAATTGACACGAATTATTATTTTTGTTTGACTTGTTCTTGTGTCATACAACAGAGATTAAGTACTAAGATGCTGAAACCTACCTTTATTGAGCTAGGTTTTTTATTTGTGTTATTGAATGTTTTTTGTTTAGTTTATTCATAAGCCTCAGAAAAGATTCAACGTCATAACCGAGTCAAGTTATTCGCCGCGGAAATTTACAACCTTGAAGGTTTTCCTTTAATTGCCTTTACAACCGTGCGTCTGTCTGGATGTCGGAGTCAGAGTGACAACCGAGAACAAGGTCGTTAGTTTAAGTGTCTTAAGCATATACCCTTTTAATTGGACAGACGAATATTTGTCGTAAGGCTTTATCTTCCAGTAAAACTATACTTGTTTCGAAAAAATTCCATCAAATGGAATTTTTGAGGCTTTATTTTAAAGCAAATCATGTGCATCTTTTTGCTTGTTTATAAATAGATATTGTTACAAAAGTACCTTCATTACTAGCTTAGCGAACGAAGAAGGCATTTAGAACATCCAATACTGATACTGTTCACCGAAATACAATAGCGCAATGTTGGATGCGCGTGTGGACTGCGCAATGCAGATGAAACTTGAGATGTTGCATAAAACGTATATGCATGGAGTTATGTAGAAGATACAAAAAAATACAATGAGACGAGTTTAGCAAAGCACATGTGTTAAGATATCAATTGTCGAGCAAGAATTCTATTTATATTTTTTTCAAAGAAAAAAAAACAATAATATTTATAACTGTTTATTACTGTAAGTGAACACCATAGTAGACGAAAAACATTACAAGGAAGTCACAATATTTCAGTTATTTTGATTTTCGATTTTGTACTATTTGAGTATATCATTGTCGATAAATCAAATTATTCCCACACAGACTTTTTCGAGTGATTTGGAGGTCTTGAATTTGAATCTGACTTGAAAGTTGTTTCATAACAGGTCCGGTTTTTCTATTATTAGATATAGATACCACCCGTTGATCAAAAATAGAAGATATGTATGTGAAAACATTTGATTTTATCAAGAATTGTTTCACGTTTTAGTGAATTGATTTTGATCTCTCTTGATTTATATTTGTTTGGCAAATTATCCGTCGTTTGCTAACCTATAGATGAGTTATTGTCTGCTGACAAAAGTTCATCAAAAAATACCATTTCAGAATCGAGTTCGTTAAAGGGAAAAAGACCCACGGTTAAACGAGAAATGTGATTTAAAGCTATTTATAAACCTTAAGTACTATGCACATGATATCGAGGCTCCCGGAAATTACGCCAGAATTTATTTTGGAAAAAAAAACGCCAAAAAAAGCTTCATACAAAATTCTGGTCTTTTTTTTAGGAAAAAAAAATAAGGTTTCCTGATAATCTTTTCTAAATTTCTGGCTTTTTCCAGAAAAAACAACCACTTTAGGAAATGGAAAAAACTCGAGAGAGAAAATTGGAAAAAAATCAGAAAAAAAATTCGGGCTGGTGAAGTGTTTTGCAATTAGTTTTACGGCGTACAAAAAGCTAGGCGAGTATGGTGGGATGGGGCATCATACAACCTCCCTTCTTGACCAAATAAATGGTTTTGGATTTGAAGATTTCTTTTTAAAAAGTTCCAAAAAAAATTTGCATATACCCAAACTTGTACCTACCTCAAATCACTTGGGCCAAGCAGGGGGTTGCCCCTTACGCGCCGAGCTTTTTGTACGCCGTGGACCTAATTGCAAAAAAACTATTGACACAAGCCCGAATTTTTTTCTAGCTTTATAAGATTTATTATTTACATTTGAAATCTATTTTTTTTTTTTTGAATAAAGATTTCACAATGTGTCATGTGGCCCCGCCCCGATCGGACGCGCATCTCACCCCCTTCGTCTTGTTTGAAAATACCTTAAAACATTTTATGGCCTTTTTCCAAAACGTTTTTTTGGAAATTAGGCCAGAATACAATTTTTTCTGGCTTAATTTACATTTTGCTTTCAGGCTCCACACCTATCTGGCATAATGTTCAATATTTCTGGCTTATTTTCCAAAAAAAATCTGTTTTTTTTTTTCAATTTTCACCCACAAAAAAATTCTGGCATTTTGTCCAAAAAAAATCAGGCGTCCGGTAAGCTGATAACGACCAGAGAATTAACGAATATTTTTCTATTTTGACGTTTTGTTCACATGGCTTTTTTTCTTCGTCACGAATGTAAGTTAATAGTCAGATTTTGAAGTTATTAGCGCAAGTATTTGAACATTAACGTAATAGTTTATAAATACATATCTGCAATTTTGTTTAAAATTTGTGGAAGAATCTAATTTTCTAAATTATTTTCTGTCGAATTTTCGTTAATCCTTAATTCTTCATAAATACTAAACAAAACGGTAACAAAATAACTTTTATTAATATTTAGTTACCAAAATGTTCGTTTTAATTTTAAAAATCAGATAAATTTAAAAACAAAACCTATCTGATTCTTACGAACTGTCAAACGTGGAACGCGTATGCCGTCCACATTTCAATTTTTTCTCACTTGAGGAGATAAAACATCATTGGCGACGAAAAAAAAAAATTCTAAATGAGAGAAATGTCAAAAGGGAGGAATATTTTTTGGCCAACGACTCTCATGCAAATTCACTTGGTCTCAGTCTAAAATCTCATTTTTGTTTCACACTTGTATTTGAGATTGAGATGAAGTTTCTTGCATACCAGCCATTTTATTTTATGACAAAATCCAAACAAAATTTTTATTAAAATTTCCTTTTGGAACACGGAAATTGCTGACCCTTTATTGTTTCACTTTTATTGGCATGAGACGAAAATAATAATGTTGAAATTCTTTCGACAGTTATTTTTTTTTTTTTTCAAAAATGGCTTCATACACATTTTTCCGTCAAGCCAAGCTTAACGATATCCCCTTTTAATTTTAAATTAAAAGGAGAACCATAAATTCACAGATTAAATACAAGGAGCTTATGCCTGGTACTGTTTTGATATTTTTGTAATGTAATTCTCGAAAAAAAAATCATTTAATGTTGACCAGAACTGAGTGTTAGGTGGTACATAATGAGAGTTCAAATGTTGAGTCAGTTCTTTTCACTTTTACAGAAAATTACCTACAACTTTCTGCTGTTCTGTGAGAAATTTTCTGCTCTAAATTGCTCTGATTTAGTGTTGAGTGAAGTGCTGTTGTACAGAAAAGAGCAGGATTTTCTGCTCTGGCTTTTAAGTAAGATCAAGAACAGAATCGTAAGAACTATCAAAATTATTTGTTTTGTTTTTCAACAAGAAAAAAAACACAAAAAATAAATGTTTCTTATTGTTATTGAAAAATGACGTTTCATTGACTGTTCCAACTTGTTCTGACTTTTCTGTTCTAATTTGCTCTGCCCTGTGCTCTTCTGTACTAATATTTTCTTCAGTGAACAAAACTATTAATATCACATGTAATGCTGTTTCCAAATACTGCTGGCCTATTGTCTTTCGAACAAGACGAGTTATTCCACGTATGCCGCGATGCCCAAAACCGTAAAAGGGTATTGAATTTGCTCATACTAGAAAATGGCCGCAGTACTGGTTGTTAAAAATTTTTCAGAGAGAGAGAGAGGAAACATTTCAAAAAAGTACGAGAAGGTATTTTAAACGAAAAATTAATAACCCTAAACAAGTGTATTTCTCCAAACGCTTAATAAAATGCTTTTTTTGTGAAAAGTCTTTTAGAATCAAAGATTTTCTTTGGTAAATATTAATCTGACGACAGATAAATTCGTTTATTTTACAGTTTTTTTTTACTAAAACACATGAAAACTAAAAGCTTTTGGTTTATTTATTTTTTTTTTTTATAATTTTGGTCAAACAAATTTCAGGGGAAATATTTTATTTTCTGCTAAACACCATCTTTTCTGAGAAACTTTGAACATTCGTTGTAAGGCAAAGTTTTACAGTTTTTCATAGAAATTCTTATAGATCTTAGCAGTGTTAGGAAGTTCGGGAACACACCTAATAATTCGGCTATAAGAGAATTTAAATGATGAAATTGCATATTTGACTTTGACACATGTCGCATAAATCAGGAGTGAGCTGTTAAAAATAGAATACTGAAAAATTAAAAATCTATAAGAGAACCACAACATTTCAAAATAAATTTATCTATAACGAATGTTTTTACAATAGACAATCTTACTAATATTATAAATGTGAAAGTTTGTATGGGTGGATGTATGGATGTTTGTTGCTCAATAACTCCGGAACGGCTGAACGGATCTGGATGAAATTTGGTACAGAGATAGATTATTGTCTGGAATAGGCCACATGCTACTTTTTATCCCGGATAAATGTAAGGTTCCCGTGGGATAGGTGTGTTTTAATTTTTCATAGAGCGCGTTCTACAAATAGCCAACATAGCTTTTATTCAACTAAGCATAGATAGAAGCACACGGATTCGCATGAAATTTGATTGGTAGATGGATGGGGTACTGGATTCTAACATAGGTCATTTTTATCCAAAAAAAATTAACGGTTCCTATAGGAGAGGCTTAAATATGAAAACAGATACACATATACTTGGGTGTTTGTTCCGCTTTCACGCCTCAACGACTGAACGTTTTTTAATTGTAGGTGTGTAGATGTCATTAGATTCCCGTGGGATAGAAAGTCCGTATACCATCGCACGGGCATCTGCTATTAAAAATGGTGTGAAAAAATGTATTGTAATTCATCAATTGAGAATGAATGGGCCGATTTGGCTCGAACTCTTTTTTAGTTGTTTGTAAAATCCAGGATAAGGTTTTTGCGAAAGAAAATTTTGGGTAAACCCTCCAGAAAAGTCGGGAAATTTTAAAAATTGAAAATTGATTTTTTGTATTTAATTGTGTATGCAAATGTTCCGAATTGACTTTTCGAATGAAAAAATAGAAAATTCTTAGTGGAAAACTCGAAAAAACGCGAACATTTTTTTCTCGATGCTATATAGATAAATTTAAAGCATGACCTGATGATTTTGGACAATGTAAAGGTGGAAAATTCGTTGTGAAGCTTGGAAAATTTCGGATAATCCTACTGATATTATAAATGTAAAAGTTTGGATGGATGGATGGATGTTTTTTGCTCAATAACGCCAGAATGGCTGAACGGATCTGGATAAAATTTGGCACATGGACACATACCCGATTATCACATAGGTCATTTTTGTCCCGAAAAACGGAACCGAACAGTTCCTATGCCTATATGGGACAGGCTTATATATGAACAAAATATATACTTGGTTGTTTGTTCCGCATTCATGCCTCAACCATTGAATGTATTTTGATGAAATTTGGTAAGCAGCTGGAAGATTAGCGATGATTTATTTTTCCCAACTTTATTTTTGTAGTTCTTACTTTTTGAATCCAATATTAAATCTTAGCCTTGTTCGCGAACATGACCATACACGACGAACATCGAAGCCAACGAACACGACAAAATCTAAATTTTTGGCCAACAGCAAGCGACTCTCGAACTAGCCAACATACAAGAAGAGCACGGCGATTTAATTAGATTCCCGTGGGTCTGTAGCATCGCAGTGGTATCTGCTAGTTTTTAATATTTTTGAAATAAAATCTATATTCTACAGAGTTGCCAGACATCGTTCTTTGTTTTTTTTTATGATGTAAGTTTTAATTTATAAAGAGGAAAATGAGAGCATATCGGAATCCCGCTTTTTAAATCCGATTTTTTAACAATCGTGAAAAAGGTTTTAAGATCCCGTATTCTAATATGTATATTGATTTTTTTTAAATCCGGCCTTTTAAAATCTCTGCTATTTAACATTCTGATCTATTATAATCCCGCTTTTTAAAATACCATTAATCCTGCTTAGCTTAATTTTTACCTATACTGAACATACTCTGTAAAAATGTACAAAATATTTCACATCTCTTGTAATCAAGGTTATAAACACTAATAGTTCCATCTGATTTTTCCGCAAGATCAATTATTCTCAGTATACGAATGCTCAATCTTTTGTAGTAATTTAAATTGCCATTTACATTGACGGCAGACAAATTTCACATTGCATGCGATTTAAACTGATACAATTTAATTATGGTATGTCTCCATGTTGTCGTATTCGTATAGTCGTTGTCATGGCGTGGTAAGCATTTAGGACATGAAGACAGCAAAATCATCATCTACGGTCACACAAAAGTCATATTCCTCTATAATATTGCTGACTTGAAAACTTGAAATAAAAACCAAAACAAAATGTTTGATCAAAAGTCATTGTGTTGTAAAATTTTACAAAACTACTTACAATACTCGTGCATACATATATATATATAAAAAATATTATGAAGTAACCAAAACAACAATAATATTCAAAATAAAATTGTGTAAGAACGTCATCTTTTCATGGCTGAACTGAAACTAAGCTAAGCTGATTGATGTTTGGCCTGGTCTTTCGTCTGTGTAAATACTAAACTTTATGGTAGCAAATTTTATTAGCCGTCCTACTTAACACAATTAGGTATTAATATTTTTGTTTAATCTGTTTTTTTATTGTGTCTCTTAATATCTGCAGTAGAACGCATGAATATTCAATTGGATAGTTGGCAAAGATTTGGCATTAAGGGTAGGGTAGGGTAGGTATAGTGTAAACGAGAAATATTACAAAGGCAGCATATAATAAGCTCTGCCCGGCTCGGCTCCATGTCGGCTCATATGGAGGTTGTTGATATTTTTTTTCTTACCAGCAAAAAAATGCAGATGCTAAATGAAAAGCAAATCCTCGCAGTGCAACAGTCATCATGGTATTGCGCTTATAGCCCCTCTTAGAGCAACTTACAGTTATGTAATTCTTCTCTAGCATATTTTATTGCCTCGATGACGATCATGATGATAGAGCCGGGTGGACAAAGAGTGGTTCTGCCTTGTGTAAATACACATGGCAAAGCGATCGCACTTATATCTCACATATAAGGGGTTAGGACTTTGGAGCTGGCAGATTTATCATGGCTTAGTGTGGCTTGGCAGAAACAGCTTACAGCCAAATTGATTTTAAACGAACAAGATTTTTGTGCTAAGAGACGTTTTTTTTTGTGTAAGAGTTGTTATTTTGCCAAAATTTATGTTTAGGTGTATCTGGCTTACATAGTATATGTGGTGGCTAAGATTATTCGATATCACGTTTAGTTGCAGACTAAGAACTAAGACATATGAAGCTGTATATTATAAGCTGAGCTGTGATTCGACGAAGAGAAGGTATTCGGATTGTATTGATATAAAATTCTAGCATTTTTTTCTCAATTAAATTGATTATATACTAGAGTTAGCTTTTAAGTTTCAATGTGAGCGAGATTTGTCTTGCCTAGGGAAAGAGTTTAAAATGCATAGCTCATAAGAACGTTTTAAATTACATATATAGATTGGCTTAAAAAACGAAAAAAATATTATACCAATTCAATAGCGTTAAGACAATCAAGTTATTTTTATAAGGAAAAATTAAAAATTTTTGTCCATGGTCAGGGCTGGTTTTGATTTTCTAATTTGTAATTTGTATTTAATTACGCTTGTGATTTATATTTTCAAAGCATGTAAGAAATATAGAGTTATTTCTACTCATTTCTTAGCGTTGTCATTACATAGACTTAAATCAAAGAATTAGGATATGATTGTTTATCCTTCAACTAGTGCCATCTTCTATGCTGATCAGTTTTGTTCCTCGACGTGTCGACTTTAATTGTCTACATTTCAACATAGCCAATCGATCAATTATGTCGACAAAGTAGACAATATGTCGACAATGTAAACAATAACTTTGATATCTTAAATCTCACAAAAATAAGTTCAAGCAATAAATTATAATATAACGTGTGATTGCTATTAAGATGTATTGTATTATTTTATTACTTATTAATCTTGCTAACAAAATACATTTTTGCTTATTCATTAAATAAATTAATAATTTCTTATACAAGATAATAGTGTGTAGCATTTAAATTAAATTTAATAGATATAATGTTACGTTTTATAAAATCAAATTTAATTGTCTGGCCGAACTTAAAACAAAGCCTTTGAAGAGCTAAGCTATCTCTGAAAACTAATAATAAATACTCAGCTCTTTACACAGTGTGCAACAAAACTCTGCAAAATACTGCTGAAAACCGTCTTCGGAGGCACATAGGTAATGAAAAATATTATTATAATCTAAATATTGATTTCAAAACTATTTCAAACAAGGACATCTGAATCGGATAATGTCTCAATGCTATTTTTATTATATTTAATATTTAAAGGCCATGTCATTCAACCATTTTATCAGAGCAAAACCAGTAGGGCAAAATTTTAAACATTTAAACCCTACTCTAAATGAGTTTTAAAATGGGAGTCAACTCTTAAAATGAGTTTTAAAATGATCAAAGGGCACTTGCCCAGCCAAGTTCTAGCACTACACCCTATTTACATAAAGTCAGGAACTTCAAACTCTCAGCATTTGGCAAAAATTGTAACTGACTGACTCACTCGCTCACTGACAGATCATCAAAACTATGGAGCACTTCCCGACATCGTAGAATCTTGTAATTTCGGACAACAGTAGGCCGTGTGGTATATACAAAGGAAAAAATCGAAAATTTAAGATTTTCCATTCAGGGGGCGTCGTACCCGCCAATTTTCATAGAATTTATATACATTATTTGGAGCACTTCTGACCGTCATGTAATGATTAAATTTGGTACAGGGGTAGGGCTCAAAGCGAAAGCAAAGGCAACATTTTAAAATTTGGGATTTTACATTCAGGGGCGTGGCAGCCGCCCATTGGCATATAATCGATACCAATTATAAGAGCACACCTGATTGTCGTAGAGTGTAGAAATTTGGTAGAACGGTAAGGCTAGAAGTGAAAGGCAATGTAGAATTTTAAAATTTAAGATTTTTTATTCAGGGGGCGTGGCGTCCGCCCATTTTCATAGAATTAGTATAAATTAGGTAGGGCTCAAAGTGTAGGCAAGTGCAAGATTTTAAAGTTTCAGATTTTAAATTAAGGGGCGTGGCACCCGCCCATTTGCATAGAATTGATATCAACTACTGATTGTCGTAGAATGATGAAAATTGGTAGAACTATAGGATAGCGATAAACACCCATTTTTACAGAATTAATATTAAATATATTAAGAGCACTTCCGATTGGTGCAGGATTATGTTTGTTAAAGCAGTAAGCTTTCAGGTGTATACAAAGAAGAAGTTGACATTATGAAATTTTCATGCGTTTCATCCACCCACTTCTTATCAATTATTCCCGTTTCAATAGACCACTGGTAACTAATGAAAATTGGTAGAGGGGTAGGACTTGTTGTACACACAAAAGGCTTAAATTAAAAACTTACGTTAACTTATGAGGCATTCATTGGGCGTTTATTCCACCCACCTTTCCTGATAAAAATAATCTTTGCAAAAAGCAGTGAAATCACACCAAAAACATAAATGTTAAAAAAGTAGACAAGTTCTTAACATTTGCGTAACTAGTCAGCCGTAGTTAGATCTAAAAGTACGCCAAGTTCTAAATTTATTTATGTCAAATAAGAAATATTTTAAGTAGAGTAATATTGAAAAACCTCAAAATTATCAGAGAAATCTGTTATTTAATGATTAATGACTTTAATTGTGTTCGTTTAGTTGGCAAGTTTTCATTTCAAAATTGAGTAATTAGGTAATAAAAGAAAACTTGCCAAGTAAACGAACACAATTAAAGCCAGTAATCATTAAATAATAGATTTCTCTGTTAATTTTGAGGTTCTTCCATATTACTCTTCTTAAAATATTTAATATTTAACATAAATAAACTTAAAACTTGGCGTACTTTAAGATCTCACTGCTTTTACCGGCTGACTAGTTACGCAAATGTTAAGAACTTGGCTACTTTCTTAACATTTATGTTTTTGGTGTGATTTACTTTAACGTTAAAGAGGTCATATAAATTTAAACAGAGCAAAACACTTCCTTATCTTTCTAAAACTAAACCTTTTCTATCTTTCTAAAACTAAACCTTTTCTAGTTGACGTTTGACATTTAATAAAAAGAAGTAAACAAAAGTGTTTTCTAAAGAAGAAGATTATAATATTTTTCAAGATGTTGAGCTTTTTAGAAAGCCAAAAATATATAAACTTCGAGAAAATCGGTTCGAAGGACCTTGAATTTTACCGACTACCGATACCGATTTGAAAAAAATAATGGTCGATTTTTTATTTAAAAATGAAGGTACGTGAAAGCCGATTGGTTACAGGCAATTCCAATTGGTGAACAATTTGTTTGTTTATCTGAAATTAATTATATATCTATGAAAATCTTTTTCTGAAATTTTAAAAATCTTACATGAGATTATACATATATGTATAAATGTAAATGTTCCATTATGTCAAAATAAGGTGTGTTCAACATAAGTTTGATTAACGTAGCCTAAAGATCTATTTTAATTAGAAGAGTTGTTTACGAGGATTGTTTAAAATTTTGCAACAATATTTTTAGAAAAAATATTGAAATCGGACCAAAAAAAATAAACAACTCCAAATTATGTAAGAAATTTGTCAGTTAACGATTTAATTACTTAACTTGCAAGGCTTACTGAAATTTTTAAATTTTATTACTAAATTACTCAAATTTTAAAAGTTTTATGTGAAACTTGACCAGTAGCAACCCAATGAAGTGATTCAGTGGACCTATCAAATTTTAGTAAGTAGGTTTATCGTAAAAGATTCCTCCCATAATTTAAAGTTTTTCGATAGCTCTAATTTAAATATTTGAAACTTTTATAAACATAGGACTAGGTATATGTTTAGATTTAGATCAAATAATTTTTTCACGACTATCTTCTTCTTACACATGTGTTTTTGTATTATTGAAGAACTTGGATCTTTTTTTTTAACATTTATGTTTTGGGGTTTGATTAATGTTAATAGGAAAAATTATGAATTATAATGGTTTCACGAATTGTCTACATTGTCGAAAAATTTATGTCAACAATTAGGAATTGCCTACATCGAATTGTCTACATTTAGAAATTAATGTAGTCTACATTTTTAGTCTACATGACACAACACTGATGGTGATCACTATCCGAAATCAATGAGTTACCCATCAATATATGGTATTAATTCTTTAGTCTAAGATATTCGTTCAAAGTATTGCAATTGTTATTTACTGTCTGAAGTGTTTCCCAATTGTTCGTCCTTGATCTATCCAATCAACTTGAATCTAGATTGATTAATTAGTTACATATCTGCTTCGAGATACATATTTCAGAAGTCAACCTTTTATCACACAAAGAAACACCTGGGGTAAAAATTTAACAAATCTCTTAATTATTTAACCACATGCGCTTTTAAATATTAACCTATGTAGAAATCTCAAACAAATACATGATTAAAATAACACTATAATTAACATACGAGTGTTCTAAATATTAGTATAGATAATTAAAGCATGTGAAGTTTTTCTTCAATATTGTTGTTTGTAAATATGAAATTTGAACATTTTCTATGATGGAAGTTTAATTTATTTTTTAAGTAAATACCAAAAAATCCAAAATGAATGTTAAGAGTAGAAAAAAATCATTAATTTTTTTTTGAAATTAATAGCAGATTATGCATTTGGAATTAAATACTTTCTGTAAGTGATTTCAAAGTTTAATTTATTCTGATTTTCGTGTAAATTTAAATTTAACAAATTGTCATGTAAACTACACAGGTAAGATTGTTGTAACTACAGTATGCCATGCTAATTTATTCAAATTTGCTTGCATATGCTAGAATACCACTGGGCTTATTTAAAATTGATTAATGTAAATTATGGAGAAATGTATATTTAGTTAAACAGTAAATCAAGTTAATTTATCTAGATGCACATGTTAAGTTAACAGTATTTTTACTTATATGCTTACACTGAAAATCGATTTTTCAACAAAAAATATATTTTTTAATCGAAAATATATATCTTAGAAAATTTGAATAGGTATGTAACATAATTTATATTTTTAAGAAGAATCTACATACAAACAAAATTGTATCAGTGCACCCAATAGTAAGAAAGTTGAAAATATGAAAATTGGTTGTAAAGGAAGTGCCGTTAATAAGAACGCAATATAAAATATTTTATTTTTTAAAAATAGACTGCAATTCTTTGAGCCGTTTTTGAGCAAAACATATTTTCTTAACCGTTTCAAGTTTTGTGTAAGTGTTATCGTTGTTCTTTGTTTTAAGAAAAAAAAGTTTTCTCAAAAAATCAAGATAATGTCAAAAAAGTACTAAATACACAGGTTGGAACAAATCGATTAAGTCGGTTTCGAAATATTTAATTTAAAAAAAAATATTATTTTAGCGTATAAAACTGTTTACACTTTTTTCGAGCTTCTTCATAAAAATTTATTAAAAAAATAAAATGAATCGTTTTCCAGAAAATCGTAAGAAAAAATTTAAAAAAATATTATTTTTTTCAAAAAAATAAAAACCAAAATTTACCGTGTCCCCTCACTAATGCACTGATTTGATTTATAACAATCGTTGGAGCCGAAAAAGTCAAGTTTGATCCAGAAAATCGATATCACAAGTAAAAATGTATTATACTTTTTATTTCAATGGAATTTTGTTAAGTTGATACACACAATATTTCGAAAACGGGTTAACGATTTTTTTTTAAATTATATGTTGAATTTATGTTATTAAATACTGTAACTGTAAGTTAAGTTAACATATTTACCAACATGATTTTTTTTGTAGAAAAAATTAAAGACACTTTTGATAAAAGAAATTAATTAATAAGCCGCTTTAATATTTTCTTTAAAATTTGCTTTGAATAAAATTATATTAGTTGCAGAAATCGGACGAATTTCTATTACTAAGAATCTTGTGCTTACATTTGATTTATTCAAGGTAGTAGTTTAAACTCGATTGTAAGTACTTGCTCTTATATTCGAACATGTTAAGCACAAGATTCTTAGTAGCAACGGCTAAATTTATTTAAAAAGTGGTTTCTTAAATACATTTTTTTCTAAGCAAAATTTGTTTATTTTTTTCTAAAAAAAAATTGGTATGGCAATTGTAAGTATTTAATAATAGTTGTAAACTTAAGAACATAATTTTAAAAAAATATCTTAAATCCGTTTTTATAATATATTGAATTTTCAAGAAAAAACTGATTTTTTTTTCAAAAAATCAAAGGAAAAATATCTTTCGAAAATGTTGGTATGATTTAGAATTTGAATGACTTCTTGTATAAAAAAAAACTTGACCAAAATCCTTTAAGCCGTTCAACAGATAGGCGAGAGTAAAAAAAAAGTTTATATGACAGATACCGTTATTAACATTTCAATAAAAAAAATCTATTGAAGAAAATGTAGACTTTGCCTCTCATTTTTGCATTCATTTTTTTTATCAAAATCGATAGAGCCGTTTTCGATGTAATTGATATTTACCTACCATTTTTGTCCTTAGAAATTTGTATAGTATTTACCGTTACTTTTGGAGCTAACAAAAGAATTGGAAAAAAATAGAGCCAATCACCTAAGACGCCTTATAGTACCAAGTTCGAAGCAAATCGCTTCATCTGTTCATGTTGAAGATCGACCTACAGACGGATAGACAGACAGATGGAATTGTAAGGACCCACTTTGTTGGTGTTCTCTATCATCGTGATGACGAGTTTGAGTAAAACCTCATGTTCGATATTTTTTTTTAAATGCGAAACTTGCCCTATAGTTCTTATGAATATCGGAAGTAAAAAAGGTATCTTCTATAGTATTACAAAATAAACTTGTGTTGATTTAATAGAAAGTTAACTATTTAGTTTAATTTTACATGATGTATTCCCTTGCAAAATTGTAAGATCTTTCTAACGAATTGGGCTATGACCTAGAGATCCAAACACCTGCTGTCCATAGTTCTTCTAAAATAATTAGGCTACGTAAGTTATCTTAGTTAAGTTTTAAAATTGACTCATTTTATTCGAAACCATTTTTTGTCTACGTACATAACCATTTCATCCATTTAAACGTGCGAGGTTGGTAATAAATATATGTAATGTAAATAGGTCAAGTTTTCGCATCGTAAGAAATTGACCTGCAAAATCTTGAAGGAGTTTTAACTGATTCCCTAGATGAAAAATTGATTGGATTGAGCTCTCAAAATATACCTATACCTATACCTATAATACAGATGGTTTTGATTTGGTTTCCATTTAAGAAAAAATCAGTCTCAAAAAATCAATCTAATTTTGGGTAGTATTTTATTACCGAAAACATGACTTTTTTTTATTTTCTTGTTAGTTTCGATTTAGACCAAGAGTTTTATACATGAAATTCTCAAAAATTAAAATAATTATTCACATCAGAACTTTTAAACATTTTCATCAAAACATTTTAATTTTTTTTAGTAAAATCTTTTAAAAGATTTTGTTTTTTTATTTAATTATTTTCAAGACGAAATTATAAAAAAAAAATCTAGCTGGCTTTGCATAAGTTTATTTAAATAACCATAAGACATATTTTAGCTTTATCTACTATAGGAATTTAAAAACCGAGTTGTAGACTATCATTTGTTTTTTTCTGAATTCGTTCTTATACAAAAAAAAACACAACTTTAGTTACCAGCAATCACATGCGACCCATTAGTGCGTTTTACTTCGAGTGCGCTGGAAAGGATATCAACGGTTTCATTTTATACAATTTTTGGTCTGCCAACATTTTTGTTTGTATAATTAAAATATAATATTTCCATTTCCCACAAAATTACTAATTTTTATAGGTAATTCTAATAAAATGGAAATTTAACTTGTATTCACATTTTTTTTTTTTTTCATTTTTCATCGATTTAAAGTTTCATCGTGCATAAGAAAAACAGAAGTAAATAAATCGTGTAAACATTTTTAAGCCCAAAAAGTTAAAAATGAAACCAAAACAAATTATCAATTTCCCATTATATACCTACACACTTCGTTTAATTATGCGGACGTTTCGATTATTATTATATTGTGCTGTCTTAAACATTTTACTTGAACGTTGTTGAACTTCAATTACACTAAAAACAATGGAGGAAAAAAAAATAATAAAAACTCGGCAATTCTTCGGCGATTTTTTTTTTTTTTATTTTAAAATGATTTTCCTTTGAATATATGTATTCAACTGGTTTGTTCGTGCATTTTTTGCATATTCATTTAGTTCAGCTCATTTTTATTCGATAAATGAAGCGATAAGTCATATACAACTAATTATTACTCGGACATTTAAACAATCGAAACTATTGTTTTCCCGTTGTTATTCTGTATAAGCACGTACAAGATTATCTCAAGGATAATAATATTGCCTAACAATAATATGTTGTCCTTTGCTTTTTGTAATTAATCGCATTTCCTGACATAATGACTCTAACAATCAAAGAGGAAATAGCGCGGCGGCATTCGTATATGCGTCGCATTACAGTGCCGCGAAAAAAAAATGTAGCACCCTGTGGATGCAAAGTGCATCATTGCCGTTATTGTGAATACATTGAGATGTTTTCGATTGTCCGAAGCTTGGAAAATGCAGGTGGGTGTTTTTGGAGAGTTTTTTTTTTTTTTGTTTTTGTGAAAGTTTTCCAAACCCCCCGGCCGGCCGGTCTGTTGACCTAGACCGAAATTGTTTTGAAAGATTACAAAATTAAGAGTGTATCTTTTTTTTTGTAAATCTTTGAGCACGTGTCAATGAACACCAAAAAATTAAAAATACCAAAAAAAAAAAAGGTGAATGAATAATCACTTAAAAAGACGTGTGCGGTCACAACAATAACTGTGGATGTGAGTTTACATACATATATTTGTGGTTTACCAGAGGCTCAAACTTGCCGTCGCTTAATATTATTAATCTATAGTTGTCTTTTCCGGACACTTGAACTAATTGCATCGAAAGGAAACCCTTTATGCTTTCAAGTGTCAAATGAAAACAGTTTTAAATTTAAAATCCTTTCTACAGTAAGCGCAGTAATTTGAGTAATGAATAATTAAACTAAAAAATTCAAGACAGTAAACTGACAAGTGGTGTTAAAATTGATATAGGATGATGCAGTTCAAGGTTGTGACAGTGAGTTTTGAAATTTAATTCAATAAGGAATTGTGACAAGGAGACTTACAGCACTGCATCATAAAGCGTGTGAAACTTGAAGGTCTTGAGGTGTAAAAAAATAATGACAGTCATAATTTATGTGCTGGATTTAGATTGTTTAAAACTTATATGATGATTTTCTTACATATAAACTTAAATTTCCGTAATAAATCAAAAATTTTACATTAAAAAAAAAACTCAATATCAACAAAAAAGAAAAAAATGCTGGTAGCTATTTCTTGAACCTTTTTTTTCTTTATTTTGAATTGAAGATGTCAGCAAAAGTTATTAAAAGTTAATTCGATTTAAAGAGAACAGTGGTATGCATTTGAATTATGGCGATTTCCGTTTGCAAATTATACGTCATCGTAATATTTTGCTGCGTGCAAAATTGAATACAACTTACCTTGTTAAATCGATTTTTTTCATTTGCTATTAGTTGCTAAATTAAGAGTTCTTGGAGATTATGTTTGCATTTGTTTTTTTCTGTTTAATGAATTTGATTGGCATTTCATCAGACACATTTTAATCAATAAATTTAAATTAAATTTAGAAAATTCCACAAAAAATCCAAATTATAAATGTGTTCAAATTTCTTGAGAAAATTAATTTCAGTAAATATATGTACATATATGTATGTATGTAATTATTCAATTTTATATAGCGATGTCGTTTGTGGTTGGATGTTCGGAGTTACTGAAGAAGGTGTGTCAACGAAGCAGAACGATGAAACATAAAATAGAGTTCATTCTTGTTATTCGAGTATAGTAGATTTTCTGTATGGATTTTCGAACCAACATTTTATATTCAAATTAATCGAAAATTTTAACTAGCGTATAATTTTTTTGTTTTAGAAAATTTTGATGGTTGGATGTAGAATAACGTTGATTTTGTTCATAAAACTCCCTAGTCTCAAATAGAGATTCTATCTGCACGTTGAAAATTGGGGTTTTCTCTACATATTTAATTTCTCATTTTAGTAGTTGAATGTCAAGTGCTGGCTAACTGACAGTTATGAAAAATTTCATTGATATATTTCACACAGATGACAAATGACAGTGCGGGCGTTTACTCATTTATTCTCGGATACGAAGCAATCGTAGTATTTCTGTGGACGAATCATATAGGTTAGCTGAAAGCTGTCAAAAAATCAAAGCAAAACGCATACCATTGAATTTTGCAGTCAGCTGGTTCTATACATTTGTTCTCGGATAGCTAGTTATTCCAGATGTTTTGGGATAACTGAAGATAGCTTTCATGAGAGCAGCTGTTTATTCATCAGATGTGGTTTGCACGCATTACAACAACAGAAAGTTATTGCAGATTGCTGAGAATAATTGAGTGAACGTCCCCAGTCTCAACTTTGGATTTTATATTTTTGATTACATTTATTCATTCTGTTGTTTTAAAAAATTGCAAACCTATTTATTATCGCAATAAAAGTGACAAAGGTTAATTTAAAAAAAAATTGGTCCGATACTACCAATCACTACAAATAAAGACAAAACTTGGAAGAAGAATGCATTCAATGTTGTAACGCTAACCGGGCCGGCAGTTGTAAATGTGATTAGTTTCCCAGCACATTTTGTTCACAATTCTGAATTAATTTTTGTGAATTTATCAAAAGGGCATTTCCATATACTATTCGTCAAACGTATTTTCTTATTTCTGGAAAAGAAAAAACTAAGAAAGATACCTTAATTTGTTTTCAGTATTTGACTTTGAATCGACAAGACCACTCAATATTCAAAAACAGTAAGACAGTGGCACTTGATTAAATAAATAAATAAATTTATAAATTTTTGAGAAAGATCAATCTGTAAAAAGCCATTTTTAAAGTGAAAACGTCTTTAGCAGCGTTGTGCACTTTTTTGGGATAAGTACAAAAATTTAAACTCGCGTCAAGAAACGTGGCTTGATCGAAAATTCGTGTATATAAAAGAGAGTATTTTCTTTATTTATTCTGGATAAGGAATAGAATGGATGGAAAAGACGAAATGTTTATCAGAATATCTAGAATGGAAATAAAGAAACAAAAATACTATCCGGAATAGAAAAGAAAAGATGACATCAATCCGCTGTTTGAAAGTGATGTGATTTACTATGGGAAATAGTAAAAATTAAATAACTATTAGTGATTTTTTAATAAATGAAAACTCAAATTTAACTTAAATTTGATTTCGTTTAACGATGTCAAATTATAGCAATCTTAGCACAACGAAATACAAAACTACTATTGATGGGATCTTTATGAGACATTTAAATAGATTCGAATAAAAATTATGCGTTCCTTACTTCAGCTACCATAAACCTATTGTATAAGTTTTAGAGATTGGCGATGATGGTTCTGGTAATGGTGATGGTGAAAGAGAGACTCGTGAAATTATGGATGGAAGTTTATTTTTCTGAGATAAACTTATTAATGTAAAATAATTGTAATAGTTCTGAAGTGTTAAATTTTTAATATAATATAAATTGTCATGATTGTGTACGATAGCGGAATAAATGAATATTGTATTTTACCACATTAAAGATAGTACTTTTATACTGATAATTAAAGCAATTGGTGCAAAATTATTCCCGAACCATTCCAAAATATTAAAAATGCACAACATTAATGTTCAAGTTTTCACTTCTGTCGGCACTCCCGGAATGCAACCCGTTGTTTTTTTTTGTTTGTTAATTTTTGCTTTGATATTATATTTTTCAAAAATTAATCAGTGAAAGGTAAAATGTACGACTGGATCATAGGAATGTGCTCTTCTAGCAAACTACTTTAATGTAACTAAATAAGTAGGCTACTAGGTAGGTAGTCAAGCTCTGTAGGTTAAAGCGGATGTTAGGTAAGATTACCTTGGTTCTTAGTATAATGAATTGTCGAATGGTTGATTCAAGAAATAGTTACATAGGTTCTTACAAATGTGTTTAAATCTGGATTTTCATTCTGTTGATTAGGAAGGTAATATCTACATGCATAGATGGAACCTAGGTATGTCAATATGTGTATACAATCTGCTGAAAAATTGCGTAAAAATGAATTATAATTAGGTATATGATACACATAATATATATTTTCAGATTGCTTATAGTTGTTATTCTATATGTATAGGTTGAGGGAAAAAGATACCTACTATTTCAATTCTTAATCAAATATGAATATATCAAACAAAAATTTCAAACATCGTTGGAGCGGTTTTTTTAAAAAAATGTTTTTGAATGTATAAAATTTTAAAAACATTTTTAGGAAAAAAATTGAAACGTCAATTGAAAACAATAATTATTAGGTAATATATAATTTCATTTTCAAAAGAAAATTCAAAAGTCGATTTAAGAAAAAAGTATTTATTTTTTAAGCATAGAAAAAAAGCCTTTTCTTTTGATAATTGAAATATGCAATATTATTTATACTACTTGGAGTGAGTATTTGCATACAAAAATTATTATAATCGGTTAATCCAATAATGAGAAAGCTGAAAATATGAACAATAATTCTATGGGAAGTACCGTTACTAAAACGAAAAATAAAATATTTTTTACTTAAAATTGGACTGCACTTATTTAAGTCAACACATATTTTTTTGTCAATTTTTTTGTTCTTTGAGAACAAACATTGGTTTTGACAGTTTTTAAAGCTTTTGCATGAGAGGTACCTTTTATTTTAATTTCAGTATTGAAGACAATGTCATAGAAGTACTAAATACAAATTTTCGTATTCTTTTTTAAATTCAAAAAAAAATTGGACTGTTTAAATTTTTTTGAAGAAAAATTACAAAAATACAAAAAAAAATAAACTGTTTTCCAGAAATGTTATTTCATTATTTTATCTTCCCATATACAGGTATAGGGCAAGTTTTGCATTTGGAAGAAAAACCAACTCGAAATTTTAATCAAAGTTGACATTACGATGATAGAGAACACCAAAAAAGTGGGTCCTGCAATTCCGTCCGTCTAGCTGTCTGTCTTTAGAACGATCTACAGCCTTAACGGCTAAACCGATTTTGTTCAAACTTTGTACTTAGGCGTTTTAGGTGATTGTCCAAAATAGATTTTTGAATCGTTGTCTAAGACCCAAAAATAACGGTACTTACCATACACATTTTTCTACCATCTTAATTATCTCGAAAACGGCTTTAACGATTTTGATAAAAAAAAGTATATATATACTACTTTAGGTATGGTCTACATTTTGGTCAAACATTTTTTTTTACATATTTTGTTATTAACGGTACCTGTCATACAGCCATATTCTTGACTTTCTCAAAAACGGCTAAGAAAATTTCGTTCAAAATTTTTATACGGAAGGCCCTTCTCATTCGAATTCTTAATAATACTGCATTTAAAAAATTTAGAAAAATAGTTTTGTTTTTAATTTAAAAATAAAAATATTTTTTTTTTTTTGGAAAATTCAATATTTCGAAAACGGGTCGACGATTTTTCTTGAAATTTTATTTTTAAATTTATATTATTAAACATTTAAAATTTTCATACTAACTTTTTTTTTTAGAATTATTTAATATAAGTGAAAAATCACTTTTAAAATATGTCTAGCCGTGTCTCTTAAGAAATCTTAGTTGCCTTTTAGTTGAATTATCAATACCAATGCAAAATAATTTATGATTATTAAAATTTATAAAATTCAAATATTTATATCTAAATTGTTTCATAGAATATAATTCTTATGATTAAACAATATAATTATACTAGACAAATCCTAAGTCGGTAAAATAACCTTAATTTTAAGATTCTTGTAAATAAAAAAAAATCCTCAATGGGTTTTAACTTATTTTCGTCTTTTTTGATAGAAGGGCAATTTTTTGCTTTTATTATACAATTCTTTCGAGAACAAACCGATTTTTTAAATATTATTTCATTATATAAATGAAATGTATTTCTATATATTTATTGTTTTCTTTTTCTTTACAGATAGACTTGCTGTGATAATTATTGGAATAGTTACATTAATATTAGGTATAGTTTTATCGACAATACCATGGTTAGATTATTTTATATTAAAGGTAAGTTTCAAGTTTTTTTTGTATTTCCATTATTAAAAGCATCTACCACAAAGTGCTTACATACCTAAGTTATTAATTTATGAAGTGATAACATTTTTTTTAGCTTTTTTTACGTATGACACAGCTTCAATAAAATAAATTATTCATGCAACAGGCAACTTTTCTTATTGGCATGTTAAATAATAAAACATTTATTTATTTTCAGAATTTGCGATTATGGAATGATACATTAAGTTTTCATTATTGGCAGCGGCCGGGAGTAGTGCGATTAACAAGAGTTTACATATATAATGTAACCAATCCGAATGGCTTTTTAAATGGTGAGAAGCCGAGACTTCAAGAAGTCGGACCATTTGTTTACAGGTAAGTCAATGTTTTGAGGAAGGGTTTCTAGAGTATGTTATGCACATTTCTGCCCTTCATCTATCTTCTTAATGACATTATTTTGACAGATATTTGAATTTTGACAATAATAAGACTACCTACTGTAGGTTTTTGATATTTTAAGTGCCGTTTGTGGATACAGAAATTAAGCATTTAAGGTCAACAGAATCAATTGCGTGACAGTTTCCGGAGTGGTTGAGCATACATACATTTTTATGATTCATTATAGTAAACAAAGACTAAATTTAAATTACGATTCTAAACTATAAAATTACCTGTTAAAAAATTTGATGTTGAATAATTGAAGAATGAAATTGATGGGTTAAATTGAAGGAATAATTTTGCATTTTTTCCAATGCAGTTATTTCAAGAACGCATATACGCTATATCGTAATGTGTCTTCTTATAGTGCAAAAGCCGGCAACATATTCTGAGAGTAGAAGTAAAGCAAAAATAGGTACAAAACCACTTAGGTTAATTTTCCAAATATTGGAATTTTGTATCAACTCCTGTATTCTTAAAAACGAAAATCAAATTAATAACACATTACCCTTTCCTTCAGTATAATAGACATTTTCCTAAAAAAAATTGTATATGTGGCCTGAAGTTTCTTCTATATTGGAATAAATTGAAGACCAAAAACGTCTAATCAGCAGAGTTGGGAAATAATGATTACTTTTTGTAATTTATTTCAACTTTCATTTCAATTAAAAGTAATTAGTTTTAGAAAGTTTTCCATTACAATTACACTTAATTGTAATTGAAAAAAAACATATACTTCCATTACTTGTAATTGTAATTGAAAAAATTCAATTACAAGTTACATGTAATTGAAAATAGTAATGGGTTTTTGCAAGTTCTTGAAGGATAACACTGTGTTAATTACATTTAAGGTAATTAATTTCATTGAATGTAATTCATTACAAGTTTTTATTGATTAATAGGTATACTGAAAGTAAATAAAAGGTATTTTAAGTAAAAAACTAAACTAATATTCGATTCAGAGTTGATTTTAACGGCCTTTTATCCACAAAAATTTGGCGTTTTATCCTGGTGGTCCCCAATTGAAAAGCGCGAAGTCTTCTTCTTGGCTGTTTTATTTCTGTGGTATATATAGAATTTTTGTTAAAAAAAACCTACATAAAAAACTGTATTCATTTTCAACTTCTTTATAAAAATGGAAACTAAACTATTGGCAAAAGAGTTGGTTAGCCTTCAACATTACTAACATTTCAAAGTTAGCGTCGTTGAGGTTTTGTCGTCGAGGAGTAGCAACAATTCCTGCAAAGGAAAAAAGCCTCTCAACGGGTGCCGAAGATGTCAACGGAGTATTTGACCTTTCAAACACTTTTGACACCAGTGGGTATTTTCTCAAGTTGTTGAGAGATGTGTCTCCATCTGTAAAATAGTTCTCAAACTCTAAATCTGATGCACTAACAGGTTTACTAATGATGTCAGAAGAGTCTGAAATGGTTAAGGCAGTTTATGATTTTTCCTGACAACAATTATTTTACAATATATACTTATTGACTCGTCGCCATAATCAAAAATATTTATGGTTGAAATTGTTACTGGTGGTTTTTCCAATTTTTTTAAATCCAACGTTGTTTTGTGTTTCTGACAGTACATTTCAATTATTTGCAAAATATCTGCTCTTGTTTTACCAGACATTGGAGACAAAACCTTAAGCCAATTTAGTTTGACTGTAGGGTGGGAAACGGCAGCAATAACAGCCTCGTGTGCCTTTTCAGATAGTTCAAAAAAGGGTTTGAAGCGGTCGAAAAGGCTCTGTTGCATTTTTATTAAAATATCGTTTAAAAATAGCAAGTCGTTGGCGTTGATGATTCTGTCAGTTTTGACTTTTAGAGTTGCTAAAGATGGAATTAGCATACCAAAGTAAATTCCTTTTTGGCCTTGCAAAAAATCCAAAATATGAGCAAATGGTTTCATGATCTTGCAATATTCTTTTAAATATGCTTTGTCAGAAACTGAAAACAATTCGCAATTCAGCTCTATGCAAAGCTCATTTAGTTGATCTTCCACTTCCAAGATTTGGGCTATTGAGTCATACAAAGAATTCCAGCGGGTAACCACTGGACTTTTGAGTGACATTTTTAAAAGATTTTTTATTATTTCAGACGACTTTGGTCGGTTGGTTTTCTTCCATAACTGGTTGCACTTAGAAATCGCCTTCATAAACATAAATTAAGTTGGATGAACATAAAAAAAATATTTAATTTACCTGTAAATGAATGTTAAAAATTTCTAATTTTGTTTTCAAAGCTGAGATGAAATCATTTGTTGTTATTAAATTTAACGTGTGACTTGCACAACGGAAATGTTTTGACAAAATGAGGTTATTTGCGATTCCATTAATATCAACAAAATCTATATTTTCGTTATAATTTTCTGCAACATTATCAGGAAGGTCCTCATTGTCTGAACTTGTGTCCGTTTCATGGCCTGGATTACATATTTCGATGTTATTTGAAATATCTCTTAATGTTTCAGTGTCTACACCATATTCTCGAAATGCTTTGACGAAGTTAGATCCATTGTCGGTGATGGTTAAGATATTATTAGAAGGATTCAAATCAAATTCTCTGTTTATAGATGTTATCATTTCTGCAATACGATCACATGTATGTGAACCCGTGAAACGTTTACAGGCTAAAGCAGCTGATCTGCGTTGGTAATTGTTATTTGTATCCAACCAGTGGCAAGTATAGCCAAAAAAACTTTTATGCTTATTTGACCAAATATCAGCAGCAGTACAAAAATATTTAGTGTCTCTCATTTCTTTTTTGATCATTTCCTTAATAAACCCATACCTATTTTTTAATTTTTGTATTGTTATTTTTCTATTTGGTACTTTTAAATTAATTCTTTTGTGGAACAACTTTTTGAAAAATTGATTTTCTACAATAGTAATTGGAGATGCCGTTTGAACAATGAAATCCACTATGTCATTATTAAAATGTTCCTGTTTTGTTACGTTTTTTCGACTTTCAAGTTCCTCTTTTTTTGTTTTCAAATATGTTTCATACTCATTGTGATGCTTTCTTTTTAAATGGGTTATCAAGTTGGAAGTTACTCCTGGATGAAACTTAATAACAACTGTTTTCTCTTTGCAAATTCGGCATTTACCATAAGCACATGGATCAGAAGATGTTGATGTTCCATCACTTCCGTTCTAAACAGAATTTTGTAATTTTATTTTTCTGTTAATTTATCGTTTATTATATTTAGTACTATTAAACATGCTAAGCACAAATATTACTGTTTATTTGTTGGTTGCGGTGATATGCAAAAAACATAGTAAATGATTGACCTTTGTATACCAGACAATATATTTTCAATAAATTAAGTTCAATACCGATTTGATTCTAATCAAGACAAATATAATAATACATAATATTGATAATATTAAAAAATGCTCATACGCCATAGTGAACATTTCTTAAAAAATGTCTTCAATATCTCGTTAATATTTATTTATTTTACAAAAAACAGCCCTACAATCTACATTTTATATAATGTCATTCTTTTAACTATTTAAGTGTAATTATATACTACTAACTCGGCTCTTTGTTGACAACCGGCTGGAATCAAGCAACTTAAAATTAAAACTGTCCCCATGGTTGTTTCATTGCAATGGTCATTATCACAGCCGCAATTAAAAAGTTTTATATTTTTGAAAAATATGAGTATGTAGTTCATATTTTTTTTTTGTTATGCAATATGAAATCGAATATATGTATGTACGATAAAAAATACTTGTGAAACATGATTCAATTCGCTATTCATGTTAAAATGTACTGATTTTGAAATATTCTATATAGGTAATTAGAATTAAATAAACACTATTTTACATTTTGGTTTCAATCGCATCACAACACAATTTCTCTGCTTAACGTATACGCATTGACAATATCAACAAATTTTCTGAAGATTATATTCCATTTACTTATAAATGCATTTATGCTGAAAATTAAGTATTTGGACTATAACACTTACTTTTTTTCAAATGAATTTTTAGGTAAAAACTTTATTTTATTACTTAATTTTTTCAAAGTTAAAAAAAAATAAAAACAACTTGAAATTACATACTTTTTCTTAGGATAATTTTAACTTTTTGAATTAAGTATATACTTAAGTTATTTGCCTGTAAGTTTGAACTTAATTTTATGCATACAAAAAGAAGTAAATACTATAAATTTAACCTGTTACTAAAAGTTATAGTTTTTACTTTATCCTTATACTTCTAGTAATTACTTGTGTTTTATGCATATCATACACTGTCATGTTAATTTGACTAAAAAATTGTATTAGGGCTTAACGATTTACATTTTAAAAGAAACAGCAAATATTGACATTTTAAAAGCAAAAACAACAAGTCAGGGCTTACATAGCTAAACGCTGAACATTTTTGGGGATTGCAAAAAACAAGTCTCATTTATCTACATAATTTAAAAATTTAAATAAAAGACTCGAAGTTTCAAAGCCCCGGTTTCAGAATAACTGAAATTCATTTATTTATTTATCGACAAAACTAAAAAACAGTTTTTATTTTCAAGATACTGAATAAAAAATAAAATAAAAAAAAGGAACAAAACAGTTACAATTTCATTTAAACAGAGTGAACTTAAAATGACAAATTTGCACTAACAACCAGGAATGAACACCCTGAGGACAATACAGTCAACCGACCTTTTAAAATTTAATTTTTTTGTCTTGTCATGTAAATTTTATATAAAATTAATTAAACTTAAGTCACTGTATACAGTTAGGCCCCTATGAGCCAACGAATGTAAATTTTCATGCATAGTATATGTAGTATCTTATTAGTTGTAAACCAAATTTTAAATAGTATGTTCAATAAAATAAAATTGAAATTGAAATTGACAAATTTAAAATTATAAAACGAAAAATAAGAAATAAAAAATAAAAAATAAAACAACGTTCTCAAAAAAAATTTAAATATTAGAAAGATTTAAATGTAAATTATGCATATCCACTATCACATACATATGTTACTTACGTGTCTTTCAAAATATTCATTAAAAAGAACTTCTTCAGCATATTTCCTCATCTTTGGGGGTAATTCTGGAGAAGAATCTTCATTCGATTTTCTTTTGTTAGACTTTGCTTCACTTTCTGTACCACTCATCTTAACTACACAAAATATTTACTATAAAGAATTAAAGACCAACAACCTTACACTAGTCACAGGTTCCTCTTTCAGTCGCAGCTGGCAGGTGGTTATGTTTTGAGTAGTTACAAAAACAAAATAGAATTCATGCACAATCTTAAGAACTGTTATAATCGGATTATACATATTACTTGTTTATCAATTGAACAGCGTGGTGATTCCCTGCCTCCCTGGGAACCCGCGGAAATTTCCACGCGCCAAATTTTATTTTGCATGTGCACATATGATAAATACTTACGTCCGCAGATATATTAAGAAAGTCTGGGGTGGAATCGCGTAAGGTGATAGTTTATTATCAATTCGTTGATTGTCGTTTTGACTACAGCTGTCTCTATCATATCAAAAAAGAAATACATATAGAGAGAGCGATTGTAGAAACGACAATCAACAAATTGATAATCAACTATCACCTTATGCGATTCCACCCCTGGTGTGTTTTGTCAAGCAATTTTAATGCTCTTTACTCTGCACAACCAGGTCAGACTTGGTATTTAGCGAGATACTAAGAGTAAGAGTAAGTTTTCTCATTTTTTGTAGTATTAATATTATTGTTTTCAAACGAAATGTAAATTTAAAAACTTGATAAAAACGAATAAAATATATGTCTATTAATTATGAATTGAAAACAAATATTTGTATAATATTGCGTAAAATGTAATTGACAAAAAAATACTTCAATTACATTTTTGTGTAATGATTACTGTAAAATGAACAATTACTTCTTTTTTTTATGATTACTTGTGTTTTCAATTACATTAATGTAATTGAATTACTTGTAATTTACGATTTTCAATTACATGTAATTAGTAAATTGAAATTCTTCAATTACATTTAAAAGTAATTGAAAAAATGTTTGGAAGTTTCAATTACAAGTAATTGTAATTGAAATTTTCTTACATCATTTTTTCCCAACTCTGCTAATCAGAGCCGAAAAATCTATTGGCAACCCCAAGAAATGATAAAAAAGTAGGCGTAGAAGTGGGCGTGTAAGTGGACATGTGGGAAGTGGAATTAGTAAAGTTTTTCCTTTTTTTTTTTGTTTATTTAAATAAACTGTGAAAATGTCTTTAATTTTTGAATGAATTTCGTTGGAGTCGTTATCGAGATTAGATAAGTGGGTTTGGCAGCGAGAGGATCTTATAATATATACATATATATAATCTCCAATTTTGTTTTTGTCACCAATTTTGTTTTTATTGGCAATAGATGATGTACTGACTGCCACAGTTGGTACAAACGAGAGAAATGGCATTCAATGGAGTCCATTCGAAAAACTTAGTCATTTGGACTACGCTGACGATATATGTTTCATGTCAAACAGTGTAGGCAACTTGGACCAAATGTGCCAATTGCTGCAAGCGAACGGCGAGATGGGTGGCTTAAATATAAACGCCAAAAAGACAAAAATGCTGCAGACCGGTCGCAACTCTCAACAGTAGATTATTCTGAGACAGGAAACTATTGAGAAGGTTTTGCAGTTCAACTACCTAGGCAGTATTTTATCAATTGATGGTGGAACGGAATCTGATGTTGTCAGCAGGATAAACAAAGCTCGTAGTGCTTTTGGACTGCTTTCTCCCATGTGGAACTCCAGCATAATAACGCTACGCAAAAAACTAAAACTCTTCGAGTCCAACGTGAAATCCATCCTCCTTTACGCCTGTGAAACCTGGAAATGCTCCGCCGACATCTCGAGCAGGCTACAGGCTTTTATCAATCGCTGTCTTCGATACATTCTCAAGATTCGATAGACACAAATCATAAGAAATGTTGACTTGTGGGATTGGAATCACCAGAGAATGGTAGATCTTGACATTAGACAACGAAAATGGCAATGGATTGGCCATATTCTGAGGAAACCAAACGAGAACATAGCAAAGCAGTCCTTCGGGTGGAATCCTCAGGGTGTAAGGAGAGTTGGTAGACCAAAAACAACATGGAGTGCAACTGTACTTAATGAAGCTCAGTCCTTTAACTTTCATTCGTGGGCTCAGCTAAGGCACCATGCCGTGAACCGAGATAGATGGAGGGAATCTGTTGCTGCCCTATGCTCCAGGAGGAGTTAAAGTGTTGCTGCGAAGGCTGCAGTTACCGGAACACATATTATTATATATAATCTTATCTTTCAAAATTTTGTTCATGGCCTAATTTTTGTTGTTCATACAAGCAATGAAAACTTCATTAAAATCATCTGAGTTGTATGTGAAAAACTAAGCAATAAGTAGGATGAGCATCAGTGGGCGCATCTCAAAACATTTTGTTGAATTTTTTTTTTGTTAATAAAAACAAGTTCAGAAATTTGCATTGAAATCGTCACAGTCGTTGCTGAGAAACCAACAAATGATATGTAGGCGACAGGCGTAGAGATGGACGGTTTTTATTAAAAGATTTGTTTCAATTTTATGTGTGCAAGCTTAGCGTATTGAAAGTAATCAGATGTTACTGAACAAATTAAATTATCTAGATTTTTGACAGAGGTAGCAAAATCAGAATTGTTCACATTTTGTTCTATAAATTTGTTTGTTTCAAGTTCTTAGTAAAGAAAGTAATAATTCGTAATAAATTTACACTTGTCAGGACATAATTTCACTAAGTTCAGCATAATCACGTACCTTCTGATAGGTACTTAGTAAAATGTGTTAAAGAAGCTAAAATCAAACAGGAATACTGTAGACTCTCTGACGTCACAACAGCATTTATTTTCATTCTGTCACCACACCGTCAATTCAAAAAATTCATGTTAACGCACGTGTAAGCGTTCTTGTCATCAAATGTACAACACTTTTCGTTGACAATCACAAGACCCGGCACAATAAGGATTAGATTTTAACGTAATTTTTAGCTTAGAGACCGATTATGGTGACCTTGTCATTCTACAGCTTAAATTCTGATATTAAACATCACATAAAAGTATAATGTTATTATTTTTGTGACAAAATTATTGTTAAAGTAGGAAGATCGCTTTTATTACTTTCAAAATATTGTTTTTACGTCAAGTACTAATACAATGAATTAACTATTTAATTAATTTCCCTAAAAAAATGGTCTGAAACAAATGTATTTGTAATTATACCGAGCTTGATTTTATTATCAACACATAAAGTGTTGTGTATCAAAAACAATACAAATATGAAGAGTCCCTGATTCATTACGAATAAATTTTCGTCATGAATGTATCTTTTTTAATTTCTAATGCAACAGTAAATAAAAATACCATTGATCCCATTGTTTATTACACTCTATCTCCCACCGCATCGGCAATCTTTTAAACTACCCAAAAACAGCCATAAACACTAAGGAAGTAATTAAACTAAACGCTCCTCCATCAAATTTCATAACACTCGAAAGCCATTTAGGCGTAGCCTACACTGGCTGAACACTGAACTAAAAAGGTCAAAATCCGATGCTTCTCCTTAATGTATATTTCAATTGTTGAAGTAAACTTGGGTGCGCACATCTAGCTCTAGCGCATGCGCTTGCGTGTGTCTAACTTTCTTGACAGCTGACACAGTGACACCTGCCATAGAGTAGGTACATTTTTGCTTCCATCTCCATAAAATGTTAATTATATGTTTATGTTATGGAACAAAATGTCGTGCCTCATACCTGCAACAAATAAATCAAAGGGAAACACACCAATATATAATATTCATTTGATCTTGACATTCAACATGCACTCAAGAGGTTTATGACACTTTCAACATAAATTTCCCATTATGTGTCATGTGCGCCGCGAAGCGGCGGTGAAGTAAAAATACGTTTTGGAATGCAATGCTACCAGCCAGGTTAAGAGTTCAAGTTTTTTGATCGTCGAATGATCATTGGAAGGTGATCTTAACCATAAATAACTGAGCATTGTCATTTCCAATGAACGCATAATGGATAAAAAGTAACAGCATCTAAATAATCATTCATCGAACGAATGAACATTGAAGTATATTGATAAATCCTAAGTTTGACACTTAGTGTCAGTTGTTAGACTGTTAAATATTAATATATATCTTTTTTCATCATTAGGGAAGACATGGAAAAAGTAAATGTCAACTTTCATGACAATTTTACAGTATCGTATCAACATAAGAAAATATTACAATTTGTTCCTGAACTGAGTATTGATAAAAATACAAGAATTATCACACCAAACATTCCTCTATTGGTAAGTTTTTTTAAAAATATTTTTGACATTTCAAGAAATGACAGATCTGTCATTGAATTTTTTTAATTGTGAGTTATTTCTATTCTATTTACAATAGACGCTTACAAGTTTGAGTCCGAAACTAGGATATTTTCTCTCAAAAACAATTTCGATGGTACTTACAGCTGCTAAGTTTGAACCTTTCATAAGTGTGACAGCTGATCAACTAGTTTTTGGATACGATGATGCACTGGTTAGTTTGGCGCATAGATTCTATCCGAGACATATGCGTCCAATGGCAAGAATGGGACTTCTCATTGGAGTGAGTTAATAAATTGTATTTGCTTTAATTTTGAATGTTCATAAGCAGTAACCTTATTTACTGTCTGAACACAATGGAGATGAACCTTCAGCTTTTAACTTTGGCATGCAGCTTTTTTTGACGTTTCACAATGAAATAAGTTAAACCAAACTGAAAATGGTTTACATAAGATTGAAGTGTAGTTGATGCTCTCTTCAAATCCTTTGCTATCAGAGTCACTGTACATTGTAATTTGTATGTACAATTAAAATAAAAACAAAAACATTGTGAACACTTTCTGAATGTTTTTAATTGTAGACAGCCAAGGCTTCAGTTCTCTATTGTGTTCATCCTAATAAGCTTCATATAAATAAAAATAATAAAACAGCCATTGTTTTACAATATTATTAATTGTTATTGTAAATAATGTGTTTATTGTATTTTCCTTTTATTTATTTTAGCGCAATGGTACACTTGAAGAAATCTCAACTATTAAAACGGGCCACACAGGAATGGATGAATTCGGCTATATTTCTCGCCTCAATGGACTTGATCACTTGCCAACGTGGCGTGAAAAGCCATGCGTAAGCATAACAGGATCCGAGGGATCATTCTTTCCACCCAGGGATATAACCAAAGCTGACACAGTTTATATTTATGACAAAGACTTATGTAGGGTAATCCCTTTGCAATACAGTGAAGGTGTTGAAAAAGATGGTATGTTCAAAATCAATTGACTAGTCAATATTTTTTTCATAAATTTTAATTTTTTTTTTTGGAAAATGTTCTTTTTTTAAGGAATTGATGCTGATTTATATCGATTGCCAGAAAACGCATACGGTGACTCGGAGAAAAACCCTGAGAATATATGCTTTGATGATGATGATTATGAACCAGAAAAAGGATTGCAAAATATTAGTCCTTGTCAATACGGAGCTCCTGTTTACATATCAAATCCTCATTTCTATCAATCTCATCCGGATTTCTTGGATTCGGTTGAGGGCTTGCAACCAAATAAAAGTCAACACGAAACGTACTTTAAAATTCAACCCGTAAGTTAACAATGGATATGTTTTTACCTATACTACCATAGAATAAATAAACTCTATTACTACATACTATTAGATAGATACGTGGGAGTCGGACAAGAATTTGCAATCAATTGAATATTCGGCATTATGAACAACAATTGATAAATTGTAAACAAAACATTTACAACTATTGTGAATAGGGCATACTTCGTTTGACATTTCAATCCAAGTGAAGTTCCCTCGCAAATTTTCATGCAAGCTTGGTTGAAATGAGTTTACGAGTAGAACCGAATTTGGAATTTTTTTCTAATGCAAATTTAAAGAGTGTCATACAATGAAATGTCAAAAGAACATTAATTCGCCCAAAAAGTGAGCGTCAAAAGAAAGTGTACACCTATAAACTTCATATTTGCACCTCTGTTAGTAAAAGTGGGGTTGATATTGAAGTTAAATACTTATCTTATGTTTTAAGGCGATTAATTTACAATGAATTGGCATATACAAATTAACAAAATATATAATACAATAGATACAAAAAAATAACAAAAACAAAAATACTTCATTTTTATGGCGTCAAAAAAAAGTGTACACCTTGTCGAGCATACTATACAGGGATGTGATTATCGGGAAAACAACCGTTAAATTTATTTCGTTTTTCTCACTAACGCACAATTTGTTGATCAGTGCATTTAATTGAGTTAATTTAAACCGAAAAGCGCTTGTTTACAATTTATTAAAGATAATAACTTAAAATAAGAAAAGAGCAGTTAAAAAACGAGAACTTGTTATAAAATTTAGAATGAAAGGAGAATCTTACCACGAAATATCCAAAATGAATCGCCTTAAAACATAAGATAATTATTTTACTTCAATATCTACCCCACTTTTACTAACAACTTTAACTTTGACGTCCACTGTATATATTGTGTGTAAGAAAAAATGTCTTCACTATATTTACACCGAAAAATTTCAAACGTAGACACTTCAAATATATTACGTTACCGATGAAAATAATATTTTACTTTTTTTATTAGTTCATTTGAAAACTGTGATTTGTCATTGACTTAAAAAATTAATTAATACATTATATTTTCTTCAACATCGATAATATCAGGTTTAGCAATAGAATAATTCACAATTGATCATTACTAAGCACACCATTCACAATTTATCAGAAAAATTAATGTTTCATAACGATAGTATAAACATCAATTTTTTACTTGCGATACAGGTATTATATTGCAAGTTTTGCATTTGAAAAAAAAAATCGAACTCGAGATTTTAATCAAAGTTGACATTACCATGATAGAGATCACTTAAAAAGTGGGTCCCGCAATTCCGTCTGTCTGTCAGTCTGTCTATCTGTAGAACGATCTACAGCCTAAACAGCTGAACCGATTTTGTTCAAACTTGGTGCTTAGGCGTTTTAGGTGATTGTCCAAATTAGATTTTTGAATCGTTGTTTTAGGCCCAAAAATAACGGTGTTGCCATACAAATTTTTCTACCATCTTAATTATTTCGAAATCGGCTCTAACGAGTTTGATAAGAAAAAGTATGTATACTACTTTAGGTATATTCTACATTTTGGCCAACATTTTTTTACATATTTTGTTATTAACGGTACTTGCCATACAACTATTTTATTGATTTAAGATTTTCTCATAAACGGCTCAACGGATTTAGATCAAATTTTTTACACAGGAGCTTCTTCTAATTCTGAATAATACATTTCAAAATGTCCAAAAATATTTTTGAAAATTCAATATTTCGAAAACGGGTGTACGATTTTTTCTTAAATTTTGTTTTAAAATTTATATTATTAAATATTTATTGTGCATACCAATTTTTTTTAGAAAAAAATAAGGATTCTTATGTATACAAAATTAAGCGAAAACGAGTTTAATGTAAAGTATACTAAATTTTAATATAGACTTTTGTATGTTTATTTATATTTAATTTTTTTCTTTAATTACTTGTTTACTAGAAAAGAGCTAAAAATGGGATATTAAAAAAAGATTACCAAAAACTACAATTATTGGCATCCGACTACAATTATTGGCACCCCAAAAATTTACAATTATTGGCACCTATGAATTAAAGGAAAACAGTATTTTGTTTTTAGTTTTTTTATTTATAAAATTTGTGGTTCATTCAATTTCAGAAAAAAAAAATAACATAAGCTTTTACCGCTTCTTCCGGGTTATAAAGAATAAAAAGAAATAATAGATATAAAGTAAAAAATAAGTTAAATATGGAAAAATAAATAAAAAGTCTACAACAAAAATAAATTAGTTCATACCGATCGCATAATTTTAAGTTAAAATAAAAACTTAAGATCTATTAATTTTTGGTAATACCATAGAGAACTGACAAAAGTTGGAAGAATGTGATATTTTAGTTTTTTTTAGACATTTTTTATGATATTCTCTTATAAATTTTGCACATCTTATACCACAAATACCAGTTCGAAATGTTTTGGTCATTGTACATATTGTACAGGAAAAGCACATCTGTCCACTACGAATTGTATTTTCTCCGATTTATTCAGCTAGATTCGCAAATAAGTTCCTGATATGATTTCCACCCCATAGGCTGGTCTGAGAAATAACATTTTCCGGGCTTCATTCGTTGTACATTTCAAGCAACATCTGCTTTTCTAAACCATCTAAACCATTCTATTTCTGCACCTTGGCCTTAAAAATTCCTGGACAGCATAAAGGACATCTTTTCTTTTTGAAAATCCCTTTTGTTAAGAAACTTTTAGCCATTTAACAAATGGTCAATTCTTCTTCCTCCGTTAAGACAGTTTCGGGTCCTGGACGTACTTTTGAAAAATATGTGATCAATCGGAACTGCAGAGTAGAACGCAGTATTTTGTAGTATTTAGAAGCTGCTTTTTTAGATATGTGTCCATTTTGTATGGCCAATAGAGCTTCTTAAACATCTCTTTCCTGGTAGATTTTTCTTGTTTTCGGCCTTTTTCAAACTTAGAAAAAGTAACGGCTTAATGGTATAGTTATTAGCAGTCTTGAAAGTATATTTATTGGCAATGCCAATAATTAAAGTTCCATAGAACCAGTCATTGACACCCGAGTGCCAATAATTGGAACCTCTTTATTGGAACAAATTATTGGCACCATTTAATTAAATAAATAACATTTTTTTTTAAATAGTTAAATATTAATAATTAATTATTATCTGATATTAAAAACATAGTTTTTGTATAAAATATTCATATATTAATAACTAAAAAGGCTTACCAAATCTTAGGTCCTTAGCAAAAACACACATAAAACGTGTTAACAAATTCACTACCACACACCGACTGAAGAACTAATTAATCAAAACAAAGACGTACAAATGTGAGGAATAAGTATTAGTTTAATACTAAAATAAAATTGGCTTAATAAGATTGATAGTTTTTTGTAAGAATTGTTAGTGAATGAGGAAGTGCCAATAATTGGTTCAAAAAAAGCGGTGCCAATAATATTCTAGTCGGTACGCTAGCCGTTTCTATTAAATACGAGCGTTGAAACTGAAGACATCCTGTTTCACTTAGCATCTTTTCAACATTCCAAACCACGATCACAAATGCAAATTTCTATTTTATTTCGAGAAACTAAAAAATGTTAATAAAACAATTTGCAGAAAATTTGTATATTTTGTTATTTCAAATAGTTCTAATTGAGGAAATTTTAATAGCTACCTCCTTTCCCTTAACTGGAATCACTGGCGTATTAACCTTTAAGCTCTTGAGGCTCGAGCCTAGGGCGGCAACTTGTAGGAGGCAGCAAATTTTGTATTATATTTTATTTTAATCTAAAAAAAATATTACGCAAAAAACAAATAAAAAGATTAATGTCATTCAAATGGGATACTCATCATTTTTGGTATCTGAAAATACGAAATTTAAATCTCTGGTCTGATTTTCCGTCTCTCTAAGAAACCGGTTTTCAACATTAGGCGGTCGCCATAGATAGATTTTAAATATGATCGGACACGATTTTTGCACTTACCTTTAGGCCTTAAAATTGCAAAAAAAAACTGCGTAATACTCAAGATATTTTTTTATATAGTGAAAAAAGTGACTGAAAAAGAATTTATAGTGAAAAAAAGTGACCAAGGTTTTTTTAAGAATGTAATATTAATGTGTATGTATAGGTAAATTAATCAGCCCAATTCTAAATGACAATTCCAAGGGAAATATTTTCCTTTTCCCTACTCTCTTATTACAAACAAAAAAAAACTCCCAGGATTTGTTTCTCTTTTCCCTTTCTCCTATTCTAAACAAACTTCGAATATTTGAAAAAATACTCGGGGAAAAAGTAGACATTCTAATTGCCAAAAAAAATGTCCATTTTTCCCATTTGGAACTCGTTTTTTCCGACACATTTGTTAGAGAATTGAAAAGAAAATTTAAGTTTTTTACTTTATGCCGCTAAAATATAAATAAATTTTTAATTATTTTTGAGATAAAAAACAACGAACATCTCATCTGCAAAACATTTCTTTTTTCTTCAGTCGTTTTATAGAATTGACACATCTATTGTGCACAGGACAGTAGCTTCTCAAGCATTTGCAGGACTTTAGATAGGATCTTGTGAGAACATGCAGCAAATATTTAAACGCTCATGGCTGTCAAACAGCTGATTCGAACATTCAGAATTCTCTTTTCCGCTTTCGAAAGGAAAAATAGTTTCCCGGGGAATTCATAATTGGAGAATACTACTCTCGGGAGAACACATCTCCCGGAGAGCAATTTTCCCGGGGAATATTTAGAATTGGGCTGAATATTTTATACTGAAATGGGTAAAAATGTTAAATACCTATTGTTTAAATAAAAATAAGTAATTCTTATAATTTATATGCAAAAATTATTTGTCTTTTTTAATGGAGCGAAATTGTTCGAAATGAACTTTTGGGACTAACTAAAATAAATTATCTACTCTCACACCAAATTCATGTTCCACTCAACAAGTTCTTGGATTTTTTTATAAGAAAAGGTATATACCGAAGCTATTTCTAATATAATACTACGAAAAACCTATTACTATTTGTCGTGTCAACAACAAATATATAAACCACCACAAGCGCGGCTCAAAGCTATAGAAGAAAACAATAAAAGGCATTAAGTCATACACCATTTAATTTAAGGACAAAAGCAAAAAACTTCTTATATATATCTTACTAGATCTTTTTATTAAATTAATTGCAATAGTCTATACTCAATACCCCTTTGCAGTTTTAAAACGTTCTTCGTTGAAATATAAGGGAAAATATATTTTCGCGATACAAGTGTAGTAAACACTATCAAATTTAATAAAAACAATGGCATGTGACATATTTCGAAAATACTACCGCCGCATTCAAATTCCTCACCCCCAAAAAGACAACCGTGTCCCATAACTCTTCGATGTTAGCCCATTCAAATACGATCCTTGCATAGTATTTAAAAAAAAGAGGGCGGAAGGCACTGAGCGTGCCTGAGGGCGCCGAGAAGGTTAATCCGCCAATGACTAGAATGTCCATATATGTATTAGTAAACCGTTAATTATATGTTGAATGCTTAGTCACTGGAAAAATTCGAGTCGTTTTCGTTCATTTTATTTTAATAAATATTTTTAATTAATTACAATTTTCTTGTAAAACTGTTTTTTTTTGTTGTTTTTTTAGAAACTTGGTGTACCACTTGAAGGTAAAGTACGAATTCAGTTAAATTTAAAGGTGACTCAAGCTCAAAATATCTATCCAGTGAGAAATTTCCGTGACTTTATGTTTCCAGTTATGTGGCTGGAAGAGGTGAGTTTAATATTTCACCAAATAAAAAAAATTATATTGACATTCAGCCTATGTTTTTTTTAGGGAATATCCGAACTAACTCCCTCAATTCGACGCTGGATTTATCTGGCAACAGTGTTCGCTCCATTAATGATTCCAGTCATAGCCTATTTCATGATTGTGTCGGGATCATTTGCCATTATATTCATCTTCGTTCGTGCCTATCAGAATTTCGTCTTTGCCCGTGATCCAACATTGGAAATTCTCGAAATGGGTCGTCGTTCTATTCGACGTGGCAGCAGTTTTATATCACAACATCAACACAAATTAATGCAATCGCATCATCAACGTGATAATTATTCACTACTAAAACAATCGCCAAGTGTGGTTGATGAGGAGAAAGAGCAATTACCGTCATAATGATGGACATATTTTTTTTTATTATTTGTATTTAGTTGTAATTAGTTTAATAAATTAATTTAAGCTGGAACAAAAACTAAATAATATATAATGCAAATGCATGTACCATTAACGAAAATATAAAATGTGATTTAGGCAATGATAATTTATCTTAACAAATTCTGACCATCAATTTATAGATATACAAAATAGATAGATAGGTAGAGAGTAAATTAAAATGAAAAAAAAAAGAAAATCAAAAGAAAAATTTAATTTATTTTTCTTAAACCTAAGCCAAAATATTTTGTTTTAAGATTTAATATCATATCCATCCATCATGCACACACACACACACCCACACAATCATGGCGCTATTATTATTTTTTTCCAATCCACAACAATTTGGATATCATTTCATAAGTTCTAAAATGTATAGTGTTAAATTTATATATGTATGTTTTTTTTTAATATTTTATTATTCACTAGTCATCAATGATAGAGGACGCCCATTAAAAATAAACATAATGCATTTTCCAAAAAAAAAAATGCATCAACTGTAGTCAAAGTCACTTTTTGTTGCAGTTTTCTTAAGTTATAAATTATTAATTTAAGAAAAAAAAAACAATAATTTCATATAAAAAATATTAAATTGTCACAACGAATTTGATGTGTTATAAGGTTGTAAGATTTTTTCTATTTTTTTTATAATTTTACTATAATGACTGTATATAATTTGAATTAAAAAAAAAAAAAAAATAATTATATTAAAATCTTATTAAAGAGATTTATTTTTAAGATATTTTTATTTAAATATGTTATTTTGTAAGAATGGAATGAATGAAATGTTTTTATGTGAATAAAAATTCAAAGTTGTGGGAAATAATTGACAAGACTTTAAGTTGTTTATATTTTTAGAAAATTATCCTTTTTGAGTAAGTATAAATATTTTCATTGATGTTGAAAAAATGAGACTTAATTTAATTAAATTATAACATTTTAATTGTTAAGGCTTTACTTTTTTAAAAAATAAAACGCTCCATATTTCAAATGCTGTTGCTGTCAGAAATACAATTTTCTTAATAATTTTCTTATAAAATGCCGAAAAATCTTTTTTTGTGACATCATTTTTATAGTAAAAGCAGAATAGTACACATATTAGGTCTGTTTATTATTTTGTGAATTCATAACAATTCAAAAAATTCTGTTTGTTAACTGGAAAAAATTACTACAAAGCCTGTCCAAATTTAGGAGAAAAACTTCCCCCGCATTCAAAAGTTTTGAATTCTAACTACGAAAATTTCTGTAGTATCTAACTGTAGCTGGTATAAAGACTATCAGAACACCAAGCTATCAAGTTTTTCTAAATATTGCTTGGGATAGTGATGGGTACATTGAAGTAAATGAGAACTGGAATGAGAAATTTCATTATTTTCGTACAAGAATGAAATCTTTCTATTGGAAACTAAAGTCAAACAGGGATACAATAAAATGCACGACTGTATTGCACGCACTTGCTCTTAAATATATTTGTAAAGTCGTTGTTAACTTAATTTTTTATAAAAAAATGTATCTTGTTACATTTTTTTCGAAACAAAAATTGGAATCACAATTTTAAATAGTTAATAATATAAGCCTAAAAACAAAATTTCAGAAAAACTAGTTTTCAAAATATTGAATTTTCAAAACAAAATATTTTTTTTTTTTTCAAAAATCCAAAAAAAAAAAACCATTTGCAGAGCCGTTTTCGAAATAATTAAGATGGTAGAAAAATTTGTATGACTGGGGGCTAAAAAACCAATTCAAAAATCTATGTTAGAAAATGACCTAAAACGCCAAAGTACCTACAAAGTTTTGAAAAAATCGGTTCAGCAGTTTAGGCTGTAGAACGGCCGATAGACAGATAGACAGACAGGCGGATTTGCGGCACTCACTTTGTTGGTGTTCTCTTTCATCGTAATGTCAAGATGGATTAAAATCTCGAGTTCAATATTTTTTTCCAAATGCAAAACTTGACCTACATATGTATATCGCAAGTAAAAAAGAAAAGCAGTAAGGAAAACAGAATACATCAAGAAGTGGAAAATTTTAATATATTTGGTTTTGGTATCTCTCTAGTGATCAATAAATTGTGCCCATCACTACTTTCTGCCCTTGCGTTCGGTGGGTCACTAACTCACCATTAACATTTTATACAACGATGCGGTCAATTGTTGTTTGTTTATTTTGTTGCAAGATTTACAAAATTTCCCCCACTCTTGAAGTTTGACGGTTTCAAACTTCTTACTACAAAAAAGATACCAAACAGAGCTAGGAGTCAGAGACCATTGTGTCAGGCATGGCATTAGCATAGGTATTGTAGGCATGGGCCAAACTGCTAGTTACAATATCGGTTATTGCTACTCTTAGAATAACAGTTATAAATACCTGTTACTGAAATAACAATTATGGAACAAAAATTGTCAGTACAATGACAATTTTAATAAACTCGACTTTTATAATTATTTCTCTCTTTAATATCTATATATTCCGCAATTCAGTTCGATCAAAATAAAAATTTAGAAATTTTGAATGTTATTTCAATAACAGTTATTTCAATAACAGATATTTTGGATTTGCTGTTACTGAAGTGTTGACCCATCCCTATTTATATGGGGATCTGTCCAAAATAAGAGTAGATGTTTCAAATATCAGAGTTCTTTGTGTCATAAATGACAACCGAATTTTTACGACATGCTTGCTAAAGAGAATACGTGTAATATGTGTACTGTGGATGAAAAGTATATTGTCTTTCGATATTTTTAACAAACATTATTTTTAACATCAGTATATTTTATTGATCCTGAAATTCAATTAAAACATTTTATTTTATCGAGAAATGATAATCAAAGATTTTATAAGTATCATATTTATTTTATAGTCAAAAAAGTTAGTAAGAGGTATCTATCTAAATTTTTCTTCTAAATGGAATCAATTTAAATGTATCTCTCCTTCCCTGATGCCAACCCTTTTACAAAACATAATCATAAAATTAAAATTTGAAGGCAACATGCTTTCTTGGTTGTTAAACTATTTTTAAGCTTTTCTGCACGAAATAATCAAACCTATCCTAAAGATATCTTATTAAATACATAAACCTGATTACACATCAAAAATTGTGTAACGATTAACTCGTGGCAAAATAGCCATCCGGACCCACAAAAAATACATTAAATTCCCAAATAGTCCATACAACGGCACCGAAATATTTTCTGAAGCAATTAATTAAAACCACATTATTTCAATATTATATTCCAATAAACCCCACGCACAGTAGCAAGCAACGCCTCGTAAATTAGGTAAGTAATCTGAATCTATCACTCCACCCTAGCTCTCTGTGCGTCAACACAACGTCATTATTATGATTACGGTGACCATACCTGAATTTTATTTCAAGAGTTAAACATTATTTTTGTATTTTTGTTGTATCCAAAAATTTAAAAAATTGACTTTTAAAAAGATATAACTTTATGAACCCTTAAGTCGTTTTTTTTTATTTTGTTAAGAATTTTAGTTCTTAACTGAGTAAATAAGCGTAAGTTAAAAGCTTACAATTTTTTAAATTTTTATTTTAATTCACTCTTTATTAATTTTAAAATTTCTGTTAAATATGTCAAATCTACGAATCTTATGAATTACCCATTTTTAACAGGGACACAAAATTTAACGAATAGTGAGCAAATAAACAAAATTATTATTTCCATAATTGTTTAATTATTCAAAGAATCATGTTATTCGTTTTCAGTCAGAGCAAATCATATAATTTTGCTAAACATTTCCATATTCTATTCTTCCACAGCAAATTTAAATAAAATAAAATTTATTGTCTCAATCTTTATACCATGTAATGGAATGTAAATAAAAATTTTAAAATTATGTTTATCAATTAATAATTAATTATTTTTTATGTAAAAAAACGACGGGTAAACAAAAACCCGAAGATGGAATAACTTTCAGAAACGCGTCGTTTTATTAAAATAAAAATTAATGTTTGTAAATTATAAGTAAATTTAATAATAAAAGTTTTAATTAATAAGCAAAATTATAGTCTGCTTACTATTTTATTTTTTTATTATATTTTAATTATCAAAAATATGGTCACTCTATTTTTGATAAATGCCAAGCTGTGCTCCTTCCTAAGCTCCCATATTTGTTAGCCAAACACTTGTGTAATTTATATTATTTTCATGGGACGATGAAAACAACACCGGTCGGGCCAAAACAGTATATACCTAAAGCTAAATGCTTAAGGCTTATAGCTTGTCAAAAATATTATACATACATATATACGAATGATGATGATGGTGGTATACCTATATATATTTATGAAATGGTGGCAGTGGCGGTGGTGGTAGTAAAATTGTCCATGATGCAAAGAAAAGTATACGATGATGGCGGATTGAGGATGAACGGCAAAAGAGGTCCTTTAAGAGCATTAAATCAGCCGGAAAATCGCAATAAAAAAGTATATATTGGGCGGCATCTGGATGTGACGTATTTTAATCATAAGAAAGAAATAATGATTTTATGCCCTTTGGCCAGGCTATGGAGTGTTCCTTTTCGAATATATGTAATAGTCGTTCCATATAGGTTTTTGCCTTATTTCGCTATTCTTCATTTTTTGTCGTCATATTTCTTTTATTTTTTTTTTTGTTCTATTTTTCATTCATATTTGTGAAGAGGAGAGTGGGGTAGTTTCCATGACTTCTTGAAATCCTATTCAAATCCACAATGGAAAACACAACGAGTTTTTAGGACATTTTAGGCTGTCATAGGATATATAATATTTCTTTCTTTGTTCCTTGTAAATGGGAACGCCTCAAAGGCTATAAGGTACTGCTCAATTTTGTAAAAAAAAAAATGATTTACGGCGAATCTACAACTTTGTGAAGACTGTCAAGTGAGATTTACAGATTTGCAGAAAAAAAATGATTTAAGCCAATATTATGAGTGAAAAAGGAATACTGCTGAGTGCCAATTTTTTGTTCTAAAAAAAAAATAATGGAAACAAAATGGCTGAACCTTCAGACAAAGTACTTTTTTTATAATAAAATATAATAAAATTATCAAATGAGCGAATAAGGATGCATGGATATCATTCAGTTCAATGGATTTCAGATATTCATTATATAAAGGATGAAGATGGAAGCAGAATAAAAATAATAAAATAAAAATAGAAGCAAATTGCGATTTAAATTCAATTTCTGCTCCTGACATTTAGTTAAATTGAAACCTTTTAAATAAGCAGTCAGTGTGGTTGTATAGGTATTATTCAGCAACGCTTGTTTTTTTTTTTTTTTTTTGTGAAGAAAAAAATCTGTTTTCGCCGGAAAGATATGAATAATTTATTCTATCCCAAGTTTTTTTTTCCAGGAAACGATAGAAAGAAATATGTCTGTTGGATGAGTTAGATTTAAATATTTTTTTTTTCTAAGAATTTGTTTTTGTTTTTTTTTTTTTAATTTGCAACAACCTCAAACTTTTGGCAAAAGAGTTTGGAAACAGAACAGAAATTCAGGATACAAAATTTCTATTTAAATGTATATAAATAAATTTAAGGCACAGTGTAATACAACGTTTCAACATAAAAGGGGACTTAACGGGTCCGCCATCTAACGTTTTTTTTTTCAACTAGTGCTTATTTCGTGAATGGTAACACTTAGCTCATGTCTGATTTGACAGATAATAATTAGTTTTATCTTTCCGCTAAACGAATATGGTTGTGTCTACGCTTGAACAACGCTCGCTAAGTGGGCCTGCGATCGACTTAGAGAAGATGCCGATTTTGCCAAGAAATCATCTTTTCAGATGAAGCTCATTTTGATCTTGGCGGGTATGTAAACAAGCAAAATTGTCGCATTTGGGGCACAGAAAACCCGCACGCATACATTGAAAAGCTGATACACCCAAAACGAGTCACTGTTTGGTGCGGATTTTGGTCCAGAAGCATAATTCGAAAATGAGCAAGGAGTGGCCATTACAGTCAATGGCGATCGTTATCGGGCCGACTTGAACGAATTTTTGTTCACAAAAATTGAAGAGGAGGATATTGGCAATATTTGTTTTCAACAGGACGGCGCTACGTGTCACACAGCCGAAGCTACACTCGATGTTTTGCGCCCATTTTCAAAAAAAAAAGTTATTTGGCGGTCCCTATATTTCCCATCTTTTTAAATGAAAAAGTCTTTCCTTGTACATACACTATGTCAGGCATTAAGTCTTTTGAAGGACAATTAAAGATCCACTAACCTATTGCAAGTCCTTTGGTTATATCGAAGGTCTTGCCATAAGAAATACATACATTTCCGTCAGGAAATAGCGCAATATATAATAATTTGATTTATTTACATATGTACATAATATTCTATTTTTTAAGGAGTATGTCGTTCGTACACGTCAAGTGGGAACCTAAACCAATTTACCAGGACTTTCATCAAATTTAGCACTTTTTTAACTATAAAGGAGAAATTCGATTTTTTTAAATTTAATATTTCTCAAAAACGTCTGAAACTTTTTAGATTAAAATTTAAATAATCTAGCAATTCATGTTTCTTAGCGGTGTTTTACCATAAAATGTCATTATTTTTTTAGTTACTTGTATATATGTGAATATTCCATGTGAATAACAAGACCAATTTTATTATTCAAAAAATGGATCTCATATTTTATCATGTGGAATGCAAGTCGATGTAAGCAATCATCTTATAGATCAACTGATTCATCATATTGATGAATATGATTCAACTTTATATTGAGCATATTGATAATGGAATCGTCATAATTTAAATTTCATTATTTTGCTGAATGCAATCATCAATAAAATGATTTTATTCATAAAATCGATGAATATTACTAATCATACTATGATGAATGCAATCATCAGAAAAATGAATTTGTTAATGAAATATGTATATGAAAATAAAGTCGCTGAAATATGATTTAAATTTATATTCATCAAATTGATAAATAAAATCATCGAAATATAGATTTTCAATGTATTGATGAATGCAATCATTAAAATGATGAATTTATTCATAAAAAAGACGAAAACAATTCATCATATTGATGAATGCAGACATCAGTAGTATGAATTGTTTGCCAAAATTGAGGGAAATATTTTATCATATTAGTGAATCCAGTCATCAATATTATAAACGAATTCATCATTTCGATGATCACGTCCTCGAAGAAATTCGGCTCATCATATTAATGAACAAAATTGATAAATGTTGAACAGAATTTATGAGCTAAAATTTGTATCATAATGAAGAACAATATTTCATTGTATTGACGAAACGATTCACTGGATTAAAACTGATGAATTTCTCATCAGCCTGATAACTTTTTTCGTTATTATAGCGTACCTTTTTATGATATAGGTGATAGAACTATAACGGATACATTTACAACACTTAAACACTGCTGCAATTTTTCAGGTCTTTTATTATCGAATCCCAAATTTTATAAACAACATTCTAGCATAATAACCACTTGCATTTCTCGCCTTAAACTGTTCAGCAGTCATACTCGGGCTTCTAGAAATGCTAATCAGCTTACACATGAGCCCCGCTTTTTATTGTACTTAGTCTCAAACACAGAGATTCTTTCTTTAGCTGTTATATGCTTTAACCTACTCAATTTTTGCTTCCCATTTTTATAATCCGAACTTCAAAACCTATGTAAAATTCTTATTCTCCCAACGCTAGCAATGTTCTAGATAATTTTAAAGTTAATCAAGCCTGATATAGTTCACAAGAGTAAGAGACTATTCATATGAAAGCGACAACTAACGAACATTTTAACGAATATTCGTCCGTTTTGACATTTCGTTCACTTGTCTTTTTTTTTATTTATAGCGAATGACATTTCATATTTGACAATCTCTGGTTTTGAATTTAGTAGTGCAATTATAATTTAATCATTCAAATGTGGATGATATGTGGAACGTGAAAAGAATTTGACAGTTCGTAATAAATAAATTTATGTTATAGAGTCTCTAAATATTAATGCAATATATTTTTTAATTGTACTAATTTGTTAAGAATTTGTAAATAAATTTATGTTTATAAATTGTTTAAAATCGAATTCATTCTCTCTTTCAGAGGCGTTGGTCACGATTGAATCTTATAATATTCATCAGCTCTTAATGCAAGTTCTAGAACTTGGTGTCAGTCTATTTTAATAAACCATTTCTATTATTCTAAACACTACATACATCTAGCAGAATGTCATCTATAAGATAATTTTAAAAGAAACTTCATTCACAAAAACAATTTTGAATGTTTGCATGAATGTATCTTGCTTACAGCATAAGTATTTAATTGTTATAAATTTTTAATAAATAGTTCCCAAACTGATAAATAAAAATGCTACCATTTTATCCTGAGACTGACATTACTTAAATAAAGCTTAAAGTCTAAGAGAAACCACCACCGACCTCAACTCACAAAATTTTCAATTAACTTTTCTTAATCAATGATATTTTATCCATAATTGAATCTGTCAATCTAAATTTTAATTCGTTTCCAGTTCCAAATTAAAATTATGTAACATTATTTATCTTAAAACGATATACATAATGCTTAAATACACTCCCCTTCGCTTAACAGTTACTTTTCAATTAAAAGCCCTTAAAAAAAAAAAAAAAAACAGAAATTCCCATTGCCAATACTTACGTCCTAAGAACATCTAACAAATCAATTCAATCCGCTTTATACAAGATGACGTCTAACTTTCTTATAATTGCCGTAGGTATTCCTTTACACCCCATCACATAATATTGGAAACCAATTCAAATTATATTCCAACGTAATTCTCTGTATTTGAAAGCCCCTAATAACCGTTATTGACGCATTATTATTGCTGCTCACACATACACAAAAAATATGCGAATGCCTTTTCATTCGAACAAAAACAAAAATATAGAGCCCGCCAACGACAAAGTCAAAACCCAAATCAAAATAAAGAAAAAAAGGAAAAGTCATCATCTCATTCCTTGCACGTAAAACTCCGTTTATGGAATCATAAAAATAAATAATATTGTATCCTAAGCAATTTGCCACCACATTTGGAAATACGAATATAACCCACCAATACTGCTTTTCAAAAACATTTCCCTCAATTCTCTTGTGCGCGCCAATTGACGGTATTTACACCCTCGTCATTCCCATTATATACACGTCTAATAGAGCAGCAAGCTGTTTAGCTTCAGTTACATTTCGTCGCTGTCGGTCGGTTGTGTCGAAGTCGATTCGATTCGACTCAACTCAGTTTTACTCGATTCGACCAAATGTACACCATAATCTACCCCTCTAAAAAAGTATATATATGTACCTCTACACCTACCTACTTATCCTTATTCTTGCCTTGCACAAAATCTATTTTTTTTTTCACTTTGGTTATTCGGGACACAATATGTCTCCCTATTCACCCACCACCCGCACCACCCATGCTGCTACACTTGCGGAGAAGTCAAAACCTTATTGTTCCATGGACAAGGACATGGCTTAAATATGCTTGGAAAAAAAGAAGCCCAGAGGTATGAAATTCTAAGAAGAAAAACAAGGACTAATAACAACAACAACAAACAAAGACGCAAAAATAATCCCATCAAGTAAATAAATAACCTGTGAAGAGGAAGTAAAAGAAACTTTGCTTCTTCTTGGGTGGAGAATATATAGGAGGAAGTTGGTGGATAATCCAATAAAGAGCGTCAGCTTGTTGCCCACTTAGGATATTTTAACGCATTCTGTTTCCGTTGATGGCATAACTTATGAATTATTATTTTATCCTCTTTATATTAAAACATATCTATTTCTATTAGGAAAGAGGGAATAACTTTGTTTTCATTTGAATTGAATTTTGACAGATGCAGATGTCATCGAGATAAATGTATTTAGTGTATGAACTCGCTATCATCGAAGGAATCTTATCAATTATGTTTAAAATGGAAGTTAACAGTAATTGATGACCAACATTGTAGTTTTGGTATTTTCAATCATTTCTCATCAAATATAATCTATGTGAAAATAACTAGTAGCATACTTATTGTTAAAATTACCAATTGCCAAGGATAATGGGCAGTCTCTGGATGAAGGGGAAATGGAGTGTTCCTTCAATTATTCTGAGCAATCTGGAATAACTTTCTGTTGTTGTAACGTGTGCAAATGCACATTTCTGATGAAAAAAATACAGCTGTTCTGATAAAAGCTGTTGAGTTATTCCAAAAGTTTTGGAAAACAAATTTTTATTCTGAAATTAAGCGCAAAAAACTTTATTTTAGTATGGCATTCTAAATATAAGATTTATTTAAACTTATTACAATAATTCATATTCTTAAATGAAGGTCGTCATTGTCTTGATCTAGTTTTTTTTTTTTTTGTTATGAATGATACAATTTGAATTCAAAATTTCTTTTTAAAAATATTAAACGTGCATATGTTGCATCCACCGCGAATTTATAATAGATTTTTACATTCTGAAACATAGAATTAAAAACATTAAATCAAGAATATTATTCTCAAATCGTTGAGCAGTATATTTTGAAAAATACAAAATATTTTTTCACTTTTGTGTTGAATTAATAAGATTTGACATTTAAAATGGCAATGTGGCAATGAAGAATGAGCAAGTTCATTCTTTCTAGCGGTGTGCCATTATTTTCAAAATGGTGTCACAGTGCATTTACATGACCCATTTTTAAAGGCAATATGTTATGCCTGATTTCGCTGCCATTGTTTTAATGACGAAACAATGACAAATATTCAAACCATTACAATATTTTGTCATTAATGTAAATAAAATGGATAAAACAAAGGCAATTTTTCACTCGTGTAAATCCGACATAACTTGTCCTCCCTAGAAAACTTGTAATGTCCCCCTTATCGTCATCTTCAATCTTTGTAGCCCGTAGCCGGTGTTGTTTTATTTCAATGTAGGTAAAACACGAAGAATTAATGATGTTTCGAATTATCATGTTCTTTGGGGATAAATGCCAATGTATTCGATGTCAAAATCTAATTCACAACCAAAGATACTCAAGGGCAAGGTGGCGCAAAAGTCAAAACCAAGATGCCATTTTTTTTTTCTGAAATGCCGACAAAAATGTCAATTTTACTTTGACACTTTCGGAGTAAGCAAATACAATACACACTTCAATAAGAGATATGTTAATGTTAGTTAGTTATTGCCATTCGTCAAGCACGCGAGTGTACCCTCATGCTCAAGCCTCGCACTATCTGGAAGTCAATAGGAATGTTCACATTCTCAAATATGCTGGACAAGCATGGCTTGATTGCGTGCGTTCACTCATTTATTCTCGGATACCAAGCTATCGGAGTATATCTGGGGACGAATCAGATAGGTTAGCTGAAAGGTGTCAAAAAATCAAAGCAAAATGCATACCAATGAATTTTGCAGTCAGCTGGTTCTATACATTTGTTCTTGGATAGCTAGTTATTCCAAATTTTTTGGGATAACTGAAGATAGCTTTCATTAGAGCAGCTGTTTGTTCATCAGATGTGGTTTTGCACGCATTACAACAACAGAAAGTTATTCCAGATTGGTGAGAATAATTGAGTGAACATCCCCATTGACTCGAATTTGAAAATGTGAACGCTCCATCAAACGGCTGGTTAAGCTTGTAGGATGGATATCAAAATATTTTGATATTTTGGTTGCTTGACACGCATGTTGGATAATATGAACGCATACTTGTCAAGCCAGTAGGAAAAACAGTTGTTAGCCTGTGCGCATCGAACGAAAAGAAAAAAAAGAATAATGGCTGTAAGCGGAAACTGGGAATTTCGGAGAGATTTTTTGAATTATATCGGGTTTTACCAGAGACATGGCATATTAAAAGTGAAGCTTATACAAATAAAACTAGAAAACAGAAAGCTTATGAAATTTTCTTGGACAAATTTAGAGAAATAGAGCCAAATTTCAATGTGGAATTATTATTCCACATGCCATGCTTGTCCAGCATGTTTGAGAATTTCAATGTTTTTAGGGTACAGTTTAAGCCACGAAGATCCATTTACCTGCTCAAACTTCAATATAGCTGTGCGTTCGAAATGAATACTATACGAAGTGGACGTTGATAGCTACAGAGAGCCATGCTCAAAGGATCTCCTTTCTCAATTTCATTAATTGGACGTGAAGAACATGTCGTTCCAACAAGATGGAACAACGGCGGCACATACTACACAAGGCACAGCCGAAATTCTGAGAGCGGTATATCTAGGTCGCCTAATCTCTAATTTTGGTGATTTGCATTGGCCGGAAAGACCGCTGGATTTAACAAATACAGGTTTTTTTTATGGCGATTTGGAAGTCACTGATCACTGTCAACGAGCCTTAAGCTCTTGAATTCGTCGCAAAGACAAAACTAGTAGATTGATGCCGCAAAGATTTAAGTCGTCTCAGCAAATCGAACTTATTCATACCCTAATCTGGGTTACAGGGTGAATGCCACAAAACGGAATGAAAGTACAGTGGTGACTGCAATGCATTCATTGAGATATGTGTGGCTTGCAATTTCACCACCGTCTTCTAACCTAATCTAGACTCCTGAATCACTCAAATGGATTATATACTTACACGTCTGGAATGCGAATACATAGGTTAGAATAGGTTAGTGGGTTGACAGTTAGATCAATATAGATCCGTTGTGATTATACCCTATTGTAAGAAACCCATGCTTAAAACATAACATAACATATCTCGTTAAAGGAGTTCAATTTCCGGCAAGCAGTAGCTTAAAATATCGGGAGGGCGCTAAAAAGAAAGTAGTGGCTTTGTAAGTGTCGGTCGGCACATAGACACCGATTTGGGGGAAGGTTACAATACCACTGTCAATTATTGAGGGTGTGATGCCCTCCTTTACCCCCAATGGATAGATCATCTATCCATCAGGCCGGGAGTACCTTTACCGGTAGTTCTGAAAAGATTGATATTTTTCTCAACAGAAGTTCCAACATAGCAATTTAGGTATAGTTTTTACAATGACGCGTTGGGTACTAACGTTACGATTCGGCATATAAGCAAGTGCACAAACAAGCAAGCAAGTTTTTCAGCATCACCTGTCGAAAGTTCGGGAATGTCATTGATATGAAATGGAGATGCTCTTCTGTTAATCTTGTTATTTAATATGCACCAAATACAAAAAAATCAGTCTATATTCTTAACGAAAATGTCAAATTAAACTTTAAATACGAACTTCGTTTTATTATTGACTAAACAAAAATTAATTACATAATTTTGCTCATGTCAACTCCGGAAATGACGCAGATAACACTTCATTGCATATTCGGACAATAATGACTGACTGACCTAGATTTTAGTAATGAAAACACACACTTCTTTTATATATAAAATATAGGTATAATTTAAAATAAGTCCATTTTAACAAAACTGTGTTTTTTTTTCATAAAATAAAAATAGATATAAATACAATTTTTTAAAATTACTGTACAAAAATAAAATAGTAAAAAATATTAATAATACATTTTGTTTTTTTTTTTTTTTTTAATAAAAGAGAAATAAATTTAATATTGCAAATAAATGTAAAGTATATAAAACGTTGAAAGGATTTAAATTCAAAAATGAATTCACAAGGCAACAACGCCTAACTATCATTGTGAGCGTTTTTTTGTCTTTTGTTATTAATTTGCTTATGCGAGATTCAAACCAGTACGACAAAATTGTGGGGCATTGTTAGGTATCTGCAGTGCCATCTATCAGAATTGATGCATTGAATTATGATAATCTGGTCGATTGTACCGATGATGGTTCGGAGTTCTGCTAGAGAACTGGGAAATTGAATCATCTCCATTGTTCATGTGGTGCGGTGGAGCCACTAGTAAAATAGGTTGAAGATTTAGAGACTTACGCGAACCGGCTAAGCTAACCGCATCGGTTATGTAGGCATTATTGATTTCGCCTGAAAGTAATTTTGAATTTAAATAATTTTGAATTTAAACTGAAATTTCAAACTGAAATTACCTTTGTAGAGTGAATTTTGGTAGAGTGGATCTGGCTGGAGTCGCACATGACGTGTAGCCAGAATAAATGCAAGTGTAGATAGAACAAGACCATCAATACAGCCTAATGTTACAGCGTAAATAAAGCAATTTATTCAAAGCATTCAATATGAAAATAATTGAAATTGAATTCTTACCAATTATTGCTAGTGGATATGCCCATCGTATTCCACAGAGTCCAAGTTCGAATCGGTTTGCTTCAGGGCCACAGATTTTCCTGAACTCATCAGAGTTCCAGCCAAAGGGGAAGGCTACACAGGCAACAATCATGCAAATTGCTGTTAATAAAAACGATTCTTATTATTTAAGATTAAAGTACAAATTTATATAGTTGATAGCATAGGGTATTTTTCATTATTTTAATTTGAGTAAAATTCATACAAATATGTATGTAGTTGTTTTTAAAATTGAGCGAATTAAAGCTTTTTTAAAAATTGAGATCTTATACAAAATTAATAATTAGGCATTTATTTTCCATTTTAATCAGAAGAGTAGGTATATTCTTAGTTGTATCTGCTTTTATTTTGATATTTTACGGTTTAAGGAGTGAGTTTTTAGTAGTTGTAATAGGTAAACAAGGTAGGCTAAAGTGTTTATAGTTAGTTTGAAAGCGGAGATGTTTATCGGCGCGATCTACTAAGTCTTATTTATTAAAATATTTTATGTGCAAATTACCGCTAAAAATAAACATGGTTTTTCCTTGAAATTTATAAATACTATAACGAGGTGTTTCCAAATATAGAACAAATGAAAAACACAGCACATGCGCTGATTGTGTATAGGTTATCCAGATATATTATTTTTTGACAATTTAATCAGTACCTGAACCTCAAGTCCAAACCTCTATTAACAAAAGTTTAATATCCTTTCCGATTGGCCGTCCAGAACTGTTCTGACCCCCACAAAATGACAGTTGTTACTCTAAACAGAACAAAAAACTATTCTGGATTTCATTTCAGAATCGAAAACAGAATCAATAATACACTCACATAATTGAAATGTCAAAATCATCGGGTTGTTTTGTGTGTAATTTCGATTTGCTTATTGAATTTAAACTACTTTTCTGGTAGAATAAGGTAAAAAGAAGCAAGTTATAATTATTATTGATACAAGAAAATGTGTATCTAAATTGAAATCAAGTGCTTTGGAAATTCTTTTTAGTGGATTTGATTTTTTAAGTTTAATTTTCACAAATACAGTGATACATAGAATTCAGAATCAGTCAAATTGTTTCCGGGTGTTTTATTGGGGGAACGTGTTCCGGACGGCCAATCGAAAAGGCCATAAGTCAGATTGAATCAGAATTAAACGTCAACGATTAAACATTATTTTCTATTGGACAGATTAGGTGTGTGTGAGAGTTTCGAAATGATTAAGCTAGAATTACACGGTCAATTAAATCGCTTATCGCATTGATTCTCTGATAAGTCGCCACAAGATTTATTTAAAATCTGTCAACACACCGTCAATTCCTTGATCGAAAAATTGCTGTTAACCCAACTGCCAACGTTCTTTACAAGATATTTAGCCATGTTTATTTTTTGTATTGTATTTTTTGTATTTGAATTTTCTTCATATTAAAGTCAAATAAGGAAATTAAAACTTTAATTAAAAAAATCGAAATAAAATGGCAAATATTATATGAAGATGGAAGAAAGACAAAAAAGTCAAGTTTCCCATATCTATTTGCTCTTAAATGTTGATTTTAAAATTATTTTATGTTTTGAGGTTTCTTTCAATCAAATCAGATGTTGTGCAACTACAGGGGTATCTTCGTAGAGAGCTTACTTGAGAATATGTTAGTATTCATTAATTAACTACTGAACTTCGTTTATATGAGGTTCAAAGATCGAGTTGTTAGGAATAAGTTAAATAAAATATGAATAGAGAGCTTTAGCTACGTCATTCACAAATGGATTTATTCGGCTCTATGAATTCAAAATGACGTGAAATTCTGTTTTCAAATGAATTTTTGGTCAAGTTGATTATCTACGACATCCGCCAATAAAATTTGACATTTTCTGTCGAGGCAATAAACTTTATTTTGAAGTATGTGTTTAAAATATTTATTTCTAAATTTCGCCCAGAAGCTATGAACTCAGCCTTTTCTGAAAAAAAAAATTATATCTGAAAGATTTGAAGGTTTGATTTAGCCGACAAATGTGTAGAAAAGTTTATTTGTTGTTATAATCATTGACAGCTTTCAGCTAACCTATCTAAGCCGTTCTCAAATATATTCGGATAGTCTTATATCAGATATAACTTATCTAATAAATAAGTGAACATGGTTATTGATAGAAAAAGATTTCTACGAACAAAGCCTTCGGCATTCATGAAAGTCATCATCAGGAGTACCAACAAAACAACTATAATTTCACTTGATACTGGAATAAATGCCACAAATCCGCAGGAAGATTTTGCTTTTACTTTTATCGGTAGTAGTAGCAAGATCTTGTATTTTTTGTAATGTGTGTAAATCTTATATCTTTTGTCAAAAAAAAAAGAACACGGATATAGACAACATTTTTTGTTGACACTCACAGGACGTTAAGCAATTAGGACACATTTTGACGTCGTTTTTTTGACATCAGAGAGTCAACGCGTTAACCGATTATGTTGACAGTGCAATTATAGCTTTATTAGGCCTGTGCGTTTACCAGTTGCAGTTCTGGTTAAAAATATTTTTTTATTCAGTTAGAACATTACACTTCTAAATGTGTTACAATGTTGCATGAATAGCGAAAAGTCAAAGATAAAAGATTCTCAACAATAAATTCAGTAAAAAAAAATCCTGCTAAATTCTTACCTGATAAAATCTGCATCCATCCGCAAATATGAAATACTCTCGTCGATTTCATGAAAATCATAAAAACTAGGAAGCAAATTGTCAAAAGTGCCGTTACCACTGACACTCCCATAAATATTGTTGCCAACTTAAAAAAAAAATTAAACAAATATATAGTTAAGTGTCCAAATTAGAAAAAAAAATTTAAACACAAACAACTCAATTAACTTACTTGGAAAGAAAATGCCGGAACTGCAATTATATCCTCCCATCTTCTCTGGCAATTATTAAAAATTTCTTCCCTTTGACACACCTGCCATAATCCCAATCGTCCAGCACTTTCATTATCTGGGTCCCCAACCCATTCTGTCAAATAAATAAACAATACAATAAAGGTTAATAATCAAAATATTTATTCAATTATTTAAGCGCGACCGGGATCGCTGTAGTTAAAAACCTGTAATATACATTTTTAGTAGGTGCTTACCGGGCGTGACAAATGCCACGATACCAATTATTGCATAGCAAATGGTAAAAATCGCCCACAATACTGCTATTGCCTTAGAATTTCGAATATACTTTGTCGCATACAACTGAGACGTATCAACGTATTCGATCTTGGTTCCCATATTTTTCTTTTTATTGAGCTCTGTAATTATAAAAAGAAGAAAAATTGTTATTAGAGGGGGGTTTATTTTTCAATATAAATAAAAGGTTTCTTAAAGTTCGTACATAATAATTGGTATTTAATTTATGAATCTGAGAAAAATTATTTGTAAAGAAATATTCTCTGGCAATTCAAAAAGACACGATGCACGAACGAAGTGTAATAATTCTCACTCATTATTGTGTGTGGTGTATCATTCACCGAAGCCATTAAACAAATCAACGCGACCTTAATCGAGGAAGGGGGAGCTGTTAACGTTTAAGAGAATGTTCAGACAACTTTGCAAGTACATTGACCGTAGATGTTGTGAGGTTATGGTTGTTTGCACCAATTGCGAGAGTTTCGACCTTATAAAGTAAAACATGGCTGTGGTCGAAATAACTTTTATGGCAAAGTGACTTAAGTTGATATTAAGGGACAAGTATTGCTATTACTAAAAATTATCCGAATTTAGAAAATACTCGTATATTTATAAATAAAATAAAACACAGTTGAGAATATACACAACTTAGGTTGTTGTACAGGTTGTTTTTTAAGCGAGTTTTAATTGAGTGAATTAAAAAGGGTATTTCATTAAGCGGTTCATTTTTTTTTCAATTTAAATAAAAGTATGTGTTAGATATCATCGAAATTTTGTATTCGTTTCAAAGGTATATCGATTCCATTATGTATTGAATATATAATATCGATCAAATAATGTCCACCGCGGTTTCTTTGGGCGGTGCGTATCCAAAATGTCCAATGTTCCTTGACTCTAGCGTGTAAATCAACCTGAATTTTACCAATGGCATGGGTTATATTCCCATTGCCGTTGTGGTTCTTGACTTATTCCAATAGACCTGGGACTTCAGAAAACCTCACAAGAAAACGTCTAGATGGTTTAAATCTCCCGAATGGTTGACAAAAACAATGCCGACTGGACATGGACAAATGTAAATTTCATCGACTATTAAAAAGTCGATTGACATTTGATCGACAAAAAAAAGTTGAAAAGTCCAGACTATTTATTGAAAAGTCTCGGCAAAAATGTCGACTTTTTCCCAAAATACAACAAAATTAATCGAGAATGCTATCTTTTAATGTCTAACTCTTTTTTATTATTAATTAAATGTTACAAATTTAAAAAATCCGCACTGCGCGTAAGGGTAGAAATACTGCCCCTTTGCTTGGCCAACTATAAGATTTGCATACACCCAAACTCAACCCCACGACAAATCCGCACCTTTTGTATATTCGGGATTTTGTTTTTTTTCTCTTAATATTCGTTTTTGGGATTGGGAAAATTTTATTGAATCAGTCGGTTTTTTTAAAAATCAATTTTTCGAAAGTCGACATTATGACGGTCGATTTTTTTAAATCGACATTTTAAATTAGATGACCGACCATGATTATGCGCGGTATCTAGTGTCAAAATTCGGAAGTTCCTATTGGAAGACGCTTATCTGCCATTTTTATTCACTTTTGTTCGCAAGATCCAGTATCAATAAAATGCATAAGGCGAGTGCGTACTGAGGATATTATTCATTTATTGTGCAATGGATATGTCAATAGCAAAAATTATTTAATTTGGAGCGAAGATTATTCACATGAGATTATTGAAACTACCGTATCACAGTTATCTAAATACAGAAAATAAAAAAAAATACATTTCCAAAAATGAGGATATCAGTGAGTGACAGTATTTTCTATATTGCCATGATTGTTGAATTTTTCGTTCTCCTATAAATAAAATGACATGAATATAGAACAGAAGTAATCTCAGAACGATATACAGCTAAACAGCAACGAAATAATCAACTTCTTTAAGGAAATATTCTATGAATGAACAGATTCAGCGTAATAGACTTGTAAATTAGTCCCTAAGGTATATTTAATGCCTTGTGATTATTTTTGTGGGGCTTCATATATAGTCATTATAACTTAAGCTAACAAAACAAAGTAACGACAATTACAGCCAAAATTATTCGTGATGGGTAGAACATAGTCCCCTTTCATAAAGGGCAAACATTTCTGTAGATTTTTGTCACAATTTCTTTTAAATGCTTTAAAAATCGCCTGTGGAAAGAATATTAAGGCCTATTCTGCCATCTGTTATTCTGTTATGAATTTGCTGTTATGAATCATAAAAGATCTTCAACATAAAAGATCTCTTATAATTGGTATTAAAGAGTTCGAACTTTTATAAACATTCTAAAATGAAATTCTGTTAAAAAAAAGCAGATTTAAAATATATTATCATAATCAGCTGTCATCAAATATATTTTTTTCTGACAAATAAATAAAAATAAAGAAACCAAAACAAACAAAATGGATATGTATGAGCAGCAACATCAACAAAAAAGTAAAATGTGGCTCTCGTAAATTGTTTTAATTTGTCCATTAAAATACTTGCATTAAATTTATCCAACCTGAAAAGTTGAATAAAAGGGATATCGGGAAGATGAAAGGAACCAATTTTCAACCTTAGTTCAAGCAAAAGTGTTCTGTGCTTTTGCTAAAAAAAAAACAATTTGTTTTTATTTAATTATTTGTTTCCATAAATATTTATTTATTTTTATATATTTTCTTTCATTAATTGTCTGCTTTTGATAACATTTTGTTGACGAAATAAAATATAAAATCCATTTTAACTTAATTAAACTCTGTGTTTATTGAAATCTAAACTAAACTAAAAGTTTGGTTTTAATTCTTTTATGATTTATAGCAGATTTCACAACAGATTTGTGTATGCTGAATACAGACATTATTATTAATAAAAGTTTTTGTGACTGCTCAAATTTTTGTATGGAAATTCATAACAGAATAGCAGATAAAATATATCGGTGAATATAGGCCTAATTGCCGGCGATTTAATTGTTTCCTTTTAATGTTTCTTGGTTTTAAGGGGAACATCAAAAAAATCTCTACAAATCGGTTGCCCTTTGATATTTTATTCACTCCAACTAACTTATCTTGGCCTTTTTTCCTTAAATACTAAAAGTCGTTGGCAACTCAGTTTCCTTTTGTGAAAGGAAAGGCAACTAAAACTATAGCGAAATGTCATGTTTTTATTTTTATTAAAATCAAAAACACAAAATTGTATACAGCCTGATGTTAACTTGAAACTTAAATTTTAACTTTACTAAATCATTCCTAATTTTAAGCACTTTTTAACAAGCAACACACTTATACTACGATTCCACCGACCACTAAACCGAGATTTAAGTATATTTAGCTAAATCTCCCACAAATATTGAGGTTTTACCATACAAATTTGATAATACTAAAGCAGTTTACTAATATTTTCCTAATTTTAAACACTTTTTAACTAGCACCATACTAAATCTATTTTCTGATTAAGCTACGACTAAACACGCCTAAAATAGTGCAAAAAAGTAAGCGAACATAACACTTTGACGTTTGTAAATGTCAAAGTGCAATATGTACGATACTAAAAAAAATAAAGTAGCTATTTGGTGATCTTAACTTTAGTAAAATGATAAGAAAATAGTACGATACTAAACTGGTTTAAAATTAGCAAAATCCTCTTTTTAGCCTAGTATCACTCTAAAAATGATTTAACATACGAGTATATTACTAAGTCGACTATAATTTTGCGCCAATCTCATTTAAATATTTAATCGAACTACCCTATTTAAATATCTAAATGAACACATTCATCGGGAAAGTGAATTTTCCTCTTCGGCTGACACAGGTGAAGCTGTCTGTCTCACTTTTACATCATAAGAGAAAATGAAACGATATATGCATTTTAAATAGTGCTGTCAAAATTAATCTACTTTTGGAGCGGTGGAAACACTTTCTGAGATTAGTAAATCTACAAGAGATTAAAGTTCGGTGGAAATGTAGTTCTTCTTTGAAATCTTCTAAATTTTGAAGATTTCCCATACAAAATTTAATCTGCTTAAATGAAGATTAGAAATTAATCTCATTGAAATCTTCTTCGAAGTAGAAAATTTTCAAAACAAACAAAACTTATTTCGTGGAACGGGCTAATTCAAATGTCATTTTCTCCATTGGCAATCAACAAAAAAAAAACCTCTCATACAATATTTAATTTGTTTGTGTCTGTTGTAATTTGTCGTTGCCTTAATTCTGTTTTTGTTTCTAAAAATGTATAAAAATAAAAGACAATAAAGTTACAATAACAAAAGCGGTCTTAAGTCCAATTTGCGAATAAACAACAATTTGACCTACCAGGCGAAATCCGAAATGGCACCGAAAAACGAAAATAGTCCGACGGCCATAAATCTTAATTCCAGGTTGTTAATGATAGCATTGATGAATTGAGCACAGGTCTAGATTTCATCGAACAACGCACTGGCAACATAATGGCCCAACTGAAGTACTGGAGGAATTTTCGCATTCCAATCCCGAGATCCGACGATCCTTGGCCGAAGAAAAGACAACCGACATGCATCCTTCGGAAAGCGAAACGAACGTAACTTTCTGGCGTTTGTAAATGCCAACGTGTAATTTGGATTTAGTATGATACTAAAAGGATTAAAATAGTCTTCTGGTGATTTTAACTTTAGTCAAATGTTAAATGATAGTTAGATATTAACTCGTTTAAAATTAGCGAAATTCCCTTTTTTTCTTAGAATCATATGCTAAAACTGTTTTAATGTACTGAATTGTTATACTCTTAACTGTATTCATTGTACCACTGTTTTCCGTCATAGTTTCGTGATATAATTGCTGATATCTTCTTCGAGAACTAAATTAATCTATCTAAGAATTTTGTTTTTTTTTTTTAATTACAGTGCAAAAAAGTAGGAATTTCAGAGTTCATATAGCACCTCACCTTTGTACCTACTTGTATATACGAAACCATGCCTTGCTGAAAAAATGGTGCGTAAGACATGCTTTGAATACCTGATTTAACTAAGAGTCGTGTTGGTGTTACTCAGCTATTTATATCGATTTAAATTATATTATCTACTCGCACTCGAAAAAAAAACTGCCAGCTAAGCATGATCGCGTAATATAGACAAGGTCGTGACAACTGATCGTGATACCATAATACAAAAGTGCGGCCTACCAATCTCGTTTGTTTCTTTACGCCTGACTCAATGTCATTCAAGTTCGGTATACGTACCGTAGCCAAGCCGAAATGTGACTGACTTAGCTGCAATATTGGTATGGCATTCACTATAGACTTGGTAAGCATATTTTTTGCATTGCATGGGTGCAACTTGTTTGCATTCCCTTCTTTAATAAATCAGTAAGTACTAGTGCCTGTGGTAGCTGTACTTCGTACAGATATTCGTATAGTCTTCCTCAATATAGAATTCTGCATTCATCAGTGCGATTCGCGAATGACACCATGACGACTATATTACGCTTATGGATTTTTATATTTGCTTAGTTCCAGATGATAGCGACAACTATGTATAGGTTAGGTAGAGGTACCTAACCTATTAGATAAGTTGTGACTCAGAAAAACTTTATTGAGATGTTGTTTTCCTTCATTGTCAAACCTGTGACTGACTGGATTTATATTCATAAGTTGTTTTTGGTTTATTCTCAAATTAAATTTGGGACATGTTTTTTTTGCCAGCCATGTTTATTGTTAACGGCAAACTTGTTTACTTATTATAGGAGAACTCGTTGCTATGAATGAATGCCTTTTTAAGACAAAAATAAACAGAAACTTGAAGACTCCCAAGATATACCTAAAGTATTGTTGTAATTATTGTTAAATGTTGATGCAGCGATTTTATCATCATAAACAAACAAAATAGTACAGCAAACAAAGATTAAAGTTGATGAAGGTGAGAAAGTGAAAAGAAAGCAAAATAAACATCAACAGTCATCTATTCAACAAAAAAAAAAAAAATAGATTAGTTTTGCGCTGATGTTAAGTCAAGACAAGACATCAGGGCCTAAATAGACAATGGTAAAATAACACACGCATCTCAAAAGACTAATGGAAGTAAAAAATAATAATTATAATAGAAAATCCATTGGCAAAGGTTAAGACGAGTAGGTATACCGGGGACTGGCTCTTAAAATGGTAAAAAACAAATGAAACTCGTTCGAGGAATCGAAGTTCATTGTTTGTAGTTGGAAGAAAGTCGGCCCTGGGGCTTATATGCGTTTCTCATAATTTGTTCATGTTCAGTTGTCTATATATAAGTTATTAGTTTTCTTGCGATCGACGAATCTTTGATTAATTATCTTTCTCTTCGTATTTCCTACGTAGTCTCAGTTATCATTTCGAAACCTTTTTATTTTGAACAAAAGTATCAGTGTAAATGAGAAATGTAAGCTTTTTTTTTGTGTTGATTATGCAAACCCAACTGTAAAATCCAAAAACACTGACTGTCGCAGTAGTTGTCAGGTTTCCACCACATCAAAAGATGATATAAGTTTTGCAAATGGCGACAAATGTCAATCTGATCAATTATTCCAACCAAATTATAGTATCTTCGATAGGGCTAGTTATTTTGGGCTAGTAAGTATTTTATCTTGAATTCTTGCCAACCATTTGAAATTGATTTCAGATCGATTTTTTCTTGTAAGGAACTTGCTAAAAATAGTAGGGGTATTTACGCAACGTCGTCGTAAAACAGCAGATAAGGTAATCTTTTGGGTAAGCTTATCTTTTGTAAGTGGAGCTGTCAAATTTTTGTATACGACATGGTTTACGCAAATTGGATAAACTTATTGAAGGAATTTTCTGCGGAAACTTATACAAATTTATTTCGATAAATTTATCCAAACACCAGTGTAACTTTGTGAATTAGGTGGTTTCGTAAATATGATTATAAAATAACTATACATCTCAGAGTTCAGAGAACTTAAAAAGAAAACTGCCATGTGCTCTGTAACTATTGAACCGAGATTATTTATGAAAGCTACTTTTCTTACATTTTTAGCGCCGACATCGTTTTCTTACCGAACTCCCTCCCGTTATAAACAAAGAAACACGATTACTGTTTATCTAACATTTGTTTATGTTTTCGAATGTCTCCTTCTGAGTTTGCATTGGTTTGGGGGTGGTTCTCCATTTAAAAATAACTCCGAAATCTGAACTGACCCTTCTGAAACACTCATTGGGTACATTCAGATGTCTGTACGATAGCCTATCTAAGATAGGTACTCGTATCCACATAAGTTCCTGAACAACCAACATCAGATAAGTTAAATTTGTATGGGCTTGTGCATATGTTTTTGACATTTCTCATGGGAAACACAAGTATACCAAGGTTTTTCGGATAGCTTGGGATTTTTTTGGCAGCAGCTGTTTTGCCATCAGCTGTGTTCTTACATGGGATTACAACAACACCCACCAATCCGAATAGCTATAGTTCGATTTTTTAATGATCCCATTATCTGTCCTATATTTGATGTTTAACGAACAGCTGATTCAATTACACAATATTTACGAGATCAATTATATAAAAGGCGTTCATGTAAACTTATCTTTTTACACAATTGATAAGCTTATCTCGTTGCATGAATACCCTTAATATGCATGTATGGTCGAAAACGCAAGATTTTTGTTGACAGCATAACATCGATTTTGTTTAGTAATAATGCGATTGTGTTCAGAAAAATTAAATTAAATGCACCCTCGCTTTCTACTTGATATACTTAATCGATGTATGTATACTCCGAACTTTATTTTTCGTAGGCCCTCATAAACTAAAAAGAAGTAAACTTTTAAAATGAATCCTTAATTCCTCAACAAATGTCAAAAAAATGTAAAACAAAAAAACAAATTCCAAAATGAAATGAAACAGGGTTGATTTCCTATTAGTAGGCATGGCACTTATGCAGAAACAAGCGATTGACAGATCTGTCAATAAAAACCTTGTCCCAAATGTCTTATACAACCGTTTGAAATTATACTTACATTTGTGTGTGACACTAATGTCAGAAAATTCATTGTCTAGCAGCCCACTGAGAATGAACTTTTCAAATATCTGGCACGTTTGCACACGGAGATATTAGTTTTGTCAGACTTTTCGGACATTGTCAGATGTATTTGATTTATGTATTTGAAAATCATATTTTACATGTATGTATGTACATATGTACATATTTTGTGTCCTTTATTATTTTATTTTTGTTTATAAACAAATTATTGTCATTCGAATCTATACAAGTCAACATATGCGCCAGGAACATTATTATGGTAAACGCTGACCCATAACTCTTTCATTTTTTCAAGGTTTTTGGTAGGTGACTATCTGCTTTTCAGTTTGCTTAGTGTAACTGATTTGTAATCGAAAAACAAACAAAGAAAATGTAAATTATATAAAGGTTTTCGATTAGTAGAGTACATATTCAAAAACTGAATGAGGAAAGATGAAGTTAGCTATTTGATTTTGTTTAAGATTTATTTACACATTGTTCAACAGGTCATGCAGAAAGAAGACAATAAGTTAATTCAGTAGACCGATGCGATGCGAAGTATCAACCACATTATACCAAAGTAACAGCCAACAAATTAAACAAGCGGCATAAAAATTGTGTAATATAAATTAATGTGGCTTGAACTAGGCGAAAAAAAAATATAAAATACATATGTAAATGATACAACATAATTAATGTACCTACGTAAAACATATGTCATACAAAAATTTTACATAAAATTTTAAAATCGTGAATAAAGAAATAATTGAATTTCCTTGGCGCAAGATTTAAAACAGCTAAGGTATTAACATGATACTACTTAACAATTTGCTAATATTAAAACACTTTAATAAAATATTCCTAATGTTAAGCACTTTTTAATTAGCGCCATACTAAACCTGGATAAACTGCAGCAGAACATGCCCAAAAGAGTGCGAACATAACTTTTTGATTTTCTTAAATGTCAAAGTGGCATATGTATTTAATACGATACTAAAAAGATAAAGTAGCCATTTGGTGATTTTAAATTTAGTAAAATGTTGTTTTTAACCTAGTATCATACTAAAAATGATTTAGGATATTACTAAATCGACCAATCATCTTGCGCATTTGTCTGTTGATATTTTATTGTGAAAAGAGATAAAGAAAATAATACCTATACAATTTGTCACATAATAGTCGCTTTTCGATGGCTTCAAGATCTAAGTTTGTTTTTTGTTTTTATCATTCCATAAATTAGGGAACACGGTGACGGATAGGTGCGGTGGAGCTTGCGACTACTTATGTCGATTTCGTTTCAATAATTAGGATTCGCTACTAAAACCAATACTTTTTGAACGATTACGGACCGAATCTCTTTTTGGGACTGTGTGTGTTGCTTGGCAGCTCTAAAAAAAAACAAATCTTCAATTCGTTAAAACATCATTATTTCGTTTTAATTTCCCGATTCCGACGCGGGGGAGTTCCTAAACCCACTTGCACTTTTTTAATATTTGTTTCCAAGAAGTTTTTAACAACTTTTTATTTTTTAATATATTAATTTACTTTTTCTGTACACTGCCACAAAATAAAAATTAATTCACAACACAACAATTGAGAAACGTCAAAACAAATATTGTAGTGTGTGTACGAATCTGTGCACAAATCCGTTTTGAATCCGTCTCCAAAAAGAGATTCAATACGGATCTGTTTTTCCAGAAAAATATTGGTTTTAATTTGAAACGAATTTGATTTTCAGAAAAAAATTGAAGGCGGATCGACGGCAAGTCGATGTTAAATACATCAACAGCTGTGCAGTAGGAACGAGAATCTTGGAAAAGCTGCACTGTCAAACCTAAGATACCTAGTAGTTGAATGAAAATTGTAAAAGTGAACACAATAGGGCGCTGCAGCAGCGACTCTATATATAATAATTAGAGCTGCTTAAGACGATCGTGTATATAGCGTGCAATCAGTGAGTATGAATAGGTTGTATCTCATAGCGCGATTTGTGCAGCCAACCAGAGAAGAACTACGACAGCACCTCTGTCGATCATGTTCTTACCAAACTAGCTAAAGAGTACAATTCGAATCGTTTCATTCCTCTTTATTTTTAATAAACAGACCCGTCTCAGGATAATGTGCAGCAATCAAATAAGTTGAATGTACATATATGTGGCTTTACTTATATATATTACATATATTTTCCACACACCAAATGTTTAAAAATTCATTTTACTTCATCTTCAATTTAGAATGTGAAAATAAAAAATTCACGTTATTTTTAAGCAAAACATCGATTGATCAAACGAATACAAATTTAAAATTAAACCTACATACATGTATTTAAATTCTAGATGACAGTAAATTAATAAATGTCAGGCTGACGTTTGTCATAAAAGATATTTTGTGTTTCGTTTTTGCTGTATGGTTTTTGCAAAAAAATTAACAATAACTTAAAGTGGTGAAAAACAAACAAAAGTAATTTAAAAATACAAAAAATATGACGTATAATCAAAAAAAAATAAAGGTATAACAGTCCATATCCACGGGCCATAAACGATGGCAGAACTATGAACATGCCATGAACAAATCCAAAGGAGACCAAAAAATCCATGTCCATCCAGCGATATGTTAAAAAAAATTACTTTTTGAACAAAACATGAGTGCTGTTAAGAGCATTAAGAACATTGACGTTTCATTATGCGATTAATTTTGGTATATATTTTTTTTCATTTTATATTTTTTAAATGTTGACATTTTCATTGCATCAGAATTACCGAACATAGATTGCTTATTTTGTTTTGGTTCTTTAGAGTCGGTAGATTTGACGTTTCATTTGTATGTGATTTTTTGTCCGGTTTTTGTTAAATGTGGATGCGAATGTTGATGGAAGAAACAGAGGTGGTGAAAAGGAAGTGAACGATATGACATGAAAATGCCCAGTTAGTAAAATTGCACTGTTTGTGGATTGGATTGTGGGTGTGGTGTTGAACATCTGTATGGTAAGTGGGGTCGGCGTGTAAGATAGAAAAAAAGTTGGAGTACAATGTTCTCCAATTATATTTTTTACCATACATTATTGACGTTCAAAAATGTGCACACAATTTAAATCTCTGGGAGAATTTAATCCTCACTCACAAATCCATTGTTTTTTGGGAAGAACGGTTAATTTTTGTACTTCCCAGCATTTATCCCTTATTTAAGTTTTCTAATATCCGCAGTTTCTGAGACATTGATGAAACTCCTAATTAAAAATGGTCGTCCTTATCCAAAGCTATTCAACAGACGGATTATTGGTGGGAGAGATTTCATAAGGTGAGATTTTGTTTTTTTTTTAGTGAACTTTTTGTTTGTTTTGATTCGGTATCGTGATAATTTAAACAGGCACCACAGACTTAAAAAAAAGAGTCTCCCGATAAGCATTGTACCAATATATTCTGTTGAACAGATTATACAAAAATAAGCAACTAGATTATGCTTTATTAATTACATGGAATATGTTAAATACCTAAAAATACCTAAAAATACCTAAAAAAAAATAAAATGTGTACATACCATTATACTTGTCAAAAATGTAGGCATACTTTTTTGACAAAATTAAAACTACATAATAGGTCTGTTTGGTATATTTTTGTAGTAAGAAGTGTAGCAACAACTGTCAAACAAACGCAAATTGGCCACATTTGGTGATCCTCTGGACACAAAGACAGGACTTAGTGATGGACATACTTAAATAACCCACTCGAGAATTCCAGTGGACAAATATTAAAATTTTCCACTTCTCGATTATGTGTTTTTCTTTATTCCCGTTTGTCTTTACTTTCCAAGAAGAAAATTTCATTCGCTCGAGTTCTCATTTTTGTCAATGTGCCTTTTATTAACATAAGAATAAGAAAAAAAAACTTGACAGCTTTGTGTTTTGACAGTTTTTACATCAGTAACCTACGGAAATTCGGGTAGTAAGAATTCACAGCTTCTCGATGTAGGGGAAGTTTTTATGCTCAAAAAAGAAGACCTTGTAGTTGTAATTTTTTCGAGTTAAAAAACAATATTTTGTGTAAATGTGTACAAATTGTTACAAATTCGTACGAAATCATAAGATAGCGAACAGATCTATAGGCGCGTCCATATTATGACTAATGATGCCTATCGGCCTGTGCCGCGCCACTCATTCTGGTCTGCACGTTCGGTTTGGCATGACGTCCACATTTCTTTTGTAGTGTGGACGGTGTCGAACCAAATTATTTAATGAACGCTACTACAGAACAACATGTAAGATCACTCAATATCTACCAGACAGAAAAATCAAAACGGCAGATTTAAATTTTAAAACACAAACTGTCAATGAGAAAGTCCACACTTTGTAATTCGGTACGGGTTTCTGTCATCGGATCCATTTCGTTCGGTTTGAATTTGGTTCGGTTTCGGCATGGACCAAAGGCCGATCGGGACGTCGATACTTATTTGGCTTGGCTGATCGGCATCGTTCGGCATAATATGGGCGCGCCTTAATATGTCGTTTATGGAACACCTATTTCTGCTCTGTAAAAATGGAAAACTACAAATAGTTGACAGTCATAAATTAAGATTTCATATACTTATATAAGCTACCTCAATGAACTTAAAGAAATATTGTATCCTATAATTCTAAACAAAAAAAAATAATAACTAAATAAACTGGACATACATTCTTTATAAAATAAAAGAATAATATTTTATTTAAAGATCATCTCAACAGGTTCTTTCAGATTATGGACATTTAAAAATATATACCTAACATTTCAAATGTGACTTACTTATTTCTTCTATATTGAACCTGTATAATCAAAGTCAGGATATTTAAATGCTGCAATATTTTCTCATTAAGCTCGCAGATAATATCGACAAATTTGAATATTCTTGGAAATGTTATTTAATTATAGTTCAAAAAATATGCATGAAGGTACCTAGCCTACGTGCAAGTTCCTAGATTGTTTAAATTTGTCAGCGATATAAAGAGAGCCGATACAAAAGTATTCCTTTCTCTTTTTTTATTCGTCCATTTCGAAGAATTCGACTGAATTTAATTAATTAATAATCATCTCCTAATCAATAAACAAACATTAGTATGTATGATTCAAGTATTAAAAAATATCATAGATTAGGTAAATCTCTAAAAATTTATCCATATACAGTCAACTCCGCTTATTTAAACAACGCTTTACTGAAAATATCAGGTAATTTGAACACAAACTTAAGCACGCAGTAGGAAAATCATAGACAAGTGCAACAGACATAAATAAAATAAACCAGCTGAATGCGTTCATCACAAACATTTTTTTTTTATTTAAACTCATTCACTTTACTTGACATTTAACTTTACATATGTTCAGTGAGGAAAAGGTTAAAACAGAATAGAACAGATTCATGAAAAAACGCCAGAATAACTTAGAACAGTCATCTGACAGAGATTATAAAAAAAATATTTCTTTGTTCTTGCAGATTTTTTTTTTAAATATTCTGAAATGGAGTTGAATTTAATAATAAAAAAAAAATGATGAAATTGTGAGTGATTCTCACACGGAAAGTGATTTATCAAATGATTCTTCATGGGATTCGTGTAGTTTGACAGTTCTCACAATTCTATTATAAAATTTCTTCCTAAAAAGCAAATGCAAAAAATCATATCCTTAAGTGTTCCAAGCTGACTCATTGAACAGCAATCCAGAGTTTAGAACTTAAAATTTCTAATCTAAAAATCTAGTATACCTACTTTTCTGTTCTAAAGTGCTCCAAACTGTTCCGAACAGCATCATTGAATACAGATTTTGACTGATATGTCAATTTTGACAGCAAAATATTATTTGAATCGATAAAAGTTCTCACTTCACCAAAACTCGCAGTAAATGAAGTATTAGTGCTATTAATTCTTTATTGAGGTTTTAAGGGGAATAAATTGGACAAATTATACCTTTTTACACGGTGAATAAATGCAGATCTTGTATGAACAAAAAAAAAATTGCTGTTTAATATCTAATTCTCGGATTTTTATGTTGAACAAAATGAAATTATCTTCAGTTGTCGAAACTCCGTTTGAGTAACAATATATATTTTGAAAAATTGCTGTTACAGTTAAGCGGAGTTGACTGTATTAGTACTATTATCTACCCGCCATATCACGAACTGTCTGGCTAAAAGCAGTTTGAATTAAACTAATACAATAATAGCTAAACTAGTATTGTATTATTAGACAATGCCACAAGCCTTACGTTAACCAGACCAGACACAGTTAACGGTTTAGATATGACACAATATTTAATTCGTCTAAATAAACAGATACATATAATTAAAACCATCTATACTCTCCATCGAGATTTGCAAAAACAAAAAAATTATCGATGAAAAACCTTGAAGGATCTGTGTAAGCGCGGAATGCACCTGTTTCTAAAGTCACTTAATGGAGACCCACTTAATAGTGATAACTAAGAATGTAGTGTTTACGCTTTCGAATTCCCTGATCTTCATCGAACGACAACTATATACATATTGCGGTCAGTGATCGTATTTTTTCCATTTTTAAGGTAATCCGGCCTAGCTGCGTAATGCGTGATTTTTCTTCTTTTTTTTTGCATCACACTTTTTAAATGCCTATGCGAAAACACTCTTGTCATCAGAGATGGAAAACGCTAAAGATTCAAAGTTATGATGACAAAAAAAAAGAGACGACGCTCGTTGATGGTTCAAATGGAAGTATGTCGAATAATATAGCATCCGTCTCGTATCGGATAGATGTTGCTGATCACCTCACCATCACCGATCACTTATCACCTTCAACGGTCGTTGGCGTGCTTCGCGCATATCGCGTCGCACCGATCTTTCCCTGAGGAGAATGGTTATAATTGGTAAAGAGAAATTCCCTTTCAGCTAAAAATGTCCATTGGAAAGTAAGTCGTCAATCCGCCTACCTGAGGAATTTTGTATCATTTTTTGTTTGTTTGTTTTATTTTTGAAAGGAACCAATATCTCCAGGTGGTGGTGGTGGTATGGCAGGTAAATGCATTTTAGATACATGAAAAACGATCCTCTAAAGTATGTCATGCAAAATAATAAAAACCTCTTTATAGGATAGACAGCTTGTAGTGTATAGGGCATGCGTGAGTTGAGTACAAATAAAGAAGAAGGAAACATAAACTGGGATAACTTGTATTGTATGGATTCCTAAGGGACAAAGTAAAGGTAAATAGGTATACCTACCTACATGCAGTTACTACATTCTATTAATGCATCTATAAATACGATTGTGTAGGTATACATTTTTGCATTGCTGAAAGCTAATACTTAGGTAGGTAAGGTATTCATTCGAACGTGATTTCGAATTCAACTTTGCACAATCTCTGAATTACCTACTAAAGTTACATTTTTGTATTTGGTTCGTACACCAAACAACAGACAACATTTTGTGACAATAAAGTATCACAACTTCCGCATAAAAAAAAAAACATAAGACAGCTTACCTTTATTGTTTGAATTCCAAGAAAAAAAAAGTAGCGATTAGCGGTGTGTTACGAAAGAAACACAAATAAAATCCAAACAGGGATTATAACGTTTAGGCGCACAATTAAGAACGGCTTGAAATTCAAATTACTTTCTGTCAACCATTAATGCTCACAAAGAAAACATAAATCTTCTTAAAAAAAAAAAAAACTGATCTAGTTGTGAGAATTTATAAACATTATTATTTCCTCTTCTTTTTATTTTTCTTATAAAATTGCGGTCATATAGTAAACTGAGCCGTGTAACACTTTGGCATTTTGTTTTTCTTCGTTTTTTTTTTTTAGTTCACTTTAATGGATCACGACTTGCATGTTGCGCCTGCGAATTTTGTATTTACGAACTGAAACCGAACGATAGTAGCGCGATAGTGGAAGGTGGGAAACTGGGGAAGCATATATATAAGTAACACAAACAAAAATCGAATTAAATTTTTGCAAAATAAAAAGAGATAAATCTGTGGTGGTCTGTGGTCTCGCTGGGATGAACTTTAGATCAGAGCAAGTGGCATTTACCTATGTAGGTATATTTGTCTAGCTTGTCGAATGTCGATGACGCTAACACTGACGCTTACGATGGGAAACGAAAGTGCAAAAAGTGAGCAATCTTTTTGGTATGTAAGGAGGTAGGTAATCTCGTATTTCGTATAGTGGTTGAAGAGATGGTAGATATTTTTTTCTATTCACTGTGTTCTATCAGAGAAGCTGTATGAACAAACTCTTGTTTGCCACCTCATTCGGATAACCGCTAGGCTTGGACACGTCCGTTATTCAGAATGACTTCGAAGATACTGACTGGACTGAGATATCCAACATAGTTGAATGGTAAGATCACCTGGATTAACGAGTATGATCAACAAAAAAGCAAGACAGGTAGTATTTAATATTCGAATGGAATGAATGTTAGACCAAGACAGACGGATTTTATTTTTTGTTTGAAACTAAGTGAGAAGAATATTTATGCCTTATATTTTTGCAATCATCGGATATTTTATTTGGTGGTGAAAAAAGATACTATAGGTATGACGAAAAATAGAGAATATCACAATGTTTATTTTATATTGTGCAAATATATTGTTTCTATAATAAGTTCATTCTTACTAGAATATATGTAGATGTGGGACATTTTAAAACTTTGTCTACGTTAAAAGTGAGTTTAACTAAATTTTAATACCCATATTTAAAAAAAAACACGATTTAGTGACGGTTTAACCTTAACACGTAGACTAAGTGCAAAATGTCATTAATAAAACAGAATTTCTGCTATTTCACATTTAAAAACATATTGCTTGGGTAATCCATCGAAGATTGTGATTTAGTGAAAGAATAAAAATTGACATTAAGAAAAAAATGCCCAGAGACATGGAATAAAAAAATATAGAGGTGATACATATTGTAGTAGATTTTGTTCGTGGATTTTCAATTTTTTATTGTATGGTTTTGTAAAGCCATGGATTAGAGATGGAATAAGCATTTTTTAATTAATAGGACTGTCCAAGATTAAAATTAATATTATTTTGTTTATGATTGATCATGTTAATATTTAAAATTAAAAATCTTCTTATACTTAAATAGAAAATGAAATTATCTAAAAAAAAAATAAGATTTGAAAGTATTCATTACTGCATTTGTTTTCAATAACTATATAATTTTGTTAACTTTAAATGAGTATTATTGGGCAGCTAATAAATATTTATATTATCGATTATTTTAAATACAAGAAACTGTACAGAAAAACTGGCACTGTCAGAAGATGAATACATTTTTTTAATGGAGAGTTACAATTATTTATTAAAAAAAGGATGTAAAAAAATCGGTGTAAAGTTTAAATTATATTATCAACGTTATCTATCATCGCGGTGGTTCTCTACACCGTAATGTCAGAAAACATTTTCCGTTGAACATCACAGGACGTGGCAGAATTAAGACATACATTGACGTCATTTTTACAAAACGTCAACGTGTTGACCACCGAGTAATTCCCACTTGAAATAAAAAGGAAAAACAAGAATCAAAGTAAAAAAGTCGAGAATATTAGGAACATACTTCGTAAAAATGTTAGTTAAAAACCGATTTGAGAAAATGTATTCACTATATAGCTTGAATATAAATTTATATATATATATAAACTATTTGTAGATTTATGCAAAAAAAATGAAAATTCTAATAAATTTGCTTTTTAAAATTAAATCCTGCAAAAGACAGACTATTTAAACATACAATCACTTTCTTTGAAAATAATGTCATTTTGTGTGATAGCTATTGCTACTATGGAAAAACCTTCTTTTTTAAAAATAAAAAGTAACATAAACCTTGCATCAAATGCTTTAACAATAAATTCTGTTCTGCGAAAATATGAAATTAAAGTCATTTATAAAAATAATAGTCTTTTTCGAATTGAATCTTCAAAAAGTAAACGTTAATTCGGGCAAGCAATAAAAAAATTTAACATATTTCCTTCTCTATTCAATCCATAAAAAAAAACAAAAATATGTCTTTCTCATTCATTTTTGATTCATCTCTTTAAAATGAATGTGAATGTGACAATTGCCCATATTGCGCATGATCTTCAATGGAAATATAATTATTTTGCTAAGGTTGGTTGGGGCTTGTGGATGATTTGGGTTGAATCATTTTTATTGAGAAGGTTTTGAAATATATATTTTTGAGCCCTCGGGTCAAATTATGGACGGAAAAACGACATAGGATTCGATATATAAAATATTAAGACACCAATGCCAAAAGTGTAGTAATATGCGATGCGTAAATCAGTTTCCTGCAAAATAAGAAGTAAGCGACAATAATTGCCTGCACTTGGATAAGCCTGAATGAAATTAAATTTGATTCCAATATCTCGTTTTCTTGTTCAATTACCATAGGCATTTTTCTTTTTTCGTTTAGAACATAGCACTGAACAGAGTTCGAACACCTAGATTATGTACTGAACTTTTTCTTGTTCCACACAGAGCGAGCTCTGAACACTGATATGTTTTTCAAACACACTTGAACCACACAAATCAGAACACATTTTCATTTTAACCAAAAAAGCAATATAACACTAAACCTACCCTTTTTTGTACACTGATACACACCCAGCAAAGACAATCAACACGCGATCAACTTATATCGGTAACTTATGTATCTAATAATTTTTTTCTTCACATTTTCCTTCTTGACACACATGTCATTTGGTGCGTTCAACAATTTACTCACTTATGCTCAGATCTACACATGTTCAGAACGAAAAAAGAAACACACATTTTTAGTTCTGCAGGCTCTGAGTTAAAAAGAAACTAAAAAAAAATTTGACAACTCACACTCTGCTCTGAACTGAATAAAGAGATACGCGTTACATTGGAATCGATGTACAACACGCAACATTATTATTTTATTGTGTTGTAGGCATGTAAAGGAGGCTTTACATGCATCTTCATCTTCATCTGCATTGACATCTGCAAAAAAAAGGGGAAACAAAATAAAAAATTCATACTTGTGCGATAGAGAGCGAAAACCAAAATGGAGATCATCTTCATGTATGAAGATTATAGGAAGTATGAATCTGAAGATTGCAGATTATAGTGAAGATGAACATGTTCATCTTCATTATAGCATTTTCATCTGCACCATAATTTGTTCCGTTCAGATAACGAATTTTTAAGTTTTTTTTACCATTTCACCTCAGTTTGCTTAAAAACAACAAAAAAAAGCGAAAATTATCTTCTCAAAACTACATAACTGAACGCTAAGAACATGTGATTGTGAGATGTGTCAAGAAAGTTATAGCAGAGTTCGAGTAAGTTATTAGTGTGTACCTTGTCTAACTTTTATGTTTGTTTTATATTATGGTCCCGCTCTACTTTTCTTCAAGTCTGCAGATGCAGATCCATGTAAAGCCTCCTTAAGGCGAAAGTTTTATGAACGCAACCTAATCTGAGAAATGAATTTCCAACAAAATGAACTGTTCTTGACAGTTGGTGTAATACATTTTGACAGAAATGCAACAAAACAAAGTTCATGTTCAAATTATTTAAAGACAAATTTTAGAAATAAGTTCAAAACATATTTTTATATATTTTTAACCTATTTGTATAGATTCCTTCCCAATAAAAATAAACCTTTGTAAATAAGAAAATAGCAATGGACAATGACCAAAAACTAGAAGTAATCAAAAAGCACATTGGTGAATTTCCTGATTTCCCAAAGAAGGGAATAATTTTTCGGTAAGTGATGCAAGATAAGTACGGTGTACATACATACATTAAATAAAAATGCACATATTTATGAGTATCTTATCTTTAGTGATATCTTCGCTGCACTTACAAAACCAGAAGTATGCATTTATCTGAAGGACTTGCTTGTGGCCCACATAAAAGCAAACTATCCCGATGTCAATCTGATTGTTGGCCTAGAATCTAGAGGGTTTCTGTTCAATCTGTTGATTGCTTCCGAACTGGGTGTTGGTTGTGCTCCTATTAGGAAGAAAGGAAAGCTACCTGGAGAGTGTATTTCGGTGGAGTACACTCTTGAGTATGGGACTGTAAGTTTTTAAAATGTTTGACTTATAGTTCTTTTGAAATTTAATCATTAATTTTTTAGGACATATTTGAGATGCAAAAAAACGCTGTTAAACCTGGACAGAAGGTAGTTATTGTTGATGATCTTCTTGCAACAGGTGGATCTTTGGAAGCGGCAGTTAAACTACTACGAAAGGCAGGTGCTATTGTTCAGGAAGGTCTGGTTGTGCTGGAGCTGTCCGGTTTGGGAGGTCGTAATCGTTTAGACTGCAACGTTCATTCCTTGATTAAATATAATTAAGTTAAGGCAAAGTGTAATTTAGTAGTTGAAGAATTATATTGCAAGCGTAGCTGTGTTTAATATTTAACATTTTCGCACAAATATACAAAATAAAAATGTACATACATTATAATTAAATATTCAGTTATTTGCGTTTTTCTTTTATGGAATTGAATTTGGGGATACAAACATAATATAAAGTACGCAAAGCAGTTTTTATTGCCACTTAAATTAAACGAGGAATCATATGAGCTATAATTGGCTGAATCCATTTGTTTCTTTCTTATCTTGATAAAAAGAGGATTAATGCAGTATTTTACACGACAGTCAAATTATAAGAAATTCGATCACAAAAAATCGAATAAAATTGGTCACATAACAGACAAAATCAAAAATAACTTTCTAATCTATAATGATACTGGCACTAGCATTTCTATAGAAAGTACATATGTTTTTTGCGCTGTACATTGTTCTGAGCATTGTGGTTTTGTTCTTGAAGGCCAGCTTATCAGTTTGGGTGTAAGTTTTTTACTTGTGATTATAGGAACTATAAGGCAATTATGCATTTGTAAAAAAATTGTAACAATTAAACATGACATTACGATCATAATGTATGTCTGTCAGTCTGTAAGTATAAAGGTCTGTAGCCTAAACGGCCTAAGCGATTACTTTGGTATGTGTAATTACTTTAGCATTCCTCAGAGGGAAAATTGAAATTTTATTTTGTAGGTTTAAAAATAACGGTACCTGCCATAAGGTACCCTTATCACGAAAACGGCTCCAACGATTTTGATAAATTTTTTTTCAGTTTTTTTTTGTTGCTACTATAGCTATTATCCTGGTCCTGATGTATGGTGCAGAGACGTGGACACTGTTAACGGTGGATGAGACTGCGTAATGCTGTTTTGAGAAGAAAATGCTCCGGGTGATTTTTGATCCCGTCTGCATAGATGGGGAATGGAGAAGAAGATACAACAACGAACTGTATGGGCTGTACAGCGACACCGACATAGAAAAAATTGAAAAGCCCAGGACTGAGATGGCTGGGTCACCTAGAGCGAATGGACATTCTTTGAATCGAACTTTTTTTTCTTAGCTGTGGATAGGTATTGAACAGACCTTTCATTTGGTGTATATATCGATTGGTTTGGGGGGCATTGTTGAAAATGTGATTTTTTTCCGCAAGGGGTTAGCCTTGATTTTTTTTTTCTAAAATGTCGAATAAAGTGAAGTGAAGAATTGTACAACTTATTGTACAACAATTGAAAGGACTGTGCAATTTGGATTGAAATATCTCAAGAACCAGTTGCCGCAGATACTTTTTGCTCTCAGCTATGAATAGGTATTGAACAGACCTTTCTTTTGATGTATATATCGGTGGGTTTGGGGAGCATTGTTAAAAATGTATTTTTTTAGGCAAGGGGTTAGCACAGTAGAGGTGGATAGCGTAAAAGATATCTATAAAAACTTAACCGACTTGAAGAAGCTTGTTGGTTGAGGCCCTATGGTCCACCCCGGACTATAGTGCATCTTAGGTAAGTAAGCTATCATTTAATCAGAACCAAATTTACGTAAAAAGTCTATTAACGGCACCATATACGTTTTTTTTTTAATTTTGGATTTCTCTGTTACCGCTATTTGGATTTCTGTCAAGTTTTATATTTGAGAGGATATGCCAAATTAATTCCGCATATAAAAATTGTGAACAACTTTTTTTTTTTCCAATTGAAATTAATTTTTGATTTTTTTTTTGGAAAAAAAACTATATTTTTAAAACTAATAAAAAAATGTGTATTAAGTAATCTCTAAAAAACTGCATACCTACGCTTAAAAAAATTTTTTTTTTTTTTTCAAAAAACAGGATCCCATCAAAATGAGTCCTACAGTTTTCGAGATTCTTTTTTTTTATAAAATTATCATTGATCCGTTGCATCTAATGGTGTTCTTTGTTTTTTTTTTTCGCAAAACCGACTAGAGTGATGGTTTGGCAGTTTTCATCAGTTTACAGAATGGTTTTTACTTCGCCAAATATTATTTTGATAGCTATATTTTCATATGTACATATGTAGGTATATATAAATAAAAATCAAAATTGTTGGAGCTGTTTATGAGAAAAAAATTATTTGTTTTAAAAAAAATGTTTTTTTTGAGTACTCAAGAAAATGTCAAAAATTTACGAAATTCAATAAGCCTTACAAATAAACAAATTTAGTTATGACAAAATAGTACAGTGAAATTAACCAGTATGTTATGGATACCAAATAATTAACCATATATTATATTCTCAATTTTTCTTTCGATTAGAGGTACTATAAGGCAAATTTAGCATTCGTGGAAAAAAGTTTTGAGATAACAATCAAACATGACATTACGATGATAGCGAAGACGAAAAAAGATGGCCTCGGAAACGGCTGTAACGATTTTGAATAAACAAAATCAGTGCAGCTTTTTAGGTAGGCCGATCATATGTTTGAAAAAATTAAAAATGTATAAAAGCGGTACTTTCCATAGAATCGTTGTTTTTCCTTTCGACGAACTCATAAATGGCTTAACCGATTCTTTCGAAATTTCACACAAATGTAAGTTTAGGTTGCCCTATTTATACTGCGTACCAATATTTTTAATTTATATTTTTTTTGTATTTTTAAAAGCATTTAAAAAACAAAAATTTTTAATTATAAATATTTTGAAAATTGGTCAATAATTTTTCAAAAATTATAGTTAAATGTATTTGCTGAATACCTTTGAATTGGCGTTTTTGATTTTTTTTTTTTTGAAAAATGTTTTCAATAAGTTTCTAAGAAAAAACTTTTTTTCTCAAAAACCGCTCCACAGATTTAAAAAAAATTTTTCTCATAAATAGAAATTTATCCAAGAAATAAAATAATGGCGTACTTTTTTTGAGCTCAAATTAGTTTAAGTATTTATTTCAGAATTTAGAATTATTTTTACTTTGTTTAAGCCGATTTAATATTTTGTTTTTAAGTTTATATTATAATATTTAAGATTCTCATAGCAATTTTTTAGAAAAAAATTAAAGAAATTTTGTATATAAAAATTTTAGTCAAAAACGACCTTAAAAATATATTTAGATTTTTAATAGAAATGTTTGAATACGATGTGATCGAACAGAAGAGCAAGTTCATGCAATCTAGTCGTGCATTTTATTTGGAGTCAATTAGAAATATGATTCATTATTTACAGTGCAAGTGTAAATATTTAGGTAATACCATGCACGGTTTATTGTTTAGACTCCATTCCATTATTATGGTCCATTCTGATGAAATATTTAAGTCGTCACAAAATTTGATTATAGGTAGGGTCCAATCTTTCGAAGAAATCGATCATGAGTTTTCGAAATATTCAGCTTAAAAAAATTATTCTACTTTTAATAAAAAACAAAGAATTTTGACTTATAAAACTCTTTAAACTTCTTAGAGGTTCTGCATAAAAAAATGCAAAAAAATCAACTGAAATGTTTTTTCCATAAAATCCATAAAAATAGATCTAGCTACTAGAGGTACCAAAAATAACCATTTATTGACAACAAAAAAGTTACGAAAAAGGAGCTGTTGACTTTATTAATTAATTTTTGGCTAAAAACTGTATGGCATGCGCAGCCATATTTTTGGTCGAAAAAAAAACGCGGAGGCATAATAAATAAAATGCACGAATGGATCGCACGTATGTACTTGCTCCTTTGTTTGATCACATTATTTGCAAAAGATTCTTAATAGAAACGGCTAAATGTATTTTTAAAGTCGTTTTTCACTTAATTTTTTCTAAAAAAAAAGTATGAACATTTAAAATTTTTAATAATATAAATTCAAAAACAAAATTTCAGAAACATTGTCCACCCGTTTTCGAAATATTGAATTTTTCAAAAACCCAAAAAAAAACTATTTTTTTGCAAATCTTGGAATGCAGTACTATTTAGAATTTAAAGGAGCTCCTATTTTTATAGAAATCCGTTGAGCCGTTTATGAGAAAGTCGGAAACCAATAAAATGGTTGAATGACGGGTACCGTTAATAACAAAATATTAAAAAAAAAAAATTCAGCCAAAATGTTGACCATACCCAAAGTAGTACACACGCCAATTTTTATCAAAATCGTTAGAGCCGTTTTCGAGATAATTTTTGTATGGCAAGCATCGTTATTTTTGGGGCTTAAACAACGATTCAAAAATCTATTTTGGACAATCACCTAAAACGTCTAAGCACCAAGTTTGAACCAAATCGGTTCAGCCGTTTAAGATGTAGATCTACAGACAGACAGACAGACAGGCAGACGATGGAATTACGGGACCCACTTTTTTGGTGTTCTCTATTATCGTAATGTCAAGTGTAATCAATATCTCGGAGGAGATTACGATAACTCAGGCGCCAAAAAATATCAATGGATTCGTGTACAAAGACTATAGTTATAAGTATTTTTTTAATACTGCAGGAAGGGGTTTTTGTAGGGGAGGGGCAATTTCGTAAAAAAGTCAATATCTTACTCTATCAACTAATTTTTAAATCAAGTGAAATCTATGCATATTTAAACAAAACAAAAATACAAGTTATAAACTCAAATTTTGGGAAGAAAAAGATAAAAAACAAAGTTTAAAGTGTACTTTTTTAAAACTTTTGGGGGTGGCCGTAGCGCGATAGTTGTGTGCTCGACTGTCAACCTCGTGGTTGCGGGTTCGATTCCTGCCGTTGTCTATGTCTTCTTATATTCCATTAAAAACCAATTCTAAAAATTGTCATAAAATAAGTCGCTGCTTTGCTCATTACATGCTGTTTATTCATAACACTAACAACATGTGATTCAGTAAACTAGCATACCCTTAAAATACGACAAGGAAATAAATAAAATAATGCGAATTATAAGGGACAAATAAGACCCTAGAGATAAATCTGGGACAACAACCAGCTTTAGTCTCAGAACATCGCGCCACACATCTTTCCTATCCGTCTTTCGCTTCTTCCACCGGATGCCGCGCTGTGTTAAGAAAAACATATAAAGGGTATTCATAATCCTTGAGCGCGTGCAAAGTTATCAAAAAAAAAAAAAAAAAAAAAACTGTAACATTATATATTCTTTTTGGTTCTTAAACTCGTTGCTCTGTTTAATTCTTAGTCAAAAGCTGAATTGTATGATTTTATGTCTTCTAGTTTTTGAGAAAATTAAAAATTACCACAACTAATTTTTTTCTTGTTTTCTTATATGGATATATACTTGTATTTAGAAAACATCTGCGTTGACATCGGATGTATAGCATAAATTCAAAGTTTCTTTGAATCCGGATTCTTGAAATGGAAAATAAACCTTGCATACGCCCAATCTATGACACCCGCCTCAAAGACTATCGTGTGCACAAGCACCCACTGTTGCATATTATGCCTCAATGTTTTTTTTTTTGCTAAATTTTGATAGTTTGAAGGTATTTTTTTCAAAAACTATTAACGCAAATAATTAGGTTGAAAGAAATGATAAGAGGACAAGTATCTGGCTTACTGAAAACATCCTACCTATTTTTTTATTGGAAGTGTTGCCGTTGTTCTTAAGTTTTTTTATTAATTTTAATTAATTTTTGAAATTGCCGGCTTCCGCCTAAAAAGATGGAGATGGCTCCCTCCTCCTTAGGAAAGCATGATTGTATTATGCCCCTCTACAAAAATTCGTTTTTATTTTGTCCTGCCATACTTGTCGCACTTTCCCCTCAAAGTGAGATCGCCATAAATAAGAAAGTAATTTTAAGGATTTTCAATTTTCTCACAAACTAGATGACTAAATCATATAATTTTCAGTTTTTGATTAAGAATTAATCAAAGCAACAAGTTTTAGAAAAAATAAATGATATATAATTTCACAGTTTTGAAAAATTAAACTTTAAACTTTGTTTTTTTATCTTTTTTCACATTTTTTTTTAAACTAGGCATAGATTTCACATGATATAAAAATAAGCTGATAGAACAAGGTATTGGCTTTACAAAAAAATAAAACATTCATTTATAAGTATACCCGTTATTTTTTAAATATTTTCTTTCCATAGTTAGTACTTTTTTGACGAAATTGCCAGTCCCGCCCAATCAGGAGGAGATAGACACCTCCCACCCATAGCAATAAATGATTATTTTTGACCCTTCTATTTTGCGGCGCCTGAGTTATCTCAGTAGGTAGTATTTATTTACGAATCCAAAACTTGCCTGAATAGTATATCGCAAGTGAAACATTCAAACATTTTCAAATTCTATTTCATAACATCATATTATCCTAATAAGATTTAAGTAAAATTATACGCCTTGAATTAAAATCTATGCCCCCATGTACTTTATGTATGTATGTATATGTAACATATGAAAACTAATCTAAAAAAAAATCGAGCGGGATTTTCTTTTAAATTCAAATAATAAACAAATAGGTGAGACCAACCTAAATTATATTGATCGCATATTGGCGATTGTACACGACCAACCATAATAAAAAATACAAATTCAAAGTACACTGTGTCGCATACGTTTTTTTTTAAATGTAAAAAAGACACGTATTGTTTATTAGGTAAGATAACAATGAAAAATGTGTTCAGCGAAGATAGACGATTTATTCCAACAATTTACAATAAAAAAATTCAAAGTACCTAATAAAATTATAGCTCTATCCTCTGCTATTAAATCCCCATAAAATATGCACTTTTAAATTAAACCAAAGCATTGAAAAAAGCTGCTGACTAAAACAAACACGACCGCAGTAGCATAATAACCCCAATCGATATTTAAACTTAAGATTCGCTGACCTAAACACACACAAACAGAATATTCTAAACAAAACAAAACATATCTCTTGACTTCAGCGCCACCATCTCTGCCTAACCATGTTGCCACCATATAGTTGGCGGCGTTTAACAGCAAACGACCCCAAGAACCATATGTACATATTAACATTTGTATACATATAATTCTGTATATAGTGTTGGCCACAAGAGACTTATCTACCTGGCATATATCCGGCAACAGAGTATTTGTAGAATTGAAATCGGAATCCAGAAATGTAGGAAAGTGCGACCAAAACAAAGATCAATGGTAAGGTCGAGATAATTAACTAAAAAAGCTGATGTCTGGTGTTTAAGTAGCTTCATTCCTCTTCTGAACGTTAGATACTTCTGTTTGCATTTTAATGGGATTAACAGTACAAAAAAAAAGAATTAGAGACACCACGGAAAAATTACACAAACGTAGAAACATTTATTCACGCCTTATTTAATTAAATCTTTTTCAAAAAAAAAAAAAAAATCACACGCATTTGCCTATGTAGCTAATTAAGCACGACAAAGTAAAATAATTTGTACGTGGGCTTCTTAGGAGAGACTTCTGTAGAAAATTTCAAATACCTACCCTCTTTCTAAGATAATAAGCCTCCCTCACTCAAAGGAAACATAATACACCTGACAGAGGGTATAATAATGGAATCCCATCCACATGCGCTTTGTTTGTTTTGTTTGATTTTATTTTAAATCTTATTCTGCACGTTGCATGAATCGCAACCACTTCAAGAGCTTTCTCAGTTCTCAGATTCCAACCATCTGCCTTATATTTTGTTTTCCTTTCTTAGTTTCTCAGTCAAGTTTTCTCTGACTTCTGCGCTCATGCTTTCGTCATTGACCACGTTTTGAGACATGACAATACCTCTATACATTTTTTTTTTAATTACCTTTTCCACTTCCGAAACAAGTGCACTTAAAAATGTATATAAAAGAGAAATTTGGTGCATTGCTGGAGGCTCTCTTAATCAGTGCTGTCGACTTTAGGGCAAAAACAAGTGCTCAAAAAAAATTATTTTTTTAAAGTAATATTATTAAATATGTACTTAAATTTGCGGTAACAATTTTTTTTGATAAAAAATTAAGAAATTTTTTATAGAAAAAATTAAGTAAAAAACTACTTTAAAAATATATTTACAAATTTTTATTAAGCATCTTGCATCTACGATATGATTGAGCATAAGAGCAAGTACGTGCGATTAAGTTGTGCGTGTATTATATTTTTTGTCATGTTATTGGCTCATAATTCAAAGTCAATCTTTTTGAGTAAAATTTAATTGAAAAAAAAATTAATTTAATTAAATAATTATTTTTTTATTAAATAAGAAAAATAATTTCTAAACAAATGCAAAAGGCTTTGGTTGGTGAAAATAGGGGCTTCGCGTAAGCTAGGCATTTTGAAGCCACAACTCGCTAGGCCTATAAATAGGGAAATTGTTATATAAATAGTAATTTTCTAAGCTACGGTCGTCTTACTGTTATCCTCAGAATCTTATACGTCTGCTTATACGCTCACTATCTATGGTAGTAGAACAACAACGGATTCACCGTCCGCACATGAAACCAGATGTAATCTTACGGTTGAATTCTACGTGGTTGTATAAAAACTTAATGCGGCGGGTATGTTAGACACTAACTCATTTGGATTACCATTGGCACCAACACCTTCAGTACTCTTTGATAATCTAGGCAGTTTGTTGATGTTTGCTGCAGCAGCGGAAATCATCTTAAACCCCACCAAAAAAAAAATCCATAGTCCGCTTTGCTCTTCGTCTTTGAAAAAAGTTTAGGATAACAGATTTTGATAACGAAGCCGTTCGCACTATTTAGGAGAGAGATACAATCTTGTGGTATTATTTTTTGCCGCTGTAAGACATTTGTACAGGAAATGTAAAACTCTGGTCCACACAACTTTAACGAAAGCCTTACCGCATAAAATATGGATCAAACAAAAAAAAATTATCCATGGAATCACTATCTATTTGTCTTAAATAATACCGGATTTACAAGAGTGGCAAATTTTCATTAATTCATGTCATTAAACTGGCAACATAATACTAAAATCAAATCACTAATGATAACCATTTACACGCGGCAAAATAATGACTGTTGGATTGATAATGGCAATCTGCCACTAAAGTATGAACAAGTTCATTCTTCGTCGCGGTGTGCCATTATTTCTAAAATGGGGTCACTGTGCATTTATATAACACCATTTTAATGTCAATATTTAATACCAGTTTTGCTTGCCATTTTTTTTAATGACGAACATAATAGTTGCGTTTTATTATCCACGGGTCTGGGTCTAGGTTATTTTTTAACACGTATTACAAAAACAACACGGGATCCAGGTTTCTATCGGGGTTTCTATCTGGGTTTGAAATTATTAGTATCAAATTCGGCGAACAGAGGGTACATATCAATACATAACCCAGATCGTTTTATTTTTACGGGGTGACCCATATGGGTTATCAGCGATAATAAAACACGGCTAATGACATATTTTAAAACTATTTCCATGTTTTTGTCAATAATGTCAATAAAATGGAAGAAATAATAGCAAATTGTCACTCGTCTAAATCCGGCATAAATCTAAGGATATGCTAAAATTTAAATTCCCTACTACTACGCAAAAACAGAAAAAATCCACTTTCCCTGAAGATCTAATCTGACTTTTTGTATCATTTTATCATAATTTTTTGTTTAAACTTTATTTGAATTGTTTTAATATATTGCCACACTTCGGCATTTTTTTTTGTATACAAAAAAGAAAAAAACATCAAAAAGTTATGTTTTATATCCGCCATATCATATACATATTTGGAAACAAAGTTCCATGAAAAAATGATAAGACATTTGTATTGCTTTTATACCTATCTTTATAAATTATTAGTTTTGTTTAAAATTTTTTTTTTTTAGGTAAAATTTAAGTATTTTCCATCAATATTTCTAGAAAAAATTCTGCATATAAATTTAGTATATTACCAAGTACTCTTTTGTATTTAATGTAGTTTTCTTGCAACACCCACTGTCTAACATTACTCTCTCTCTCTCTATTTCTTTCCTCTCAAATAATCACAAAATAATAACAAATCGCCGACCACGACCACACTCCCATGAAAAACTCACGTAAAAGCTTTCGTCGCTCCTCATTTTGTGTGTTATCGAGCAAAACACTGAAAAACCAAAATAAACTTTCCCAACAGCCTCGACATCGACACGACACAATAATACTAAACTCAATCGAAACCAGCTACATATATCTTCAAAGCATTCTGATTCTTGTACTCAGTTGAAATTCATCGCGATTCCTGAAGCGACTCACAAAACTTGCACTCCTCTAAAATACCTATCGCATTTCTTCATTTAAAATTTCGGTTTATCCATTTCTTCCTCTATTGAAAAGGAATTTTATTGATTGAAATTTTGATACCAACAACGAAAAACAAGATACAAATTAAACAATTCAAAATATTAGGGAAATAAAAGAGCGTCACACAGGGGGATTTTTTGTTATGATATAATATTTCAAGGCGAGTGCAGTTTCAAATTATAGAATTTCTGGCAAAGTGAGAAAATTCAATAATAAGTCCTATATATTTTTTTTTTTGTTCGATAACTTCGAGTGGAAATGTTCGGGGATAACCGCACTTTTTTATATCCCTGCAGATAGATGCACTTAATGCGGTAATATCAGTGGGCCAAAATATACCACCCCATTCCCAGAGTCTATACCTATACACGATATGCAGTATTGTGTGTTGTGATTTTTTTGTTGTTGTTTTGAAAATCAATAAAAAAAATACAAAATTAATCTATGACTATTACCACAACACATTAAAGAGAGAGAGGAAGCAGGTCAACATTTTATTTATAAGACAATTGCCTGAGCTGAATAGTAATTGATAAGCGAACCTGTTCAATTGAATTTAATAAGATTTTTTTTAATTAGAAAAAATAACACAGGCAATTACAAAATACAATCACAACCGGGTCGTTACGAAATCGGTCTTCCAAAAACGGTTTTATATGTTTCACTTTTCTGTCGCATTTTTTTTTTTAGATTTGTGCTTTTCGCATTCGTATATAGTTTGAGGAGATATAAAATAAAAGTATAAAATATATGAATATTTATTTTGTCACTACACAAGATGTGTCTATTTTTAAAAGTCTCAAACTTAAACTGTTAATTATTTCGACTTCACTTCTTTTTGTTCATCATCGTTGTTACTGCGGTGATAGATAAAAATACGCTTTTTGCTGTCCCCTCAGTTATTTGTAATTAAAAAAAAAAGAAAAAACGTGTATAGCCAAGTGTTGTCTTTTTAAGTGCGTTGTCGACCAAAAGTGCTGTGGTCTAAATTTTGCAACAATAACCAACAACAGAAAAGACACAATTTAACGACGACAACGGTGGACGTTCAACCAACTAAGGTGTGCAGGCTGAGCAATGAAATTGCTGTGCTTCCATGAATTTTTACAAATTAAATGAGATCAAGCAAGACATATTGGCGCGCCATCAGGCGGTATTTTTTGTTCTTCACGGCTATTGCATTATTACCGTTGGCATTAGTTTACTTGGTTACCAATGACCAGATATATAAGATTAAAGGATTTGAGGTGAGTTTTCATTTTTTTTTTTATTTTTTGATTGATTTTTTTAGAATTTGCAAATCAATAAACTTAATCACAGTAAGAGCATTTCCTGCAGCTAAATCTAGTTCTTTTTTTTTTTTATTTTAATATCATTCACTAATTGGATTAATAAATTGATTTAAGACACTATTTAGTTTCAAACACAAAACCGTTATGCATTTTCAGAATTTATTGGATAAAAGTTTTAGTGTAATATTTAGTTTTATTTTTTCAAAAACTTTACGAGAGGCAAATAGCTTTGTATAGCACTAGGCTGAAATGATTTTGACCTGGAGACGGTGGCGAACCTTCGGATTTTGCCGCCCTAGGTAAATTATAATCTTGCCACCCAAAAGTTAAAAAAATAAACGAAAATTGTACAAATTAATATTTAAAAGTCTTATTTAATACATTTGATGGGTTTTCAATAAAATAATTTTATAAATATTTAAATTAAAACGGTTCTCTTTGCGATTTCATTTCTGCAAATCTTGCAGCGATTTCTTCTTTGTCAATACTATTCAGCATGTATTTTTCAATGGAATAGAATCGTTGCCAGGGCTATTAGTCGTTATTCAGTCATAGTTGAGCGTATGGACTTATTATTTTAAGGGCCAATTTTTCAATAGTCAGTTAGTACATATTCTGTCAGATACAACTTAATCTAGGAATAGAGTTATCTGCGCATTTTAGAACGTAATAAGGAGTTATCTGAGGAATAAGATAAATGGATATTTTCGATGTCAAAAACACTCTGAAAAATTATTGCTTTGAAATAAACGTTAAACAAAAATTAATTTCTATGAAAATTTCGATACTCGAAATAAAAGTGAAATTAAAATTAAATTATTCTATAGATTGGTTTTTCTTAATTGAAAAATTCGATGTTGTTATCCGGTTGTTTAGCAGTCAAGTCAGTTTATTCCTCTGGCAACTAACTGGATGTTTATCTGGAGATTGAACAATCGGCTATAAGTTTTGAAAAACTAGCTTCCACTGTTTGAAGGTAAATAATTTAAAATTGATAGCGGTTTGAGGTCAGTAAGAGTAGCTGTTTGGGAGAATATATTAATTTCACTCAAGAAATCTTTAGCTATAACATCCATTTGAACTTCGGCGGCAGTTCTTTCTGTTAGAATTGCTTTAAATTTATCGCAATCATTAAGCTCTGCATTCTTTGAAATATCGAAGAGAAACCTGTAGTTTTCGTTCAGATATTGATACTGTGTAACATGTTCACCGAGAGAACCAGAAGATATGTAGCTTCACATCGATTACATTGTAGAAAAAATTAACTTTAAATTTTGGATCAATTGTTAGACATGGTCCAGACTGATAATGGCGACTATGTAAGCTCATCGAATTGGATGCACTGAAATCTACTTGCATATCCATCTTTGTAGCAATATCTATAGCGTTCTCGTATAATGCTTCAAATAAAGATTGCTCAGTACGGTACTGCCGCGCAGTTTATCTAAATATTCGAAACATATTAAAAAGTCCATGGATCTTTGAATGGACATTTATTTTTCCTAAAAACTTATTTCAAATAATAGTTGACAAAACAAATTTAAATTTGTATATGCGTTTATCTAGTTGAGTTATTTGAAACTTGATTTTTCATCAAAAACTGCACATTCTGTGATTTCGATTATAGAATCATACATTTCTGATAAATTTTGATTAAGGGAGTTAGAGTACATTTTGCTCTTCTTGACCAACGTTTGCCCGAAAATTTTTCAAAATAATTTATTTAGAATAAATTTGATAGTGGAGATTTTTAACGTGTTTTTTATTATAAACTAAAGATTTTGTTTTATCAACTTAATAAATTATTTAATTAAATTAAATTAATTAATTAAGTTATTTATTTTTGCTTATAAAAAGTGATTTTTTAAGAGCTTGGTTTTTGAAAATTCAAAAAAAACACAGAAACTTGGAAAAAGTGAATGAAATTTTTATTTGGATCGATAAATCAATTTCTGCCATTTACTTTCTTAAAATATTTTCACTTAAATGTTGCCCGCGGCTACGCTTCAGGTGGTCCATTCTGAAGGTCCAATTTTGGCAAACTTTTTCACACATTTCGCCCGGAATCTCACCAATGACGCGTTCAATGTTGGCTTCCAAGGCAGCAATCGTGTTTGGCTTGTCCCCATAGACAATAGACTTAACATAGCCCCACAAAAAATAGTCTAACGGGGTCAAATCACATGATCTTGGTGGCCAATTGACTGCGCCAAAACGTGGGATCAACTGCTCACCAAATTCGTATCTCAATTGATGCATGGTTTGGACGTAGCTTGCGAAACACATTTTTCACAGAGCACGAATTTTGATAATAAATTTCAATAATTTGCAAACGTTGTTCAGGCCTAAGTCTATTCATGATGAAATGGCAAACAATACTGAATCGAAATGTCAAATGTTTGTGGAATTTGTCATGTGTGATCTGTCAAAAATATAAACGTCAAAAACCAAGTAGCAAAAAAATCACCCTTTACATATGTACATTTCAGAAGCTATGCTTCTATCGTCAGTAAGTTCGGCTTACACAGCGCGTGTTTACCCCTGCGTGAATAAATTGCAGAAGAGACAGAAAGAACTAAAAGATGATACAGAAATAAATCTATCTAAACACTCGCGGGTATGATTTTCCCTGCGTATTTTTTAGTTTCTCTTTCTATTTCATTATTTCTTGGATTTGCATCATTTAATTTTCGCTGTTGATGAAAGCCAAATCCAAAGGGCTGATGAATTTAAATTGAGCAAAGAAATAACTTCTGAGCTTATTTTGAATTAAGAAATGCAACATCATCAGAAATATATAAATAACTTTGACTTGAATTTTTCTTTTGAAAATAATTTTTTGTTCAATATCTGCCCTAGACAAAGAAGATAAAATGAAAGATAGCTGTCAAATAAACGCGCAGTGCTGAAAATGAGTGAAAGGCTTCGTGTAATAACAAGCGCGTTACCGAATAGAAGTTCAAAAGAAAATAACCAACACTTACGCGTTACAATCACCTGCCGTGTAATACCTGACTAAGCTCTATTTAAGTACTATAATTATAATAATAATTAATTGTTTAACAGATAAGTTTGCATGGACACCCTTTTTATAATTTTATGAGTAGCTTTATGTTGTGTAGTTGAATCAGGTGTTCGTTAAATGTCAAATATGGGATAGATATATGTGTATCAGATGGGACCGTTCAAATTTCGAAGTTAATTTTATAAGGAGAACCTCCCCAATCTAATGCAAAATCGGATCGAGGTATTCGAACTGACAAATAAAATATAAGATAAGACATAATCGTGTTTCTTTGCTTATGACCAAAGAGAATTGGATAAGAAACCGATGCCGGCGCTGAAAAATTACGAAAAGAAGCATTCGTAATTGCCATATTTCTCGGTTCAAAAGCTACAGAATACGGGAACAGTTCTCTTATGATAGTTAATATACTTATATTTTCGAACGCACCCAATTCTAAAAGTCATACTGGCGTTTGGATAAGTGTATCGAATTTTAAATTCTTCAGTTACTTAAAGGTAAAATCGCCGCAAACAACGCTGCTCCCGAAACACATGTGCATTCTCTTTCACATTAATGATGCATCGTTTTGCCAAAATTATATCCGCATTCAGACATCGATCCATATCTATCCGGATAGGTTGGTGATGTTGCAATCCCGTCTTAAAACACAGTTGCTGACAAAACAGTTGCAACTAAAAAATAAATCTCAATCTATACGAAAAACTCTGCTATAATCTTGTATCCCATGAGAAATGTCATAACATATGCTCGAAAATATACAAATTTAATCAATCCGGTTTTGGGTGTTCACGAACCTAGATAAATACTAACATATCTTAAATAACGTAGCGTACCGACATCTGAACGCGCCCAATGAGAATAGTCATTTTTGTGGTAAAAAAATTTAAATTCACAGAAAATGGATGTTAATTACATAACCGGAGAAAAACAAATTCGTTTGCTCATTATGTCCCTCCTGAAAAATCTTAAACAAGAATTTATCATATAAGAATTTATTTTCCGTAAGCAACTCATAGATTTTCTTCCATTTCTTAAATCATAAATAAAAAAACTTGTTTAAGTCAATATGAGTAATGCGATATGGAGGCGAAATGGTGTTTGCAGCATTCTAAAATTCAGGGGCTGAACGCAATCTACATATCGCGTTGATGTTGACTTTCTATTGACTTTCATGGGAAGCATCCATATTGTTATCGCGATGACTAACGCCACAGTTATTTCATCTTTTTTGGCCAAAAAGGTAAACAACAAAAAAATAGATAAATTCACAACATACAAAAAAAAACTCGACGGTCCCAAACTGTGAAAATATGTATCCATATAAACTATTTAATAATATTTCAAAGAAAGTTAAGTTAAAATGCTGGCATACATATTATTAGGTAACGTCAAAAACCTCAAATCTTAAAACTGTGACATCATTAATATTTTTGGAAACCTGACACAATAGCATCACCCTTTTTAAAAACCGACAAATAGGCCTGAAAAAATGGTTATTAATTTACAATTTTGATAAAATGAAAAGTCAGTAAAATATTTGAGGAAATTTGTCTATAGTTAGTTATCTGTGGCTTGTCGAATGTACATAATTCACTTTTTTTAATTCATCTTCACTACTGGTGTGAAGAACAGTTATTTGTTTAGGTGTTGGTCGCTAAAACATTAATACCTTAATGAAAATAGCTTAACCGATTTCATTTAAATTCAAAAGAATGCGCATAATATACATATGCATTTAGCATTAAAATAAGACCTTAATTCATCCTACGAAATTGCGCTTTGTATACCCTTGACCTTATTTTTGACTTCGCCAGCATGTATTTTGAAGGGAATGCAAGGGAAGGCATTTTAAATATTTGAAGTACCATACATACACTACTCTTTCATATCCACCCACTTCAACATAAAAAAATCCCCTTTTTCTATCTTTAACTGGATGTTACCTCACACGAATAAACTAGGTTAAATCAAGTGCAAAAACCTTGAATTTTTATTTTTATTTAATAAAAAAATATATAAGGTAAAGTGTAGGTAGCTCTGAATGTATGTAGGTATCTCGCAAAAAAAAGAACATGTCTTTCTTATGGGAAACAATGTAATCCTGCTTCCTGCCCAAGAATTACACATAAACGCTTATGACAGTTTAAGTTAAACTGTTGGTTTGCATTTAACTCGAAAAAAAATTATAAAAATCAGAAACTTTTGCATAAAGGTAGGCGTCGACATATTATGACTTTTTGGAAAACATTGAACAAAAACTCTAACTACGCACACCTGTCAAATAATATTAAAAATTAAATAAGGTGTCATGATTCATGATGTCGCAAATGGTTATTTAAGGAAAAATGAGGAGTTAAAAATCAAGAGAACTCAAAAGCCAAAAAAAAGAAGACAGGCAATGTCATTTTGTGATTGATTACTGCAATGTCTAATTCAATTTATTTAATTTATCTTTTATTTATGTACACTCGCATAATAAGAATTAATTCATTTAAATGGCAATGGCGCAGTGGATATAGTGCTTTACTGCTAACCCTAGACGTGTGGGTTCGATCCCCACGCTAGGCAGCATTCTTTTCTATACCCCCAATTTTAATTGGATGCCGCCCGTGGGTTAAAATTAGATGGTAAATACCTAATTCTCAAATCCACTGTGCCAAAAAAAATCGTCCAATTCCTTCTAACTAATGCCGTGGAATTTAGGTTGTATTTAAAACACTTTAGGTCTTACAGGTACATAGTTAAAAAAAAAAGAAAAAAAGACAACAATTAACAAAATTAAGACTTGTTATCTTGATGCGAGATAGGATTAAAACACATCGAGATCCTAAGTTGATATGTCATCCCTCCAAAATAAACAAACATAACTCCTCTTTCCACTTGTCTATTTCAAAAAAAAAAAAAAAAAAAATATCCAAATATTTTGTGTAACCTATATTTTTTTGAATGGGGTTTTCCATTGGTAAACTCAGAATTTGATGGGGAATTTGATGTTTTTCGCGCTGAATATAACGCCATTTGAATTGATTTTTTTTTGTTCGTTATGGTATTGTCGTATATTCGATTCAGTGAAACTGGTAGTTGTCAAACTAAATGTTCCAATTATTGTACTAGTGGTGCTCTAAGAGGGTTAGATTCCCAGAACGATACGAGTTTGCGAATTTGATTCAGAATCAAAAAAAATATTAATTTTATTTGCTCATAATGGAAATTGAAAAGGATTTAATTGTCGAAGTCCGCCTTTTGGCAGATTTGCATCAAAAAGTATTAAATTCTTGTACCAATGGAAAACCACATATGACAAACATATTACTGTTTTTGCCCCAAAAAGCACAGTGAAGACACTAAACAGTGATAGTATACACAACATCAAAAAATTACCTCTCATATTTAAAAAAAATCCCATTTTGTTTCCTACACCGCCAAAATGAAAACAACAAAAACACATTTGGAGGAAATGTATGTATGCGATGATAGTTCTATTTTTGGTCGTATATATATCTTGGGTTTTCATATTTTTACTTCATATATAGAGGTACACTATACGGCAAGTTTTGCATTTGGAAAAAAAAGTCGAACACTAAATCTTGATCAAACTTGGCATTACTAGAACATGTAAAAGTAGGTCGGCAATTCCATCTGTCTGTCTATTTGTAGGTAATTAGGATTTTCTTAAAACTTAGTACCTAGGCATCTTAGGTGATTCTCTTCAAATGGATAGTTTTCATAAACGGAAAAAAAATGTTGGGCCTCTGAGTCTCTGCTTATAAGAGATTTAGTTGTAGATATATAGATCCTTTATTTTTCCATCATAAGGGTTTACAAAATTTTACATAAGAATAATGTCATGGCAGCGCTGACGTCTGCTTGAAATGACATTTCTTATGATATACATCAATAAAAATATAATAAAAATGCAAGTTATCAAAAACTTGTACAAAAACATAACTATTCTTTTCTTCATAATATATGTCTCAATTTTTACGTGGTGTGAAACACAAGAATAGATTTAATGTTTAATGTGTTTATTTAACAGGTATTAGCCTTCTAGACTTAATTGTTTTGCTGACGATAGTACTCTCAGCTTTTCATATTCGTTTTCAGATGCACTTCATTGTTCTTCGGATGTGCAACTGGAAAGGCAGCGTATGATAATCTCATAAAATTCTGATCTTGACAGCATTGTCCAATGATGGAATTAAAAACCGCGTAGAATTTAATGCTTCAAAAACTCAGTGCTGTCTTCTGTCGTTAAAGCAGAATCCACCTCCCATGCCGCTATCCATGAGCGGTGCTTGCATTGAAGAAACCGATCAGCTTTCAGTCCTTGGTATGTGCATCACCGACCACTTCTTGTGGAATGACCACATATACGATGTCGCCAAAAATGCTGCAAGGTGTTTGGGCTTTCTTTGAAGATGCAAGAAATTCTTCTCCCCTTCTGATCTGGCTGTAATCTATAAGGCCTTCGTTCGTCCAAAACTGGAGTATAACTCTCACATTTGGGCAGGAGCTCCCAAAACTCTTTTGAATCTTTTGGATATAATTCAAGGCGATAGAACATTTACATCTCTAGAACACCGTCGAAATGTTATATGTCTCCCATTATTTTATCGCTATTTTTATAAGCAATGTTCCAGCAGCGACATAGCCAGTTGCATTTCTCCCCTCAAACTATTCAACCGTAATACTCGCGCTTCCAGGAATGGTCATCAGTTTACCCTTGAGCCCAACTTCGGACGTACTGTTAAGTACAGAGAATCTTTCTTTAGCCGCACAACGCGAATGTGGAATACTTTAACCGGCTCTACCCCCCTCCCCATTTTAATATTCAGAAATTCAAAACAAATGTGCATCGGAATATCCTCTGACATACTCCCCTATTTTCCTAATGGCCGCACTGTGCTTGTTCATTTTAAGGGTAGTCAAAACCCCTTAAGTGCACATATCCGTTTAAAAAAAAAACGTGGTATTAATTTTGAAGTGATTTAAAACACAAGAAAAGGAAATTTAATTGGATTAAACTACTGTTTTTACAAATTAAATAAATAGGTTATCGAGCCAATCAGCTAGGGAATTGATTTCTATAATTAAGAGCGTCTTGAATATATTTAACTAGGCACAACCATCCCATTTCTCCATTAAGGCTTTCAAAAAAAAAATTCTAAAGTAAAACAGCTAACTCCAAAGTGTAAACTTCGGACCTCTTGTTGAATGGGACACTTGGCCACGAAGTGGTAAATATCTTCATTTTCTCTTCTATTACAAAGATTACAAAGCTGTGGCAAATCTTGTCGATGTCGTATGAAATTAAAATTTAAGATTTCGACTCTCGTTCTAAAAATGGAACTTATTTGAATGGCCGAAGGATTATTCCAAAAGTAGTTATGAGCTGTAAGAAGCTGATGGTTCAATTTTTTGTAGTGGTTTCTCGAAGCTGATAAAGCTGTTTTGGCTAGATTATCCTAAAATAATGTTTGGTCTACTAGAACTATAACCTCTGCAAACTGCTTTTGCCAGTCTTTAATTCGATCTTCTCACAGATGTAAAACCGATTCGTGGTCAAGTGCCAACTGCTTCCACTCTTTGAACGGAGTCGCATTTCTTAGTAACAAGTTCTTTAATAAAATTCTATGTGAGTGATCTTTCGTTTCTTTTCATTGTTCTTACAATGTAATTCGCGCTAGTCTTCAAGTTTTTAATTTAGATTGGCGTTATCCCTGATGCTACATATATTGCATAATTTGGAGTGCAGTTGGGCAAATGAAAAAGTCTTTTAAAGAAATTTCTTTGTACGAATTCAAAATTATCAAAATATTTGTAACCAAAGACTTGGACATCGCATGTCATGCAAGTATTAATTGTTGTGTTAAAAACATGATATTTAGATCTTAAGTCGATGTTTTGGTTTGAAAAAAATTTTGCCCACATATGTTTAAAGCTAGTCTAGCTTCTCGACTTTTTTCTTTAACGTGCTTGCAAAAGTTAAGGTTGTAAGTTAAAAGGACACCCAAGTACTTAAATTCATGTACAATATCAATACTGACAGTGTTGATAAACCATTTTTCTTCCGGCCGTCTTCTTAATTGCCTACGAACGGCTAAAAATAAAAAAAAGAACCACTCTAAACACTGTTCATATACATATGTATGTGCAGCTTACGGGCATTATGAATTTTAGCATATACCACTTGGAATCAAAAGGAGCCCATGCTACATTACAAAGATTAATGAATAACAGTTTACAGCTTGAAACGTTTTTTATATAGTGATGATGTCTATTTGTTTATGTCAAAAACATAAAAGACCACAATAGGAAACAGGAAGTTGCGTGAACATAATTTAAAGTAAAATGTCGACAAATGTCAATTACTAAGTCATTATATTCCACTTATGGAGCACATATGCTAATCTTTTTTAGGATTCCTAATAACTATACAAATTTATTCGAGATTCCTCGAGAACAGCTCGAAAATAAAAAAAAATGCAGGACTGAATCGCACGTACTTGCTCCTATGTTCGATCACATTATATATAAAATATTCTTAATCATCTTTAATATCTTTCTTTCTCTTCCTTAACTTCACGCCCGCGCTGTGTTGAAACATTTAAAGGGTAGTATAATCCCTTAAGCGCGTGTTGATTATAAAAAAAAAAAAAAAAAAAAAATGGAAACGGCTAAAAGCATGTTTAAAGTCGTTTTTTACTTAATTTTTTATATATAAAACTTATATTTAATAATATAAATTTAAAAACAAAATTTCAGAAAAAATTGCCCACCCGTTTTCGAAATATTGTCAAAAACAAAAAAAATATTTTTGGAAAGTTTTGAAATGCAGTAATATTTAGAATTATGTGGAGATCCTGTATACAAATTTTGATCGAAATCCGTTGAGCCGTTTATGAGAAAGTCGAAAATCAATAAAATGGTTGTATAGCAGGTACCGTTAATAACAAAATATTTTGTTTCGGCCAAAATGTAGATGGTAGAAAAATTTGTATGGCAAGTACCGTTATTTTTGGGGCTAAATCAACGATTCGAAAATATATTTTGGACAATCACCTAACCACCAAATTTGAACAAAATCAGTGCAGCCGTTTAGGCGGTAGACCATTCTACAGACATACAGAAAGACAGACGGAATTGCTGGACCCACTTTTTTGGTGTTCTCTATCATCGTAATGTCAACTTTGATTAAAATCCCGAGTTCGATTTTTTTCCAAATGCAAAACTTGCCTTATAGTATCTACATCGCAAGTAAAAATGGAAATTCTAGTGGACAGAAATATGTCTAAGGAATTGAATACCTTTTAATTTCAACTCCGTTTTTTATTTACCCCGACTTTAACGAACTTTCACCATCATAATCTCCTTTCCCAAATTTCCTCTAACTGTTGGGTAAGAACACACCATAGGTACATATTAAAATTAAAGATATATTCCCCTCGCGCATGTGTCAAAACTCAGAGACACTCGTGTCACATTTGGCATTGGCATAGGCATGGGCCAAACTGCTAGTTAACAAAAAATTATATTTTTGATTTAATAACAGAAAAAAGTACCTGAAAAATTGTCACCTAAATTTATTTTTGCCAAAAATCATCTATTAAAAGAACACTATTTTTAGACAGATCTGTCAAATAGTTTAATACCAAATTAAATACCTACTATGCTTTCCGAGAAAAAAAAAACTACCATACAATGAGTGTGTTTCTTTATTCATTCTGGGATGTCCAGAATATTCGGAATACTATTTTTGCGTTTCTTTATTCCACGGAATATTTCGGGTAAGCTATTTTGTTGTTTCTTTATTCATTTCGGAACGTTTGGAATGCATTCTTTTTATTCCATGTTAAACACGGAATGAAAAGAATATTCATTAATTCATCAAAGAATATGATATGTGAATGTCAAACAAGCAACAAAATAACACCAGCCAAAGACGGAAACCAAGCAAGTAAACAAAATGGATGACCAACAATTTTTTTTATACTTTTATTATTGAAATAAATAATTAAATTTGAGTATTCATTAATTAATAAATTAATAATATTTAATTTTTATTATTTCCCATAGAGTAGAGATACCTGTTTCTTTTTATCATCATCACATCTTTTTCAAATAGCTGATTGATGGCATATTCTTCTTTTCTATTCCGGATAGTATTTTTGTTTCTTTATTCATTCCATTCTGTATAAACATTTCGTCTTTTCCATCCATTCTATTCCTTATCCGGAATAAATAAAGAAACACACTCAATCTGAACAAAAGTTTGACAAATATTATGGGGACTATACATCATCGATTGGAAGCATTCATCACAGGTTTTTCTAATTTTGGTGCAGTCGTCCAAGCACAACAGTGACGCCAAATGTTCTGGTCGCCAAATTGAGGTCACCACACCAGAAATCGTCGACAAAATCTATGGTTTGATAATAGACGATCGGCGAGTGGCTGAAATTGAAGAGGCCACAGGCTTATCACATGGTTCAGTGATTTCGATTTTACATAGATATTTAGACATGAAAAAGCTTTCCGCAAGATGAGTGCCGCTTTTACTCACAATCGACAACAAACGCATTCGTTTGATAACTTCAAATGTGTTTTTAGCGAAACCGATGACTTCTGTCTATTTAATATTTAATAAAAGATAACATGATGGGATGTCTTTTTAGTCCTCACTGGATGTGGTTTAAGTCGAACCTACCTAGTACGGCGTTGAGGCATCTTTTGGCTTCTTAAGCTGGACCTTCAAACGTTTTGTGCCAACTTGAAATCCGTGCATTGCTTTAATGGCAATCTTGGCCGATTCGGCATTGTCAAATGAAACAAACCCAAAACATTTCGACAGATTTGTTTGCTTGTCGATAAACACTTTAGCTGAAATCACATTGCCAAAGGGTAGAAAAGTCGAAGCCAAGTCCGTGTCAGTTTATTTTAGATGTGCGCAATAGTGTTATTAAGATCGATTACCTTGAAAAGGGCACATATTACGCAGATCTGCTGGATCGATTCCAAGTCAATTTGTTGCAAAAACGGCCGAATTTGCGAAGAAAAAGGGCCGCAGCCGCAAAAGGAAAATTGTATGAGTTAGGCTGCGAAATCCCCATACAGCATGTTTTCCAGATTTCGATACCTGAGACTGACTATTTTTTGTTGCCTAAAATGAAGAAATGGCTCGAAGGTAAGAGATTTAGGTCGAATGAAGAGGTCATCGCTGAAACAAACTCTTATTTCAAGAGGGCATCAACAAATTGAAGAAACGTTCGATGAAGTACTAAAAGAAGGCTTTGTTGAATAATATAAAATGTGCCGAAAAGAGTATTTCTTATTTTATTTTTCAGTAACTTATTGACACACCTGTCTCATGAAAATTAAATTTTTGTTACAAAAAAAAAAATCCGATAGAGCAGAGTTTTAGTGGTGGCGGTCATTTTATAGGCCTTAATATTTCCTAAAAGGTCTTGTAGATTTGAAGTTCCTATTAGGTAATATTTTTGTGAGCTGAGATTTCATCGCATTTTTAAAATATGACAAAAGCCGTATTTCTGCAAGAATAGAAAATTGAAAAATATTATTTAAATGATATAAGCATTAAATAATGAACATTTTTCCTGAACCTATTTGAATAGTACATATATTTCTTATTATCTCGTATAGACACCTCTTCTATTCCAAAACCTTTACATATACAAACATGCATAAATTTTCAAAACTGCGTAATAATATATGTATACTGGTGACTCGAATATTTTATCCTGACAAAGTAAAGAACAAACTATCAACAATATTGACAAACAAGCATATCTACTTTAGTGGGTAGCAGCACAAAATTAACCTCTTTTCCTACCCAACCAACAATATAATATGTCAAACACTCCATCACTCTAAAATAGCAATAAACCAACTCTTTCTGGTAGCACACACTGAAAAAACAATGTCAAATGCAATAAAGTTCTTTGAGAGCTAGTTCTTATTATTTGATGTTTACTTGTGCATTCGTTCGTTTTAAACGACTTATTTTTTTTTTTTTTAGTGGATAAAGGTACTATAGCTCGTAAAAGGTACATAAGACATAGCGTTGTGATTCAAAATTAGCATTTCGTAAACAAAAATAATGGTGTACTCAATCTCGTATTAAAGTGTTTTTGGTTTTTTATTTAGATTTATTTAGCAGAATGAGTAGCAAGACATAAATTATGCTGAGATAACAAGGTTCTGATAGTTTATTTGTACATATTAGCTTGCGACATCAGTTTGTTACATATTTAGTTAGGTTTATCTTGAATTTATCATACCTATTTAAAATGTGGAAATAGTTTAGGGCTATGTCGAAAAGCTTAAACATACACAAACTAGTTATTTCGCAAGAACAAAAAAAAGGATTAGTGATTTTATTTATCAACATAACATACTTTTGAATACCATCCTTCACTTTGATATCGCTTACGATTATGTAGGATTTGTTCCTAAATTTGAAAATGATTACTTTGAAAGTGGTTTTGCGTTGTTCAACTTTCTCCCGAATTTTGAATATGACACTCTCTTGAATATCGATGGTGCTTTATAAGAATTTTTGCAGAAATTGTTTTTTCCACTCCTTTTCACAATGGTGAAAGTCTGTATGAAATTAGAGATTCTACCTAAAAATTTTTTTTTTAGGACATTGCCCTTTTCCGAGAAGGAAATCCCCCATCCGTGTGCCTTATATATACGTACATATCTAAAAGGTGTTTTTCTAGAGGTACAGACAACTATAAAATGATATAAAACGCAGATAAATTTTATTAATTGCAGCATAAAATTGACTTAAAGAATTTTTTTTTTAATATGATTTCTGGCATACCTATGGCTGCCGGACTGGCTCGGATGTAGTCCAATATTGGGGTCCAATTTTCGATAGGAAAGAATTTTTGTGGGCATTTGGAGTCTACATTAGCAATAACGTGGAAAATTTTGTTTTCTCGTTATATACTATCGAATTCACATATACACCGACAGAAAATAGTCTACACTGCTAAATCGAACGATCTCGGAGGCCAATTCACAGGTCAAAAATGCGAAATTATGCGCTCATAAAACGTTGCACTCAACAAATCAATTTTCACACAAGCTATGCTTGTGGCGCCATCTTGTTGAAGCCACCCACCGCCATTAAGGCAGGCGATTTATTTCAGGAACGAAAAAGTAATTGATCATGACTCTATGCTGGTCTCCATTGAAACCCAAGCCATATGGAACTAACTTAAAATAGGTGTTTATCACAATTATGTTATTTATTATAAATTATTATGTATATATTATATAAAAATTACTATAATCACATACAAAGTTTAAAGTTTAAGTTTATATTTTAAATACAAATATCGAATGATAAGGTTATTTTACTTTAAGAAAAACACTATCGCTTATTTAAAACAAAGTTAAATAAGAAGATAAGACAGACAAATGTTGAACAAGAACTTGGTGTTTCATTTACAATTTTAGAGAAGGAAGGTAAAACATTTTTTTTTATCGAAGCAACCTGTTCCTTTAAGTGTTCGTTATAAAGAGATTTGATTGTATTTCTGTCTGCGTCTGATTTAGTATATCCAAATACACATATAATTTCCAATCGAAATTTTCAACAAAAAAATACCTAAAAAATGAATTTTATAATACCGATAGAGTTTGAGTTTCTTGTCTCATAAATTCATGCTGTTTAAAAAACTCAAAAACCTGCGTGTAAAAAAAAGAGAATGTACTTTGAAGATGATCCCTATTTAAGTATCTTGATAAGGTTCATTGCAAGGGCAACTAATTGAATCTGGGGCAACTTAAAACTTCCTAGTACTGCTGGCAAAAGGCAGTAGTATTTTAATCTTTTTATAAAAATAAAAACTATCTAATGTGAAGCAAATGGAATATATCAATTAGGTATATCGACTAAAGTAAAATAATGAATAATTAATTTTAAAATTTGAGTAGAAAATAGTTTAGGGTGATTCCACAAAAATTGGGTAACTTTTAAGGATATTTTGTTTATGATATTATTTAAACCAAATTCATACAAATTCTGATATTTGAGATTGCTAATCTAATGAAGATATTGCTCATGACCGGGCCAGTCACTTTTTTATGTAGATTCTGAGATATATCGGTTTTTCTTAATTTCACTGCCAGGGGACTGACGAGTGTGATACAGTACTGATAAAATACACAACTTTATAAGAAAATAATGGAATTTATTAACTTTTAGACGAAGTTTTTTAGGATCTAATTGTTGAATATAACATTCGTATGCTTGTATTCACTCTACATACTACATACAGCGTAAAAACTGCTCTAGAAGGCAGATATATTTGTGTAATTAGAAACTTTAGTTTTTTGTTTTATTTTAAAATTAAAATCCATACAGAAATGATATTTTGTTTTTTATGTCAGTATATATCAAATGGATATATATATTCATTTGTTCAAAACTAGATTTAATATGTGATAGACTCAGAGCTCTAAACAATTTAAATAATGTCTGTTTCTTTACGAACATCAATTTCGAAGTTGTGAACGGATAATAACCACATATGGAAATTTAAGCTAGAACTCCTACTAAACGGTGATTTTTTAAGAGCTTGGTTTTTGAAAATTCAAAAAAACACAGAAACTTGTAAAAAGTGAATGAAATTTTTATTTGGATCGATAAATCAATTTCTGCCATTTACTTTTTAAAAATAATTTCACTTAAATGTTGCCCGGGGCTACGCTTCAGGTGGTCCATTCTGAAGGTGCAATTTTGGCAAACTTTTTCACACATTTCGGCCGGAATCTCACCAATGACGCGTTCAATGTTGGCTTCCAAGGCAGCAATCGTGTTTGGCTTGTCCCCATAGACAATAGACTTAACATAGCCCCACAAAAAATAGTCTAACGGGGTCAAATCACATGATCTTGGTGGCCAATTGACTGCGCCAAAACGTGAGATCAACTGCTCACCAAATTCGCCTCTCAATTGATGCATGGTTTCGCGTGCAGTGTGGCATGTGGCACCTTCCTGTTTGAACCACATGTCGACCGAGTTCAATTCTTGCATTTTCGGCAAAAAAAAATCTGTTATCATCGAACGGTACCTTTCTCCATTGACCGTAACCCTGCGGCCTTCATCGTCCTTGAAGAAGTACGGCCCAATGATACCTGCCCATAAACCGCACCAAACAGTGCATTTTTCGGGATGCATTGGTAGCTGCTGAATTGCCTCTGGCTGCTCTTCACTCCAAATACGGCAATTCTGCTTATTCACGTATCCATTTAGCCAAAAATGAGCCTCGTCGCTGAAGACAGTTTTGCGATAATTTCATAATTTCGACATTTTTCACAGAGCACGAATTTTGATAATAAAATTCAATAATTTGCAAACGTTGTTCAGGCGTAAGTCTATTCATGATAAAATGGCAAACAATACTGAATCGAAATGTCAAATGTTCGTGGAATTTGTCATGTGTGATCTGTCAAAAATATAAACGTCAAAAACCAAGTAGCAAAAAAATCACCCGTTACGAAGGGATAGTTTGTGGGAGATTATTATCAAACCAATTCCAGATCCTGTCACTTCGGAATAGACCAAAAAGGATTGCGAGGCCAGAACTATTATTATGCTATCAGTAGAAGATAGTCAACTTCATCATGTGAGAAGGGCTAAAACAACAAAGCAGCATGGGATAAGCTCAAGGAACACCATGAAAAGGCTACTCTTAGTAATAAGGTTCAATTAATGCATAGCATTTGAAATTTAGAACTGGAGGAAGGTTGTAACATGGAGGAACACATCCAAAAGATGAAACATTATTTGAAAAATTGACTACTCTAGGGGAGAATCAACTATCAGATAATGAGACTATCGCTATGTTACTCAGCAGCTTACCTCAAAAATGTAATACACTTGTAACAGATCTGGAAACAAGGAACGAATCCGATTTGACCTTGGACTTGGTTGAAAGAAAACTTTTAGAGGAATATACTCACCAAAATCAAAACAATGGTCCAAGTAATTCGGTATGAAGGTAACAAAAAATAAGATGAGTACGGATATTACTGGGTGAAGGCTGGGTTTTGGATTCGGGAGTCACGGTACATATCTCAAACAAGCTAGATAAATTCATATTACAGTAGCAAATAGAGAGCAAATCACTTCGGAAGGAAGGGGTACCTGCAAAATAAAGACCACCAACAGCAAGAACAAAGAGGTTACAATACTTATTGAAGACGTCCTTTATCTTCAAAATCTGCAAGGGAATTTACTATCAATAAAGAAGTTAATAGAAAAAGGATACACAGTTCTCTTTTGTGGTAAACTACATATGTGAAATTCGATCTAAAGATCGATTCGAGGTATCAGTTTTAGATAGAGTAGGAAATCTTTTTAAGCTCAGATAAAAAGAAACTGAAATAAAAGTATTATATATTGAAGAATGCAGAGAAGAAGGTAACTGTTTAGATCACTGGCACCGTGAAATTTGTATGGAAACAAAAATGACTCATCAACCATTTAAGTAAAAGTCAAACAGAAAGAGCAGTGCACCCTTAGACCTCATTCACAGTGACATTAGTGGACCCATGCAAACGAAAACAGCGGGAAAAGATATTTTCTAACTTTTGTTGACGATTTCAGTAGATAGTATACTTTTGTTTATTTGCTAAAGGGGAAATCTGAAGTTTTCGATCGCATGGTAGAGTACACAGAAATGCTAAAAAATAAATGTTCAACAAAACCTAAGATAATAAGATCAGACAATGGTGGTAAATATACATCGGGCCGAGTTTTAAACTCTTTAAAAAAGGAAAACATTATATATCAACACACAGCTCCATATACTCCACAACAAAACGGGACTGCTGAACGAAAGAACAGGTCTTTGGTTGAAATGGCAAAACGCATGCTACTAGATGCAAGAAAGAGTTATGAGTTCTGGGGTGAAGCGATCATGACATATTTTGTGTTTTTGAAGAGGCGACATTATGCTAAAAATAAAAATAAGTAAACAAAATGCTTACGCAAGTTAACGATATCCTACGCGAGGATATTAAAAAAAACGCGAACGCCGACCCGCGAGGGCCGGCCCAACGGTTCGACTTACTTTGTCTCAGATATAGATTCAGATTTATGTGATTAGTAATAAATGGACAGATGCTCGCAGCCAAGAACGAGGCCTACAAGGCTAAGCTGCAGGTGAAGACGAGAGCTGCCATTGAGTTCTATAGGCAAAGAAGAAGGGAAGAACATCGGCTTTTCAACAAGAAGAAAAAAGAGCAAGAAAAGCGCGCGATCGAGGATATAGAGAGGTGCAACTCCAGGAACGATGTTCGCAAGTTTTACCAGAGTGTAAAACGTCAAAGCCAAGGATACAAGGCTCGAACAGAATTCTGTCGAGATGAACAAGGAAATATTGTAGTTGAGACACAGTCGATGCTGAGGATATGGAAAAACCACTTCTGCAGACTGTTAAACGGCGATGACGAACAACATTCCGCTGTCAGGCAGAACGAACCATTCAATATTGGCAACGACAGCGAAAACTGCCAACCACCCGACCGGAGTGAAGTGAGGATAGCAATATCTAAACTCAAGCTTAATAAGGCTGCCGGAAATGACGGCCTTCCCGCTGAGCTTTATAAGGCCGGCGGAGATGACTTGGTAAGTAACATCCACCAACTCATAAACCAAATCTGGTCAGATGAAAATATGCCTGAAGAATGGAACCTCAGCATCGTTTGCCCGATCCACAAAAAAGGAGACCCTCTGAACTGCGCCAACTACAGAGGCATAAGTTTCCTCAACATCGCCTACAAGATCCTATCTGCCGTAATATGTGAACGCCTGAAACCGTTTACCAACAACCTGATTGGCCCCTATCAGTGTGGTTTTAGGCCAGGAAAGTCCACAACCGATCAAATTTTCACACTCCGGCAGATCCTGGAAAAAACTCAAGAAGTCCAAATCGATACCCACCACCTATTCATCGATTTCAAAGCCGCATATGACATCATTTATAGAGACGAACTGTACAGAGCCATGTCTAGTTTTGGTATACCGCCCAAACTCGTCCGTTTGTGTAGGATGACGATAGAAAATTCTCGCTGCTCCATCAGGGTCGGAAACGACCTCACCGACACATTCGATGCCAAAAAAGGATTTAGGCAAGGCGATGCGCTGTCATGTGACTTCTTTAATCTGATTCTTGAGAGGATTGTGCAAAACTCCAAAGCCAACACCAGAGGCACAATTTTCCAAAAGTCGGTGCAACTACTAGCATACGCTGACGATATTGACATCATTGGTAGGACTCAACGTGATGTCATAGCCACGTTTGCTAGAATAGAGAAGGAAGCGGCGAAAATGGGTTTAGCAGTAAATGAGGGTAAGACTAAGTATATGCTGTCATCACGAAAGGACTGACAACATCGACGAATTGGACAGAACGTCACCATTGACAGATATAACTTTGAGGTAGTGCGGGACTTTGTCTACCTCGGCTCCGCTATTAACTCTGACAACAACATCTCGTCAGAAATTAAACGAAGAATTACTCTTGCCAACCGCTGTTTCTTCGGGCTAAGAAGGCAATTTAGTAGTAAAGCCCTCACTCGAACTACTAAGGAGATCCTATATAAGACCCTGATCATCCCAGTCCTGCTCTACGGCGCTGAAACCTGGACCGTATCAAAAGCGGATGAAGAAATCCTTGGTAGATTCGAGAGGAAAATTCTTCGAAAAATCTTCGGTCCCGTTTGCGTTGACGGGCTATGGAGACGAAGATTCAACCAAGAACTATACGAGCTGTACAGCGACATGCCTCTGGTCAAAAAACTCCGCATTGGACGTTTAAGATGGCTAGGACATGTAGAACGAATGGACACCAATACTCCGGCTCGCAGAGTCTTCGATCACCGGCCAGACGTCGGACGCAGTAGAGGAAGACCTCGCCTTAAGTGGCGCGCACAAGTAGAAAACGACCTCAACCAACTTGGAGTGCGCAACTGGAGGCAGTTAGCTAAGGACCGGGCTAATTGGAGAGGCATGTTGGTTGAGGCCCAGGTTCATTCCGGACTGTAGCGCCACTTAAGTAAATAAGTAAGTAATAAATGGAAAAGAGGGGAAAACGTCTTGATCACTCGGAGGTCCAATACGAACTGACTAACGGAATCCAAGTTTCCGTTAGGCACACATTTGTCCCACGGTGCAGGTATGGCTATTGGTCCCACGGTGTAAAGTGGTTACTAGTCAAATAGACCAATTCGAGTTCATATAACGGCGACGTAATCTGATAATAATGCACCGGGACTGTGGGAACAGGTTCAGTCATGAATATGCTGACTCAGCGAATCCGATGTGATTCGCTGTCTTATTATCGGGTCAATGCCCGGGTGCATTGTGATAACTCGCACTTTAATAGTTGAAGTAAAAGTTGTCTACAACAAAAAAAGTCAATACTCTGGAAACACATCGTTATTAAGTTCATCACAGATTGTAGTGAATTACGAAATTTGCTTAAATTAAAGTTATTTAATACACAGCCATTTGATTGCGGATTTTTGGATTGGTGACATGCCAAAGAACTAAAGTTTTGAGAATATATTGTGGTGCTCTATTTATAAACTTATATTTAAAATAAATAGCTGAAATTGGGTGTCCAAATAAAAGACTTTAAGTTGTTTTAGAATAAAATAAAAAAATATTAAAAAATATAATATCATTAGTTCAATTGACTGGTGACAGCAAGTTACCCAATTTTTGTGGAATCACCCTTTATCAAAATTGCTATTTTGCTGATCATTTTTGATCCATAATTATTGTTGTTTCAGTAGCAGGTATTTATAGCCTGCTAAAAGTATCAATAACATATATTGCAATTACCAGTTTGGACCATTCTTCTGCCTATGCCCTGACCATGCCATGTTTGACACGAAGCTCTCTGAGTATTGCTACATGGCCAAACTTGAACGAAAATGGAAACTCAGAGAATACTACCTTGTAATATGTGTATTATGGGTATAGGTAACAATTCAAGGAATAAAATCATTCATTCAACAATTAATTATATTAAGAATTAAAGTAAACTTTACCGCCAGGAAGAAACGCAAATTTTGTGGACTAAAGGCCGTTAAAAGATATTTTGAGTATATCCTACATAGTAAACCTGCTTAAGGATAACTAGAAACCTACCTTATAACAGTGTCAATTTTTAGCTATATAAAAAGTTGTTAACTACAAGTGCAAGTTTGTACGATACAGTCATGAATTTTAAGCTAATATTGGATTTGTGCTTGCAGCTTAATATCAATGGCGCAAAATTTTAATCGATTTAGTAATATGTTAAATCATTTTTAGTATGATACTAGGCTAAAAAGATGATTTTGCTAATTTTAAACCAGTTTAGTATCGTACTATTTTCTTAACATTTTACTAAAGTTAAAATCACAAAATGGCTACTTTATATTTTTAGTATCGTACTAAGTCCATATGCCACTTTGACATTTACAAACGTGAAAAAGTTATGTTCGCTTACTTTTTTGCACTATTTTAGGCGTGTTTAGTTGTAGTTTATTAAGAAAATAGATTTAGTATGTTGCTAGTTAAAAAGTGTTTAAAATTAGAAAAATATTAGTAAACTATTAAGTAGTATCATGCTAAGCCCTTAACATCAGGCTGTTTAAAATTTTGCGATAATGAAAATACAAAAAAAAAACAACTAAAAATGAGTCTTTTCGTATCAAAAGTTTGTTATTCTTTATATTTGTTCAACAGAGTTAAACATACTTATTAAATATATGCATAATTTTGAAGTATTACACCTATATGTATATATATATTTTTTTTGTGAAAATGATTTCTTTTTTGTAGTTAATGCTGTCATTGAAAGGCTATATAGCTAATGATTCTTTTCCATTATAAGTATATATTACTTTGTCAATTTGAAATAAAATTATTGTTTACATAAAATACAAACAATCCGTGTGTGCGTCACTTCCATATCAATTAATAACTAAAAACAAAGTAAATACGATATACTTGTACGAGTAAGTACCTATAACAACAAATACTCGTATTTAAATTAAGGTGGTTAGCGATTTGAAAATCAAATCAAGATAATACAGCTGTAGAAGTTGAATCTTTCATCTATTAATCTATAAGACTGTTGCGCATTGCTATTTTTAATAATTATCCGGCCGTTAAGTGGGTACTTCGATATTTAATTAGTTTGAAATGATAATGAGCAAGAAATGAATGAAGAAATTTCTTTTATATGAATGTGATTTATGTTACCTATGGAAAGTCCACACAAATAAATATAAATTTAACAAAAAATTTATAAATAGATAGTCCGCATTTTTCTATACGTATTTTATTTATACATATATAGCAAATTTATTATAATTGTTTATTAAGAAAACAAAAAAAAAAATCAAATCAAAAAATAATAATATAATTTTCTCTCATTGGAAATAATTTTATTCTTCAACAAGACAGAATTATATTTAAAATTCTTAAAAGCTAATTTTTAATTTTGTGAACTTAAAATTTTAACATACCTTTTAGAAGTATGCTGCTGATAATAATAAATTAAAAGAAAACATACCTTCTCACTATGTTAAGAAAACTAAATGATTTAAAAAATCAGAAATTATTGAGATATCAAATTCTGTGTTTTTTTTGCATTCAATGGAAAAAATAAACAAGAGAAAGAAAAATATTTTTAAAAATAAAACGTATAGGTTCATTACAAAATGTATCTGTATCTGTACACATAAATACTCTATCTAACATTTGGAGGCTTGTGAAAGGTATATCTTTGTAGACACCCTAGGAAAGAAAACAATTTTTTTTTAAGAAGACCTGCTATTTACTTACTCGTAATTGTATCGTTATAAAATTAATGTTACATCCAAATGATAGATACTATATAACAATTTCCATGTGCATTGTATACATTTATAGATTAACTTAACGAACAATAATAAACAAAATATTTAAATAGAACCCTCAAGTAAAGTATTAAATAAACTAAAAACACCCACTCGTTCATCAGACTGAATAAAGTTCTCCGCAGATTAAAGGAAATTATAAAATCATTTCATTATTTATGTAGGATGACTTTCATCTAAACATGTTTGAAATCAAATTAAGTTTTCCAGCTCAGATGTTTTTAATCTAAAGATCTAAGACTTCTTAGTTTACATTTGAGGGAAAACTCGGGTTAAAGAGATTATTAAGAAGAAAACAAAGTGATTCACTGAATAAAAAGGAGGGTTGTATAATTTATTTATATTTGTATATTTAGGATGTCCTCTCTTATTGTTAAGAAATTAAGGAGTAATTTTAAAATCAGTTCATTAGCAATGAAATGAATACAAGTCGGACTTATTTAACTACTATTAAGTTAAATAAGTCCGACTTGTATTCATTTCATTGCTAACGAACTGATTTCGCGGAGTTATTCATTTCATTAGACACAAATATTTTATGTATTTATTTATTCAATTTGAAAAAAAAAAAATATTATTAAAAAATATTGCCAGGCGGAATACACAAATTCGAATTTATCTGACAAAATATATATCAACTAAATTAACGAAGCAGAAGTAATAGGTGTGTATAGGGTATTACATTCAAGGGGAATGGGTTTTAATGTACGTACTAAATATCGGCACTCTTCACTCGGCATTTGTCATAAGACAACAGATGGTGTAACTTTTTTTCTTCTTGCTCAAAAAAAAAAATATATGGACTGTTGTGGACTGAATTAAGGATTATTATGACGTCTAGTCCGAAATGCGTTTTCTATGTTGTATATACAGCGGTGACCATAGAATTAGAAAAATAAATTTGTGTTTAATAAAGACTCACTCACGCTCACTAAAGGGGTTTTGACTACCCTGAAAACAATAAAGCACAGAACAAGCGTTAAGAAAGTATGGAAGGATTTAAGAGGATATACCAATGCCCATTGGTTTTTAATTTCTGAATATCAAAATAGGAGGGGAAAGAGAGCCAGTCACAACCAAATAATGTTGAACTTAGACTCATCGCTCCAGAGTATATTTTTCCAAAATCCAATAGGTTTGTTCAGGTCCAGCTTAGCCAAATTCAATGGCATCTAGTTTTTTTTTTTTTGAAAAATTGAGGTTTTCGTCGTGCAAGGCATCCACGAAGCCCATGTCTCAAGAGACGAAGACTTATGGTTCCGGCGGTTGGCGGATAGTATAGTCAAAAATGGATCAGCTTTACTGATTCAACGTATCAATCTGCCTTCTTTTGGCATCGTTTTTTAAGCTATTGTGTTTCTGATGGGGTTTTCAAAGTTTCGAGTTTTTTAATTGGACCAAAAACAAAATTCTTTGAACAGCAAAATATTTTCGCTAAGGAATCCATTGATTGAAGAAAAATAAAACATACCCAGTTATGGAACAAACAACTAGTTTTAATATAAAACTATATTTTAACAAAAGATACGAACTTTCCAGAACGAAGCACAGAAATCGAATGAAAGACAAATACAGAAGAACTAAAATGCACGACTGGATCGCACGAACTTGCTCTTATATTCGATCACAACGTATGCAAGAAATTTCTATTAGAAATCTTAGTATATTTTTAGAGTCGTTTTTTATTTAATTTTGCTTTATACAAAATTTCTTTAATTTTTTTTTTCTAAAAAAATTAAATATTAAATAGTGGAAACTTAAAAACAAAAGATGAAATCGGATCAAAGAAAAAATAATTCAAAATTCTGAAATAAATACTTAAGCTAATTTGATCTCAAAAAAGTACGCCATTTTAACGGGGTATCCATTTTGCAGTTTCAAAAGTATAGGGCTGGAATTCGACATCTGTCAAACTAAGTTGTTAAACTAATTTTTTTTTCAGTTGAAAGTCTGACATTTACGAAAATGGATCGCTTAACTATCACACAACGCATAAAAATTGTTAAAACCTACTACAAAAATGGTGATTCTGACACATCCACATATCATGCTTTAAGAGGAGATTATGGTTTACATAATCATCCAACTACGCAAGCAATTGGCAAAATTGTAAAGAAATTTGAAGAGACTGGATTGGTTGCAGGTATTGTAAGGCCTGTGCATCATCGTTTCGCTCGTACCACTGAAAGTATCGCTGCTGTAAGTGAAAGTGTTGCCGAAGACCCGAATGTGTCGATTTCTCGTCGTTCTCAGGAATTAGGACTGTCTTACGGCACATTATGGCGTATTTTGTATTTGGGTCTACACCAACATCCATATAAAGTCCAGCTCATACAACAACTGAAGCCAGCTGACCATTCACAACGTAGTAGATACGTCGAATGGGTGGACAACAGGCGGTGGACGTCGATTTTCCGAACAAAATTTTCTTCAGCGACAAAAACAAAATTGTCCTATTTGGGGTTCTGAGAATACTCAAGTAATTGAAGAGAGGCCATTACATCCACAAAAAGTCACTGTTTGGGGCGCTCTTTGGTCCGGAGGTATGATTGGACCTTACTTCTTCGAAAACGACGATGGAACGACTGTTACCGTCAATTCGGAGCGTTATGGTCATATGATAACCGACTTTTTTTTGCCTCTTATTGAAGAATACGACTTGGAGAATATGTGGTTTCAATAAAACGGTGCCACATGCCATTGCATGAGACATTTCCTGGCCGCGTAATTTCTCGTCGTGGCGATATCAACTGGCCACCAAGATCATGCGATTTAATACCGCTGGACTTTTTTTGTGGGGCTACGCGAAAGACCATGTTTATGCAGATAAACCTTTAACTCTTGAGCACTTAAAAACCAACATTCGTCAAGTTATGGCTGAGATACCGCCCAATATGTGTCAAAAAGTGGTCGAAAATTACCTCAAAAGAATCGATGCTTGCAACAATTCACGTGGTGGTCATTTAAATGATGTAGTGTTTCACACATAATGTCAACGTTCAAAATTTATAATTAAAAAGAAATATCATGAAAAAAATATTTTATATGTTTTTTTATTTACGTTTACTTTTGAAACCGCAAAATGGATAACCCATTATAAGAAATTAGTTTTTCTAAATGTTTAAGTTTGTAATTTTCGGGTCCAATAATTTAATTTTTTTCTGTTACTTTTTAATCTACAAGTAGTATAGGTAAACACGATTATGGAGGTGGTGGTAATGTGTAAAACGAATCTTATTAATTTGTTTTTCTGCTTAAAAAAGTGGCAAAATCTTTCCCAAGGGATAGATTAACTTTGTCCAGGTCGTTTGCTTGTGTTTTTTTTTCATATTTTTGAACAAAGGATACTTAAGTTGTGTATTTTGTCAATTCTCCACGGAATATTTCAATGAATAACTTCCATATAGTAAAGGATTTTTTTTGCAATTCTAAAAAGCCTAACAATTATAAAAATAATAACTTGAATCATGTATACTAAATTCTTAACATACATAAATCTCTTAAGGTTGCGGATGCAATACCAATTTTTTTGTTTGCACATAAGTACTCCTTTGTCGAAATTTTCTATGACTATTTTGCATTAATATTGCTTAATTACGTTGATGTAAGGCGTTGAATCTTCTTCTTTAATGAAGCACCCACTATCACTATTTGATATACTCCATACACACATTCAACGAAGTCTCTTCCCCATATATGCTTATGTCAATTGAAGCATATAAAGACAAATATTGTTTGCTGGGTAGCGTGCTGTTTTCTTTTCACGATGTTAGTGCTGGCTTAATCTGTTTAACGCATAAAGCTTTCTTTAACAATATCTAACTAAAGTTCAGGTTAAACTTATTCATCAGTTATGAAGCTCACTTTCGTTTCACAATATCTGCATTGGCTATATACTAGTGGTATATGTTACTGACAGATCAAATTTGGGTTAACAATCCAACTGTCAGTTAAGTCATTCACAGCTGTGCATGCAATTGGCCAATCAAAAACATCAAAATTTAACCAGAAAATTCGTTGATTCTCTTTTGTTCCCCTTTCGGTTCAAAAAATGCTTTTATATGAATACGAAATAAGAAGAATAACAAAGGTTAGGTTGATTAACAATAAGAAAATGCACAAAATAAAAAGAAACGATAACCACAATTATTTCAATCTCAGCAAGTGCTTAAAAGCGACAGGCTCAAATTGTAAGTCGTGTTAGCAGTCTTCTAATCGGGTTGGGTTTTACCCTAATGATTCGAGCATTCACTTCGTTCATATTTTTAAAATGGTTGCTGAATTTGGGTTGGGATGTTTGAAAAGGTTCGTGAATTTGGGAGAAACCGATTTGGGAAAAAATGTTTGATCATTATTTAAGGTTAGAACGAACTCGAAGGAACTATACTTCAGAGGAACTATTTTTCACAACGTAGATATTAGTAATATGTGGTACGCATATATTGTGTATCCTCTAATTATTGATGGTTTGATAATCAAATTTGTTACGCATACATTTTGTTGATAAAGGTGGCAACACATTATCTGATTTGTTTGACGTCAAACGAAAAATGATTGTCAAAAAATTGTGTGACCAATTTGATTGCCATAACATCGATCAGGGTACACACTATGAACGTTAAACAGATTTGATATGTGTTTCATCTGATAATTGTGTGCCCCGCTTAATTTGTTTAATTTCCAAAATTTTTTTGACGTCAAACAGGTTTGTCAATCATATTTTTTTATTGTGTACCTCTCAATCCCTATACGATTACGTTCTAGTCTTTTTTCCTCCAAAAAAGTCCCTCCTCAGTTCACGAAACTTTTTTAAAAAATCCCTTATCCAATTCCCCAACCATTTAATAAAATAAAAAAAAATAATTAGTGCGTTTATTCACTTTTAAGATATTTTATTTCGGATATCAGACTATCCGAGTATATATCTGAACGAATTAGATAGATCAGTTTTAAATTGTGATGACACCAGAAAAAAACTCATACCAAATGTAGTTTGCAGTTAGCTGTTCCATAAATTTGTTCTCGGATAAAATTTTTAGGATAACTTAAGATGGCATTCATGAGAACAGCTGTTCTTTCATCAGTTGTGCATGCGTTACATCAACAGAAAGCTATTCCAGATTGCTCAAAAAAAATAATGCTTGGATGAGTTTAAGCAAAATAGTGTGCGTAAGCTTCCGTAACATAATTCATATCCCAGCAAACATTTATCTGAAGGTTCAGATTCTAATCACCAAAAATGAAGAATAATATTCAGGAAACCTTCAGTTTTTTTAACGAATTATGAATATGTACAAAGATCCTACAAATTCTTTCCAGAGAGATACAAAGAGATATGTATTCTGTGTCAATAAAAGAAACAACACTCAGATTTTGTTGTTGGATCCTTCATATGGAGATCCTTTTTTGTTAGTCCTTTTATTTTTCTTTTTACCAAGGGGTAATGATGACGGGTCATTGTAATGACAAAAGTTTCGTTTGCATAGTCGATTATCAGTTCGGAAAAGTTTTTCGAAAGATCGGTTTAGATAGGTATCAGCTTGTGTTTTAATAGTAAATGGGTACCTACTTACTTAACAAAAAGTATATATAAAAAAACAAATGATAAAACATAAAGGTATGTTAAAAATGGTTTTAAATTTTCTTAGAAATATAAAAATCATTTCTTTAATTATAGCATCGTGAAACAATTAAGGAGTCCTGGAAGCTATAAAAGACAAACAAGAGGCAAATCAAAAAATGTTCCAGAGGCTCACCGATGAAATATTCAATCATAAATGAATCAGAAATAATGAATTCACTTATGATGCAATTTGAATCCTTTTACCTGGGCTCTTAGACACCGATTTGAATCATTTTAATGGTTCATTCATGATCTGAAAATTCTGAAATTAAATGAACGTATATAACCGTTCCATATATTCCTTTAAATGATTAATCCCTGAACATTTTTCTGAATCGCAAAAATGATTCCTGTACGATTAATTAAAGTGAAAGTATATACTTAGAAATCCTTCACTTAATTGAATTTTTTTAGAATTATTTTTATGATTTAGAAAAGATTCAGGCATTAATCATTTAAATGTATATATGGAGCTCTTATATACGTTCATTTAAATGACGAATTTTCAGATCATAAATGAATCATTACAATGATTCAAACTGGTGTCTAAGAGCCCAGGTAAAAGGATTCAAATTGCATAAAAAGTGAATTCTTTTTCGGCCGGTTTCTTCACTTTTATGAATTAATTATCGTTCATTTCTGAATTAAAATGTTTGCTGGGATTAAACTCCTGCCGAGAGCTTGTATGTTTACACACCAACAAATAAATTTGTACATAAATAAATAGTTTTCTTTCATATGAACCCAAAAGAGAACAAAAAGTAAAATTGTTGTCCTTACATTTTCATTTATTTCCTCTTATCTTTTCTTATAATCGATTTTATTCTTGTGACATATTTTGACTTCAGGGTGTGCCAATTTTAGGAATTTATATTCATCGGAAAACGCTCATTAGTCTTTCATTATCATTTCTTTTTTTTTTTGTATTTTTTTTTTGAAACTAGGACATAATTATTTATTCAGAATAATATGAATAAATTATGTAGCAACAGTTATCTTCAAAATCAACACAACGAGCAAACAAAAAACTCATTTCCACAATATTATCAAAAAAAAAAAAATATTATCGACTGAGACCCTATATAAGGAAAACTTATGCATTAGTTTTGGATTCATATTTTGGAGTTTTATGAGTTTGTAAAAGATAGCAAATTATTTATTTAAAAAAAAAATGTTTTATTTAATTTTTTCTGTTTCGACATTTTATGATAGTAAAAACATTTCATCATAGTTCTGCCTAAATTTTTAAATATTAAGATTTAATTATCTGTACTTTTTATAACATCTATTTGTTCAGTTAGTGAATTTATAAATAAAAAGTAATTTATGTGACCTTATTTTGTAATTTAGTGAATTTATATTAACCAAACAAATTAATAATCATTGTTTGTCAACGGCGCAGATAGTCAGATATGTAGGCTCTTCTAAATAAGTGGAGCTTCTATTAGCCCTCAAATATATAAATGACTTAGTTCTCAGCAGAAAGAAATTAGCCAAAGCTAAGCCCCTCAGAAACGTATATACATACATTATCCCTCAGGAAGATTATTCGGTTAGATGTTTAGGTACTAACCCCGCACGACAACAGAACAACACTGGTGTTCCCCATTTATAAATGAGACCAAACAAAATCTCAAGGTTGATTTCGAAACGTAGATATCGGCTTTGGTTTTGGAATGCTTGATAAAATCATTATGGGGGGGGGGGGGGGCGGAGGGAATGATTTCCAGAGCACTCATTTAACCACTTGCACTGCACCATCCATTCCATACTGTGTCAAATTCCGCAGTTTGCCCATTATGGTACTGAAAAAAAAGTCAATCCAACTATTTCGGATTTCCGGAATTTCGGAAGCCTTCGGGACGTCCGCTCGAAATCGACATTAATTGCTATCCACATAAGCTGTCACATATTTAATAGGCATTTTAGCAAAAATGCGTAAAAAAACAAAAATTGGTTAAAAACTTACACCCATATTGAAATAACACGATTTAGTTAGTTACGGTTTATCTTTAACACATATACTAAGTGCAAAATGTAATTATTAAAACAGAATTTCTGCTATTTGACATTTAGGTACTATATGGCAAGTTATCGCTTCGTAAAAAAAATCGGCCTCGAGATTTTGATCAAACTTGACATTATGATAATGGAGAATACCAAAATTCCGTCTGTCCTTCCTCGAGTCTACATTCTAAACGGTTGGATGGATTTACTTCAAACTTGGTGCATATAGTTTTCTCGGTAATATGCCCAGGAGTTGTTTTCACTTTTTAAAGAAGCAAAATAACGGTACCTGCCATACATTATTTTCTGCGAAAAAGAAAAAAATCTTATTTTTTTTAATAAAAAAAAATCATTCCGTGGCGCGATAGTTGTGTGCTCGCCTGTCAACCTCGTGGTGCAGGTTCGATTCCTGCCATTGTCTATGTCTTCTTATATTCCATTAAAAACCAAGTCTAAAAATTGGCATAAAATAAGTTGCTGCATTGCTCATTACATGCTGTTTAGGCATAACACTAACAGCATGTGATTGAGTACACTAGTATACCCATAAAATATGACACCGATGTAAATAAAAATAATGCGAATTATAAGGGACATAAATAAATAAGACATGGTAATTCTCTCCGCATTGTTCAGCCGCCATCCCTGGAGATAAATCTGAGACAACAACCATCTCTAGTCTCAGAACATCGCGCCACACATCTTTCCTATCCTTCTTTCTTTCTCTTCTTCCACCGGATGCCCGCGCTGTGTTAAGAAAAACATATAGAGGGTATTCATAATCCCTTGAGCGCGTGCAAAGTTAGAAAAAAAAAATTCATTAATGAAGGGAAACTGAACTTTTTGGTATTTTTTTTTGTTGAAAAAAAATGGTTATTTTTTGTTACTCCAGTGGAACCATTTTCTGGTTTTCGATTTTCTGGAAAGCAGTTGATTTGATTTTTTTTTTAAATTTCTTATGCGAAAGCTCCTACAAAATTTAAATCATAATGTAAGTCAAAATTAAAAAAAAAATATATTTTATCTTCTGGATTTTTTTTTAAGCTTCGTATTTGGTAGTTGTTTGACCTTATCTTGAATAGTTAAAAAAAACTATTTCCCTAAAATAAAAAAACAACGGGGCCTATAATACAAATGTTAAAAAAAACGTAAAGGAAAAATGTATTTATCAAGAACGGCCCACATAATGGTACAAAAATATGTGTGTTCTTATTAGTACAGTCCACTTTTAAGTAAAAAAATATTTTCTTAACCGTGCTTCCTTTAGGACCACTTTTTATATTTTCGACTTTCTCACCATTGTATGTACCGATTAATTTTATTATGCAAATGCTCCCTAAGAGTGTTAATAAAACTGCATACTTTTTCAAAAATTTGTTTTTCGATTTTTAAATAAAATGCACGACTGGATCGCACGAACTTGCTCTTATGTTCGATCACATCGTATGCAAAAGATTTCCATTAAAAATCTAAATATATTTTTAAAGTCGTTTTTTACTTAATTTTTTATTTATACAAAATTTCTATAATTTTTTTCCTAAAAAAAAATTGGTATGACAATCTTAAATATTTAATAATAGATATGAACTTAAAAAGAAAAGATTAAATCGGCTTAATCAAAGAAAAAATAATTCAAAATTCTGAAATAAATACTTAAACTAATCTGAGCTCAAAACTGTACGCCATTTTATTTCTTGGATAAATTTGAATTTATGAGAAAAATATATTAAAAATCTGTGGAGCTGTTTTTGAGAAAAAAAGTTTTTTTTAAACTTTTTGAAATTTTTTTTTTTAAATCAAAAACGCCAATTCATAGGTATTCAGCAAATACATATAACTGTAGTTTTTGAAAAAAAAAAATTAGTGAGCAGTTTTCAAAATCTAAATTTTAAAATTTTTTTTAAATGCTTTTAAAAATACGAAAAAATAATAATTAAAAATTATGGTATGCAGTACAAATTGGGCAACCTAAACATACATATGCGTGAAATTTCGAAAGAATCGGTTAAGCCATTTATGAGATAGTCGAAAGCCAAAAAAACGGTCCTATAGAAAGTACCGTTTTTAGACATTTTTTACATTTTGTTTTCAACCATATGCATCACTGCTTTTTTTAAATCAAAATCGTTAGAGCCGTTTCCGAGAAAAATAGGCTTCAACGTAACGGTTAGATGGCAGGCACCATTATTTTTTGAGCTACAAAAAAATTTAAATTTCCCCGCTGTACAATAACCTCTCTATACCAAGTTTGAAGCAATTCGGTCCACCGGTTTGGGCTGTAGGTGTCTATACATACAAACAGACAGAGAGAAAGACTGACAGACGGAAAGAATTTGTAGACCATCTTTTTTCGTCTGCACTGTCATCTTAATGTCATGTTTGATTGTTATCTCAAAACGAAGAATGCATAACTTGCCTTATAGTAACGGGTGATTTTTTTGCTACTTGGTTTTTGACGTTTATATTTTTGACAGATCACACATGACAAATTCCACGAACATTTGACATTTCGATTCAGTATTGTTTGCCATTTCATCATGAATAGACTTACGCCTGAACAACGTTTGCAAATTATTGAAATTTATTATCAAAATTCGTGCTCTGTGAAAAATGTGTTTCGCACGCAAATTGTCTTCAGCGACGAGGCTCATTTTTGGCTAAATGGATACGTGAATAAGCAGAATTGCCGTATTTGGAGTGAAGAGCAGCCAGAGGCAATTCAGCAGCTACCAATGCATCCCGAAAAATGCACTGTTTGATGCGGTTTATGGGCAGGCGGCATCATTGGGCCGTACTTCTTCAAGGACGATGAAGGCCGCAGGGTTACGGTCAATGGAGAAAGCTACCGTTCGATGATAACTGATTTTTTTTGCCGAAAATGCAAGAATTGAACTCGGTCGACATGTGGTTCCAACAGGACGGTGCCACATGCCACACTGCACGTGAAACCATGCATCAATTGAGAGGCGATTTTGGTGAGCAGTTGATCCCACGTTTTGGCGCAGTCAATTGGCCACCAAGATCATGTGATTTGACCCCGTTAGACTATTTTTTGTGGGGCTATGTTAAGTCTATTGTCTATGGGGACAAGCCAAACACGATTGCTGCCTTGGAAGCCAACATTGAACGCGTCATTGGTGAGATTCCGGCCGAAATGTGTGAAAAAGTTTGCCAAAATTGGACCTTCAGAATGGACCACCTGAAGCGTAGCCGCGGTCAACATTCAAGTGAAATTATTTTTAAAAAGTAAATGGCAGGAATTGATTTATCGATCCAAATAAAAATTTTATTCAGTTTTTACAAGTTTCTGTGTTTTTTTGAATTTTCAAAAACCAAGCTCTTAAAAAATCACCCTTTACCTATAATCGTAGGTAAAATTACAAAAATATATATTTTTTATTTGAAAAACGATTTTTCAAAAACCAGTCACTGATTTTTTTTTTGAAATTTGAATTTTTTAATATTTATTATTTTAATGAATAATTATTTTCTTGTAAATTGTTTTTAAAATTTTATAAATAAAAAACTATTTTCGTTCAAAAACCGCTCCAACAATTTTTGAATAGTTTTTTTTTTGATATATTCATATTTGTCCAACTATTCGAATGGCATCCCCTCAAACTTTTTTTTTATCTAGCAAAATTAAACATTTGTTAGCTACAAGAGCAAGTTCGTAGGATCCAGTAGTGCATTTTATTTATTTTTTGAACAATTTAAACGGCAGATTAACTTCTATTCTATGGCAATGTTTCAAAAAAACTCTAACAAGAAATTAATGTTATACAATATTTTTCATAAAAAAATAATTTTTGTGCAAATTCGTGCAACATATTCGTGGGTGTTTTTTTTTTGGGGGGGTTTTCGATTATATCATAAGCATCATTTTTTTCTCAGTGGTAAAATGCTAGTATGTAATCGATATGTTTGTACACTTAACAGTTGATCCAAATGGGTTAATGTAAATAATAACGAAGCCATTACAGCTGATAAAATTCTTTGATCATTAGGGCGGCGAAAATTATTTGCAAAAAAAAAAAGGAAGAGAGTAAAGAAAAAACGCCTAGATATAAATGGTGGCAATTAGGTGGTACGAGCTGACATTGAAAAACGACTAAGCGACAAAGGAAATTCTTTCACGAAATCAATAAATACACCATAAATTATTTTCAAACTCACTAATGCACCTGGCCTCCGCCCTTTCTGTTATCAGATAATATATGTTTATTATCAATAAAGTCATTATATGTATGTGTATAAATGTTTATAAAAAAAAGTCCTTAATAAATAATGCAATATTATGTTGTTGATTATTATGTTTATTTGTTTGGTTAGGGATGAAGCGAAAATTCTTGTTTGTTTCGACATGAATTTGCGTGGGATGTCAACTGAGTAGGAGGGTGGAGGCGGACGAAAAACAAATGGGTGGAGGTGACACGGCATCAGGAGCAACCGCACCACCAACATGAGGGGAAGATATATGGGACGTGAACGTGGCTGATAAATTCCTTTGATTAATGTTATTTGTGGACTGAAAGTCGATATTGTACGAATATATTTTTATGTGGTTGGAGTTGCTTTTGTATACGAGTGTCTGTTAAGTGTAATGATTTTTTGACATGATTCTTCCTGAATCAGCGAGCTTCAATTTTTCGTATGAATATACATAGTGTGTATTTGTTTATGTTTTCAAAAGCACTTGATCTCTAAGCTATTAGAAATATGGTCTAGAGGGAAATAATTAAAAAAAGTGGCAACTATTTTAATGAATTGCCGCCGTCCTCCGTTTGCCACCAAGGGCCAGAAATTAAAATTACAAACACTTGTATAGGGTTTTCCAATAAGAGGTGTTATTTTGATATTCAAAAAAAATAAATGCGTTGTTGAAGCGTGTATCGTTCCATTTTTATTAATAGCGTAGTTTCTACTTGTCAAATGTCAAAAAATGACAGCTTCAAAAGTGACAGCTACCGAATTAGCGGGCTATTCAAAATAACACCTCTGATGGGAAAACCCCTTAGATAGTAGAGCTCTATTACGTGGATAGTTGATAACACCCATAACACATTTTCTAAGAAATTTGCATACATTTCTTTTTGGTTAATTATGCAGTTATAGTCATTTGCGGTGGAAATTGTTTATGGATGACATAAGCAAATGCGTATTTTTTTTTAAACGATATCATAACTTCAAGAAAAACTTTTGTTATTAAAAAATCAATTTACTAAAGATTCATGTATTTAATATTGATAACAGGGTAATGGGCAAATGAACACAAGAGAGTTTTAGAACTCAAATTTTAATTTGACGTGTATTAAGTAATTGCTCAGTGCAGTCGCAATTTTGAAAATTTAAAAATAGAATTGAAGTACAGTGGTTATCCAGTATAACGAATGCGATATAACGAATGCTCGATATTATGAACACTTTTTTCAAGTCCATTAGGTATTCTATATAACAAACAAATAACGAACTTCAGAAAATAAAAAAAACATTCTACAAACATCAAATTTGAAAGAAACTCTTGACTGTAAATATGTTGATATTTACTTATATGTATGTTTATGAATATTGGAAGATACGTAAACAATATTAAATTACTCAAGTGTTTTTTTCGCTTGCTTTATTATGTTATGTGCTTATTCGTCTGCATGTATGTTGTAAGCAGATGCTCAAATTTCCATTCGCTATGCACAAATCTGTACCGGATTTTTAGCCTCACGTGCTCAAATGCTACAGGTTTAAGGAAAATTAAACCCCTCATCATTGGATACTCAAAAAAGCCAAGGTCTTTTAAAAATTAGCCTCTACCAGTTAACTACACCTACTCAAAATCTGCATGGATGAATGCAACTCTAAGCGTGGTTCTTTCAGAATTTTGTTCCACAGGTCTAAAAAGAAATGCCAAATCTTCAAAGTTACTAAATTCCGTGTTTGTTTAGGTTGATAATTTTTAAGAGACCAGAAACTTCCTATAAATGCTTTATTAAAGCAAATGTTAAACCTTTAATCCAACCCATGGATAAAAATGCCATACATATGACTAAGGTCTTTATAGACACAGCCTGCTTAGCAAAATTGTGAATTGCATAATCAATGATCTAAAAGATCTTAATCTTTACGATGCTGTATTACTCATTGCCCTCTCATGGCAAAAAGTATCTGCGGTTGTGATTCACAAGTTCTGGAAGAACATTTTATCTCCAAGTTCGGATGAGGTGTCCGTAATCAAGACGATATGATCGTTGCAGCAAATACGGTGACCCTTATAAGAAAAATTTTCACAGAGGTAAACACAATTTTCAATTGAAAAAACTATTTTGTAAGCTATGAAGCCTTACATCGCTTTTTCAGACTGAATTCACTACAAAGGATTTGAATAATGCAGATGGAGTAATCCTTCAACCCGAAAATATTGATAGCAAGAATGTTTAGGAAATCGAAATTGTGAAAAATCTAACAGCGATGAAAAGCTAGCCCAGAAACTGAAGTTCAAAGAGTAAGTCATTAGGAAGATGTCGGAAATTTTGACAATTGCATCCAATTGGCAGAACAAAATGGCTGTTTGTCTGTCTGTGTGTAGAACGATCTATAGCCTAAACTTTTGAACCGATTTGGTTCAAACTTCGTACTTAGGCGTTTTAGGTGATTGTCCAAAATAGATTTTTGAATCGTTGTTTTATGCCCAAAAATAACGGTATTGCCATACAAATTTTTCTACCATCTTAATTATCTCAAAAACGGCTCCAACGATTTTGATAGAAATTGGTATGTGTACTAACTTAGGTATGTTCAACATTTCGGCCAAGAAAGTTTTTAAAATATTTTGTTATTAACGGTACCTGCCATACAACCAGTTCATTGATTTCCGACTTTATCATAAACGGCTCAACGGATTTCGATAAAAAAATTTATACAGGAGCTCCGTCAAATTCTAAATAGTATTGCATCTCAAAATTTTCGAAAAATATTTTTTTTAATTTTTGAAAAAAAAATATGTTTTTTTTTAAATTCAATATTTCGAAAACGAGTGGACAATTTTTTCTGAAATTTTGTTTTTGAATTTATATTATTAAAAAATTTAAATATTTATACCATTTTTTTTTAGAAAAAAATTAAGAATTTTTATATGTAAAAAATTAAGTGAAAAACGACTTTAAACATACATTTAGCCGTTTCTATTAAGAATCTTTTGCATATAATGTGATCGAACATAGGAGCAAGTACGTGCGATACAGTCGTGCATTTTATTTTCGATGAAAGCGCTGTTAATTAAAAAAAAAGTGACCATCAAAGCGTCGAGAGTTTGTGGACTGTAACGTAAATATGACATTTTTCATAGTCCAACAAACAAAATTTAACAGAGCTAAAACACACATCTATTTAGCCCAAAAGAGATAGACGGTGACCGTTTCAAATTCATCATCGTCCAAAGGCTTATGTTCAAGCAGAAAATCCGTTCATTTTCTATCTACGATGGTCAGATGGCTTCAATTCTAAAGTGTAGATTTAAATTTAAATGAATTCAGAATCAAATATTCAATTTTAACTAACTGAAAGCGAACAGTGAACATATTTAATTTAGAAGACCTTGCAACATATCAGTCAGTATTTTCAAATATTTTTAAAATTAAGTATATAATACACTTTAGTTAATGGTAATACTGACCATAATAATTGATAATTAATGATTTAATCACCTCTTAAGGTCTATTTACACGGGAGCAATCAACGACCGATCAATAAGCGAATATATTTAATTTAAGACAATTTTCCAACCTAAATTCTTCACAAATTCTAAACAAAATTGTAGAAATATAATTTATGTATATTAATGTTCAGACATAAAAATTTAATTTTAAATTGCCAAAACAAGATAAATTTGAGAAAACAATATTGGTCGTCGCGAATTGCGTATGATTGTTACGAACAGTCAGTCTATATGCGTTCCACATACCATCCACACTTAAACGAATAATTTGTTCTCACGCTACTAACCTCAAAATCAGACTTTCAACTTATATTCGTGACGAATAAAATTAAGGCCATGTGAGCGAAATGTCAAAATGAATGAATATTCATTAATTCGTTGGTCATTATATTATTTTAGGGATAGACATTCAATTTAATCGGGTCACTTAAATAACCATTTTCATATAATGTCAGTAGTGGACACAAGATATGAAAAATTCAAAGTGTATTCTGAAACTAAATTGTTATCGGCACTATTCTATATTATACTGACTGTATTATGCAATCCAATCAATTGATTACCTTTATTGTCAATTCACATTAAATTCGTGAATTTAAAACGAATTTCGGAGAACACCATAAATCAGATAAATCAGAAATCTATCTTAACACATCTGGAAATGACATCAATCCTAAATTTGTTTTTAAAGCAGTATTACTTACAAATTAGGATTTATTTTTCAAAGCTATTGTACTTATGAGTATGTTGTTATGTACATGTACGAGAGTAATAAATATAATAATACCTCTCTGATGTTTTACAATTTCAATTGAAATTGGTTCATTGATTATTATCATTCTCGTCTTTGTTAAATTGCGCATTTAAATTCAAACAAATGTGATCAAATGCACAATCAAAAATTCAAAGCCATTGCCATTGTCTGGCTTTGATGCTGATGATGTCTACATATAGACATTCATATGTACATTTAAAGTACACAAAATGTATATTTCTAATATAAACATACATAGGTACAAGCTGCATCACCTTCAACTCGGTCTTTTAATGTAAATTAAGTGTAGATTGCTTATAAGTTTAAATAAAGTGAATTCATTTTGTGGAGGTGGATATTGTAGACCACATTTATTAGAGCATCCAATTTTCTATTAGATACATACATACAGCCGCGGTAAAAAAAATAGCACCATTACGAGAACCAGATTTGGTTGAAAAATGAAGTTTAAGCCAATATTTTGAGGGACATTTTCAATATGGCAAAAGCTTATATTAAGTCCAAAAATTCACATTTAAAAAAGAATTCCAATTTTTATTCATCAACTTATAAAAAAAAAAATATATTTTCGAAAAACTCAAATAAATAAGCGGTAAAAAAATAGCACCATTGCTTCACCAAACAATTAAAAACTAAAACATCATAAAAATAAAAAATCTTTTTCTATGATTTAATTCTTTAGTAGTCCAGCTCAAATAGTATTTCGTTGAATAGCCTTTGTTGGCTATTACGGCCTTACAACGCAACGTCTGGTCAGTCAATTTACCAAATTTTGGCACCTTTCTACCGGAATATTCTCCCAGGAGACCTTTACTGAAGCCCAGAGTTCTGTGTTACTAATCGGTTTGGTTTCAGAGACTGCATTCTTCACGTCAGCTAACAGATTTTCAATCGGATTTAGTTCAGGCGATTGGACTGGCCACTCCATCACATTAATTGAATGATCTCCAAATCATTTTTTAGCATTCTTTCTGGTGTGTTTGGAGTCACTGTCCTGTTGGAAGACCCACAAATGGGGCATCTCTTCCTCTGCATAAGGCAGCATAACGTTTTCTAATATATATTAACGTCAACGTGTTGATCCATGGCGGGTTTAATCCAATATATGGGCCCAACTCCATAGTAGGAAAAACAAGCCCGCACCATTATGCTTAAACCTCCGTGCTTAAATACTTTATTTGTGCATTTGGGATTATATTCCACTTTCGGAGGTCTTCTCACGTAGGAACGAGATCCTTTACCGCCAAATAATTCGATTTTACTTTCATCTGTCCATAAAACGTTGCGCCATTTCTCTACTGGCAAATTTAAATGCTGTCTTGCAAATATTAAACGCTTTTTAGCATGTTTTGCAGTTAAAAGAGGGACTTTTCTTGGACTACAAGAAGTTAAATTATGTTCCCTCAATCTATGGCGAACAGTTTCCACCCAAGCTGTAACATTCAGCTCTTTTTTTTTAGCCCAGTTGCAGGCTTAAAGGGATTTTTATGGCTTTCTCGGGCTAGGCGCCTGATGAGAGTTATCATCATAATCGGTTTTCGTCCATGAGATTCGGTTTTAGGTGTACATGTTATTGCATTTCGAATCATTTCGTTGGAACAGCTAACAAACCGTCGAATTTCTCCATACGTCTTACCTTGCAACATCATATTTTTAATAATTTTCCGTTTTTCGTTGGTACAATGTTTCCACGACACATTTTCCTTGAAAAACTGTAAATTTTGTGTTTTAAATGAAGATGCCAATTAAATATAAGCAAATTCTAACACTTGACCGCTTTACCTTGAAATATGCACAAGAAAAAATATTTGCTTGCAACGAAAACTGCGATCAGTGCTATTATTTTTACCGCACAAAAAATGGGATTTTCGCCAATATGGCCTCGTAAGAAAACAACCGTTACTATTTTAACGCCAGATATACACAATAGAGAGAGGTGATAGTTCATACAATAACATAATAATAGTAGAGGCTGTAAATATTTTTCTATTCACTCATTTAAAAAAGTTAAAATGAAACTTGTGCCAGTGGTGCTATTTTTTTTACCGGCACTGTATATACGACACATATACATATTTTCATTTATTTGATGATGAATATTATTATATCGCATAAGCTATGAACTTACATTGAATGCTTCTAATACACAACTTTTTTTTTTTAATCACTGAGTTATATCAGAAATTCTGCAGCAGATGTGGTAAAATTTCGATTGCCTGTATTCATCGATCAATCATAAATATATTTTGATTGCCACAAAATTGTAAAACAAACTTTTAGCTTTTCATTTCTTTTCTTTTTGTTCTTCTCTGCCAAGCCCAAATTGCTTCAAATAATAATATAAATATTTTTTTCTTCAAACAATCAACAATATACTCGTAGTCTATATTTAGAACTTGCATATAAATGGAATTCAAAATTTTCACATTTCACCCAGCTTTCCTCAAAAAAAATTATAGTAATTATAATATTTTGTTTCTCTTTTCCTAATGCACATAAAAAAAAATAATAAAATTTTAATAAATTATAAAAGAATAATGTATCTACTTAAAATTAAGTATATCTAATATGCCATTTTTTAGGGATATAAAAAGAAACCCTTCTCAGACAATTCGTTTCGTTATCCTTTAATGCTGGTTGGACCATCCAAGCAGCTCCGAGAGAAAATTGTCGGAAGTCCTAGGAAAAAGTTCCCAAAGAAAAAAGACGTAAATATTAATAATTAATTTAAGAGAGTTCCTGTATTTTATATATATATATACACATATACATACATAAATACAACAGAAAATTACGTACGATTTTATTTGTGTTTGCTTATACGTAGAAATACATACATAGATAGTGCGAACAATTTTTGCATTTTATTAGTTTGGTTTGATTTCAGTTGCTTTCTTAGATTGGTAGATTTAATTTTCCCAATATATTTAATGTACAATATATTGCTATTTTTTATAAGATTCATAATTTTAAAGAACAAATGACGAGAATAAGTTTTCATTTGTCGGTGAACAGTAGTGATCGACCGAAGCTTCGGTTACTGTTAAAAAAAAAACTATAACGGCTAAGCTTAGTCCTTGGTCAAAAAAGGCCGAAGTATTAGCGGAATCAGTATTTTTTTTTTGTTTAATTTTACCATATGCCTGTAAGACCTAAGGTCTTTTAAATGCAACCTGAATTGCACGGAACTAGTTAAAAGAAAGTCATCCTCATGGTCACAGGTTCGATCCCTGTCGTAGTCTATGTCTTCTTATTTTTCCATTAAAAACCAATTCTAAAAAAAAATGTCATAAAATGATTTGGTGGTTTACTCATTACATGCTGTTTAGGCATAGAACTAACAACATGCAACATGTTAAAACTAGTATACCGATAAAATATGACAAAAAGAATAAAAAAATTAATGTGAATTATAAATAAGACACGGAAATTTCTCCGCATTAGTTCAGCCGCCATCCCTGGAGTATCTGAGACAACAACCACCTACAGTCTCCGAATATCGCGCCACACATCTTTCCTATCATTCTTTCTCTTCCTTAATCTCACCCTCACGCACGCGCTGTGTTAAAACATTTAAAGGGTATTCATAACCCCTTGAGCGCGTGTTGATTATAAAAAAAAAAAAAAAATGATAGGAAGTAATTTTTTGTTAGCACTGTGGATTTGAGAGCCAGGTATTGACTATATTATTTTAGCCCATGGGCGGCATCCAATTAAAATTGGAGGTATAAAAAAGAATGCGCCTAGCATGGGGATCGAACACACAAGTCTAAGTTGGCAATTAAGCACTTTTTTTCCACTGCGCCATTGCCACCCATTGTTGTCCGTCATGGTGAGCCGAACAAGCGTTGTGAATACACAAGAGCGGACAGCTGTTGTAGCATCTTGTTATATTTTTAACTATTTAATATTCCATAAAATATTTAACTTGATACAATTTTAATTTGTTATTATTTTTGAAAAGTTAATATTCCCCGTTACCGTAAGTTTGCTTATTGTATTCATACATTCCAGGTAAACTTCAAAAAAATCATTTTGTTTACTTTTTAGTCATTCTTTAACGGAAATTAAGTTATTCGTCCGAATGTTGTTGTTTAGTCGAATATTCGGCTTCGGGCAGAAATCGAACTTCGGTCGGACATTGTGAATAGGTTTAAGTTAAAAAATTAACAAATTGTTTTCTATAATTTCATAATAGAAAATAGTACGTATACGCCATAGTGAATTCAGAAGCTGGATTTCTTGTTATATGTATGTTTATTACATTACCAGGTGAACTTCATATTACCTTAAATTGATTTTTAATTTGAAGCTACATAAGCTTTCAGAAATTCCAATCAACTTTCCAATTTGTTAAGATCGCAATGGTAAATTCAAATAAGAAATTAGTTTAACATTCAATGCAAAGCTTCATACATAGTAAACTCTGTTTTTCTTTTGATTTTTCCAAGCGTAAACAATTAAAAAAAAATGAATCTTCGCCAAGCCACGAATACGTGATATGACAACTGCATGTCCATACGCAAAACATGGAAACTCACACAATGAAGCAATCTGACTCTTCCATGTACGCAACACAAGCTAGAAGTTCTGCCGCTTAGTTTCAATAATATACATTGTAGACAAACAAATTAATATTTCTATAAGAACATAATGGAATTTCGCTCGTCGCGTTGATACGTCACGTCGCGTCGGCGCAATCAGCCATGTTTATTTGGGTTTATTGTGTTCGCTGCAGATGTGCGTGATGTGAACGAATTTTGGCATTATGAATCTATTAGTTTACATTTATATAGGGCTGGCAACCGACGCACGTATCGGTCTCGTCAAAATCAAAAAATTTCACTCTCGTCTCGGTCTCGGTTTTGGTATCATCCTTAGTCTTGGTGTATTTCGTGTGTTTTGTAGTAAGAAGTTGTGTATATACCAAAAGATACAAACCCGTATTAACCTAAAAATAATTCTACAAAAACATACGAACGAAAAGACGGACACTTTTTATCGTTGGGAAAAATATTATTAAGAAACCCAACATTTATTTACTTGCACCTTAGCTCGCTGAATCTCGCGCTTTTAATTATAAAACAGAACTGAACTTTTATATCTTAATATTATACATGCTAGCGCATAAGCATAACTGTTATACAAAGAACGTATACAATATATATTACAGAGTGGGATAGCTTGCTTATAAATACACTCGAAGGCCTTGCATTCGACACAAGTTGTAAGATAAGACGCGTGTTCAGATTGAGAAGATAGAGTATGGAATCTCAGCAGTTTGTTGGTAAGAAAAATGTGGTGCGTGGAGTCTTGTATGAAGCAAATAATAAAATCGGAAAAATTTCTAATTCTCTGAGTTAAAATTTGCAAATTTTTTAACCCATTTAAATCGGAACCATCCCTCAAAAGATTTTGACAATACATGGCTCGAAAGGTAGGCAACAAACTATATTTTGACGTTGCGATAATATTTTTTTCCAAGTGCAATCTAATAGTCTTAAAGTCACCTACTTTCGGAGTGGAAACAAAGTCTGAAAAATGATCAATACCTTTTCCAGGAAATGCATACATAAATCGTACGTATTCTCCTTTGGATTTTCGCAGTACGCCTATATAAGTATAATAATGTACTTGTGTGGTTTGATATTTTAACGCGCAATATTTCGTTAAAAAAAAACTTGTAAATACATATTATAAAAATTGAACATGAAGAAATAATTAAATAAAAAATATTTCTTCTATCGAAAACCTAACCAAACCACCGAGATCGCCAAGACCGCCGAGACCACTGAGACCAGCGAGTCGCTCGGCGAATTTCGGTACCAAAAATACGGTCTTATCTCGGGGGCTTATAAGTAGTCTCGTTTTGGAGACCGAGATTAGGGCGAGATCGAGACTAGTCTCGTTTTGCAAATCGAACTCGTTTTTTTTTATAATTTACCTACAACTTTAAATTAACAAATAAATGTACATAAAATACAAAAAAAAACAGAGTGGCAATGGCGCTGTGGATACTATGCAGCATTCTTTTCTATAACTTCAATCTTAACTGGATGCCGCCCGTGGGTTAAAATTATGTAGTAAATACCTAATTCTCAAATCCACTGTGCCACAACTTACAGGCATTAAGTTAAAATTATAATTATTAAACACACACAAAATATACAAAACTGTCTTGTTGACAGTCGTAGACCCGCATTATTTTATACCAGGAATTCTGGTTTGCTGACAAATCTAAAATCGAATTGTCATGCATTCGCATTCAACTAAATTATGACAGTTAATTAGGACATGTTCTTGTCGCGTTTTCTTGTCCATTATCAGTCAATCTTTTCTTAAATCTCGTCCCGATTTCGAAGATATTACCGTGATAAATCAGTAAGATTAAATCATTGAGTTGAAATCGATAAGCTAAGCCATGGATCAAAATTTAAACCACGCACCACAACGTTGAACCTCACTCAACTTGCGAAATCAGTGAACTAAAATTACTGAACTAAAGATCAATGTTCGAACAGCGCGGCGGTTACGTTTGTACAATTGGAAGATGGGATCATTATGGGAGATGTATTTATGCAAGTACGGAACCAGATTCAAAAACTATTAACTTCGTTAATTTTTACTACAGTAAAGAATAATGAAAGAAAAATAGGGCCAAAAAAATGTAATTCAAGAAAACAATTTAACGTGTTGCACATTTTTAGAAAGTTTTTTTTAGCATTAAAAATGTGTTTAAAAGCGCTTAGAATACTTAATTTAGGACTCACAAATGCTTGAATCAACAATGTCAGCGTTTTGTATATAGCAGTTACAAAAATTTAAAAAGAAAATCATTCGAAATCTTGTAAGGGTTATGTATAAAACGCTATCATTTAAAAACTACCTACTTAATTTTGATAATTAAAACGGTTCTGAGTTTCAAATTCAAGTGCTAGTGCTCTAACTGGCAGGACCCGAAAAATAAAGCACATAAGTACACAAATTTTGTTTATATATAGAATGCATTTAAAGGGAGTTTCCAGGACCAGTAGAAATACTTTCCCTTCACTATACCTGAAGCTGAAAAAATAAACGCAAAATCACAAGAAAATCACGAAGATTTCGAGCTTGGTTCATTTTCAAAATGATTTACCTCTTTCTCTAGGTAAAGACGCGTCATCGCATGGCATTGGAGCGGTGATCTCCCATCATTACGCCGATGGAACTGAGAAGCCAATCGCGTTTGCTTCAAAAACGCTTACCGAAACGCAGAAAGCGTACAGCCAGATAGAAGAAGGGGCATTGTCAATCATTTTTGGGGTGAAAAAATTCCACCAATATCTGTATGGCCGACAGTTCGAGTTAATTACGGACCATCAACCTTTGGTCACTATTTTCAGCCCGAATAATAAATTGCCTGTTATGACCATTCATCGGTTGCAAAGTTGGACTATTATGCTTATGAGCTACACATACACTATTCGCTACAGATCTATGAAATCGCATGGAAATGCGGATTGTTTGTCCCGTTTACCCCATGGACCAGACAAGGAGTTCGATAAGTCAGAGGAAGATAGAGTTAATCTTATAGATAACGTGATCGAGAAGTTTCCTGTTAATGTTGCACAGATCGCTGCTGCGTCAAATCGTGATGAACTAATTAAAACGGTCATATCGTATGTTCAGGGCTGGCCAAATTGTATACCTTCGTCTGAAACCGAGTTACTCCCATTTTTCCGTAGAAAAATCTGTTTATGTGTGTGCAATGATGTTCTTCTTTTTCAGAGCGAGAGTTTTTGTAGAGTAGTTGTACCTAAAGCTTTCAACCAAGAGTATTGCAGATGATTCATCATGGACATTGGGTCATGACTAGGATGAGGCAAATTTCGAGGAGATATTGCTGGTGGCCTCGTATCGACGACCAGATACATGTGACAGTAAAGGATTGCCGCGCATGTCAACTAAATGCCAGTCATTCGCCGAAAGAATATTCTAGCTGGCCAACTACTGCTGAGGTTTGCGAGCTATTGCACGTGGATTTCGCGGCGCCATTTAAGAAGAGTATGTGGCTTATCGTGGTGGACTCCAACTCCAAATTTCCTTTCGTGATCAAGATGACATCAACTACTTCGCTTGTAACCACACATGCCTTGCAAACTATTTTTGCTTTAGAGGGTTTGCCTAAGACCTTGGTTTCCGATAATTGGCCACAATTTACATCCAAGGAGTTTGCCGTATTTTGCAAGCGAAATTCTATTCAACACTTAACATCGGCACCCTTCAATCCCGAGTCTAATGGGGCACCAGAGCGTATGGTACGCACTTTCAAGACGTCTTTGTCTAAAATCTTGGAGGATTCATCTCAAGATGAGGACTCTTTGGCCATTTTCTTGGCAACATATCGCTCAACACCAGGCATTAAAGGGATCTCACCAGCTGAAAAATTGCACGGTCGATTGCATAGAACACTTTTAGCTGCCATGGTTCCAGAGAAACCCATTGATACTAAGCAATTCGAGAGTAATAGTAAAGTATTTCTGCAAAAACCGGTATTTTTCCGTCAATACCTTAACAAACAGAAGTGGATACCTGGTGTAATCTTTAAAAAACTTGGTCGTAAGATGTACATCGTTCACACTGATAGTGGAAATTACAGAAGGCACCAAAACCAACTTCGAACTCGAGAGAATCATCAGAAATCGCGAGACATGCATGATGGAGCAGTCGATAGTAATTTGTTTCTTAATAATCGTTATAAAAATCTTATTGCAGAAAATAACCATCAAAATTCACCACGAACAAACCCCTCAGATGACTCTATAATTTTTGAGAGCCCTACTATTGCAAGTCCCGTGGACTTAACTTCTCCAGCAGCATCTTCAGGTCAAGAAGTATTCACTTCCCATCAGAAGAAAGTTCCAAATCCGAGCACACCCAGAAGAGCTGACCGTCTACGTTTCAACAAAGTTACGTATTTTCCTTAAATTAGATGCGAGGGAAGCTGTTGCATCAGCAACTTCATAGTACAATGGCAACTCTTGTTTGCATATACAATTATGACATTTCTTCTCTTTATACATTTATTCATGTTTTTCTTTCTTGTGAATTCGTACCTCATGGTTAACCTCACTTTAAATTCTGCCTTCCGCCTTAGAGGTTATCCAAATCTTTTCTTGTAACTTATTTAACCGAATTCAATATATACAGGGTGCGCCAGAGAAACTTACTTATTTGAAAAAATTCCCGCGCGGTGATTTGGGCGGTTAAAGGGCGAGAGGGGGCGCATCTGGAAGGGGAAGTTCCCAAGTTTATTTCTCCCTTCAGTCAGTTTCCATCATGCTCTGGTCTAGAGAGCAGCGGGCCTTCGAAGTCGAGAGCTTCTTTTCTAACGGTCGCTCACTTGTTGCTACGCAACGTGCCTTCCGCGCTCGCTTTGAAATTCCTCCCAACAGACTCGTTCCTGCCCGTAATTCGATTTTGTCGTGGGTTAACTCATTTCGGGAGCGTGGAAGTGTCGCTAAACCCAGAAATGGACTTCAACGGACCATCAGAACTCCGGAAAATATAGAAAGAGTGAGGCAGTCAGTTGTGCATTCTCCCGGGCGTTCGGCTCGCAAGCACACAGCTGCTATGGGAATTTCTGGCACCACTGTTCGACGAATTCTCCATGAAGACCTTCAATTTCATCCCTATAAATTGGCTGTTGTGCAAGAACCATAGGACCATACCACACCTCAAGAACAACATTCGCGACGCCATTACCAACATACCGATTGATATGCTGCAAAGAGTGGAGACGAATTTCAAAAATCGACTTCATCAGTGTATGCGCAATGGGGGTCGCCATTTATCCGATGTCATTTTCTAGACTGCATGCAAAAAAAATTCGGATATTGTATTCTCAAATAAAAAAAAAATTAAAACAATAATTGAAGTACTTTTGTTTTTATTGAACTTTCAAATAAGTTAGTTTCTCTGGTGCACCCTGTATATATATATATGTTAAATTAAGCGAATTCTTTGAATGTGAAACTCAACGTTGAAAACTCAGCGCTGTCCATAACTTACATTAAATAAAATAAAATGTAGAAATGGTTCCTTTGCTTTCTTCCATTATAGAAACTGCGTCTAAGATCTTTTAGCTTTGTATTCTTTTAAGTATAAACTATATCCAAGCTTTATTATTTAAGATACCAACTTTTCATATACTATAAAGCTACACTCCTATGCCTTCCCATAAAAAGAATGAACGAAGCATAAAAACCGAAAGTTATCACTGATTTATAGTTGACTTTGACTTTGTATTTGTTTCTTGAGTTTTTGTTTTGAGTGTTTTTAGCCATATAGACACGTGTTCAACAATTGATATACACTTTGGTATGTATTTTATTTCATGTACATTTATTTATTGTAGACGAACTTATTTTAAAAAAAAGTTAGTTTGAACTTCAGCAAACATTAAAAACTATTGTTCTGTTCAGTATTGATGTGTATTGTGTACCTCATAACGTGTAGAAATAATGTACATCAAAATAGTTACCAAATTAAATTTTATTTCCTCAGGGACCAAGTATGCATTTATTTTGGCAATATTTTTATAATTAGTTTAGAAATATATAATATCAAACATTCGCCTACTAATCTTACTTTATTTGTCTAGTTTATACATGGCGCCAAAAAAAGTGTCACCCTATCGGAAGCATTCTATAATTTTTGTAGGTTACGGCAAAATGTCAATCGCAACAATTACTCCGCGTTCTTTATGAGTAGGGTAAAGTCGGGCGGATATGGCACCCATGTTTGTTTATTTATTACTTAAAAAATAAAACAGATTTTTCTTTCCAACACAAATAATTATATTTTAAATTATATTCATAAGCAAACAATAAGAACAAACGATTAAAAAAAAGCGAAGGCTGACATGTCACCTGCTCGATGATGATATGATTGTTTGTCACATTTTGTGCATGTTTGTCAAAAGACGTGCATGGGTCATGAGACCAAAAGTGACATATTATCCTCTTAATCCGCTCATCCGGTTTCATTGTTTAGATCATAATCCTCGCCACAACACAACCCACACACGTATTTTCACCAAATTCATCTGGTTCACCTGATTCATCATGCAGTTACATTGTACGTCTTCTGATGTATGGACATCATCAGCGCTAGCATTGGTATTCATTTAAGGATATTATGCATCTTCAAGCACCTTTTTTGCTTTTAACCTCTTTAAGGATTTAATTTTTTTGAAAGATATCCCGAGGATTTGGGGTGCCATATCCCCCATTTGACGTCCCTTCGTGGTTCTGCCGAATAACACGATTAGACACATTGGCTCAGTTTTTACATTTAAGCAAATACAAAAAACACTATATTAACTGTCGTTTTTTTTGTGAAAATCAATACCTGACGTCAAATACTTTTGCAGCCACACGCACTCTTCACTAATACACAAAAAAAAAACGTTTTGCTTCAAATTTACTCACTTTCTTCTTTCTTTCAAGGGTTAATAGTTTTGAATTGATTCACTGATAGCTTCCGTAAGTCTGAATAATTATTATGCTCATTTTGTTTTGAAAATAAGTCATTAAGTGGGATATATTGAAAAGGTGCCATATCACATGACCTTACCCTATATTATTGACGTACATTTTGAATCTGTTTACTTCTCGAATAGGAAAATTTGTATGCCACCATTTGTAAAAATTAAAACATCGTCTGATAAGGTCACAACTTTCTCAATACCTATTTTAGTTATAACACAATTTTATCAGGTTTTTTTTACCGAATTTTACCGATTTACTAATTTCAAAGAAATATATCTGTCAAACCTAATTACATATTGCAAACTGTCAGTGTCATTTTGTTTAGTTGTATTGTAATGCAATAAATTATTAACCAACTGTTTTAAAATTTGACTTCAAAATGTTGGTTCTGATTCGCTTCCTCAGCAAACTTTTGACAAACAAAAATTTGCTACTTCCCATTTTTCTGATAAAGCCGATTGAGGTTCTGAACATACTTATATTTTAATTAAGCACAATTAATATTATATTCGATGTCGGAAAAATTTAAACAGCCTAATGTTAAGGTTTAAACATGATTTTACTTAACAATTTGAATGCACTTTACTAAAATGTTGCTAATTTTTAACATTTTTTAACTAGCACCATACTTTTCTTAACCGATTTTCTTGACAAACTACAGGTGAACACGCCTAAAAGAGGGCAAACAAATATAAGCGAACTTTACTTTATTTCGTTTGTAAATGTCAAACTGTCATATGGATTTAGTATGATGCTAAATGGAGAAAATGGCCTTCTGGCTGATTTTAACTGTAGTAAAATATTAAAAGAGTGTTTAATGATTAATTTGTTTAAAATAAGCATAATCATCTTTTTAGCTTCTTATCATACTAAAACTGATTTAATATCATACTAAATCGTTTGAAATTATGCGTCAATGATTTTAAAGTCCATAAACTCAATCATTTTTATACTAACTCCTCATTTGAGTTGTAGCAAATCGATATTTAAAGAAGAAAAAACACTATTAACTCCATTAAGTATACATCCTTTAAAAAAAAAACTGGTGTAGTGTGCTTTTCTAAGGTTCCGTCATGTAGATTTATATGTTTCTGTTAAGTGCTAAAAGTACCTTTACTCTATTACAAAGCTTCCAAGACAAACATAATTAATTTTAATTGCAAAAAATCCTTCTTGCGACTCACCATCATTTGGAAGGCACGCATTTTGTTTGTTCTTATTTGTCACGTTTCGCATGCGTCCACTTGGTCTTAATTAGATTTTATTTACTTGATATAAACTCAAAATACATACATACATTATTAACTCTGGAACACACCTTAAAAAATAAAGACTATCCATACGACCAAAGCCGTCTATATGCAGCTGTTAATAATGACACATGTTTATCGGTATTAGAACTTTTTATTTTCTTGACCTAAAAAAAGGAAAACAGGACACTAAAATAGTAAAAAAAATGAATGTATTGGAATAGCATTAAAAACAATTATAGTTTTAACAAAATTTCTGGCGATAAATTAGTCTATGATTGTTCCTCAGAAATGCCCTGAAGGATATAAGTGATGTCTCCATCAGTAGCGTGGTGGACCTATGGGACACCGGGAACTTTCCCGGGGCGTTTCGATTATAGGGGCGTTTTTTTTTAAGAAAAAGTTGAAAGAAGCACTGCTGCCTGGGAAACGAACACGAAGGTCAAAGAACAAAAGTTGAGTCGATGATGTATTAAGAAAATTTGAGATTAAAAACTTTAATGTTAATTTTGACAAAATTATTATGGCTATTGAAAAGCGTTTTTCACAACATAAAGATTTTTATGGAAACGTTGAATATTTCGATCCACGAACGTTTAAAAAAATTGCCGAAAATGGTTTGCCAAATAACGCTTTGGACAAAATATTTGACTGCACCAATATAAAAGACGAAGACGTACGTGATGAACTTTTGTCCTTTGCCCGTTTATTTCCTTGCATTGCTCTAAAATCACGAACGAAAGTGGACGATAATGTTGTTGGAATTTGGGATTGGAATCAACTGTACGACGAAGAAGATTTACTTGGTAAAAATGACGAATCAGCTCCTATTGAAAACAAACATATTGAAGCTTGGAATTTTTGCGTCGGCTGTGTTTATAAATTAATAGTTGATTATACAATGTTTTCTTTGGAATATAAAAATGTATTCAAAATTTATAAATTTCTGCTTGCCCTACCGATAACACAGGTAAAATGTGAAAGGAGTTTATCTAAATTAAAAATTATAAAGAATAGTTTAAGATAAACCATGGGCAATCTAAATTTGGAGGCGTATATGTTTATATATGTTAAAACTACCTGACCCGGAGAACTTCGTTCCGCCTAAGTTCAACTCCGAGCATGCACAATGCCGTTTCATGTAATACGGTTGATTAAAATTCTTTATTCAAAAGTTTTATTAAATACAATAAAAATAACTAAATTAACAATGTCTATGTTTTTCAAATCAAAATGATTGGCGTGTCGGCCAGCCTTACGCTTTTTTACTGAAGTGCTTTATGGTACACAACATTTTTAGTTTTATTTTCGGGTGCGTACACGTACAAAGCGGTAGGTTTGCCGATACGTGTCACAAGTCACATATAATTGACCATGTGAGAAACACGGAAATTTGAGATGGATGCCACAAACACCCAGTTATTGTCCCTGCGACTTATTGATTGTCATAGCAAAAGCGAGACGCACCAGAAATTGAAGACGCTTAAACAGGAATGGCAAATCGTTCGCGGCATAAGCGGAATCCGTGAAATGAGAAAGAATATCCAAAAAAATTCAAAAATTCCGTGGGATCTTTAGTGGCTTCGTTTTCACCCATTACGGAGTCTACCGATTTGAATAAATGTAACTCACGGCGATTTGATTTTTAATGACGAAATTCATATGATCGACATCCTTGTTTTTCGCAGCCAAAATCGCTCGTGATCTCAGCCAATCATGGTTAATTTTTTTGATTTAACGCACGCAAAAGCAAGTACCTACAATTCAATTTGAATGACTTAACGAAAAGGACACCTAATATTCAATCCTTAGGCCAACACGAATCCATCAATCCCAAAATTTTGAAAATCAAACGATGTTACAGGGTTACCAATTTTCCTGAAAATGTTCGTGAATTTTCATCCAGAGTATCCTATATGCCCTTCCTAGGGCCAAAAGTCCTAAATCGTAAACAGATTTTCCTCTATTATCCTATGACCTTCCTTCGGTCAATACGAATTCATGAAGCCCAAAATCATGAAAATCGAAACATCCGTTCTCAAGTTATGCGTGCACACACGGGCGACATTTATCTTTTATGATATCTTTCAAGAAATCAAGAAATGTACCATTGTAGAAAAACTATGTGAAAATAGTTTTTGAATTATTTTTGGTATAACTGTTTTTTAATAAAATGCATTTTTTTATTTTAAGAAAAGGAGAAGGGGACGTATTTTTATTCTAAATCCCGGTAGCAAATGTGCTCCCACCACGCGCCTTGTCTCAATATATAAAAAAATAAGGAAATACAAGTTAAGGCGCACTTTGTTTTCCTTTCTACGAACTTGTATCCCAATTGGATACAGAAATGACCATGGATATTTCCTGGCAGAAAGTGACTACTTGGTGTGGTCTGTGGTGGCAAGGACACCCAAAGTCCTTGGCGTAGCGTCTTAACCTTTTCTAAAACCATGCAAACTATTGAGACGGAACTCATGTAATTAACCAAACCATGGGAATAATAAGCCAGAGGACATTTGGAATTGAATGATTTTCCAACAAGTCCTTGGGAGGCCACATGACTTCCATTGCGACAAATTTAAAGTGGAAAAAACAAAAACATTTTATTTTCGAAAACAAAATTTGAAAAAGACAGTCGCTTTTGCTACAAGAATGTCATAACTTAAAATTTAAATTTTCGAGATAAATGCAATTAAAACTTTCGTATTCACGTAAAAGAAATCGAAAAACGTCTGTAGTGCAAAACAAAAGCCGGGCATTTGTGAAATTGAGATGAGTTATCGATGTTTTACCAAAAGTGTTTAACCACTATTTTGTAATTAGCTGAAAATCGGGTGTTTTTGAATTATGTCGTTCTTGCTGCGAACCAGCGATATGTGCGAGTAAGTTTTGAAACTTAATGAAATATTTCATCGATTAATTTCATAGGATGGAATCAAGAGTTATTTCATGAGAATCAAACTATACTAATTTTTGTTCTTTCATTTTTTGCTTTCAATAGATTTTTAAGAATATTCAAAAAAGTGTCCTTCTCGTTCACATCATATAACACTCTGTTGGCGTATCTACATACATACATACATAAATATGTATATAATCTCTGTGGATTAAATGGTCGCTACCCTACCACGTTACATGGACGTCATTAATTTACATATAGAATTGAGGGTATAATTTATTCTTAAACGGTTCGTGTTTCATAATTTTGTTTTATCCGGATTGTGGTATAAATAAATTATAACAAAAACAGTTAAATGTTACTTTAAAAATTCACTCATTATATTTATGTGCATACATATGTCTGGTTAAGGATTTTTTTTTATTTAGTTAATGTATCGTGAAGCTTAAGTCCAAGGAATTACGATTATAATTTTAGTGCTAAACTAAAAAACTATATGTACTTTGGAGCAAACTTTTGAACGATTTTGTAATCAGTGGCGTAATGAAAGCAACTTCCAGCCTATTTCACCCAAAACTAAAATGAAACATTTTCTTCAACACTAGGTCATGGTTTTCTTTTAGCTGTTGTGCCATTTCTTCAAGAGCAGCATGTAAAAACCATATAAATACAATAATGTGGACTTAATAAATTTAAGAGTACATTAATTAAATAATGCATCAAACATTTTTCTATCTTGTTTTACCACAATAAAACATTATCGCTTTATATAGTGCACCTAAATTAGGCGTGTTTTGTTTTGTGCACTTTATGCTTGCTTAAAAACAATGGTAAAAAAAACGTAATTAATGCAACGTACCCTATTTTTATAGGGTTGTATTAATTATCTAGTCTGTGATCAAAATTGTTTAAAATATAAGGGAAACGTTTAACGCCGCGAACGCGAAAAAAGTTTTTTTTTTAAACATCTGTTTTACATTTTCGATTTTTATTTGTCCGTTTTTACTTGCGATATTGGCTCCATAGGGCAAGATTTGCATTTAAAAAAAATTAGGCTCGAGATTTTAATCAAACTTGACATTGCGTTGTAGGTCGATCTACAGTCTAATAAATTTTTTTTATTTTCATTTTAACCGATTTTCTTCAATCCTAAGGTTTTTAGGTGATTGGCTCGATTACTCATGTAAATCCATTTTTAGCTCCAAAAATAACGGTACATGCCATACAATTTTTTGGAGTAAAAATGGTAAATCTTAATTATCTCGAAACGGTATTCTAATAAAAATAAATAGTGCCTATAATAGGAATAGTCTACATTCTGGAACTAAAAAAAATTGTACAAACAATGTTATTTACCGGCCATAGAACTTTCTCATCAACGGCTGAACGTTTCAACCAATTTTTTGTTAAACAGGTACCTCAAATTTAAAATAATACTGCATAACAAAATCTTCGAAAAATTATTCTTTGGATTTTTTACCAAAAATTTGTTTTTTGTTGAAAAATTAATATTTCGAAAACAGGAGAACGATTGTTTTTTAAGTTATGTTTTCTTTAAATTTGTATCATTAAATACTTATACCAAGTTCGTTTTAGGAAAAAATTAAAGAAATTTCGTGTGCAAAAATTAAGTAAATAAAATGCACGACTGGATCGCACTTATATTCGATCACATGGTATATGCACAATATTCGGTTTAGATACGTATAAATGTATTTTTAAAGTGGTTTGTACTTTTTTTATTTCAAATTTGAAGGACCTAATGTAAAAATATTTTGATCGGAATCCGTTTATGAGAAAATCCAAAATAAAGAAAAACTGGTTGTATGGCAGGTACCGTTAATACCAAAATATTTAACAAAAAAATGTAACCGAAATATAGACTATTCCTATAGTAGTGCCAATTCGATAGTTAAGATGGTAGAAAAAATTGTACGACAGGTACCGTTGGCTAAAAAAAAGATTAAAAAATCTATTTTTGATAACCACCTAAAGATTCAAAACTATTTTTATTGGCAAAATAAACTCAAGTAGTAATACACACCGGGCGTACAAAAATTATACCGATTTGCGGTGTAATATTATGTACATATTATGTACTGATAACTAACTCTAATCATACGCCTACTAAGGTGTAAACAATTTATACCACTTTTTAGTGGAAAATTATCTCCGTGCTTGTAAAAAATGCTGATGAATAAAATATACCATTAGATGACAAAAATCCGAAATCAGTTTTTTCCTGAAACAAATACACCGTTGTTTATTGAAAATGTATCTGAATTTTGAATTTTTTATTTGTTCTTTTTCATAATATGAACACAAGAAAATCATTAATAAATATTAATGTGTCAAATTTAAAAACGAAGCACATTCTGTCAATTGATTATCGGTACTATCTCATCTAATGATCGCCTTAAAAGTTTTAATTAAAAAAGGATTTCTAAATCTTTGCGTGAAAATTAATTTTTCGAAATTCATAACTTATTGTTTATTCTTTAATATTTATAGATAAGTATTGTTAAAAAAGAGCCGAAAAAAAACGAAAAAGTCGCATAATTAAGTTGAACTATATAATGAAATAGTTAATCACACCAAAAACATAAATGTTAAAAAAGTAGCCAAGTTCTTCTATATACAAAAACCTTTGCGTAACAAGTCAGCCGTGAAAGTACTGAGATCTGAAATTACGCCAAGTTCTAAGTTTATTAATGTTAAATATCAAATATTCTAAGAAGAGTAATATGGAAGAACCTCAAAATTATCAGAGAAATCTGTTATTTAATGATTACTGACTTAAATTGTGTTGGTTTACTTGGAAAATTTTCTTTTATTATACCTAATTACTCAATTTTTAAATAAGGTAACGTAAGTTTTTAATTTAAGCCTTTTGTATGTACAACAAGTCCTACCCCTCTACCAATTTTCATTAGTTACGAGTGGTCTATTGAAACGGGAATAATTGAAGTGGGTGGATGAAACGCATGAAAAATTTCAAATTGTCAACTTTTTCTTTGTATACACCTGAAAGCTGACTGCTCTAACAAACATAATCCTGCATAAGTCGGAAGTGCTCTCAATATATTTAAAATTAATTCTGTGAAAATGGGTGTTTATCACTATCCTATCGCTCTACCGTAGCTGATATCAATTCTATGCAAATGGGCGGTTGACTTTGAGCCCTACCTCTTTACCAAATTTTATTATTCCACGACAATCAGAAGGGCTTCAAATGATTTATACCAATTCTATGAAAATGGGCGGATGCCACGCCCCCAGAATGAAAAAGCTCAAATTTTAAAATTTTACATTTCCTTTCACTTCTAACCTTACGTTCTCCCAAATATTTGCCACGCCCCTGAATGTAAAATCTCAAATTTTAAACTGTTGCCTTTGCTTGCATTTAAAGCCCTACCGCTGTACCAAATTTCATCATTCTACGAAAATCAGCTGTGCTCCTTAAAATTGGTATCAATTATTTGCAAATGGGCGGTTGCCACGCCCCTGAATGTAAGATCCCAAATTTTAAAATGTTGCCTTTGCCTGCGCTGTGGGTCTTACCCCTGTACCAAATTTAATCATTCCATGACCGTCAGCAGTGCTCTAAATAGTGTATATCAATTCTGTGAAAATGGGTGGATACCACGCCCCGTGAATGAAAAATCTTAAATTTTAAAATGTAGTCTTTGCCTGCATTTAAGGCTCTACCACTATACCAAATTTCATCACTCTACGACAATCAAAAGTGCTCCAATGAATGTATATCAATTCTATGCAAATAGGCGGGTACCACGCCCCCTGAATAGATAATCTTAAATTTTCGATGTTTTCCTTTGTATATGCCAGAAGCCTAACGTTGTGCGAAATTGCAAGATTCTACGATGTCGGGAAGTGCTCCATAATTTTGATGATCTGTCAGTGAGTGAGTGAGTGAGTCAATCAATCAGTTACGATTTTTGCGATTTTTGCAGTCTTATATCTCGGGAACCACTAAAGCTAAAGAATTTAAATTTAGCGAATTGCCTAAGCCTGGTGAGCTTAGCAAATGCTGAAGTTCCTGACTTTATTGGTAGTGAAGTTAGAGGGGGGTCGAAAATCGCCTGAGTTTGTTCATGTAAATAGGGTGTAGTGCCAGAACTTGGCTGGGCACTACCGTGCCCTTTGATCACTGTCTTCATTTTAAATATGGAGGCAAGGCGAACCTCATTTTGACCTTATTCCTTGAAAATTATTGCCGCCGCGTAGTCCAAAAAATACCCTAATTCTCAATTTTGGATTAATGCACCAATTTAACAAAAACACGCAGAAAAATACACCATTGTAGAAAATTATATGCAATATTTTGTTTTCGGTGCAAAATATTCACTGATCTGTATCAATGCGAGAACTTTCTGAATTCAATGTTGCATAACATGTTCTTCAGAACATATAGTAAATATAACCAGCAAGTATTTGCTGTGAAACAAATATACAATGGAAGAGGTATGTAATTTCGTTACAATATTTATTTTAAACATTTTTTTTTAGTAACGAAAATATCTATAGAAATAATTTCAATTGTGTGCAATATTTGAATAAATGTAAATAAAATGTATACAAAATACGAAGTATGGATTAAAAGACGACGTTTCAGCATTAAAAAAAAGTATATTCTTAAACAATCCAATGGGGACTGCATAATTTCAATAACATTTTGTTGTTTATTTTTTTGATTATGTTGTTTCTTATATTTAATGTCTACGGGGTTTAAATCCTACACCGAACTAAAGTTGTCCACTTCATACACTGTATAATTTATTTACAAAATGAAGTATAAAACATAAACCGTGTTCGTTAGTTTTAGAACAGAATAATTTAATTTAATTTATTTTTTACATTGAATTTCAAAAGAAATTATGAAATTTTACATAGAAAAGACAATTTTGTACTTACAAAAAAAAAATATTCTTCAGTTTTCTCAATTTTGCACCAAAATTCACGGATTGACACCAAATTATGCACCAGTGCTATTTGAGAAGATATCGGTTATTTAAACAATATACACTAGTCGGCATAAGTATTTTGACGAAACCTTTTTGTGATTTTGCACCTATGTTTACTTAGTATCGTTAAATAAAGGTTCGAAAATGATGCGCAAAACATAGAATATGTTTTTAACATAATGACATTAGAAACTCAATGAGATCAGGTGCTAAGCGCAAAACAACACCCACGGAAGAAACAAATATATTTTTGTGAAGCCTCTGCTGCAGGTCAATGGAATTTGACGACCAAGAGCCCAATCAGTGAGCGCACTGTCCGACGACGTTTAAAGGAAGGAGATTTTAAGATATTTAAGGCTAGGGACGTACCGTACATATCAAAGGCAAATAAGCTTAAAAGACTGATATTCGGGAAGGGACATCTGCACAAGCCAAAGGAGTTCGGGAGAAGCGTTCTATGGACAGATGAAAGCTCTTTTGAGTGTAACTCATCAAAAAACAATTTTTTTATAAGTTTGCCAAGGTTAGGTTAGGTTAGGTTAGGAGGGGCGTGCGTAGCTCAAAGGCTGCTGCGTACACGGGGGCCTATCGGTCCATTGTTATCCCCTTTCACAACTAGAGATATTCCTAACTATTGTTTCATGAAGACTGGTTCATTTACAAACCACCCCGTACTCTCTATATATTTTTCCATATTTACCATTGGTATATGCACTAGGTCGTCTAGCTCGTCAGCAAACCTGTTTCCGAAGTTTCGGAGGCGATTAGTTTGTAGATTTGGACAGTCGCAGAGCATTTGTTTAATGGTTTCTATTTCATCAGCGTCCTGACAGCTCCTACAGAAGTCGGGTGCCAATACACCCAGTCTAGTGTCCTGTTAGTACACCTATCAAGGTTCTCATGCTCTTTTTACTCAGTGATAAAATATACTGGGTTTTCTTTTCATTGATTCTAGGCCATAAACTTCTAGAGATAACACAGTCGCTCCTGGATATCTATCATTTTTATGTCTATTTTCTTTTTCACTACGACAAACGGGACTTCAGGACATGTACTACATATAAAAATAAGTCGATAAATAAAAATGTGATGATGTAGTCGGAAAGTGTAAAAGCGATTCGAACATGTTTGCTCATATAAAAATAAGATTGCCAAAGGTAGTAAGGCAAACAAAAAGGTCCATTTGTCAAAAAGTGAGCCATGGTGGAGGCTCTGTCATGTTCTGGGGATGTGTTGCGTTTAATGGACTAGGTGACTACCGGCTCGATGAACCAAGGTCAATGTGTTAGAACCCTTAATGATAATAAGTTTACTTCCGGAGATAGGCTAATTGGGGAACCATTTATCCTGCAACAGTATAATACAACATGCCACAAAGCCCGGATGATAACTAACTTTTTGAAAACTGTTGGTGGTACCACTTTGGACTAGCCACCTCAAAGGTACAGATTTAAATATTGTAGAAAACGTCTGGTCTCTTTGAAAAGCTAAAGAACGGCTTCGTTAAATAAAACCAGAGAGGATATAATTTCTGAGGTCACTTTCCTTTGAAAAGAAATATCTCCAGAGATTCTACAAAATTTAATGGATTCATTACCGAGACACCTTCAAAAACTTATTGAAGCCAAAGGAGGTTATACATTTTACTAAATTCATCTTCATTTGTTTACTTTTGTTAAGTTTAAACTTTGTTTTCTTAGTATTACATACTTGTCAAAATTTTTATGCCAACATGTGAAATTTCTTCTTAATTTATATCTGTTTAAAATTCTATAAAAAAATATTTGTTTGCTTATTTTTAAGTTTGTATTAGTTATATATAAAAAGTAAAAAATAAACTATAATTCTTTATGAAGCCATTTAAAAGTTAAACTCAAATATTTACGATTTTTATTTCGTCAAAATACTTATGCCGACTAGTGTATATTACATTCTTTTGTTACAACAAAAATAGAATCTACTCCAAAGTATCTACATATGTGTAACTATATGTATCATTATCTTAATAAGCTATTCAATGGGTAAGTTTAACTAAAACAGAACAGACTAAACTATTTATTCCTTTTGAACGAATACTTTGTATCCAACTATCATGAACTACATTACCTAATATCACAATAGAAAATCATACATCTACCAGCATATGAATATGTTTTCCCAAATACAATATGTCTGTTTCAGACATCCAATTAAAAGCAGCCAAACATTTTAATAAATATCTTTTCATAATAATTTGCCTCTGCCCCAAAAGTCCTGAAAATTATAGTATCTTGGTTATCAATACAATAGAATATTATGAAATAAGAAACATCCGTTTCCTATAATGTGTGATGTGTCTGGAAGTTAACTTCTTCCGTTATGAATTTGAAAGGATTCAATTGTGAATCTTCTTTAACATAGAGCAGAGAATACATAACACACATACCCTTTTTGTTTTATCATCATAGCCAACAAAATTACATCCCGCACTATGATAATATTGGAGGTGACGACGACACGAGAAGAGTAAAAACAGCACGTGTTGCCTAGCTTGTTTTCCATTAACCCAATTCCTTATCATCCTCAGTGTGATATAAAAAAGACACTTATTCGTATCTATATTTTGCGCCATTACAGATGGCATCTTTAAACTCAATATTAACTACCCTTAACTTTTTTACGAGCACTTACCAAAAAAAAACAAATATCCTTTTGCATCTGCTCCTCAATGCTAAGTACCTAATTTTTTTTAGCTATTTTATAAATAGTAAATATTACTTTTAGAGTTTTTGGACAAGGACCAGTGTTTTTATTGTCGTCCTGAATATAGAACTTTCTATTTGAACTGTGTACATCATAAAAAAGTTAATTTATTGCTAACTATTTTGATAAGCTTTGTAATTGGTAATAACAGAGTTAAATTATGTACGTACGAGTATATTGTTAAAAAAAAACAATTATATAAACAAAATCCTTAGTTATAATTTTACTTGATGATGCGAATGTGTTATTTTGTAATTTTTTTCAACTCATATACCCTAACGTGCAATTTACAACCAAAGTTTACCATAAATGAATATATTTCTAAAAGATATATTTCATTGAATTTGTATACATTATCTTTGAAAACTTAGGAAATGTGTGACTCGTTATTTTTTTTGTATCAGAAGATTTTTAGAAAAGTTATTTTATAGAATATTATTCTAAAACTACCGGTCATCTCATATGTGTAATGTGATGCCTTTTTAGTTTAGAGCTGAGGTAGCTTCAGCGGGTTCAAGGTTTGACCGAAGAAAGCAATAAGAACTCGGTGCATGAAGAGTTCAGAATTCGGTTACATATCAATCTTTATTAGATTTTTTTTAAATATTACATTAAATTCATATATAAACGGTGATTTTTTAAGAGCTTGGTGTTTGAAAATTCAAAAAAACACAGAAACTTGTAAAAAGTGAATGAAATTTTTATTTGGATCGATAAATCAATTTCTGCCATTTACTTTTTAAAAATAATTTCACTTAAATGTTGCCCGCGGCTACGCTTCAGGTGGTCCATTCTGAAGGTCCAATTTTGGCAAACTTTTTCACACATTACGGCCGGAATCTCACCAATGACGCGTTCAATGTTGGCTTCCAAGGCAGCAATCGTGTTTGGCTTGTCCCCATAGACAATAGACTTAACATAGCCCCACAAAAAATAGTCTAACGGGGTCAAATCACATGATCTTGGTGGCCAATTGACTGCGCCAAAACGTGAGATCAACTGCTCACCAAATTCGCCTCGATTATTGTGCATGGTTTCGCGTGCAGTGTGGCATGTGGCACCGTCCTGTTGGAACCACATGTCGACCGAGTTCAATTCTTGCATTTTCGGCAAAAAAAATCTGTTATTATCGAACGGTACCTTTCTCCATTGACCGTAACCCTGCGGCCTTCATCGTCCTTGAAGAAGTACGGCCCAATGATGCCGCCTGCCCATAAACCGTACCAAACAGTGCATTTTTCGGGATGCATTGGTAGCTGCTGAATTGCCTCTGGCTGCTCTTCACTCCAAATACGGCAATTCTGCTTATTCACGTATCCATTTAGCCAAAAATGAGCCTCGTCGCTGAAGACAATTTTGCGATAAAAGCTTGCGAAACACATTTTTCACAGAGCACGAATTTTGATAATAAATTTCAATAATTTGCAAACGTTGTTCAGGCATAAGTCTATTCATGATGAAATGGCAAACAATACTGAATCGATATGTCAAATGTTCGTGGAATTTGTCATGTGTGATCTGTCAAAAATATAAACGTCAAAAACCAAGTAGCAAAAAAATCACCCGTTATATTCTTTAGTTCCGTTAAAAATAAGCTAACGATATAATATAGTTTGGTTGAAACCAAAGGCACAAAGTTTAGTGGGATAGAGTCCCCGGCTCTGGTCGGAACCAAATTCACTCAGTTTATTGGGATAGAGTCCCCGAAACCAAATGCACAAAATTAAGGCCAAACAATTACGAAACTCCTAACTTGTGCAATACGCACTCAGTAGTGTGCTCCTAGGTACTTCCCTTTTGTACACAGGATTGGTACATGCAACATTAAAGGCAGAAGTCCATCCTTTCCACTCCAATGTTACTTCCTCTTAATATATTCAACCTAAAAAGAAAGTGTGAATCGTAAGTACAGAAAAACTTATCCCATGCAATTCATATGGCTTGACGTATAATTGGATGATAATGTTCTGCTTTCATTACAAACCGTATGGTCACGTGCCTTTTTGCTGACGATGCTCCGCATATCCGCTCCATGACGGTTATATGAAAAATTGAAGTGGCAGTTAGTTCGTCGATGAATGCAATTGGTGGTGTGTGGTGAATATTGGAATGACTTGTTTGATTAAATTTGTAACTTCGTTACTGTAACTAATAACTATAGTTACTCTATTAACTATATGTAGCTAACTTGTCAAAATGCCACAGAGTCAAATTCTTTATGTTTTCAAAATATTTATTTTTCAAACTTTCAGATTATCTGTCACACTACCTACTTTTCCACACTTCCTGTCACACTGTCACTATCACACTGTTACGCCTGCAATACTGTCACACTTAGATACATTCCATATTTCACACTGTCACACTTTTATTCGTTCACACTTTATATGTTCTACACTTTCTCACTATAATACTGTATTACATTTTCACACTATCAATAGTTCGCACTATCTCACTGTCTCTCTTTAAAATTATATATCTATACTGTTAATAAATTAAAGATTTTATTACTTAAACTCAAAACACAATATTTATTTAGTTGCTTGTATTAAACTAAAAAATATTGTGTTTAGAGTTTATTAAATAAAATCTTTAATTTTTTAAAATTTAAATAAAAACATGTTTAAAATCTCCACTATCAAATAAATCATCACTGTCTCTCTTTTACACTGTCGCAATTAAAACAGAATACACACTTTTAGTAGTGCCATACCTTCAAGCTCATACACTGTTGCAATGAATATATTCAGAAGTGTCACATAAGACTTCGATTCTGTTACACTGTCAGAATATATACTGTTCTGTTACCCGACAATACTGTGCACTGTGCTTGTACAGTAACCCGAAAAAGTTAGACAGTCACAGTGTCACGCTTAAAATCGAAAAAAAACCGACGCACTGTAACACTGTTGGCATGTCTCGAGTCACGTCTATAATTTGTACACAAATAATATTTTCGTAGGATATCTACTGTAAAGCCGAAACTGTAAAACAAATCGAAGATACTTGGACAATTCAGAAAACTAAGATTACAGCGTAACTGAGGAATTTTGCTGAAGTATCATTTTCACATAAAAGAGATTGCTAAGATATCATTTTTCTACAATAGTTTACTGGTTCTTATATACAGTTGTTAGACACTACAGTAAATATGGCCGTCAGACTTTACTAAAAGTGTAAAAGAAGATCCAATTCAATCAATTTCAATGTATATATAGCACTTGGGCTTACTGAAGCCATCGGTTGACCAAGAAATGCGTAGAACAAACGGCAATTGATATTGCTTGAACATCAGCGGATTAGCGCTGATTTTTAGACGGTCAATTTTTACAAACAATTTTTTTTTAGCTAGATGAGTCAATAAGTCCCTGAAAAAAGGAACACTCTTTTCGGCATAAAAGCATTTTTGTTTTTGTTTCTCCAATTTTTTGATGCCTTCCAAATAATACGATTTCTCGAACCCATCAAAATAAATGTTTGTTTCAGCGATGGCCTCTTCATGCAAACCAACTCTTTTACCTCCAAGCCATTTCTTCATGTTTGTAAACAATAAATAGTCGCTTGGGGCTAAATCTGGAGAATATAATCTCACCAGAAACATAAATGTTAAAAAAGTAGCCAAGTTCTTCTATATACAAAAACCTTTGCGTAACAATTCAGCCGTGAGATCTAAAAGTCACCATCACTTCAAACGGTTATGGCCAAATGTTAACCGATATTTTTGGCCTGATATCGATTACAAAATGTTCTGAATGTTTTGTTTTTGGTTGTACTGCAAGAACAATTTTCTGCAAAAGGTCTCATGGAGTTTCGAAAACTCATCGAAATTCGAATCCTTAAGGCAAAATAAATATACATACATTATTCAGCATTTATTTTAAATTGTTTTTTGTTTTTAATCACAAAAGCTTGTAGTCAAAAAAATGATTACAATAAAAACTCATTCGCAGAATTCATAATTGAATGTATGTATTCCACTTATTTGGATTCGTTTTAAAGTCCTTATACGTCCCATTTGGTATGGTGGGTTATATGTTTCCTTGAAAGTCTTTTGGCAACGAAAATTTTTGAATGAATATCAATAATGGTGCGTTGATGTGCGAATTATTAGCAACTTTTATTGCATATACGAGAATATTATTTTTTATCTTCCAAACCCCACCCTTTTAGTATTTTGGTGTAATTTAAAATCAAATAAATAAAACATTAAATTTTTTGTCGAATGCAGCCATATAAATATATGTATATGTACATACAGTACATTTATATATATGTTGTACGTTGGTAAGTACTAGTTAAATTATTCTTAAAGAATAAAGTTTTGGGGTAGGCGCACTCTGGGGTAAGATTCAAAATTATGTCCTACTTAAGGACTCTCTTGTAAATAAAATTCCTCTAATCTCACAGATATACCCTTGTGTTTTTAAATAATGTTTAGATGATAACGAGTTTTTTTATTTTTTTAAGAAACTAAATAATGTTTTTTTAAAAATGTTTTGATTTAAATAAAAAAATTGAATTATTAATTATAAATATATTCAAAACTATATTGCAGATCAATTTAAAAAATGAAGAATATATGCACACAGATTTTGATTTAAGTTATTTCGAATTATTATTTTAAAAAATCAACATAGAGCGAGGAAAATTCTTTATTATTGAAAAAAATCCGCCAGAAATAGGAATGAACTAAAAATAAAACTATTTTAACTCAAATAATAAAAGTAGTAAATAAAACCATTTTTTTATTAATAAACAAGAATAAGCTAGAAATATCTCGATAAACTTATATATATAAGTTAGCAAGAGAAACAAGTTGTGGGTAATTTTCCTTTGTACCCGATCGCCCATTGACTATTCTAACTATTTTGGTTCTTATCTTCACTTTTCCGAGCTATACAACACCCTTCACCAACCCTATGTAATAGAAACACAAACCAACCTTATAATTGATCCTAAGTCGTTTTTTCACTTCTTCAATTATAAAAGAAAATACGATGGTTGCCCTTCCTCTCTTTCCTCAATACCGAAACTTCGAATCCGCAGGATATTGCTAACTTTTTTGCCACATTTTTCAAGCAATCTTTCACCGACGATTCCTTTTCTCACTAGACCCTTTTTTTCCTCTTACCGTCGACCCATATATCATCGAAAATAAGGATGAATATCTTCCTGGCCCTGATGGCCCCCCGCAATATTCCTAAAAAAATGTTCTTCAGCCCTCTCTCTTCAGCTCGCCAAAAGTTCAGTCTATCACTATCTCAAGGAGAATTTCCTTAGATATGGAAAACCTCTTCATAACCCCAATATACAAAAAGGGCACTAAGAGCGATATTATAAACTATCATCCCATTGCCAAGCTTTTACATATCCCTAAACTATTTGAAAGTATTTTGTACGAAATTTTAAGTTTCCGCTGTAAGTCCCTCATTTCCCCAAGACAACACGGCTTTCTCAAATGTAGGTCTACAACAACTAAACTAGTTGAATTTGTAACGTATACAGTCTCCGCTCTAAAAAGCGGAAGGGAATTAGATGTTATCTCTACTGACTTTATTAAGACTTTTGACACCCAGACTTTTTTTTTTCAAATTGTCCACCCTCAGCTTTGAACCTATTTTCTTAAATTGGATTTATTCTTATTTGGAAAACCGGTATTATGGTGCTCGTTTCAGATCAGCCTTCTCCAATTCATTCTTAGCTACAGCCGGGGTCCCCCAAGGAAGTCACTTAGACCCTCTCCTATTTATTCTTACAATTAACGATATTACATTAGTCATTTAACATTCCCATATCTCATTATATGCCGACGATATCAAGTTTTTCAAGACAATTTCTTCCTCACACGACTCTTCCCTTATCCAACTAGATCTCGACAATTTATCAGTCTGGTGTATCAAAAACTGCTTAGAGCTTAATATTGCTAAGTGTCAATCGATCACTTTTTCATGCAAACGCATAAAATCTTATCCCCAGGAGCTACTTTCTTTACAATCAACCCTTTGCCATAGTTGAATCGATTCGAGACCTCGGCATATTATGTGACCAAGAGCTCAATTTCATAACAAACGTCGATAATATTATTTCAAAAGCCAATTCAACGCTTGGTTTTGTGAAACGATAGTCCAAGGAATTCTCCGACCTCTACGTCACCAGATCACTCTACATAGCCTTTGTCCGCCCACTTCTTGAATACGCCTGCCAATTATGCTCCCCATATCAACAAATTCATATCTCAAGAATCGAGAGCATTCAATGCCGTTTCCGAAATCTTCTTCATTCATCGACTCCTCTCAGGTTCCGTTGACTTTGAAACCCTCTACAACTCTATCTTTCTCAACACTAACCCCCGTAACCTAAGAAACCCTCGCCTCTTCTACCTGCCTACTCATCGTACCTCTTATGGCTTCAATGAACTTATTACCCGTATGCTGCGAAGACTAAAACTCCTCCTGTTAAATCATCCGCCCAATTCAATTGGATCTTAGCCCTAAGTTTAATAGTTTTAAGTTAGCTTCAGTTATGAAGCTTGTATTAAACCAAATAAATGGGGGTATTGCCACCACCAAAATTTTTATTTAAAAAAATGCATATGTATGCATATGCTCATGATGATTTTAGATACACAAAAATATTAGGAAAACCGGACTGAAAATATTGCTTTCCATGCATTAAGTAGGTGTATGTTATTCTAATATTATTTTAAGGACCTGTCAATATATCTGAAAACAAACGTCTCCACAACACTTCGAAAAAATGCGAAGAAAGTTGCTTTTTGAACATTTTATAAAATGTCCTCGCCATTTTATTTTTGTTAATTTAAATATTTGTTTAAACAACCTGTACTGCTTTTTAAAACGTTATTGAAAACCGTATATTTTGTTGAAAAAATATTTGATTTTATTGACGTAAAGATTTGTATCTATTCTTACCAAATATATTAAATAAGCTTATTAACTATTCCTATAGAATAACTTATATAATATACTTGTAAGCAATCCTTAGATCCTTTTTTTTATTTTCTATAATGCAACACTATCAGTTAAAATATTTCTTAGAATCCCACAACACCCTAGTTCATTAAATAAGGACACGTTTTTTCACATACATACATATTTCTTAAAATATGTTTCTGTTTTAATAATTTCCATGTGTGAGGAAAAAAAATAAAGGCAGATTTGGATTTAATATGTATTGATATCCTGTGTAAAAAATTGTAGGTGGATAAAAAATTCTAATAATTTAATATCAGAATAAATTGTTTATTTAGCGCACACTAAAGGGAGTAGGCTACCCTTATTATGTTGAACACATAATAAGCATTTTGAAAATAGGGAAGGGTGTGTAAAAGAAGAAACCGAAACATTAAATTTAAAATTTTGAATATCACAATGGGAGGGAAAAACCGAGCATGTTAATGCATTCCACATTCGCGTAGTACGGCAGAAGAAAGAATATCTGTATATGAGGGTACGTCAGAAATTAGGGTCAATGGTGAACTAATAAGCATTCTATATTCCACTAAGGGCGAGTATAACGGATGAACTTTTTTAAAGGGAGGAAAAGGAATGCATACATTCATAGTTATTTTGTCTGAATACTGATTGTTTAAGAACCTATATAATAAAGTTAGGCAGAAAAAGCTAAGCAGGTGTTCGAGCGACGCACGGGATTAAATCCGTGTAATTTGGCATCTCGAAGAGTCAAACAAATGTGTATGTATCTTATTTCGTTTCCGATTGGCTGTTTGGAGTTATTCTTTTTCCACTGCCTCTAATGTTTCCGGAGTATTTTCTGTTCTCGATTACATACGGGTGTAAAAAAATATGTGTAAGGGGCTTGTCTACGCAGATAAGCCCGAGACGATTGACGCTTAGGAATAGAATATTCCGCGCTTTATTGCTGACATACGGTCCCAATTGCTGCAAAAAAGTGGCCGAAAATTGGGCCTCTCGGCTGGAATTTATTCCAACAGGCCACTTGCTCACAATCATTTTTAAAACATAATGCCAAACCCTTACCTTTATAATAAATCTAAATTATTGGTCATAATATTAAATTATATGCTTTTTATTATTTCTTAAAAACCTCACGTCTAAAAAAAACACCCGTTACATACTTAAAACTTAGAACAAATGAGGAAAAGTTGTCCTGTTAAATGACTTGTCGGTTAAGGTATAAAATCTGCCCTTAGTTTAGCTTCTTGTATAATAGTCCTTAACTCTAAAATTATTAAGCTTTTTTCATCAGATAAAATAAAAATCTAACACCTGACTTTTATTGTATCTCCCTTCATTCAATAGTTTGTCAATGACACAAAGATACCAATCATTCCCGATGATTCCATACAAACTTTATCACAAAGCGATATGCTTATGGTGGAACAGCGTATGGACAAAAGACGAAAACACTTGGCTGAGAAATGTTCCGAACACGGTTTAGACTCGGCAGGTAAGTTAGGCAAGCACTCACCACACCTACTCACTCGCCATTCATAATTTGAAAACAAACAGAAAATAATTTGCTTTCCCTTCATTTTAAATAGGAAACGATTCCTGGCACAAGCCCAATCCGTGGGAGTTTTTAGTCAATCACAAATATAATATAATTTGGTAAGTAAACAATTAATATTAATATTTTATATAAAACATACAAAAACAAAATCAGGATTTTACTCACCTGCAGATGTGTTGAATGAAATTTGAAGAATTTTTATTTTATATATATTTTCTTTTGGAATATCATAAACAGGTGTAATGTTTTCAAGGCGGCTTCATCGTCTTGGATGTATAATTTCAACATCTTAGCTGGATATACACCAGAGTTTTTAAGAAAAACAAACGAAGTGCCATTGGTTTTGGCAAGGAAGCGATACCCAAGGGTGACGCTAGAGGAGGTAGGTTTCAGCCTGGGTGTTTAGTTTTCATTTTTGTTTGTTTTTGTTTTTTTTTTCGTTGTGGCTGCTTTACATTTTCCCTTAAGAATTTTTGTAAATTTATTTTTATTTCATTAAGTTGACATTTTTATGGGTTTATATGCTTCCATTTTAATTTGGTGGGCGAAAGCGAATATTGAATAGACACATCATATTGAAAGTTTCAAAGGCCATAAAATTGTGTTTTTTCTTTAAATTCTTAAATCAACATATTTTTTTTTCTTCTCCATCTTTTTTTTTAGCTACAAGAAGCACAAAATGATTCAATTACGTTTATAATAGCGAGACATCCTTTCGAGAGGCTGTTGAGTGCCTATAGGGACAAATTTATGTATGCTGTTCCTCATTCGTTCCATGATAAACTAGGAAGCAAAATTGTACGAACTTATAGGAAAAAGAATGTAAGTAATAGTTTTTCTTAAATAATGATTGACCTGCAATATTCCCACAAACATATATATTATATGGACGTGAATAGAGATATGCTAGCAGTACGACAGAAAAGTAGAGTTTAAGTGGCCGCGTAGGGTTAAACTTCAATTGTTTGCTTCCGGCGAACAACTATTAAAAAACTGTTATAAAATGGCATTTCTCTAGACTCATCCATACCATTTTATACTTTTTTAATCCATCTATTTTTTTTGTTTTTTCTTAAAGTTATCAGGACAGGAATAACAAAATTTCATACTACTTTCTAAACATTAAAAAATAGTTAAGTAAATGTTGGGAGGGGCAAAGAATATAAATAAATCTATGACGTGCTTATTATTGCGTATTGATACTTTTTGTTTATTTTTATTTATTATTGGTTCGGGAAGTGAGAAATTAACTTACCCAAGTAATGAATTTGACATTTGAATAAAACAAACATTAATTGAATACAGTTGTGACGATTTGAAAAACTACTAGCTACTAATGTAAATTGGTTTATGGCATTAGAGCTCTAATAAGCTAATTTAATGGCGTTTTTATTGGGCAATCCGGAATCCCTCTCAGATCCGGGATCCCAACTGAACACCTTTGATTGTATGAGTGAAAACAATTGTGTACCTACGTTTATATATTTAAATAAAAAAATAAAGTTTGTTGCACAATTATGATACACAAAATGACAACAATCGAGTTTGACGTTTAAGTATATGGTTGCGATTTTGATTTCAAATCCAGAAGCAAAATTCTCTTCTTTTTAGAATCAGAACTGTCATTTTTTCCCAAGTGAACACTTTCAGAAGAGTCCAGAAGGCTTCCGGATTGCCAAATAAAAACGACATAACACTTATATTACGTTAAATTTCAAATAAAAATATCAAATCGATTTCAGATCGTATTTTTTTTTGGACTGAGATGTCTTTTCCTTGTTAAGGAAGGATGGGATTGTGGCTAATGTTACGAACGTCATTAGATTATTTGAAGGTCTAACAATGTGGACGTTCACACAGTTACTCTTAGCAATCTAGAATAACTCTGTTGTTGTGATGACTGCAAAAGTACACCTGATGAAAATACAACTGTCCTCATCCCAAAAAAAATTGGAATAACTAGCTATGTGAGAACAAATGTATAGAACAGCTGGCCGCAAAATTAATTTGGTATGCGTTTTGTTATGATTTTTTGACAGCTTTCAGCTAACCTATCTGATTCGTCCACAGATATACTCCGATAGATTGGTATCCGAGATAACAAATCTAATAAGTGAGTGAACGCCCGCAGTGATAACACTCTGTGTTAAAAAATTATATCTATCAAATCACTACCTTACCTACAGAGTTGATGCACATTTGTGCTCTTTTTAATGTTTCTTTGAAATTTTCTCTTACTTTCAATGATATGGTTTTAGAATACTCCCGCACACTTCGGAATACTTCTCGATGTCCAATGGAAAACCAGATAAGTGATTTATTTTTTAATGATGGTTTTCAAGATTTTCATTGTTTTTGATTTGTTGTGATAAGTGCGAGAGAGTTCAAAAAACCGTTTACCAACTACTTGTAAGCACTTCCAAGCCTTGAATTTCAAAATCAAAATCTATTACTGCCCGATTTAGGGGAGTAGTTGCTTTATCCTCATGGAATCAACAATGCTCGAGTGCGAGTCTCAATTCAATAAAAGCGTTTGTCATCAATCTGTCTGTTTGGCTGTTAATAAATATGGTAAAATCACATTCACAACAAACAGTCGCCTTAACATTGCCGAAGTAAAATGTCGGTTTTGCAAAAATCATTGCACGTTCACTACATTAATTTCTTTTTCATTTTTGCTCAAATTAATGGGGTTTTCTCTTGGTAATTTCAGATTTTGATCGGAAATTTGATTTTTTTCGTCGCTAATGGTATACGATTTCAGATTAGTTTTTTTTTTTATCACGGTATTGGTGTATAATCGCGTCTGTGGAACCAGTAAAGGTATCAAATCGCAAATGACTCGAACGAAAATTGTTTTTTCATACAAGTTTTTTTTTGTCTTTTGTAAAACGAAGCGATTTCAATCTTTAAAAAATTTATGCCGAAATTAATTTGGAGGATTACACAATTGGTATTATTTTTTTTAAATGTATGTATGTATGTTTTCACAACCGTATTTCATTATTCACATAATTACTGAAAACAAAATCTTGTCAAAATGACGGCTGTAAATTGTTCTGGTGGTGTAATGGTTTTAATAAAAGGGGTAAATCTGCCGAAAAGTCCAGATCTGCAAAATTGATTTCTGATCAAAAAATAAATTGATTTTTTTGTCCATTGAAGGCTTTAATTGTAAAAAATCTGTATTTTGGCAGATCTGAAGGGGAAATAAATGAATTTTTGGTACCAAAAGAAAACCCCATAAGTATAGTTCACTATTACCGCAGTAAATCTACGAATTGATATAATAATTTCTAACTCTAAAAGTATTACCCTTATTGGCATGGGTATAATACTCGTATATTGACAGACTAAAATTTGAAATAAATTTATTTGCAGGCAAACAAACTCTTTTATTCACCACACCAATTAGTTTGCCGATCAATACATTCGTTTAGACATAATACGGGCGTATTCAATTTTAAATGGGTGTTGCTAAGTAAACATGGGCGTTTAATTGAATTTTCTGATGAGATAGGTTTTTATTATATATGTAGTTTGGTCATGTCAATATTTGAAACTATGTGTGTAGTTATTCAGTAAAGACAATCTAACAAATAAGAACCAATTAAGTTATCAATAAATATGTAGGTGATTGTTATTGAGTCAATTGGTCTTTACCTACTGTACAGTCGTTTGGCTATGCATACGCCCAAAAAGTTATTAAATATTATGTGAGATGTTTTGGACACTTTAGCTTAAAAATATATTTCATTCAAGATACAACAATATGTCCACTTAGTACTCGGATATCCTATAAACATTTAAAGATGATTTCAAAACAGAAACTGTTATACATAAGCATTACGCGGTGATGGAGTTTTTTTTACCATTATTTTTGGACGAGACCGGAACCGCTTTGACAGTTGTTCGCTATTAAAAGTATGAAAAATTCAACGAACTTGGCTTTGGAGATAATGAAAAAAAATAGACGAAATAGAATAGACAGACGGCATATTTGCCATGCTTTGTAATTATTTCTTATATCTAAAATTGTATTTTACGATTTGAAAAATAAAGAAAGAATTGAATTGAATTGAAAAAATAAGTTGCGCAAGTATAACGACCCCGAATGCAGTATAAATAATACTTTTGTATAAACACAACCTAGAGAAATTCAAATGTAGCATAATACTATATTTCACTTACAGTTTGTTGACTGGTAAAACAAAAAAAAAAGCAACTTACTAATCCAACCGTAGTTGTAATACATAGTTATAGCGTCTTTATTTGGCAATCCGGAATTGTTCTCCGATCCGGGATTCCAAATGAACACTTTAGTGTGATTATGACGATTCTGAATTTTAATGATATTTTATGTGTGAAAATAATTGTGTACGTGAGAATATTCAAATTCAAAAACAAATGTTTGTTGTACAATTATAATACAAGAAATGACAACAGTCGAGTTTGACGTTCAAGTATATGAATGTGTGATTGCTTCTGGTTCTGATTTCAAATGCAGAAGCAAAATTCTCTTCTTTTCAGAATTAGCATAGTTTACTTCATAAACTAATAAGATAAAGACCCGAAACATCTGCTTTCAATTGACATTTGCCTACAAGCTGAAACACGCACACAAGTAACATTTCCGTTCATCTTCCAATAGACACATTGATAAAAACGCACACAAGAATCTCCTTTTGAGCACATTTTTCATTACTTTCTGAAATATTTCACGCGGTTTTTCATTAATTTCATGATGAATATTTTGTTTGAGTTGCTCAAGCGTTTCAAGTTTGTTTGCAGAAACCTTATTTTCCAGATATCCCCACAAAAAGAAGTCCGGAGCAGTCAAATCCGGCGACCGTGGAGGCCAATCAACATCACCATTTCATGAAATAACTTGGTGTGGAAAGAGGTCTCGCAGTAATTCCTTTGCAATCCTGGCTGTATGCGATGTGGCACCGTCATGTTGATACCACATGTTAATCAAGCCCAAAGCATGCAGTTGTGGCCTTAAAAAGTTTTCAATCATATTACGATTACGATATCGCTCCCCATTCACAGTTAACGTTACGCCGTTTTCATTTTTAAAGAAGTAAGGTCCAATGATTCCTCCTGACCAAATTGCACACCAGATTGTAACTTTCAATATATGCAAAGGTGACTAATGAATAATTTGAGGGTTTTCTATTGCCCAGAACCGACTATTCTGTTTATTCACAATTCAAATGAAAATGTGCCTCGTCACTCATTAAGATTTTTTCATGAAAATCATGGGCTAGTTGTAACATTTTATTGGCATATGTACGGTGGCGTAATTGGTCTTGTGGAAGAAGCTCTTGTGTCAATTGAATCTTAAATGGAAACAAATGTAAATCCTTGTGCAAATTTGTGGCCACGGTTGTTCTTTGAATACCAAGCTCCTGAGCACGGCGTCGAATTGAGGTTGATGGATTGTTTTGAAGACTTACTTGAGCAGCAGTAATGTTTTCAGCTGATCTTGCAGTATGTTGTGGTCCATGCTTGGGCCTACCTACAGACCCTCTTTCTTCAAAATCATTCACTACACGATAAATAGTGGGTTTTGTTGGCACGTTTTTTCTCCCAAAAAATTCACGTAACTTTCTCATCGACACAGTAATCGATGATTGATTTAAAAAAAAAGGTTTTCACGATGGTTTATTGAATATTTTTCCATAACAAATTTGCCACGTGTCTACTTCACGACTGCCAAGACTAATGTACATATATCAAAATGGCGGCAAAACAAAGTAGTAAACCTTCCCGGCGGAAACCCTCTATATGTGAAAATAATCCAAATTAAAAATAATATTCGCTGCACAATATTATAGCGAGTTTTATTTTAGTTTCAAAGATCTGCTATCAAAATCGAGATTTGATCTTTGCAAAGAAACTTGTTTTCATATTAAATATTGCTGAATGACTGACACACACATCTTGTTATTGCATAAGAAAATTAAACTTTAATTAATATATCATATACATACCACCAATTCCGAATAGTTTTCCACTATATCAGAAACAAAATCCTTGATCCCGTATTTTGTGGTTCTCACTCCATACATTTCTGGAAAAAAACATATCTTCATCATTAGATGACGAGGAAGACACGTAGATGAAGCAATCAACAACTAAACCAAATTTATAAAATCTATATCATTAACTAATTAGTCTATTATTTGTTTACTTTGTTTTATTATTTTAGCATGAATTGGCACAAGTTCACAACAAATTTATTACAAAATATTTTCCATTTGAAGTTTGACAGAAATGACTTTTAACATGTATGTTTGTATTCAAATCAAATCTGCCACGCCATCAGATATCAAATCATTCATGTTGAGATTTCATCTAGATTGCACTTCTTGTTGTAATGAAACTCTCCAAATTCAAGAAGATCAAATCTTTTCACAGAAAGAGCAAATCTTTTCTTGAATGAAACTCGCTATTAGGATACAAAAAATGACAACTGTCGATTTTGACTTTTATGTATATTGGTTTGTTTGTTGAGCACTTCAGTCACCCTAGTAGGGTCGCCCTAAAGCGTATATTTTTGAAAAACCTGAAGTCACCCTCTAGCCCAATTGCGCAAGTGTGAGTTTTCTTTGTGCACACAGAAAGTTGTGTACACATACATTTTTCAGATTCCTCAAGCGTGCGATGCATATTTTTTTGACAGATAACATGTACACAGATAGGCAAATTTTTGCACGCATATTTTGAGGGTGAACAATTTTTTTGCATTGAAAACCATTCACGCTTGCGGAATTGGGCCCCTGGGGTCCAATTTCGCAAGAGTGAATTTACTCTGAGTACACAAAAAACCGGGTACGCATATGTACATATTGAGTGAGATTCAATTTGTTTAAAAGATAACGAGCACGCAGGTAGGCAAATATATTCACCCGTATTTTGAGCGTGAATAATTTTGTTGATACACACACACACAAATTCTGTGTTTTTGAAACTTCAGTTCGATATAATTAGATTTAGGTTTTTGCTAGGCGGAGTTGAGGTAAACGAATACTGTCAAAGTCACATGATTTTTAAGGTAGTAATGGACGATATTAGCTGCGTTTTAGTATATAAGGGTCTGGGTCTAGGTTACTTTTTAACACGTATTACAAAAACAACACGAGATTCAGGTTTCTATCGGGGTTTCTGTCTGGGTTTGCAAATATAAGTATTAAATTCGGCGAACAGAGGGTACATTTCAGTACATAACCCAGATCGTTTTATTTTCACGGTGTGAACCATATGTGTTATTGGCGATAATAAAACACGGCTATTGACAAGACATCGATGTAACATGGATTTCTGAGCATCGCTATTAATATTTATCGAATCAAACACATCGATATTTTTAAGGAATGTTCTTTATTCATTCCTTCAACATCCATATTGAAGCATCGATTTTTTTGTTTTTTGAGAACCAAATAATACAGTTTTTTTTTGACAAATCTTGGGGTTGTCAAGAAAACCTGCGTCGACCTTGGGAAAAGTTCCCAAACGAACTGTGTGCTAATTTCAAATGCAGAAGCAAATTTAGCTTCATTTAAGGATCAAAACTGTTATATTTTATCATAAGTGAACACTTTCAGAAGAATTCAGAAGGGCTTCCGGATTGCCAAATAAAAACGACATAATAAAAGAAAGCTGAAAACATTAATGATTTGTTTTCATTTTCTCTACATTTTAAACAGTTCATTCGACCTTTTGATATTTAGTGCTTGTTTATAAATACAATATACATACCATATTTTTAAATGATTTTTGTTATTTTATTTGCAGAAAGTTGATCGTCACACATCCCGATATCCAACATTTGCCGAATTCGTTACTTGGCTGCTTGATGAGATTCATCGTAATAATTTTATCGATATGCATTTAGTACCTGCTTCGAAGTTTTGTACACCTTGCTTGATAAATTTTGATATAATTATTAAATTCGAGACTTTAAAACATGATCAGGTGTATCTTATTGATAAAGCTCACTTGAAACATATTATAGCTCCTGAATGGCGTAACTCTGGAAAGGGTAAAAATACACTCGATCTATTACAAGCATACTATTCACAACTAACCCGCAAGCAATTAGATGGATTATATGAATATTATAAGTAATTTTATTTATGATTACTTTACCATTTTGAATATCTATATTCAATATGATTTCTAAAATTTATTTAAAGGTACGATTTTGAAGTTTTCAATTACAATGCAGCGCCTTACTTCAGTATTGCCAAGAAAAACGAAGAAGAAACACCAAATGCTTCATAAAAAGAAAATGGTTCGGAATTTTCAATAATTATAAATGGAAGTACATACAAAAGGATCAAGAAACAAATTTTCTAGTTATTTGTGGTTATTTTTACTAACATAATATTTATCGAAAACAAAACAGCGATGCTATTTAAGTTCGGAAAATATAAATACCAAATATATAAATCTAAACTTAAATAATGTTATTTATATTGTTAGTTTCTGTTTTTTTTTATTTAAAAAAAATAGAAAATTAATTAAGGTTAATCTTGTAGATTAATAGTTCTTTAAGTAAAACAATAAAAATATTAAACACAAGGTAATAATGCTAGTTGAATGAAACACATCTTAACTGAAAAAAATAAAGAATACGTTAAATTGAAAACTGTAAAGTAGAATAGTATATTAATATTAAAACTTTATGTCTTAAGAAGTTTTTTTTGTTTTCTTTTGTTAAAGGAGAAATTTGTTACAAATTTATTAGTACATCCGTTATCATAATGATAATTTTGTTATGGAAAATATAATTTTGGAAATCACGAAACCTGCATTTATTATTATTGGGAAGCGCTGGCTGAGCAACTCCGACGGATAAATAGTAAATACGAAATTCTTCTATTTTCTATAGGAAAAAAGTTCTAATGGATAATTTATGATAATTTCACTCGTTTTAAAATACAAATGCTACAGTAATCGCTGACGAATAAGTCGGAGAATTTTTTTTGAAAAATATTTGAAATAGAAAAATTATTTTTTGTTAAAAATGTATTTAATTATTTTCCTGATCAAAATTCATTTTTCTTGCCAGCTGATTGCAATTTCAAACAAAATGGAACAAATCATTCCAATGATTTGGGTCCCAATTTCTCTCGTTCCACTGACAGAATTGTGGACGAAACCATTTTTTGTGAAGTGAGGCTTGCCAACTGGCATAATTTTAATGTTTGCTATAAACGACCATCAGGAACAAATATTCAATTTCATACTGTTTCAACTTTTCCTGATGCGTTTTCCTGATCTCTATAACTCTAGGCCTCCACTTGAAATAAATGATTGCAAGAAATGTGTCATGTAGTCAATATTTCTTGTGGAGGCCCCTTATGTCTGAATTTTTTTTATTTTTAGACATACAAATCTGTATTTATTTCTTGTCTTCTCGGAAGAAATAAACGGAGAAATAAAATTTGACGTTTCATGACATCCCACATAAATTGTGCAGATGAGACAGATTATACCTATTCTAAAGTACATAAAGCGCTTAGCGCTTCTCGGAGAAGAATGAAATTTCACGATTTATTTTTGCCCACATAGCAAAGAAGTATACATTTTTAGTAGTAGTGTCTGCAATAATGGCCGAAATAAATATTTCTAATGGAGTCGCGGCCTAACTGGCCCCTAAGTTGTAAGGCCGCGACTCCATTAGAAATATTTATTTCGGCCATTATTGCAGACACTTCTACTAAAAATTTATACTTCTTTGCTATGTGAGCAAAAATAAATCGTGAAATTTCATTCTTCTCCAAGAAGCGCTAAGCGCTTTATGTACTTTACCCTAGGCATCCACTTGAAATAAATGATTGCAAGAAATGTGTCTTGTAGTCAATATTTCTTGTAGAGGCCCCTTATGTCTGGATTTTTTTTATTTTTAGACATAAAAATCTGTATTTATTTCTTGTCTTCTCGGAAGAAATAAACGGAGAAATAAAATTTGACGTTTCATGACATCCCACATAAATCGTGCAGATGAGGCAGATTATACTTTTTTATTTTTTACAGAAACATTCTTAAAAATAATCTGAAATGGAGTAGAATTTATTTAAACAAATATTTTTCATGAAATTGACATGATTCCGACACGGAAAACGATTTATAAACTTAATCTAACACCGTAATGTTTTTTTTTTCAACAACAACAATTGGTTTTGACAGTTCTCACAAATCTGTTCTAACCTTTTCTACCTAAACAAGTGCAGGAAATCCTGTTCTAAAGTGTTCCAAACAGACTCATTGAACACCAAACCAGAACAGTTAGAACAGAAAATTTCTCATTGAACAGCAATATCCTGTACTTTTCTGTTCAAAAGTGTTCTAATCTGTTCCGAACAGCCTTATTGAACACACATAATATGCGTTTTTCTTTTTTCGTGCAGAGCAGAGCACTGAACAGAGTTCAAAGACATAGATTATGCACTGAACTTGTTCCAAACAGAGCAAGCTCTGAACACTGATATGTTTTCAAAACACACTTGAACCACACAAATAAGAATACATTTTCATTTTAACCATAAAACGCAATATAACACAAAACTACCCTTTTTTGTACACAGATACAGAAAATCGACAAGCGATCAACTTCTTTCGCCAACTTAATTGTATTTAATAATTTTTTTTTCACATTTGCCTTCTTGGCGCATATGGCATTTGGTGCGTTCAGCAATTGCATCACATGCTCAGTCAGTTATGTCCGAGCACATCGAGTGCGATCTACACATGTTCTGAACGAAAAAAGAAACACACATTTGGAGCTCTGAATGTTCTGAGTTAAAAAGAAACACAAACAAATTTTTTGAGAAGTCAGACTCTGCTCTGAACTAAAAAAGAAAAACGCCTAATGGTAGCCCCTTTTCGAAACTGTTGGAAAAAATGACAGTTATGTCATATAGCCCTTCAAGCAAAAACACGGACCCGAATTTCTCCGTTCACTTGGGAATCACTTTGGAATCCAAAAAAACTGAGCTTCTCACAAATATTAACAACTTTTCTGTGTACGCATGTAAAAAGAAGAACGAAAATCGATATTATTTTTGTATGGGTGGGAAAATAGAGAGAGTAGTCGATATTCGAGTGGGGAGTATTTTTTATGGACTAGAAATGAAGACAAATGGAGAGAAAGTTTTTTCAATGTTTCAATTTTTATCTTCAAGGAAAACTAAAATACATAATAACAAACTTAAAGAATTTATAAAATAATACCTATTTTAAAATGAAAAAAAAAACGTAATTATTATCAAGTAAACAAAGAAGTGTTTAATATATGTAGAAGAGCATACCTATTTCTTATTAGTTTAGTTCATTTTTGTTGGATCGTTTTTAGATTCCATTTAAGTTCCGTTTTCGCTGTGTATGGTGAAATAGAAGGCTCTCTCTCTCACAAAACATTCACATAATGGTTCCGTGGTTATTCTAATTTCTATACTAATTTGATCCGGTTTGGAATCGTTTCGGATCCGTGTTTGGGTCGTTTATGAAGTGGTTTCGGATCCAAACCGGAGTCGCTTGCTTTAAGGGAGTTTCTAGTATTCGAGAATTTATAGGAACATCAAATATGAACCCAATTCAGTACTTAGTTTCACAATTTTAATAACAACTTGTTTGATACATTTTAAATTTGAAAAAAACTTATTTCCTTCAAAAACTGTTAACACAAATAACTAATGGCGTTTTTATTTGGCAATCCGGAATCTAGCTCCGATCAAGGATCCCAACTGAAGACTTTTGTGTGATGATTCCGACGATTCTGAATTTGAATGAGATTGTGGAAATATTTAAAATTAAAAAAAAAAATGTTTCTTGCACAATTCAGAGTTTGACGTTCAAGTATATGAATGTGTTAGTGCTTCTGGTTCCGATTCTAATTTCAAATCCAGAAGCATAATTCTCTTCTTTTCAGAATCCAATCGGAAAATTGGAAATGAAAATGGAGCGCTCAGCCGCACTTATTTGGAATTGGCCTAGTATTTGCATTAGTGTATTATGTGGATGGGGTTATAATATAATGCTGCTTCACAAGCGTCTTTGGTTTTTCTTCAATTGACTTTTCCCTCTTTTATAGCTGGTCTTCTTTTACAACTATAGAATTTGTTGGACTTTCTAAAAGTGGGTGCCATTATTACTTGCGTTGCGAAATACATAGGTACTACATATTGGCTAAGTTTTGTATTTGGAAAAAAATCCTACTCGAGATTTTAGTCAAACTGGACATTACGATGATGAAGAACACGAAAAACATTTGGAAAAAATCCAGATTTTCATTAAAATTGATAAATCTACGAAGTAGGCAGTGAATTACTGGCTTCGAAGTTTTGAACGGTTCCCATCCAAGTGGTTGGCCAACGGCAACGATGCTTGATTTCGCTGATAAATAGAAGATATGCGAAATCCTAGCGAGTTTAAAGTCCCTCAATTCCGTCTGTAAAAGCCAAAAACCGGCATTACGGATTTTGAAAAAAAAAATTGCTATCGTGAAACTCCACTGAAATAAATTTCCTCCGAAAAAAAAATTAAATGACTGCTAAATTCGGATGGAGGTATTTATTACCGATAGTAATAAATTTCTTGAGAACTTTCCACCATAATTAACCTTGCTATGCTCGAATCGAAGGACGAAAAAAATTCCAGGTAAGCAAAACGGGAAATAATTAGTTTAAAATAAAAAAATACACCTGTATAAATGGCGATCTAAATTAAATTTCAAAAATGAAATTAGCAATAGCTTATATTACTCAGTGTCAATCGAATAGCCAAATTGGTATGTTAGTTCCACAAAATAGAGGCAAATTCAAATGTAAAAGTTTATGCAAATTATAACACAGTTTAGTTTAATTTTTTCTTTGTTTTCTTTAATTTTTACCTATTGTTTTTGAAATACAATTGTACATAACTTATAATTAAAACTTATGCAATCCACATTCGTTTCAGAATTGTATATATATTTTTTTTCTTCTTTTTTTTTGTATTTTATCTTAATTTATTTAGGGTATTCTACATATTTTTGTTGTTATTGATTTTTTTATTTTATTTTTAATTTAACTTAATACAAATTATTTTCGCCGTTAATTACAAAACTTAGTTACAGTATATTGTATTTTATATTTTAAAGACTTGCTAAACTTAATTTTGCTCTTGTTGCATCCGTAATTCGGTGTTTATGTATTTTATTTTTTTTTTTATATTTATATAACTCAAAAATGTGTCAACTTTATTAAATAATATTATTTCTTTTGCTTGTATTGTTATTAGTGTGTTAAACTTACCGTTGATGGATGTCTTAAATAATTTACAGATTAAGTTTAAATGTTTTTTTTTGCGTTAATTTATTTTTATGTTCAATTTTTTTTGTATCCATGTTTTATCGGCAGTAGCCACATTCAAATGTTATTTTTTTTTCTTTGATTCATCTGTATGTTATTTAGTATATGTATTTTATAATTTTTATGAAATAAGAAAATAACATTTGCTTTAATATATTTAATTTAATATTAATATGTATTTTATGTATAAAGTTTTTTTTTATTTTTTTATTTTTATTTTCTGGTTTAAAACCACTGAAACACTATAAAGTAATATTATGTCTATACATGGTATCGATAATAAATGATTTATAAAAATAAAATTAACCAATTTCTTTTTATCGAAGTGTGAATTATTAAACCTTCCCAGCAGAAAATAAAATTTGAAATCTACTCCCCTAAATTCAGACATCAATCTTCGTTACAATTATTTTTTTTTGTTTTTTGTTTTTTTATTAAATAAGAGTTAATTTAAATACTTTGTTATAAGGCCATACATTACTACTATAATAATATTAAAAAAACTGCATGTATTTTAACACACATTCAGAGCTTAGGGCGATAAAAAAAGAAAAATCAAAGTGCCACATGGAGAGAGGAGAGAGAATGCAAAATTATAAAACCAAATTTTGTATAATTTTTACAAAACAAAATTATTAATCCCATAGGCTAGAAATATATACAACAGAATTGAAGACTTAGCAGCATCTGAGTTGATTGCTTGTTTTTTGTTTGTTTGTGGAATACAGCGAATGAATATCGTTTTGAAACAATGTGAGCAATTTAGCCCTTAAATTTATACATTTACAAACTATTTCGGGAATCATTTGTTTTTTTTTTTTTTTTTTTTACAAAAAAGAGGACAATAAATGAAAATACCGTTTTCGCCTTGTACAACAAGTTCAACAAATTTATTTGCATTTGTTCCAAATAAAAAACAAGAATCAGGGTATAGAGTGTGGATCAGTAGAACAAAAAAAAAATATTAATAAAATCAATATTTGTATGTAAAAATAATAAAGATACAAAAAATATTGCGTGCAAAAATAACAACTAAGATTTTTGTGTTTGGAAATGATGTTAACAAGTAAACTATAGATCACTTAAGATACGCTTTATATAACGTTTGACTTCTACACGTTTCACGTTCTTGTTCCATAAAGAAGAGCATGTCCCGAAGATTGACACGTTTGATTCGCGGCCTTAATGGAGCTGGCGATATACCAGTTGCACCAGTTCCTGTGTTTCCCGATTGCTAGAAGAAAATAGTACACATTTTAGTATTTTATAAAAGGATGTTATATAATATATTTTTTTTTAAATACTTACTGCCCCTGTTGTGGCAACATCGCTATCTAGTTTCAGTTTTTTTCTTGGTCCAATAGCTTGTAACGCTGTCATATTCGCGTCACGTTGCCGCAGTTCTTCCATTTCTGCTTTTTGCATTTCTTTAGCCTTGAATAAAAATTATTTTATTAGATCTTAATGTGATAACAAAATAATAGAACAAAATATAGAGCGAAGAGGAATCGATTGGTTGAACTGAATGTCTAATTCTTATAAAGTTAATTTTTACTTGCGATATATCGATGGTATATGCTATGTACATGGCAAGTTATGGATTCGTAAAAAAAATCGATGATAAAGAACAACAAAAAATAGGGTTTCGCAATTCCGTCTATCTATCTGTCTGTCCTAGGGTCGACAGCCTAAACGGTTTTATATTTACATCAAACTTGTATATAGTAGTTATATGTAGAAATAGCCAACATGTTTTTTTTTAAATTTTTTTTAAAGACGGAGAATAACGGTACCTGCCACCTGCCATACATTTTTTTTTGCTTAAAAGCAAAATCTTATTTTTCTAGAACGACTCCAACGATTTTAATAAAAAAAAATCAGTTCATTAATGAAGGGAAAAGGTACTTTTTGGTATTTTTTTTGGAAAAAAATGGTTATTTATGATAATCTAGTAGTACCATTTTTGGTTTTTGATTTTCTGGAAAACGGTTCATTTGATTTTTGTGAAATTTTTTATGCAAAAGCTCCTAAGTTTAAACACTAATGAGAACCAACATTTTTCAAAACATTTTTTTTTTTTGTGATATTAATTCTGATTTTATTCATGAGTTTAAATCTGACCATAGACGAGGTAAACTGGTCATCATAGCTTTATTTCTCGAAGCTTCACCGAACCAGTAGAGGTTTCATTGTAAGTTAGGTAATTTCCACCATGGCCTTTGGTACCTGCTGATCTACCAGAGCTGTGTAGAGTGCCACCAAGTACCTACTGATCCGTTGTATTTAGTTTAAGATGTAATGCCAGGCCTGACAAGCCAGGTTTGATAGACTACTATAGTCGAAATCGTAACGAGAAAATACACCGCTTTATAACCAGAATACCAGACAGAAGACCTAAGGATAACCACTAAACTGAACTAAATATCGATTTTGTAATAAGGTTTTAAAGACCTTCATTTGGAGTTTCGTGTTTTCTTCATTACGACCCTGGCCTACCGGCGAACATAACCTCGGCTAAAAACCCAAATTCACATTCTATAATTTCCAGACCCCAAGTGAAATTTAAATTTTTATTTTTTGTTTCTAATGTTTTTTTTCTTGTGCCAATATTCTTCAAACGTTTTTTTTTTTAGGTTATAAATTATTAATAAGGAAATTTGTGAACGTTCTTGTACAAAGTTATGCGTTTTATTATTATTATCTATTGTTTCTTATTCTGCTGCCACAACGGTTTGTTTTCTCGGAAATGGCTCTAATGATTTGGATGAAATTTTCATACCTTGCTCCTATGAGCGAGAAAAAATAGACTTAGTTTAGTCTACCTCAGTTTCACACCCCAAGTTGGTTGAGCTCCTCTTCCACTTGCGTGCACCACCTTTTAGGCTGTCCGCCTCTACTGTGCTGTCCCACGGGGTTGTATCAAAGACTTTCCGGGGCGGAGCATTGATGTCCATTGCTCCAGGTTACCCAGCTAGCTCAGTCGTTGGCTTTGGCTAGGTTGGTGTGGCTGTACAGCCCTCACAGTTCGTTGTTGTACCTGCTTCTCCATTCAAAATCACCCGGAGACGTTTCCTCTAAAAACAGCGTTCTCATCAACAGTGTCAGTGTCTCTGCACCATACATCCGGGATGATAATCGTCTTAGAAATGGATAGTTTACTTGCACGAGAGAGGGTTTTGCTTTTCAATTGCCTTCTTAGCACAAAGAAAGTGCGATTGGCAAGAGTAACTCATCGTTTGATCTCAGCACTGGTATATCGTTCGCTGAATTTATAGCGGATCCTAGGTATACAATGTCTCTGGCCACTTCAAAATTAAAGCCGTCTATAGTGACGTTCTGTCCGAGACATCGATGTTGGGTGTCCTTTCTTGTTGGGTGGCAATGGCACAGTGGATATACTGCTTGACTACTAACTTAGACGTGTGGGTTCGATCCCTACGCTAGGCGCATTCTTTTCTATACTTCCAATTGCAATTGGATGCCGCCCGTGGGTTAAAATGATATAGTCAATACCTGATTCTCAAATCCACTGTGCCAACAAAACTAGTGCCGTGCAGTTCAGGTTGCATTTAAAATACCTAAGGTCTTACAGGCATACAGTTAAAATTATTATTATTGACAGCATACATTTCGTTTAGTTTTCATTCACCGTTAAACCAATCTTGTTGGCTTACTTATCCATATTCACGGAAACACCACTGACATCACGCTTCGTCCAATTATGTCAATGCCGTCAGCGTAAGCCAGTAATTGGGCGGACTTTTGAAAGATTGGGCCTCTGGTTTTGACGTGAGTGTTATGCACTTATCTTTCAAGAACGATGTTGAAGAAGTCGCATGTATTAACCTTGTTTGAAATCAAAGCCGTTGGTGATTATCCTGCACAACGGGCGAGTTTGGGAGGGATGCCAAAACTAGACATGGCTTTATAAGCTCGTGTCTATAGATGCTTTCATACGCGGCTTTGAAATCGAAATTGCCGTAGTGCGAATATTATTTTATTATTATTTATTATAAATATGATTTATTTTTCTTAGAAATTTACAAAAAATAATAGTAATTCACACATTTTGATGCATGGCCTAAACCGTCTGCAGGTTAAAAATTTAAAAGTTTATGTTAAGTAACAATAAGTGTGCTTTATGTTTTAAATAGCAGCTTTCATCAATAATTTGCTTTCTATAATTCAGAGCATTCTTCAGAGAACACCATTCAGCTCTACTTCGCTAAGGGTGTTCTTATCAAAAGCGCTCCTTCGGGTTATAAGCATTGAGCATTTAACAAGAAAGTGGAAGACGTTCTCTCTTTCCCTTTGGTTAAATAAGCCGCAGATCATACCTATGTGGGACAAAGCTGAGCGGCAGCAACCCTAACTCTTGTTTTTAAATCGACTGACAAAAGGGTGGTCGAGTAATCATCCTTAAAACAGTTATTAGCTAGCAGGTTGTAGTCGAGTCTTGCGTATATGAGCTTAAACTCATAATGCGCTAATGAAGTCTAATTTCACATCGTCGTGTCAATTCTATCTTGAGCAAGTCTAAGTTGGCGGATGTAGCTAAACTGATCCAACACTCGTATCAGGACATTTTTTTCCTTATAATTATCCTTGTCAGTTTTCTTGGCAATCTGTCCCCATCCATGTTGACCGTTTTCGGGATATAGGCCGCCTGTATTTTCAAAGTTGAGAAATGCATGGGCAAAAGAAGTATGTGGTTAGCAGTGGTACATGGAAGTCGCAGCGATCTCTTCAGGAAATATCTCAAAATCTGCTTTACTTCATCGAATTCCTTGTGACCCCATACTTGAGAGGGGTAGCACATGATAGACTTTCGCTGTTGTTTCAAAGATATGAAACTTCGATTTGAAATGGGTATATCTGTTCTGCATACCATGTTGCCTTGAGTGCGTTTTTTTTATTTTGCGAGTTCACTCAACCAAGTGGTTTCTAAGATTGAAAAGTTTTCACCGACATGGTTGTAGTTACTCACAATTTCTATTTCTTGCTCTTCAAATTTCCATCTATCAATTTTACGACAATTTGGGCCACGACTATTGCGAAATATCACTACTTTTGACTTGCTAATCTGCTATTCTTCTGTTGATCATTAGTTTCAGGTTTTTCAGCAAATACAAATGTCCGCAAATTTTAGTATTTTTACAAGAATGCCTGAAGAAACTCTTGATCCACAGTGCAGAACGTCCTCAATATCGTCGTATTTATTTCATGTTTTCTCGATAGCGACTTTAATGATTTGGATGAAAATTTCAGAGTTTAATTTCGTGAGGAAGAAAAAAATATTTAAATAGATCCATTACCACACCTACTTTTCTTCTTAATTTTAAGAACACGACCCAAATGACTTTAATGAAATTTTCAGAGCTATTTGTATGAACGACAGAAAAAAAAAGAAATTGAGTTTAAAAAAGTCCGTCTGTTACCACGCCCCCTTATATAATTTCTTGGAAATATCACCATAAGAGATGTATATTTTATATTTCAAGTTTGTCTAAGAAATATTGATTTTTCGGTTCTTTAGCCGGTTCTTTCATTCAAGGTTTTCTTTAAATATAGAAGAAATTTCAGGCGGCATATAAAAATTCTTGAGGATTTTTTTAAGAATGCACAAAAGTTTATACAAAATTTTAGAATTTAAAAGAATAACATTGGTTGTTTTATAAGGATTAATCTTCATATTCTCATTTTTGTCATACATCCACTGCCAAAATATGTTGTCTTGTATAAAAGGAGATACCTTGGGATAGAGCGGAAATGCGTGTTTAAAATAACCCTACATTGAAAAGCAGAAAATGTGTCCTTTAAAAAAAGCACGAGTTCGGTTTTAACAAATAATAACCTTCTTCAATTTTATTTCTAACCGACTTCTTCTATTCTTATGTATAAAATATATTTTCAATTTAACTGTATAATAAGAGTATGTAAATATATATAATAGGTATGTCTATATTATTTGAATACAAGCAACTTTTCCTACGGGAACTAATTAACATTCTCATGTAAAATACGAAATTCAAAAGATCCCGAGCAAAGCACGGTCGCCCAGGAACTAATATTAAACACTTCAGCTCAATAAACTTTGGGCCAAATATACTCGAATCTATCAGAAAAATCAGAAAAAAGTATAAGTGATTTTTTCTCATGGTCGTTTATATCGAAACAACAAATTATGTATGTCCGTTTGGCAAGATACACATTAAAATGCACGAAAAACTTGTTCCTCCACAATTCTGCCAGTAGAATAAGAGAAATCGCCTCGCAAATTATTTGTTCCATTTCGTTGGAATGAATTTGCATTAGGAAAAATTAATAAATATAATATAAATTTATAATACTTTTTTCTAATTCGATTTCCTCCTGTCTTTAACTGCTATTTGTATTATTTTGGACATAATATAATATAAGCAATTACCTTTTGTTTAAGCTTAATTTGCTCAGGATCCTCAATTTTAGATCGAGATTTTGCTGCTCTCAACAGCATTTCTCTTTCTTGTTCCTCATGTCGTTTTTGTTCAGCCTTGTCCAGTTCTTCGAGAAATTTTATTTGACCACGTACATCTTTAGTTACTTCATACCTTGGATCCAGCTATACAAACAAATAAAAAAAAACGTTAGAAATTATTTTTTTTTTGTTAAAATTCGAAAATTTAAATTTACTTTGATAATATCAATCCTGTGTTCCGCTATCACAGCTAGTTTTTCAACGATGTTTTTCAGCCTTTCTTGACACGCATGTGAAATCAACACGGCAACATCTTGATTTGGCTCTTCGAGTCCCCGCTCCGCAACCATAGCACGAATTCGATTCTGTAACACTGGTAAATGCAGAAACACCTCATCTTTACACGAACGAATTTGTGTACCGATGTTTTCCGTTGAGCCCAGAATTCGTTGCGACTCTTCGGCTAAATTCACACCACCCATCGCAGCGACATCATTGATATCATCATCTCCATACATGGACGATGACATTGATATGGAGGGTTGTTGAAAAAACGAAGATGCCGTTGTAGCGGCTTTTTCATCTTGTTGTTGTTTTTTTTTACTTGACGCCTTGCTGCTGGATTGGGATACTTGTGCTTTCACCGTAACGATTTTGTTAGTCGTCGCATTCGCTACTATTGTGCCCGATGTTGATGAATTTACCATTGGAGAAGCACCGATACCGCTACTATTCCCGGTACTTGCTGCAGCAGCTACATGACCACCAACTGAACTAAACGAATTCATGTTTGATAGGGCAGAGTTAGTTAATGCAGGAGCAGCATTCGTGGCGGCAGTAGAACTCGAGATGGATGTTGATGATAAATTGGAATTCGTTGACGATAATAATGATACTCCAGTGGTTGAAGAAACACCGCCAGCTATTGATGATGTTACACTATTAGTTTGGGAAATTGGTGTGGTAACGATATTTGCAGATGACGCCAAAGCCGGCCCTGTTTGCTGTTGATGCAGAATTTGTGGTGTTCCAATAGCTTTGATTTGCGTTTGGCCCACCTTAACATGCGTAACGCCACCAGAGTTTTTCGTTTTCGATACCGGTGCCGATGTGCGGATTTGAACGGTAGCTGGTGAACGATTTACATGCGCTGTCGGCGTTCTAATTTGAACAACATTCTAAAACAAAACGAAATTTAACATTAAATTAGGAAGAAAATATCAAAATTAGAATAAGGCATACCTCAAAGCTAAGATTTCTTACCGTTTGTGTAACGGGGTGCAATTGAGGTGGATTATTTTGCATAGTTATTGAGTTACTTGCATTGACTTGACGTATTTGAGCGTTCACCAACCGTGGGCCACTTGTTTGAAGCGGCCCTTGAATGCGAATACCACCGGATTGTTGTTTAGTTATTGTCGTATGACCAACTGGTCTCGCTGCAGCCGGTGATATCATTCTGACCTGAGTTTGACCGATGGTGGTTGTCTGTTGGCTTATGGGACGGATCTGCGCTTGAATTTTCTATTTTATTAAAAAACAACAAAAAAAATTCAATTTAATCAAAGTTGAGTGAGATACTTTTGTTTTAATTTCTTACAGGTAATTGATGCGTTAGAGTTGTCGATCCAATCATACCAACAACATGTTGCGGTGGTGGTTTAATTCCTTCAATAACGAGTTCTTTCGTGAATAGAGACTGCCGCAGAAGCGGTAGACTTTTCTAAAGTAATACATCAAAAACAGAAATATAAGTTTTTGTAAAAAAAAAAAAACACGGAAATAAATTTCCAAACCTTAAGAAATCCAATTAAACAAGGTTGAGGACTTGCATTTAGTAAACGCTCAAGCCTATCACAAAACTCTTCGGGTTCAACATTGGCATCGACCAGTTCTTGTATAAGAGTTCGTACGTTCTTTTCTACAGGTTTGGGTTCTCTGGTTGATAATTCTATCAAATTTGCTAAAAACTTTCGACATTTCTCTTTGGTATTTCCCTAAAATAATAAAATATAATAATAAAGTTACACTCGGGCAAGAGATTATCATAGTTTACTAACCTGAGCAACCGTATTTTGTGTTGTAGACGTGGTAACTTGGTTATTCGATACATTGTTGATAATTGTAGTTTGTTGTTGTTGCTGCTGCTGCTGCTGTTGTTGTTGTTGTTGCTGCTGCTGTTGTTGTTGCTGTTGTTGATGCTGTTGCTGCTGAACGATTTGTGTTATTTGCTGTTGCGTGGTTTGTTGTTGTTGTTGCTGCTGCTGGTGATGCTGTTGAATTTGGTGGTGTTGAATGGCAGTTATTGGAGCCACAGACGCTGTGGATGTTTGATGCTGTTGCAATGAGATATTCGCTTGGCTTGTATAACACTGCGCTGCATTTGACCCAGACACTGAATTAACAATAATATTGTTTGCCGATGTCGCCGCCATAGACTGTAGTTTCACAAAAATTCAATTATTCAAATGATAACAACAAAATCTAAGCTACAACATTGCTACACAACAAACATAGTTTATAAATTCAATACCTTTAATTACAAAAATATGAAGATTTCAAATTATTAAGCAATACATTTATTATATTTTTCTCAAGGTTTCTGTGTGGATGTAATATAGTATATGTAGTTGATTTATTTTTAAATTTGTAAAACTCGAAAATTGCATACATACAATATCAAGGCATACTTACATATAAACTTGTTTAAAAAATGTATAAGCAAAATATCTTTTCTAATGTATGGAGATGCGGAAGGTAGGTAGGTCAGTTCAAATTCTTAAATAATAAACTAAATTTATTGGAACTTGGAGGGGTGAATAGGAAAATATTAGTTAGAATAGGTATGATTAGTTTGTCTGGGGATTAAAATATAAATCTGTTCTTAATAGGTTTTTGTCCAATACAATATTGTGGACAGATTTTTTGAACTGATTGGATGTTGACCATCCATACTCTAAGTTCAACTTTAGAGTGGCCTCTCTAGAGTAACCTGCATTATCACAACGAGTACCTATTCATTTTTCCATCTTATTTCTTAATTCACGAAGGATCGGATCCCTGGTTTTAGAGTCCAAGATGTCCCTTTAGTACTTAAAGGTTATTTTTTGTATATTGGCTCAAGATTTAAGAAATCGAACACTGATTAGAACCAATTGAAGAACATTGTCCGAAAATTGTGTTAAAATCGTTTAGGCGTATTGAGAAGTGTTCCTAATGGAAATACATTTATTACAGAAAAATGTAGATGTCTACAGTTGACATAGAAAGAGAAATCAATCAAATCATCATCAAACATTTTTTAAATTATTTTGAAGTTGTTCAAAGAATAATGACAACGTACTAATAATAATATTACGGTTAGGTTATAGTTACACTTAGGTCAATGTAGACCCGTTGGGTTAACCGGGTGTGTAATCACACTTTTCCGATAAAAAACAACATATGTGTTCTCTTAATCAGTCAAGCTATTTGGAGGCATTGACGAAAATCAATATACTTGCTGTGCGAGAAAGCGGCTTAAACTACCTATCAACGGGAATACAATTCGATTGAAGCAATCGAATAAGTATCTTGGCCAGAATTTTCTTAAGAAAGACGAAGGCTGCTGCTGCTATTCTAAAAACAATCCCGAAAAAGAATTTGAGGAAAGCACAAAAGTAATTATATTAAGGGTCTTCGTTCCTTAATTCCATATGAATTCCTCACTGGGATTATATTACTCGGAATGTAGCCCAGGAGCTCCAGATATTTGGGAGGAAAATGCATTTCTAAATAAAGAAAGCCCTCTTTAAAATAGTTTAGTACCAAAATTTAAGTTTAAATTTGGAACTTGGGAACGTGAATGATGATGATATGATGATATTACGTATATTCCGTGGGAAACGAAATTCACTCCATTACTTAAATACTTTATTGTAATGACTAGGAGAAGATTATCGACTCTCCCACATCATGACAAATCTATCATTCGGGACATATTCGAGAAGAATAACAATTAATGAAAGATATTACTTATCACCAGAAGCATTCTAGTTATATGTCGACCTTCAGTCATCTCAATATCATGTTGACATTTTGTTTCTATATATATTCCTCTAAAGTTTTAGGTAAAGTTTCATTATAGCAGTATGAGTCTTTTTGACACATTATTTATTTAAATTTTAAAAATAATTTTATAGTCTAGGAAAATAAGATATTCATTTCGAAAAAAATTCCTACAAAGCTGAATTTTCGTGGTGAGCTTCATTTTTATGCACTCGAAAACCAGTTTTTTTTTTGAAAAAAGTTGTAGATAAACATTGCAGCTCATGCTATTCTACAAATAATATGAAGACATTTTGTATCGTACAATTTATAGATTTGGAGAAAAATGGTTGAAAAAATTGAGGTGTAATACATTTAGCATGTAAATGTAATAAATGTGTGGTTTTCAGTGGAGATTTTTTTTTTGATTTTAGTGATGTTTGGAAAAACATATTTCACTAAAAAAAAAAAAAACAAGTTATAAAAGTGGTAACCGATGGAAAATGCTGCCATCTTAAAAATACTAATGATTGTTAACTCCCACAGCCTTTATTTTTTTCACAATTACCTAAGAAAAACTCGTATAGAGTACATATTAACGACTTCTGTCAATTGGTTCTTGAGTTAGAGCGGTCCAAAAATAAATGTTTCGTCCAAATTCATATATAGATATCATTCGTAACAACCCGGAAGTCAACTTGGCATATAGGTCGAACCAGACTGTTGCATCCCTATTCACCAACCTGAAGACGAAACCCGACAAAGATCGTTCAGACGTAGTTTATAAAATAAATTGCCAGGGGAAAACGGATGAATCCTGCAATCTTTGCTACATCGGCACCAAACAACTCCATCGGCAAAGAATGGCGAACTACAAGTCAGAAAGTTAAAAAGTTCTGAGAAGACGGCACTGGCTTCTCACAGCGTTGATACCGGTCACACACCAAACTTCGAGGGAGTGGAGATCCTTGCAACAGAAAAACATATATCTAAACGTTACACACTAGAGACATTGCATATAATTAATAACAAAAATAATATGAACCGCAAACAAGACACACAAAATATATCTACTGTTCATTAGTTTCTGACAGTAAATATCATAAAACGTAGACTAATCTTCAAATAAGAAGTGTTCAAAATCTGTTTTTAATCTGTGTTTTTTTATATGTTTCCAACAAATTATTGTTTGGTATATTAAAAATCTTAAAATTTAACGTTATGTAAGTCATATTTTGTTCGTTTACTTGTATCAATATGTGCAACATTATATCTCTTTTTAATTTTGTAAATAAAGACACCCCTGAAGAAGATGGCAACCACCGTCGAAACGTTGGGAAAATAAAATGAAAATTGCTTTCATTTAATCATAATTACGACCAATAAAGCCAATAAATGAGAATCACTTTTTTTAAAAATTCTCTAAAGTCCACATATAGATATCATTCGTTTAACGAGACTTAATAAAGCTTTAAAATTAAGCAATCTATCACCTACATTTAACTCATCACAACAGCATTTTTAAGAGCCTATCTCCAGGTCAACAGTGACTTAATAATGAGTTAAACCCTGAATACTGCAGATGGAAGATGAAACAAAATATACATGAACCCATTAAAAACCCCCATGCAACCAGCTGCCGAACAACTTGTCAACAATATATTTTGCAATTACTCAAAGGATGTTAAAAAAATTGGGAAACATTGTACCCCCTTACAATTTTTGACTATGCTCCAAATTTGGAGTACTTTTTAGGAAATGTTTAGGGCGTAAATATGAAGCTCACCACCAAAATTCAGCTTAAGTAACTTCATTTTTTTATCTAACTTTCCTGGACTAAATGAATTTGTAATATTTATATCAAAACAATACAAAAATTGTATGGCCAGACCAATTCCAAGTCGGCAATTTAATTTGTGAATTAGTTTATAATTAGGAAGAATCAATAATGCAAAGTTAATAACAAATCTCACTAAAGTTTTTGAAGCCCTCATTTCAAGTGCAAATGACAATAAAGAAAAAAAAAATTTTATTTTAACTCTACCACACAGAAAATTTTTGAAAAATAAAATAATTTAAAATAAAATTTAGCACTACATATTTTTAAATAATATTATAATAAGAAACAGTAAATCAAAATGTAACTGAAATATATGCTAAAGTTTTGTTGATTTAATTTAATCAAAATAAAAGTTTTATTTTATTGGAGAATGTACGTTTTCTTTATCAAACTACAGTCCATCATTTAAAAGATAAGAACTTTTTATTGCATGCAATCTGTATCCTTAATCCATATCGAGAAAAAGGAATCACCAAAAAGTGTACCAATAGAAAAATAATACATATGTATACTCAAACTATAAGTAAAATAATGAAGTTTTAAAAATATCAATACAGAAATGCATTCACAAGTGCAGCGCCGGCAAAAAGTTCAAAAGCAAAAAAAAAATTTAAGTCAACGGAAAATAGGAAATCGAATCCATTTGCAATGATTACGATAACACAAAATATACGAATAATCTTCAATCAATCCAATAGATAGGAATTAAAATATTTAATTATTTATGTATCTCTCTCCAAAATTATTATGAATTAAAAATATTTAAGCAAAAGATGCAATCTCAATGTAAAATCAATACATTAATGTTGGTTGCATAATAATCAAAAAAAAACATAGTATTCTGTCATTAACGGGAAGACCCCAAATAATTGAAACAGACAGAAAGAATTTCAAACATTCAAAACTTAAAAAACATAACAAAAATATATAAGAGAGACGACAGAAGAGTAAAATATTGTAGGTAGGTAATTGAAGATTTATATTAAAAAAAATGGAATGCTTGAATTATCGAATTACATTTTGTTTCTGTTTCTGATGCTGTGCTGAGGACCTTACAATCGTTTTACGTAGTGCTAAAGGTGGCCCTGTAAATCTACTTACAGCAGCTGGAACTGTTTGCAAGCGTATTGTGTTATTTGATGAGTTAGCTCCCATTGTTTGATTTACTGGATTCGATGGGGCCGTTCCGACGCGCAGCAATTGAAATCCATTTTCTGTTTTTAATATTAAGGCTGGTCCAGTTTGGCCTGGTGTAAGAGTACTTAACGTTATCTAGATTAAAAAGAAAACATAATTAAACATTTTTGTCATATTCATAGCTACCCAATTTTATTAAGTTTAACTTACCGCTGGGCTAGATGGTCTTGTCCCCACCATATGCTGACCGCCAATAACCATACGTCCAAGTGTTCCAGTTCCAACATTTTTATGTTGATTTTGTCCCTGTGGGCGCATTCCTACAACTACACTAGCTGGTATCATTGAAGTTCCTAAAATATTCTGTTGATTACCCTGTACAAGCAGATTAAATTTCATTAGAAAATCAGTTTATACTTTTTATATTAAAAAAAAAAACTATTTAATTTCATTAAAGAACTAGGCGATTTTTTTTTGTTGTATTCAATTTGTTTTTATTTTTACACATGCAGTCTGCAACCTCTACAGCGAAAGAGTCAAAAGTGCACACCTATAGATACACATTGTATATTTCTAACAGAAAAATAAGGTTTTATGTTTCATAAGACAAAACAAAAGTTGAACAAAAAATAAAGATAAAAAAGATCGTGTTCGTATAAGGGTTTCCTAAAATGCTTTGGAACAAACATTCTAAATCAAAGCTGAGGAAGACTAGAAGATATCTAATTTAGGTGTTTCATTTTTCATCCAATTTTGACTATGCTAGGGCAACAATATTCAAGCTTTGTAACAATAACTTTGCAAAGTAAGCACAGCTGATTAATACGTTAGATATAAATAAATCCAGAAGAATAGGTATTGTTTGGCAATACAAAATAATATTATTGGCTTAGGATGATCAAGGCCATTTTTTTTTAAATTAAAAGTTCAAATGACTTCACCTCCAAAATGTGTTTCGCCCAGGTAAGCACGACATTTTTGAGCTTTTAGTAGGTACACTGTTAATTTTGTATCTTACTATTATTGTAACATGCGATATAGGTACTTTAGGGCAAGTTTTGCATTTGAAAAAAATCGAACTCGAGATTTTAATTAAACTTGATATTACGATAATGGAGAACACCCAAAAAGTGGGTCCCACAATTCTGTCTGTCTGTTTGTTGATCTATAGCCTGGACTGTCTCAAATAGATTCTTGATTCGTTTTGTTTAGCCCCAAAACCAAAGGTACTTGCCATTAAATTGTTTCTACCATTGTAATTATGTATCTCGAAAATGACTCTAACGAATTTGTCAAAAAAAAAAGTTTGTGCACTACTTTAGGTATACGCACATGTTCTGTATTTAACTTTTTGTGAATTTGAGGAACGAAAGTGGATTTAGATGTTCTGTATTCCACATAAAAATGTTCTGTATTCCACATAAAATAAGGTTTGTAAATAGCTCATTCCGAATGTAGAATTTTGACGTCCTGAATTTGAAAATTTGTGTTCTACATTCCGAATATGAACCGTTTTTATACAAATTGTCTGTAACAGGTGATTTTGACAAATCGAAGTGAATTGGAAGGAGTTGAATCTACTCGAAATATAGAACACGTTATTTCATTTTAAGTGAAATTGAAATTCGTTTTGAATTCATTTTTACTCGTAAAGCAGAACATGCATTTTGGCCAAAAATTACATATATTTGCCCTTAACGGTGCGAGCCATGCAACCATTTTTTTTCGATTTTCGAGTTTTTCATAAACTGCTCCACGGGTTTCGATTAAAATGTTTATATAGGAAGTCTTCTAAAAATAATACTGCATTCCATAATTTTCGAAATTTAGTTTTTTTTTGGTTTTTTTGTAAAAAATTGTTTTTTTTTTTTGAAAATTCAATATTTCGAAAATGGATAAACGATTTTTTTGAAATTTTGTTTTCAAGTTTATGTTAATAAATACAACATTTAAAATAATCGTACCTACCTACCATTTTCTTTTACACAAAAATATAAAATTGTATATTAGAAATTAAGTAAAATACGACTTGAAAAATATATTTAATTGTTTCTGCTAAGAATCTTGTCCATACGATGTGATCGAACATAAAAGCAAGTCGTGTATTTTATTTCTATAAAACTTGAACAAAGAACAAGCATTGCAAAAGTTGAGTTGAATTATTTTGACGACAGTTTTCAAAATTAATTTATTGGATTTTAGCTGTTAATTAAACAATTGCTAAATGGTGATTATCAACGAATCAATATTCAAACTGATTTTATTGACAGTTGATGAATACCCATATTTACTGTGGAAATTGGAATATTTAGAACTATGTAAGTCTCGCTTAGGGCTTGCATGACAATTTTTGATGTGTAACATTTTTCCGCTCGGTTTCCTGTGATCTTTGGGACTAATTTCGTGTGAGAATACGAAAAAAGTGGATCCCGCAATTCCGCCTGTCTGGTTGTCTGTAGGTCGATCTACAGCTTAAACGGCTGAAGCAAACTTGGTATTTATGCCTGCCGCTAAGTGAATGACTAGATTCTTTTTTAAAACATTTTTTGTATCCTCCAAAATAAGGGTATCTACCAAAAAAAATGGCGAATCTTAATTATTTGGTAAATGGCTCTAACGAGTTTGACAAAAAAAAGTCATAGGTATGTCTATATTCCGGTATAAAGAAGTTTAGATAACTAAAATGTTATTAACGCTACCTGTCATACACCGGTTTTTATATTCGAGTTTCTCATTAACGGCTCAACGGATTTCGATCAAATTTTTTTGAAAGTAGATTCTTCGAATTTTAAATAACATTGCATACCAAAATATTTCAAAAATATTTTTTTTTATTTTTGAAAATAAAATCAATTTTATTTATTTGAAAAAAAAAAAATTAATTAAAAATTTTCTTTTAAAAATTCAAAATAGAAAATTGTATTCAGCATGAATAAAGAAGCATTGTGTTTTTTTTTAAATATGAGTTCATAAGTATTTTTGTTACATTTTTGGAGATATTAAGAAAATTGTTTTACATGTCGTATGTACTCGTATATATATGATAAAGTAAAATATATAAAACTTTTCATTGATATTTTATGTGGTTTTGCATTGTTACAAGAATTTAATTCTTGTTTGATACAAATCTGCCAAAACACGGATTTCGACAATTAAATCCTTCCATTGGGCAAGACAAACACTACTAAGCAGTAATAGATTTGGAAGCATTTATTTTGACAGCTACCAGTTTTATCGACACGAGTATTCGCCAACATCATAAAACAAAATAATCTATTCAAAATGCATTCCATTTGACACGAACAAAATCAAATTCCGCAAAAAAATCGGAATTTACGATTAACAATGGAAACCCCCATTAATTTTGATATAATAAAATGCACGAGCGAATCGCAAGTGTTTGATATCCTTAAGCAGATTGCAAATCAGCTCCTTAATTGGTGTCATAACTGGATACTGCCTCATAGGCAAGCACGCAACGAGACTTGGCGTTTGTTCAAACGATTTTTGCAGAAGGTGGAATCTGTTCCTCATCTTCTGTGCACATGTCCTGCTCTATCTCAAACGTAGTTGCTGTTACGTTCAATCAAATCGTAAGCATAAGATTCTTACTTAGGCCGTGTGTGAATTGCGTTAAAATGTTGGTTCAATTTTCTACCTTGGTTAAATTTTGAAGTTGGGTTTGTGGTGGGATCAAATTTAGCTTTTGGCTGTGTGAATTGCGTTAAAAGGGATTTAATAAAACACTATTTTGGCTAATATCCCTTCAAGATTTAATGATGTAATTTAATTTTTCAATTGAATAAATTAAAACTGACATTTATTATATGGTTTCCCAGTAGATCTGGATTTTTGGAGTTCATCTTTCTTTTCGGTTATCGCTTAAAGTTTCAAACTACTCTATCTTGAAAAACCGTAAATTTTAACGCAAATTTAGCGCCTGCTCTACAGCTGCCTACATTTTAACCCATTTTATTCATCACGCTAGTGTCAAATTTTAACCAAGTTACAAAATTTAACCAACATTTTAACGCAATTCACACACGGCCTTAACCGATAAATATATTTTTAAAGTAGTTTTTTATTTAATTTTTTGTACTGTAAAAAATATTGGTATGGCATATAATTATTTGACAATATAAATGTAAAAACATAATTTTTAAAGAAATATTGAATTAAAAAAACAAAACTTTCTTCAAAAATCAAAAAAAAAAAAAATTTTAGAATTTTTATTTAAAATTCGAAGGAAAATTCTAATAGAAATTTTGATAAAAATCAAAAAAATGGTTGAACGATAATCACCACCGACTGATTTATCAATCGGTATTGTGTAACTTGATCGACTAGTACATATATGAGTTATTGTGAATGAAAAAAAATAAATTGTAAATTGTTCATAGTTTGACGTTTGACAGATTAATTTTTCTCAGACTCGATTGCATATTAATGGCCTTTTCGATTGGCCGTCCAGAACTGTTCTAACCCCCACAAAATGACAGTTGTTACTCTAAATAGAACAGAAAATGATTCTGGATTTTATTTCAGAATCAAAAGCGGAATGGGGGCGTTCGGTTGCGCATAGCTTTACTGTGCAATACGTTCATTGTTGTTGTAATACGTGTTAAATAACAGCCTATTAACATCTGAATACCATAACAACGAACAAAACATATGATTTCCAAATCGAAGACAAGCCAGCTGTAAATTTCTGGTATACTTAGGTATTGTAGGGCACAGCTGGCTAGGAAATCAGCTGTCTTTTCAATTGTTGTTTTTGAACTTTAATTAAGTGCATAATACATCAGCTTCTTCTTTTCAAACATTTGTGGTCTTACTTCCTGATTCATTTTAAATTTATATTTTATCCAACAAATGTATGTTTTATTCATTTTGAGCTAAAGCGTAATCATAAGCAATTAGTTTTTTCTGTTTTGATTTTTTGCAGAAATGGATACCTATTGTGTTTTATACGTTCACAAACGCACAGAATAGGTTCGTTCCCGTACTCTCAAAAACTGCGAAAATCTACGAATTTCTACGAAAAACAAATCCTGTTTCCGTACTCCAAATTTTCGTAGTTTTTCACAGAAGAAAGCGCTCATGCGAGAGTAAAATATTTCCTCAGGCTGCGAATTTTAGTCCAAGAAATTTCTTTGGAAAAAATTATGAAGACTGTCAAATGGAAGAAAAAAGAAAAAAAACAATACATAAGCTGTCAGTTGCCAAGAGTGTATCGTTACAAAAGTTGAAAATAATGGAATTTATAGTCTGGTCGAGGTTATCCGAGGGGTGGCCGTGGCGCGATAGTTGTGTGCTCGCCTGTCAACCACGTGGTCGCAGGTTCGATTCCTGCCGTTGTCTATGTCTTCTTATATTCCATTAAAAACCAATTCTAAAAATTGTCATAAAATGAGTTGCTGATTTACTCAGTACATGCTGTTCAGGCATAACACTAAAAACATGTGATTGAGTAAACTAGTATAGCCATAAAATATGACAACGAAATAAAATAATGCGAATTTTAGATGCATACATAAATTATACACGATAATTTCGTCCGCATTAGTTCAGCCGCCACCCCTGGATATAAATCTGAGACAACAACCAGCTCTAGTCTCCGAAAATCGCGCTACACATCATTCATATCTTTCTCTTTTCATAATCCCTTGAGCGCGCGCAAAATTATTTAAAAAAAATCCGTGCAATAAATTGAAATTTGTGACATCAAATTGGTTATTTTAAGAAATAATTTCACGTAAATCTTCAATAAACATTTTCAAAAATACGCTTTCACGTTGACGTTTATAAAATGGCAAACATTGTTGTTCAAAGCGTTCCCGAACTTTTGTGAAACATTTAGCGTTTTTCTTTTTTATCTCCGAGCAGATCTCTGAGCAGAGCCTGAGTAAACCGAGACAGATCTGAGTAGAGCATGATCAGATATTTCCGATTTAATTTTGAAAAAAACTTAAGCGCAGAACTGTCATATATTATTATAATTGTTTTTATTAAAACTTATTTACCAGCAAATCCAAAGCTTTCATTTTCCGAATTCATTTTTGTTTTTAATTGGTTTAACTTTTTATGTATAAAGTTAGTCGCGCCCAGCACTTTGCTCCGTTTGATCGGTCATTTTATTCTGAGCTAATGGTTCGATGCCCCGATTTAGCTCTGATTTAAAAAAGCAACACGAGTTGAGAGATTAAATGTGTCTGAGCTAAAAAAGAAACACAGATCTTTTCTTGGCAGCTGAGTTCTTTACTCGGAGCTAAAAAAGAAAAACCCCATTTGTTGCGCTCTGAGAGAATTTTAACCCCACTCTTGCAAAAATGACAGTCTTCACATTCTTGTGCACAAAGTACGGGAACACACTTTATATTTTTCAGCAATGTATCAGAAAGCTGTGCGACACCGAACGCCCCCAATCACTAATACACTCACGTAATTAAAATGTCAAAATCATCCGATTGATTTGTTGTGTAATTTCGATGTGTTTATTGAATTTAAACTACTTTCTGGTAAAATAACATAAAAATAAGCAAGTTATAAATATTATTGATACAAGAAAATGTGTATGTATATCTAAATTAAAATCAAGTGTTTTGGAAATTCTCTTTAGCCGATGTGATTTTTTAAAAATTTAATTTTCACAAACACAGTGATACATACAATTCAGAATCAGTCAAATTGTTTCCGTGTGTTTTAATGGGGGAACGTGTTCCGGACGGCCAATCGAAAAGGCCATAATTCATTTTGTTTCGTGAAGTTTGCAATAAAATTGTTTATTTTTCTAAAATTATAACCTCAAATAAAAAGTGGATACAATCGAAGCGTGGGTAAGTGTAACAAATTCAGACAAAGATACAAAAAATGTAATTTTAGAGACCATCAGAAAACGACGGAAAATAAGGAATTACCCTTGGAGTTAGACGATAAATTGTATTCAATTTACCTGATTCTATAGTTTTTAATTTTATTTGCCTTTTGTGGCTTTGTTAACCATTTTTGATTATCCAAGCCATCCCTTATTGGGTTTACACAAGGATCATATCAACTAAGAGTGGGAAAAGATTTGTTCGTTGGAATGGCTCAATGTACTGTATTCTTAGTTTAAAGTACTATGCACATGAGAGCGACCAACGAATTAACGAATATTCGTCCATTTTGACATTTCGTTCACATGGCTTTAATTTTATTCGTCACGAATACAAGTTGAAAATCTGATTTTGAGGTTAGACGCGTGCGAATAATTTATTCGTCGAAGGATGGTCAATGGAACGCGAATAGAGTTCGTCTGTTCGTAACAATCAGATGCAATTCGCGACGACCAATATTGTTTTCTCAAATTTATCTTATTTTGGCGATTAAAAAGTAAATTTTTGTGTCTAAACATTAATATACATTATATTTTACAATTTTGTTTAGAACTTGTGAAGAATTTTAGTTGGTAAATGGTTTTAAATGGAATTTATTCGTTTATACGTCGGTCGCTCTCATGTGAAAAGTCCGTAAGCAAATTTTCCCCATCGAACTTTTGTGACAATATCCCTATTTTTCTCCATGAAATTCATGAGAGCTTCTATTTGTTTATTGTTGAAACTTGTTTCACACTGCATTAAGAATAATAATTAAATACATTTTACTTATAAACAAACTTTTTTTTAAATATTTTGTTCCCGTCATAATTTTTATTTTGTTGAATAGACCGGGTCGATTACAAAAGTGCGGTCGACAACGAGCGATCGGATTAGCGATAGTTGTCGAATGCAGTCGACAACCACAATACCGATTTCTCATTTTGTCGATCAACGGATCGCTCGTTATCAATTATCGATTGACGATCGACAACTGTAATATGGTCCTAGCTATATCTTAAGTAGGGCACAAATGTTTTTTGTTCTTAAAAAGCGTTAGACGTTTTCGAAATAATTTAGATGGTAGAAAAAAAAAACGATTAAAAAAATCTATTTGAGACCATCACCTAAAACGCTTAAGGAGCTACAAAGTTTGAAGAATATCGCTTCAGCCGTTTAGGCTGTAGATCGATCTACGGCAGACGGAATTGCGAGACCCACTTTTTTAGGCATTCTCTGTCATTGTAATGTCAAGTTTGATAAAAATCTCTAGTTCGAATTTGTTTCCGAATGCAAATCTTGCCCTATAGTACCTACATATGTATGTATGTATATCACAAGTAAAAAACAAGGCGAGATGTCAGTAGTTAAACATCATATTCGACTACTGTAAGGATCGGCGTTTTTTTTTTTTAATCTTTGATCATTATAAGCTTATAATTTCGTTTCCGGTATTTGCATACTTTTTTAAATTGTATTTATTATTATGTATTATTTATTAATATTATTTGTTCATTTTTTTCTTTTTTTTAATCTGATCTAAAATTTAATTTCTCTTCCTTAATTCCTATATCACATTCAATTCAAGAAAATGGTAATTTTTATTAGAAAACTATATTTCCAAAATTCACAAGAGTATTTTTTTCTATTTGTAAATTAATTTTCATTTTCAATTGCATACTGATTTTTATTTCATGGCATTTTTGTCTGCTATCGTAAATCTCCAACAGAATCCTATGAAATGATAGTCGAATTCCTCTGGAATAGCATACGAGATACCAATACATTCCGAGGGAATCCCTCAAGCATTCGAAGAAGGAAGACATTCATAGAAATATTTGTATTTATTAATTTGAATTTACTCCCAAATCATTTCTATATCTTTTAACCGCAATGTACATACATGGATACATATGTACATATTTTGGTATTTCTTAGAAAGCTGTAATATTTTACTCCACAATTTTTTTTTCAATAATATAAATACAAATTTGTATTCGCAATAACCCCCCACAAAATTATGTAAAAGCAGTAAAATTAAATATTGATTTCGTCATCTGGCCAAGGATTTTCAAACATATCTTGAATTTTCTGAAGAAATATGTTTGATAATAATTTTTAATAATATGCAACGCTTGTAAGACCTAAGGCCTTTTTAAATGCAATCTGAATTGCACGGCACGAGATTTTTTTCGGCGCAGTAGAATGAGAATTAGCTGTTTATTAAGGGTATTCATGCAACGGCAGAAAACCCGGATAAATCTCACAAACCAGATAATTTTATCTCCGCAGAAATGAACTGCCAAAGTTTGTATGGGAAAAATATTATGCAAAGCATGTACATTTATCTCACTAATTTAACCCTAGGCTTCCACTTGAAATAAATGATTGCAAGAAATGTGTCATGTAGTAAATATTTCTTGTGGATGCCCCTTATTTTTTTTATTTAAATACATAAGAATCTGTATTTATGTCTTGTCTTCTCAGAAGAAATAAACGGAGAAATAAAATTTTACGTTTCATGAAACCCCCTACTAATCGTGCACAAATTTCTCATAAAACATTGAATCTTGTTCATAGTTTGCTTATTTAAATTTTAAATTTTAATAATTCATAAAAAAAAAACAGATTATACCTAATTCTAAAGTACATAAAGCGCTTAGCGCTTCTTGAAGAAGAATGAAATTTCACGATTTACGTTTGCCCACATAGCAAAAAATATATAAACTTTTAGAAGTAGTGTCTGCAATAATGGCCGAAATAAATATTTCTTATGGAGTCGCGGCCTAATGTAGAAAGAGTAGAAATAAACTTCATAAAGTTAGTTCAGCTGATTGTTTCCTACATTTACGCAAGTATTTTTAAGGGAAGCGTTCATGCAAACGTCCAGCGGAAAGATATACTTTCTGTAAAACGGAAAATTATCTCGTGGCATAAATACCGTTATTATCTCAGTATTACCCACGAGTGGAATCCAGTTAAGACTGGGAGGTATAGAAAAGAATGATGCCTAGAGTGGGACTCCAACCCGCTCGTTTAAGTTAGCAGTCAAGCACTATATACACTGCGCCATTATCACTGCTTTTTATTCACCATGTATGCAGATGCAGATTTATCTGATAGAAATTGATAGTTGTAGCCAAATATTTGAAGAAATTACGACTTTTTTTCGCATAGAATAAATAATTGCTCAGAGTTTCAACTGAGAAAAAAAAATTTAGATCACAGTAAACTCAGATCTTAATTATTTTGCTGTCAAGTATTTAAGAATAAAATTTTTTTAAACTCTTTTTCTGAACTGGCCAATTTAATTTATTGTGTGATTTTGTGCAGGTAAGAAAAACTTTCTTTTAAAATCTACACAATTTAAGTCTGTTCGCGATTTGTATTAATCAGTTGGGAGTTGCGATAAACGTTTCTACATAATCATTACTTGTATTATCGAAACAAACTTCCCTTTTTGGGAGAATTTCATCCCCATTGTGAAATGTGCAAAAAGTTAAATACTTAAATTAATTAAATTTGTTACAGTCAAAAATTTAGCAAATATTAAGGACAAATATTTCGTTTGTAGAGAACCGCGGATTAGTGTCGCCTAACACTCTCTAACAATTCCAATGTGCGTTTTGATATTCGACAGGAATGGAGATTGCTTTTTAGGCGGCATAAGCGGATCACTCTTCAGTAATCATTACGCCATGAGCTACTCATTTCTTCAAAGTTTAAACAAAACAGAAATTTGTGAGATCTCTCTGTTAAGTAAGTTTCTCCTTACAACTTTAAGCCTAGTTTATACATCAAAGCAAAATTCTCATATAAAAAGTACGTTTTTTCCTAATCGAGAAAATGAATTCCACAAAAAATCCATTTAGCTTGAGCTTTAAAACAAAGTGACATGCGAGATAATTTTTTTGTGGAACCAAATTTTTCGCTTATCAGTTATTTTTTCTGCCTGTATTTTTGAACGGAGATCATTTTGGCAAGCGAAGAAAAATTAAATAGTTTAATTTATGTGTTTGTCAAAATTCCGAATTTTTGCAACAGATACCAAATGCCGGGATTGTTACTCCTTTGGGAGCTCCGCCAAAAAGAAGTTGAGATCAAAACCTTTTGAATAAAGTCAAGAAGCAAAAGAAGTGCCGACCAAAAACAATGTTCAGTGAGATAATGGAATAAGAGGAACTTATTTAGCAACATCTATTTCATGGCGATAACGGTGATGGAGATCATGTCATAGTAGAAGAAGATGATGGACTTTCAAGAATATTATCATATTTAAAACCTACGCTTCTTCAATACCAAAGATAATTGTTCTCGGCAATGAATAAAATGATGCCGAACATGTCAAAAGTTTTGAACTGCAAAATCCGAAGCAATAAACCAATTGGTTTATACAGTATCAACTGCTCATCAACAAACCATTATTCCTCAAACAACATTTAGGTACGGATGAATTTGGAAGCTTATCGAAGGGTTAATGAGAGGAGTTAATGAAATAAATCAAAAAAAATATTAACCTTATTTATGGAAATATAGAAGATTTAAAAATAAAAACAACACAAAATGATGCAATGATTGCTTTTATTTTATTTATTTACATTTTTATAAAAATACAGCACTTCTTTGCCATTCTAGAGAACATATTCTGCGGAGTTGACATAATTTTTAAATAGTTCCTGATAGATGCTGCTTTCCCAGTAGTGCGATAAGAAGAATCAGGTCGAATACATATAATGACAAAGGGTGCTTTCATAAATGCATGGTTGCGAAAGTCCGACGAAGGCATAGCGTTCATAAATGCAAATGATGAATGTCAGAGTTTCATAAATGTAAAACGCAAATATTTGCAGCGCAAATGCGCATATATAAAATTTCACATGCATTCCGATTTTTGTTCTTAAAGAAAGAGACAGTATGATGTAAACGGTGAAAGTTGACAAAGTTGAACTCAAAATTAAAATATACATCAGAATTGTTTCTGGTCTTCAGGAGAATGAAGCAGATCAGAGAAAGTATTCATAAATGCATATTAAAATGCATGCGCAAATAGTTTTTCTGACGTTATCATGATCGCAACTGATTGCATGTAAACAAAGCAACCAAGCACCCAAATCCTGAAACTGATCAAAATCAAACCTATAACCATTTATAGAAATAAAACTAACAAAACGTCCTTTTTCAGTAAGATTTGTTTAGTATGAGTAACTCTCATACTTCTGGGTTTTCGATTAGATTTCTTGTTTTGGAAAATAATTGATATAGCAGCTGCACTGGCTACAGCGATGGCTATAGTTCCAATCATTAAAAATTGGTTTCTTTGATCCATTTTTTAAATAAAATTGTATTAAAATTTAAACAACAAAAAACTTCACTTCGTTCAGCAAAAAAAAAAGGAAACCGCAAAACTCATTAAAAAAAATAAATAGGTTCCACAATGATTTTAAGTTTTCTATTTTTGCTGTGAAGTTTTTGGCATTTCAATCGGATTTTAATTTCGCTTTGCATTGACGTATAAACTAGGCTTTATTGATTTTTTTTTTTTGAAAATGTAAAAAATTTCAAGGCTGCAAACAAACCTTTTACTAATCAGTCTTTTTTTTTAACGTTGAGCTAGAATTACACGGTCAACGTAATCGGTTACGCATTGACTCTTTGACGTCCACATAAAATTTAATTTTACTGTCGCCACTCCTCAAATCCATTTTAACGGAGGTGTTATCGCGGGAGTGTAACTTTTTCCCGGACAACCTTTGGCCGAATAACGAACAACGATTGGAATTTTTCAGAATAGTTTCCCGCATAAAGAAATATTAATTCATGATTGCCCGAGTAACGATTAGCGGAAATATTGAAAAAGTACTATTTCGTACTTATCAAAAATATTTTATTTATTTTTGTAATATTTTTTTTTCTTAAGATTATTAAAAAAAAAAAAACATTTTTTACCAACTTTTTTTTTGAAAAAAAAAATGACGATTTTGAAAAATGATTCGAGATTATTAAGTTTCGTTGAGTACACAAAAATCTGTAAATCCAAAAAAACTTTGCATACGTCAAAACTCGACCCCACTCCAAACCCTATAATTGGCCAAGGATGCGCGCCGTGATGACAAAAAGAAATTCCTTTTTCAAAATTAAAAATCAATAATTCATTTCTGCGTACTTTTAAAAATCAAAAAACAGTAGCCGTGTTTTATTATCGCCAATAACCCATATGGTTCACCCCGTGAAAATAAAACAATCTGGTTTATGTACTTAAATGTTCCCTTGTTCGCCGAATTTAATACTAATATTTGCAAACCCAGATAGAAACCCAGATAGAAACTTGGATCTAGTGTTGTTTTTGTAATACGTGTTACAAAATAACCCAGACCCGTAGATTATTAAAACGCAGCTAGTATTAGTTTCACAGATAAAGGTAGCAAATGCGGAGAATTTTGCGGGCAATCGTTAATCGGGTAATTTCTCTCCGGGCAATCGTTATCTGGGGAATTGTTTTCTGGGAAATCATTGCCACCCCGTAAACGCTCTCGTCAAAACATTGATAACATTCTTTACTTCCATTCACAAGACGTGAATCAATTACATATAGGTAGTGACGTAATTTTTATGTCAGAATAAACGCGTTGACCGATTACGTTGACCGCGTAATTCTAGCGTCGATAGTCAGCAAACTACTATCTACCTAAAGAACGGCTAAAACGATACAAATTTTAAAAAGTTATATAAATTACTTAAAAACAAAATAAATAGGTGAAATAATTGGGTGTATTCTTAAAGCGATTTTTAAATAGGTAGGTAGGTACATGCCTAAATAATAAAATAAGCAAAGCGTTATAAATAATAATATTTCAATAAACTAGGTAGGTAAGGTAGCCAAAGGTTTAAGCTAACTACAAGCAATTTTATTTATCTCGTTGATTTAAAAAAAAAAAATTAAACAATTTTACTAGACACAACCGATTGACATAAAATTAAACAGAAAACTACAAAACAAGAAATTATAATAAAATATCCCATGAACTCGATAAATTATAAATATTTATCACAGGAGATATACAACAGAAAATCTTAACAAAGAACACAATATGTTGTATATTACAAGAAAAAAAAAAAAAAAAAAAAAAAAAACTACTCAGCGCGAAGTCCAAACAATAACACTACATAGATAGCTACTACGGTTGTATCGTCTACTCTAGAATCGCGGTGACTATGGCCAAATTTCTAGATTTGGCTTTGGGGTTGCTCTAGCATTGTAATTTTGGAATATACCTGATTGATAGTTTTGGTCATAGTTACGATTCCTGGTGCACTAGAGACTAAGCCCGCCGGCAGGGAGACTGCGTGATTTTTAATTACCAATGTTTGGGTGGCACCTACTGTTTGGGAGTTCTGCTGCTGTTGCTGCTGTTGTTGTTGTTGAAGCTGCTGCTGCTGCTGCTGCTGGTGGTGTTGTGGCAGGCCAGCCGCCGATGTTATAGTCTTAATGGTTGTGGTGTTAGGCAGCTGAGCAGTGGACACGGCTTGCAGGATTGATGCGGCCTGGCTCTGCGAGGCGATATTGATTGTGCCATTAGGTAGCGACTGACTGGTAAAGGTAATCCGATTCCCGCCAGCCGCCTGGTTGCTTGAATTCATGCTGGTAGGTATCTTGGTGGTTCTGATGAAGCTGTTATTCGAGAGCTGGTATTGGGTGGTGTGCTGTTGTTGTGGGTGTTGTTGTTGTTGCTGGGGCTGTTGCGCCTGTTGCTGCTGCTGCTGCTGTTGATGCGATGCTGAGAAAGCTATCTTAATCGGTTCATTGCTCTTTGGCATATTCCGCTGAATTGTTTGCGTGTTCTCAGTTGAGGAAATTATTTGGCCACCAGCAGGCTGGTTTGGGTGGCTGTTGTTAGGCTGGTTAAATCGGGGCTCCTCCACCTGTTGAAAGTTCACCAGTTCTTCGTCTCCCTCGCTTTTTTCACTCGCTGCACTTGATGTGTTGTTTTTTAAATTATCAAAATTTATATTATTATTTTGCTCGCGGGTAATTGTTGAAGGGAAAACACTGTTTTTCGGTCCAATGCCGATGGTGTTGGTTGACGAATTTAACTCGGACGTCGTCGACGACAAAATTAGTGGGTCGTTTGCACTACTTGTAGTTTTATTTAGTTGTTGTTCAATGCCAACAGAAGATTGTTGACCCTGTTGTTGTTGTTGTTGATCGAGGACGTTTCTGCAATTATTAATAAATGCATTTGATTGATTTTGATTAAAGGAATTCACACAATTGCCGAGAGATTCACTAAAAATGTCTGTGACATGAGAATTTGCTTTATTTTGATTTGGATCTATCAGAAAATTGGCACTAGGCGACGCCATTTTGCTTTTACTTCAACTGAAAATATACCTTTGGCAAGGGTGTGTGTGTATGTGTGTGAAAGTCTATGGAGATAGAGAATGGAGGGGAATTTCTATGAATACATCTTTATTATATTGTAGTAGATTTTTTTCAGAAACAGTGAACTGATTTTTCATTTTAGAGAAATGTCAGTGCAAAGAAAAAAAGATTAGCTGGCAAATGAACGAAAGTAGGTGTTACCAAGTGCTATCATTAATATTATAATATTTTCTGTCCCTGGTAGATTATGAATTTTTTCCATAATTTTACTTAATGTTTAAAATTAAATATGCACCAAGTTTAAACTAACTGAACTATATAAAAGTATAATTGTGAGTAATTATTGAAATCAATATACATTATAGATTAGGCCTTGATACAAATCTTTAAGAAAATAAAAAAACTGCATTTTCGTCTGGATTATCTAAACCTCAAATAATAGGTCGATTTTGAATGCATTATTTTCCATATGGAAATAAGTTCATTAAATTTGTAGGTATTGACATACTAGATATGGACAGCTAGGATGAAACGAGCGCCACTCAGCTCCCAGCGGAAAGTGTGGCACAATTGACATTTGAAGTTTCTTTTTGTTTATGTAAATGACGTTTGGTCAAAATGTCCATGATATAAAATATACAGTGGACGTCCAGTTTAACGAATGCTCGGTATAACCAATTTCCAATATAATGAATGAATTTTTCTTTTCCATTAATGGTTCTATATAACGAATGGTTTAAAAAATTTACGCTCCGTATAACGAATGTCTAGCAAATTTGTTAGGCGCAAGTTAACTGCGATATTGTCATTTCTTGTATGCATCCTTACTTCTTCTAGTAACAACACCAACTTTTGTTGAGTGTATCTTTTGTTTGTTATTTCCTGGTTCTTATGGTCCGTTATACACGCATTGATGTAATTTTAAAGGAATATTAACTGTTTTAGTTTATTAGGTTTTTTAGGTTTTATTTCCACGCCTTTCATTGCGAAGTATTTCTAGCGATCATTTGTGTTTGCAATTTATTAAAAAATAAAGTAAATAATTGTTATAGGTATATGATTCGTTTACCAACAACTTACTGTTTAATTTCTTTTTTTTTTTTTTATAAATGAATACATACATTTCACCGTAAAAATCACTTATTTTTATATTATAGCATTATTAGCCCAGAAAAAAAAGACGATCGTTATAACGAAGTTTTCGTTATAACGAATTTTTCGTTATAACGAATGACTGCATTATATATTTCGTTATACTGGACGTTCACTGTATATAGTCTATTGATATTACTCTGTACAAACCCGTGGCCTTCCATAGAACTCTAGCAGTTGTTTCAACTTATGGAATGAACACAACAAAAAAAAAACTATCACTTGAAGCCGAACAGAAGTCTTTATAAAAACAAATAAAATATATAAAACACGAAAAACCACCCGACGGGAATTTGCAAATTGAAAATAAGAAATTAAATTGAACCCAAGCGTCAAAAATCTATTTAAATATTTTAAAAGTGAGTTCTTTTTCTGATAAGAAATTATAACAGATATCCTTGGTTTCTTTGGCTAAATATAGTGGTCATTTTTGTTTGCTTTGGGCCGAGTGGCAAGAAGATCGTTAACTCGATATCGAAATGACAATAGACTGGCAGTAATATCTAGTATGTCAATGATTTAAGGCCTATGAAGATTAAAATGAGATATACTTCAAATCTTTATTTGAGATTTGAATTTGTAGAACCGATAAATCTTGTAAATTTAAGGATTTACGGTAATGCTCGGTTTAGTTTTGGTTTCAGCTAGTTGAAAGTAACGTATATCAGTTATGTCAAATGACATTTTGATACATACACTGTACCTACAATTTTATGTAAACTATACAACCTTCCAACGCATTTAGCTTAAATACAAACGGTTACGAGTTCCGTTTCTAATGATTAAATAGAAAATATAAATCTTAAGAACTCGTTAAAATACATTAATGAATAACAAAACATTTTTAACGACTTTAATTCGGCATTTCCATAAATATCAATGATTTGAATAAATATTTGTGCTGGCAGTACTTCCATTTACACACATGGTAATAGAGACGCCAATCAAACGTCAAGATCTAGTACAATCTACCATATCAACAGCAAGAAAAAAAAACATTAATGGAAAAAAATTAAAAACCCATTAGTTTTTTGGGCGTTAATTACTTAATCGATCTACCTGATTTAATATTTAACTTAATCTCGCTAATGAACTTTCCAGAAAAAAAATCTATTTTATTTTCTGAGATATGGAATTGTGTACCTATTTTTTTTGAGAACAAAAAAAAAGGTACAGGTACAGGCAAAAGGGGCATAAAATACATACAACAATAAAAACGTAAAAGCAAAAAAGAAACAGATAATAAACTTGGGGAAAAATCTCTCAGCACAATGAAGCGACCTCTACCTTAAGACTGGTGAAAACTCTCTTTGATGGCATTATGGCAGACGACGATTACCGCGTTACATACATCGCACCGAATTGATTTTACTGTAAAGTGAAAAAATCGCCCGCACAATGAATTTTATTAACAAAACTTTATCCCAAACAATGTAGATATTAATGAACTATTGTTCATAAGCACTTTTTTAAACTTGTTTTATGGATTTTAACCAAAAATTCACTATTTTTTTGACACTTGAGAAATTTTGCACACACAATAAAAAAAAAAGAAGAAATATGTAGGGAAAAACTTGTATGCGGAGAAAAAACACCTTCGGTATTTTGCAATCGAAGTTTACGCGATTAATTTATGATTTTTACATAAAATTTTACCGGAAATCGACAGGGAATACTTCGATGTGCATTTTTATGGGCAATTTATTTGATTTTGTGTAGAAAATTACGGTAAAATCGGTGAAAAACTTGTTTACTAATTAGAAGCAGCGACCCGCACTTCGCATTGCAATCACACAAACTAATGTGTCGGTAATGTAGTGTGCTAGGTAGCTGCCATCAAATCAAATGTGAGTGTCATATTGTAGTTGTTCTTTGCTATTGCTAGTTTAAAATAGATGCCGCAGTTGTGAGAGTCGGTAAGGGAGGAGTTAACTTCAATTTTTAAAGGTAGTAACACAATAACTCAATTTAGTATTTCTGTCGTTAAAATTATTAGTGATATGGCCATGTTAGGTATACTATGGTATTATTTTCAATTTTCCATTTAATCCTTATCACGGATCTCTATAATAAATTGGATAGTGGTTAAACCTACAATCTCTTTAAAACACCTAACAATCAGAAGATTTCAAAGAGGATTTGTGGATAATTCACTTAAATCTGGGTTAAGTGGTATGTGAAAACGTAGTATAAAAATGATGCATCTTGGAGACTATTATAATTGCGTTGGTACCATGCCAGTATACCTACCCTTATAACATTTCGAATCATTTTTACAGGTCGCACTGAGCGATATTTCAAATGCAGGCGTTATTTATTTTTATAAAACAATAAAATACAAAAATATTTCTTACTTTGTTTGTACAGAACACTCGGACTGACGTCAAGGATGGTTCCATCAGCGCACATTATCCTATCTTCAAATTGCTTACAAAAAATGTTATTCTTGTAGATAATACACTATCCAGCGTTTTATTGAATACGATGGTTGAAAGTGTACTGCTAGACTTTATAACTTCATAATATTAAAAGACACCGGCAGTATTTGTGGGGTTTAAAAAATTATGTTTCTTATTGAAAACAATACACTAAATGCTGCCGCAGTGATGCAGTGCAAAAGTACTATGTAACTGCTCTGCAAATCCATTTACAACACATTTTGCTACCCATTGCTTATATCAAAATAAATTATTTATGTATTTATTATCTTTGCATCAAAAATACAAATACATATAACCCTACTCCGAAAATTATCTTGCTCGATCTTATAGGCTCTATATATCCTTTTAACGCGTTTAGCGCATGCTGCGGATATGCAACTTTACATAAGGTAGTGAATAAGAGTATTGATTTTAGAGAAAATATAAATAGAACATAACCTTTTATATGCTCTTGCTATGATACGTTAATGACTAATTCCGAGTTATATTCTCCACAATAATAAAAACGAAAAAAAAACTATCCTGGTTCCACATAATAATAATAACCTAGAAGAAATTTGTATTTTTGGAATCCATTTTGCGAAAATTAATAATAAATGGAAATCAACAAATGCCCAACTCCGCAAGCGTGAATGTTTTTTTGTGAACAAAAATTATTCATGGTCAAAATATGAATCGTGACACGGTTGTGAGAATATTAAATTATAATACAAGACAGAAATATTACTGGCCATAAAAATGGCATTTATATTTTTAAGTATGATTTTTGGCATATTATGTCCGCCACAGCTACTATTTACATGGCCAATTCGATCAGTCCAATTTTTGACTTCTCTTACCAATAAATCTGGCCATATGAGATCAATGATTCAATATTCAAGGCTTCCAATGCTTCAAGACTTGATGGTTTATTGACATAAACCAATTTCTTAGCACAGCTTCATAAAAAGTAGTTGAGAGGCCTTAAGTCCCACTAACGGGGGGACGGTTAACATGACCACTTCTGGAAATAAATTGATTTTGAAATAAATTTATGGTTAAGCGCACTGTATGGCTATTTGCGCCGTCTTGGATGTTTAACTAACTAATTTTTAATCTGCCAGCATGGCTGGACAGCGCTCTCCATTAACCGCCTTACTAATTTCGAAAGGAATAAGAATCGCGATGATACCATCAGCATGTAAGCCGCACCACTCAGACACTTTTAATGGATGAAATGGTGTTTTGTTTGGGTTTGTCTCCGCTCCATATATGGAATTTTTCTCATTGATGACGCCATTTAACCAGAAATGATCTTCTATAAATTTAGCGAACAGATTTATTTATTTATTTTTCAAAGCAAATTTCCACAATTTGGAAGCCTTGTTCTGGATTTAAACGATTCAATATTCCTGATGAATTGCCAAACCATAGTGAACAGAAATGTCCACAAAGTTTGCATTCTCAACTGTCAAACCATAGACAACAACCATCAGTGGACCAATTCAGCAGCTGTGAATGCTTTTCCGTGCAAAAAAAATTATTCACCCTCAAAATATGCGTGAAAAAGCGCACATTATCTGTCAGAAAAATATGCATCGCACCCTTGCGGAATCGGAAAAACGTATGTGTACACAAGTTTCTGCATACAGAGAGAAAACTCATGCTTGCGGAATTGGGCCCCAGACTCCGATCTTCTAGTTGCCGTGGTGAATTTCAGTATACATAAATTATGGAAGATTACACTACAAGAAGCAGACAACATTTTTTTAAATAATTTTATTAAATAAGTAAATAACAAAGTTTTTGCTCTTAAAACAAAAGAAATATAATCACATTTGCGCAAAACCTATTAAACAGTCTAATGTTAAGGTAGATATTAGCATAATACTATTTTAGAATTTTCTAAATTTTGCATATTTAAACATTTTTCAACCAGTTATTGTACCTTAATATTTTTTTTATAATTTTCAGTTGAACGTCTAAAAACAGTGAAACCCTGTGCAAAAAACAAATGAAATACACGGTTTTTAACATTTAATAAAAATGTAACATAGGTTTACTCGACTATAAGATTTTACACAATGAGGTTTATAACTCAATTATAAATTGCACAATTGTGCTCTAAGCTTATAGTATCATACTAAAATAGCCTTAACATGAAACTATTCATAATATTTAACAAAATTTTGCACCATTATATTTTAATCACATTTTTAGTAAAATTAAATAAAACGAGTGAAATATGGTCACAGAATTAAAAAATGCCAATCCTAAATTTTAGTTTGATTTTTTTTTTCTTAAAATGAATTGGCCAGTACAGAAAAATGAGACTTTACAAATATTGCTCCATCAAAAGGTGGAAAGAATGGAATCATTTTTTCCTCAGTGTTTAACAGACATTTTGCAGTGGAATTTTGTTCATATAAATGAGATTGATTTTATCTTATTTTTCTAAACTAGCGTAATATGAATTTTTATGTGTAGGTATATAGTGTCATTTTGGGCTTTTCTGAAAACGTCTTATTTTTGTAGTTTTCTTAGTTTAATTTTGACTTTGGGATTTATTCAAGAACTTTGCTTTCATCCTCAGGTTTGTTTCGAAAAGCAAAATAGAACATTGTTGAAGTTAAAGTAATCGCAATGCCGGCACATAGGATTGACCAGTGTACAATGTTGAGAATTTTGAGCGAGTTTAAAAGTTTTGATTTAAGAAGTTGAATGGATTCGGGATTAAGTTGAATTCCCTAAAAAAAAAACAAAAAAGCACGTTACCATTGAGAAAAAAGAGTATTGATAATATTCAAACCTCATCCACCCAAATGGCAGGCATCAGAACTGTAGTTAGATTTTCTGTCAAAGTGATTCGATTGATGCTCTTCAGAAACATATTGAATTGGACTCGTTTACCTCCCTGAAGTGGCGTACCTGTCAGCTGTCAATATAAAAAGAAGTTTTAAGTAAATATAAGAGGAAGCTAATTTTTGAAACTAAAAACTTACATGCTGAACATCGACGTATGTCTGATGTTTATTTGCATCTGGCCTTAGACCCCTTATCATTTTGCTGTATTCGTTTGCAGCACCCAACATGTGCGGCAGAGTCAGTATCACAGGAGCATCTGTAAGTAAAATTGAAATAATTAATATGAAATTACTCTACATAAGTATATTTGATTCAATATTTAAAAAAAAATTACATTTGACATTTTTAAGTTATAAGCATTATAATAGGTTTATTCGTTGAGCCCTGAAGTCGCCCAAGGGTCGCCCTAAAGCGTTTTTTGAAAACCCTAAAGTCACCCTGATAAACAAATTCTGTGTTTTTTGAAACCTAGGGTCGCCATCAACTCGTCCTGAAGTGGATCTAGGTTTTTAGCTGGGGCAAGTTGAGGTAAATGAATAAACGTCAAAGTCACATGAGATTTGATTTGTTATTTTTAAAATGGAAATAAGAGAATACTCAAATTAATTTTTAGACACAGACATGCAAAATAGAAAACTTTGAAGTTGTGGATTGTGCATAGGGCCAAAGAAAATGTACTAAGATGCTAAATTTAACATATTTCAAGTTTTAATTATTAAATGACATAACTTGCTTTTCTGCAACACAAAATTAATGACCCAGGTTTTTTTTGACAACTCTTGGGGTTGTTAAAAAAACCTAGGTCGACCCTGGGTAAAGTTCAACGAACGAACCTAATGTCGATTTCCTTTCAATGAAAACATCGATCTGCCGTCAATTTTTTTCTAAAAATCAGATTCATTTCAAATAAAAACCAATTTTTTTCTGAAAAAAAAAGTTCCGTATTGAAACTCTTTTTGGAGACGGATTCAAAACGGATTTGTACACAGATTCTTACACACACTACAATATTTGTTTTGAAATTTCTCAATTGTTGTGTTGTGAATTAATTTTTATTTTGTGACAGTATACAGAAAAAGTAAATTAAAATTATTAAAAAATTAAAAAAATTGTTAAAAACTTTTTGGAAACAAAGTGCAAGTGGATTTGGGAACTCCTCCGCGGCGGAATTAGAAAATAAAAACGAAATAATGATGTATTAACGAATTGCAGATTTGTTTTTTTTTATAGCTGCCAAGCAACACACAGAGTCAAAAAAGAGATTAGATCCGCAATCGTTTGTTTCAAAGACATAACGTATTGGTTTTAGTAGCGTATCCTATTTATTGAAACGAAATCGCCATAATTTAAGGAAAATAAGTTTTCAGTAATCTCAAAATTTCTCGTCTTACTGTCAAATACTGAGGGTAACCATTTGGATCACCTTCACTTTTTTGAACTACCCCATGGTGATTATCGTAAATTATTTCTAAACGTTCTAAAGCTTTTTATTAAAAGTCACCATTTGGCCTGTTCTGAAAACGGATATATCTCAAATTTCGCTACGTCAAAAATTAAGTGTACACTTCAAATTTTTGTCTTCAGAATTTGAATATAAAACTGAAAAATTTGGTTAAAAATCATGTTCATAAAAAGATTGCTTTTCTCTTAACTAGCCTATTGAAACAAAATTCAGTAAATCATTTGAATTTTTCTTGAAAATTTGGTTATACAAATAATTGATTGATTAAATATCATTAAAAAATTTTACTACTTGTTCATACCAAAACTATTGGCGATTTCGTTTCAATAAAAACATCGATCTGCAGTCGATCCGCCGTCATTTGTTTCCGAAAAATCAGATTCGTTTCAAATTAAAACCAATTTTTTTCTGGAAAAACAGATCCATATTGAATCTCTTTTTCGAAACGGAATTGTACACATATTCTTACACACACGTACTATTTGTTTTGAAGTTTCTCAATTGTTGTGTTGTAAATGAAGTTTTTATTTTGTGGCAGTGTACAGAAAAAATAAATTAATATTATTAAAAATGAAAATTACTTTTAAAAACTTCTTTGAAACAAATATTAAAAAAGTGCAATTGGATTTGGGAATTCCCCCGCTGCGGAATCAGAAAAAAAGAAGTAATGATGCATTTAGAGCTGCCCAGCAACACACACACAGTCACAAAAAGAGATTCGATCTGTATTCGTTCGTTACGAAGCAAAAAAGTGTTGGTTTTAGTATCGAATACTATTTTTTGAAACTAAATCGCCATAATATTGAGATCGTAAGAAAATGGACAATATAGAAGACGTAGGCGTCTTTAATGAAAGGCAAGTTTCTGGTCTGTAAGGTAGTTAGAAAATGCCAATACCAAATGATAAAGTGAAATTTTAAGTTTAATGAATGCATTTTCCAACATATGAAGTCCCCTGCCTTCTGGTTCTGACCGCGTATAATGATTGAACAGATAGAAACAGAAACCTATTTTATTGGAACGATCTAATACTACGTTTTAACCTAAAGATAATCCGGTTTAAATTGAATAGATTAAAAATTAATCTTGAAATGTTTTCACCAGAGAAAAAAAGATTAGTTTGACGTTTCCACACTGAGGTTCAACCTTAGAGGAAATCGAGTCACTGCGAGAGGAAATTAAAATGTTCAAAAATATTAACCGGAAATTGTTCTCAATTTCAACCAAAAATATACGAATAATTAAATACAAAAAATACTGTTTTGCTAAAGTACACATTTAAATAACAAGAAAACAAACCCCCAATCTTTCCAATATTTTTCTTCGCTTTCCGAAGGATGCATGGTTGTTGACTTTTCTTCGGCCAAGGATCGTCGGATCTCCGGATTGGAATGCAGACGTTTCCCCAGTACTTCAGTTAGGCCATTATGTTGCATGTGCGTTGTTCGATAAAATCTAGAGTTGTACTAAATTCATCAAGGCTATCATTAACAGGCTGGAATTAACATTTGCTGGCCGTCGGACTATTTTCGTTTTTTGGTGCCATTTCGGATTTCGGATGGTAGGTCAAATTGTTGTGTATTCGCCAATTGGACTTAAGACCGCATTTGTTATTGTAACTTTATTGTCTTTTATTTTTATACATTTTTAGAAACAAAAACAGAATTAAGGCAACGACAAATTACAACAGACACAAACAAATTAAATATTGTATGACAGGTTTTTTTTGTTGATTGTTAATGCCGTGGAAATGACATTTGGAAATAAGTTTTATTTGTTTTGAAAATCTTCTACTTCGAAGAAGAATTCAATGAGATTAATTTCAAATCTTCATTTATACTACGTTTCCACCAACCACTAAACCGAGATTTAAGTACGAGTACATTTATACTACGTTTTCACCTACCACTTAATCCAGATTTAAGTGGATTAACCATAAATCCTCTTTGAAATCTTCTAAATCTTGAAGATTTCCCATACAAATTTTAATCTCCTTAAATGAAGATTAGAAATTAAACCCATTGAAATCTTCTTCGAAGTAGAAGATTCTCAAAAGAAACAAACCTTATTTCATACGACGCGCCTATTCTAATGTCATATTTTCTCCATTGACATTCAACAAAAAAAAAAAAACTGTCCAACATTATTTAATTTGTTTTTGTCTGGTATAATTTGTCGTTGCCTTCAGATTCTGTTTTTGTTTATAAATAAGTATAAAAATAAAAAATACAATAAAGCTACAAAGACCATAGCGGTCGGTGCCTCGAATTTGTAATGGAAAATATTTTAGCTATCTTACAGTAATACTTTGAAGTTTATCTTTCCCAAATATATAAAAACGAAAACCGTGCAAAGCTGTCTGTCTCACTTCTACATCATAAGAGAAAATGAAACGATATATGCATTTTGAATAGTGCTGTCAAAATTTATTTTCTTTTGGAGCGGTGGAAACACTTTTTGAGATTAGTAAATCTACAAGAGATTAAAGTTCGGTGGAAACGTAGTATTAAGGAGATTAAAATTTGTATGGGAAATCTTCAAGATTTAGTATAATACTAGGATTTCACCGACCACTAAACCGAGATTAAAGTAGATTTAGCCTAATACTACTTTTCCACCAACCACTAAACCGAGACTAAAGTAGATTTAGCCTAAGTCCGATATAAATTTTGAAGATTTGCCGTACAAATTTTAATCTCTTCCAATGCAGATTTAAAATAAAACTCATTTAATTCATATATATGCACAAATCAAACTACCCTATTCCCATATCGAAATAAACACATTCATCGAGAAAGTGAATTTTTAGCTTCCTTCTTTCAACATCAGAAGAATAGCAGAATACAAAAATTCAGAAGTTGGAAATTATCTTGTAACTTTGACAGCAGGAAAAGAATCCAACTGCTAACTCTGGAAAGCTGTTAAAGTAACGAAGAAACCAAAGATCCCAGCGCCTCCGATTAAGAATGATCAAAACGAATGGGTAAAAAGTGGCAAAGAGAAAGTCCCCTTTCACACAGGGAAACCAGTTGCTAGAGATTTTTTTGACGTTTTCCTTTATTTCACTTGTAGTTTTCACACAAAGAAACTGTCACCAAGAAACTGAGGTCGACACTGGGAAAATTTTGTTGGGCTAATTGGCTGCAAGGGAAAACGTCAAAAATATCTCTTCAAATCGTTCACGGGGGAGATTTTTTTCATTCCCCTTACTTCTTGCCCTTCTCGCCATCAAACTCCAAGTTGCCGGCCACTCAGTTTCCTTGTGTGAAAGGGGACAAAGCAAACGAAAAGAAAATTTGGTCGGCGATCTTCCTAGACGTATCACAAGCTTTTGATAAGGTGTGGCACGCAGGCCCAAATTTTAAATTAAAACAAATTCTGCCTGAAGCACTTTATACGATTCTAAAAGCATATCTAGAAAATAGACTTTTTAGAGTAAGATATGGAAACGATTATTCGGATCTAAAAGAAATAGTGGCTGGGGTACCACAAGGAAGTGTTCTAGGTCCAATATTGTACCTATTATTTACACGTGATATACCTCAAACAGAAGACACTATCGAAGCCACGGTTGCTGACGACACTGCAATACTAGCAGTGGGCCAAACGATAAATGATTCTACGACAAAATTACAAAAAGCTCTGAATAATTTCAATGATTGGACAAAAACATGGCGGATATCGCTCAATGAAGTAAAACCAGTCCATGCAGATTTTACGTATAAAAAAATTAATAGATTACCGGTATTTATTAATACGGTTCAAGTTCCGTTTGCTAATGAAGCAAAATATCTCGGAATGAATCTAGACGCAAAACTAAAATGGAAACCGCATGTTAAAAAGTAATGCGATAAACTCAGAAACATGAACTGGTTGCTCGGGAAACACTCTAAGCTCAGTATCGAAAACAAGCTAATTTGGTACAGGCAGGTGCTTGAGCCTTTCTGGACTTACGGTATACATTATACAACTGTGGGGTTGTACGCGAGATTCTAATTTAAATACCTTACAAACGTTTGAAAATAAACTGCTAAGATCGTTTGTAAGCGCACCTTGGTACATTAGAAACGAAGATCTCCACAGAGATCTCGGTATTCCCATGGTTCGCGATGAAATCAAAAATTTGCGCGAAATCATAGAAAACGGCTATTGCAACATTATATAATAGTACTATAATCGAACTTATAGATAGACGAATTTAGTACGCCGCCTGTGAAAGACTAAGCCTTCCGATCTGATGCACTAAACAAGAATCCGCTTTAAAATCGCGGTATAAGCAGGAACTATCATCGGATAGTTACCTTCAACACGTTAATTAAATTCGTTAAAAATAAATTGATAGATAAGTTTCAACTTAGTTGCAATCGGGAGGAGGAGGTGTTTTTAGTGCAGTGAGAATCTCACACTCCTATGAGCACTCGTTTTTCGGTCCTCATAGAGTCTTTCGAAGGTTTTACACCTACCCACAAAAAAAAAATTAAGTACGTCCGGTCGGAGTTATCGCCCTTTCTTGATTGTTATTGTCGTTATTGTAAGAGTGAAGTTTTCTAAATAATTTGGAGTAAAGAAACGGAGATATAACCGGAACATATCGCAGTTCTCAAGTATATTTGCAACCGAAAAAAAAACCAAAACTGAAGCAACGACTTAAAAAAATAAAATCGCTCTGGTGTAAAAGTAGTCTTAGGTCAGCAGTGTCAACTGGACTATCCGGATAGAAAAGTACAAGTTATATTGCGGTTTTCAAATAAGAAGAAGATTGTCTGTTCTTGCCTTTAAGTAAGATCAAATTAGAACAGAATTGTGAGAATTGTTTTTCAGTTTTGTTTACATTTTGGAAACTTGAATTTTTGTAATGATAATAAAATTAAAAATTATAACAAACCAACCAGTTTACAACAATTTTATGTTTTTGTTTTGACAACTGACCTTTATATAGCTGTGTTATCTTATTATAACTCTTGTTTTCACATTTCGGTGATACTTATGTATGTTTTCTGATCTTTTTTCCGTGAATAAAATGTGATTGATTAATTTTCATGTGATATTTTAAATGTTCTCTTTACTCCAATTAATTTAGAAATATTCAATCGTACCACTATGAAAATCATTAAGAAAATAGGGGATAACTCTGCAATTTTTCAATATGTGTATTTTTGTCTACCCCCCGCGCCACCTCATACCTACATTCGTTCCTAAGCTATGTATCGTGCTTAAAAATCGCAAGGTTAATTTGTCTGATGTATCGCTGAAATGTTTGCGTTTGTTCAACAGCTCCTCAAGGCCACAAGTATTAAGTTTACTTAGGTATCCCAAAAAGCCATTTAAAATCGGCCAATGAATATCTAGAAATGAGGAGGAAATAGGTACCTAGAAGATATTTTGTACAAAACCTCTTCCGGCGTATAATGACAACTAAATTATTTTTCATCTTCATCACACGCAAAGCGCGCCACACGAGATTAATTTTAATATTATAATTACCTACATAACCTATCATAATTTATGTTATCTCATATGCATATTGTATAATTTTATACACACATAGATCGCACATAAGTAAATATATTTTTCGATACCGTTATCTATTGATCGCGATCGATTTCGTCGACAAACGACCTTCACTGTTTGAAATACAAACGAATTGGTCAAATGTGGTACCTACTTTCTGAATTTTGATCCTTCAGGTGTTTAAACAAAAATTACCCAAGTCTAACTCAGCTAATAATGCTTTATTTTCCTTTCATTATTAGCTGCGTTTGTAGACATGTACAATTTGTTTATTATTTTTTTTGATTGTTCATGGTCACGGTTATGGTTTGAAGCTAAACCTTCCACTTAAACCCTCTAAACACGTATCCATTCACCTCGATCCGCAAATATGTGCGTGACTTAAATTTAATAGGATTGTCATTAAGCTGAGCTCGCTTTGAATAAGTGTTTATTTTTATCAGGCTTGTGACTTTGTCCAGTTTTCTGCGAATTACAAAATCAATTAATATCTAAATATGCATATTTCTTATTTTAGTAGGTAGTTAATCAATTAGAAACCGCATAGAATGTTGGTTCTTTTCTTAAAAATAAAACATGTGTCATTCTCATAACATTGTGAATCAAAATGACCACTTAACTTCGCATAATTATGTTTCCAAGAATCAAACTCAAAAAACCGATTACGACTTCAAATTGAAAGTAAAAGCTTTCGTTACGACTTACGAGTGTGGATAAATTTTTGTTTCCTTTTATGACCAGTACAATTCTTCACATACTATAAATATTATGTAAACATAGGTAGGTACAAACATACATACTATTTGATTCATAAATATGTATGGAAGTCTCTAGAACTATGGCTCCTTTTTCTAAAAAAAAATTGTTTTGATAGCGAAAATGTCTAATAAAAGGCTTAAAAAGTACCCCCAGCTATTCTTAAAATTTATTGACTTGTCTCAAAATTTTTGATTTATAAATTTAATTATGTACCTACTGAATGATTATTGGGTGTGTCCAGATCTCCCATAACATATTTCAAACTGTCATATGTACATACAAGGTGGGGCAAATGTAGTTTTATAATGTGAATGGGATATAATTTGAGAATAATAAAAAAAATTAACATTTGTCATGCTTGTGTTTTTCTAATAAATTTTTGATATTAAGGGGAAATATTTTTTCACTAGGTTTCCAACTAACTTTATAATAAAAGCACGCTTAATTGCGAGGTAATTTGTTGAAGACTGACCTAATAGATACTAAAACCTTACGCTTTAAACCTACAACGTTTGCACCGAAAGTTATCTTAGATTTACTAAATCTCAAATAGTGTTTTCACCGCTCCCTAGTAGATTATTTTTGACAGCACTATTTAAAATGCAAATAGTGTTTCATTTCCCCTTATGTTGTAAAAGTGAGACAGAAATCTTCATCTGTGTCAACCGAAGCGAACAATTCACTTTCGGGATGAATGTATTCATTTCGACATGGGAATAGCTTAGTTCGATTAGTACACCCATAGGTCTTATGAAGACTAATACAACGTTTCCACCGAACTTTAATCTCTTGTAGATTTACTAATCTCAAAAAGTGTTTCCACCGCTCCAAAAGTAGATTAATTTTGACAGCACTATTCAAAATGCATATATCGTTTCATTTTCTCTTATGATGTAGAAGTGAGACAGACAGCTTCATCTGTGTCAACCCAAGAGAAGAGAAAAATTTACTTTCCCGATGAATGTGTTCATTTCGATATGGAAATAGAGTAGTTCGATTGAAGATTTAAATGAGATCTATTTTAAATCTTCATCTGAGAAGATTAAAATTTGTATGGTAAATCGTCAATATTTATAGCAGATATAGGCCAAAGTCTTCTTAAATCTCAGTTTAGTGGTCGGCCTTATGCCTTAGGCCAACTTTTCACGAAATCGGGCCCCAAAGCAACTAATTTGTTACTTAATCCGGAGAAACCAAATAAGAATTTTCTCTTCTTTCCAAAACACGGATCACCAATCGATGACTACCTAACTCAAAATGACCGTAACTATTAATTCTTATTCAAAACCGTTTATCAACCTTAAAAGTATTCCCGGCATTTCTCAGACTTAAACTTTATGGTTGTCAAATATTCAGGAGTGGTATAATGAAATGCCTTTACAGAAAAAGAAATCTGTCAAAATGCTAGGAACGGCTTGAGAACTAAATTTGCCTTGCTAATTGTGGAATACTATTTAAATGTCAAAGAACATAATCGACTAGAGTTCCCGCATATCAATTATAAATGTTAATCAAAACTTTCAGAAAATCACACACAAATGAATGTTAGCAAAACTCATCTAAGGTAGAGCAAAATAATATTTGTAGTGTTTGCCTAAGATATGCAATAAACTTTAAGATCCAAATGTGTTCATTTGTCACACTTATAGGCTTTTCACACCAAACCCAAAACAGGGGTTTCAGCTAAAAGTTTACGAAAACTCGAAAACCGTTCACACTAAACATTTACAAGTTTTCGTTTGACATTTCAATTATTTTGGCACCACAGACAACAACAAATACGTTGGGAATTGAAATTGAAATTAACCCAGACAGATTTGATTGATTTGATTTCTTTATTGAGACTTTTACAAAACGTATAATAATCAATTTTATATTTCTATTACAATGAATTGTTAGACTGCGGCTATTAAGTTTTGCCTGCTTTAAGATATGACAATTTTTATGTTTGCCACATGGCTGATGTAAAGTGGGATAGAAAATTAACCCAGACAGCTGTTTTTTGTTTCCGTTTTTCCTGGCAGTAACCCATCAGCTATTTATGTTACGATTAATTCAGCACTGAATGTTTCACAAGATGTGTTTGTTTAGTTCATCTTGCTAATCCAACGTGTTTTCGACAGGTTTTATTTAAAACTTGTAGTTTATCAAAACGAGTGGTTTATTAAAAATGTATGGGAAAACTTGTGTTTTCGCTTTAGGTTTTCAGCCAAAACCGATAATTTCGCGAAAACCGTGTTTTGGGTTTGGTGTGAAAAGGCTATTAACTGCAATAATTAAAACTTAATTTTATTCTTCGGAAACAGTTTTGCTAAGCTAAACATAATGCTTAATGAGCTACTCTAACTCAATTCCTTTTTCGTACTTTTCCCCTAGGCATTGGACAGTAAAACAGAGAAATATTTTTCGAGTTTTAATTTTTTAACGCCTTCCCACTCGTATTGTCTCGCACAGGTACTTATATTAGAACTGTGATAAATTGAAAATTCTTAAAAACTTTTAGAAATTCTTACAAATTCATATTAATGTTAACTATAAAAATATCAATGAAAGGCCAAATAATTTTCGTGTCATTTGTTAACTTGCGAATTTCTGTTTTCACAGTTCAGCAGTTATCAGAAATATGAGCAGGATTATGCTCAACAAAATTTGTCAGTATTGCTGTCAAATGCAAGGGACAGCCATTGTGAATTCGCCTACTCACTTTTGGAAGGAGAAATATTTGTAAGATCTCATTTTTCTGAACTGGTCAAGTTTTTAACTGGGCTATTAAATATGGGCTAAAAACTCGGGTTGTCTTTCTTTCTTCCATTTATATAGAACGTAATTAAAGTTTCGAAAGCGAAGCAGTGGAACATGAACTATAAATTATATTCCATGGGTAGCTAGTTTCTTCTTAAGGTATAAGACAACTGCTTTTTTAAATACCAAAAATTCACGTTATTCAACATCAACTAAGATCCAGTTGGATTTCTGAGGCTCAGACCGAATCTTTAATTAAATGCAGTTAATTTTTACTTACAACACTTTTGTAAGTATGTATATGCATATATGCATGTAAAAAAAACAAATTTAGATATTGATCTCTCCTTCAGAATCCAATTTATACTTCCAAAGAGAAACGAAAAAAATAATAACCACACTAATAAAATCACAAAACCTACATCATCTTATCATTAACGGTTTCGATTTAATTATAATCAAAATTCTTGTGATAAATTTCAACAATGTTAAGGTCATCATCAAAATATAAAAAATCAACCCGCCATACTTCAAACAAATACAAAAAAAAAAACAAAAAAACAAAGGCTAATGAGATGCAAGAAAATCAACAATTAAAGCGTGTATACGACTTTGTTTACACTGCTTTGTCCAACAACTTTTGATTTACGGTACATAATTCAATTTAATATATTTATTCTAAGTTGACTGTTAAAAATTCCAATCAATTCATCTGGAAACTTGTTTTGTATACGGCTGTTCATTCCGGTAATGAATTCAGTATGACAGTAGTTCATTTGGTGTAATTTCTTTTACGGTCCATCATCCATCCTGTTAATTGGTTAGCTTTAGCTGACAAATCATCTTGACACTTTTTAAGCTGTAAGTATTATATCCCGCTATCAATTAAAAGAGTCATTAATCTTCGATATTTTTGTCTAGTCAAAAGAAAGAAGCTTATTTCCACTTTAGAACCTGCTTTGGTTCAGGCTTCGTCTGGTCAGTAACTTTATCTGATTTGATTGTGAGGAAATAATTAAGATATAGAGGTAAATATACATAGCTATCCCTGTATAGGTAGGTAATTTAAGAAATATAAACATCTATCTGGGCAGATGAGCAGCAGAATGATCGTCAAAAGTCAGCTCAGTTGGAATTTAGTCGTGACCGCGAACGCAAGTCCGAATAAAACAAGCGTCTTTCTCATAGTTTCTTGAATTTGCATTTAAAATATCCAAATACAAATTAATTTGTTGGTTTATTATTTTTAAATTAACTTACGGTTGTTTTGATTGAAGTAACGTCGCGCCGCACCGACATCAGTCATCAGTATCGTGTGTATACTGAATAATGAATCGGGCTAGCAGGTATCAAGCAAACGTCACTGTCTTGAAATCATTTCGTTTTTGTGTAGCGGTTATCACGTTATGGGTTTGCATATTCCATCATGTCACACCGACAGCGGGTAAAGTGTTTGAGCGATGTGAATTGGCACAAGTATTGAGGTATGGTCATGGTGTAGACGTGAACGATGTAGCTAATTGGGTTTGCATTGCACAACATTCAAGCTCGTTGAACACGTCGGCCTATGGAGGTAATGCGAAAATTGGTTCCCATGGTATTTTCCAAATAAGCGATGAATTTTGGTGTTCACCGCCGGGCAAGGGGGTAGCTTGTGGGATTTCGTGTGATAGACTGCGTGACGATGATATTAGTGATGATTTGGCGTGCGTTCAAAAAATCCATGACGAGCACCAGAGGTTGTCGGGAGATGGTTTTAATGCTTGGATCGCATATCAATTTTATTGTAAGGAAAATCCTTACGAGTATATTGAGGACTGTTTCGGGAACGAGGAAAGGGAGTACTTCCGTTCAAAGTCTATTACCACAAACTATGTTCGGGATGAGGATGTTGTATCTCATGACCCACACTCTAAGGGAAAGGTCTACGGAAGGTGTGAATTGGCCAAAGAGCTGTTTCTCAAACACAAACTGCCGATGGATGAAATTCCCACCTGGGTGTGTATCGCACAGCATGAATCAAATTATGACACCTCGGCTGTAGGGCGTCAGAATGCTGATGGAAGTGCCGATCATGGTCTGTTTCAGATTAGCGATCTGTTTTGGTGCTCGAAGAAGAGTGGGCAAAGGAAGGCTTGCGGAGTGCCATGTAGTAAGTTCCTTGACTCTGACATCACCGACGATGTGAAATGTGTGAAACAGATTTACAAAGAGCATACTAGGATATCGGGAAATGGATTCAACGCATGGACGGTGTATAATGCATATTGTCATGGAGCTGCTGACCAGTATATTCGTGGCTGTTTCGATGGCATTGATGTTGTAGAGCCTACACATTCTGAAAAATATAGGATGTATGCGAAACCGAGCAAAGGAGACAGGGGTAAGCCACATGGCAAGGTGTATGAACCTTGTGAACTTGCAGACGACCTGCGGAATAAGTATCATTTACCAGAGGATCAGATTGCTACATGGGTGTGCATTGCAAAACATGAATCAGGTTATAATACCTCTGCCATTGGATATGGAGACCATGGAATATTTCAAATAAGTGATATATATTGGTGTTCTCCACCGGGTAAGGGTTGGGCCTGTGGATTGTCATGCTCAGACCTTGAAGACAGCGATATTAGCGATGATGTTGCTTGTATTCGGAAAATCTATGATGAGCATTCTCATTTATCTGGAGATGGTTTCAAAGCCTGGACGGTGTACCCAAGATACTGCAGTAATGGTCGTTCGGAAAAATATATATCCCAGTGCCCGAGTCGCAGTGGACACCTCCGGGGAGCTGCATCTAGTATTTCATACTCAAATCCAGTCAGTTCTAATTCGATAGAAGAATACCAACCAGTGGCTAAGGGTAAGATTTATGGACGATGCGAACTTGCAAATGAACTTCTGAACAAATATCGCATACCCTTGGAGCAGCTTTCGACTTGGGTATGTATTGCATATCATGAGTCCAGTTTTGATACATCAGCTGTTGGCCGGTTAAATGCTGATGGAAGTTCTGATCATGGGCTTTTCCAAGTCAGTGATTTATTTTGGTGCTCCAAAGGGAAAAATGAATACGGAAAGGCATGCGGGCTTCCTTGCAGCAAATTATTAGACAGTGACATTAGTGATGATATTAAGTGTGTAAAACAGATTTACGACGAGCATAAAAAAATTTCGGGAGATGGATTCAGTGCTTGGTCAGTTTATAATGCATATTGCAACGATAATGTGGAACAATATACTCGAGGCTGCTTTGACGGTAGTGCATCGGTTGAGGATTTTCAACCTATTCAAAGAGCTATTGATTTTGGATACAAGTCAAAGAACAAACCAAAGGGTAAAGTCTATGAGGATTGTGAACTGGCCAAAGAACTGCGTGACAAGCATCGAATTCCAAAAGATCAAATACCAAGTTGGGTGTGCATTGCCAAGCATCAGTCAGGACTCAACACTTCAGCCTTGTCTGCTAATTCTCACGGGATATTTCATATAAGCGATGAGTTTTGGTGCTCACCACCGGGCAAAGGAAAAGCTTGTGCACTGCATTGTTCTGATTTAGAAGATAGTGATATTACCGATGATATACAGTGCGTACAGAAAATCTACGAAGAACACCAACGGATCTATGGAAATGGATTCAATGCATGGAGAGTGTATGATCAGCAATGCAGCAATGGTCGAGCTGATGACCACATCAATCATTGCTTAGGCTTCGCATCAACAGCAAGAAATTCGATATCTTATGGAGTCAACGCAAATCAGTACAAATTTGGGGCACGCTCACTTGATATAAGCAAGCCGGTTTTCGACCATGCATTCAATGCAAATCCTTTCCTGAAACATGTAGATCTAAAGGAAAAACAAATCTCAGTGAATACAAACCCATTCTTTAATCAATTCCAACCAGTGAAATTGTATCAAGATAAAATATTCAGCGCCAGTGAAGATGTCCAAGCAGTTAACCATGAGTATGTGAAGAACCCATTCTTAAAACATGTACAATCTGTGACTCAGAAACCTGCGATTAAGGCAACTACTGCAACACCCTTATGGAGAAATCCTTTTACACAAAGTACAGCTTTCAATAATTTTAAGTCTGTACCAACAAAAGCACTAGCTCCAGTAAGACCGTTTGGTTCGTCAACACCATTCCCTACTATGAGCGAAGAGAAGGCAAAATATGACTTCTATAAGACAGTTACTACTCCTTCCCCACCTTCTTTCACAGTTACCCCGAAGTTCAATCGGCTTCAACCTTACAAATTAAATACGTTTAACACTCCTGAAACAGCTATTACGCCGTTTTGGCTAACTTCAACAACTCCCAAACCAACAAGCCGTTTCCAGATTTTTGAGTCAAGTACTCAAAGAAGTACTCTTACGACTCCATATTCGGGAGCATCTTCCACACCCAAGCCAACTAACCGTTTCCAATTCATTGACCCGAATTCTCAAAAGAAAGCTGCAACCACTCCGTTTTCGTTATTTTCAACAACTCAGAAGCCCACAAGCCATTTTCAATTCAACCTGCCGAACAACTTCAACACAAATCTTGTTTCTACAAATACACCTTTCTGGCTAACTTCAACTACTCAAAAACCACCAACAAGTCGTTTCAGTTCGAGTACTGTTTCCCAATTTAGAACGAATCCATTTGGCCTGGCTACAACAACATTGCAACATACTAAAAACCCTTTCCAATTCATCCAACAAAGCAATGCCAATAAAAATGTTGCATCGTCAATTACACCATTTTGGCTAACTTCTACTACGCAGAAACCTACAAGCAGTTCTTCGCCATTTGGATCAGTTCCGTTTCGGCCAGTTTCAACAACATTACAACCTACTACAATTCGCTACCAGCCATATCAATCAAATACATTTAGTTTTGTGAAGCCAACGATCTCAAGCACAAGACCACCGCCGCCGATAAGTTCCAAAATTATTCCTCTACCATTGCCTACATTCCAAACTGTTCAACTTAAGAGCTCTACAAACCTGTATAATTCACCTTCTACAGCAAAAGCAATTGGCAATTTGGGACACCAAAACGATGGTCAGTACGACCCGGCTAAGTATAACACCGGTCAATATAATTCTAGAAAATACGAAGGGCATCAAAATAATCCAAAAGCTGCAGGCTATAATACTTTCGCGAAATCGTCAACTATAATAGCAAATCCAATACGGGTCTCCTCTTCGAGATCAGCTTATTCGACGACTTCGAAAACAACCAAATATGATCCGTTCCATCAGTTTCTGCCAACGACTTTAAAGCCAAAACCTACAACAAAAACTTATTCCATAAGGCCCGAGTTACATGTTCCGTATAGATCACCAACAACTGTGAAGAATTTATATCAAAAGGCTACAACAAGTAGCATTTTGAACAGAACCCCTATCTCAACTCCAAATCCTATACAATTTTACGCATTTTCAACAACATCAAAGCCATCAACTACGAAATCCACCAATAAATTTTCTGTCGAATTTGGTAGCCAAATAAATAAAGTGACATCCAGTACTTCCAGGGCAATTTCGAATTCAGCAATCCAGCGGCAATATTTTGTTCCAACAAGAACTCAAATCCAACTGCCAACAGCCTCATCTAGCGGCCCAAGTTTACAAAAAATAATTCCATCAAGGACAATAACAACAACACAACGCACTCCAACACCGACAGTTATAAACTCAACAAAAAATGACCTCTACGATTTGTATTTTAGATTATATGGCGTTAAACCACCCAGCGGAACCAGAACCGCTGGATAAACAGCAACAACCTGTCACTTCACACAGAAGTGCTGAACATCAGAATTTAAGAAAACCCATACAACTATAAAAATATAGCTATGACGTTTGAGTGGATCTAAGTCTTATGTTTTAAATAATACAATAATAATAATTAAACAAATCTAGTTCTAGTTAAGTCAGCTTTTTGTTTTGTTTTTATTTCCCGTCAACAAAAATGTTGAAATAGTGATATTAATTATCAAAACTCGACGGACTGATTTTAAATGCCATAATTAAAACAAAACAAAAAAAACGATGAATTTATATCGAAACATTATAATTTTGTCTGCTATGTGCCAGTTTATTTGTTAAATCATATGTTTTTAAGTAGATACAATTTACTCACTATACATATATAATATAGTTCGCTTTATTGATTAAGTATTTAGATAAACTTGTGTCAGGAATAAATTTTCCTGTCTATATTGTATAAGATATTATTATGTTTTTTTTTTCGTTTAACAGAAATCAATGTGTTCAAGGATTTGTTTTTTTTTTAAATAAATTTGTAGAGTTTAAAAGTGAAATTTTGGTTTTATTTTTCGGTCTGGTCTTTTTTATGATTATGGTTATGTGTAGCATGTGTGCGTATGCAAATTGAGGTTCTATTAACCTTAACTTCTGTCATATTGATATATGCATACATATGTAATTGACAACTTTGTCACATTATGTTGATTAGGAAATGTTCAAACATTGATATCGACTTCTCATGATTAAGATTTGACTGACGTTGTCTTTATTTATTTTTGAATAATAATATATAAAGATCAATGGAGAGTATTTTGACAGATGTCGTGGTTATATAACGTCATGGGAAATACTGAAAATCGCTTAGAGGTCATTGCTTTATTTATATGAGTAGCTTTAGGCAAAAACAGAACTAGTTTCATGGCGGGTTTACACATTTATGTATCTTAGAGCACTGATTAATTCGGACATAAATTTAATTCTCTACATGAATGAATCATTTAAAAATAGAGGCGCATCATTTTGAACAATTAAATACGATGTTAAAACAGTTTTAGTATGTTACTAAGCTAAAAAGAAGAGGGATTAATTAACATTTTAATCAAGTTAAATCACCAAAATGCTATTTTAGATTTTCAGCATCATTCTAAATCGAAATACATATGACACTTTGACATTTACAAACGCCAAAAAGTTATGTTCACTTACTTGTTTGCACTATTTTAGACTTGTTCTGCTGGAGTTTATTAAGAATATAAAATATTTTTAATTTGTTAAGTAGTATCATGCTAAAACCTCAAAATCAGGCTGTTTAAAATTTTGCGATAAAGTATTCCAATATTCCCAAAAGAGTAATTGATGAAAATGTATAATACTTTTTTATATGAAATAAGATTTCTTTTGCAAAAATGTTGAATACCTGATAAATTGAACGCTACTAGTGAATCTTGTATTCAACAATTCTTTGATAGGTGCCAGTTTTTTAATTCTAACATTTAGACAATTCTACTTAAAACGAGTGTAACGTAACATTATTGATTAGAAGTTTTATCGAAATAGGTTCTATCATTATGTGTACGTTTGCAATTTTGAATCGATTTTATTAGCATACCTATAACTTCAATGAAGACACCCTATGAAATGTATTTACCTTACGTTGTGCATACATACATGCATGTATGTATACAATGGAATAGAGTCAGCGATGGAAAATGCAGAGAATTTTGTTTAGAATTCAAGTTATGGATACACCGCAAGTAATCATGTACTGTGAATGTAAATAGCCTTGTAGAAAATTAGTATGCGATGAGCGAATATCCATCACGTAGATCCTTCAAATTTGTCAAGGCTATAACGTGGTTTAGTAGCGAAGATATAAAGCATATTATGTCATTGTGTAATTCAATAACCTACATAGATAACATGTTAACGACAAAGAAAATAAGATAGAAAAAACGTAATGTTCCCACTAAACAATATTGTACGATTTTGAAATTTTCTTTCAAATTGAAAAATTTCCCACAGATTAACGCAATTTCGAAAAAAACACGCCAAATCACCACAATTTCTATGAAATTGCATTTCAAATTTTGTTTTATACCAGTTTTTCAATAAAGTTAACAAACAGAACTAATGAAACTGACAGCAACTTTATGTGTTTATGTGTTTTCATTCATTCATTCATAACAAAACTGTTTGCAATAACCGTACAGCGAAAACGAGATAAACGCCCATTTTATTATGACAAACGTCAAAATGAATTTTTTAAATTTGCTGGCCATATTTTGGTACCTATAAAAATGTATTGGAATTGGAATCGGAACATTTTACTCCCTCACGAGCGCTCTCTTCTGCCCAAAACTACCAAATTTGTAGAGGAACACTGAATGGCATGAATTGGGGGCGTTCATTCACTTATTAGATATGCTATCAAGGATACCAAACTATCCCAGTATATTTTTGTGGATGGATCAGATAGGTTAGCTGAAAGCTGTCAAGAAATCAGAACAACACGCATACAAAATGAAGTTTTCAGTCAGCTGCTCTATTCATTTGTTCTCGGATAGCTAGTTATTATTCCAAAATGTTTGGGATAACTTAAGATAGCTTTCATGAGTACAGTTGTTTTTTCATCAGATGTGGATTTGCAGGCGTTACAACAACAGAAAGTTATTCCATATTGTTCAAAATAAATGAGTGAACGCCAGCATCGGTGCCTATTGGCAGTTTTGCACCGAGTACCCTTTCCGATTGGTAATCCGGAAGATCTCTCCGATCCGGGATCCCTATCGAACAAGTTAATACTAGATTCTTGATTCTAAAGTTTAATGTGAGTGCATGTGTATGGCGGGAAATGTCAAACGCACATTGAAACTCAAAATTTCAGCCAACCAAAACAATTACATGGTAATGTAGTGATGTTTATCGATGTTAAACGAAAAAAGCATTGATGTTTCAACATCGATGTTGCAGCATGTGAAACATCCATATGAAACATTCAAATCATCGACATAAAACACTCAAATCTTCGGTCAATGACATCGTGCTTAAAGGTTAGGATGCAATCGACGGAACTGCTCTTCGGCGGAACTACACTTCATAAGTACTTGTGTGATTTTGTATATAGTTGCGTTTAATGTGATATAGCTCCAACATACGAAAATCAAAAAGAAAATTACTTATGTGATTTTGTATATGGTTGCGTTTAATGTGATATAGCTCCAACATACGAAAATCAAAAAGAAAATTACCGGAAAAAGCATTGCTACAATTTTTAAAATAATAAAGGTATTTTGAACTTATAATATATTGCGTTTTTAATAAATGTTTGAACATCCTAATATATTTCAAAAAAATGCATTAAAAAACATGGATATTTCTATTCGATCAATTCTGACATCCATATTATTTTTTCGATATTAGCATCGATATTTTTCAATATCGCTCATGCCTACAACACATTGTTGCTGACAATTAGGAATGTGAGTGTGTGCGTGGCGCTGAATGATGAGTGAATACCACAGTAAAACAAATGGAACATTAAGATTGTTCAGTGACGAAAAAGTTAGAACAGATCAGGACAGAACAGAACAGATTCGTGAGAAACTTCAGAACAAGATAGAACAACTTAGAACAGTTAGTCATCTGACAAAGATTATACAAAAAATATTGTTGTTTACCTACAATTCAAGTTCGTTTATTTTTGCAGAAACATTTTTAAAAATTATCATGAAATTGAGATGATTCCGGCACGGAAAATGATTTATCAACTAAATCTGACACCGTAATGTTTTTTTAACAACAACAATTTTAACAACAAATATTGACAGTTCTCAGAAATCTGTTCTAACCTGTTCTACCTAAAAAGCAAGTGCAGAAAATCCTGTTCTAAAGTGTTCCAAACTGTTCCAAACAGACTCATTGAACACCAAACCAGAACAGTTTAGAACAGAAAATTTCTCATTGAACAGCAAAATCCTGTACTATTCTGTTCTAAAGTGTTCTAATCTGTTCCGAATAGCCTCATTGAACACACATATTATGATGAGGAAGCAGTAATGGACATCGTCGTCACTGCTTATCGCTATAAGCAAAAATAGTAACAGATTATTTTGCCTGAAATAGTACATATTGATGGTGATTTGAGCTAGCCACCAAGATGTCGTGAATGTGGGGCTATGCAAAAAAAATTGGTGCAAAATATTTAACAGTTCTCGTTTAGAGAATAAGCCCAACTCTAGTCCAAGCAGTCGTGTAGTTGCCAGCCCTTGTCGAACTTTGCCTTAATTTTGAACACACTAAGCACCTCTTCTAATTAAAGTAGATATTTAGGGTTAATCAAATTTATGTTGAACAAACCTTATTTTGACAGATAGAGTAATGAAACAGACCGAAAATTAAATATATAAGCACAAGAATACAAAAAATGTATTCATTAATTAATAAAAGCTCAGGTAATATTTTTAAATTTCAGAACAAGATTTTTATATATAATTCGCTTCAGATTAAGAAGTTCAACAAGAGGAATTGGCTGTATTACGTACATTTTTCAATTAAAGATTGAGCCGTTGTTTTTTTCAGATCGGTATTTTGAATAAAATTCAACTTGAGCTTCTTCGAACGGATTTGCTCGAACTTATATATTGTTAGCTTTCTAAAAAGCCAGAAAACATTTTTCTATCATTTTTTGTTATGAAATGTCAAACGACAACTGGAAAAAGTATAATTTAAGAAAGATAAAGAAGCGTTTTGCTCTGTTTAAAGTAAGACGACCTATTTAGCGTTGAAGTATACCTTTTGAAAAATTCCACCCTCATTTTAAAACTCAATTTTATGCTACGTTTTCACCTAAAGATAATCCGGTTTAAATTGAGAAGATTAAAAATTAATCTTCAAGTGTTTTCACCAGTGATAAAAAGATTAGTTTGACGTTTACACTATGAATTGTCATTCAAAAGTCAATACAACAAGACAAAAACAAAATAATTGGGAAGAAGAATAATAATTTCAGTGCAGTGAACAAATTTAATTTCAATAAATAAAAATGAGTAATAACTTTAAAATATTGTTATCCCAACATCTTGCAGCAAATTTACATAAATATATAGTTATATATACATAAATAGATATATTTACATAAATACTGTAATCGCCTTTGCGCGGTTTTCGTTTTTATACGAGTATATTTGGGAAAGAACAACTTCAAAGTATTACTGTAGGATAGCTAAAACATTTTCCATTACAAATTCGAGGCACCGACCGCTTTGGTCTTTGTAGCTTTATTGCATTTTTTATTTTTATACTTATTTACAAACAAAAACAGAATTTGAAGGCAACGACAAATTATACCCGACAAAAAACAAATTAAATAATGTTGGACAGTTTTTTTTTTTTTTGCTGAATGTCAATGGAGAAAATATGATATTAGAATAGGTCCGTTCTATGAAATAAGGTTTGTTTATTTTGCGAATCTTCTACTTCGAAGAAGATTTCAATGAGATTAATTTCTAATCTTCATTTAAGGAGATTAAAATTTGTATGGGAAATCTTCAAGATTTAGAAGATTTCAAAGAGGATTTATGGTTAATCTACTTAAATCTGGATTAAGTGGTAGGTGAAAACGTAGTATTAGAGTGGACTCCCATTTCAAATTTCGTTTAGAGTAGGGTTTAAATGTTTAAAATTTTGAGCTGTATTTAATCCAAAAAAAAAAAAATACTGACCATTATAAAAAAGAACATTCATCAAAAAGTGTCGAAAAATCATTGAAACTTTTTAATTTTAATAGTGCTCACATCTATTACACTAAGGCCCGTTTGCTGATACACAAATTAAGTATTTAAGTTCTACTTAAGAACTTATGTAACAGTTTACGCAGAGGAAAAGCGTTTTAAGTTGAACATAAATATTTATGATTCGTATAAGCAAATGGGCCTAAGGGTGTGTTATGAAAGGTGTAAATTACTGGATAAGCTTATGCCACACAATTTATATTATTATTATTTATTTATTTATTTATTATTATTTATTTACACAAATTTCCCAAGGAATTTTCTGGGCACCCTGATTTGGTGATAGCGTCATTGCATTAATGTGACAGCTAATCAAACAGCATATATACACAGTTATCTAAATGGGCCTTCATCCAAACTTCATGACGACATGGCTTGAACGGGATGTTCAACTGATATTTTCAAACAATTGACATTATTATCAAATCTAAATAATCTTGGAAAGAAAATATAATATTAAAATAAATTGAAATTCAAATTTTTGGCCCAACCTGTATGAATAGATAAACAAACTTTTTTAACACACTATTTTAAATGTTAAGGACCTATTTTTTATATATACCCTAGCAACGCGATAATGTTTCAAAATGTTTCTTGGTTCATAATAAATTCTGCAAAATATTATCTAGAATTGAATAGAATATTAAAATTCAAGGCCTCGAACTATTTGCAACACTCGCATGCATATACGAGTATAAAAAAAATAACAAAACAAATAAAACTCGTTCAAACAAACCACACCGCATTCTTTTTATGCTGTTTTTATGATGAAAAAAAAAACTAAAAATGATTAATGGTTCCAAAATGAACATCTTCATTACAAATCATAAAAAAGCAAATTTTCCAAACTCACAAGCAATTAATCGCCAAAGAAGACATGAGAGTTACCAAAACAAAGAAAAAAACACCTACACATCTTAATTTGGACTTACCTATTGGAAATGTTTAAGAGTATATGAAAAAGATAGCTATTTTATAGATGTATAAATTTCATATTGACGTGGTGTTGTTAAGAACCTTAATCATATAATTTATCAAAAAATATATATTTTACTTATTTCCATTAAATGGCTGAATAATATCATATAATAAATCTTTAAGCTACGTTTAAATCCGGGCTTAACAACATAAGTTTATCTGCTTGAATTTGTTTATTTGATAAATATTTTAATGTGCGTAGCGTCGTCGTGTCAGGTGGAATGGAATTTTAATTTTAGCAAATTTGTGTATTGATAGTTGGATGCTTAAATAGATACTTATCAATTGTGTTATTGATGCTGTGAAGTGTTAAAATAATCAATCAAATTTATTGATCATAATTTTTATTAATGGCGAATCGAACATTAAAGGTAGATCTAAGATCTTTACGGAGAATCACAGTAACTCTTTTATGAGTTTAATAAAAAGAATTATCGGAATCCGAAGAATATTTTGTATGTGATTTAGAAAGATTTAACTTCCTGTTTATGAGCTTTTGTTTTATGTTATTTGGTGAAATTATTGACTATTTCATTATTGACTCTGATCCATTATCTTACTTTTAGAGGATATCATTGGCGCAAGATATTAATCATTTCAAACCAACAACGTGCGCATGTCGTCAAAATTCGGTTGTCATAATTCAAAATTTCGGTTGTCATATTTGACAGAATGTCTCTGAGATTCGACAAATGTACTCTGATTTTTGGCAGTTCCACATACGAATAGGGATGGGTCGATATTTCAGTAAGAGTTATTTAGTAACAGCTGGTATTGAAATAAGATTTAAAATTTCTAAATTCTAATTTTTATTTTTATTTTGATAATTTTTTCACATTAACTCAAAAGTTATTTAAAATCGCCTAAGCATGCAGAACGCATTTATGCCAAATCATTAGCATTTTACACCCATATTAAAAAATACGATTTAATGACGGTTTATCTTTACCGCGTAGACTAAGTGCAAACTGTCATTCATAAAACAGAATTTCTGCTATTAGACATTTACAAACTTATTCCTTTGCTAACTCATCGAAGACGGTGGTTTATTGAAGGAATAAGAACAAAATTTACAGAGACATAGAATAAAATCAGATATAGTTGATACTTTTTGTAGTAGATTTTCGTTTTTTTATGAATTGAAAATTTTATTCCACGGATTTACTTTCATTCTTTGGTTTAGTGAAGTCATGGAATAGTGGTGGAAGAAGCAATTTTTATTAATAAGGCTATATGGCTTTAAGCTTTTTAAAAGTAAAAACTAATATGAAAACTGAGAAAAAAATCTGATGGAATAAAGCAATTACGTCAATCAACAATTTTGATCAAACCGCGAATAGCGGAAGTATAGCCAGTGATGAATAATTAATTTTAAAATTGTAGTGGAAAATAGTTAATAAAAATTGTTATTTTATTGTCAATTATTGATCCATAAATGTTTATTTCAGTAACAGGTTTTTATAACTGTTATTTAAAAGTAACAATGACAGATATTGCAACTAGCAGTTTGGTCCATGCCCATGTCAAATGTGACACGAGTGTCTCTCAGTTTTGACACATGCGCGAACTTGAACGGAACATGAAAACCGGAATATATTACCTTTAATTATGTGTACTGCGCTCTAAATCACTTTTAAAACAGGAGACACTCTGAAAACTCTTTCTAAAACGGAAGTCGACATCTTGCAATTTTAAACAAACGCTAAAGCACTCGCCTAACTTTAAAAACAACTATGCTCTTCTTTATATATTAAAAGTATACTTTATCCAAATCACAATTAGCCACTTCACAATGAAAAAAAAATAACCAACTTGTTTTCCGAAATTTGTTTTAATATTTTGAGCTTTGTGAAAATGCAGCATGTCATAAAAGGTCTTGTGTAGAACTTAAATGAACAAGTCCTGTATGGGCAAAGGGGTGAGCACAGCTCAAAGGCTGTTGCATACACGGGAGCTTATGGGTATATTGCGATCCCCTTGCATGCAGGAATGTCCCAAAATTAAGGTGTAATGAAGACTGCTTCATTGACAAACTAGTCCATACTCTATATTTTTTCATATTTACCATTGGCCCCTGGTTCTAGTTCGTCCAGTTCATTAATATACCTTTGTCGAAAGCTATTTGTTTGTAGATTTGAACAGTGACAATGCAGACAATGGTTCCTATATTGTCAACATCTTGACAGATCTTGCAGAAATCGGGTACCAATACACCCAATCTAGTGGCCATTGTACCTATGGCACAGCTAAATGGTTATCCATTTTGTGGTTTCAAAAGTATAGCGCTGGAATTCGACATCTGTCAAACTAAGTTATTAAACCAATTTTTTTTCAGTTTAAAGTCTGACATTTACGAAAATGGATTAACTATCGCACTAACACATAAAAATTGTTACAACCTACTACAAAAATGATGATTCTGCCACAGCCACATATCGTGCTTTAAGAGAAGATTATGGTTTACATAATCGTCTATCTACGCAAGCAATTGGCAAAATTGTGAAGAAATTTGAAGAGACTGGATTTGTTACAGATATTGTAAGGCCTGCGCATCATCGTTTGGGCATCTGAGAATCCTCAAGTAATTGAAGAGAGGCTATTACATCCACAAAAAGTCACTGTTTGGGGCGCTCTTTGGTCCGGAGGTGTGATTGGACCTTACTTCTTCGAAAACGACGCCGACGATGGAACGACTGTCACCCTCAATTCGGAGCGTTATGGTCATATGATAACCGACTTTTTTGACTGCTATTGAAGAATACGACTTGGAGAATATGTGGTTTCAACAAGACGGTGCCACTTGCCACACAACTCGAGCGAATATGGCTTTATTGCAAGAGACATTTCCTGGCCGCGTAATTTCTCGTCGCGGCGATATCAACTGGCCACCAAGATCATGCAATTTGACACCGCTGGAGTATTTTTGAGGGGCTACGAGAAAGACCGTGCTTATGCAGATAAACCTTTAACTCTTGATCATTTGAAAACCAACATTCGTCAAGTTATGGCTGAGATACCGCCCAATATGTGTCAAAAAGTGGTCGAAAATTACCTCAAAAGAATCGATGCTTGCAACAATTAGCGTGGTGGTCATTTAAATGGATGTAGTGTTTCACTCATAATGTCAACGTTCAAACTTTACAATAACAAAGAAATATCACACAAAATGGATAACCTATTATAATAAGGTTCTGATGTTCTTTTTACTCAGCTGCTATCCATTTTTGATACGAAATCCTTCCTTGCCATTTCATCTGCTATATCATTCCCCTTTATGTTGCTCTGACAATTATCCGCCAGAGTTTGACTTGACCTGCTTTGATAGCTGCTTGGCTATCAGCACGAAAAATGTGATCTTTGACGAGATCATTTCGTCTGCTTTTTAGCCTGAAAGACGCCACACTCATCTAGGAGTTTATTTGATTTCCTAATATTAAAAGGTTCACAAAACACCCCGATTCCTGTGAATTTGTCTAGTTTTGACCCATCAGTGTAGATGGCAATACTCTGTTCGCTTATTAGTGATTTGGGTTTCCAATTTCCCATCCATGTGTTTCGGGTATTAAATAGTAAGTACTGGTCACATTAAGTTTGGCAGTTGTGTCGTACTTTTGCCAGATAGATCCATGACCTTTGTTACTGTGATTCGAAGAGTCCATTTCTCCAAGTCGAAGTGCACTCTGCTGTGCACTTTATGGAAGATTTAGAATAATTTCCAGCCCTGCTTGTGGCTTAGACCACCATGTCCATGGTTTTTATATATCTTATCTATTTCTACCGCCTTCCACCACATGATCGACCCGTAGGTAAGTATGGGATGAACGATTGCTGTGTATATACAATCCAATGGATGACTTGCGGTTGCATGCTCCACTGTCCACCGAAGGTATGCTTATATTTGTAGAAGGCACAAAGTGCTTTTGCTATTCGTTCATCTGTGTTTCGTTTCCATGTCAGCTTAGAGTCTAGAAGTACATCCAGATATTTGGATTCTTTGGAAAGATTCAGAGGAATTTCATTGAGCTTGGGAGAGGAGTAAAATCCTCCAATTTCCTTTTTTTGTTAAACAGACCGGATTTAGCGGGGTTGACCGCGATGATGTTTCGTTCTGCCCACGATCATTATATTGTATCCTTAATGGTGTTAAGATACTAACCTGATATCAAAATTAAACTGACATCTGAATAGGCCACATTTTTAATTCCTTTGTTCTTAAATCTTATAAGAATGTTGTTTACAATAAGGACCCATCGGAGAAATGAGATTACTTCTCTGTATGGTGTGGCTCTTATAAGTGTTTTTTAGACTATAATGTTCCCAATTTGTGAGCTTATGATCCTATCATAGAGCATGACATATATCCAGTCTACAATGGCTGATTAAACTCCACCTTTCTCCATACCAGATTTAATGAACTCCGTTTTTACATTGTTAAACGCTCCTTCGATGTCCAAAAATACTGCCATATGGTGTATTCTTTGTGCTCCAGACATTTCCCTATTTTTGAAACGACTTCGGACAACGCAGTCTCCACTAATTTACCACTAATTTAGCACCGAGACTGTCTGTAACATGTAGATTAAGGATTCCCTCCAGTGTCTTGAGAAGAAATGAGGAGTGAATTATTGGCCTGTAATCTTTTACAGTCGAGTCTGTCCACTTTCAAACCTTAAAAAAAAACACTTAATTTTTTCAAGCTGATATCGATTTATCTATAACTGATGAGGTTAATTTTTTTTTACTTTCCAGCGAGAATTTAAAGAAATTCACAGAAAAACTAAAAAAATCGTTATAAGGGAATGATGCATAATATTTAGAATTTATGCAATAAAGGCTACACTGAAGAGGTCTGGAATTTTTGGAATAAGGCTACATACGAGTATGTAACTATTAAAGTAAGCTGAACAAAACAGAACCAAACACCTTCACGACTGCATTGCGTCTGCACCTGTATGTTCTCAAGAATAATTAAATAACAATAGCTATTAATTTTATTCCAACACTTAGTGTATTAATTAATTTTGTTTACGCCCCTTAAAACTGCCTACGTAAATGCAGTAAATAATATGGTAAGCTGAATAAAACATCATAAAACTGTTTTTCAAATTTACGACATTTATGTCAGAAATTCATCTCGAACAATTCAAGATTTGCATTAAAAGTTTTCATATACAAACTTCAACAGTTCGTTTATGACGATCATTTCGACAGTTTTACCGCATTATATGTAAATACCCTTACGAATATTATATTTACTCTAAATTACTCACCTAAGCATGTTGATAAGTCCATTGCCCCCGAATACAAACATCCATTTTTCCGCTTAATTACATTTGTCAATTTATCAACACAAAAGCATTCATTTGAATATTCTGGACCAATGTCATTTAGAAAATTGTCTCCAATTGAATAACGAAATCCTGGAATACCCTTGTAGACGACATCGTTTTGATAGAACAGTTCCACCGACCTGCAAATATCAGCACTAAATATAAACATGGAATCCCCATGTTTCCTGAATGGTGGATATGCGGAAGCATCAGTGCCATTAATTAAATTGCAAATTGATGTTTCACTGTCGCTGCTATTTAACCAGACTTGCAGGGTGCTGACCTCGTCAAGCTTTTGTATTTCCATCAATTTCATTGCATCACCTCGACCCGTATGAACTTCGTATATATCCTCTCCGGTTCGATTTTTCTTTGTAAACAAAAAAAAAATAAACATCAACATATTTTATGATAGAACACACTCATTTGAATTTGAATAACATCACAATTTTCTTTGATAATAATCTGAGTAAGGAAAGCAACAAATTTTCAACGTACATGATAGAAAAATGAAAATGCCAAGCTTCCATCATCGAGAGATCGAATTGTCTTTGACCCTTGGTCTTTGATTTGTTTACATATCGCTCGAGCAAGTCCTTGAGGATGTATACAAAAGCGTACTCCATCGAACAGATACTGTTTTACTGTTGTGGTTAAGAACATTGACCTCGGGTCATTGAATATTTCTCGAAGATTTGCATTCAAGTGCATCAGCAACAATGATAAACCTGGGTCGTTTTCAGCTATCTGTAAGAGAGACTAATATCGAACGGGGTTACGGATTGTGAAAAAAAGATACAAAACAAAAAATAAATATTAGAAATTTAATAAATGTTTATTAGTAGTATTTTCTTTTTAAATTAAAGCTTTAGCAAGCATGAAACCAAAACCATGATTATTAAAAATGTTTAATAATTAATTTCTATTCACCAATTCTTTAAATTTATTGCCCTTCTACCAAAGATAAACTACGAGATGACTACGAGTATAACCAATTTGAGCATTTATTAAAAGGAAATTCGATACTAGCAAACTTGGAAAAATTCTAATTATGCATGCGAGAAACATTAAAACTTGAGGAATTTCTTAGCTTAGAACTTAGTTCCTTAAAAAAACAAAAATGTGATAAAAATTAAGGTTGACTTAATGGTTGCCTAAAAGTATTGCCATTCGCCGTTTTTAATCTAAGACGCAGGCTAGCTTAGTTTAGAATACGAACAAAAAATATAGCAAACTAAGAACACAAACAGCTTTATTCATAAGCTCATCTTAGAACAGCGTAAAGTCACAATATCTCCAAGAGCGAAATGTTATTCATAAATGATATAAAACGTTATACAGAGGTATTTAAAGCTTAACGCATTTGGAGGTTTAATCATTTGTGATATTTCATCAAAACTTTAATTAACACTGTTGTTTGTGTATCTACTTGTGTTTCTTGAAATTGATTTTTTTTTTAATTAATGTTGTTTTCAATTGGTTGTTGGGATCAACTTTTAATTTGCGATTATAGGTACTATAAGGCAAGTTATGGATTCGTGCACAAAAAAAATCTAACAATCAGACATGACATTACGATCATATAGAACAACAAAAAAGTGGGTCCCCCAATTCCATCTGTCTGTCTGTCTGTCCGCGAGTCTGCTGCCTAAACGGTTGGATGGATTTGCTTCAAACTTAGTATATGTTTGTTCGGTAATATGCCCACACATTTTTTTCATTTTTTTTAAGACGACAAATAACAGTAGCTCCCATAATTTTTTTCGGGCAAAAATAACAAACTTATTTTTCTCGAAAACGGCTCCAACGATTTTTATAAAAAAAATCAGTTCATTTATGAATCAAAAGGGAACATTTTAGTAATTTTTGTTTTGGAAAAAAATTGTTACTTTTGGTACCTCTAGTATTACCATTTTATTGGTTTTAGATTTTCTGGAAAACGGATAATTTGATTTTTTTGATATTTTTTGCGCAGAAGCTCATGAAAAGTTTAAACACTATTGTAAGCCACAATTTTTCAAAAATAAATTGTTTTGGAAATTAAAAAAAAAAACTTTTTTGTTGAAAACTCAAAATTTCGAAAACGACTTAATGGATTTTTGCGAAACTTCGTATTTGGTACTTTTTTGACATTATCTTAAACAGTTAAAAAAAACTATATTCCTAAGATGAAAAACAACGGTACCTCCGATACAAATGTTAAAAAATCGTTAAGAAAAAAATGTATTTCTCGAAAACGGCTCCAAGAATTTAATAAAAAATGTGTGTGTTCCTATACTTCCCATAGAACAACTTTCCATATTTTCGACTTTCTCAACATTGGATGGACCGATTAAAAAATATTTTTTAATACAAATGGAGCCTAAAATTGTTAATAAAACTGCATACGAAAATTTTCAAAAAAAAAAAGTTTTTCGATTTTTAAAAAAGAAATTAATTTTTTTTTTGAAAAATCGATTTTTCAAAAACCAGCCACAGAATTTTTTTGAAATTTTAATTTTGTATGTATATGATTAAAATCTTCAAAATGGCGTTTCAAGTTTTTTTTTTAAATGTTTTCAAAATTTTATACATAAAAAATAAATTTATTAGAAACCGCTCCAACGATTTTTGAAATTTTTTTTGATATATTCTTATTTATCCATGCATTCAACTGGCATCTTTTTCCTAAACTATAACGACTAAGCAATATAAAAACATTTAAGTATGTGTATTATCCATTTATTTCTACCTTATTATTATTCCCGTTTTACGAATTTTTGCCTACATCACTGATTACTAAATACAATGTAGGCCCTCATACATTTATATGTCTAAAAATCACATGAATCTTATGTATGTATAGTGCACCTAAATTATGGAGTTATATGCAAACGGCTGCCTTCCCACTTACATCCCTCATTTTCATTATTATGTGTACATGTTTACATACTTAGTTTCCATCTATATATGTATGTACATACATTTTACTCTTCTAACTTACATAGTTAAAATCCATAATTTAGATTTAAATATACATTTGTAGGTAGGTACCTATGTAACTATTCTTTGAATCATCCACAACAATTCATTAGACTAAGAATCAAGCTAATCTTACCTACATAGGCTTTACACCTGCATAGGATAACTACACCTAACTAACTAAACCTCAATGGTTAACCACATTAAAGTTGTTAGCTACAAGAGCAAGTTCGTACGATCCAGTCGTGCATTTTATTCCCACTTATGTTACTCCAGATAGCGTTACTCGAGGTGGTTATTCCGAGTAAGGTTTTCGGAGTATTTTCCTATTCTCGATTTCATAAGATAGTAAAAATAGAACACAAAAAGTTTTTTTCGGACTAGCTATTTGTCGAAAGTAAGTTCTTTCGTTGAACTTTAACCAGGGTCAAACCATGTTTTCTTGACAACCACAAGAGATGTAAAATAAACCAGATTTTTCAATTTTCAATAAACAACCGATTTCCATTAATGCTTACGTATGAAATTCTGTCATCTAATAATTAAAACTTAAATTATGTTTAAATTTAATTCCTTATTGCATTAGCTTCCAAAGTTTTTATTTCTGTGTATGAAAATAAATTTGAGTATTTTCTTAATTTCCATTTTGAATAAAAAAACAAAGTGCATACAAAACGCCCCCAACAAAATAAATGCTGCAGCTTCAGAAATTCGGTAAAAACATCGATGTCTTCGACTCGATAACAATCATTAATATTGATGTGAGTATTCGATGTTACATCGAGGTCCTTGCAATGTCGCTTATGCCTACTTTAGATCTCATGTGACTTTTATTCGTACACCTCAACCCCCCCCCCCCCAAAAAAAAAACCTAGATCTACTTCACAGCGAGTTCGGGGCGACCCACGGTCTCAAACACACAGAATTTCCGCACCAGGATGAGTTCAGACTTATCAAAGAGCGAGCCTAGGGTGATTTCAGGACTCAACGAAAAAAACCTAGTAATAAATAATTGCAGAAGCCATTTTTTTAGATGACGACTTAAATGTGTATGCCCTAATTTTTGAATAAGACATTTTCATATTCAATTGACATCAAAAAAGATTAGAGCACTCCGAAAACAACATAATAGAACTACTTTAACAGTTTTCATAAGTTTAATAAATACGTTTATGATGTCTCTCATTGAGATTCCAGAGATTGTAAAGAACCTTGGTAGATAGAAGAAAACGCCAATAATATCTATATATTATTTTTGTGTTTCGTTTAATGGACTGTGTGGACTTAAGTCAAATTGAAATATTTTATGAACTTTAGTCCAAAATGCTTTTCGCCCGGACACGATAGTTGGGCTCATCAGTTAGATGCTATCGCGTCTTAGAAGGACACGATAGCATCTAACTGATGAGCCCAACTATCGTGTCCGGGCGAAACGCATTTTGAACCTTGGTAGATTTACAACTCTCAATGATTCTCTTCCTGTCAGTCAAGTCCGAACAGCTAAGTGATGAGGTACTTTGCATGATTTATTTATTTAATCTTTTAATTTACTAACATTAGAACTTATAACTATTTAATTACAATTTTAATACACTTATTATTACCTATAATATAAATACACAATATAATTACAATGATGTATTGAAAAAGTTTACTTTAAATTGTTCGCTTTTAAAATTGTCGTTTATAGAAGTAATTAAATAATAATACTTATTGAAGACTGATATCAATTGGTTTAAAGGACTATTTATGCTATAATTTGTTCTGCTGAATATCGGACATAAGGGCAACTGTCTTCTAATGCTAGTTAGCCTGTAGCTAAAATTCAATTGACACAAAGCTAATGGAGAATTTATTGATCCATTGATTAACTTAATAATGAAACAAAGCTGGAGATACTGTCTATATTTCAACAGTGAGGGAAGCTTTATTAGCATGAGTCTATGATTATAACGGTTAAGTACCGATCTTTGTGACCACGGAAGAAGAGGAAGGCAAAAACGCATGAACCTTCTCTGGATACCTTTAAGTGGGTTTATATGAAATGTATAGTATGGGGCCCATACTACGCAGCCGTGTTTAAGTACTGGCCTTACAAAAGATATGTAAAGAAGATTGAGGACATATGGATCACGGAAATCACGAGAAAATCTTTTTATGTAACCTAGAATTTTATTAGCTTTTTTAATTATATAGTTATAGTGACCTGTAAAAGATAATTTAGTGTCAAGTTTCCCAGATCGGAAAAAATGGAAAGTTTGCATAGGTGAGAAGAATCTAATAAATAATTATAAATTATAATTTTTTGTTTGCGTGTAAAGCACATGGTTTTGCATTTGTCAATATTTAATAAAAATCGGTTCTTATTGCACCATCCCTAAACCTATATAGGTTTTCTTAAAGAAGTAAGCAGTCGTTTATTGAACTTATATTTTTGAAAATTTTAATATCATCGGCATAAATTAAAACCAAGGAGGATTTTATGATCGAGGTTAAGTCATTTACATATAAAATAAACAATAAGGGACCTAAATGGCTTCCTTGCGGGGCAGCAGATTTGACGCAAATTTGAGCAGAATGCTCATTTCTAAATGTTACACAATTGCTTCTATTGTTTAAATAAGATGAAATCCACATTAAAACTTTCATTAAATCCTAAGGCCTTAAATTTATGGGTTAAAGTCTTGTGACATAATTTATCGAAGGCCTTACTAAAATCCGTAAACAGTCTACTTGTTTCCTATCTTCAAAGGCTTTAAGATAAAAGGAAGTGAAATGTAAAAGGTTTGTAACAGTTGACTAAGCCATGCTGGCTGTCGCAAATAATTGATTTACAATTTAAAGATAAGACATTACAGATAATGGACTCAAACAATTTAGGAATAACAGAAAGTTTGGCGATAGGTCGGTAATTCACGATGTCGTTTTTGCATCCTTTTTAATGACCATGTTTTTTTTTTTTATAATCTACACGCGCTCAAGGGATTATGAATACCCTTTAAATGTTTCCACACAGCGCGGGCGTGAGGGTGAGGTTAAGAAAGAGAAAGAATGATAGGAAAGATGTGTGGCGCGATATTCGGAGACTGTAGGTGGTTGTTGTCTCAGATTTTATCTCCAGAGATGGCGGCTGAACTAATGCGGAGAAATTTCCATGTCTTATTTATCGATGTCTCTTTTAATTCGCATTAATTTTTTTATTCTTTGTCATATTTTATCGGTATACTAGTTTTACTCAATCACATGTTGCTAGTTCTATGCCTAAACAGCATATAATGAGTAAGCCAGCAACTCATTGTATGACATTTATTTTTAGAATTGGTTTTTAATGGAAAAATAAGAAGACATAAACTACGGCAGGGATCGAACCTGTGACCATGAGGTTGACAGGCGAAACACACAACTATCGCGCCACGGCCATCCCATGGGTGTTATAGAAGAGCTTTTCCACAATTTTGGAAAACGTGAGCACCTAAGAGATTCATTGAATAGAACATAAAGAGGATAAGATAGTTTTTTAATACATAAGATGGTACACTATCAGGACCGGGGCTAAACAATCGACAAGTTTTGAAACGCTGTGAACAATTGAATCTTCACTAATGGTAAGATTAAGTGTGTTAAGGTGAGAAAAATTTTGAGACGGAAAGAATGAATCGGAAGTTTGAGAAGAATTAGGGACTTCAAAAGTGTCTTTGAAGAAATTTGCGAACATGTTTGAAATTTCCTCGGAGTCTTGACTGGTTCTGTTGTTATAGGACATGGAGTTAGGGTAGCCATCAACAATTCTCTTACTATTTACAAAGTTCCAAAAGTTTTTTGGAGTCTGTTTTAACTCATCTTCTAAATTGATAATATAATCAGTATAAAGATTGTTGTAATAGTCTGTAAACATAAGTTTCAGTTTGGAATATATCGTAGAATCTCCATCAGCTTTTGTTTTACTATATTTAAGCCACGCCTTATTTATTTATTTATTTGTGATAAAAGTTACTTTTGAAGGATAAAATTATCTTATAAAAAAGTTTTTTTTTTAAGAGATATGCCTGAGATTCAACTACTAAAAATGATCCTCGATTCTTTTTTCTTCAAATTCGAACTTAAATTGCTATACGCAAACATTTCTTGAGCAAGCTACATATATATTCGTAAGAGTTTTTTTTATTATCTATTCATTATTTTCACAACATCGCCGGTTTGAAAGTTTTCATTAAAACTTCTGGGATGTGTTTTGCATAAATTAAATCCTCTTTTATAACCTTGAAATTAATCAAATGACTTTTTCTATTTGAAAAAACAAAAAAGAAAACAATATAAAATGATATGAATAAAATTGATTCTTAAATACTCCAGATTTTGTTTATAAATTTCCTTTAAAATATTCGACTTTCGAATCTAATGTTTATTCAATTTAAAAGGTGAATAGAATTGGATTACGTTAACACGTAGTTTCTGTAGCTCTTATAAATTAAGGACAAAGGGGTCTAGTGTGAAGGATGAAGATAGTATTAAATTTTTAATTTTTTTTTGTATAAAACTGATCCACCTGAACACGCCTAAAACAGTTGGCATAAAATGCTTAGTTAATTTCTTTTTTGATAATTATGATTCAAAATAGCTTTTAGCAGTCTTTTTTTTTGATATTTATGTTTGAACAATACACCGCTTAAAAGAGTCTTCGCAGCCATCAGATCTTAAATGTAGACATTTTACTCAGGAATATCGATATAAACTTTGATTATGTATGGTTATTATTTATTGGTATATAATTCAATTCCACTTTATTAAATATTTATTTTAAATAGATGTTTTAAATATTCAAACTTGGGCTTTTAGTCATGTCTTAAATGTATATAAGAATTTTATGTAAACTAAGAATTGAAAAATAAACAAATTATCTATGTTAATGTGAATCTAGATATTCCGGGGAAATACACAGTAGTATGGGACTTACAAAGAAACAGTCGCCTTAAAGTCTGACTAGAATATTTCGAGTGAATTATAAATGGTGTTTTTGAAAGCTAGCATTAACTCTAACTTTACATGAATATTTATTTACGATGATTAAAAAGAATACATTCTTATATTTTTATTTAAATGGGAGTTAATCTTAAGACGTGCCAATTTATAAGTGTTCTGCTTATGCAAGTACCGTTTATGTGGCTCCAAAGGACAGAAGATAATGTATGTAGGTAATATAGGGAAAGTTTTGTATTTGAAAATAAAATCGATGATTTCGAATACCCAAAAAGTGGGTCCCGCAATATCGTCTATCTGTCTGTACAACCATCTACATACTATAAGCGGCTGAAGAGATTTTATTCAAACTTTGTATTTAAGCGTTTAGAACTGACTCGATTCTTTTTTAAACCTTTTTTCTTAGATCCAAAAATAATGGTTACTGCCAAACATTTTCTTGCAGCAAAAATAGTAAATATATCAATTATCTCTAAAACGGCTCCAACGATTTTGATAAAAAAATTCTGTGCACCCCAATTGCGATTGTTAATTGCAAATTGATAGTTGATAAATACTGAAATTTAATATTAGTCCATTTAATTAATAAGATATTAAGATAATAAGTTTTGGTCATTGATAATGATGCAGACTTTTGAGACCTAAAAGAAAATCGAGAATAAACAATGAAATTCTATTATTTTTAGTTGTGCAGTTTGTTAATAAATTAAGGTTTTAAAACCAAATTTCAGTATTTATCAATGATCAAATTGATAATTGACAATCGAAATAGGGCTCAAAGTCTACATTTTGGTCAATCTTCAGTCAATCAATTTTTATTTGAAATGTTATTAACGGTAGGTACCTGCCATATAACCTTTCTTTCGATTTTGGACTAAGTATTTCGTGAATGGCGCAACGAATTTCGATCAAATTTTTTTGAAAAATATTGTTTGGGATTTAAAAAAAAAAATATTTTTTTTTGAAAATTCAATATTTCTAAAACGGATGGAAGATTTTTTTTTTAATTTGTTTTTAAGTTTGTATTATTTAATACTTAAAATTGCCATACCATTTTTTTAAAGAAATAAAAAATTAATTAAAGAAAGACTTTAAAAATATATTTATCCGTTTTTACTATAGGTTAGGTTAGGTAATTGCGCTGACAATTGATGACGTTATCGTCACACTTAGATCAGTGGAGATCCATTCTGTTACCCGGAGTGTAGTCACTCTTTTCTGATATAAAGCAATAAGAATTGATCGACTTTACTATAAGTAGATATTTATTCAAAACAAATCTTTTGTTAATTTTAAATAACTTTGCTGGTGGTAATGTTTAAAATGTATTTTATAATTTTTGTTTATATTTATACATATATTATATCAAGTAATCACTAAAGTACTTATTGTAACTTTGTTCGAAGAATAAATTAAACTAAACTCAACATAAACATGTGTCCTCTGAATCAGTCAAGCCATTTGGAGGCATTGACGAAATTCGATATGTTAATTTCTGAAATATTAGAGAGCTCTTCCAAATTATTGAAGAAGTAGCTGCCTTTTCTTTCTTCTTACTCTGACGTCAAGCGCTCATCCCTGTCTTGCCAACTCATCGGCATTTTCATTACCCGATATACCGCTTTGTCCCGGGACCCAGCAGAGTCTAACATTGTGTTGCATGCCAAGAACCTTTAGCTCTTCATGGCAACAAGAAACAAGTTTCGATTTTATCACAGTGGCCGAAATCGCTTTTATTGCCGCTTGGCTACCTATATAAAAGTTGATATCAGCCCGTGGTAGCGCCATCACCTTTACCTGTCTAGCAGTTGTTTTCACTGCCAGGACCTCCGCTTGGAAGACACTACTATAATATAGAAGCCTAATTGAGTTATTTAACTCAAGGGATGCCGAGAAAAAGCCAGTGTCCATTTTGGAGCCATCAGTATAGATCGCTGATTCACTGGTGTAGGGTTGGTTGTTCGTCCATTCTTCTCTGTTTGGTATGGCAGTTTGGAATGGTTTGTGAAAGTCCAGTTCGGGTGTTTTATAGTCTGTAAAATAATACTATTACCCAGATGTTTCTGAAGAATCCGTAAGCGACCTATTGTGCCGTTTTTCCAGGTAGTAGTCTGGCTTAGCCTTAAGGCGCCATATGCTTTCGTACAAGAAAAGATCTAGGGTTTTCAGGTTGAATATTGCCTCAAGCCCTGCGGTTGGCATGAATCTCATGACTCCGTAATTCCAATACACCCAAGTCTATGTACTTTTGTCGAGTTTTAAGATTTGTTCTTTTTTCAATTGCATTCAACCAGACCAAATTACCATATGTTAATATTGGTCTGATTATTGCCAAGCACATCCACGGACTCGGGCCCCAAGATACCCCAAAAATTCTATTACAGGAATAGAATGCAGCTCTTTCCCGAGTGTTCTAATTCCATTTTAATTTTCTATCTAGAATCACACCAAGATACTTGGCCTGATCTAAAATTGTCAACGGGGTACCCTCAATTGAAGGCATTCTGAAACTTGGTATTTTTCTTTTGTTTGTAAAAAGGACCAATTTTGACTTGTTAACCATCAGACCACACTTTCTAGTCCATCTAATAACTTTAGAAAGAGCATATTCGATCTGTTCGCTGATAGTGGATAAGAATTTACCAATCGTTAATAACGGAAGGTCGTCAGCATAAGCTACTACCTTTACTCCACAGTGTTTGAGAGTAAGGAGGGTTGTGTTCATAACCAGCACCCAGAGAAGTGGTGAGAGAACACCCCCCTGTGGGGTGCCCTGGATGTGGATACTCTCATCTGTACCCCCGCCAATTCGGAGTTAATCTGCCTGTTCTTCAACATGCACATAACCCAATCTGTTATTGAATTATCGACCTTATTGTCTACAAGAGTTGCTCTCACTGCTTCATTATTCACATTATTGAAAGCTAATTCAATATCAAGAAACGCAGCAAGGGTATATTATTTGTCACTCAGTCTTCTCAATCGTGCTGATGATGCTGTGAAGTGCCGTTTCTACATTCTTTCCCTCTATATAGGCATGCTGAGCTGGAGATAGATCAGCCAGTTTCATTTTGCCGCGGCGTGTCTATCAGTCTTTCGAACGTTTTAAGAACAAACGATGTCAAACTGATAGGCCTGAAATATTTTGCTTCTGTATGGCTGGGTCTGCCAGCTTTTGGAATGAAAACCACTTTGAATGCGCGCCATGTTAAAGGAACAGATCCCCATTTAAAAGTTCTTAGAAATATGTTTTTCAGGAGCGGTATTATTTGGATTTCGCTCTTCTGTAGCATCATTGAGAAGATCCCCGTCTAGGACAGGGGATTTATAGGGAGAAAAGGAATGGATTGCCCATCTGATCTTTTCATTCGTTATAATATCCGATGGTATAGTGTCTTCCGCGCAGGACTCCGTTTCCGGGTTGCTGTCATATGACCCGCATCCCGGGAAGTGAGAATTTATCAGGTGCTCAAGAGTCTCATTGCAGGATTCGGTCCATCACCGAGTGGATGTTTTAAGAGATCCCAGAGGAATTGAATCCTTGGAAAGAATTTTTCTTAGCCTGGCCGATTCGTTTGTACCTTCGATTTCACTGCAAAAAGTTCTCCATGAGCTTCATAAAATTTTCGTTGACTAGTTTTATATACCTCCCCAGTCATTATCGTTTCTAGTGCTTTTGGCACGTTTCTTTTCTCAAGTTATCGAGTTCTACAGTCCACCAGGGTGGTTTCTTTTTACCCTTCCTTATATGTTTCAGCGGATAACCTTTCTCAAAGGCTTTATTTAGAATCACCCTGAGTTCTTCGGATGCCTGATCAACATGTTTGGGTTCTTGAATCACGGTGTTATTGAGATTTTTCATTCTTTTCTCTAATTCCCTATTATACAGATCCCAATTAGTATACGTTTTTACTATAAAAGAGTTTTTCTCTTTTATCTCCGAGCAGAGCATGATCAGAGCTATCCGATTAAATTTTGAAATAAACTTAAGCGCAGAACTGTCAAGTTATTATAATTTGTTGTTTTTTTTCTATTGACACTTATTTACCAGCAGTTCTAAGGCATTCGTTTTCCGAATTCATTTTTGTTTTTAATTTGTTTTACTTTCGTGATTAATGTCAAAATTATGAGTGAAGCTAACCGCGTTCAGCTTTTTGCTCCTTTTGATCAGTCATTTTATTCTAAGCTAATGGAGCATTATCCGATTAAGATCTGATTGAAAAAAGAAACACAAGTTGAGCGATTTGATGTGTCAGGGCTGTAAAAGAAACCACTGCCCAATTTGTTACTTGGAGCTAAAAAATAAAAAAAAACTATTTGTTTCGAAGATAACAGCAAGCAACAGTGTGATTCAGTCGAGCAGTTTAGTTTTATGTAGAAATAATCTCCAATAATTCTTAATTGAGCTGAAACTTGTAAGCTTTTTAAAGTAAGATCTTTTCATATTTTGAATTAATCGATAAATGTGGAATTTCTGAACAGTTGCAGAGCACGTAATATTCTTACGCACCTCAATTCAACTATATGATCATAAGAACAATGCACAATGTAAACTATTAACAGTGCAAAGAAAAAAAGCTACCCGGAAAGTCCATTAAATCGAGTTTGATTATCAGAATCAGCATTTGGTTGACTGCAATAACTAAGTAAAATTAGAACTGGCTCATTAAGTGGAACCAAACTGATTATCGTGACTACTTAAAAGTCAAGTATGCACTTCCGACCTATTGATATAGTTAATTTAGTTCGAAAAAAAAATAACTTTTTGCAAATGTGATATCTTGAAGTATGAATGCAGGAATTAATAATTTTGAATATTGGCCTTGGTGCTATAGTTGAATTATTTTCAGGAAAGTAAAATACTTAAAATATGTATATTTGTATAACATACTCGTATTTCACAGATTATTTAATTCTATTAAACAAAATTCAAATAGGAACCCATTTAGATATTTCCTTATCTCAAAATTATTATTTATCAATGAATATCTAACCTCTATGCATATTAAAATCTACAAAATATAGTTCTCAAATATTCTGAAAAAAAAACAAACTCAGACTATATAGAAAAGTATTTCTCAAATTAAAAAAAAAAAGCAAAACAAATATGTAGGAAAATCAAGTATTCATAAAACTAAACTATAAGCCATGCAAATAAAATCGAAAAAAAAATCTATCTAGCTAGTTTGAGTTAAGTTTTTTTTTTTGTTTAATATTAATTCGCTGAGAAATGAGAAACAAAAATTAGAATACAAAAATAACAAAAAAAAAAAAAATTGTTAACCCAATGGTATTAATCATGCAAAATATCCAATTAAATTACCGTAGCAAAATTAATAACTTAATTATTGACGAATATTGTTATATGAATGTTTTGTTTGATTTTGATTTGTTGGCTAAGAAGAGGAAATTTAGTCACCAGCATTCTTAAATATTGCGTATGATAAAATTACTTTACGTTTCCCTCGAATTCGCTCCATCAGTCGTTTGAGTACTCGAACGCCGGGCGTTCGACTCAGGGTGCGATTAAATCTATTTGCAAAACCTTGCAAAATATCTGTTATTTCTCTTTCGAAAACTTGTAAAAATGCCTGAAATTCGATTTGTTTTTTTTTTATTTTTCAAATATAAAATGAATTTTAGAGTTTGAACAGAAAATAAAAAAAAAAAACAAATTAAAGCTAATAACATTCTTACTTACATTCATATGCATATTTAAAGCAACAACTGTATCCGACTGCGAAAGAGGAGCAGATGCATCCGCATCGAACTCAAATCGGAAGTCCTGAACATAGGATACCTTTGATCCGTCTCGAGAGAACTGCTTCACTCGCTTCTTTCTATATTGTCTGTTTTAATTAAAATTTATTTATTTTTTAAAAATAAAATCTAATTTAAAAAGGGAAAATTTTACTTGTAAACATATGGACCAACTTCTTCAACAATTGGTATGGCTCCCTGTTGAATCCTATTGACGTTTGTCACATTAAAAATGTACACTTTAAAGGAAATTGGCTGGGGAAGTTTTATAAACCGTTCGTACTGTTCTGTACCGTCTGCTATAACAACTCCCTGAAATAAAAAAAAATAAACAGATGAGTCACTTTTTATATAAATATTTATGCAATACGTAGATACTATTAACATTTCTTTCATAAATATTATTTACGTTCGATAACTGAACACCACTGTTGGATAACATTCAAAGGTAATTTATTTTCATATTAATTAACTAGTCACTTAGGAATAAATGAACAAAGATCAATTGCCACAACTCGTGCTGACGGAAAAATAGTAATGACATGATTATTGCATTCTTTATTATTGTTTGGTTCAGGTTCAATCTTTTGATAATTTAGTGCTATTAAAATCATATACATACGATTACTTTTTTTTTTTTTATAAAAAAATCAAAAATTCATTGGGATTAACTCTCGTCATAATCCGTCGACATGAAATTATAAGATTCTTATCTTAGATATTCTGTCATTTAAAATGGTAAGCAAATAATTTTTAATTGAAGGAACAGGTGATGGTTATGAGCAACGTCACACAACCGGAATACGTTTATAAAGGCTAATCATTAACTGTTTTGAATCTAATTGAGTTGAAATTGTTTTTAAACAAAAAAAAAATCATTAGAGTAATTTCGTTAAAATAAAATAAATTTCTATTATTTTGTTTTTAAATTGAATCTTTTATTTACCTTTCACAAATTTTGCGGGATAATTTGGAACTAGTTAATTTAGCTCGTGCAAAATAATTCTATGAGCAATAAATCGTCTAATGCCTGCCATTGAATCTTGATGATAATTAAGGACTCAGTAATAGCTGTGTAGTTTTTCGGTACTTTATGCATACCAATTCACCAAAGACTTTCAAGTTTTAAGGAGCGGGAGTAAAAATCTTCCGGAGAGTGACAAACTTTCAGAAGTGTGCGGGAAACGCATTGAATACAAAAATTAACCATTTTCTTTAACGAAATAACTAAAGTCAATTTTTGCAAGTGATTACTATTGTGAAAATAGAATTTGATAGCGTTTGTTTTTTGTTCTTGAATTTGACACTTTGAAAGTCTTCATAATTGTGTACTAATAAAATTCGATGAGTGAGGAAATATTTTACTCTTCCCTGGTCACTCTGAAAAACTACGAAAGTTCCTTGTACAAGAATAGAATTTAACAGTTTTTCGTAGAAATTCAAAAATTTCGGGAACACACATTAGTGGTGTGTCAAGTTGCACACTGTCAGCGTCATTTTTACTTGCGGTACTGTTTGACAAGTTCTGGGCTCGTAAAAAAATAAATACTCGAGATTTTGATCAATCTTGACGTTACGATGATAGCAAATAAGACATTTTTTTAGCCAAAAACTTGAATTTTTTTTTCTCTGAAACGACTCCAAAGATTTAAAAAAAAATTGTATATGAAAAAGCTCCTAAAAAGTCTTAAATACATATTTTTTATAAAAAAAAATACATGAAATAACAATAAATAACACTTCACCTTTTTAATAATTAATATACAATCTAAAAGTTAACAAGCAAAATTGCATTTAATTTAAAAAAAAAACACTAATGTTCTGTTCCATTGGACAGTGAAAAGCATTCCGAAGCGTCCGGAAGCCTTCTAAAACCAATCCATTATCAAAAAAATGCTCTTCTGACGATTCTGAAAAGCGAAATTCTCTTCTGGATTTAAAATCAGAATCCACTCAAGAAGCAATAACACATTTATACTCATATGTCAAACATAAACGGCAACATCGAATTTATTCTATTTGATTCTTTGTCTCTTCGATGAAACATCAGAATTGAGTAAAAGCAATTAGCACTGTCATTGTATTTATATTTATAGAATATAAATACAATGGCAATGTTCCATTGGATTTCAGAATGAGTGAATACTTGAGTGAAACCAATGGAAAACTATATAAATAAACAACGACTAAGTCTAGCCGTTCTTGTTAAATTAGTATCAAATAATGACGGAATATAATATATAAATCGTTGAGTAGTTGGAATGGGTGAGTTGAAATTGCTGAATCACGTTGAACGACGCGACGCACGGTGGCGTTTATACAATTGGAAGATAGGGTCATTATGGTGGATGTAGTGGAAGTACGTTGCAAATTCATAAAATATCAACTTCCTTGTTCTTTGACTAATTTTCAAGAAATTGATATATGACGTAGTTGACATAGAATTATTAAAGAAAAAAATAGTTTGGAAACAGGGAAGATCAAAAAAATCAATTTTTTTCAAGAAAATAATGAAACGTGTTAAAAAGTTTAATTACGAGATTTTTTGATACATTTAGTCCAAATCAATGCCCAGGTAGTATAGTTGGGCTCATCAGTTAGATGCTGTAACACCTTTCTAAGACGCAATATATTAGTGGATGGTTACTGACACAAATAAAATTTACAACTTTCAAACACTGCGAATTATATACTTCTAGGAGAATTCAGTAGAATTCAGACACCTAGAAAATATTGTCCGTGGCTGGCTTGTTTAATTATAAGAAAAAATAACAATACCTATGTAAGTACATACGGTTGCATTGTTTTTGTTCTTCTTCTTATAAGCAAATTTTGTTAGAATTAGAAAAATCACTTAGAACACTTAATGTTAAGTTATTAACCAATTGGTGGAAATATTATAGGTGTTCGAGATTTAAATATATCTCTTTCGGCTGTTTTGGTCGTAATGTTTTTTTAATCATTAAAAAATGAAACAATTTCATTTCCTTTCCCGACGTTTCGACGGTGGTTGCCGTCTTCTTCAGGGTATCTTTTATTAACAAAAATAAAATGAACATATTATACACATAAGAACATTTAGTGAACAATTTTGGCAAACTTACATTTAGTAAGTATTACAGATAAACGTAAATAATACAATGAGAGACAAATATAAAGCAATGTTTAAAAAAAATTTATGATATAAAAAAACACTTCGATTGAAGCTTAGTCGGCTTTAAATTGTCACAGATTTTGCTTAGTCACCAAAGAGCAGTAAACCGATGAAATGTTCTGGCTGTCTTGTTTACGATTCATATTGTTTTTGTTGTTAATAATATGAAGCGTTTCTAGAGTACACCGCTTGGAGACATGTTTCTCCCTTTCCAGGATTTCCACTCTGTCACTTAATTTAAAACTCACAAATGCTTGAATCAATAAAACAAAGTAAATAGCGTTTTGTATATAACAGTTACAGAAATTTAAAAAGAAAATAATTCGAATTCTTGTAAGTGTTATAAGTGTAAGTGTTATATTTTACAAAACACTGCCATTTCAAGACTTTGGGGTGGCCGTGGCGCGATAGGTGTGTGCTCGCCTATCAACCTCGTGGTTGCAGGTTCGATTCCTGCCGTTGTCTATGTCTTCTTATATTTCATTAAAAACCAATTCTCAAAATTGTCATAAAATAAGTTGCTGCTTTGCTCATTACATGCTGTTTAGGCATAACACTAACAACATGTGATTGAGTAAACTAGCATACCCATAAAGTATGACAACGAAATAAATAAAATAATGCGAATTATAAGGGACATAAATAAATAAGACACGGTAATTCTCTCCGCATTAGTTCAGCCGCCATCCCTGGAGATAAATCTGAGACAACAACCAGCTCTAGTCTCAGAACATCGCGCCACACATCTTTCCTATCCTTCTTTCTCTTCTTCACCAGATGACGGCGCTGTGTTAAGAAAAACATATAAAGGGTATTCATAACCCCTTGAGTGCGTGCAAAGTTATATATATAAAAAAAAAAGAAATTCAAAACTACTTATTCTTGATTTGGATTATTAAAATTGTTCAAATTAATTGCTTTAAGTAGTAGAAACCGAAAAAATATAAAGAAATTTTACTTCTAGCGCCTGCACATAAGTACACATACTCAGCGAAAACTTGCGACCTTACGCATGAACGAAGAAAATAATCAAGAAGCGCCAAATCACAATATATCCTCCATAGCGCCATCCTGCTGGAACTAACATCTCTCTTTGTATATTGTGACGGAATCTGTGAATAACACAGTCATTAATCATAAATTTGTAGCGATATATGGATTGATGACTTAGCCCACACATCGCACGATTAATTATAATTTGAATTATAAATGATACATACAAAAAAAAATCGTTTTCCTTTTAAAAATTTAATATTTTGAAAATAAATATAGACGATTTTTATTTCGAAAATAATAAAGTTTACATTATTAAATACATAAAATTGCCATACCAAATTTTTGTTTAGGAGAATATTAAAGACATGTTGTACAATGTAAAAAATTTAGTAAAAAAACAACTTTAAACATTTATTTAATAATAATAGTTTCTATTTATTTATTTATTCATTTCAATATTGTATTTAATCCATATTTAACTCTGGCGAAAGTTGTATAAATGAATGCAGGATTACGTCTTAACCTCGCACGGAAATTTATGTTCATAATACTACAGCATGTTTTGTGAATAAATTGAACCCATTGAGCAAATTCATTCTACCTCGAATCTTGTGCATACGACGGAACGATTGAACATAAGAGCAAGTACGTACGATCCAGTCATACAATCTATTTTATCAAAATTCCTGGAGCCATTTTCGAAAAAATATTTTTCTTTGACTGCTTTTTACTATTTATATTAGGTACCGTTGTTTTTGTTTTAGAAAAATAGTTTTATTAAGTATTCAAGATGATGTCGAAAAACTACGATTAAATCGTTTTTGAATTATTTAGTTTTCAAAAAAAATTGTTATTTTTAATTGAAAAAAAAATGTTTGAAAAATGTTGGTTCTTAAATGTTCTGCCGGTTAATATTTGTCCTTCTTTTGTAAAAATAACATTCTTTTTCGGTATAAAAAGATGTTTTTTTTTTAATATTTATTGGTTTGTAAAAATTTGTTTAGAGAGCTAAGGCAAAGCAAAATCTGTCGGCTTTTGACAGAAAACGCGTCTCGGCTTGACTTGTCACTCTCACTGACACCTACATATCTATTTTTTTTTACCTCCAACGCCGCAAAAAAGTATATTCAATTTGTTGAACAGAAATAAATATTAGCTTTTGCGATTAGTTCAAATATAAAGTAGTAGTCACTTTCTAGGCATTAATTATATTATTATTGCTTTAATTAAATATTTACCTTCATTTAATTCTAAGCCAATATTATACAAGCTCATCAGAAGACGTACAAATAAAATAAAAAGCTAAATGTAATCTTTTAAGAACATTTAATATTTTAAAATTATCCTAATCTGTAGGTTCTACAGTTTACTCACGACTGGGAAAATGCTAATATTTCTGCCATTTTTTTCTATTAATAATTGTTATAAATTTCTATAATCCTATTATATGATAAAGAATGTACATAACCGCCATACAGCTTACAATCAATGGCAGCATTAATGGCATTGGCCTCATTCAGATGTCGGTACGATAGCCTATCTAAGATGGGTAAGTATCCACTGAAGTTCCTGAACAACCATCATCGGATAGGTTAAACTTGTATGGGTTTGTGCATATGGTTTTGACATATCTCATGGGATACAAAAGTATACCAAAGTTTTTCGGATAGCTTGGGATTTTTTTTGGCAGCAGCTGTATCTTCATCAGCTGTGTTCTTACATGGGAATACAACAACACCAACCTATCCGGATAGCTATAGTTCCGTTTCTGAATGAGGCCATTGAATGAGAGTGTAAATCTGTCACTTTTTATTGGTTTAATTTCGACCAGTCGGTAATTAATATTTCAAAAAAAAAAAAACATGTTTTTTTAAGATTCCAAAAATTAAACTTGGAAAGTATTCTACTAACAACCATCATTAGAATCGCATCGCTTACAACCTTGATTTCTTAATAAATTATAAAATTAGCATGCGACTAAACTATTAAGCTTTGGAATTTTTCCAATTTGACAATCGAAAGTGCTGCTTTAAACTATTTTAAAACTATATGACCTCCAGTCCTCATCGTGTGTGCATACAAGAAGCAAAGAAATACTAAATTCAATCAGAATATAAATTCTCCATTAAACTAATCGTACATAATAAAGCTAATCATCGGATAAATTAAACTTATCCAAGGTTAAAAGCGCACAAACTCTAAAAACAAAACAAAAAATGTTTGCACGCAACGACACTGGCCGACATTTTTGATATGGTCCCGCTCCCGCAAACAAACTGAACGATAATTGCGAAAGAAATATTAAGTATCTTTACTGCGAGCTATTCATAGTATCTATATCTACAGCAACAAATTTGACATTATAATATTTTCTATACTTCTTTTCATCGACAAACGACGTGATCAAAATGTTGTGGTGGCCGGTCTTTGGTAATATTGCATTTATAGTGGTTTTTACAACTACTTAGATATCTACGCATGGAAACACCCCACATTTTAACCGGCCGTGGCACTTGACCATCCGGCTTTTATGTCCGACAATCTCTGCTTGTGAGTTTGTTTTGCTTCCACTCAACTTCAACTTCTTTACTATTTCATTGGCATGATTTGTTGCGAAATAGTTTGTATTTTTCTGCAGCACTTAGTCTAACAATTTGTCCGATTTTGGAGCTCAAGTTCAAGTCATGTCATGCGGATTGCTATAGAAATGAAATGAGCTTTGAATTAAAAGTTTGTTTCCATCGTTCGGGGTCAGTGAAGATTAGTAAGATTGTTTAACGGTGGGAAAAGTTTAAATGTTTAAAAAAAAAAACTTGTAATCCCAAACAATACGCGCGCCATGGCAAATCATTAATATTTATGATTCATGCAATGACCATCAGGCGGCGCGGCGCGCGTCGCATTGGTATATCGTAAAAATACTATGCAGATTTCAGACGTGCGTAGGTTCTCGCTGTAAAAAGCTTGTTATGCAACAAATAAATATGTACAACCATCAGTCTTTTAAAATTATTCTGCTTTGGGGAATAATTTGTATTTGCTCGCGAACGAAAATTTACAAAAATAGCAACTATTTATTTGTAATTTTAACAACTTCACGTTCCAATTAGTACACTTAACACCCATGAAAGACCAGAAGAAACATGTATATGGAATTTAATGTTAAATCAACAAAATAACTAACAACTTTTTACTGTATTGGCATTATCATGCAGTCAAAGTTGTTTCATGAGAATATTTATCCGTCAGTCATTTTATATTTTATTTTGTACATCATAGACGGAGCATTGCATTGCAAAGTTGAGAAGGAAACAAACCTTTTGTTTTACTTTTGTATAGAAATTTAAATATACTCACCTACATATATGAAATGCTCTACGATAGAAAAAAATGTATGTTTTGGAATTTATGAATAAACAATTATTTGGCAACGATTGTCGACGCAACCAACCTATTTGAAAAATGTTTTAGGAGCCAATTGATTTTAGGTTAAAAACAAAAAATGTTTTACAAAAGTTTAAATCTTTCAAAGAAATTGTTTCAGATAACATATTAAATTAAAAATAAAAAGGATTTAATAATATTGCCTTGAATGCACCAAGTTTATCAGCATGATTTATAGATAGTTGTTTCACAAGTATCATGCTGATTTCAAACTACCTTATCATCTTATTCTGGATTGAATAAATTTGTTGTACATATACATTTAATCAGATGTAAGTACAGTCGACTTCCTCTGAATCGATTTTACACGGGATATCAAAGTTAGATGAAGATTTTGAAAAATTCTAGTTAGTGCGAATGATATTTTTTACTTGTGATATATACATATGTACATATGCAAGTTTTGCATTTGGACAAAAAAAATCGAACTCGAGATTTTGATTATTACGATAATAGGTACGACGAAAAAAGTGGGTGCCGCAATTCTGTCTGTCTGTCTATCTGTAGGTTGATCAAAAGTCTGAACGCTAGGTGCGGTTTTCTTCAAGACTTGGTACTTAAGTGTTTTAGGTGATTGGCTAGATTCTTTTTTTTTAATTTTTAATTGGTTTAAACTAACGGTCTATTATCAAAAAATTAATAATGGTAAATCTTAATTATCTCGAAAACGGCTATAACGATTTTGATAAAAAAATCAGTCCTTTATTATAGGTATACTCTATATTTTTGTTAATGTTTTTACAGGGCTTTCAATAGAACCGTTTTTTATTATTTTAAGTTTTTACCATTAACGGACCAATTTGTTTCCATGAACATTTGTATGCAGGAGGTCCTTCTCATTTTAAATAATACTGCATACCAAAATTGTCCTTCGAAGTTTTTGTTATTAATTTTACTTAATTTCGAGAACAGCTGGACGATTTTTTTGTAGTGATTTTGCTCAATTCATATTATTTAATAGTTAAAATTTACAAAAAAATTGTTTGTTTGCAAAAAATATATATATAAATCAAAATAATCTTCTTGTATAGAAATATTATTGCATATGGATACCATAATGGAGTCAAATTTATAGTAAATGATTTCTGTGTGAAACATTTCTGGTCCAAAGCTAAGAAAGTAATTCAAGAAATATTTAAGAGATGGCCCTGTGAAGTGGACAGAGCTCAGATAGTTACTTAATATAATGCACAACTGGATAGCTCGTAAGTGCTCTTATGTTCGATAACATCTTAATCACAAGATTCTTAGTAGAAAAGGCAGTAGTAGCACAGTAGTCTAGGTACTTATCATTATAAATTCATAAAATGATAACCTCTCGAAAACCAGATTACCTATATAATAAACTAGCGTTTTCAAATTCACCTCGTACTTTTGCTCTAATTTCACAGCGTGCTACATGCATAACAACCGAGCGAAAATTTTTTAGCTTATGGAACTCCCTCCCTTGTGGCATAAGAAGACTGTGCTTTAATAACGATAATTTGAATTTTTCTCTTTTCTCTTACTTGGCTGGCAACTATAAGTGTTAGGGTATTATATTTAACCGTACCGTACCGTTTTTAACATTTTATTTACAAATAAAAGTTAACCAAATTGTAGAGTGTAGCTATAATAGTGGACCGAATTTTTTAATCAAAATGGTTAGAGCAGTTTTCGAGATAATTAAGGTGTCCCATTTTTGGTACAAAAAATTGTATGGCAGGTAACGTTAGGTTTGAAACAAAAAAAGATTTAAAAAAGAATCAAATCTCAAACGTTTAAGTGCCAAGTTTGAAAAAAATCTCTTCAGCCATTTAAGTTTAAGATCAATTTACAGAGACAGATCGAGAGACGGAATTGTGGGACCCACTTTTTTGTGGTTTTTATTATCCTAATGTGAATTTTATTATCTATTAAGATCTCGATTTATTTCCAAATGCATAACTTACCCTATAGTCCCTATGTACATATGTATGTATTTCGCAAGTTAAAATTCGACTAAAGGGGAAAAATAGACCAAGAATAGAGGTAGTATTCGAGTTAGAGTTTATTTCGACGTAGTATGTGATTTCAACTAAGAGGGAATTGACTGTATATCGAAATTCTAAAATATCTTATTGATAGATTTTCTTTAATCTGGGTTCCTAGCATTTTTTTTATATTTTTCGACACACTTGTTTCCTTAATCAAAAACAATTACTCTTTAAAAGCTTGACATAGTTTAATTTTTTTTTCTGAAAATTGACGAGCATCAATCACGAACATAACAGTTAACTGATGTTTTCTGACATTTTATCACCTTAGCAAACATCATATAGATTGACGTATTAGAAACTCGATTTCCATTATTCATAATGTCTATCTTGTTCGATTAAATAGAATGTTTTAAATGTTCTATAAACGGATGTATCTTTAAGTAGAGACCGAACTAGACAATGAAGTGCGTTGTGCTTCCTTTCAATTAAGCATTTAATAAATTGAATCCAATAAATTTATGTATTATAATTATGAATGATAATTACGAGTGTTTACGATGATTAAGATGTCAAAAATGTAACTGCTCTGACTTTTTTAATACGATATGACTTTTTAATTGTTAATAATAAAATTGAAATTAATATAATCAAAGCCTCAGACTTGGCATTGGTGCACATGTCTACACGATAAAAAACACAATTTTTATATAAAACAATTTGTATGTGATAATGATTGCACAGTTAAAAGAATTATACGAATTTAATGATCTGATTAATAATAGATAGAAAAATGATTCAGAATAAATATTTAAGAAATTTTCAGCACAGGTGTGGCGAACCTCTAAAAGTGAGTTTTTTCTTCTACGGCGGATTTGCCCAAATAAATTAATACTCATAATAGTTTCAATGGATAATTCACAACCAAATTTAATTAAATGGAAGGAAAAAAGTCCTTTAAATACTATATACCATCTATAGGATGTAAAAATAAAAATAGCTACAAAAACACCCAGAAGCAAAAATAACAAAACTTCCTAATATTTGCCAAAATGGTGTAGTAAAACATCATGCACATATTTATACTTGTAATCGGAAAATTGTACAGTGTCATTGAACCCTATGTCAACTTAAACTTAATAAAGGGTCAATTGAATTTTTGCGTGAGTATAACGATGAACTCTGGAAAAACCACCCGCCACACGCGAATTTAAATACAGTCGACTCCGATTTACTGCACTCCGCTTAACTGAAAAAATCGGTTAACTGGAACAAGAAATTTATTACGGGTCTTTTTTCAACAGTTTCCATGCAAACTACTTCGAATAATTGAGCTTCGTTTAAGTGAAAACTCCTTTTAACTGAAACAAACAATCTTGACTCAAATGAATATTTTCACCTATTCAGCTCCGCATAACTGAAACTATCACTGAACTCTGCCACCAAATTTTCAATTGAACACACCTTTTCAATTTGAAATGTCAAAATGTTTTTTATTTCTTCATTCTCGTAATTTTCTGTAATTCCCTACGGTCTACCGGTTTTTGATTTTATATTTTTCTTTAGTTTTTGGCTTAGACATTCTCAAAAAAATGCCGGCAGAAAATGTATAACTGATGCTCATGTTGTGGATGATAAATTAATTTTATAATTGCAGGCAAATAAATCAAACAAGAAATGCACAAATTTATCCTTCAAAAACAAGCAGAAAATTTTGGATAGAGCTGAGTCGGGTGAATCCAGAAATAAATTATGTGACGAGTTCAAAAAATGCAGTCAGTCAACGTAGTCAAGAATTATCAGAGGAAAAGAAGTCATCCGAGACGTAGATGCACAAAACCAAAATATGGCCAAAAAAAGATTACGAACTGGAGCTCAAAAAAATGTGGAAGATGTCCTTCTGTTGTGGTTCAAAAGCATGAGAGCCAATGATGCTGCACTTACCGGCCCACTTCTAATTGATAAAGCTAAAACTCTCTCAATAATGCTTGGAGTAGAATTTGAATCACAAATAAGCCATAATAAAGATTGGAAACTTTCGTACGTTTCACCCCCCAAAACCCATTTGTTTACATTGTTGTATTTGTAGCTTTGAAACTCTATCCATGAATAGATGGGAATTCGAAAAGCAAAACAAAAACAAATTACTAGGGCTATTTTGTCTATGTGTCTATAGGAAGAGGAACAGAAAAGATTCTTGTGTGCGTTTCTATCAATGTGTCTATTGGAAGAGGAACAGAAATGTTACTTGTGTGCGTGTTTCAGCTTGTAGGCAAATGTCAAATGAAAGCAGAGGTTTCCGGTCTTTACATTATTAGTTTATGATTTGAATCATCAACCGGTTGGCTGGAGCGATGGAAGACAAGGGAGTGTATTCTTTTCAAAAATACACACGGAAACAAAATTTCAGCCAACATTCACGGCGCAGATGAGTGGATAGCCAATGTTTTGCCGAAATATCTTCTGGAATATATGGCAGATGATATCTACAATGCGGATGAATCTGCATTAATGTTTAAAGCACTGCCAACAGGAACTTTTGACAAACAGATGTGAAACACCATTTCTGTAAAAATCCCCAAAGAAAGACTCACAATACTTTTTGTTGCAAACTCGACCGGCAGTGACAAAATGGTATTTTGTATACGTAAATCAAAGAATCCTAGATGCTTTCGAGACTGTAATGTTGCGGTGAAGTTCTACGCCAATACAAAGACTTGGATGACAATTACAATCTGGACTCAAATTTTGAAGGAAATGGATACATATTTTAAAGCTAAAGGTAAGAAGGTGCTTTTAATTGAAGATAATGCTGCGTGTCATCAAATGAAAGATACTGTTTTGGAAAATATAAAAATTAAATTCCTCCCTCCAAGCACAACATCCCTCATTCAACCCTTGGACCAGGGAATAATCCGATCCTTCAAATCCTAGTACAGGACATGTACATATATTGAGACGACAGATTCTTCATTTAGACAATGGGTAAACTTTGAAAGATTTTTCTTAAAAATAAATTTGCTGGAAGCATTAAAAATGATAAAGAGAGCATGGTGGATGGTGACATCAACAACCATACAAAACTGCTTCAAAAAGCCCGGTTTTATTGCCACCATAGTTTCCGCAAATGATGATATTGTTTCCGAGGTTTCTGTAGATACGAATTTATTTACAAATGAGTGAGGCAAGAGATTGATTCCCTTGCAGATTTGGATAATGAAATTCCTTGCTATGAAGACTTGAATGACGAAGACATAGTGACTGAGGTCGTAAGGGCATCTACCATTGAGCCCGATGAAAACAGCTCTGATGACGAAATAGTGGTTGAATGTGTTAAACTATTTTTTGCTAGAAATTTGGAAGCTTCTGATAAAATAGAATAGAAAATAAGATGCCAATTCATAATTTGCAGAAACGCAAACAGACGACAATTGACGTTTTTTTTCTTAAATAATTTTAATATTTTAGTATTGTTTTATACTTTTAATTTTTTTATATATTTATTTGTTTTTGTTAATTATTAGATACATTTTTGTATGTAAAAAATGAATTATTAAAAATAGATGCATACATGGTGAACATAAATATTTTTTTTTTTATAAAACTCCGCTTATGTAAAACTAGTTTCAGTTATCCGAAGTTCGTTTAAATGAGAAATCCGCTTAACTGAAACAATTTTTCAGCAATTTTAGTGTTCCAGTTATGCGGTATCGACTGTAACTATATTGTTTAACCAAAACCCTATAAATAGCGACCATTAAACAAAGCTTGATGATTTTTTATTAAGTCAAATTATAATACACACACCGTTTGCATGTTTGTTGTTTGTTATTGGGTCAGCAAATCAACAAGAAGGAATATTTAATTTTTAGATTGCTTTAGAGGGTGTTTTTTTTGGACGTGAACAATTTTAAATTGAACTAACTTTATGACTTGTTCATAATGAATTATCAAATTAAATCAGTGTTTTTCAAACTTTTTGAGTACGCGACCCCCTTCTCAGTAAAATCATTTTGGTGACCCCCCATTATAAAAAATACTTTGTCAGTTATTTAAAAAGTGGCATACACTGAACTTCTTTCATATCCAGTCTAATTATGTATACGAGAATTTACTTATTGGCCATGAAAAATTTCCTCATTGCCAAAAATTTTAAAAAATGGTTTAGCAGGCGTTGACATTTTTTAAATTCCTATGTGCGCATCAGAAAAAAATTTTTAAGATTTTAAAATTTAAAATTTTTAGAAAAATGTCTAAAAACGGTACTTTCAATAGGGCCGTTTTTTTTGCTTTCGACTATCTCATAAATGGCTTAACCGATTCTTTCGAAATTTCACACATACATGTATAGGTTTAGTCTGCCCAAATTATAATGCGTACCAATATTTTTAATTAAATTTTTTTTTGTATTTTTAAAAGCATTTTTAAGAAAAAAATGTATATTTTGAAAACTGAGCATTAATTTTTTTTCAAAAATTATAGTTATATGTATTTTCTAAATACCTATGAATTGGCGCTCTTGATTTTTTTAAAAAATGTTTTCAAAAAGTTTAAAAAAAAAACTTTTTTTCTCAAAAACCGCTCCACAGATTTTAAAAATTTTTTCTCATAAAGTTAAATGTATCTAACAAATAAAATGGCGTACTTTCTTTTGAGCTCAAATTAGTTTAAGTATTTATTTCAGAATTTTGAATTATTTTTTCTTTGATTAAGCCGATTAAATATTTTGTTTTTAAGTTTATATTATAATATTTAAGACTGGCATATAAATTTTTTTTAGAAACAAATTAAAGATATTTTGTATACATATATACAAAATCGAGTTAAAAATGACTTTAGAAATATATTTAGATTCTTAATAGAAATCTTTTGCATACGATGTGATCGAACATAAGAGCAAGTTCGTGCGATCCAATCTTGCATTTTATTCTTATTTGCTATCATCGTAATGTTAATTTTTATCAAAATACCGTTCAATATTTTTTACGAATCCATAACTTGCCATTATTATTTATGTATCGCAAGTAAATATCAGTGAAATATTTTAGGTATAGTCTACTTACATTGTGGTATAAGGCCCGTTTGCTGATACGAATCATAAATATTTATGTTCAAGTTTTACTCTTATGGGCTCCTTTTTCCTCTGCATAAACTGTCATATAAGTTCTTAAGTAGAACTTAAATGCTTAAGTTGTGTATCAGAAAACGGGCTAAAACTTTTTTACGTAAAATTTTATTAACATAAGACGTTTTTGATTTTCGACCTTCTCATAAACTACTCAACGGATTTTGATCAAAATATTTGTCCAGCAAGTCCTTCTAAATAATTGTTTCTACTAAGAATTTTGTGCATACAATGTGAATTGAACTGAATTGGAATTGGATGTGGATATAAAATTATTTCTTAGCATTAAAAGTATAAAAATGCCAATTTGTTGTATTTATTTGAAAAAATAATTCCTATTATCACTTAATTCGATTTTGAGCAGAATACATTTAATACATTCTGCAATAAGTTTTTACAGTTTTGTGCATTATCTTCGTTCCAAAATTTTGCTTATTGACATCGTACGCATTGACTCAAAAATTCAGCATCCTTGCTGAACAAAAATTCGTATCTAAAAAAGCAGTTTCAATTCCGGTCGAATTTGAGTTAATTTTCCGAAATTTAAACGCTGGCTCTTTGGGTAAATTTGTTCATAAGGTGAACAAGAAGTCGAGTAGATATATCGACCTTCTTTAAAAATTCTGAAAGAATGCAATATTTTGTTAATCGGCTCTCTTCTTATCTTGCAAAGACAATATTCTACAAAAAATGTTAACTACGGTGAACACCCATCGAGGGACCAACCAAATTTATGGAACAATATTTATAAATTTTGAAGAAAAAAAAATTAAGTAGTTGCAAAGACTGTTGAACAAAAATGACACTGACAGCTTGTAATTTGACAAATGTTTTGACAGATAAAACTGTTTGAAGTTAATATTCAGTAAAAAAAAAACAACTAACGAAAACAAAAATTTTCGCTAAGCCCCTTCTCACATATTTAAACATTTATAGTTCTGATGTGTTGAAAAGCAATAAATGTATATTAGAATTTGTTCAATCCTACATACAAGCAAATAATACCACCTCTTTATAATACTAATTCAGAAAAATCATCCCTGAATTGTTTATCATTTATTTTTATTAATAATATTGTTATTCATGTTTCCTAGTTGTATATTCTTTTCATTTTCTTTATTGCAAAATTGCAAGCAATAAAAACAAATGAAAAAACTGGTTCGTGTTTAAACGCTGCGAATTAATAACTAGCAACCATTAATTAGTTCTAGTTACCTTTTATAAATTTCCTTCCATAATAATTCATTCCTTTTAAAATGTAAAAATCGAAGTATATTATTCAGAATGTAAGCTCACGATTTATTTATTATTTTACTCAACAAAAACAAACAGCTTGCTAATTGGAATTGTCAATTAGTCTTATTTACACCAAATGATAACAAGATAAATATCTTGACACCGAGCAAAGCTAAATTCTGTTTAAATGATAAAAGAAAACAACCCACTCCAAACCAACCAAGTAGTGATTTGCTTAACTACCTACTTAACTTACCTCTTCCACTTGTTTGTGTACCACTGATGGAAACAGATACCAGCCAAGAAATGCTCCACCAGCAGTAATGAGTATTCCAATAGCTCCCAAGATAATTGTACAATGAACCATTTTGAATTAAAGAAAACAAGTTTTAATAATTTGTTTCACCACAATAGAGCAGTTTTGATATTCTTAAAACCACACATTTGATATCAATCATACAAAAAAAAAAACAAATTTAAGATATATCTTCAATATTAGCCATCGAATTAGGTTGACTTTGAAGTTGCTATTATTGAGCAATGAAATTTAAATTTTTTCTCAATTCCAACTTCTTGCACTATGCGAATAAATATTTCACAGAGGGTTTTTTTTCTTTTTTAAATTTATTTTACTTCACGAAATTTGTTGCAAAATTTAAGGTTAACCGACAAATACAAAAACAAAAAGACACAAAATCCATCTGCTTTATCTTAGTCTTTTTTTTTCCAAAATTTTGGGAGCGCTCACACAACAACCAACAATACTTTACAAAACCTGTTTCTTTCGACCAAAGTATACAAAACATAAAGTGAAAGTGAAATGGCTAACACTGAAATTCAGCTTCAGCATAAGACTTTATCAAAACTAAATTCACCCAAAAATATTCACCCCGAGACGAATAACGAATTCGTATAGAAACACAAAATGAACTAACGAATGATTTTATCTCAAAACGAAAACAAAAATATATATATACATATATATATATAAAAAGATTGGACAACCAACAATTAAACTCTGCTCTGCTTGTGGTTTAGGTTGTGAAATAATTTATCTATCAGATATCCGAATGATGTAGGTGATTTGAATCTTTCCGGCTGAACAAAAACTGAGTTAATTTACAAATAAGCCTGATTACATATCCGTATCCGAATCCGATATTCGGCCGCACTGAAGTTGATTTAATTGAAAATAGTGTTCTCTTATAGAATCGTGCACTATCTAGCCTGAATAATCTATTGAATTGTAATTTTCACGACATTTCGGGAATAAATTGTAATGTCTGTGTTTAATAGAGGATATTATTTCATGTCATAGATAGATCCACTATATTTAATTGTTGATAGTAATTAAATTTAAAACAAAAACGAAAACAAAAAAAACAATATTGTAATGGGGACTGCTATTATTATTATATTATTAATTCGGAGTATAGGAATTACAGGAAAAAAAAATGGTTTACAGCCAACACGACGAACACGACGAATGTATCTTTTGCACCTTACTGCGTGACTATAGATTCGAAACTAGCAGTGCCCTAGTGGTCGAGTAGCGCTTATTGCGCTGGCAAAGTTCACCATGCTTTGAGAGTATGTAAGGTTGTTTTTTGTTTTGTCTTTTCGATCGAGACACTATTATAATGACGTTAATGGCGATGGATGTGATCTTGGAGGCTTGCATAGAGCTTTATTTTTTTGGGAGACTTTTGGTTTTCTTTAGTTTGCATCAATCTTTATTTGTTTTTTTTTTTTACTTTGTATATGTTGAATTGGTTGTGTGGTCGTTTGGGACGGGGGTGGGCTAAAGAGTTGATCTTTCAAGGTCTTCTATTTGACCGAACACTATTGTTTAAAGTTTCAAATTCATTCACTAAATTCAAGTTAAGTGTTTTGAGGCAAATGATTTGTTCGATTGGGTGGGACATAAATGGCTCACTGTTTGATTATGGCATGTAATAATAACAATTATTTTTATTAAAATTAGTCACGCTGATTAGGAGCAGGTATCACGTCTTTAGACGAAATGTTTAATTATTATTTATTTTATGGGGGTAAAATTGTGAAAGACAAATTGGATTCTCAATGTGAATATTGTTTTAAGGCAAACCATCTGGAAAATTCTAAACAAATAAGGATTTTTACCTTGGCATCAAACTTATTTAAACATAACCTCTGTCTTGCAAATTTGTTAAATGAACATGGAGTGATTATGAAATTTTGTACATTTTATTTTCAATTCGGATGGTGTACTTACTTTAAAAAAAATCAGATTTAAGAAATGTTCATTTAAATTAACAAGTGTGATGGAAATTAATTAACAAATGCATTATTAGTTAAGCTCTTAAAATATTTTAAAACTAAAAAGCGGTTGAAATAAAAAAGAATGTTAATTAGTACAAAGCATTTAAAAAGAAAATAGTTCATGAAATGTTTGTGCATCATAACTTTGCAATAATTTAAGTGAAATTAATGCTTGGGTTGTGCAAACTCTTGTGTTTAATAAAAGTAGAAGAAGATTTCAAAAACAATCTATATGTGTATATGCTAAAAATTGATTACTTTCATGATATTTTTTTTATAAAAAAATGATATTGATTGATCTGTCGACTTACTCGCATTTCTTCGCTTATAACTTTATTGTATCAGATTCCACAGCCTTGAGAGAACAGCTCTACCGATTTCAATTAAACTTCATGTACAACAACAAATACGGCCGAAAAATAATAGCGTGGAGTGTTACAGTCATAAAAAATAATTTTATTGGTGTTGGTAATTTTTTCGTAAGACAAACCGTGACGATTTCATGATTTTTAAAGCTAAGAAATTATTTTAATTTTTAACCTATGCCATGCCTTATAGTCGAGATGGTAGTGTTGCTTATGGTAGTGCTTGACTTAAAGTACCAGTTCTGATTTTATGAGATAAACATGGATTTAATTCAATCCGTTGGAATGCGGTTGAACCAACATTACTTTTTTTTTTGCAAAGATTGAAAAATCGCTTAAAGAAATTGAATGATTGTCAATTGCAAATTGATAGTTGATAAATACCGAAAACCTATTAGCTGTTAGTCTTGGTCATTGGGAATTATACAGACGGTTGTGAATTACAAGAAAATCAGTAATTAACATTAAGCAGTTGTGCAGTTTTTTTTAACAAATTGAGGTTTCAAAACCAAATGTATTACGATGATAGAGAACACACGCAATTCCGTCTGTCTGTCTGTAGAATGATCTTCAGTCTAAACGGTTGAAGCGATTTTCTTCAAACTTGTTAGGTATTTAATAATTTTAGGTGATTCTCTCAAATAGATTTTTGAATTGTTTTTTTAGTCCAAAAAATAACGGTCCTTGCCATATAATTTTTTTACCACCTTAGTTATCTCCAAAACGGCTCTAACGATTTTGATTAAAAAAAGTGGTTTGGATTTTTGAAAAAAAAATTGAGAATTCAACATTTAAAAAACGGGTGGATGCTTTTTATTCAAACTTCGCTCTTAAATTTATATCATTAAATATTTAAAATTGCCATACAATCTTTTTTTAGAAACAAAATTTAAAATTTTTTTAGAAAAAAAATTAAAGAAATTTTGTATATAAAATAATAAGTAACAAACGACTTTAAAACTATGTATATTGAGCCGTTTCTATTCTATTGTTTGCATACAATGTGATTGAACTTAAGAGCAAGAACGTGCGATCCAGTCGTGCATTTTTTTTATTAGAATCGTCAGAGCCATTTTCGAGATAATTGAGATTTACCATTTTCGCCAAAAAATTTGTATACCGTACCGTTATTTTTGGAGCTAAAAAATAGGTTTAAAAAAGAATGGAGCCAATCGCCCAAAACACTTAAGTATGAAGTTTCAAGAAAATCGCTTTAGCTGCTTATGGTGTAGGTCGACCTACAGACAGACGGGCAGACAGACAGATAGATAGGCAGACGGACAGACAGAATTGCGGAACCTTCTTGTTTGGTGTTCTCTATCATCGTTACGTTTGATTAATTCTCGATTTCGTTTTTTTTACAAATGCAAAACTTGTCTTGTTGTACCCACATAATATATCGCAAGTGAAAATGTTTTCGTACAATGTTATTAACGGTACCTGTCAAAGAACCTTTTTTTTTATTCTCGCATCTCTCATTAACCGCTGAACGGATTTTGATCAAAATGTTTATTTAGGAGGTCCTTCAAATTCTAAATAATACCCACACCACATCAAAATTTACTAAAAAAATATTTTGTTCGATTTTTGGAAAAAATCAATTTTTTTTTTTTGAAAATTCAATATTTTGAAAACGGGTCCACAATATCCCTTAAAGTTATGTTTTTAAATTTGTATTAATAAGTACATACTAAAAATTGCCATACTAAGTTTTTGTGAGAAAAAAATTTAACTAATTTTGTTGAATACAAAATAAATTAAAAAAGGGCTTGAAAATTTATTTAACAGTTTCTACTAAGAAGTTTGTGCTTACGATGTAATCTACCATAAAAGCAGGTAAGTATGATTCCAGTCGTGCATTTTATTTTACCCTTAAAAGCTAACGTGTTTGGACTGCAATGAAAAGCTAATCATTGTACTCTTTGACGAACATTTTTTTTAATAAGGTATTACTACTATTTTTTTTTTATAATTTTGCACGCGCTCAAGGGATTATGAATACCCTTTATATGTTTTTTTAACACAGCGCGGGCATCCGGTGAAAGAAGAAAAAGAAGGATATGAAAGATGTGTTACGCGATGTATTGAGGCGGTGGTTGTTGTCTCAGATTTTATCTCCAGGGGTGGCGGCTGAACTAATGCGGAGAAAATTACCGTGTCTTATTTATTTATGTCTCTTATAATTCCCATTATTTTATTTATTTCTGTGACATATCAATGAGTAGTTTACTCAATCACATGTTGTTAGTGCTATGTCTATGGAATGAGTAAACCAACAACTCATTTTATGACAATTCTTAGAATATGTTTTTAATGGAATATAAGAAGATATCGACAACGGCAGGAATTGAACCTGCGACCACGAGGTTCACAGGCGAGCACACAACTATCGCGCCACGGCCAACCCCTATTATTTAGTAATGGAAATTATATAAAAATGGGTGCTAAATAAAAGGAAATTAAAGCTAAAATAAATATTTACTTCAGTTTTTAATACTAAAATCATATTTTTCATAGCACATTTTACTAAGATTTTGTTAGGAAATATTATTAAAAATATACACTAAACTGTTTTTTTTTTATTTTTTGTTTTATAAAAATAGTTGTATGGCAATTTCAAGTAAGTATTGAACAATATAAATTTGAAATCATAATTTAAAAAAAAAACTCATCCACCCATTTTCGAAATAAATATATTTCAATTCATAAATTATTAAAAAATTTTCCTTAGAAAATTTAAAAATATATATTTTTCGAAATTGTTGATATTTAGAATGGATATCCTGTGTCAACATTTTTATCTTCTACATTTTACTCTGCCTTAAGAACCTGAGGTTTTATGGCAGCTACCGTTAATGATATTTTACGTAATTTTTCTAGACGAAAATATAGATGATATCTACAATAATGCAGAGATTTTTTTTTGATAAATTAAGATCGTTAGCGATGTTTTCGAGATACTTAGGATTTGCCTTTCTACGAAAAGAAACTGTAATGCAGTTACCATTATTTTTGGGGCTACTTTTTCATGTTCTCTACATCGTAATGTCTAGCTTGATCAAAATCGTGTTTTTCTAATAATGCAAAACTACCTATATCGTAGTGCAAGTTCCCTTTTTCGAAGAAAAAAAAAAAACGATTCTCAATGCTTCTGTCAAATTATGTTTTTCTTTAATTTTCACTTGAAAATAACTCAATACACATTTTTAGTAAACAAAAATTAGCACTTCCGTTATGAAAAAAGAATTTTTGTTCTGTGTATTTAATTCATTCGAACAAAAGTTTTTAAATTGAAAAAAGTGACATGGTCACTGAAAACTGTTTTTACTAGATACGCAAATTTTAACGAGCATAAAAGCTCGGAATATATTACATTCATTATGTTTACTGTCAATTCAATTGAAAAAATTAAACTGACAACTTACATCTTCAACACCTTCCAAATTTATAACCTTGAAACATTAGACTAACCAGTAAGTGGTATATTATGATATGATTATGCCAATATATGTGATCAGGACGTTAAATTAAGTTTCAATTATTAATTACATATTTTTTGTCCAAAGTGACACAAATAAAAATTACCGTTATTGGTGTCTGATCTCACATCTTAATATTTGCCTAAAAAAAACTACTTTCTCATTTGCAAACAAACCAGTCGGACTATTATCTAAACAGCCGACAACAATTTTATATAACCGATTTGTTGGAAATAATTCACACTCAATAGATGAATAAATTAAGTACCGCAGAGAGCCCTATACTATATGATATGCTATGCATTTACTGTTAAGCTCACAAACTGGTATTATTGCCTCTGAGTCATATAGGTGTTTATGCATACAAATCAGATAAATTTAAATAACTTAATTAAGAAAATCCATTTAAAGGTCAACAAAATTACACAAAAGTTACTTAACCGCATTAGATATGCAAAGAATTTTTAAAGATATTGCCAATTTCAATATAAGCTCCAAACTAACGGAGCTTATAGTCTCTAAAATAAAGTGTCCTAAAATTACAAAAACTAACAATCTGATTATTTCAAACGGATATTAGTTAATATTTTAATAGTCTTAAGTGAAAACTTTATTTATTTTTGAATAATTGCTTTTTTTTTTTAAGAAGACTCTTTGGAATGAGTGTTTTAATGGGTTAATTAGAGTTTTCTACTATTAATCATTTAACTTTCTGTATCTAATTTGTGTGTGGTTAATTTAATTTGAGCTTTACATTGCACGAAATAAAATAGAAAATGCATTAATTGTGTGTATATCGAAAGTTCACTGAGGGAATGAAGAAAGATATTTTGATGAGAGGTTATATGAAGATGTTTCTGACATAATTTGTGGACGAAAGAATATTAAATAGTGAAATTTACAAATCAGTATATTTTTAATATATTCATCTGGTAATAGTTTTTCAATGAGGGGGCGCTCGAAATGTTTAATGTTCTATAAGGCAAGTTATGCATTCGCAAAAAAAAATTCTAATAATCAAACATGACATTACGATCATAGAGAAGCCTAAAAAAAGTGATCGCCAAAAAATGTCAGTCTATCTGTCAGTCGGTCAGTCTGTTAGTCTGTCCGTCTGTATGTATAACGAGCTACAGCCCAAACGGCTTAAACGATTGCATTCAAATTTGGTATGTCTGATTATTTATTTATTATTATTATATTATTATATTTATTTATTATTAGGGGGTTGGCCGTTCGATTCCTGCCGTTGTCTATGTCTTCTTATATTCCTTTAAGAACCTATTCTAAAAATTATCATAAAATGAGTTCCTAGTTTATTCATTCCATGCTGTTCAGGCATAACACTAACAACATGTGATTGAGTAAACTACTCATTAATATTTCAACGAAATAAATAAAATAATGCGAATTATAAGAGAAATAAATAAATAAGACACGGTAATTTTCTCCGCATTAGTTTAGCCGCCATCCCTGGAGATAAAATCTGAGACAACAACCACCGTTTCAATACATCGCGCCACACATATTTCATATCCTTCTTTCTCTTCTTTCACCGGATGTCCGTGCTATGTTAAACGCATATAAAGAGTATTCATAATCCCTTGAGCGCGTGCAAAATTATAAAAAACAAAAAAAATTTGGCATTCCTCAGAGAGGAAATTGAAATTTTATTTTTTGGCCTAAAAATAACGGTACCTTCCATATGACCTTGAAGGAAAATCTTATTTTTCTCTAAAACGGCTCTAACGATTTTGATGAAAAATTTTGAGAATTTTGTTGTTGGTAATAGTTATCATTTGATATGCACCAAGTTTACAGGAAAAGTCTATTAACGGTACCTTTCATATAACGTTTTTTTTTAATTTTTGGCTTTCTCGGTATCGGTTCATTGGATTTCTGTCAAATTTTATATCTGAGAAGAAGTAGCTTAATTATTTTTGCATAAATTTGAATAACTTTTTTTTTTTTAATTTAAATAATTTAATAATTTTTTTTTGGAAAAATCAACAATTTTAAAACTAATCAAAAAAAAATAATTTTAAATTTTATATTCACATGAACATTAATATCTCTAAGAAACTGCATACCAAAATTTCAAAAGAATTTTGTTTTCAAAAAACGAAAAATAAAAAAAACACGATTTCATCAAAACCCGTCCTACAATTTTCGAGTTACTTTTTTATAAAATATTCATTGATCCGTGGCATCTAATGGCGTTCTTCGTTTTTTTTCGAAAAACTGATTAAAGTGATGGTTTTGGAAGTTTAAATAAGTTTAAAAAACGATTTTTTCAAACCTTTACACCATTCGCTTTCATTATGTACATGCTAATTTACATAATTAAAATCCATTTAAATATACATTTGTAGGTTCCTATTTAACTATTCCTTGAATCGTGCATTCGAAAATGCATTATACTAAGAATGGAGGTAATATTACCTACATGAGCTTTAAATCTGCACAGGATAACTATAATAGTCTAACATTTGATGACTTTGAATGCCCAACAACAACTTGAGTGTGCTACCACCAAGTTTTTTTCTCAATTATTTTTGGCAGGAATTATAGCTATTTCACGACCTGCCAAGGTCGATCATCAGATTCCTTTGCTCTAGTGGTGCTGGTCTACTTTTTCATTTTAATTGAAAAACTTCTTGTGCCTTCATCGTGTATTGAACCATGACCAGCCGCTTAATATCAAACGTACTTCGCATTACGCCACCGAGCCTACATGATCAGATCCAACCTATTGCAGATTTTTTCTGTTTATCAATTGAATTGAAACGACTAGCGCTTTTAGTAGACACACAAGTTTGTTGTTGTATATAATAATAGAACTACCTACCAACAGCGTCAGTGAGTAACACTAAAGTTGTTAGCTACAAGAGCAAGTTGGTACGATCCAGTCGTGCATTTTATTATATATACAAATATATATTTTTTTAATTTTTAAATTTTAATTCTTTTAAAATTGTACAAAGCGTTAACTTTGACTAACTTTGTAATCTCCAAAAGTAAAATTATAAGAAAGAGGCAGACGGCTTAAAACCCATTTGCTCTATAATCTTTTATAAAAATTGTATTTATTTATACTTACATATGTATTATTTTAATCAACATTTTAAATTATTTAAAAAAAATCTGCTAGAACGGTTTTTAAAATTTTTTTTTTGTGTGTATTCATATATGTACAAGAATTCAGATGACATCTTTTCATTTAAAAAAAAAATGCAACAATCCCATTGTATATCCTTAAAAATCACATGACTACTATGAACCTGGCTCTTATCATATAAACATTATTATGACTAATAATAATTAAACTATCTACCTTTACTATGTAGTAACGTCAATGCTATACATGAAAGTCGTTAGCTACAAGAGCAAAATTATGATCAAAATAAAAAAAATTAACAAAAAAGTCACAATAAACCATAATACAAACTGATGGGTATTGTTTTCCAAATTTGGGCAAAAGTATAAAATGTATAAATAAGAAAAAAAAAACATGAAAAAAACTCCCATTTCACTGACCTATAAAATTCCCTACTACTAAGGATAACAAAAATATTTCTCTAGCATATAGGTGGGTATATAATTTGCCCTTTCAAAGCTCACTGATGCCAACCCCCGTAGGTCCTCATAAATATGTAATCGTCAAATGGAAATAGTTTTTTTTTATTATTTATTTTTGCAGCCATTTGACCCCAATGGTGAACTCTAGAATTTGCCTTCGGTATTATAGTTGGCATGCAATCACACAAATTGATTGCAACCATTATCCGGTAGCACACAATGCAATATAAAAATAGCTCAAAAAAAAAAAACTACTGCATTCAAAAAGCGATAGGGATCGTCTACCCTGAATCTGAGTCCCACTAATCCATTTGTTGCTTTTGTTTTGCATCATACATTATGTACATATACAAATTTTTGTGAAAAAAGAAAAAGATACTGGAATCGAATCAAAATGAAATGATTTGGCGGAAAAGGATTTTAAAGATATTATTTAGTATAACCCGAATACGAATTGGGATTTATTGTTATGACTAAATGGATTTGTATATTTATTTTTACTCAAAAATGGTAGGTCCAAAGTGGTTGCTGAACTGTACCTACTATATATATGTATGTTTATGTAATTCCCATAAGATAATATTAGCAGCTAGAACGTATAGGTTGAGTTAAGTCAATCCAAACAAAATGGTACCACTGCAGAAAAATATTTAAGATCTTCTACCTTTCAGAATTCTGTTAAAAATTGTTAAAAAATTTTAATTCTTAAAACCTAATCAATATAATGAATTCCATAAATAATAGAATACAAATATTTGTTTCCGTTTTCTTAGTTTTAAATAAAGGCTCTAGAACAGGTATGTCTTGACAGGTCATGGTGACCATACCGTTGTTAATTTTACTATTTTTTTTATTTTTCACAATTTAAGGAAAATTTTCCACGGCAAGTTATAATGACCATACAGGGCGCTGTGTGTTCCCTAGTTAAGTTAAGTAGATGTGCTGTCAGTTGCTCTCGTTATCATACCCCGAAGGGCTGTAACATCTAATTGTATAACCTATGAGTGAATTGTTACTCTTCACTAACAGGACTAAAGTACTCACTTTAACCCTCCGTCGATTAAATGGCCACAATCTATCACTACCTTCCAGTGTGACATAATTAGGGGTTAGCCTTAACCCTTAACTTAATATTGAAGAACGGGCTTAGCGGCTTTAACATTACAACATTCGGTACAAAAATGGGGTCTTCAATCGAAAATAATACTATGAACATACACAGCGGTAGTGCGGCCAATGGCTTATGGTTCCATTTTTTGGTGGCGTGTTTAAGGCAAATAATAATACAACATCAAAAAGCTTAAGAAAATTCAGATAACTGCTACCGTTGGTGCCACATGGTCCTTAAGATCTTGTCGAACGGATGTCTTTAGTATTATTTTATATCTTCTACCTCTTTATCACCACATTAAACATGTGGCATCTTGCACTAAGACTCAAAGAGTCAAAATGCAGGTTTGTTAAAGCTTACGGTCACAGCAACAAAGCAAAACTAATTCCAGCAGATATTATGTCGACAAACACTGACGACATCACCCCTACTCTGGGCCTCAGTTTAAGTTTTAAAGTTATCCATCCAAGAAGAATTGGATAGATGACGACTTGTCGAATGACTTAGACGTTAGAGTCCTCAACGATGGATCTAAAATAGATTGCTGTGTCGGAAGATACTAGCTATATTAGAAGCATCCAAAATTTTTAAATTAAATCCAACTCAAAATCTAAATTCCGGGAATTCTTGTTTAACTAGAGATGATATTTTCTGTTCTTTATCGAAATGGGGCTATATTTTTCTAGTTGTAGTACAGACGTCGAGTGAGTTCCACGTTTCATTGGTTTTTAAAAGAGTTTTCTTTCCAATTTTTTTTTTAATAATGCGCGCACTAAAGGGGTTATTACTGCCCTTTAAATGTTTGCACACAATGCGAACGGTTAGGTAGAAAGAATGGAGAGATAGAAAAGAGTTTTTGTTAGCGCGCAATGGATTTGAGAATTATGTGTTTACTGTTTCATTATAACCCACTGGTGACATCGAATTAAAATTGGAGGTATAGAAAACAACCAGGTAGGAACGAAGCGTACCAATTTTGCTAAAAGCTCAACTATTTTTGAATTTTCTGGTGCCTGGTAGAAAGGGGTTAAGTCAGAAATAGTAGTTTTCCGCAAAATGAGACTTAAGATTGAATATTTATTTGTAACTCCAGATATTGCTTTTCCAAGAAATTATTTTTTTTTATAAAGCCTTAAAAGAATAAATTAATTCAAATAAATAATAAAGTATTGAAATTGTATATCTGGTCATCTTATAACAAATCTGAATCATTATCTGGTACCTCTTTCAAAGTTGCTAAATTTGTGTAACAGTCATGGAAAACAGGTGGAACTAAGGTTAAAAGAGAGCACAAATCCTTTTTTTTTTGGCGGATATTGGATTTGAATTCTTGTATTTTTTTTCAGGACATTTACGAAATTTATTATTATTATTTGTTGTTAAACTTAGAAATGTATGTCCTTTCGATCGCAAACGTCTTTATAATCTGCACGCGTTCAAGGGATTATACTACCCTTTAAATGTTACAAGACAGCGCGGGCGTGAGGTTAAGGATGAGAAAGAAGGATAGGAAGGATGTGTGGCTCGATGTTCTGAGACTGCATGTGGTTGTTGTCTCAGATTTTATCTCCAGGGATGGCGGATAAGCTAATGCGGAGAAATTTCCGTGTCTTATTAATCTATGTCCCTTATAATTCGCATTAATTTTCTTATTTTATCGGTAAACTAGTTTTACTCAATCACATGTTGTTAGCTCCATGCCTAAACAGCATGTAACGAGTAAACCAGCAACTCATTGTATGACATTTTATTTTAGAATGGGTTCTTAATGGAAAAATAAGGGGACATAGACTACGGCAGCGATCGAACCTTTGACCATGAGGTTGACAGGCGAACACTCAAATATCGCGCCACAGCCACCCCCACTTTGATACTAGGTACATAATATGACTTAAGCCTTTAAAATAATTAAATACAAGGGACTTAAGTCTACTTACACCCTTTATACCCAACAAGTATGATAACTTTCTGACTTAAACCCTTTGTATCGAAATATTTCTATAGGAAGGAGTAACGCTAAGCTTAGGCCGATAGGACTAAACGATATAAAAAAAAAATATGACTTAAGTCTAATAAAAATCGAAAACGATTTTTTTGACTTAACCCCTTTCTACCAGACACCAGAGAATTTACTTCAACAAGAATAACAAGTCTCTATTTGGGATGAGTCCAGTCTACATGAGCTCAGCATAAGTATCAACGCACATCAAAAAGTCTCTGTTTAATGTGCATTGTGGGCCAATGACATCATAGGTTCTTATTTCTTCAAAAACGACGATAGCTATCACCACCAACGGAAAGCACAGAAAATGGATTGGAAATTAAATTATATGCATGCGAACATAACATGCGGTTTGAAAAGGACAGTGCCACGTGCCACACATTTGATTCCATTATTGATATTCTGTACGAGCATGACAAAGACATGATGGTAGTTTTCAACATAAGTGAGACACGTGTACAGGCGATTTCACATAATTGTTTTTTTGTAGAACAATCTACTGTTGAACGTATAAAGTCAAAAAAATAGTTGATATCTCAAATTTAACACCAATCCCATTTGAAACATTTTCAATAAAATTTATAACATTAACGTATTTTTGTCATTGTGTGCTATCATTGGGAGAGTGTTTTGCATCTGCGATATCACTTTAAAACTATATCGTGGAATTTATTAACATTATTCTTCAAAACAAATTAAAAAAAAATAAATTTAATCCTTTAAAGGATCATTTCATTAAATAAAAGTAGGGAACCTTAGATAATGCATCTGTTAAAATGCCACAGCAACATTACTACGAATTAAGATATTTGAGATTATGGATGAACTGATTGTTGCTATCTATCAGCCAATTAATATCCAATTAATAATAATTTATCAATTTTTTTTTTTCATTATTTGTAAAACTGAATTCCTAATAAAACTAATTTAACAAAAAAAAACGTTTTATTCTACCCTTTATTGTATGCTGATCAATCAGTTAAAATCCATTAAAAATAATAATTGCTGACCCGTAGAATAAAAAAACACGTATACGCCGCAGTGGCCACATACAGGAAACAACACAAAAATAGTTATTTTTAATTGAAATCGTCAAACACGCAAAAACTGGCAATAAACTGAATAACTAATAAAATGTTTTCTTTCTTTTGCATGAATTTGTGTGTCAACACAGAGATAAATATGCAACACTTTTGTATATTTTTTTTTGCAACTAAAAGTAGAATTGATTTATCTTCATCGAGGTTGATTTTATTTCAAACATTTTAAATGTCGTTTGTCGTGGTGGTATTTTAATTGGTTATGTTGAAAATATTTTAACGAGCTTATAGTCATATATTGTTTAGTCAATTTTAGTTTCCCCAATTTGTATTATTCCTAGAATGTTTATTAAAAAACTATACAACATAATGTGAACTTAGATTTATTAAATGAATAAAATCAACTGCCTTTTGTTATAACAGGAATTAAGAATATATTTTTACTTCAATTAATTCAATATCAATTTTAAGGCCACTCTTTAATGTGGTTTTCCATTGGTACAATAATTTAATTCTTTGTTGACAAATCTGCCAAACCACCGATTTCGACAATTAAATCCCTCCATTAGGCAAACAAAAATATTTTTTGTTTGCCTGGTACAATAATTTAATTCTTTGTTGACAAATCTGCCAAACCACCGATTTCGACAATTAAATCCCTCCATTAGGCAAACAAAAATATTTTTTTTATTCTGAATCAAATTCGGAGACCCTTATCTTTCGGTTAAACTACCCATCTCTTTACTAACAGTACTAAGTACCAGTATAATTGGAAGCATTTAGTTTGACAACTGCCTACCATTTTTACAGACAAATATTCGCCTACACCATAAAAACAAAATAATTAATGCAAAAATGCGTTTCATTTGACACATACAAAAACAAATCAAATTCTGCATCAAATTCTGAATTTACCAATGGAAAACCCCATAAATCAGAGTATATCCACTTGAGCTAGTTCATTCTATCTTTCTCTATAAACACCGCATTAGACTATGAAAAGTCACATATTAAAAAGCTCAATAAACAGACACAATAAAAGGATTTTGCATATGCATAAAATGTATAAACAAAGTTTAAACAGGTAGGAGTGTTATAGACATTTTGAGAGGAAAAAATGATGATTAATTATTATATGTAATGGGTTATCCATTTTGCGGTTTCAAAATTAAACGTAAATAAATCACATATAAAATTTTTTTTTCATGATATTTATTTTTTAATTCAAAATAGCTTTTAATGACTTTAGTCCACAAAATTTTGCGTTTCGTCCCGGCAATCTCACTTGGACTCATCAGTTGGTTAGTGAGCGCCTTACCAATAAGCAATTTTGATAAAAAAATGCATGTAAGTTGAACTGAACTTAACAAAAATTGCGTATTGGTAAGGCGCTCACTAACCAACTGATGAGTCCAAGTGAGATTGCCGGGACGAAACGCAAATTTTATGGATCGTTAAAGGCCGTTAAAAGCTATTTTGAATCAAGAATTCAACAAGTCCAATTAAATATTATGCTAAGTCTTCTACTTGGCTGAGTAATTTCAGTAGTATATAGAATTGTATTATAAAAAAAACACCTTCTTATTTCTTTTTTATTATAAAGTTTGAATGTTGACATTATGTGTGAAACACTACATCATTTAAATGACCACCACGCGAATTGTTGCAAGCATCGATTCTTTTGAGGTAATTTTCGACCACTTTTTGACACATATTGGGCGGTATCTCAGCCATAACTTGACGAATGTTGGTTTTCAAGTGCTCAAGAGTTAAAGGTTTATCTGCATAAATACGGTCTTTCGCATAGCTCCACAAAAAAAAAGTCCAGCGGTCTCAAATCGCATGATCTTGGTGGCCAGTTGATATCGCCACGACGAGAAATTAAGCGGCCAGTAAATGTTTCTTGCAATAAAGCCATATTCGCTCGAGTTGTGTGGCAAGTAGCACCGTCTTGTTGAAACCACATATTCTCCAATTCGTATACTTCAATAGCAGGCAAAAAAAGTCGGTTATCATATGACCATACCGCTCCGAAGTGATGGTGACAGTCGTTCCATCGTCGCTTTCGAAGAAATAAGGTCCAATCACAGCTCCGGACCAAAGAGCGCCCCAAACAGTGACTTTTTGTGGATGTAATGGCCTCTCTTCAATTACATGAGGATTCTCAGAACACCAAATATGACAATTTTGTTTATTAACATACCCACCGAGTGAGAAATGTGCTTCGTCGCTGAAGAAAATTTTGTTCGAAAAATCGAAGTCCACTGCCTGATGTTCAAGCACCCATTCGACGTATCTACGACGTTGTGAATGGTCAGCTGGCTTCAGTTGTCATGTGAGCTGGACTTTATAATGATGAAGGTGTAGATCCAAATGCAAAATACGCAATAATGTGCGTAAGACAGTCCTTATTCCTGAGAACGACGAGGAATCGATACATTCGGGTCTTCGGCAACACTTTCACTTACAGCAGCGATATTTTCAGTGGTACGAGCGAAACGATGATGCACAGGCCTTACAATACCTGTAACCAATCTAATCTCTTCAAATTTCTTCACAATTTTGCCTATTGCTTGCGTAGTTGGACGATTATGTAAACCATAATCTCCTCTTAAAGCACGATATGTGGCTGTTGCAGAATCACCATTTTTGTGGTAGGTCTTAATAATTTGTATGCGTTGTGCGACCGTTAAGTGATCCATTTTCGTAAATGTCAGACTTTCAACTGAAACAAAATTGGTTTAACAACTTTAAACAGATTGACAGATGTCGAATTCCACCCCTATACTTTTGAAACCGCAAAATGGATAACCCTTTATTAAGAACGGAACGCTTTTTATTTGTAATGAGTGGTAAATATCGAAGTGGTTAAATTACTAAGAACACGTTTAAGAATATATTGGGTTCCATTGATCGAACTATTTCTTAAAGTAGCCGAAATGCATTTGATTTGATTCAATTACAAAAATTATCCAAGTTTTTTTAAGCACGTCTCTTAGGTTTGAAGTTTGTACTCGAGCTACTTTCTGTTGAATATATGAATTGAATATTAAAATATTTTACAAAAACGTAAACTTTTTGAAAAATTCTAAGTAACTTCTTTAAGCACAAAATCATATCAAAGCAGTTGAAGTAAATTTCGCTTAAGTCACATAAGGCTATCTACATATATCCACTCGACTAAGGATTCCCCCATTTAACTAGGTTATTCTTCTTTGTTTGGTTTTAAATGTAGGCGACTGACTTAATTATGGCCAAAGTTCTCAAAATGATTCCTTGCAACTGGTTAATTTAATCTAATGCTACTCTAAGGCTAGATTACGTTCCGAGCCAATTGAAGGTTGTGGAAGTTATTATGGTTCTTCTGAAGTCAGGAAAACCATCACATGAAAAGAAATCCAATCGACCCATTTTGTTCCTGGCAGTAACTTCTAAAGTCTTTGAAAGATTATTACTTCTTACTTACAGAAAATAAACAATGCGTCCCTTAAAACTAGTTTTTTACTACATCTTAATATAATGAGGTTAAGAATTAAAATGACAATGACGTTTCTAATTGCAATCATATAATATTTGAGAAATATAAAACCGTTCGCTTATGAGGCGAAATATATGGGAATGATAAGGAATTATATGTACGTATTCGTAAATTTTTTTTGTTTTCTAACACAAACATGACATTACTATCATAGAGAACACGAAAAAAGTGGGTCACGCAATTCCATCTATCTGTTTGTCTGTCTCTTTGTCTGTCTGTGGAACGATCTACAGCCTAAACGGCTGAAACGATTTGGTTCAAACTTGAGACTTATGCGTTTTAGGTGATTGTCCAAAATATATTTTTGAATCGTTGTTTTAGGCCCAAAAATAACGGTACCTGCCATACAAATTCTTCTACCAACTTAATTATCTCAAAAACGCCTCTAACGATTTTGATAAAACTGGTGTGTGTACTACTTAGGGTAGGGCCAACATTTCGGCCAAAAAAAGTTTTTAAAATACTTTGTTATTAACGGTACTTCGACTTTCTCATAAACGGCTCAACGGATTTCGATAAAAAATGCATACAGGAGCTCCTTCAAATTCTAAATAGTATTGCATTTCAAAATTTTCGAAAAATATTTTTTTTAATTTTTGAAAAAAAAAATATTTTTATTTTTGAATATTCAATATTTCGAAAACGGGTGGACATTTTTTTCTGAAATTTTGTTTTTGTATTTATATTATTAAGTATTTTAAATGTTCGTACCAATTTTTTTTTAGATAAAGTTTAACAATTTTTATATATCTATTAAAAATTAAGTGAAAAACTTTGAAAATATATAAAGCAGTTTTATTAAGAATCTTTTGCATATAATGTGATCGAACATAGGAGCAAGTACGTGCGATACAGTCGTGCATTTTATTTAAATTGGATTGATTTTTATTATTCTCAAAAAAATGATCACAGTTCATATATGGGAGCGAGTTAAAATTCTGGCTTCAAAATACTGCTTTTTAAAATTCTGCTTTTAAAATGAAAATTCTGCTTTTCAAAATTCTGCGTTTTTTCATTCAAAAATTCTGTCCTTCAACAAAAATGAAAACAATTTAGCTTATTTTTCTTTGTAAATTTAATTCACCTTTTAATTCCGATATAAGTAGGTACTATAGGGCAAGTTTTGGGTTTGGAAAAAAAAACGAACTCAAGATTTAAATCAAACTTAACATAACGATGATAATAAGTGGGTCCCGAAATTCCGTCTGTCTATCTGTCTGTAAAATGATCTACAGCCTAATCAGCTGTAACTTGGTACGTAGGCGATTTAGGTGATTGTCTAAAATTGATTTTTGAATCATTGTTTTATACCCAAAAATAACGGTACTTGCCATGAAAATATTTCTACCATCTTTATTATCTCCAAAACTGCTCAAACGATTTTGATACCTTAGGTATTGCCTACATTTTGGGTAAACATTTTTTTTACATATTTTGTTATTAACGGTATCTGCCATACAAGCATTTTATTGATATTCGACTTTCTCATAAAGGCCTTGTTGTTTTCTTTATTATTTGCAGAGATTTAATGAGCAGAATTTTGAAAATCAGAATTTCGCCGAGCAGAATCTTAAAAAGCAGAATTTTGACACCGGCAGAATTTTTACTCCAACCCTTCATATATATAATCAATTTAGGATGGCGTTGCCAAAAATTAAAATAATTATTCGCAAAATTAAATACTTTAAGTTACAGTAGGTTATTGTCTAAAAATATTCATTTTGTAAACTTTAATAATTTAATTTAAACATCGTTAAGGAAATCCAAAATTTCGTTTTCTGTTAGAAAGTTATTGCAATAAGCACCTTGTTGTTTCCCTTAAAACAGGGCACCTACCGGCAAAATTAAAAACATACTCACATTGTACATTTCGTAAAGCAGCGGTTAATCTTCCCCATAGTGTATGGAGTTGATATTCAGCAATTCTCCTCTCACGCGAAACATGTTAGAAATTTGATAGAAGGAATAATTATATCGAAAATAGTTTCTCTCATTCAGATTATGATTCAGCCAACTATAAGCCAACCGATGCGATGTAGTGAAATGTTCGTTTTATATAAAATCTTAGCAATTTTTGCAACATCTTCTAGCTCCTTGCTCCCCACACTTGCGCGCGTAAGAACAGAATTGATTGGGATACGGATTCAAACACTTTGTTTTTGTGGGTATGAGCTATGTCATTGTTGCTCCAACACTCTCTCCATGATATATTAATAGCGGATTTTGCCATCGACAAGTTTTCCGTGAGATGCCTTTCCATTTGTAAGTTCCGAGTAAGATAGACTTATAAGTATTTGTATTCTTTTACCACTTCAATTCTTTCATTATAGAAGCACCAACGTTGGCTTGTTCTGGTTTTCCTTTTCTTTTCTTGACCACCATTACATTTAACTTATTCAGGCTAACAACCAAATTCCATTACGTTCAATGCTCAGATAACCTGAGCATTCCCACGCTAGGCGTATGCTTTCCTATACCTCCAATTTTAATTGGATGCCGCCCATGGGTTAAAATGAGACAGTCAATACCTGGTTCTCAAATCCACTGTGCCAAACTAGTGTCGTGCAATTCAGGTTGCATTTAAAAGACCTTAGGTCTTACGGGCACATAGTTAGATTTAAAAAAAAGATAACATAAATATTTATCATAAACTGGAGCCATTCTGTTGTGTGCGTGAGCAGGGCAATGTCGTGTGCAAAGAGCAGGTTCTTAATCAGAGTTTCCTCGTGGTTCACACCTCCTGCCAATGTTTTAGAAATTTCATCAATAAATAATGCACTTTTTGCCATTTCACACGGCTACTCTGGTTCCTCTACACAAATTTTGAAGAACTCGTCCAAACTTTACTGATATCCTTGCTCCAAACAACAACGCTTTTCGATCGATCGTGTCAAAGGCCGCTTTTAAATCCACGAATTTTTTAATAGGAGAAAGTCAGCGATGCTCCTGGATATTTGGTCATCTAAGCCCCTCAAACCAAGCATATGAAAAGCTTCTTGGCTGCGTACAGTCCTTATCAAACCACGGTTTTCAAAACCCCATTTTTTGTAATAATTTCTGTTTGGCGTGCGTTAAGCCCTTTATGCATCTTTCGATTCTGCATAAGCTCGTTTCAATATCCTCGGAGAACAGAATACATCCTTCCTTCTATAATACCTGTTTGTCCTCTAAATGTGTCCAGTGTGGCTTTGGCATAAGTTCTAAGTATTCGATTTGTTCATCTTCAGTTTCTCCTTATTTGAACGACGTCACAATCGGCATGTGATCTGAATACTATCTAGTCTATAACCTATTGCAGAGCTCCCCTGTTACCCACAAATGTGTATTCACCTAACATTTTCCCGTCACTCGTACCATTCTGGACTCGGACCCCGAATGAGTTGCATAATTTCACCAACTTAGTTCCGCTTGAATTTCTGATTGCATCACTTGAATCTCTATTTCGGCCAACCCTTTCATTTTCAGCACTTCCTTAATTTCCGATTCTCGCATTTCATTGTTTTGAACGCTTTAAGATCGCAGTAGGATTTAGATTAAGATTAATTCTTTATTTCAAATATGGTATTATAATGTTTTTAATTAAGAATCCGGACTTGACAATTCTGCCGTCTGCCGGATATGACATTTTATATTAAAATAATAACATAACTATGTCATAAAATAAAGATACGTTAACAAGATTATTTGCTTATAAACAATGAATCTGATAAAGAAGAATTAAATGTAAAACTTGATTTTAGTGGATTTTTTATTGGAATATTAAATTTAAATAGTAAAGTTTTGATGCTTTTTTTTCTAACGGGAAAGCTAACATTTCAAAAGCTATTACGATAAGTCATGGCATGGTTGCAAAAACTGTACAAACTGATCCAACCCCGAACGCCGTTTAGAATTTCATAGAGACTATTCCTCCGAATTTCTTGTAAAATTGGGCAAACCGCAATGAAATGATAGATATTTTCAGATTCTCTTCTATTACACAGATTGCAAGTTTGCGCAATATCGGCTCTATGTGGGACGAAATTGAGATTTAATAATTTGACTCTGGTTCTAAAAATGGTGCTTATAACTTTAGATGTATAGTTGTTGTTAAAATAACCTTCTGCAGATAGTATGTGATGGTTTAGATTTTTGTAGAATACTCTCGAAGCCGATGTTGATGCTCTAGTTAAGTGCTGATCGAATATCTTATCATCTTCTTTGGCTACGATCGTTGAAAATATATCTTGCCAATTGTTGAAGTTACTTTCGGACAGAGATAAGGTAAGATCATGAGATAGAGCCAGCTGGTTCCATTCCTTAAAGGGAAATGCGTTGATTTGTAACGATCTTAATACGATTGATCTATGCAGACTCCATACATTTCTCTTCATCACTCTTGTTAAATAATCGGAGTGTGCCTTCAAATTATTCAAATAAATTGGAGGTAACCCAGATTCGACATGCAAGGCATATGTTGGTGTTGAGTTGGGTAAGCGAAATAGTCGCTTCAAGAAAAACCTTTGCACAGAATCAAAATCTTCACACTGACTCCAAAAGCTTGCGTTCCATAACACATACCAGTGTTGACTGTGGCTTTAAAAACCTGATATTTTGAAGCTAGATAAATGTTGGGATTAGCGAAAAATTTTGGCCACATCATGTTGAGTGCTAATTTAGCTTCATTACGTTTTTCTTTCACATGCTTTCGAAAGTTAAGATTTGAGGATAATAATACACCCAGATATTTAAATTCTCGTACCACTTCTAACTTCTCGTTGTTAAGTCGCCAAGATTCTTCACGTAGTCTTCCTCTTTGTCGACCTTCGAAAATCATGATCTTCGTTTTAATGACGTTGATATGAAGATCTCATGTCTCACAGTACGTTTGTAGCCTGTTTATTTGAAGTTGGAGGGTAAATGGATTTTCTGCAAGCAACACCAAGTCGTCAGCATAAAGCAGGATCTTTATTAGATGTCCCGCAAAGTTTACTCCACCCGGAAGAATATCAGCAACATCATCAATGAATAGGGCGAATAAAATAGGGCTTAATATGCAACCTTGTGGGACTCCCGCTGAAGTTTCAAACCAATCTGACATCTTTGAACCATCCCACACAAATGCACTTGAAGATGACAGAAAATTAAAATTACGAACTTCTGGGATACTCCAAGCGATTCCACTTTATAGATCAAAGCCTGCCTATTGACCGTATCAAATGTTGCCATAAAGTCAACAAAGCACACATAAGTTTTTTGTTTTTTCGACATACTGTCGAGCAATGCTTGTCAAAGCAAAAATGTGGTCTATAATTGAAAATCCGGGGTGAAAACCTGCTTGATATAAGCTGAGCCCATTGGTATTATCTAACCAACTCGTAAGTCTTCCATACAGAATCAAAGCGAACATTTTTCTTAGGGAATTAAGAATCGAAGTTCCTCTATAATTTTCGGCCTGACTCGCATCTCCTTTCTTAAAAATGGCACATATAAGATCTTTATTAAAACTAGCTGGCACACAGGCGTTGTTATAAATTAAGTTGAAGAATTCTACTATGTAGTTTTTGAGTTCTTCATTTTTGTAAAATTCAACTGGTATGCCATCGAATCCCGGAGCTTTGTTGTTCTTCATAGTCAGCAATGATCTTTCGAGTTCACTCAAAGAAATTGGTGAATCAAGCTCCACCACATTTTCATTCTGTAATGCATAGCTAAAAGTATGAAGATCGCAGTATAAGCAGGAACGATCACCGGATAGTTACCTGTAACACGTTAATTAATTTCGTTAAAAATAAATTGCTAAATAAGTTTCATCGTAGTTGCAACAGGAAGGAAGGAAGGAAAAAAATTTGCCGACGGCAAAAGTAATTTTTAGGAATGATATTCCAGTGATACGTAAAACAAAAAACACTAAAAATGTTTGATTTGCGCATTTCTAATATTTTTTTCTTTTTAAATGGAACTAATTTTGGTTAGTTATATACTACTTATACTTTACGAAAATAATGTTGTTGTCTTTTTTTTAATATAAACTGAAATTATTTTGCCAGCGAAAGCCTTCTAAGTCCTACAACTTTCAACAACATTTTTCATATTATCTCTCTCAGGTTTCATTGTCATTTTAAATTCATTTGACCATGAATAAAACATTTAAATATTTTAAACTCAACACTTTAACATAAAAGAGCTTAGAGGAAAAGAACGCCTCCAAGATATCTCACTAAATTCCTTTCATTTAAAACATACCCAAAGGCCTTATGTTCTTCTCGAATGCAATACACAACTAAATTGCATGCATCCTATATAACATTACAAATATGTATGAGTATGTATAGCTTTCCCATGGCTATTGCATAAAGTGGCAATAAGTTAGAATTATAGTCTTACTACGTGCTGTGCAAACAAAATTTCACACACCCAGCGTCCTTGGAGCCTCCCAGTTTCAATCCAGTAGCAAACTCATATCGTCGTATTTCCTTTATTTTTAACCCAGCAGGACCAACAAAAGTATCTTCAAAAAAAAAAGATAATAATAAGAATACAAAAAAAAAAACAACTATACAACACTCTTCAATGTGTCGCAGTAAAACATGTCGACTAATTGCTTCATCTTCATCTCACTCTCTCAAAAATTCCGACAGAAACACACCAGCTAAGAACCTTGACATTAATTGTTGTTCGTGGTGAAGAAATAGTGAATTCAGTGACAGAGTGACAATATTATTTGAAATTAAGAAAAAAAAAAATAAATAAATAAAAAATCCTGTCACACTCCAACTGCCACACTAACGAAATGTAAACATTTGAGTTAACATCCACATTGGACACATCCAATTGAGATTTTCAAACCCTTAAGGGAGGCTAACCTAACCAGTCCACATAAAACATGCGGATACCTCATCACACTCAGAAAATTTAAAATAGAAAAACAAAACAAAAAGAAAAAAACAAAAAAAAGAAGGCCTGGGAAATCCTGCCTCTTTTCTTATTCACAAAGACCACTTACACACAGAGAAAAGTACATGCGGAAAATGTGTCAAGCCAATGTACTTTGGGTTTTCCAATTTTTTTTTTTTGCCTTCAGTTTTATTTGTTGTTGCTGCTTTCCATCTTGCCAGGGAAAAATGAGGCCGAGGCGATTAATTCTTAACTCAAACCCCTCCTCACAAAACATACATGATAAGGGGAAGTTTGATGGACACTCATGACTGCATAATCATTGAGAGAATACAAACCCATCGCACTTTTAGAAGATTGACTTTTTGAACCCGAATAAGGACTCGTGTCCTCATGTGTGATGTTGTTGTCGACGTTGTCATTGTCTTGTTCGTATTCGAAACAGTCGTTGCTCGATGTGTCTCTAGTGGGTTATCCTGGAGCGGATATCTAATGCAAAGTACCAACATCCAGTCAAATGTGTTTTTTTTTGTGTTTAAGTTTTGCTCTCGCTTTTCCATGACTTCCTTGAATTAAGTGAATGGAAAAATGAGGTGTTTCGAGCCTCCCACATCTTTTTCATTTTCCTGCCTTCTAACACGCAATCTCCTTAACCATTCTTGTGTTCTTTATGGGAAAAGTTCTGTGTCACCAGAGCGCACAACGCAATAAAAATTTCTCTCTTTATTACTCTTTGTCTCTCTCTCTCTCTCACTCTTTATCTCTTTCTATATCTCTCTCCCCCTCAACTCACTGACAATCTGAGAAAGATACGAGTAAAAAAATTTTTGAATAGATAGGTGAAATTCACCACTAGTATATTTTCGAACCTAATTTGAAGTCAGAATTTGTGAAGTCATAGCATGCCAAGAAATACTATCAATTACTCAAGTGTTTAGTCTTAAAGAAGTTAAAGAATTTCCCATTTAATCATCAAGACTTATCTTCAATTAAGGATCAACGTAAAGCTCGAACACGGGTATGTTGGATTAGGGAATTCAACCATATGTACGCCAACAACTGGGATGTAGAATAATTTAATATGGAATAATTTATAAAAATAAACTGTTCTTAATGTAAGCATCTGAAGCAAAATGCCGGTCGTCCACTAGGCATTCAACGCATAAATCTCAAGTTCAACACATTCAACTCTAATGTTAGATGTCCTCAATTGGAGATCGTTGCTAAACGAATTGTTCAACAAGTGTACGGCTAGTGTACGAGCTCGTGTTGCTCTTTGAAAATGGTGGTTCAACGCGTTGAGCAACGGTCTCAAGATAATGTGTTGCACATTATTTCTTCAACTCGTTGATCATCTTTATTAATTTTGTGTGGTGTTGGTTGCCGTTGACGTAAAAATATTTGTTGTGCGTTGCGTTGGATGAGACAAAATGTTTGTGCGTGCATGAGTTGAAGATTTGTTTTGACATCAACTTGAAAATTGTCTAAACTATTCATTGTGTTTCGATTTTTCGTCATCGTCTTTTATCTTGTTTTTTTTTTTTAATTAATTTTGTAATATTATTAATATGGTAGCCACTTTATTTTTTGAGAGGAAATCATTCTTAATCTAGACACAAAGTTTAATTTCTACATTTTCCAATAAGGATGTGTGTGACACTGACATTAAAAATGTTTACAAGTAAAAATTATGTCATTAATACCTGAGGAGCGATAGTGCGTGTATTGAGCGCATTCCTCATCGAGTGCGTCTTGGTTGGGTGTACGAAGGTATCAATACACGTCCATCAACTTGTTAAACAACCATATCAAAAACGCAGTTGATCAACTTGAAAAACTTTTTTTTTTGTCAAAATCGAAAAAGTTTATGAACTAGTTTATGAGGTTATTCAACTTTTGAGTAAAGTTTGTCAACTATATATACGAAGCTATTCAACAATTGAATACTTTGATCAACTATATGTACGGAGTTCTCCAGCAATTGAACGAGTTGATCAACTAAGTGTACGAGGTTATTCAATATTTCACTAAGTTTGTCAACTATGTGTGCGAGGTTCCCAACACGTTTTGTTCAATTTTTCCACTGGCTTCGTTGCTCAACGTGAAGAACGCAGATTTGTGCGCTAGTGTAAGAGGTTGTAAATTTTGACATCCAACGATGGAGTTGAAGGAAAAGTTGATTGAAGATGGTTGAGCATGTTTCGCACTTAGTGGACGATTTGTAGTAGAAACAGCAGTTTTTAGTATTTCTTACTCAATTTTTTTCTAAAAATTTTCTTAGTATACAAATTTTCTGTGTTTAAAAATATAAATTTAAAAGTTGAATTTAAAAAAAAAATCGTTCAAAAATTTTCAAAATACAGTAGACGTCCAGTATAACGAAAGATATAATGTTCGAGGTAATTCTGTTCTCAGTATTAAGAATCATGTCCTTTGTTAGTCTATTGTTTTTGATGACTTCGAGTAGATTTTTGTTCAATAGCTCAACGAGATCAATGCGTGATGATAGTTTTTCTTCGCATGCTTTATGAATCCGGACACCAAACCATTTCTTAAACCTTGTGAGCCACCCATCACTAGCACATAAGCAATCAGTTTCATCACCATATAGATTTTAATGCATCGCAATAGCATCGCAATTCGAAACTTACAATACCACCACTTATTGGAACGTCGAAGAAAACATTTGTGGAATCGATTATATACCCTTTAAGCTACGAGAGAGGTTTCGTGTTGACATAAGAACTTATGCAAAAAAAACTGACAATGCAACATAGCCATTTAATGAGATATTATTAATCCGTTCGTTGTATCGGATAGCAAATTTCTCGCTTATTAGACATATTAATGTAAGTTAAAAGAAAAACACAAAATCGCTATATCGGGTATTCATTATACTGGACGTCCACTGTATTGAATTTTCAAACAAAAAATAAAAATATTTTTTATTTTTTTTTCAAAAATCTAAAACAATATTTTTCGAAAATTTTGGTATGCAGTATTATTTAGAATTCAAAGGACCTCCAACATAAAATTTTAAGTTTATGAGAAAGTCCAAAATCAAAAATATGGTTGTCTGGCAGGTACCGTTCTTAACAAAATATGTACAAAATTTACCAAAATGTATACTAGTGCACACATTTTTGTATCCAAATTATTAGAGCCGTTTCCGAAATAGTTAAGGTGGTAGAAAAAATGTATGGCAGGTAGTTAGTATTGGGCCTAAAAAAATGATTCCAAAATCTATCTTAGACAATCGCCTGAAACCCTTAAATACCAAGTTTGAAGAAAATTGGTTCAGCCGATTGGGCTGTAGCTCTTTGTACAGACAGACAGGCAGACAGATGGAATTCCAGGGTGTTCTCCAGCACCGTAATGTAAATTTTGATTAAAATCTCGAATTCGATTTTTTTCCAAATGCAAAACTTGCCCTATAGTACCTCTATCGCAAGTAAAAATACAATTGGCATTGCCCAAGTCTCAAAATGAGAGAAAGGAACAGACATATATAGTTCCTGTAAATGCCCAATTAATTGAGTGTAGTTCAAAATCAAAATAGGATCACATCCGAAAAAGTGTAAGGATATATAATTTTGTTAAACCATCTACTTATGAGCTTTTTCTTTGACTTTTTCTATCAAACAAAAAAGTAAGTATACTCCGTAGATAACATACTTTTCTTCTTTTTTATACTTGTCATATTTTTTATGTGAAAATTCAATATTTCGAAAACAGGTAGACGATTTTTTAAAATGCTAGAAAATCGTTCTAAGCTTTTAACAAAACATTTTTTTTAACATCTTCATAAGTAGGTAAGTAACCGTAGCATTTTTCGAGATATTAAAAAAATTCTTTTAGCACATTTTATGTAATTTTATGTTTCTAATTTTTGGGTAACTTCTCCGCTGATATTATTAATTTTGAAAAAAACTTTCACATGTCATATATTGCACATCATTTTGCGACTACTGGTCAAGTAGCTCGACTTTTTGTATCGTGCTGGCAAAATTCTTCTTTCGTTTATTGTATTCCCTATCGTTGAATTTACTCATAAATTCAGTGCGAGATAATAACACATCTCTCCACAAAGCCATTCTCACTGAGAGGGTGGTGTTTCAATATTCAATCCTTTAAGGAAATTTTTATGAAAATGCATCAACTTACCAATTATTGCGCCACCCAAATATTATAATACTCAACTCGATGCACACCAAAACCATCACAATGCAAGGAGTTTAAGTTAGGTGCACTGGAAATGAGAAAGCTCTTTCTCAATGATGGAAAGCAAACTATACCTACAGCACAACGGAGTTCGTCTCATTTTCGTTTCACATTTCAGTCATTCGAAGGCTTTCAAACATAACAGTTGTAATTTTTGGTGTACCTTAGTGTGCGTGACCCGGTATTTATAAATCCTTCGAAGATTTCATTTTGTTTTGGTTTTATTTTTTTGTTGAGTATTTTCGGATGAAAACAAAATTAGTTGTGCCTTTTGAATATTGTTGAGCAAAATTAAAATTAAAGAAAACAAAAACCAATAAGAACAATGTCCACACTACCGTTCCTATTAAGTGTTGCTGATGAATTGGACAATTTGAACTCGCAAACCTACATGGATGACTTCGGGTTGGGCTTCCACCCACATCGTCATTATTATCGCAATCCGAATCCTTCGATTCAGCTATCATTGCCTGCTAGCACCGATTGGATTGAAGAAAAGCAACGTTGTCGCAGTCATAAGTTTGTCGACGATGAATCACAAAATAATTGCGATGATGAAGGAAATAATGACGACGCAGATGAAAACACCACAAACCACACCTCAAATCGAAATTCATTCACCAACTCCAATGACCACGAAAACATCGATAACACTGTACACATGTACAATCTAACGAAAAAATGTCGTAAATACAATCATGGCCCATCAACATCCCAGGATATCACAACTCCATCGTCCTCATCGTCAATTGTACCCAAAACCCAGCAGAAATTTAAACCAAACAAGTCGCTGTCGTGTCGGTCTTCATCATCTGATGAGAGCCTCCAAAAGACATCGATGACCCTATCGTCGCTCGCCTCGATAGAGTTCTTGACTTGTTTTCCAGTCAAAAAGAACAAAACGCCAAAGTGCAGCAGCACCAACAAGAAGTCATAGGGAATTTCCAGCCCTTTGAAGAGGCTCCTTGTATGGTTGCATGCAACCTTGTTCCATTTGTACGTGGGGCACATAACCCCCAAACCACCATCAATCCACCCCGCATCCACATCACCCCTAGGCAACTCCTAAGGCAACTTTTTTCTATCGATAATATACATATTGTTATTATTAACTTCAATTCTAATGATGGCATACATATATAATTATATTAGTATACTTCTTATACTTACATACACAAAGTTATATAGATATATACGAATTTTCTAAATCTTTTGTGTATATTTACAAAAAAAAATAAACAAAAACAACAACCAATATCTCGCCCTATGTCCTTGCACCAAATTCTAACCTCAATCTGCACAAAACGAACAAAAAAAAAATCAACAATAAGAGTATTTCGCACCAAAACAACAATAACAAGTGTGTATTGCTTTTTGCTGCCGCTAGTAGTGCTAGTGCTGCTATTGCTCCGCTGCTGCTTTCACCGATAGATGCACAACATGTTGTATCTATTATAGAGAGAAAATTAATTGCTATAAAAAAGGATACCATCATAATTATGAAGGAAACTCTTCAAGGATTTGTACATTTTAAACTACTAAACGGGACAAGGTAGTTCGATGAGAGAAATCGTTGTCGTATCGTTGTCATCGACGACGTGGTGGACTTTTCAAAAATTCAGGACAACAATGGACGGACATAATAATAATGGTCGCTGTCGTCGTATTGTGTGTATATGTGCATACGTTTACTCTTATATTTTATACAATTACTAATATATATATATATATATACATTACACATACGTATGTATGTATGTAAAAAAAAAAATATTTTTATGGAAAAATGTTGCATGATTTCGGGCGGGCGAACATAAAAAAAAATATAATAGAACGAGTATAAGGCAAAGGAGGCAGAACAAAATAAAACAAACAAAAAAAAAGAAACGAAAACAAAAAACAAGAAGAAGAAACGAAATTGAATAAACATAATCGTGTCTGCATTGCAGAACGGGGGCAAGGATGTTTTATTATACATGATGATAATGATGATGAAGTAGATGCATTTTTAATTGTTGTTTGTATACAAATTAAAACAAAAAAAAGATAAAGATAAATAAAAATAATATAACATAAGTGAAACTCAATTCAATAAAAATGTTCTTTTGAATTCTTATATACGAGTATTATAAGATACAATGATTTATGTATTTTTTTTTTATTAATATTTCTTTCTGCACCAAAAATCCTTTGATATGTGTGGAGGGAGTGTTTTTTAGGACGCAATACGAAATACGAGTCGCATAAGTGTTGTGCTCATTTTTTTTCTGTTTTGTTTTGAGGGCAAGGACTCGGTATATTTTAATTTGTTTTTAATCCTTTTTTGAAAATTCGCCTGTGAAGTGTATCAAGGTAAATTATGCAAATATGCATTGTAAAGGAAATTCTGAAAGTGATTATTGAAGGAAAATAAAAATACAGTGTATTCTCTCTAAATGGACTTAAAAAACTGAAATTAAATTTTTTTTAAATTTTAACTTCCTTATAATGAAGTTAAAATTGGTATTAAAACAGTAAAATCTCATTCCACTTAAACAGATAAAGTTGAATTGTAGCACCTCTGTAAAGTCCATACCTACTGAAGAGCATTTCAAGTCTTATTCAAATTTCAAAGATATGCTTCCAAAATCGAGATTTGATTTTTTCAGTGAAAATTTGCTTCCAGACTTGTATTACTGGTGAATGACTGATGCACACACCACATCTAGCTTTTGCATAAAGTAAAAACTGTAAATAATATTTACTATATACATACCTAAAATTCCGAAAAAATATCCTTTATCCTGTGTTTTGTGGTTCTCACTCAATAAAATAATGGAAAAAAAACATCTTCGTTATCAGATTACGAGGAAAGCTAAGACAAAGCAATCAAAACCTCCACTAAATTTATAAAATCTAAATTATTAACTTCTTCGTCCATTATTTGTATATTTTTTAAAGATTTTATCACGGACTGGCCTTCCAGTTAACGTTTGACAGAAAAAACTCTTTACATGTATTTGTGCATTCAGTTTAAATCTGCCAACCCATCAGAGATAAAATTGCTGAGATTTGATCTAGATTTGCTTTTTTGTTATAATGCAATTTTCAAAGTTCGAATAGATCAAATCTTTTGATAAAAAGAGCAAATCGTTTTTTTGAATGAAACTCGCTATACAATTTAAATTTTTTTTAAATATCACTAGATGTGACAAGCTCTTTAATTTATTATAATATTAATAATGTATGTACATCAAATTTCAACACACTCTTCTTTTACTAATCCGAAATGTCTGAACCGATCAAACGATTTTTTTTAATTTACTTAAGCGTTTTTAGCGATTTTTTTTAAAGCAAAATTGTAAAGCTATGAACAATTGTAGGTATGGTGTGTATTTTCTTTAAAAAAGAATAAATTATCCGAATGGATTACATGACCACACGTATGTACTTGCTCTTATGTTCGCTTACTTCATAAGCAGAATCTTAGCAGAAACAGCTAAATATAATTTTAGTTTTTTTGTACTATACTTTGTATATAAAAATTACTTTAATTTTTTTCTTTAACAAATGTAAGAACATATGATTATTTTTATTATTTAAGAATACACACTTAGAAACATGATTTTGAAAAAAATCATTCACCCGTTTTCGAAATATTGAATTTTCCAAAAAGAATATCTTTTTTTTTTTTTTAAATTCCAAGAAATATTTTTTGGAAAATTTTTTTTTTGAAAATTCAATATTGAATTGGATTTTTTCGCAATTATGTTTTTAAATTTATATTGTTAAGTTATTTAAAACTAGCATACCAAACCAAACTTTTCGTAAATAAAATTTTAAGCTTTTAACAGAAGATTTTAAGTAACAAAAGACTTTAAAAATATATTTCGCTGAATTTGCCAAGAAAGTGCACCTACATTAATCCTAACCTATTTTTTCTTAGAACTGTTTTGTTTTTATACATAATATCTTAGCCTTCATCACAATAAGCAGAAAATAGCATAAGCAAAAATAATTAATAATATATATAGCTAATCCTACAATATTTCGAGGGTGACAAGTTGATAATAAAAATCTCAAAAATCAATATCTCTCAAAACAAAACTCTCAAAAAGTCTACAAAGTTTACATTTTAGCGAATTATGCCCATTGAAGGCACGGCGAGACTAAACAACTAAATAAATGTCATTTTTTATTTTCTTTAACGGTTTTTCGCATTGAACAAATTGTTTTATGATAATTAAAGTTCTGGAGATTAAAAAAAGAAAACAATATCTTAATATTTGTAAAGCTTTCTTATCAAAAAAAGCATGAGATTAGATCAAAAGAATAAATTAGGAAAAAAAATACAACCCCCAGTCAGAAGTGGAAAAGGAATTATCAACATAAATAAATATTACATTATTGTCTGCTGATGATTTATTTCATTAAAGAGTCCATTATAAACATCAAACGTTTATCGGTCATGTATATATTATATAAAAGAAAATTAATAGCTTACTTTTATACTGAAGATAAATAAAAAAACCGTCATTAATTTGACAAATTGTATATTCCTTACATAAGCCGTAGATCATGCTAAACAAATTCTGCTGCTTAATTACATATTTGTTTTTTATCACATAAAAATCTATAACTCATTTAAATGGATTTGAATAATAGCATAACCAAAGTGCTTACCATCAAGCGCTACCAGCAAGTTCATAGGTTGTAAAATTTATTTGATAGTTTTGTGAACATAAGATTGGATCAAACAAAATAATAGTGCGTTTATCAAATATTATATACAAACATATGATAATAAAAATAATTTTTTTTAAATATAATTTTTGCTCGCCGAAAAGAAAATACAGTCGAACTTCAAAAACTCGAATCATCACTTTCCAAAAAAATAATTCGAGTTATTAAGACTTCGAGTTATGGAAGTTCGAGTTATCAAACAAAAATTACATGTAAACTTTAGTGTCAAAGTGTCAAAAACACATTTTTCGGATTTTTGTAAAAAGTATGTTTATACGTTGCAATCAAAATAATAGAAGTGAAAGTAAAATATTTTTAAAGCTTATTTTGTTTAACTTTTTGCCATGCTTTCAAATGAAACAAATTATTACACTTTGACAAAATACCAATTTGTCAACGATCATGAAGATAGAAAGGTTGTTTTTTGCTTATCTATTAGACCTTCATAGACTTTATTAAAAATTTCGTTAGATATTCGACATCAATGGGTGGCAAGTGTCAACTAAAGGCGTTGCAAAACGTAATTGGACGAAGGTAAAGATGCCATAACGTATTTGCCAAACACAGAGTCCCTTATGTTCCCAAATTAATTATTACGGATCGGCAGAAAGTCACTAGTCAATAGTCACTAGTCACTAGTTACTAGTCACTAGTCACTAGTCACTAGTTACTAGTCACTAGTCACTAGTCACTAGTCACTAGTCACTAGTCACTAGTCACTAGTCACTAGTCAATAGTCACTAGTCACTAGTCACTAGTCACTAGTCACTAGTCACTAGTCACTAGTCAATAGTCACTAGTCACTAGGGTACTTGTTCGTACTAGTCGACAAGTGCGTACGGGTGAAGCAGGGCCGCAGCAGTGTACTAGAATAGATTGTAGGTATAAGAGCGAGAGTTTGATGTCCATAAGTATCGTGCATACAGCGCACAAGTAATGGTCTCGCGCTCGTACTCACAGTGAAATCTTAAATGTTTCTAGGAGATGTTTGGACATTAGGTCTGGCTGTTTACAAATAGTTTTGAAATAGTCCCCTTAAAAATTAAGTATCAGACTCTAAGTAAGATTATGTTTATTTTTTACGACCTTAAAGGCGTTTGGCTAAAAAAACCGCCGACTGAAAATGTCTGGCAGTAGTGTTTCAAAATTTATAACAATGTTCCGTACAACATACGTAAAAATCAGCCATCAGAATGTAAGTAAAGTTAGCAATATTTTTACGTGCCTTTGGCACCTGGTACCTGAGAATTGGCTGTCGGCCCAAGCTAGCAAGTATGCTAGCTTAGAACAAAGCTGTGTTTTATATGTTGAAAATAAAATACTACTGAATAAGGTCTTTCAACAAGACAAGCAACAATAACAGAAGAGTAGGCTTACGAAAGAAAGAAGTAGTTGTAAGCAAAAATTATTAAAGTGAGATACAGTCTCCAGACTTCAACCCATTTGAGAACATTAGGCGCGAAAATACGTTGCTTATGTCAAACCAGCCAATAAAAATACCCTTTTGGCGTTGGAAACCATGCAGAAATCTTGAATAACAGAACCTGATAAACTCAGAGTGCAAGTTCGTTGTGCTTTTGTTATTATTTCCTAGATATTAGTCTAAGGTTTTAAACATTCAACTAATACTTATGATACACATTTTCGATCGACTTTGCTTCTTTCTAATATTTTACGGCGAACAAAATGTTCAATCATTGCGCTACTAATTTTAGAAAACATTGAAGTAAATTTGAAATAATCCACTCAAATATGAAATTCAAAAATATTTCCTAAAAGAGATTCATTAGTATTTGTAAAAACTTTTATTAAACTTAAGATATTTTTAAATAAGATAATTATTTACATGAAATTTTAAAATAGCAAACTTAATCTAAATAATAAAATTGACCTAATCTAATCTAATTTCTATTTCTAGAAATAAATTATTAAAAGTATTAATTTGAAAATCTCATAAGGATTTATTTCGTAATAATTAACTCGTTAATTTATTTTCAAATTATATACATAAATTATTGAGGAAATTTCATTTTATCGAACATCATTATTTCTAGCATGAAGCAACGCATCCAAATTATTGATTAAACTTTATCAATAAAATTTCAAGGTATTTTAGACATATTAATGTGGACTTGTGAGCTGAACACGTGTGTCTTAAAATTTAATAACTTAGGACCTTACTCACACATTTTGGATATAGTCAACTTTTTTAATAACAACCACTATAAGTACTGAAAACAATACCAATAATTAATTTATATTTTCTTTATATTAAAACCCCTTAAGAGTAAAGACTGATAAAAGAAATTCAAAAAATTTAATATATAAATAATAAATACTCCAACATATACTTTTAACACACATTAAGTGTTTCCGAAAAGAATTTTGAAAAAGAAATATCAGAGTATTCGAATTCAATTAAAAATAAAATACAGATGGTACGAACTTGCTCTTGTAGCTAACAACTTTAATGAAGCTAAAAATTGACGCTGTTTAGTAGGTAGGTAGTCTACTTATTCTATGCAGCTTTAAAGCCGATTTAATTAAGATTACCTTGATTCTTAGTATAATGAATTGTCGAATGGATGATTCAAGGAATAGTTACATAAGTAGATACCTACAAATGTATATGTATTTAAATCTAGGTTATTGTTTTTAATTATGTAAGTTAGTAGAGAAATATATACATACCTACATACATGGATGGAACCTAAGTATGTAAATATATACTTAAGATAAAGAAAATGAAGGACGTAGGTTGGTAGGTATGTAATATGCATACATAAGATTCATGTGATTTTTAAGGACACATATGTATATATAAATGTATGAGGGCCTACATTGTATTCAGTGACGTACGCAAACAATTGTAAAATGGAAATACCTACCTATAATAAGGTAGACAGAAATGGATAATACACATAATTAAATGATGGTTTTATGTTGCTTTATGGTTATAGTTTGTTGGAAAACAAAGATGCCATTTGAATTCATGGATAAATAAGAAAATATCAACAAAAAAATTCAAAAATCGTTGGAGCGGTTTTTTTAAAAAAATAATATTTTATGTATAAAATTTTAAAAACAGTTTTCGAAACAAAATTTGAAACGCCATTTTGAAGATATTATAAATATACATTCAAAACTCAATTTAAAAAAAAAAATCAGTGACTGGTTCTTGAAAAATCGATTTTTCCAAAAAAAAAAACAAATTTTATTTATTTTTTTAAAAATCAAAAAACTTTGTTTTTGAAAATTTGAGTATGAAGTTTTATTACGACTTTTAGGAAGCATTTGCATAAAAAAATAATTTTTATTGGGCCATCCAATTGTGAGAATGGCGAAAATATGAAAAGTGGTTCTAGGGGAAGTACGCAAAATAAAATATTTTTGTATATAAAAGTGGACTGTACTAATATAAGAATACGCACAATTTTTGAAAAAAGTCTTGAAGACGTTTTTGGGAAATAAATTTTTTTTCTTAACGGTTTTTTAACATTTATATGGTAGGTACCGTTGTTTTTATTTTAGGAAAATAACATCATTTCTTCAATACCCAAGCTTGTCGCAAGTATTGTCTATGACGCTCTTTGTTTTCATTGTAAGTCATTAGTTTCCTCACTTCAACATGGTTATATTAATAGCAGGTCCACTACGACGAACCTTACCCAATTTGTTTCCATGACACTTTGTACTCTGGATAAAGGCTACGATGTTGATGTGGTCACTACTGACTTTAGCAAAGCATTCGATAAGATCTCTCACCAATATTCATCCAATGGGTGAGATCCTACTTGGAAAACCGCCAGATGCTCTGTGTCCAATCCTATCTATGCTATCTCATGTGTTCCCCAGGGTAGTCATATCGGGCCATTTGTTTGTTCTTGCCATTAATAATGTTGAAAGCATTATTTCTTTCTCAAACCTTTCTATATATGCCGACGACATGAAAATTATGAAAGTAATATCTACTCCTACTGATTCTTCCCTGCTTCAAAATGACCTAAATCCTATTCACACATAGTGCACTAAAAATGTCCTCGAACTTAATGTCACTAAATGGCAACACATGACTTTTTCTCGTAAACGCCTGCGCCTGTCCTAACTCTCGTATACTTATCACTTTCGGAACGTTTTGGTTCCTTCAGTTTCTTCCATTCGCGATCTCGGCATTAAGAGCTCAATTTCCGTTCTCACATAGATAATATTATTGCTAAGGCAAACTCTTTCCTTGGTTTTATAAGGCGCTGTTCGAAAGAATTTTCAAACCCATACGTAACAAAATTACTCCTTACCACATATGTTAGGCCTATTCTTGAGTATGCCAATCAAGTTTGGTCTCCTTATCAAACCATCCACTAGTATAGATTTGAAGCCGTACAAAGTAGATTCCTCCGTTTCGCCTTACGAAACCTCTAATGGTCTGATCCTCTTTTCCTTCCCCATTACAAACATCGTTTACAACTGATCGACCTAAACACCCTTGCCAAGCGTCGTGGTGTTGCAGATGTACTTTTCGTTCACCAAGTCATCACAGGAGTAATAGATTCTGCGCCACTTCTTAAATTAATTTTTTTTTACACCAATCCACGTACCCTCAGATCTGTTGCCTTTTTTCGCCTTCCTACTCGCCGTACCAATAATGCCCACTTTAACCCAGTTATTAGAATGTTACGATTAGCCAACAGTTCATAGCAACTTCTCGATTTTAGCCAAAGTATCTTCTCCCTTAGAAGAAACCTTTACTCTTTCACTACTTTTTGTTTTAAGTTACATTATTTACTAGATGGCTTAAGTTATTTAAGTTATCTAAAATATTGTTATTATTTATATGCTTGAATTAAGTGAAAAAAAGCAAACAAAAATTTTTTTAAAATAATGAAAAAAAAAACGTGTGGGCATATTACCGAAAAAACAATATTTACCATGTTTACAGCAAATCTATCCAACTGTTTATTACTAATTAATTTAACTATATGCCTGTAAGACCTAAGGTCTTTTAAATGCAATCTGAATAGGGCTGGCAACGAGACCGAGACTAGTCTCAGTCTCGGTCTCGTCAACGAGACGAGACTCCTTTAAAAGTACCGAAGACAAGACCGAGACGAGAGCGAGACGAGACCGTATTTTTGGTACCGAAATTCGACAAGAGTCTCGCTGGTCTCGATGGTTTGGTTTCGGTTTTCGCTAGAAGAAAATTTTGTTTTTATTTAATTATTTTTTAGAATCTAATCATGTTCAATTTTTATAATATTCACAAGGTTTTTTGCGAAATATTATATGCGCGTTAACAGAGATAGGCGCATTGCGAAAATCCAGAGAAGAGTACGTACGATTTATGTATGCATGTCGTTGCTTCCTTTTGGGTGACATTTGGAAAAAAATAACATCAGAACGTCAAAATATAATTCGCTGCCTACCTGCCAAGCACTAAACTGACAAAGCCGATTGAAGGATGGCTCCAATTTAAATAGATTAAAAAACCTCTGCAACATTAAAATTTTACCTCGGAAGGTTCGAAATTTTTCCGATTTCATATTTGGCTTCGGAAAAAGGTGATTTAAGGCCTTTTGGGTAAGGTTTGAAAAAAAAATATTTTAAAAACGTCAAAATATACAGTCCTATTCTGTTAAACGTTCACGTGAATATTTGAATTCTGCTACCCGACAGAAAAAACGAATTGTTTCTAAAAGTATATAAATTTCGATCAAAAATAAATTTTAACAATTAGATTCTCTTAAGAATTAAACAAAAAAAAATATTAGTAAAGCTTTGGACTCAAAAAATAGAAGACATTTGATAATAGCTAAAGAGTGAAAAATTGAGTGAAATTCTCACGTGAATCGAAAGATACGATCGGATAGCAGAATAGGGCTGATAGTTTATTGCCTACTTGCCAAGCCAAGAACTGTCAAATTCATTGATGTATTGCTCCGATTAAAATGGATTAAAAAAACTGTACAAAATTCAAATTTTATCTTGGAAATACTGCTCTTCAAAGGTGTCTGATAACGTTACTTCACAGCCTATTTTTTAGGTTATCACACACCTTTGAAAACTAAATTAGCACAAAATTTAAGTCATTCGGAGCGCTTTCATGCGCAACTAATAAAATTCAACTTAAAATTATAGTTTTCGATTTACACAAGTAAAACTTACTCGTTTCAAGTGAAGTCTATGGCCTTATGCTTCATGGACCTACGTAATGAAGAACAAAATTTCTAGTTTATGATTTGTTTATCATAAGCAACGTACTAGGATATATCATTATTGGATTCATTCATAATTGACAAGCACAATACAGTTGGAAAAGACATGCAGATGTCAAGTTTGACCGAATTCTTGAGATTGTACTGTGATTTTCACCATGTTTTTTTTTCTATGGGTTTTGACAGCAAATTGTGAAAATTTATACCAATTCGTACGATTTTTCACGTTACCAAACACTAAAATCGGAGTAATCCTTCAATGGATTTTGACAGCTCATGGCTTGATAGGTAGGCAACATACTATATTTTGCCATTTGGATAATATTTTTTTCCAAATGTCAGCCAAAAGGCCTTAAATCACCTTTTTCCAAAGCCAAAAATAAAATCGGAAAAATTTTGAATTTTCTGAGGTAAAATTTTAATTTTGTAGTTTTTTTAATCCATTTAAATCGGAGCCATCCTTCAATGAATTTTGACAGCTCATACCTTGACATATAGGCAACGAACTATTTTTTAGCGTTTTGATAATATTTTTTTCCAAATGTCATACAAGAGGCTTAAAATCAACTTTTTCCGGAGGAAAAAATTTCCAATTTTTTGAGCTAAAATTTGAATATTGTACAGGATTTTTAATCCATCTAAATCGGAGCGATGCTTCAAAGGATTTTGACAGTTCATGACTTGACAGGTAGGCAGCTTAATACATCTTGACATTTGAGTAATATTTTGTTTTCCAAATTTCACCTAAAAGGTCTAAAATCAACTTTTTTAGGGAGCAATAAATTGGATCGAAACATTTCTATTTTTTTGAGTTAAAATTTGAATTCTGTAGAAGTTTTTTTAATTCATTTAAAACGAAGACATCCGTAAATGGTTTTTGTCAGGTCGTGGCTTGAAAAATCCGGTTAATTTATTTTTAAAAAAATCGAGCGTTGGATATAGGTACTCTTTTTTTAATATTTTATTTGTTTTTGTTATGAAATATATTTACTTACACAATTCTTCTAAAATGTTATTTCCACTTAACTCAAAAGACAAAAGAGACTCACGAGCTTGTTTCATAAATTTTCCCGCATTTATCTTACCGACGAACTGCTGAGATACCACAACCATACTCTATATTTGCAATCCGAACAATGCGTCTTCTCTTTATCTTACAACTTTTTAATACCAAAAAACACGAAAGAAACCAAGACTAAGGATGATACCAGGACCGAGAAATTTTTCTCGAGAAAAAGGCGAGACCAAGGCCGAGACGAGACTTGGTTAGGCGAGACCTGGACCGAAACCGCGACGAGACTGAAATTTTTCGATTTTGACGAGACCGGGACGAGACTAATAAAAGTCTCGCCTGGTCTCGTCTCGTTGCCAGCCCTAAATCTGAATTGCACGGCAATAGTTTGGCACATGGGCGACATCCAATTAAAATTGAAGGTATAGAAAAGAATGCGCCTAGCGTGAGGATCGAACCCACACGTCTAAGTTAGCAATCAAGCAATTTATCCACTGCGCCATTGGCACCCACTGTATACTCGAGGACAGACAGACAGACAGACGGAATTGGGGACGCACTAATTTCGTGTTCTCTATAATCGAAATGTCATGTTTGATTGTTAGATATTTTTTGCACGAATCCATAACCTGAATTATAGTACATACCTATAATCGCAAATAAAAATAGGGTTTTCTTCAAAATCCAAAAAAAAAAAAATAAAGCATACTTAACACATTTTAAAATTTTAAAATTCAAAGAAAATATACCTAATTTTTGAACTGCAACTGTTTTGCACACATCGACTTCGTTTTTTAACGCTTTATATGAAGTATCCTTAGAGTACATCACTTTGTCTAGTTGAAAATCAATAACTAAAACAAAAAAAATTACAACACCAGTAGATTCACTTTTTTAATTAAAATTTATTGTTATTTCAATTAACTTTCTTAAACAATGTTAAATAATTAAATTAAATTATATTAAAAATAAATGTCCATGATGAAAGGGAAATTTTATTTTTGCAACAACACTATCAATGTGATATTAGTCTTTTAAAACACTTTTTGTTTTTCTTCAAAAAAACACACACATACAACCTACTTATATTAGTTAACAACAAAATCGATCAATTCAATTTTTAATACTCAAATATGAAGGGCCAGTTTGTCGAACATAAACAATCCTTTCATGAGCAGCTGGAGGTGGTGCCTTAATCGTCAATATTCCATCCGATGACAGTGACGAAGACACATCATTCGGATAATAACCCCTTGGTAAAACAAATCTCTTCACAAGGTGACGACCAATAAAATTATCCCCATCTCGACGTTTTTCATGTTTCGCTTCCACTGTTATTGTATCACCAACTGTCTTAACTGTCACTTCGTAAGGCTTAAACTGGTGCACATCGATATTTGCCTCGAAACCATCCTTGCCAACGGTGACACGACTTAAATCTGGCATGGATCGCATCCTAGCAATGCGTGACCACGATGGTACATCCCAATCGACCAAGTCCCAATCTCTCCACATCCGTCTGCGGTAATCCCAGGAATCGTAGTCGGTATTATAAGCTGGTACTAAGGCCATGTCCTTACAAGCGATTTACGAGCAGAATTGCAATAAATTTACACACGAATTTTTTTTATTTATGAGCGTTGCGCGCGACAATCTAACGTTCCCAAGCACAAATAAACTTGAAAAAGGTCGACACATTCTTTTATAGCTCTCTTGAGCGGAGGCGACGGGGCGGGCGGCGAAGCCAGAGAGACTATATACGAGTAGAATGTGATGCTAAAATTACGTAGCAAAAACGATTTTTTGTTTGAAAGATTGACGAACTATAAAGCTTGGCTATATAGGCACCTACTTCTGAAACTTTGACAATGCCTTTGGTTTGAGGATTTCCTTTGACATAAAAAGGTGTGTTTATGTTTTTTTGTACAGAAAAAAAACAATTGGCACCCAAAACATAGACCTTGTCATCGTTATGTCGCAGTCGGATGTCCATAAAAAAAAAAACAAGCTTTGCGAAGTTTTTTTTTTGTTTTATTTATTTTTGCTGTTTTGCATAAAACTGTGATGGAGTACGAAATTGACCCGCCTACGGAAGTTGTGACGACATTTTTGTTGTGTTTTGTCAAACAACCAACACTTACTCGTATATACTAGAGCTCGCACTTGGACGGAATGCCATTAGAGATGACTTCATGAATAATTGGAACAAGTAGTCGCGAGAGATTCTATTTCCATATACGAGTAGTTATGATACGACTTTTTATTTATAATAGACAAACGGGAGGGTTGTTGACAAACAAACGTAGTTGGAACGCGATTAGTTTGTTGCTATTTTTTTTTTGTTTTGTAATTTTCCTCTAATTTCTTGAGGCCATAAAAAGGTAGTTGGTCTTTTAGGGTAATTAATTAATTATTACGCGGCCTATGACTATGATGGGTGGAGAATCGATTAAAAGTTATTTGTAGATGTTTTACGATGTGTTTTGAGGAGGAAAAATGTTTCGATAAAATTACCAATAATAGTTTATGGTGTCAATAATTTTGCCAAGAGGAAATTAGTTTTTGTTATTTAGGGAAACCCATCAGATAGAGTTTATGTTCAGAAATAAGCGTTCAAACAATTTGTAGCAGATAAGGACCTAAAGTCTTTAATTATTTGAGGTTAGTTCAGTGTTATAAGGTGGTAACAAAAGAAGATTAAAAAAAAAGTTCGAAAATATTTAAAATTTGTTTTTGATTGGCTTAAAGATATGAATAAATTTAACAAGAGGGTATGTATCTTTATTTTTAGATACACACAATTATTTGCCTATTTATTATATAAAGAAAAGACCACACAATTAATATAAGGTAAGCATGATTAAAGCCCTAAACTTTAATTAATTCAAAGTATATAATAGCGCACTAGAAATAACTTTACAAAAAAGTATACATTTTAAATGAGAGTAGTGGATAATAAAATCAAAGCTTTGGACACTTAATGTCGGAAAATACGCAAAAATGTATTTAGCCAAAAGTTTTACTTTTTTAAGGGCTATTATACGCCAAGATTTGCATTAAAAAAAACATAAGGCTCCAGATAATGGAAGTCTAAAAAAGTTGGTCAATTGGTCAATTCCTTCTGTCCGCCTGTCACACTGTTTGTCTATACGTCAATCTTCAGCGACTGAAGCACTTTACTTCAAAGTTTGGCATTTTGGGTGATTGGCTCGATTCTTCTTTTAAAGTAGTTTAGCCCTAAAACTAATCGTATCCGTCATAAAATTTGTGTATACCAAAATTGATAGTTCGCAATTATCTAAGCTCCTAAGTTTTTGATAACAAAAAAAGTAAATGCACTATTATAGGTACATTCTGGTTTAAATTTTGTTTGCATAAATTGTTATGAACGGTAGCTGCGATTTTTACTTGCGATATGTGTAGGTTTTGCATGTGGAAAAAATCCAACTCGAGATTTTAATCAAACTTGACTTTACGATGATAGAGAGCACCGAAATAGTAGTCTGTCTGTCGTCTATATAAGGCGATTTTTCGCTAAACTTAGTATTTGAGAGTCTTAGGTGATTATCTCAAATTTTTGAATCGTTTTTCTAGCCCCACATCCAACGGTACTTGCCATGCAATTTCTTCACCCATTTTAATTATCTCGGAAAACGCCTCCGATTTTGATAAAAATAAAATGCACGACTGGATCGCAGGAACTTGCTCTTATATTCGATCACATCATATGCAAAAGATTTCTATTAAAAATCTAAATATATTTTTAAAGTCGTTTTTTACTTAATTTTGTATCTATACAAAATTTCTTTAATTTTTTTTCTACAAAAAATTGGTATGACAATCTTAAATACCTTTTTAATAATATAAACTTAAGAACAAAAGATAAAATCGGCTTAATCCAAGAAAAATAATTAAAATTTTGGAATAAATACTTACCTAAACTAATTTGAGCTAAAAAAAAGTATGCCATTTTATTTCTTGGATAAATTTGAATTTATGAGAAAAATATTTTAAAAATATGTGAAGCGGATATTGAGAGCTTTTGAAAGCTTTTTGAAAACATTTAAAAAAGATTAACAACGCCAATTAATATGTATTCACCAAATACATATAACTATAATTTTTTGAAAAAAAAAAATTAATGAAAAGTTTTCGAAAAATAATTTTTTTAATTTTTTTAATGCCTTTAAAATTAGAAAAACATATTAATTAAAAATATTGGTATGCCGAATAAATTGAGGTACCTAAACATATATATGTGTGAAATTTCGAAAGAATCGGTTAATTCATTTATGAGATATTCAAAAGCAAAAAAACGGTCCTATGGAAAGTACCGTATTAGGCATTTTTTTTTTAATTTTTCTTCAATCATATAATCGGTCGTGCCTAAGAAGCTGCACTGAATTGTTTAAATCAAAGTCGTTTTCGAGAAAAATAGGCTTTAACTGGTATATATGGCAAGTACCGTTATTTTTCGAGCTAAAAAAATTTCAATTTCCCCTCTGTACAATACCTAAAAAATTCTATATACCAAGTTTGAAGCAACTCGGCGCACCCGCTTGGGCTGTAGGCTCCTTTACATATATACAGACAAACAAACAGACAGACAGACATACAGACGGACAAAATTTTTAGACTATCTTTTTCGTCTTCGCTGTCATCGTAATGTCATATTTGATAGTTATCTCAGAACTTTTATTTTCGACCAATGCATATCTTGCCATATAGTACCTATTATCGCAAGTAAAAATATGTACACTACTATAGGTATACTCAATCTTTTCGTCAACTTTTAATAAACGGCTTGATAGACTTCGATCAAGATTTTTATATAGAAGGTTCTTTAAATTATAAATAATACTGCAAACATATTTTTTTTTTGAAAATTCAATATTCCGAAAACAGGTGGCTATTTTTTTAATTCTGTTTTTAAATTTGTAATGTTATATACTTAAAACTATAATATTAACATTTTTTTGACAAACAAAAATTAAGAGATTTTGTATATAAAATGTAAAAAAGATTATAAATATTTACATATTTAGCTGTTTTTACTAAGCTCTTGTGCTAACAATGCGATAGAAGCAATTTATTTAAATTTAATTCATTTAACAAAATTATTAAAATAATCATAAATTCACTTTGTAAAAAATAGACAAAAGGGTTTCAATCTTTTGAAAAATCACAATCTTATAATAAGCTAGTACAACTTCAAAAAATTAAATAGTTTGTTTACAAAGAAATGCTATCAAAATACTAAATAGCTGTACAACAATAAATAACTTATCTTAACAGTTTGTAGTATTTAGTTATTGAGTTTATTTTAAATCGCCATTTTTAATTTTTCTGTTACATATACTTTTTTCGACTGTCTGATAAAATTTCTTAGTTTGCTGCCAAATAATATTATTTTTTTAACAAATTAAATTAAAATTAAAAATTAAGCAATATTTTTCGAAAATTTTGGTATGCAGTATTAATTATAATTGGAAGGACCTCCTATATAAGAATCTTGATCAAAATCCGTCTAGGAGTTTATGAGAAAGTCGAAAATAAACAAAAAATAACAAAATATGTAAGAAAATGTTTGACCAAAGTGTAGACTATACTTAAAATAGTCCATACACTTTTTTGTATCAAAATTGTTAGAGGCGTTTTCGAAATAATCAAGATGGTTAGAAAAATTGTATGGCAAGTACCGTTATTTTTAAGTATTAAGTATTTTAAATTATCCTATCTTAGGCACGCCAGCAAAATAAACATCAACATTTAAATTTTTGATATTACAAGTGGGTAATTTTAATATGAAAAATGTATGTATGTTATTCCATAGTTTAAAGTTTTCACTTCTATCGGCACTTCGGCAGTCATAACGACTGCTTCCTTTTTTTTGGTTTTAGGACACCCTGAAATCAAAGAAAAATATTAGCAAATTAATATTTGTATTAACATTGGCCTGACCAGCATCGTCCTCATCCAGCGTCAAAACGTAAATTTGAGACTTAAATTTTTTTTTTTTTATTTTTATAGCCAGAGATAAATCTGAGACAACAACTAGCGCCACACATCTTTCCTATCCTTCTTTACCTTCTTCCACCGGATGCCGCGCTGTGTTAAGAAAAACATATAAAGGGTATTCATAATCCCTTGAGCGCGTGCAAAGTTATAAAAAAAAAAAAAAAAAAAAAAAAAGTGATTTGATGACTTTTAAGTCAATTGACACTATTATTGATGAAAATGATATCGTCAATTTTCCGACAGAATTTTTAAATTCTCTGGATATGCCAGGAATGCCGCCACATAAGCTCTGTCTGAAAATTGGTTCACCGGTCAGTCTTTTGCGTAACTTAAATCCACCAAAATTATGCAACGGTGTAAGATTAGTCATCAGAAGATACCGCAAACATAATTGAAGCAACGATATTTACCTGGAATACCTAAATGTATGATACCATCAGAATCAACAATACTTTGCGAAAGGCTACAATTCTCGATACGTTTGGTTTTCACGATGACGATAAATAAGCCGCATGAGCTGACAATGAAATTTTGTGCAAAATTTGGTGTGACCAATCTTAATATCTAATAATTGATCACAGTAGAATAAGGTCGCAGCAACGCGCGGCCGGGTCTGCTAGTAATAATATATAATCGAAATAATTTTCACTCTTGCGATTACGTTAAACAACCAATAGTGCCGCATAGGATTAGTGAAAGACCACATGTCGCAGTCGAAATACAAAAAGGCATAGTATTGTATTCCTTGCAATTTAGTATAGAAGTACCATAGGTTCCAACTTTTTGGGAAACGAAAAATATGTGATCAAAATCTTTTTGGTTTGCCTCTATTAAACAAAAATAAATTATTTCGAGTTATGGCGAGTTTTGGCGAACTGGCCTTTAAAATGGCATTCAATTTGTAAATATGATGTTCCTGTACGAAATCTACAAACAAACTTGATCTGATGGCTTTAAAATTAAATTATGGTCGATATGTGTCGACAAGTAATCGAAAATTGCTTTCTAAATATTAGCGGCATTTGGAAAAAAAACTCACAGTGGTTTTTACTGTGAGTTTTTGTATGATCTTAAAATTATTAAGCATAATTCGATCGATGAATACGAATAGGAAATTTTTATTTTTAATAACTTTTCATTACCTAATTCTAAAAACGATCAAAAAATTCGACCTGGCTAGAATAATAATACAAATTTGGTCTAGATCTAAATCAGAAATGTGATTTACACAACATCTTGCTTGTCATAAAAAATGTTTGTTTAAATCTCCAATAATTTGTTTAGTGGTAACAACAATTGTAAAATAAATACTGTGTACTTCAACGAAACGGAAAACAACAAAAAAAAACCTCACAACCAATTAAACTCTAAAAATAGAATAAAAGAAGGAAATTTTCATTTCAATTTCAAATTACCTAAATCATTAAATTAATTTAAGAACATTGGACGAACACAAAATAATAGCCATTCATGGCATAGGCCTTCTACTTTGACAAAAGGTGACTATGCCTAGTAATTTAATTTGTTTGAGATCGAATTCTATTTTTGAAAAGAATCAAATTAAAAGAATTCCAGATTTATTTATTTCAAACCACACACTATATACTAATTGTGACTTGTATGGAATAAATCTACTGGTATATTAAATTACATATATATTGCTCTTGTTCCAGTTTGAAAAGGGAACTTTAAAGGTTGGGACTTAAAATTAAAAATATAAGACTTGGGCGTATTTAAGTAATTGTGGAAATTAATTACATGACGAATATTATTTTCCACACAAAATCACACTATTAGTATATAAGGGTACATGTTTTGGAAACATACAAAAAATGTATAAAGCAATTATTGTGTTTATTTTGAAGCGTTATATTAAAGTCCATCCGATTCTATTATTTACTGGTTGTCAATCAATTTTATATGGAAAATTAATTTTTTTTTATTTTAATTGTTTAAAAACAAAAAAAAAGTATTCCAAAATTTGTGAGTACATCACATGGGCAATACAATCATGAACATGTGGTGCACCCTCTCCCACAAAAGGGAAAGGACAACTCCAATCCGGCGAATCTCCGGTCGATAAGTCTTCTTCCAAGTATCAGTAAAGTATTTGAAAAGGTTATTAATAGAGCCCTGTTCAATAGGGCGGAGGACAAAAATATCATCCCGTATAATCAGTTTGGTTTTAAGGCGGGGCATGACACAATTCATGCCGCGTCTAAGCTAGTTTGTGATATCTAATGGAACAAAACTAAAAAGCAGTGTACGGGTGCCTGTCTGCTGGAATTCGAGAAGACCTTCGACACCGTATAGGTAGAAGGTCTCTATCTAAAGCTAACCAGACTAGGTATAAGTAAACCTCTATTGTATATGCTTTATGACATGCTAAATGGTAGAAAGTTTGTTGTCAAGAGTGGCAATGTAACTTCTACCGCAAATTTTAATATTAATAATGGTCTTCAGCAGGGAGCGGTTAACTCGCCGATTATATTCAGCATTTACACCAGCGATCTGATAGGTAGTCTAACTCAGACAATTGCGTACGCCGACGATCTAATTGCGTACAGAACAGATAATACAGTTGAGGTCTGAAAAGTCTGTTGCAGAGTGACTTCGACAAGATTCAGCGATATTGTGATGACTGGAAGTTGAAAATCAACTTCCAGAAATCAGAAACTATTTTGTTTAGGACTCCGTTGTCTAGCGCCTCAAGGGATACGAGAAAGAACTGGCGCAAGCTGGTGATCGTAGGGCCATATGGACATCCACTGGCGAGTAAAAGTGTAGTAAAGTACCTTGGCATCTGGTTGGATCAGTACTTGTATTTCGACAGACATATAGGTGCTGCTCTGGCCAAGGCTAGGGAAGCCTTTGGCCTGACAAAACGATTGTTTTATAGCAGTCGTCTTGACAGCAGGGTGAAGGTGATTTGCTACATGGCCCTCATCAGGCCGATGATTGCCTATGGATGCCCGGTGTGGTTCAACGTTGCCCCATCTCAAATGGAAAAGATTCGGGTGCTTGAGAGGCAATGTCTTAGACGATGACTTGGATTATACAGAACATCAGAGTCGGAGTACATACGATATTATTCCAACCAGGTTCTATACAACGGAGCCAACATAAACAGAATAGATCATTTTTTGTTTAAGCTGATTCGGGGTCACACTGCAAGAGCGATGTCCTCAACCAACAGCTTAATTTTTGGGGCTTACTACCACAATAACGAATATTTTGAGAGTGCGCCGTTAAGTGGTTACATCCCTCCCGAGGCATTCCACTATTTAGACAGTCGAAGGCTCATACAGGATAGAATGGCGGTTCCGCTTATCTACCACGTCGGCCGTAAAACTGTAGATAGGCGACTAATGTATGGTCGAGACGTCATCGCTCAAGGTGGAGAGGATCGCCTTCGGCTTAGTAGGACTGTGTCCGATCGGGACCGAAGGGATAGGGCGAAACAGGAGAACCAGTTCTGGTGGCTCTCTGAACAGCATGGTGATATTTAAAGTCGATTAAGGTATGTCTTGGCCGACTTACATACATTTAGGTTAATTAGGTTTAGGGAACAGTCGAGGTGCGGAGGCATACGTGCATGTACCTGCCTGTGGCTGTTCTAGTTTTTAAGTAGTTTTAAGTGGTTTTGGGTATTTTTAGGTACTTAAGTAGTTTAAGTTAGTTCTAGTTAGTATATAAGTTAGTTGTATCTAGTTTTAATTATTTTTAATCTATATTTAGGTTTAGTTTATAAGTTTCCTTGGTTAAAAAATAAAATAATTAGATTTAATTAAAATAGTTTTTAGGTCGAAAGACATTAGTTCTAAGAGTTATTTTTTAGTTTAGAGCGCCCGTAAAGGGCCAGTAAATTAGTTGTAACTTATTGATAATTAGGCTAGTTTTAAACATTTTTGTCTAGCTTTAAGATAGTTATAAATTAATATTAAATAAAAATGAATTTACAAAAAAAAAACAATCATGAACATGTGACCCAATCGTGAACCATTTGAAATTATTCAAACAATATTTTTATTTGATGAGTATAGATAGATATATGTGAATTAGCATCTACAATTGTCGGCAAAACGATGCAGCTGGAGCTTACATTTCAATTTCTCGTATATATTAATTTTTCATTAACAAAGTATATTTTTTCACGCGCACTGCCAATTTTAAATATATATGTAAATATATGTAATCACAACCAAGATCGATACGATGGAACATCGCAATTAATCCGTCAGTCAACCATAAATGTTAATTCGTATAATCGAACATTCTTTATTCCTAAAATGGGGGTGCACAATGACTCCGTTTTCTAACCCCACCCACACGATCGGTGGCGGCGCTGTGCGGTGTGGCGGTTTGTTTTTCTTAGATTTACGATTAAATAAACGATTTCTCTGTTGTAAGACACGAGTAGAAGTACACAAGCACAATTTTAATATTTTTAGTATTTTTATTATTGCTGATCGGAATAGATTTTTCTTCGTATCTACGTAAGATTTGTAAATGTGGTAGAAGATACAATTTTAATAAACAATTCAATTTAATTTAATTTCAATGTCAATGTCAATTTGATTTTTTTTCCATCAAGTGTGACCATGCTATCGGTTCTACAATTTTTTTTTTATGTTAGAATCATTGAGGATCTTATAAAATGTTTGTTCTTTTATTCTTCACGAAATTTCAAGATTTTGTGAGTTGACTCGAAATTTGCGATATAAAATATGAGGAAGTTAATTCACACAAGGTGCCAACTTCGTATATATGTGTGTCGAAAATATATGTATAAACTTAGGCCTTGCCAATAATAGAGTTCAAGGTTTTGGTTTAATCTTAAATACATTAACTACATTATATTTATAATTTATTTACTAGGTTTTTCTAAATATACTTTTAAAGTCGTTTTTAGTTAATATTTGCCAAACTACATTCCTTCAATTTTTTTCAAAATAAAATTGGTACAGGAATTTAAATAATTTAATAATATAAATTTAAGAACGTAATATCAAAAAAAAATCTTCATTCGTTTTCGAAATATTGAATTTAAAAAATTAATTTTTTTTCCAAAAATCTAAAAAAAAAATATTTTTTGAAAACTTAGCTATTCAGATTTAGTTACAATTTGAAGGACCTCCTGTACAAATATTTAGATCTTTTTTCTACTTGTCGCCAATTGTTTTATATTTTTAATTCTTTATTTCTTTAATTTTACAATATTTTAATATTTACTTAACTAGGCTAAGGTAAATAGTGTGTGTTCAACTTGGATGCCGGACAGCGAGAGAGCTCCTATCTGACATTTCTTAAGCCCATATTTTTATTTCATTGGGAGTAAATTGTTATACCTACTGTTACCAGAATTTATAATTTAGTTGAATATAACACCTTTAAGCGGTTAATGAGAGAGTCGAAAATTAAAAAAGGTTCCTCAGCAGGTACTTTTAATACCATCTTATGTACACTTATTTCAAAACAAGTGTACGTCCACCAATTCCGTCTGTCTGTCAGTCCGTCTGTCTGTCCTCGAGTCTACACTAAACGCTTTGATAGATTTGCTTCAAAGTTGGTACATATTGTTTTTTTTTTTTTGTTTTTTTTTGTGAAGAAAACGCAAATAGTAATCCAATATTATTTTTGTTTTTGTGGGCTGTATGGATTAAAGCCAAATTAAAGATTTTTATTACCCGTAGTCCAAAGTGCGTTTCGCCCATACACGATAGTTGGGCTCATCAGTAAGATGCTATAGTACCCTTCTAAGACGCAATGTTTTTCGGTCGATGATAATTTCCAGCGTGTAAATGCTGCCAATTTTATAAGAGTCGTTAATCATCGACCAAAAAATATTGCGTCTTAGAAGGGTACGATAGCATCTAACTTATGAGCCCAACTATCGTGCCTGGGCGAAACGCATTTTGGTCTGCAGGTCATAAAAATATTGTTTTTTTCGGTAATATGCCGTTTTTTTTCATTTTTTTAAGACGAAAAATAACAGTAGCTCCCATACATTTTTTTTGGCCAAAAAATTAAATCTTATTTTTCTCAAAAACGGCTCCAACAATTTAAAAAAAAAATCAGTTCATTAACGAAGGGAAAGGCTACCTTTTGATATTTTTTTTTTGAAAAAAATTGTTATTTTTGGTACCTCTAGGAGAACCATTTTTTTGGTTTTCGATTTTCTCGGAAACCCATTAATTTGATTTTTTTTGAAATTTTGTGCGCAGAAGCTCCCAAAGAATTTAAACACTATTGTACAACCAAAAATTTTTTTGGAAATTAATTTTTTTTTTTGAAAATTCAAAATTTCGAAAACGTCTCAATAGATTTTTTCAAAACTTCGTATTTGGTAATTTGTTGACATTATCTTGAATATTTAAACAAACTATTTTTCTAAAATAAAAAGCAACGGTACCTCCCATACAAGCATTTTTAAGGGGGTGTTCATGCAAATATCTGACGGAAAATTATATCTTTCTGCAAAGCGAAAAATTATGTCGTTGCATGAATACCCTTAATGACCCAATAAAATATTTTATCTTCAATGTTTTCGAGATATGGATTCATACTTTTTATATAATTTTTTATTTGTTGGATTGGATGGCCTTTGATGGAAATATACGAAGAGCTTTTTGATATAAATAAGCCTCGGTTCGGTTTCGAAAACGTCCAGTGATTTTGATCAAATCGTTCAAAACTGGAATGAAGATTAGCACCTGCATCATAATCATCATCCCATAGTATTATGGTGCGCATGTTAAAACAAATAAAAGGAATTATTCAAACCTATCTTTTGCCTTATAGTGCATTATCATACGCATAGAATTCATCCGACATACTTGGTGCATGAATACTCGTCCAACCTCTTACCTCTTCGAAATCTTGATCTCGAATCGTGAGTTCGACTGAAATTACACCAGCATGTGTGTTATCTTATGAGACATGCGACAAACGCTTAGCAGAATTTCAGTAAAATAATGTCGTATGTGTATTAAAAATAACACCTACGACAATTATTTTCCAAACGTCCGGTCCTCCGCTGCACAGTTTTGTATGAAAAAAATGTTGTATGTTATTATTTTGTCGTATGTGTCAAATTTCTATAAAGACGTACTTAAATGTTGGCGATCGTGCACATACGACAAATTTTAACGATATTATCTTGGAAACTATGGCCGATATCGAAAAACGTATTTCACCAGGTTGTAGAGAAAAATTTAAATAACAAAACTGCATTTAAATCTCAAAATCTCAATTTTTCACATACGACAAAATTTTATCCAGGCGACGATTTGTCGAAGGGCTTAAGATTCCTCGCTTGGCTACGTTTGTCATTAAGATTGTTTTGTTTATTTTGTATGTCTTTGAAGTGATAACTTCTGATGGAAGGTTAAACTGCTTCATTACGTAACGCGTTACGGCGCCAGTCTGTCTGGTTTCCCTTTCGCTCACGCATACGGAGAATTTTTGAAATTAATCAAATTTACGAAAAAATTTTAAAGCTTTTCTCAATTTAAACAATTTCAATATTAAATACTTCCACTTAGATTAGCTTAAGTTATCACTTTTGTCGGGCGTCACGATACACACATGTTGTTTTTTTTTTTTGATTTTAGGATAATCAGATTGCAAGTAAATTATAAAAAAATGTTATTTAGAATAAAGTGTTTTTTGATTTAAATAAAAATTCACCATAATTAAAAAAAAATAATTTAATACTGATATTAATAATAAGATCCTGTTTGTAATGTATTCTACCTCAATCTCTCACGGACTTAATCCTACTCATTTATGTGTTTGTGAATTTGTCGTGACGCATTTTCGTTTCATCGAGTTTCAAATCACAATGATTCGCTTAAAAAAATTACTTTTTACTTTTTCATCCAAAACTGAATAAATCTGTTTAGTAAATGAAATTAAAACCAATTAATAAAAGAAGTAATATTTTTTCGTGAAACAAAATTCAATCTTTCGACTTTCTACATAATAATCTGAAAGAATAACATTGGATTCAGTTAATGGTAAAAAATTATAAGTCTAAATTAGATTATCAATTAATAGGTATATTCATTTTTATGACTTTATTTACAAAAAAAAAAAAAATATTATTTAACCTTATGCACCTCCATCAAAATAAATAACATACAATTCTTGATTATTTAAAATTAGTTTCCAACATTTGTGTGGGCAAACTCAAAAAATATTTTCTATATTATCTGCTTATGCTGATGACACGTACAAATTGAATTAAAAATTTTTATTTCACCTCCTTAATTCATAAATGATCTAAATAATATACAAAAAATGTTTTTCGTTTTTTTAAATGTTTGAAAAAAATATGAAAGTTCCTCACAAGAATTTAGCATTAAAACTTATCACAAGGAAATATTGAAATTTTTTGAATTCCCTTAAAATTCATGTCCATTTTAAAAACAATATATTTTGTTCTACACCGTTAAACAAAAAACAAATCATCAATGTGCAGCTATTTATTAGTTCCATTTCAGTGTTATAGTATCTATAGTTGGAGAAATACTCGCATGTTATGAACAAAAAAACGGCTCATTTTGCCTATATCACTCGTATTAGGTGGGCCTTAATTTTCCCAAAGAAGAACACAAAGTGCCTTCTTCTACTAATTCAACAGGGAGTTGACACCGCGGGACAATAAAAACACTTTATGGTGGCTGATATGAGTTACCGGTATAAAGAATCCCTTATATGCATAGTCCAAGTTTGAGAAATTCATTCAGGCTGCAAGGAAAAACAAAAACAAAATATAGAACGAACGAAGAAAAATGAATGTGGAAAACTCTTTGAATCTATATTTACAGTGTTTTTTGTACTCGACTATCCGACTACCGCTACCGAGCGGCTCTCATAAAGATAGATAAGTAGATACATCCCGGTCCCGGGGGAGGCGAATATTTAATATAGAATCTAACAGAAAAAAAAACACAAAATTTGAATATAATGAAACGCTTCTTCTATCTGGACCAAGATCATGATGATCATGCCGCTGATCGTTCCTACCTATATACATATGTCTGTAGGAGGAGGTGGTGCAGAGGCAGCGACGTTGTTGGTGTCGCCGTGTGTCACCATCATCGGCTGCGGCCGGCATCGACGCGTCGCGTCGGTCCTCATCATCAGCGATCGGTAGCTGTGTGAACTTCTGTAACAATCAGTAAGTATACATCTGTATCTGATGGGATCTAGCGTATGTTAGTCCAGCAGTTATAGCGGTGTGTCATCGTGTCGTGTCGCTACACTACTTATCTTAAAGAGATGATGTCGCCTGCGTGTGCTCCTTATCGCTCACGCTCCCTTCCTAGCAGCACCTAGCATATCTATCTATATGTATATTAGATATGTTCTTTTTTTCTATCTTAAAAATCTGATTTTAAGATATGTATATATTTTTTTTTTTTTGGGAGAAAATTTTCTTGCGAACTATGAATTTTCCAAAGGAAAACTATCTAGTCTTTTGGTGTTCGTTGGATGGATAAGTCCAGGTAGCTTTCCTTTATAACATTACAAAATAAATATTTTTTTTTTGTTCCGTTATAATTTTGAGCGTCTATAATAGATTGGCCAAGTTTTTGTTGAAGATTTATTAGACGTTAAGTGAAATGTGTAAATTTGTCTCTTGTTAAAAAAATATTATAAATGATTACACGAGTTCCGTATGACTCAATAGTGATGATGGAGTTTTTCAAAAAAAAAAATAAATATTTTGTGTTTTCTATTAATAATTTCACTAAATTAGCTAATTTTTGAAAAAAAAAAAATAAATCATTAATTTTTCAGCATACCTTTATGCCTACTGTCTATTTTTCTTTAAGTTTTTTTTTTACTGTAATGTGTGGGTGGTGAAGTTTTAATGTTAAAAACGTTTGTTTTTTTTTTCTCAAATATTTAAGAAAGGATACAGAATGACACATAAAATTTTATGGATAGTTGCGATATGGTTGCTAAGTGGTAAGTATATTGAAGGAATTTCTTTCATTTGACATTTAAATTTAAAACTGCCAAGAGAGATTTTAAAATACCAACATGAATATTATATCTATTTACCTAAACAAAAAATATATAATATTTAATTTGGAGTATGTAATTAAAAATAAATTGGATTTTTCTAATCAGCAGACTGTTTCTTTCAATGGCTTACCAGAAAATTATATAGTTCGCACAATTTGTTATATTTTTTTTAATGGGTGTTTTTTTAAGAGCTTGAGAAAGTTTTATAATAATAAAAGATAAAAATATTATTGTGATGAATTTTCTATTATAATAATCTGGCAGATAATTTCATGGCATTTATTTTATAAATATGATTTCCGGCATATGTCCGCCGCGGCTACGAGTTACATAGTTCCTTCGATCAGTCAAATTTTTCACTACTTTTTCCAATAAATCTGCCCGTACGGCGTCAATGGTTGCTTGGATATGGGCTTTCAATGCTTGAAGAGTTGCTGGTTTGTCGGCATAAGCCAATGACTTAACAGACCCATAAAAAGTAGTCGAGAGGTATTAATTCAAACGAATGGTGGGAGGTGTCGGCAAGTTAACAGGAGCACAAGCTAGTAGATCGCTGCCGCAACGAATAAAGATTGATATGCAAATCAAATAATCTGGGTCCCAGGACATATTGACATAAAGGGAATGAAACCACAGACGACCTGGCCAAAACCGGGTCATCACTTGAACCGAGGCTAATCGTTTCCGGGATATTTTTGCCGCTGGACCAAGAAATTTTAGAATCCATAAAATTTACCTTAAAACCGCAAAATACAGATGGTCTGGTATCGGCAATTTTCGGATGTCAAGAAATCTTTGGACAGATATAAACAGTCGTGTGCAAAATAATAGGAGTGTTAAAAAAAATCATCAAAAACGCTTGAAAAATGTTGGGTTGGTCCTAACAGCTACAATAATCTGTTGATCAGTGGCTTTAGTTGTTTTTCTTTGGTATTCATTGGTATTCTGGATGGTCCATTTGAAGGTATTTGTGACTCTGTTCTGAGAACAAGCAACCTGTCTCGCGACTGTTTAATAGATATTACCTTCACTTCGAAGCTTATTGATAATTTCTCTTATCTTATGAGAACAATGTGATTTACGACCCGTTTTTACTCCTTCTACCAGCTTAAAAATAGTTAAATGAATTAATACAAATATTATTGCAGTCATAAAAAACAAATATCTTACTTCTTTTAATTTAAAACCAAGAATGAGAGTACAGGGTGGCACACGAATCGCGCTACAAGAAGAAATTTAAATAACTTTTATTTTAATCGATGTATTTCATTAATTTTTTTTTATTGGATTAAAACTTAAATTTATTTTAAATAACTAATGATTTGTAAGATTGTAGACCGCAAATGACCTCCACACTCATCCACGCATATGCGGCACTTGATCAGAAAATTGTTCATTGCGGCCTGAAGTGTTAAAATTGAGATCGCCTCAATTATTGTCTTAATGGACTGCTTCAATTCAGTCAAATTCCTGGGTTTCGTTTTGTACACTTCCTGCTTGACATAACCCCATAAAAAAAAGTCTAGTGCAGTCAGGTCAGGTGACCTTAGGGGGCAGGGGAAAGTGTAGTTTCTGGATATCAATTTGTTTGGGAATTTTTGTTGGAGCTCCGCCATAAATTGTGTGGCTACGTGTGAACTTGCTACATCTTGTTGAAACCAAATCCTGCTGAAAGTGATATCTATACGGCGAAGTTCTGGGTAAAAAAACTCCTTCAACATCTTTAAATAACGGTCCTCATTGACAGTTGTGTTACACCGTTTTCTTCAAAGAAGTATGGCCCGACAATACACCTTGATGAAACTTTGCACCACACAGTGACTGTTCTGGGTGCAGTTCCGTCTCATGGAGCATTTCCGGATTAGATTCACTCCATATACGGCAATTTTGCTTGTTAACATTGCCGTCTAAGTCAAAATGGGTCTCATCAGACATGAACAAACAATTTATCAATGTGTTGTCTTCTTCGGCCATTGCAATCATTTTTAGGCAAAATTCCAGGCGAACAGGCAAAAGCTGAAGGTTTAACTTGCTTGTAATTTGGACTTTGTACGGAAACAAGTTTAAGTCATCATGAAGTCTGTCATGACCGTCTGCTAACTCCAATTAGTCGATAATTTCGAGTCGAAACACTTGGATTTGCCTGTATTGCCGAAGCAACAGCCACGATTGTATCCTGAACCCGAACAGTGGGATCTCGATGATACGGTCTTAGTTCGATGCTTCCAGATTCGGCAAAAATGTTCACCAGCCTCATAATGTCCATCATAGGTCCATCTACTCGGGGGAGCACCGCCAAACTCCAGCCTAATTTCCCTTTGGACGGAAATGACGACCTGCAAAGAATGGTATCGCTGCACTATCCAAATCCTTGTTTCAGTATCCCAAGCATTCATTTTGATAAATCTAAATAGTACCCTATAAAATAAAAAAAAATAAGCCGATTACTCACACTAAAAAAAAGTTAATACGTTTTATTTTTGTAGCACGATTCGTGTGCCACCCTGTATTAGAATTATACAACAATATCTTGTGCGACATATTTTATAAGTCATTTTAGTTTCACTCTTAATTAAGAAAATTAAAGCTTTTAAACATTCTTTTTCGCACCTATTATTTTGCACACCACTGTACAACAAAAAAAAACACATAATATCTACTAGGGCTTAACAGACCTCTATTGCGCCTCTTGATGGGCATTCTTAAGGTTCACAACTCTGTAGTAACCTACATGACCAGAATGGGCATCCGCACATCTGACTTATGTACAGGTTGTATGGACGAAAATGTGGAAGAGGGCTCATAACACTTCCTTTGTGAATGCCTCAGCCTAGCCCAAGCCAAACATAATCTCCCTATTTACTCGCCCTCCTTAAACTTCTGAATTCTTATTATGAAGACGGCAATGGATCCATTGAGATCCGAGTGAGGTGAGGCGGCTTGCAATTTCGCCACCACTTCTAACTTAACCTAACAGGATTACTTCTGGAAATAAAGCTGTCACCAAATTGGTTTTGCAACTAATTGATCGTTGAGTCAAGTTACATCGTCTTTCTGGAACCAAATATCGTGGTTCACCGTAATGACAGCTCCTCTCATTTCGAAAGAAATAAGGACCGATGATGTCGCTAGACTGTAAACCTCACCAAACATTCAATTTTAATGAGTGGTGATTAGTTAATGGTTTGAGGATTGTATACGCTCCATAATTCATATAAGGCAATTTTGCTTATTGACGAAGCCAAGCCAGAAATGAGCTTCATCACTAAACACAATACTTCGGTAAAAATGCTCTGTGAACTTCGCGAACAGTTTATTTTTTTCAAAGTTAATTTTCACAATTTGGAAGTGTTGTTCCGGCGTTAAACGATTCATAATGAATTGCCAAGCATTACTGAATGGAAATGTCCTTAACATTCTCAACTGTCAAACCATGGACAACAACCATCGTTATGTATTCGTAAAAAAAAAATTGTTTTTTCTAACAATCAAACCTGATATTATGATCAAAGAGAACAGCAAAAAAGTGGGTCCCGCAACTCCGTCTGTCTTTCTGTCTGTCTGCAGAACGATCTAGAGTCTAAGCGGCTGACAATTTTGTTCAAATGGTTTAGCCCCAAAAAATAACGGTACTTGCCATACAAATTTTTCTACCATTTTAATTATCTCAAATACGGCTCCAACAATTTTAATAAAAATTGGTGTGTGTACTAACTTGAGTATGGCCTACATTTGGCCCGAAATTTTTTTTTAAATATTTTGTTATTAACGGTACCTGCCATTCATCCATTTTATTGATTTTCGACTTTTTCATCAACGGCTCTACGGATTTCGATCAAAATTTGTGTACAGGATCTCCTCAAAATTTTCGAAAAATAGTTTTTTTTAATTTTTTGAAAAAAAAATTTGTTTTTTTGAAAATTCAATATTTTGAAAACGGCTGGGCGATTTTTTCTGAAATTTTGTTTTTGAATTTATGTTATTAAACATTTAAAATGTTTATACCATTTTTTTTAGAAAAAGATTAAGAATTTTTATATATAAAAAAATAAGTGAAAAACGACTTTAAAAATACTTTTAGCCGTTTCCATTAAGAATCTTTTGCATATAATGTGATCGAACATAGGAGCAAGTACGTGCGATCCAGTCATGCATTTTATTTTATTTAGTTTCAATTTTTCATATGTTGGATTTGCACCTTCAAGAATTGATTTATTTCATGCTTTTTATGCATATTATCGATTATCATATATATATATATATAGGGGAAAAATATATGACATTATGACAGTAGGCATAGCTCTTAAAAAGGTTAGCCCTTTTTAAGGTTTTTTTTATGAGAAACGATTTCGAATCAATTTCAGATTGCTAGGTGTTAAGATCTTACATTGAATTTAAAAGGCTTATCAATGATATTTAGTTGTGGAATGTGTGTGACATTATAGTCTTCCTTCAAGTCTAATATATGATCAATCTTCAGTATTCAGTATAAATATAAGTGACTTTGAGAGCACCAGTCACTTCTGTCCAATGTTGTTTCCCTACTTGTCGACTTTACTTGTTTACATTTCAAAGAAGACAATCGGTCGACAATGTAGACAAGATTTTGATCTGAGCGTTTTTTTCCCTAATTTTTGGGCGTTATTTCCTAATATTTGGAGGTTAGTTCCTTACTTGGACGATATTTTCAAATTTTGGGTGTTCTTTTCATTTGAATTTTCATTTGAATTTTTGTGCAACCTTAAAAAAATAGAAAGATGAGAAATAACGCTCAAAGAAGAAAACAATGTAATTACTTGTCTTCTCAGAAGAAATAAACGGAGAAATAAAATTTGACGTTTCATGACATCCCACATTAATCGTGCACAAATTTCTCATAAAACATTGAATCTTATTCATAGTTTGCTTATTTTCATGTTAAATTCAAGTAATTCATTGGAAAAAAAAAACAGATTGTACCTACCTAGTCTAAAGTACATAAAGCGCTTAGCGCTTCTTGGAGAAGAATTAAATTTCACGATTTATTTTTGCCCACATAACAAAGAAATAAAATTTTTAGTAGTGGTGTCTGCAATAATGGCCGAAAAAAATATTTCTAATGGAGTCGCGGCCTAACAACAATTTGCTCAGAATTTTTTGGGGTGATATTTCCAAATAGTTTTGGGCGAAATTGGGGTTTTTCTTTATTTTCTCGAAGTAACCGAAATGGGATTTGCATCAAAATTTAATTTTTCGAAACTTTGGGATTTATTTACTTTTTTGAGCAATTTGTCAGTTAATGATTTGATTACTTAACCAAATTTGCAAGTTTGACTGGTATTTTTTAATTTTATTACTAAATTCCACAACTCTTAAAAGGTTTTTAAGCTTGGCCAGTAGTAAACCAGTGAAGTGATTCAGTGGACATATCAAATTTTAGTGAGTAGGTTTATCATACCAGATGTATGCCATACTTTAAAGTTTTTCGATTTCTCTAATTTAAATATTAGAAACTAAAAGTTTTATAAACATTGAACTAGGTATAGGTTTAGATATAGATAAAATGATTACAGTAAAACCCGGATAAGTGCCTCATGTTAAATGACACACTTTAATATACACTTACGCGGGTAAGGCAGTTATAAAAAAACCGGCTTAAGTACACATAGGTACTTATCTCATATTTAGATATAAAAAAATTAAAACAAACATTTTTGATAAAATAAACATTTAATTCAAAATAGCTTTTAACGGCGTTTAGTCCACAAAATTTGCGTTTCGTCCAGGCGATCTCACTTCGTTTCATCAGTTGGCTAGTGAGCGCCATACAAATTGCGCACTTTTTATTAAGTTCAATTCATCTTACATGGAGTTTTTGACACGAAACTATATCCAAGCAGATTAAAAGTTTCAATCATTAAAATTGGAAGATTTTGTCCTGGGCCAGGCCAGACATATTTAATTAGGAAGGAGTTTTTTATTATATTTAATCGGACGTGTTGAACTATTGATTCAAATTAGATTTGAATGGCCTTTGGTCCACGAATCATTATAATAGATTAAGATTATTAGTATACATTTATAGACTACATGGCACAACGCTACTTCTGTCTTATTGGTATAAGGAAACCTCATCAAAATAAAGGTATAGTGGAGTCAAATCATACGACATTGGACATCTTATTTTGTCGCTTCAAAACGCTCCCTCAGAATTTCTATAATACTGTGTGGCAACGTATAACTATTTCCTGTTGGGATAACATATTGCTCACATCCTTATTATTCAATTTTGATCTTAAGAAATTGGTTATCAAAAATTGGTAACACTCTATGTTTTAGGTGATAATAATGCCATCGCCGTTTTCAGTCAATCTTCACTGATCAAAGACTTTATGCATGGGCATTTGGTGAACTTCGTGTGAATTGGTATCTCACCAAATTTTGCAGTTTTGACATTATCCGATTTTATTAAGAAAAAAAAGTCTCGTTGTTGAATACGTTTTTTTATGCTGAAATCATTATCCGTGCTTCCAACTGGGTTATAACTCACGGAATTGCTTTATCTAAAGTTTAGAAATAATGTATGCAAATTATACAAAACATTATGGCCACTGTGAACAGTCAAATCTACCCGTTCTTATTGGAAACATTTTTATTTCAGTCAGTATTAATAAAATTATTTAGAAATTATTTAACAGTTATTCATCGGCTTACAAAATTCGAAAATAGAAACGGATTACCACTTTTAAAATAAATTAGTTCGAAAAACTGGAAGACAGTCATAAAATGACACCGATTTCGTTTTAACAAAACTATTAAAGCTGTCCGATAGAATAATATTCTCCGTCTTTGTTGATTTATTGGAAAAGATACGAGCAGTTTCATTACGAACATTACTTGTACTGACACAAGTTCCTCACTCATAACCCTTAGACAATAGTTCACACAAAACTTGGACGAAATTGAAAGCAAGACAAATTATAATGAAAATTAAATATTTAAATTAGATAGATAGATTGACTAGAAAGGCACTTATGTCATATACGGGATCCCTTTCGTACCTCATTAAAAATCGGCTTTTGCTTCGACAAGCTTTGAACAAAATGTTGGTGCTGGAGTGACAGTATCTAAGCCAATTGTGAATAATTATTTGCCTAAAGTGTGCAATTCAGATTATTATTATGAAGTATCAGTGAATGTCCTTTTTAGTGATTGTGGCTTTATTTCTTTCTTTAGACAAAATTCCATTTCATCCATGAGAGACACACAACGAAGCTTGGATCTCCATTTCGGCTGGTTTCTATTTTTAACTTCTTTACTATAGGACAAGTTTTGCATTTGAAAAAAAAATCGAACTCCAGATCTTAATCAAAGTTGACATTACGATGATAGAGAACACCAAAAAAGTGGGTCCAGCAATTCCGTCTGTCTGTCTATCTGCCTGCGGAACGATCTACAGCCTAAACGGCTGAACCGATTTTGTTTGTGGTGGTTAGGCGTTTTATGTGATTATCCAAAACAAATTTTTAATCGTTGTTTTAGCCCCAAAAATAACGGTACTTGCCATACAAATTTGTTTTACCATCTTAATTATCCCGGAAACGGCTTCAGCGATTTCATAAAATTTTGTGTGCGTACTAACTTGAGTATGGTCTACATTTTTGCCGAATTTTTTTTTAAATATTTTGCTATTAACGGTAACTGCCATACAACCATTTTGTTGATTTTCGACTTTCTCATAAACAGCTCAACAAATTTCGATTAAGATGCTTACACAGGAGCTCTTCCAAATTCTTAATAATACTGTATTTCAAAATTTTAGAAAAATAGTTTATTTGGATTTTTGAAAAAAAAATATTTATTTTTGAAAATTCAATATTTCGAAAACGGGTGGGCGATTTTTTCTGAAATTTTGTTTTTTGTTTTTAAATTAAAATTAATAATTTGTATATATAAAAAACTAGGTGAAAACCGACTTTAAAAATACTTAAAAATATCGAACATAGCAGCAAGTACGTGCGACCCAGTCGTGCATTTTATTTTTCATGCTGCACTAACTAATTTGCCTTTACTGATACTTGCTTTAGATGCAAGCCCAATACCTTTTGAGCTTCACACAATAGATTTAAAAAGTACAAAATTGCAAACAAAAATTTAAAACAATTTCAAGGTTTCGAAATCGTCATCCGCGCCAAAACTTCATTTTTAAATTAATTTTTTATTAAACCCAAGCTATAAACTGTTCGAAAATGACAATAAATTTGACTTTGATTTGGAGTTTTTGAAAAAAACAAAAGCCTGTTTTTTAGGATACAATAGCCAAGAGCAACAATCACAAAACGCAAGCAGGTTTTGTGTGAATATAATATTTGTATGTATTTATGTAGGTTAATTGACTTTTAATTATTTAAGTTCTGAAATAACAGTCACCTCTAACTACATATGTATGTAACTGGTTTGAATACCTAAACTAGTTTTATCGTTTGAAATGAATAGTTCCGATTTTTGGTTTGAAATAGTCTTAATTCAGTTTGATAAGACTCGAAACAAAATTAGTCCTAACTAAATCTAGTTTTATTTCTAATTTAAAAAAATAAATTATATGGATCTAAAAGTTTTTCGTCAGATTGCCTGCAAACACCGAATAATGTTTAAAGAAAACTTTTTATAAAATGGGAAAGCACCTTAAAATTTGTTAACACAGTATTTTCTTTTTCGATTAATTAATTTGAATTCTTAGGGCCAATTTTTCAATAGTCAGTTACGCAGTCAGTTAGCACATATTGTCCAGATAGAGCAAAAATCAGTTTTCAACAGTCAGATACAACTTAGTCTAGGTATAAAGTTATCTGCTCATTTTAGAACGGAATAAGGAGTTATCTGACGAATAAAATAAATAGTTATTTTCGATGTAAAAAACACTTTGAAAAATGATTGCTTTGAAATAAACGTTAAACAAAAAATAATTTCTATGAAAAGTTCAATACTCGAAATAAAAGTGACGTTCAAATTAAATTATTCAAAGATTGTTTTTCCTTGTTTAAAAAATTCGATGGTGTTATCCGGTTGTAAAACAGTCAAGTCAGTTTATTCCTCTGGCAACTAACTGGATGTACAGGGTGCGCCAGAGAAACTTACTTATTTGAAAGGTCAATAAAAACAAAAGTACTTCAATTATTGTTTTAATTTTTTTTTATTTGAGAATACAATATCCCAATTTTTTTTTCATGCAGTCTTGAAAATGACATCGGATAAATGGCGAACCGCATTGCGCATACACTGATGAGGTCGATTTTTGAGATTCGTCTCCACTCTTTGCAGCATATCAATCGGTATGTTGGCAGTGGCGTCGCGAATGTTGTTCTTGAGGTGTGCTATGGTCCTATGGTTCTTGCACAACAGCCAATTTATAGGGATGAAATTAAAGGTCTTCATGGAGAATTCGTCGAACAGTGGTGTCAGAAAATCCCATAGCAGCTGCGTGTTTGCGAGCCGAACGCCGGGGAGAACGCACAGCTGACTGCCTCACTCTTTCGATATTTTCCGGAGTTCTGATGGTCCGTTGAAGTCCATTTCTGGGTTTAGCGACACTTCCACACTCCCGAAATGAGTTAACCCACGACAGAATCGAATTACGGGCAGGAACGAGTCTGTTGGGAGGAATTTCAAAGCGAGCGCGGAAGGCACGTTGCGTAGCAACAAGTGAGCGACCGTTAGAAAAGAAGCTCTCGACTTCGAAGGCCCGCTGCTATCTAGACCAGAGCATGATGGAAACTGACTGGAGGGAGAAACAAACTTGAGAACTTCCCCCTCCAGATGCGCCCCCTCTCACCCGTCTAACCCCCCAAATCACCGCGCGGGAATTTTTTCAAATAAGTAAGTTTCTCTGGCGCACCCTATATATCTGGAAATTGAAAAATCGGCTCTTAGAAATTGGCCGAACGATCTGACGTTTTAATCGAAAAAACGCACTCATTATATTCCTTGCCATTTTTTATTTTTATTTTTATACGGATTACCGCACAATAGGGGTTTTCACTACCCTTAAAATGATTAAGCAAAGTGCGAGCGTTAGAAAAGTATCTATGGAATGATTTTAGAGGAGATAGCGATGCATATTTGTTTTGAATTTCTGAATATCATAATGGGAGAACAAAATAGAGCCAAGTAAAGCATTCCACATTGGCGTTGTACGGCTTAAAAAAGATTCTTGTACTTGACTGTACGTCTAAAATTGAGTTCAAATGTAAACTGATGAGCATTGCAAGAATCGTGAGTATTACGGTTGAATAGTCTTAGGGAAGGAACGTAACTGGCTATTTCGCTAGAACGTTGATTTTAAAAATAGCGATAATATAATGAGAGACATATAACATTTCTATAAGGTGTTCTAGAGATGTGAATGCTTCTAGACTTCTATCGCCTATCATTCTTAGAGCTCTATTTAGAATTCTATCTCATAGATTTAAATGAGCTTTAGGAGCCCCTGCCCAAATGTGATAGTTATAAGAAAGCCCAAATACGTTGCAGCATTTTTGGCAACATCGAATATGTGGTCAATCCACAAGAGGTGGTCTGTGATGCACATATATATGTACCAAGGACTTAAAGCTAATCGATTTTATTAATGCAAGTGCAAGGTAGATAATCATATGTGTCTTATTAAGAGAAACAATTTGTTTAAGAAAATATTAAAATTATCAATAATTTTGGAAAATTTCTTTTATAAAGCTCAACATGTTTTAAATTCCTTTTTTTATTTTATTTATTTTAAACTTTATTTAAATGAAATTGCTTATGATGCCTTATTAATGAATTAATTGTATTATTTCGAATATTCAACTATTTTACTCTTATTATTGATGAACAATCATAAGTAGTTATAAGTGGAAGACTAGTTGAAGTGGATTTCTCTTTTGCTAAAAAAGAATAATTAAGACATTGCATTGGTGCAAAATTTTAAACATTTAAAACTCCAATCCGGCGAATCTCCGGTCGATAAGTCTTCTCCCAAGTATCAGCAAAGTATTTGAAAAGGTTATTAATAGAGCCCTGTTCAAGTGGGCGGAGGACAAAAATATCATCCCGTATAATCAGTTTGGTTTTAAGGCGGGACATGACACAATTCATGCCGCGTCTAAGCTAGTTTGTGATATCCAATGGAACAAAACTAAAAAGCAGTGTACTGGTGTTTGTCTGCTGGGTTTCGAGAAGGCCTTCGACACCGTATGGTTAGAAGGTCTCTATCTAAAGATAACCAGACTAGATATAAGTAAACCTCTATTGTATATGCTTTATGACATGCTAAATGGTAGAAAGTTTGTTGTCAAGAGTGGCAATGTAACTTCTACCGAAATTTTTAATATTAATAATGGTCTTCAGCAGTGAGCGGTTAACTCGCCGATTCTATTCTGCATTCACACCAGCGATCTGATAGGTAGTCTAACGCAGACAATTGCGTACGCCGACGATCTAATTGCGTACAGAACAGCTAATACAGTTGAGGTCTTCAAAATTCTTTTGCAGAGTGACTCAAGCGATATTGTGATGACTGGAAGTTGAAAATCAACTTCCAGAAATCAGAAACTATTTTGTTTAGGACTTCGTTGTTTAGCGCCTCAAGGATACGAGAAAGAATTTGCGCAAGCTGGTGATCGTAGGGCCACATGGACATCCGCTGGCGAGTAAAAGTGTAGTTAAGTACCTTGGCATCTGGTTGGATGAGTACCTTTATTTCGACAGACATATAAGTGCTGCTCTGGCCAGGGCTAGGGGAGCTTTTGCCTTGACAAAACGACTGTTTTATAGCAGCCGTCTTGACAGCAGGGTAAAGGTGATTTGCTACATGGCCCTCATCAGGCCGATGATTGCCTATGGATGCCCGGTGTGGTTCAACGTTGCCCCATCTCAAAAGGAAAAGATTCGGGTGCTTGAGAGGCAATGTCTTAGACGATGCCTTGGATTACACAGAACACCAGAGTCGGAGTACACAAGATATTATTCCAACCAGGTTCTATACAACGGAGCCAACATAAACAGAATAGATAATTTTTTGTTTAAGCTGATTCGGGGTCACACTGCAAGAGCGATGTCCTCAACCAACATCTTAATTTTTGGGGCTTACTACCCCAATAACGAATATTTTGAGAGTGCGTCGTTAAGTGGTTACATCCCTCCCGAGGCATTCTACTATTTAGACAGTCGAAGGCTCATACAGGATAGAATGGCGGTTCCGCTTATCTACCACGTTAGCCGTAAAATTGTAGATAGGCGACTACTCTATGGTCGGTACGTCATCGCTCAAGGTGGAGAGGAGCGCCTTCGGCTTAGTAGGACTGTGTCCGATCGGGACCGAAACGATAGGGCGAAACAGGAGAACCAGTTCTGGTGGCTCTCTGAACAGCATGGTGATATTTAAAGTCGATTAAGATGGTATGTCTTGGCCGACTTACATACATTTAGGTTAATTAGGTTTAGGGAACAGTCGAGGTCGCACCAAAATCAAAAATTAAAAATATGTATGTATGCGGAGGCATATGTACATATACCTGCGTAACTGTACATTTATGTGCGTACATGTACCTGCGTAACTGAGTTAGTTCTAGTTAGTATATAAGTTAGTTGTATCTAGTTTTAATTATTTTTAGTCTAGATTTAGGTAGTTTATAAGTAAAAATTGAAAAATGATACTAGACCGAGTTTTTTTTAAAAAGTTTTCGTGGTAAAACAAAAATAAAATAAAATAATTAGAATTAATTAAAATAGTTTTAAAGTCGCAAGACATTAGTATTAAGAGATATAGTTTAGTTTATAGCGCCTGTAAAGGACCAGTAAATTAGTTTTAAGTTATTGATAATTAGGCTAGTTTTAGGAATTTTTGTCTAGCTTTAAGATAGTTATAAGGTAATAATAAATAAAAATGAATTATAAAAAAAACATAGAAGCAAGTACGTGCGATCCACCCGTGCATTTTATTTAATATGGCTGCTATGTTAAAATCTAAACCTAAAGTTAAGCATTGGAAATGGAGGGAATCTAACATTTTTTTCCAGAATCCAAAACACTTAGGTGGGTGTAGTTGTTTTTCGAAAATTCAACATTTTAAAAATAATACCATGTAAAATTATGTTTTCGCAAACCTACCAACAAAAAATATATACATATGTACATAACGATTATCAATTAGATTTATGTGAAAACAATCATCGAATCGATCCATTTTTTGCGGATTCTCAAAACATACAAAATGTGGACACGTATATTCTAAATATGTTCATTGGATTCAATTATTTTAAATTTCCTATTTTAAATTTGTATATAATAAACCGAATTTCTAGTTCTCAGAAATGAATTTCAGAATTATGTATGTAGATATTTATGCATGTATAGTATATTGGATTCGTTAATAGCTTCCTGTTAACTTCAAAACCCAAATATCTACACATACTCGTAAGTAAAGATCAATAAATTGTGTTTTAATTATCAAACAAATACGTGAAACTAGCTATATCAAAAATATTATGTCAATTGTCAACTCTTTAAATTTGTTCTTCCCCTCCTAAGTACCAATTATATTTATTTTAGAATTCTTCATTCTAATAATAGGTAATAACCCAGAGAGACAAGTTCCCGAAAGAAATAAAAAAATAAATCTCACGTCATATTCTCAAAGAGTCTATATATTTTTAATAACACAATTCTTTAACGATATTAAGATGTTCCTCCGCGGAAAAAAAAAACCATTCGGTGTCAGATTATATCAATAAAATGAATGAAATAGCACAATTTCCTTTCTGATGTTGGTGCAGATAGAGGTGTTATTTTGTATTTATTTTTAAAATTGGTAGGCGTTCTGTTTGACTTTATTATTAAATAAAATATATTTGTGAAATAATTTTTTTAATAACAAAGACAAAAAAAACAAGATGAATATTTTCTTTTTATTTATTTAAAAAAAAACTTCAATAAAGTTAGCGGCAAAATTAACATTAGGAAACAGTTGTTTTTTTTAAGTTTATTAAGTTCATTCATCTCGAGAATGTGTGTCTTTTTCCGTGAGTCATTTAGGTAATATAAATAATATAATACACACATTTGTAGTTTTAGCCAATGCTCCGGCTATTTTATTTATAATTCTTTCTTAAATTTATAAAGTGGAAACATGCGCTTCCATTTTTCAACTTGATAATAAGAAGATCAAAGAATACTTATATGTACATATATGTGTCTGAAATTGATATCAAAAATAAAATAATTGGTAACATTTTTAATTGAAAATATTTTATGAAAACATTTTTTGTTTTGTATAAATAATTTTCAATTTTAAGCAGGAAATTTGACAGAAGTACATACGAGTATACTAAAAAAAATATGTTGATTGCTATTATAAATGTAGTAGGTATTAACCTGTAGTTCAAATGTCCGTCAGGATATTTTCTTGCAGGACTCGATTCTGACAGGGTAATTTTTAATGACTTTTTGACACATATTGAGCAATAACTTCGCCAAAATTTAGCGAATATTCGTATTTAAAGGGACAGCTGACAAATCACATGATATTTTGTTGCCATTTTAAAAGTGACATCACCAAAATGCGAAATAATCGTCCACGAAAGTTTTCTATCTAAAGTTTTACAATAATTTGAACATGATCTGCAATTTCTTAACAATGTATATTTTAAGATAGGCAAACCTTTAACTAGGTACGCATACATTTACAATTTGACGTATGTAACGGGTGCTTTTACTTGCGATTATAGGTACTAATAGGCAAGTTATGCATTCGTCGAAAAAAAAAGTTTTGAGATAACAATCAAATATGACATTACGATGATAGCAAAGACAAAAAAAGATGGTCTAAAAATTCTGTCCGTCTGTATGTCTGTCTACCTGTCGCAGTCTGTCAGGCAGTCTGTATGTATGTATAGACACCTACAGCCCAACAAAAATGCCTACAGGCATTTTTGAATTTTTTTAAATTTTTTTTTCAAAAAGTTTAAAATAATAAAACATTTTTTCTCAAAAAATGCTCCACAGATTTTAAATTTTTTTTCTCATAAATTCAAATTTATCCAAGAAATAAATGGCCTACTTTTTTTTGAGCTCAAATTAGTTTAAGTATTTATTTCAGAATTTTGAATTATATTTTCTTTGATTAATCCGATTTATTTTTTTGTTTTTATGTTTATATTACTAATAATTTAAGATTGTAATACCAATTTTTCTTAGAAAAAAGTTAAAGAAAATTTGTGTATAAAAAATAAAGTCAAAAATGACTTTAAAAATATATTTAGATTTTAAATAGAAATCTTTTGCATACGATGTGATTGAACATGAGAGCAAGTTCGTGCGATCAAGTCGTGCATTTTATTTACTTGCGATATAGTTACAATAGGGCAGGTTTTGCATTGGAAAAAAATCGAACTCGAGATTTTAATCAAAGTTGACATTATGATGATAGAGGACACCAAAAAAGTGGGCCGGCAATTCCGTCTGCTTGTATGTCTGTCTGTCTGTCTGAACGGCTGAACCGATTTTGTTTTTTTGATCCGTTGTTTTAGCCCCAAAAATAACGGTACTTGCCATACAAATTTTCCTACCATCTAAATTATCTCGAAAACGGCTCTAACGATTTTGATAAAAATTTGTATGTATGTGTACTAAGTTTAGTATGGTCTACATCTTGGTACCTGCCATACAACCATTTTATTGATTTTCGACTTTCTCATAAGCGTCTCAATGGATTTCGATCAAGATTTGTACAAAGGATCTCCTTTGAATTCTAAATAATACTGCATTTCAAAATTTTCGAAAAATAGTTTTCAATATTTCGAAACGGGTGGGCGATTTTTTCTGAAATTTTGTTTTTAAATTTATATTATTAAATATTTAAAATGTTCATACCAATTTTTTTTTTAGAAACAATTAAAGAAATTTATATATAAAAAATTAAGTGAAAAACGAGTTGAAAAATACTTTTAGCCGTTTCCAATAAGAATCTTTTGCATATAATGTGATCGAACATAGGAGCAAGTACGTGCGATCCGGTCGTGCATTTTATTTTCTAAAATATCGAAAAAAGGGAAGTCAAGAATTATAACAACAAGTTGTACACCAATGGAAAGGTCTGTGAAATCCCATTCAAGCATTGGCAGCGGAGCTTGGTTGCGGAGATATCACCATCCAAAGCAAGTCAAATGCAGTTGGGGGGAAAATCATGCGAATAACTTCGAATTGAAATATTTCAAGAACCAGACTCGCCGCAGTCCTCACCTATGGATAGGTATTAAACACACCTCTCTTTTCGAGGGGAAATAAACTCCCCCTTGTAATATACTCTTTTTTCGTGCTTATACATTTAATACTTTTTTTTTAATAATAAATATTTCAATATTACCTTTTTCGAATATCCTAAAAGTTTGTCCGTATTTTAAAATTCTTAGAATTTACCAATTTTCTATTTTAGTTTTTCGTACCTTATCGAGCAAATTAAAATAATCATTACTGAGTTGTTACTTGAAAAAAAATTTGAATCTTGTCTTAAACATGCACCTTTTTAAACTTCAAAAAAGCAGAGTTTTTGTTGGTGTCCACTAGTTTAAATTTAAACACCGCCTGTAAAGAATTTCTGGACAAAATATTTGTTTACTGAAAATAAACCTATTGCATAAGCATAACTAAATTATTTAGGGCCTTGTGTAATATATAGTTTTAAGTCCAACATTTGAACTTAAAAATTATTGTTGTTTCATTTAAAATTTCATTTTCAATAACATCCGAAATTTCTTCTAAATTGATTGATTGAATTCTTTGTAGTCTACGCCGCATTTACCCACATACACGCGGTATATAAAAAATGCTTTCAAAATAAAACATAATTTAAGCCCATCCACCTCCAAATCGTTTTAACTCAACTTCAACTCACATACTCCTGAAGGCACTCTTAAACTCCCCATATTTTTTGTTTTCTTTATTTACATCCTGTTGGATTTAACAGATTTCCCGGTGTGTTCACACTCGTGTCAATTCAGTGTCAAATCAAAAAGCAAATAAAAAACGAAAACAATATCTTCACTTACGTGGGAGGATTAGGGTACATACAGTTGATGTGAGCTGAAATGGGCGATATCTCCTAAAACAATCTCTCCATTTGTTTATTATGGCAGCATGTGCTATGTATAAAAGGTGCTTCTTATATGATAAACAATTAAAACAAACAAAACCAATTATGTTTTTTTATCGTTAAAAAAGTGCACTTTAGAGTTGACATTTGAATTCCAAAAAAAAAAATAAAGTTTTTATTTAGGAAAAATCTACAGTTTCTTATTTAAAAAATCATTAAAATTAAATATCTTGAATATTTATGAATCTATATTCAGCAATAAATTCTTGGGGTCACACAGAATGTATTATAAACATGTCATGGGTTTTATTACTGCGATCTTTTTTTGTAATTTAACGAGTTGTAAATATTTTTATGGGTACTTAAAGTATAAATCCAAATAAATAGGGAGAGCTATACTTAAAGCCCCCTCTTTCAGCGCCTTCCTATCATTTCTAAATAAATTTATTTAAACATTTATCTATCTAAAGAAAAAATAAGGCATGAGTTTAGAAAGGTAAATGAACGCATATGGGTCTACTTTTCTTAGTCGCGACCAGTGTGGCCAATTTATAATTTTTGCTGCTAAATTTATCAGGAAAAGTTTGCTTTTAGCATTTATCTTTTTTTTCAAATCCAGCCGGCAATTTTTTTTAGCAGGAAATTTTGTTTTAGCAGGAAATCTATAAGGTTTTCATATTTCCTAAACATAAAATGAGATATTACCTGCTTTAAAAAATTAACACTCAATCAAACATAAATGCATATCGCTCATTACAGAGCTTCAATCGTGTACTTCACAAAATCTACGAATTTTGCGGCAAATAAACTTCTTTTGTTTAGCGGACTTAGGAGCAACAATTAAACGATTTTTTTTAAAGATAAAATCATGAATTCTGAACTTATTTCCAAAATTCAATCGCAATGGAACAACATAAATAATTCTACATACATAAATGGGAGAATATTGAAAATACTGTTGAATTTTGGTGCAAGGTAAATACATATGTTCACCGATCATCCAATCAAAACCCTTACAAAGAGTTGTCAAACTTTGGCAATTCGTTTTTAGTTTTGCCTATCTCAAATGCTAAAGTTGAAAGCAGAAAAATGTTGCAGTAAAAAATTTATGTAAATACCTTTTACTTAATTTGATTAACAAACCTGATTATTTTAAGCGTCACCCTAAGACAAGTTCGATTGGTTCAGGCAAATACCTATTTACGTTTTTTTGCGTTCTAATTACATGATTTTCAGAGTTGGCAGGATCTCAAGCAGTTTTTTTTTAGCCGTTTTTGTAGTAACGAAATCCTGCTAAAACTACTATCTTAGCAGGATTTGAAATTTTTCATTGGTCACACTGGTCGCAACGATAGAAAATCGTAACGTCGGAAAATAATAGTTGGCCAAAAATACCTTTTTATTCATTCTATGATATCAACAATGCATTAAATTTCAAGACTAAGGTAGTGCATCTAAGCCTACATAAACTTATTTTAAATTGTTGTCTAATATGTAGTTACAAATTTTGGGTTTTTCTGCTTATTCCTTCATTTACATATTTATCTCTTTCTCGAGTACTGTTTGGTTCCAACACGACGAATCAACTCTCCCCAACCGACATAAAATAACGCCTGGTATCTTAAAACACATTTTTACTTGCGATATAGATAATACAGTATATAAGCAATAGGTAATAGGTATAGTATAGGGCAAGTTATGCATTTGGAAAAAAAATTAAACTCGAGATTTTAATCAAACTTGACATTACGATGATAGAGGATACCAATAAAGTGGAACCCTCAATTCCGTCTGTCTGTCTGTCTAGCGATCTACAGCCTAACCTGTTGAAGCAATTTTGGATGATTATCTCAAATAGATTTTTGAATCGTGTTTTTAGCCTCAAAAATAACGGTAGGTACTTGCCATAGAATTTTTTCTACCATCTTAATTTTATCGAAAACGACTCTAACGATTTTAATAACAAATAAAATGCACGACTGGATCGCACCTAAAAACCTGCACTCATTTTTTTAAATTAAAATCGTTTTCGAGAAATATATGCTTTAACGATTTCCCCTCTGTACAATACCTAAAAAACTCCAAATACCAAGTCTGAAGCGATTTGGCCCACTGTAGGTGTCTATACATACAGACAGACTGACAGGACAGACAGACATACAGACGGTCAGAATTCTTAGACCATTTTTTCGTCTTCGCCATCATCGTAATGTCATGTTTGATTGTTACCTTAAAACTTTTTTTTTCGACGCATGCATAGGTTGCCTTATAAACGGTGATTTTTTAAGAGCCTGGTTTTTGAAAATTCAAAAAAACACAGAAACTTGTAAAAAGTGAATGAAATTTTTATTTGGATCGATAAACCAATTTCTGCCATTTACTTTTTAAAAATAATTTCACTTAAATGTTGCCCGCGGCTACGCTTTAGGTGGTCCATTCCGAAGGTCCAATTTTGGCAAACTTTTTCACACATTTCGGCCGGAATCTCACCAATGACGCCTTCAATGTTGGCTTCCAAGGCAGCAATCGTGTTTGGCTTGTCCCCATAGACAATAGACTTAACATAGCCCCACAAAAAATAGTCTAACGGGGTCAAATAACATGATCTTGGTGGCCAATTGACTGCGCCAAAACGTGAGATCAACTGCTCACCAAATTCGCCTCTCAATTGATGCATGGTTTCGCGTGCAGTGTGGCATGTGGCACCGTCCTGTTGGAACCACATGTCGACCGAGTTCAATTCTTGCATTTTCGGCAAAAAAAAATCTGTTATCATCGAACGGTACCTTTCTCCATTGACCGTAACCCTGCGGCCTTCATCGTCCTTGAAGAAGTACGGCCCAAAAAACGGATCCTCATCCAACTTTTCTAAGGCCCATTCACCGAAAATTCTACGTTGTGGTAGGTCGCCTGGCTTCAATTCTTGCACCAGCTGTATTTTGTATGGCTTTAAACCAAGATCTTTGCGTAAAATCTTCCAGGTGGTCGAATAACACAAACCCAATTGCTGCGATCGGCGCCGAATGGACATATCGCGATCTTCAGCAACACTTGCGGATGCAGCAGCAATATTCTCTTCAGTACGCACTCTACGGATTAGATTTGGTGGATTAATGTCCAATAAAGTGAAACTGGTGCGAAATTTGGTCACAATGAGCTGAATAGCCTGCTCGGTGGGTCGATTATGACGACCATAAAACGGACGTTGCTTGCGAAACACATTTTTCACAGAGCACGAATTTTGATAATAAATTTCAATAATTTGCAAACGTTGTTCAGGCGTAAGTCTATTCAAGATGAAATGGCAAACAATACTGAATCGAAATGTCAAATGTTCGTGGAATTTGTCATGTGTGATCTGTCAAAAATATAAACGTCAAAAACCAAGTAGCAAAAAAATCACCCTTTAGTACTTATAATCGCAGTATGATTTATACTTTTAAGGTGTATACAAAAATAAAATGCACGACTGGATCGTACGAACTTGTTCTTGTAATTATCAACTTTAGTGTAGCTAACTACTGACGCTATTAGTAGGTATAATTTGTCTAGTTACCCTCTGCAGTATTAAAGCCGATGTAGGTAAGATAACACTGAATGGGGATGGCCGCGGCGCGATAGTTGTGTGTTCGCCTGTCAACCTCATGGTCACAGGTTGGATCCCTGCCGTAGTCTATGTCTTCTTATTTTTCCATTAAAAACCAATTCTAAAAAAAATAAATGTCATACAATGAGTTGCTCGTTTACTCATTACATGCTGTTTTTTTTTTTTTTTTTAATTCATTTTTATTTCATTTTAACTTATAACTATCTTAAAGCTAGACAAAAATGTTTAAAACTAGCCTAATTATCAATGCTCATTACATGCTGTTTAGGCATAGAACTAACAACATGTGATTGACTAAAACTAGTATACCGATAAAATATGACAAAGAATAAAAAAATTAATGCGAATTAAAAGAGACATCGATAAATAAGACACGGAAATTTCTCCGCATTAGTTCAGCCGCCATCCCTGGAGATAAAATCTGAGACAAACAACAACCACCTACAGTCTCCGAATATCGCGCCACACATCTTTCCTATCATTCTTTCTCTTCCTTAACCTCACCCTCACGCCCGCGCTGTGTTGAAACATTTAAAGGGTATTCATAATCCCTTGAGCGCGTGTAGATTATAAAAAAAAAAAACTGATTGTTAATATAATGAATTGTGGAATAGATATGATTCAAGGAATGGTTACATATGTACCTACCTACAAATATATATTTAAAGGGATTTGAATTATGAAAATTAGGAGGGTATTATGTACCTACCCATATATAGAGAACCTAGGTATGTAGATATGTACATTCATATGTATAAATGAAAGTGGATGCTGTATAGGTGGGTAAAAATAGTTTTTTTAAACTTATAAAAACTGCAAAAACCATCACTTTAATCGGTTTCTCGGAAAACCCAAGAAAACCATTAGATGCCACCGATCAATGAAAATTTTATAAAAAAAAATTGTAGGACGGATTTTAATGAAATCCGGTTTTTTATTTTTAGTTTTTTGAAAACAAATGTTTTTTGAAATTTGGGTATGCAGTTTATTAGAGTTTATTAATATAAACGGGCCATAAAATTAAAAATTATTTTTTTGATCAGTTTTAAAAATATTGATTTTTCAAAATAAAAAATTCAAGAATTTATTTTAATTATAAATAAAAAGTTATTTAAAATTTTAATATGCAGAATTAGTTTGGCAACCTAGGTCTTCTTAGATGTAAAATTTGACAGAAATCCAATGTATAGTTACCGAGCAAGCCAAATAGATTTTTCCCGACAGAAAAATTCTCAAATTTTTTTATCAAAATCGTTGAAGCCGTTTCCGAGAAAAATAATAATTTTCCTTCCAGGTCATATGGCAGGTACCGTTATTTTTAGGCCTAAAAATAAAATTTCAATTTTTCTCTGAGGAATGCCAAAATAATCACACATACCAAATTTTAAGGTAATCGTTTACACCCTTTAGGCTGCAGCTCGTTATACATACAGACGGACAGACAGACGGACTGACAGAGAGACTGACAGACAGACATTTTTTGGTCGATCACTTCTTTAGGCTTTTCTATGATCGTAATGTCATGTTTGATCGTTAGAATTTTTTTTTACGAATGCATAACTTGCATTTAGTACCTATAATCGCAAGTAAAAATTCACCTCAACGCCACAATTCTTTGACGTTGTTACATCTATTGATTCTCCTATTGAAGAGGAATCAACAGGTGGTAACTGTTCGCTAAGCTTTATAAGAATACGAGAAGAATACATAGTTGAGGCAATAATATTAATTCAATCGAACGCTACTGGACTCGGCCTGGCCTAATGGCTCCTAAGTTTTGTTAAGTTATTGCTTCCCCGTATACTGCGCTTTATAACTCACATATTTAATAGTATCTTAAAATTATTCCCGTCCCTAAAAAGCAAGCGGGTATTGGTATGGAGTTCCGGCCCATTGCTATCCTCCCGTTTCTGTCAAAGGTGTTTGAAAAAACCATTATGAAGCATATACAAAAATATCTATCGACTAATAACCTTTTAACTACCTTTCAGTCTGGTTTTACCAAAGCGCAGCTGCAAATCCGCCCTACATTTTGTTACTGAGGAAATAAGAACCACAATGGACAGTGATCATATCACATTTCTAACACTTAGATTTTCAAAGGCTTTCGACACTGTTAACCATCTAACTTTATGTAAGAAACTGCGAAATTTCTTTAGGTTTTCTTTAGAGCCCTATAAGTTGATTCTCTCGTCCCTTAGTGAAAGGCAACAACGCGTGTTGGCAAATGGTCAATCATCAATCTTTATCAATGTATCTTAAATGCAGTGCCACAGGGATCGATTCTTGGACCTATTCTCTTCTCACTTTACATAAATGAGATTCCAAAAGTTGTTGAACACCGTCTGATTCATTTTTACGCTGACGATGTGCAGCTTGTGATAAGTCGACCTTTCCATTTCTCTTTGGTCTAAGAAAAACCACCTGTGCCGAAACCCTATCAAATCAACATCAATCCCCATCTATCGCAAAATCTTTGATTTATCAGTCTTAAGTCTATTGTATCTTGAAAACGAAACAATCCAATATTTCAATAGAAACCATGGAATGATTTTCAATCCTTCCCTCACATGGAACGACCACCTAATTAAGGTAATTGGTAAAGTTTATGGTAGTCTCCGTGTTCTCCAAGTCACTCGAAGTTTCATCCCTACAAAAACCAAACTTCTTCTTACCAAAACGCTTTTACTACCCATTGACGTTTCGTCTTTTGCTGTTCACATTTCTGGCTGTAGCCTAGACAATTTAATAAATTTTCGCTCACTAAGCTATCTTCATGAAATCATTCAAACTAAAGAAGGTATTTTGGTCTTATAATACCTCGATACAATTTTCTCATCACTGGGCGTCAATTTTTCCTCTATGTTATTCGCCTTTGGAACTCATTGCCATAAGTGTGAGAAGTATACGAAACACAAGAAGATTTTAAACCATTTGGCAAATCATTGGGAATATCTATTTATTCTTTTCTTATTATTTGTTTTCTCTTTTTTTTTACTTTTTTTCTCCTTAATTGTTAATCATGTAAATAGACTTAAAAATTATTTAAATTCAAATTCTTAATTAAATTTATAGGCGTTCAATAATTTATAAGACTCTTGTCCTACTTTGTAAGCGATTTTAAAATAAATAAATATAAATATCAACTTTACAGATTTAAATAAAACTTCCGTGGGAACGGAGAATCATTTTTAACAAATTGTTAGCTAGTTTAACAGTTCAAGAATATTACTGGATAAATTTACCAATTGCGTAAACTTATCAATCGGTTAATGAACTGTCAAAAATGATTAGAAAAAAAACAAATTGATAAAATTACCCACATTAGAATAAGTTTAACGCACAGCCTATTCAATAACCCAACTTTTTCACAAATTATTATACTAAGGTACGTTAATTCTACCTGCTGGGTAATTTTACTATTTAACATAATATTGGTGAACTTACGAAGTTAAATGTCATTACTTTTGCCCCATACCTTGTAGTAGAAAGTATGATTAAAGACTAATAAATACTTTTTCTAATTTGCAGGATTTGCTCTATATGATTGTTGCGGAATACCACCTACTGTGGAATTCGGCACAGTTCGCATGACGGACGAAGATGATTCTGTACTAGCTATTTATGCATGTAATAGTGGATACACTTTGGAGGGTGAAATAGAGTTGTATTGTGACACGAATACAAACAAATGGAATACAAATCCTCCCACCTGTATTAAAAGTAAGTAAATATACAAAATTTAAAATTAGTCTCCATGCCCCAACACTCACCACCAGACTTGAAAACTTTTAATAAATTTATCATTCTCATATGTATGTAAATTTACATGGTACAATGTACATTTTTTAAATGTTATTCATTAAATTTTGCTTTTCACATTATTCCCACCAGTCCAATCTGAAGATGATGGTGATGAAAACAACGAAGAAAATGACATCAATGATAACAATTCCCAAGCATCCAGTCAAGAAAGAAAAAAGAAAACTCAAGACATTCTCGAAGATCCACATATCACAGCTGCCTATGCTGAAAACTTGGATATGACTTGCGTCAGTGAAAGAATAAAGGCCCCCGAACTCCCAGATGGTTTCGTGCAGAAATACGATAGGTAAAAACAAGACTAATTTTAAGGTACCTATCCATCCTTTGAATGAATTATTCATAAACCACGGACGGCTGTCGTGTCTGTCGATGGTATTTTGCTTTGTGGGCAAAATTTTTAACATTTCAGGAGGCGCAAAGGCGAAAATACTTTCATTGTCGCATTCTACTCGTGTAACGATAACTTTGAACTGGAGGATTCTGAAAGAAATAGCGTCTATTGTAGTAAAATGAAATGGATTGGCGAGCTGCCAAAATGTATTGCCTTGAGTGACTACAATGAAGAGGGTAAGGCAAATTGAAATAAGTTTTTATTTCTGGCCACTTTATGGGCAGTTCCTCTTATATTTGACTTGGCAAAAATATAGAATACGAAGAATATGATGAAGGTGGTGAGGAAGATGATGAGGGCGAGGACGAGGATGAGGAGGAAGTCGTTAAAAAACCAGCACCACCCAAGACGGAAACGACAGCGGCTGAAGTTGAGTATACCGTGAAAGTAAGTGAAGAAGTTCCGGATGAAGTGACCCCAAAAGTAGATGTAGCTACGGATGTTAATTTTGTTGTCCAGCCCACTGTTGATCCATACACTCCGAGGGTGTTGAATCAAAGCTGTGGCCCGGATAAGGGGGGTTGTGATCATAATTGCGAGATGGTTCTTTATCCCGGGGAGAATGAGCCACGAGTGGTGTGTACGTGCTACTCTGGGTTCACACTGGATCCTTACAACTTCCGAGGATGTCACGGTTAGATAAAAAAAATGTTTCCCATTATAACCGGTTCATTATGTGTATTATTTTTGGTAACAGATATCGATGAGTGTGGCGCCAACAATGGCGGCTGTGAGCAAAACTGCAAGAATATCCCTGGATCCTTTGAATGTACTTGCCAGGAGGGCCTACAAATCGATACAGTCACTGGAAATACCTGCATTGGTAAGTTGTGAACTGTAGAATACATTTATATATATATAATTTGAGTAGCAAAAAAAGAATGTTCTTTAAAATTAATTTAATGGTGATGGTAGTTATAGTTTAGTAGTTTTTGGTAGATAGGTTGATTCTGAACTAATTTTCACTCTTGTACAAAATATATTATCCTTATTTCTCGCCTATGTCTATTATGTACGTTAAATCTGTCACTCTTTGCATGGGTTTTTGGTAGATAGTCCATCTTCATTGTGGTATAAATCTTCATCGAATCCTTTCTTTGTTGTTTATTCTCACCAAAACACACAATGACTATAAATACATATACATAGATGTTAACGAATGTTTATTGCGAAATGGACATGGTCCTTGCCAGGATACTTGCATTAACAACTGGGGTAGCTATAGTTGCTCCTGCGATGGTCTACCTGGAACTAAATTAAGTGACGATAGAATCTCATGTGAGGACAATGGTAAATGTGCAATAAATAACGGTGGCTGCTCACATATTTGTTTGGCAACTCTGGGGCGAGTATTTTGTTTGTGTCCAAGTGGTTTTGCTCTATCGAAAGATTGGAAAAACTGTCAAGGTTTGTAAAATAAAATAATATATCTATTTAATTTTTTTTTATTTAAACAAAACTTAAGAAAAAAATGCTCCGTTGAAGTTGTAGTTGTTTGCTGAAATTAGATACAAATGGTGAGAGATTCATTTTGCAAAAGTGAAATCTAGGGTGTAGTTTCATAATCCTTAAAATGAAATGTGCATTTTATTCTATTAGGTATTTCTGGAAATATTCTCCATTTAAATTAACATAGTCGGTATATCGGAGTAATATTAGCGCAAGGACACTTATGTAGGTTGACGCAAAACAATTTAATTAAACTGTTGAAATCGTTTTGGATAAGAGTGTTCATTTAGAAATTTTGGGTAATTGTAAAACTCGCAACGTCTAAATAATTAAGACTTAGTCTTTTGAGATAGTGCAAAACAAAAAAACAAAAGCTATACCTACCTTTAGTTAGCGTCTTTCGAAAACTTTTTTAATTTTGAATGTATATTTTCTGATATTTTTCTTCGGCTCCCGGAAATTACGTCAGAGGTTGCTCCAGATTTATTGTCTCAAAATTGCAAAAAAGAGCAGAATTTTATTTGGAAAATAAAGTCAGAAATAGTGGAAATTATGGCAGGTATAGGTGTGGAAAAAAACCTACAAGCAAAATGGAAATTAAGCAAGAAAAATAGAATATTAGGGCCTAATTACCAAATAAGGTTTTGGAAAAAGACAATCAAATGTTTAAAGGTATTTTCAAAAAAGACGAGGGCGGTGTGTTGGGCATCTTCAAACCCAAAAAAAATTGCATATACCCAAATGTGTACCCACCCTTAATCCTATATTCGGCCAAGCAGGGGCCGTGCTGTAACCTAATTGCAAAAAACACGTCAGTACACATAAGTACCAAGAAAAACCTAATAGTTGGACAAAAGTCCTCAACCGATGTGGGAATTTTTTTTTTCTGGCTTCTTTCCCACTTTAGGAATTTTTTTGGAAAAAAGGCCAGAAATTCGGGAAATATTATCAGAAAACTTGGCTTTCTTTCCTAGAAGAATTTTTTGGCGTTTTTTCACAAAAAAAAAATTCAGGCGTAATATCCTCTATAGTAATTTCCGATAACCTTTTCTTCTTTTTCGACGATAACAATGGTCTTGATTGAGATCAAACCTTCCAATAGTCTAGTTGCTTTGGTTGATGAACCTCAGTAAGTTTTTTGATTTGAAGCCACGTAAAAGCTGGTATTTTCACGTGTATATACGTTTTTCCTTTCATAACATTTTAACTCACGATATCTGTTTTTAAAATGTAAAAGGTAAAGGACTTTTCAACAGCGACTAAGGAAATATTTGTCCATTTTTGATTTTGAGTTTCGGATGGTATGTGGAATGCGAATTAAGTTTGAGAGTTCGCAACGTTCTTCGGTCGTTCTCTTTCATGCAATGGTGTTTTTGACGTACAGGCTTTTCGGAATTGTGTTACTTTTAATTCGATTAAATCTTTTTTACTTCTGCTATCATTCAAAGCGCCTGCATTTCAGGTGTTATAAATTTCCTCCCAAATGTTTGATTTGTTGCCCGCGTATTTAAACGCTGGACAAGTAATTGTATTGCATAGACTTTGTTTTAACTTAGGGGTTTTTAAGACAGTGATAGTGGAATCTTCTGGCAAATTCCAGAAGATGGCAAGATGTGGGATTCTAACTTGGCTCAATTGTCAGCTAATAGTAGATAATTCACTTCGGTTGATCATTTTGTCTAATTAGGTAGAAACTAACGGAAATAAAGAGCAAAGGACTTAAGACGATCCCTTCGTGTTCACTAACTTTAATTTGGAGTTCTTCGGCGACTCTGGGAGAATATTTTACTTTCACTCTTAAAGTTTTGGGTTCTAAGAAAGTTAGTAAATTATACTATTAAACATAGTTGCAACTTGAAAATACACAGTAAAACAATCAAATTCGAATCCATATTTTGACACATAAGCATGATTTTTATATCTATCTGTGGCCCCGATTGCGGTTGTCGATTTGCTAATCGATGATTTTTTCGATTATCGATAGTCGATGTCTCCATTTCATTATTATAACATTGTGGCTTTTGATCGAAATTTTCCGATTGTAATTATCTGATCTGGTTCTCTGTTCGACTCCTGTTGGTGCCAACTTTTTTAAATGAAGTTAAAATGATTAAAAATTAATAACATTGAATATATATTTACAGAAAATGTTGGGTTTCCATTAAAAAAAAAAATAATTTTTACCGCACATACACAATAATAATATTGTGTTTATTAAATTTAAAACGCTACAAATAAACCAATCGCAATAATTGAAAGGTTTCGATAACGGCAAAAAGGGGCAAATATTTTTGTAATTTCTGACAGCTATAGTCGTAATTTAATTTTGTTTAATGTTTTTTAGGAAAAAATCATATTTTATTTTATACTATGTTCCCACCGAAGCGAAATCTCGGATTTTGTAGATTTCAGTCCAATTCTTTGCATTTATAGTTTTGGGATTTCGAAATCCGCGATTTTGTTGAAATCATAATGAAATGGCATTACCGATGTTGGACATTCATAGTGAACGAGTACATTTAAAACTTTACCATAATTAGGTAAGAAGCTTTTTATGTGCAAAGTACGATCTTCCGCTCTAACGATAAGGAGACAAATACAGAGAGTATGCATTTTTATTTGACACTGTGGCTTGGGTTGATGGATGAGATAAACAAAAATGGTTGTTGCTTGTGCTTTTGAGAGACAAAATCGTGGATTTGGCGGTGTGACGTGTGAACACCAATTTGAAATTTCGAAAGCTTCCTGCTGAAATCTCAGATTTCGCTTTGGTGGGAACATAGTATTTATTAGTAACAATTTTCAGATTAAAACCTAGTATACAGTTCCTCGATGACAAAATAACTGCATTTCTTATTGGAGTGGCAATGGCGCAGTGGATAAAGTGCTTGATTGCTAACTTAGACGTGTGGGTTCGATCCCCACGCTAGGCGCATTCTTTTCTATACCTCTAGTCTTAATTGGAAGCCGCCCATGGGTTAAAAATGAGACAGTCAATACCTGGTTCTCAAATCCACTGTGCAAAACTAGTGCCATGCAATTCAGGTTGAATTTAAAAGACCTTAGGTCTTACAGGCATATAGTTAAAAACTAAAAAAAAAAAAAGAGTGAGTGTTTGACGTTTGATTTTTTTTTCGAACTGTGAACTAACCCGAAAAAAATTATATTCACCACAAATATATTTGTCGTGCAAAACAATGTCAGTGGCTAAACTTAATGTGTCAGTGATATTGTTTTGTGGAGAAAAAGAAGAAAATCCCATGTTTTCACCACAGATATTTTTCTCCTGAAAAAAAATTTCACCACCATGTTTTTTGTTTAAAAGAACTGTATACTAGGCTTAAGGCCATATGTGAATTGGATTAAATTTTACTTCAAATGTTAAATTTTGACGCTAACTGGTGAGTATAAAACATCAAAATATAACACCATACGTGGACAAGATTAAATTTTGATATTTTCGTAAGCATTTTATATTAAAGCATGGAATATGCAAAAAACCCATTACGTGAAATTTCAATTCGCTCTGCGAAAAATGAAAACCCTACTCACCACTGAAGAAACTTCAAAATTTAATGTGGGATCAAATTTAATAGAACATACATATTAATCTAATTTTTACACGGCCTAAAAATCAATCTTCTATATTTTTGTATATTAATTTCTTTTAAAAATTGTTTCCAGATATCAATGAATGTGAATCTGTTGACATCGCTTCTAATTGTCCCGGAGGTTGCGAGAACACAGTTGGATCTTATGTGTGTCTACCAAAGCCAATGGAGGAATCTCGCAGCAACGAAGTTGAATCTGTACCCAATATAACTCACACCCTTCAATGTGAAGAGGGACTCCGACAAATTGCGGATGGCAACTGCGTTGATATTGATGAATGCGCTGAAGGAATTGCCAAATGCGAGAATTGCCGAAACAATCATGGCAGCTATGATTGCATTTGTCCATCTGGTTATGAGCTTTCTGACGATGAAACAACTTGTGTTGATATTAATGAATGTGAAGCTTATGCAGAAGAGCAAGCTTCACCACTATGCTCTCATGAGTGTGAAAATACACAAGGATCCTTCATTTGTAAATGTAAGGAATTATATCATTTGGCTGACGATCGAAAGACTTGCGTTAAAAATTCTTGCCAGGATATGGGAGCTAATAAGACTCAATGCTCCTACTACTGTGAGGATAGTTCGGATGGACCGGTTTGTAAGTGTCCGGAAAAGTACGAACTAGCTGCTGATAAATTTAGCTGTGTGGCAATTGCCACTGATGCCTGCAGCGAACTTGGCGGTAATGAGCGTTGTTTGCCCGGAAGTTGTGCAAACTTGGAAGATGGCAGCTATAAGTGTAGTTGTCCAGCAGGATTCATAGATGACGTTTACTTCTGCAAGGATATCGACGAGTGTTCAGAAGGCAAACACACCTGTTCCCATATCTGCTTCAATACACAAGGATCTTTCGTTTGTCAGTGTCCGATCGGTTTCCAGGAGATGGAGGGTAACTCCAGCAGTTGTGTAGATATCGACGAGTGTTCGGAGAAAGATGGCGTTTGTGGTGATAAAATCTGTAAAAATACAGATGGTGGGTTCAGTTGCATATGTCCTGATGGTAGAGAGCCTGATCAAAACGATAAGTGTGTTGAAGATGATCTATGTTCGACCAATAATGGTGGATGCTCTCATACATGCTCGACATCGGAAGGAAGAGTTGCGTGCCTGTGTCCAGCGGAGATGAAACTCTCTGAAGATGGATTTACGTGTGTCCATTTGGACCCTTGCATTAATGGCAACAATGGCTGTTCTCAAATTTGTAATTCAGTTCTTCAGGGAGCCTGCTCTTGTGAGCCTGGTTTCGAGCTTGAAGAAGATGGCAAATCCTGCCAAGACTATGACGAATGCATCGACAATAACGGTGGATGCGAACATATCTGTGTAAACAAGCCTGGTGGGTATGATTGCGTGTGCAAAAAAGGTTATGTCCCTAGCGAAGGAAATCACTGCTTAGATGTGGATGAGTGTGCTTTAGATACGCATAATTGTGCTTCTGGTTTGCTTTGCCAAAATATTAATGGTTCTTATGCTTGTCAATGTCCGCGAGGCTTTTTATTTGCTGGAGCCTCATCTACAGAGTGCTCTGATATAGATGAGTGCTCTTTGAACAATGGAAATTGCTCTGATTTTTGTATAAATTTGAAAGGCAGCTTTCAGTGTTCTTGTCCGAGTGGAAAAGTTTTAACAGATGATGAAAGGACATGTGATTATATCGATGGGTGTCTCATTGATAATGGGGGGTGTTCCCATAGATGTGTATTCAACAAGCCTCTCACAACATGTGCTTGTCCATATGGTTATGCTTTAGATTCCGACGGGAAGACCTGTAAGGACGTTGACGAATGTGCCAGGGGAATGGCAAAGTGTTCGCATTTGTGTGTCAATACTATAGGCAGCTTTGTGTGTGCTTGTCCCGAGGGATATGTGCTTGCGGCAAATGAACGCGACTGCTTCGACAAGGACGAGTGTGTTGACAACAATGGCAACTGTTCCAATATTTGCATTAATCTTTTAGGTTCGTTCTCCTGCGCTTGTGATGCAGGTTTTGAGTTGAAAGAAGACCTGCGGACCTGTACCGATGTTGATGAGTGCCAACAGGCCATACATGACTGCTCGCACTACTGTGCCAATACTGTCGGTAGTTATGACTGCTCCTGTCCCGCAGGATTTGTGTTGGGACCAAACAAACGCACATGTATCGACGTTGACGAATGCTTAGGTTACTCTAGCTGTAGCCATAGCTGTCTCAATACTCTGGGGTCGTTTGAATGTGAGTGTCCATCGGGAATGATTCTTGATGACGATAAGAAGACATGTGTCAATGGCGACTTCTGCAGCCGCTTACAGCCAGAGTGTTCTCATTCCTGTAAAAACCTTGACGACGGTTTTGAGTGTGCTTGCCCAGAGGGACTTAAAATAGGAAGCGATTCTCTTACCTGTGTAGACACCGACGAATGCTTAGTCGACAATGGTGGATGTTCCCATAGTTGCACTAACTTAGAAGGATCTTATAACTGCCTTTGTCCAGCTGGATTTAAGCTCGGGGACGACGGTAAGATCTGCCAAGATATCAACGAGTGCGATAATGAAAATGGTGGGTGTGAACACTACTGTATCAATGCCAAAGGAAGTCATTCCTGTGAATGTAGTCAAGGATTCGCTCTGCAAGATGACGGACGAACATGTCGGGAGAGTGATCCTTGTCGTCAGAATAATGGTGGTTGTGCACAGATATGTCTAGCTGCTGGAAATTGTAGCTGCAGAGCTGGCTTTGTCGTGAATCCTTTTAATAGCTCCAGCTGCTACGACATGGATGAGTGTCAAGTGGGCAATCCATGCCCTGGGCAAAGCTGTCGGAATACAGAAGGGTCCTATGAATGTTATTGCGAGCAAGGTTACACTGTCGGTGAATTTGGTCGCTGTACAGATATAAACGAATGTGAATATCAAAATGCCGGATGCCCTGGGGAGTGTGTCAATTTGCCTGGAAGCTACGAGTGTAAGTGTCCTCGAGGCTTTCGTGCCAGTGATGACAAAAAATCCTGTGCTAAGATCCGAGATCAATGTCAGCCATTCCGTCCACCAAAATACGGTGAAATCCATTGCACCAGGTCACGTCATAAGACTCACTTTTATTACAAGACCAGATGTTCAGTTTGGTGTACATCCGGATACAAACTTGAGGGACCAGCAATAAGACATTGTAGTGCATCTGGACAATGGGACAACTTTGAGAATCGCTGCATTCGTAAGTTGATTCTTTTTCAAAGAGATAATGACAGAATTATTTTATTCTTTATTTCCAGCTCAAATGTGTCCTCGTTTGCCTCGAGCAGAACATGGGACAATATTACCAGCCAATTGTTTACTGGGCAAGACTTATGTCGGCGAGAGATGCCTGTTGCATTGCCATCCTGGCTACATGCCAGCTGGCCGAAAAGTGAATGTCTGTAATGTCGACCAGAGTTGGTCTTTTAATTCGACATTTGATTGTATTCCCATTGGAACTCCTATCTTTAATGCTCCCCATGAAAGAATTGATGTCAATAGGCGTTATGGTGTGGCACAACAACGGCCATTTATCAAGTGTCCTCGCAACACAACTGTCTTGCTTCCATTGGGACACAAGACGGCACATATAATCCTGCAGAAACCAAAAACTAACATGGATTATAGGTATGTGCAATCGTACCCAGCATGGTCGAGGAATTTGCAAGCACACCTTGGAGCCGGAGTGCATGTTATTACATTCCGGGGACATGAACCGAACGCCCGCCGTGGAGCGTTGTGCCGTACAGTTATCACAGTGAGGAATAGCGAACCGCCGAAGGTGACATTCTGTCCACCTTCATTCGAAGTCACTCTCGGCAGTGCTCAAGAAAAGCGTTCAATTGTCTGGAAGGAACCAGAATTTCAAAGTCCAAATCACATAAGAAACATTCAAAAGTCAAATGTGAGTTGAGAGTTGATTTATTCATATACTCGTATGTATTATGATCCTTTAGTTGCTATTTAATTATTTCAACCCTTAGATCCCCGGACAGCTCTTTTCACAAGGAGTTCATAGAATTTCATATGAAGCTTTTGATGATGATGGTCTGACGGCAAGATGCGAGTTCAATGTTGTGGTTAAAGGTAATTTCTTTATTTGATAAATGATTTTGTGTGTGAGTGTGTGCAATAGTATTTTTAAATTCTTCTATTCTATATCGATAGCACCTCAACTTCAGTCACTTTCCTCCTACACATACGGTTATCCACAAGTTGGTGAAAGGAGTGCAAAGCTATTGGCTAATCACGATTCCTACATTATTTGCAATGGACAATCGCCAGTTAAGATTTATGGCACTCAATCTGTAAGTATTCCATATTGGGTGTTGCACTTGTTTACTGTTGGCCATTAACTGTGTTTTGTCAATGTGTTTGTGTTAATTAAAAAAAAATATAAACCAAATGCTTACTTAAAATAAATATTTGTTTATATTGTGTTTTGTGTTTTTGTGTGTTTTTTCTTACTTTTAAGACTTTTAAGAATTTTTTTTATCATTGGGCGTGCAGTTTATATCAAAACCTGTGACTCTTTACTTTCGTTATTATTTTTTATAAGCCTTAATATAAATTTTGAATTAAGTTAATAAGATGTATTGAACATTTATCTTAGTATGACTTTGTGAAATGAATTTTCAGACATGAAATAAAATTTTCGCTTCAATTATATTTTATATGTATAGGTGCATTGTAGACACTCTGTGACAGAAACTATCAGTAGCAAGCATGTATTTTCAATTTTATTCAGCCTTATCACAGACACCGTCCGTCGTAATATAATCGTACTACGAATCCCGAACAAATGTATTATAGGCCCCGGTCGTACTAAAAATATTCCCGACGCAATTCGGAGTTAGGGAAAATTGGCGTCACTAGCCCCGAATGAATAGGACAGCGTTGTCGCTAAAATAAATAAAATACACGACTGGGTTGCTCTACTTTGCTCTTGTAGCTAACAACTTTAATAAGCTAACCATTGAGGTTTAGTTAGTTAGGTGAAGTTATCCTTAAAGCTAGTTAAAACCTCTATAGGTAATATTACCTTGATTCTTATTATAATGAATTGTCGAATGGATGATTCAAGGAATCTTTACATAGCTACCTACCTACAAATATATATTCAAATCTAAGTTATGGATTTTAATTATGAAAGTTAGGAGAGTAAAATGTATCTACATATATATACGTATTGATGGAACATAAGTATGTAAGCATGTACATATAATAATGAAAATGAAGGACGTAGGTGGGTAGGTAGTTATATACATACAACTTTATCATTTAGGTGCAATATGTATACATAAGATTCATGTGATTTTTAAAGACACATATGTACATATAAATGTATGAGGGCCTACATTGTATTTAGTATTAAGTGACGTACCCAAAAATTCGTAAAAAGGGAATAATAATAAAGTAGACATAAATGGATAATTACATAATTAAATGTTTTTATATTGATTACTCCTTATAGTTTGGGGGAAAACTGAGATGCAATTTGAATTCATGGATAAATAAAAATATATCAAAAAAAAATTTCAAAAATCGTTACAGCGGTTTTTTAATAAATAATTTTTTTATGTATAAAATTTTGAAAACATTTTTAGAAAAAAATTTGAAACGCCATTTTGAAGGTATTATTAATATACATATAAAATTCAAATTTCAAAAAAATTCTGTGACTGGTTTTTGAAATATTGATTTTTCCAAAAAAAAATTTTATTTATTTTTTAAAAATCGAAAAACGTTTTTTTTGAAAATTTTCGTACGCAGTTTTATAAACAATTTTAGGGACCATTTCTATAAAAAAAAATATTTTAATCGGTTCATCCAATATTGAGAAAATCGAAAATATGAAAAGTGATTTTATGGGAAGTACCGTTAATAAGTACGCAAAAAAAAACATTTGTATACTTGAAAGTGAACTGTACTAATTTAAGAATACACAATTTTTTTTATAAAAATTCTTGTAGCTGTTTTCGAGAAACGCATTTTTTTCTTAACGGTTTTTTAACATTTGTATGGGAGGTACCGTTGTTTTTTATTTTAAGAAAATAGTTTTTTTTAACTTTTCAATATAATGTCAAAAAACCACAAAATACGATGTTTTGAAAAAATCTATTGATTCGTTTTCGAAATTTTGAGTTTTCAAAAAAAAAAAAAATAATTTCCAAAAAAAAAAAATATTTTGTAAAATTTTGGTATACAATAGAGTTTAAACTTTCTAGGAGCTTCTGCGTAAAAAAATTCAAAAAAATCAAATTAACCGTTTCCGAGAAAATCGAAAACCAAAAAAATGGTGGTACTAGAGGTACCAAAAATAAAAAAAATTATCAAAAGTTACCCTTCCTTTCATTAATAAACTGATTTTTTTTTATAAAAATCGTTTGAGCCGTTTTTGAGAAAAATAAGATTTTTATTTTTGTCCAGAAAAAAATTGTCTGTGAACTGTTATTTGTCGTCTTAAAAAAATGAAAAAAGGGTGTGGGCATATTTCCGAACAAACAGTATGTACCAAATTTTAAGCAAATCCATCCAACCGTTTAGGCTGCAGACTCACATACGGACCGTAATATTATGTTTGATTGTTAGATTTTTTTTCACCAATCCATAACTTGCCTTATAATACCAATACCCAAGTAAAAATAGTATGGCAAATTTAAATAATTATTAATAAATTTAAAAATATAATTTCAAAAACAAATCATTCACCCGTTTTAAGAAATTTTGAATATCAAAAAAATGTACATTATATATGTATATTTTCAAAAATCCCAAGAAAATATTTCTTTTGAAAATTTTAGTATATGAAGTATTAAGAATTTGTTAAAAATGTCTTATCGAAATGCATACCTACAGCCCTTATTGAGAAAATCGAAAATCAAAAAAAAAAAACAAAACCTAGTTACCGTTAATAACAATTTATTTTAAATTATTTGTTTGGCCAAAATATAGACCATACCAGCAGTACACAGTACAGATTCTAACTTGCGATATAGGTACTACAGGGTTAGTTTTGCATTTGGAAAAAAAATCGAACTCGAGGTTTTAATCAAACTTGACAATTGCATCTGTCTGTCTATCCGTAGATCGATCTACAGCCTTAACGGCAGAAGCGATTTTCTTCAAACTTTGTACTTAAGGGTTTTAGGTGATTGTGTTAAATAGATTTTTGAATGGTTTTTTTTGCGGCAAAAATATCGGAACTTTCCAAATAACTTTGTATACCATCTTAATTATTTCCAAAACGGCTCCAACGATTTTGATAAAAAAAAGTGAGCGCACTACTTTAGGTAGAGTCCATATTGTGGTCAAAAGGCTTTACGGATTTCAATCAAAATGTCTGTATAGGAGGTCCTTTGAATTATACAAAGTTTGTTTATAAAAAAATTAAGTAAAAAAGGACTTTAAAAATATATTTAGCTGTTTCTACTAAGAATCTTGTGCATACGATGTGATCGAAAATAAGAGCAAGCACGTGCATTTTATTTTAATCAATTTTGAAAAAGCTGATTTCATGCCCTTTTAACCCCTACCAAGTTTAGTCACTGTTCAAATTTAAATGACGTTTGAGGAAATGTGTTTAAGACAACAACATAATGCTCTCAGCCAAAGGCTTTGTTGGTTTTGTTTCCCTGATCTATAAATACTATCTATTAGGGTGATTTTAGGTTAATTTTCCTGGGATATAGTCTCTAATGTCCTATAGTTCCTAAGCAAAATAAATTATATTAATTTCGGGTGTGGCATTTTTAAGTGGCTTATAACAAAATCTCTATGCGTGTTAATAATAGATAGGAATGAATGAAACCCACATTTCTTTCTAAATTGTAATATCTAAAGTGAAAAATCACCTCTTCCAGGCAAATAGCTATAGAAGCTTTAGCCTGAAAAAGGTGTTTTCTCTTAATTTGATAGTTGAATTGGATTCTCTATAGTAGAAATGTTTATAAAAATTTTAAGATATTTATTTTATTTTTGCTAAGCAAATATAAAACTGGTACTATAATAATCATTTTTTTACAACTTTCCTAACCGATTTTAATTTATTTTTTTCATGCCAGCTTTACAACAAAAATTTTTAAATATTTTTTTTAAAATAAAGTCTTCATTTGGTTTAAGTCTGTCATAAATAATGATAAAATCGACATACCAAATTCCTGAGAGAATATTTAAAACTTTTTGGAGAGAGAGTTTTTATAAGATGCAACAAAAGCCTAGAACTTGTATGTTTGGTTGGAAAGAAAAAATGTGTTCGGACTTACCTATATAGGTACTTTACAATTAAATAGATGGATCAATTTACTAAAAATACTTATAAAAAACAAAGAAATAACAACGGCAATAGCTAGGTAGAGATTTTTGGGGTCGTTCTCTATTTTTCAGTTTTTTTTTAATCCGAAAAAAAAATTAGTGTGCCAACTTTAAGCACGTATTCAATAATATAACTTTAAACACATATTTTAACAAAAATTCTAAAATCCAAACAATTTTGAAAATATTTAAATAAAATTATTCAAATTTAATAATAGAATTTAATCCACAAAATATTAGGCGTACAGGAGATTTTTAAAACAATTAAATAAATGTTCAGAGTAAATAATGCAAGCTTTGACCATAGTCTACGAACCAACCCATTCACTTATCATTTCCTTTCTATTAATGCAAAATTAATAGTCGAATATAAACAATAAATTAATATTACTACGTTTTTTTACTTTTTAATTTATATAAATAAAAGGTAATAACAATTTATCATAATTTTCCTATTTTCTTAATTTTACTTTGCAAAACTCTTTTATTCCTAATGATATCTATGCGGGGGAACCATTTTTACAAAACTAAAACCGTGGATGCGTTTTATTTTGGAGAGGGGTAGGGGATTTTCTTACTGTACTCTAAGATTGTTCAGTGACGAACAACTTAGAACAGAACAGAACAGATTCTTCAGAAACTTCAGAACAAGATAGAACAACTTAAAATGTTCAGTCATCTGACAGAGATAGCTAATAAAAAAAATATTGTTGTTTACCTACAACAATTCGAGTTCGTTTATTTTTGCAGAAAAATTCTTAGAAATAATCTCAATTGAATGTAATTAAAAAAAAAAAACAATATCTGATGAAATTGAGAGTGATTCCGACCCGGAAATAAATCTAAATCTATGACCGAAATGGTTTTTTTTTAAACAACAATTGGTTTTGACAGTTCTTACAAATCTTTTTAACCTGTTCTACCTAAAAAGTGCGGAAAATCCTGTTCTAAAATGTGTTCAAAACTGTTCCAAATTGACTCATTGAACACCAATCCAGGGTAGTTTAGAACAGAAAATTTCTCATTGAACAGCAAAATCCTATACTTTTCTGTTCTAAAGTGTTCTAATATGATCTAAGCAACCTTATTGAACACACATTATACCTACATATATAGAATGCCAAAACACACAAATATTTTTTTTATTATTCCATTGTGTCAGCACTGTCACTAAAAGAGTTTAGTTCATCATAAAAGTAGACTTTTTGATAAGAATCTTATATGAACTATATTAAAAATAAATTATTTTCTACCAAAACAAATGTGTCAAAATCACAAAAAAATTAAATGCACGGCTGGATCGCACGAACTTGCTCTTATGTTCGATCACATCATATTTGCATAAGGTTTCTATTAGGAATCTAAATATATTTAAAAAGTCGTTTTTGACTTAATTTTTTATATACAAATTTTTTTTAAGAAAAAAACTTGCTATGATAATAATAGGTACTTTATAATATAAGTTTAAAAGCTAAATTTAAAAAAAAATTAACCATCCGATTTCAAATATTTAATCTTCAAAAAAATCCCAAAAATCAATTTATAATTTAAAGGACCTCCTATGTAAAAATTTTGATTGAAATCCGTCGAGCCGTTTCTGCGAAAGTGCAAAATCTAAAAAATGGTACCATTAATAATAAAATATTAAAAAAAAAATGTTGACCAAAATTTAGGGTATACCCGAAATAGTGCACACACTTTTTTTTATCAAAATCGTTAGAGCCGTTTTCGAGTTAATTGAGATGGTAGAAAAAATTGTATGGCAGGTACCGTTAGTTTTGGCTACAAAAATGATTCAAAAATATATTTTAGACAATTACCTTAAATGCCAAGATTCAAGAAAATCACTTTAGCCATTTAGTCTGTAGAGCGGTGTACAGACAGACAGACGGAATTGCGGGACCCACTTTTTTGGTGATCTCAATCATCGTTATGTCAAGTTTGATTAAAAATGCAAAACTTGTCCTATAGTACCTATATAGCAAGTAAAAATACAACGTTCGCATAGACATGAAGTCTTTCAATTCGTACATATAACGGGTGTTTTTTTTTAGCTGCATGCGAAGTTTAGATTGTTATTGGCTGTTGTATTGGCTTGAAAGTTGAGAATGTCAAACTCTATTGACATTTCTGTTCAGTAAAGTTTGGCAATTCATCATGAATCTTTTAACGCCGGAACAACCAACGCTTCCAAATTGAGGAAATTTACTTTGATAAGAAAAAAAATAAATCTGTTCGCAAAATTCATAGAGCACTTCGTCCAAATTACGGTCAATATAATCTAGTGAGCAAGCAATTCGAGCAGTTATTGATCGCCATTAACGAATCACCAATACATCCTTTAAAATTGACTGTTTGGTGAAGTTTAAATGAACATCTTCGGTCCTATTTGGAAGGGCGAGCGCTATCGAGCCATACTGACTGATGTTTTTTTCCAAAAATTAAAAAAATAAACATCCAAAAATAAATGCCTCTCGACTTGTATGTTAAAAGTCATTGGATTATGCAGACAAATTAGCACATCTTGAACCACTGAAAACCAATAATCAAGCCACCATTGACGCCATACGGCCAGATACATTGGAAAAAGCAGTCAAAAATTGAACTGATCGAATGGAACATATATGTAACTCGTAGCCGCGGCGGACAATTGGACATTTGTATGCCAGAAATCATTTTTAAAAAATAAATGCCATGAAATTATTTACCAGATTATAATATAATAGAAAATTCATACCAATAATATTTCTGTCTTGTATTTAAAGTTCTCAAGCTCTTAAAAAAACACCCTTTAGTTTTATATAGTATTATCAAACGTATTGCTTATCTTTCTAATAAACAAATCAATCCAAAATTACGCACATTATTTATTTTCAAAATAGAAACAAGCTTATTTTGACGATTACTTCCAAAATTTATAACAAAACATTAGGGAATGTAGTCGATTTTATTTTTGTTTTATTTTGTGAATGACTGTTTTGTGGTTTTCTCTGCAGGGGGTAAACAACATACAAAAATTATCTCTTAGGAAAAAAATTGCTAGCATGTGTGATTAATAAAAATTAATTATAAGTTTATTGATAATATTGGCTGGCGTGTTTTTTCCAGTTTTTTTTTGCAAAAAAAATTAAATATTTTTGGTTTATTGCAGATAAATTTACCTCCTGGTTGCGTTATTAAAAACATTCGGGTCAATCCAGTACGACATCAGTATTTGAGGAGAAGATTGATAACTCATCGATGGACACCATTCAGTAGTTTTTAAACTAGACTTGATTTATGTATCTTCATACATGCATAGATATAAATATTTGTTTAATTTAATTAAAGTCAACTTGTAAAAAAAAACTACTTACATACATTACGCAACTTTTACTTTTTTTTCTATATTTATACATATTGTGTTTAAAAAAAAAAGATTTAAGATAAATAAATTAAAATTCTATCAATAAATAAAAACACCAAAACGCTTTTATTGCTTTAAGTTGTTCTTCTGTCATCTTATTTATTTATAAAACAACTTTCTAAACCAATATGGGAAAATTCGGCCAAAAAAATATGGTACATACCATCCACTGACTGTCACTGAACCCAGATATACCTAAATAGCTTTATTTCAAGCTTTTATTGTTTAGTTGTCATCTATAATATTATACTCTCGTAAATATCATTCAATACAAAGTGTAATTGTGTTGTGCAATAGGTAGTAAGGTTGAATGTATTGTGATACGGAAGGTACCGATCAAGCTTCAGAATATTTTTTTTTCTTAACTACTAACTATGCATATTTGAAAAACACAAAGATTCTTACATCAGAATTTGCTTCAGTGTATAGATCTTATTAAATCTTTGGATGTTGATCATTTTTGTTTATAATTTTTGTAGAGTTTTGTTAAAATTGTCAACAAATCATTTTGGGAATGATGTAATTAACTATATTAGGAAATTATACACATTATATTAGTTTTTTTAAATTTTGGTTTAAATTACCAATTAAAAATATATGAAACACACTTTTAAAGTTTAAAAAATGTTATACAAGTGTTGATAAAAAATTAACACACATTGCTTTTAGTTCCGCATGTAGCTGTGAAAAATTGATAATTTTAATTGTAGATACCTAGCCGACTATTTGCAAAAATCTCCACTCCTTTCGTATAAAACTAACTGCGCACTTGCACAAAAATGACACTTGAAGCTTAAGTAACACAAACGTGGGTTAAATATTTAATCTGTGGTTGGGCAATTTCAAGTCACCGAATTCGCGGATTAACTGAGTTTCAGTGATGGTTGATTGTTAATCATGGTTAAATTCTTGACCAATCTTTGAACCTCAGTTAATCCGTCATTAACTAAGTTGTAATATTGTTGAACCACAGATCAAATATTTGTACAACTGAACCTTGAGTTTTACAGCGGGTTTTGTGATTTTTTTGTTTTCGAAAATCTTAATAAAATATTGTTGGTGTTGATTTGTTTATTGACTACTTATACCCAATTTCACTCTGCTTAAAATTTTCAACAGCGGCAGCGAAATTATCTTCTGGGGGACTGAAGTAAACAATATTGTTGATTGTTTATCATTAGTAAGACAATTTGATTTCAAAAAATTTTGAATTTTAAATTAAATATTATATTAAAGTGTAATCGTTTAATAGGTTGGTTTATGCGTGACATTATTCAGGTCTTAAGTTGGATTAGTTTAGTATTTCACTTTAAGACTTCGAGAAAATGTCATTTGAAGCTATTAGAGCTCTTAAATGCCAGGACGTCTGTCGACCCGAATAATGTATAGATGAGAAAAGACAAAGTTGCAAAAAAAACTATAGACTATTACAGTAAAATGGCAATGGCATGAGTGCACTGAACAAAAATTTCTTGTTTTATATTGCGATGTGTAATATAACCACATTTATTTTATTTTCAAAAATTCGTTGGGAAAAATTGTCAAAAAACCAAACATAAGTCAGTGCAAATCCGTTCGATTTAAATTAACTCAAATTGTTCAATTCATGGGTAAATGAATTGAACAAATTAAAGCAATAAAAAAATATTGTATTCAATTTTATCTTCGCAAATGAACATTTTTATTAAAGTTGTCAAACATCACTAGGATATTTGACATTTATCCAGAAAATTATTAAATGGTTATTATCGTGGTGATCTGCTTTTTGTTGATTACAATTTTACGCCTAATGTTTCCAAAAAACATTATCTAAAAAAACGTTTATTTATTCGGGAAAAAGATTTTTCATACCTTATAATTCTTACCGCAAACTATAGATTGTGTTGAAATGTCAAACTAATTGAGCACTATTCACAATAGTACATATTTTGATTGTTATTCACATAAGTGGGTCAATAATTTTACAATATCGATTATTGATTTGGTTTATAAATCTTATCAATCGTCAACTAGTTCATCTTTGACGTTTTCTTAAATATTTAAATTTTAACGTATTTTTAGCATTTGACGTATGTAGGTATTTTTAGTTACGATTTTTGGCACTTTGTACCAAGTGCGCTGCGAATCCTTGCCACATGTCTTTGCCCAAAAAATTTATGAAAGGGATAAGTATTCTGATTTCTATACAAACTTTAAGATAGCCCACATAAAAAAGTCAAGCATATCTGACCGCCATTTGTCAATAGGCAAAAAACTAAGTTATTTTCAAACAAGTATGTGGAGAGTCCTGTTATATTTGGTTTGGGTAAAGGTAAATGTTTCTTAATGGCGTTTTCGTTTGGTAAATTTATATTATGATCTATAAATTGATTTTTTTCGTAACGAGTAGAATGCGTTTTCAGATTGATTTTTATTTGATACAGTATTGGTGCATATTTGTATCTGTGAACCAGCTAACAGTATCAGCTCCAACCTTGATTTTAATTTCAAGTTTGTAGGTAAGAAATTGAGCTGGACGAATAAACTAATTCACTTAAAACTGCTTCAATTTGAACTCAAAACTATTTCAATTCTTTCTTGCAACGAAAACAAATTATTATCAAACAAGAACTTGTCAAACTGATGGCTGTAAATTATGATGCATTGTGATGTTAGTAAAAGAGGGGTTAAATCTGCCGAAAAATCCAGATTTGCAAAATTAATTTTAAATCAAAAAATAAATAAATTTTTTTGGCGAATCGAAAGCAAATGTGCAATTGGCAGATCTAAATATAAGCAAATTGATTTTTGTTATCAAACGAAAACCCCATTAATGTAATCAAAATAAAGTAACGGGTGTTTTTTTTAGATGTGTGGTATTCAATCTGGCAATTCTTTTTTCGGATTTGGTCTTTTTGACAGCTGTCACCTGATTTATGCTCAGTTTGGTTTGCCATTTCATAACGAATGGACTTACTACTGAACAGCGTTTGCAAATCGTTCAAATTTTTACCGACGCGCGACGCATCACAAGAAAATTGTGTTCAGCGATAAAGCTCAGTTTTGGTTAAATGTATAGGTTTGTAAGCAAAATTTTCGTATTTGGAGTTATAATAATCTACAAAACATTGTTGAGACGCCCTTACATCCTCAAAAAGTCACCATTCTGCGTACTCATATTGGCTTAAGGAAGCCTAAAAGTTTAACTTTATTTTATCTGCCACGGGTGTTTAAAATGCGAAATTAAGAATATCCAGAGCAAATAATTTATTCACAAATACAAATCATCATAGGTGGTATCTCTTAAACAACAATACATTGTAATTGTAGCAACATGATATTATAGACTTGATGAAATGAATAAAAATTGATACAGATTATCGGAATAAGCATTTTAATTTTCGAATTGCTCTATTTTTACAATACCGATTGCATTGATAATAATAAGTGATTGAACTCAAAGAAATGCAGTAGGTTTAAAAATATACTAATATTCTAAAATTTAATTACAAATTCCAACTTATTGAGGCAACATGTACTTGCTTGAATTTATACTACCATCTGTTCTTACTAAATAACATGTTTTTGTTGACACATTTACTGATATTGTTTACATGCTGCAACTATTCACTTCAACCTGTTTTGCGGAAAAAAATAAACCAACTTCAACTCAACCGTTATAAGCTTGCTGAATGTACTTACGTATAAAATTGTGTACGTGTACGTATGAAGGTACAAATATATCCATTTACAAGAGTTTAATTTAAAATATCAGGTTTTATTTTTAAATTAAAATTCCCATTAGTATATCGATGTATGTAAAATGTTAAGTAATCACATAATATTGTTATTTAGTTTAAATGATCAATTACATACCAGTCAACATTATTAACATATAAATCTGCAACATGTGAGTAAGACCAAAGAAAACTATTTTTATTACGATCAAAACATTGGAAAAAAATATTCAACAGACGTCATATTATTATCCAAAGACTGGACATAAAGATCAAAACATGTTTTTATATTTTTTTATTTTGTTTCTTCTTTAAAGCAGCTAATTAAAATGTAATAAGAATAAACAGAAAGAAGGCCTCAACTTTAACTTATAGAAATGCCACGTACAGATTCGGATCTATCTAAGCTAGGCCTTGAGCCAATAAAAGCTTAAGCTTTTAACAAATTTAGTTTAAAGTCCAAGTCTATAACCGACAATTCACTAACCTTGGAGCATATATAAGCGAAGTATTTATCAAGTTATCACCAACATTCACACGGAAATTTTGAACAGAGTGATCAATAAATTGGAGTGAATGAATGCGTCAATGTAAACAGAGCTGCTGTGGACATTTAAGCGGTATCTTATTCCGTGCATAATTGTACAAAGTTTAAGCTTTTAAGTTTAACAACAACTAGGATCGATATCCCAAGCCAGAGTTGCCGCGAATATTAGGCCACTATTCGGCATTCGGCCTATATTTTTGATTTTCGGTACTTTCGCCGAATGCTTCACTACATTTGGCAGAATACCGAATAACAAATGGAGAATAAAAAAGGCTTATTATCTTACAATAAATGTTGTCTCTTATTCAAAAATTTTTATTTTAGTATTTAAAATCTACTAATCGTAAGTTGTGATGAAGAAAAACTACTTTTTCGGCATTCGTTGCTAGCAAACGATTACGATACGATCTACTCGCAAATGGAAACAAATACTTCCAAACTTTCGGCCCACATGCAATGCAATACATATAGCCATAACACGTCAAAAGTCACGAAGTAGGAAGATAGATACACAAACACATCGTTGGCCGAATGAAATCCAATCCAATAAGACATGTTATAAAATGTTAAGAGTCACGTAGGAGATAGATACACATCGTTGCGCTGGCCAAATGTTCGGCTGCCGAATATTCGGTATTCGGCCGAGTCACTATTGGCGGCATCTTTATCGTAAACCGTTTTTATTTTATTGAAAATGTCTATCATCAGAAAAAGGTTTTTAGTACAGCAATTACAGCCTCTGGTTGGTCAGCTGTCAAAAAATTGCTCTCCAATCTGTCAAAACGCATCTTGCATTTTTAGCAAGATTTCATAGACCTTACCCACGAACTATTTTTTTACAAACTCCTTGCAACAAACAAAAAAATCGATCTGAAATCGATTTGAAATTGTTGTTTGGATTTTGACATAAGAGAACTTTTATTGACCACAACATAATATGTATTCAAGTGCATTTATGGAACGCAAATTTGACAGTCTGTTATGCCTTCGCAATCCTCAACATTAAAAAAGAAATCCGTTGAAGTATGAGGGAAATATTATTTTTCAGGGACTTGACTGTACAAACTGTTAGAAAAGTACAGCTAATGATTCGACAGAAATGTATTTGCCTTGAGATGAAGGCAGATATTGCGTGACAATTTAATGGAATTTTTGTTGGTAGCTGGCCAATCAGAAACCAGAAACTTGACAAGCTATCAAGTCGACTACATCTTCGGAACGTGGCCTTGAAAAGTGACTGGGAATCTAGTAAAGAAATAATTCCCCTTTATTTCAAGCCAAGTGCATGTGTGTCAAAAATGAAAAAGTCCTTTAAACCGTTTTCTTTTGAACGAATTGGGTGACCGCCAAGTACAACAATAGTAAAATGCATCAAAAAAAAGCAGTCTCCCCAAAGTTAAACAACTTGCTTCCGAGAGTACGTACATCATTTTGACAGTTTTGTCGGCTTATGCGGGTTCGTTCAACAACTCTCTCTTTTAATGAGAGGAAGGCATATTGAATGGAAGCACTACATAACAAGAAATAAGACCGAATGCATTTTAATGAAGAATAGATTGTTTATATCATTTATCACGTGTCATTCCTTGCATATCAAAATAGGCAAGATTTAAAAAGACTGAAGTATAATAAATACTATTTGAGATAAATTTAAGTTCAAAAAACTAGTAAAATTGAATCTATATAACGAAAATTTCAAATCAAATGTCCATTCACAATTGTTACCATCCGGTAAATATTCACAATACTAGAAACGTTTATCAATTTAGACACTTCGTCTCTTATTAATATTCCCGTAAGAAACTCTAATGCTAAAACATGTCCAACAAGCCCCAGCATCATTTATATAAAACAGGCAACTGGCCAGAATAAATGTTTCAAACATATTACGGGTGTTGGTAGCGTGAAATCTTCGTACGATTTTTTATACAAATTTTCATATTTTGCTGTCAAAAGCCATATGAAAAAAAAACAAGTTTTGTAAACTTGTTGAAAATGTCTAGTTATCGTACAGGCATATCGTCACCAGCACCGTAATTTCCAACTGTTTGGAATCTAGTACCAAATCAAACACAGGTACAAGTTCCATGCATTGTGTTTTATTTACCCATGAAAGTTGTGAGCAATGCAAACCAACAGCAATTTTAGGTCCTTTGCTTAACCAAACGAAGCTGTTGACCTTGCTAGTGTGTGCTGAAGAATTGAAAGACATCGTATCAAAAATAATGGCAGCCGCTGTTGCCGGCTTAATTCTGTTTCAGGCATAAACATCAAACCGTAAATTCACTTAGAATTTAAATGACAGACGATGAAATGGGAAATGGGAAATTTTACATATTAAGGGCGTAGGCCCTAAATAGTTGTTCCATTCGCCTCTTGCTAATGCCGGCACTGTTAATACAAACTGTTGAAGCTACTGAAAGACTATATTGAAGCTGATTTCGCTACTGCTCTGGTTGCTTTTATTAAACAGGATTGTCCGTAGCTGCCTGCAGTATAGTTGACGGTGGTAGTAGTGATAAATAAATTTACCTCAGATAACCTATGGGGAATCATTATCACAGAGTTGCTTCGTATTCGATTTTAGTTGGACTAGGTATATTTAAGTTGAAGCAGTCGCCTTTGATTCTTTTAGTGTTTGATTTATGGTGCATATAGTAGCAAAGCGCGTGTTCGTTATTCTTATTCGTGACTATTATTGAAAAGTTCTAAAAGTTTATCAAAATAATAAAAAAAAATACTTATATTATTTTAACTAATCCGGATACTAAATTTATATAAGCTCAATTTTATTGGTTAAAAATAAATATACCTTTTTGTAAAAAGGAAATATAATAATTTATATAAAAAGATCATGTATGCCAGACAAACCTCTTTTGAGAAGGTAAGAAGCGGTTTTTTAATTGAAAGAAAAAAATGTTTAGTGCGAAAATATGAAAAGTTGTGTTAAAAGAGTATTTTCAGACACTTGAAGTTGAAAAATTTGTTGAATAGTGAATCAAGTGTTTTTTATATTAATTTAACATTCAAGTGAATCCATTTATTAATTTCTGGTTTTTAAAATTTTTGGAATTGATTTTTATTAATATTGTATTATACCCACCCTCTCTCTTTTTGATATCCTGAATTCCGCCATAATATTTTCTAAATTATGTCAGGTTATCGAGATATTTAAAAGTGAAACGTATTTTCCGTTCTTTTTAGGTTATGTTGCATACCAAATTAATTTATCTTTGCAAAAGGAGTTAGTAACTCTGCGATACGTGCAATTTAGTTTTCAAGACAAAAATTACAGAAATCTGACACAAGATTATACCGAAAAATTATAGATATGAACCTCTTATTCCATAGAGCCACTTAAGAGCTACTGAGATCAATAAAAATATTCTAAAGTCTAAACAAGTTATAAAATGAGTAGATCATGTTATGGCGCCTGCAAAAATGCAACGAGCTTCAAATTTCTAAATAAAACCGTTTTGTAATGTTTTAGAATTCAACGATTTTTGTCTGTCGTTTTTTAGGCAACTTTAGAATTTTTTTTGCATTCCGTTTTACAAAATAATAAAATCTAGACTTATATGTTCAAACTTTCAAACATAAACATTAAATATTCTGTCTTTTTTTTGTGTTTTTATGGAATTTAAAAAAAAAATAAAATGCACATACTAAGCACAAGATTTTTTAGTAAAAACAGCTCAATATTTTTTTTAGTATTTCTTACTAAATTTTTTAATCACAAAATTTCGTAAATTGTTTTCTGGAAAATTGTTTAGTATGACATTTTATGTACCTAATAATGTAAATTTTGAAACTTAATTAAAAAAAAAATCGTCGACCCATATGCGAAATATCGAATTTTCGAAAAAAAAAATTGTTGTATTTTTCAAAAATCAAAAAATAATGTCTTTCGAAAATGTTGGCATGCAGTATTATTTAAAATTTGTGGGACCCCATATACAAAAATGTTTATCAAAATCTGTAAAACCGTTTATAAGAAAGTCGAAAATGAAAAAAATGGTTGTACTGTGAATAACAAAATATATAAAAAAAATTGTTTTACCAAAATGTAGACTATACATGAGGTAGTGCACATACTTTTTTTTTTATCAACATCGTTAGAGCCGTTTTCGACATAATTAAGATGGTAGAAAAAATTATATTGCAAGTATTTGTAGTTATTTTTTGGGGTAAAAAAACCTATTCAAAAATTTATTTGAGAGAATCACCTAAAGCGCTTAGGTACCACGTTTGAAGAAACTCGATCCAACCGTTTAGGCTGTAGATCGTCTACAGACAGGCAGACAGAATTGCGGGTAGCACTCGTTGAGTATTCCCTATCATCGTAATGTCAAGTTTAATTAAAATCTCGAGTTCGATTTCTTTTACAAATATAAAACTTGTATATAGTACGTATCGCAAGTAAAAATGTTTTGACCCTCTTTTTATTGCTAATCGAAGGAAGATTTAAAAAAAAATCGTTGAAGTCTGAAATCATTAACTAATTTTGTCAATAAATTGAAATTTTAAGGGTCAATGAATTTTTGGAAGTGCCATTTTTGAATGCCATTGAGCCGTACCAACAGCCGCCATTAGGTCATTTCCAAAGTAATTCTTTCTTGTAATTGTAAGTTCTAGGTGACAGAAAACACACAAAAATGGGTCTCACAATTCTGCCTTTCTGTCTGTCAAACTTGTCAGTCTGTCCGTATGTCTGTATGTCCGCGATCCTACAGCCTTAACAGGTGGATGGATGGATTTTCTTCAAGCTTGTTATATAACCTTTGTTTTTTTGGGTAATATATCCACACGTTTCTTGTTTTCATTTTTTTTAAGAACAATAATAATGGTACCTGCCAAACATTTTTTAGCCAAAATGGTTAACCTTATTTTGCTCAAATACGGCTCCAAAGATTAAAACAAAAAAACCTAGTTTATTAATGAAGGGAAATAAACTTTTTGGTCTAGTAGTATGTACCATTTTTTAGGCTTTCGATTTAATGGAAAACTGTTCATTTGAATTTTTGGAATTTTTGTATGGAAATTTAAACATTATTGAGAGCCAAAATTTGTCAACAAAAAAAACAATTTTTTTTAAAGCTCAATATTTTGGAAAAACAACTCAATTGATTTCTTCGAAACTTTGTATTTAGTAGTTTTTTAGCATTGTCTTGAATGCTTGAAAAGACTTAAACGAAATACCAACAGTACCAAATACAAATGTTGAAAAACCGTTTAGATACATTTTTTTCTCAAAAGCGGATAAAAGATTTTGATAAGAAAATGTGTGTGTTCTTAGATTAGTGAAGTACACTTTTCAAAAAAAAATCTATTATATTTATTAATATATTTATTGCATATTCAAATTTTCAATAAATTATTTTTTAATATTAATAATTATATTAAATTTGAAAATTCATTTCCTTTTTCCTAAAAATGATTTCAAAATGTTATACACAAATAATTTAAATATTAAAAACAGCTCCAACGATTTTTAATTTTTTCTATGTGTTCATACTTGTCCAAAAATTCAAATATACCACCTTTTTCCAAAATCTTTAACAACTAAGCAATTTAAACAATTTAAGTATGTGTTTCATGAATTTATTTAATTTATTTGACACCTAATAATATCTCATTTGTATCTATTTTACAAATTAATGTACCTATACTATTATTAGCTAAATAGATATTGATATAGTTACTATAGGGCAAGTTTAGTATTTAAAAAAAAAACGAGCTCGAGATTTTAATCAAACTTTAAATAAGGATGATAGAGAACACCAAAAAGGTGTGTTCCGCAATTCCTTATGTCTGAATTTTGTCTATACCATTTTAATTATCTCGAAAACGACTCTAACGATTTTGATAAACAAAATCTGTGCAATATTATACGTATAGTCTCAATTTGGGATCAGATTTCTTTTACATATTTTGATATTTACGGGACCTGCCGTTTCTGTTGCAAAGATAGGTAAATCTGCAAAAAATCTAGATCTATAAAAATGATCTAGCTGCAAAATAAATAAATCTATCGGTGTTTTTTTAGATCTAAGTAAAAAAATGATCTAATTTTACAATAGAAAGCCACATGATTTAACATTTTAACCAAGGATTTTATCCTGACGGCGGACAAATATTTATGTAGAGCCTTGCAAATAAAATCATTCAGTTTATTTCTTTTCAATTGGTCTTCCGGAAGGCTTCCAAATGCTTCTGAAATTTGTTTCCGATTGGTATCAAATGACAGTTCTTCTCCTGATAAAAAAAGAAATTCGATTCTGCTTTTGAAGTAAATCAAAACCTGAACCACTCACACTTATTAAATGTCAAACTCGAATTCAATGTTGTGTCGGCCTTATTTACCAAATAAAATCAGAGTCGAGAATCTATAGTGTGAGCTTGTTCAATTGGAACGCCGAATGGGAGAGTTCGTCCGGATTACCAGTTGAAAACGACATTAGTCACGCAAAACGAATACCCTAAACACATAAGATCTCAAGTATGTATCATTTTTCTGCATATCTACAATTAATTGCCCCAAAATAAATTATATGTAATAAAAAGGGTGTTGATATCTCTAATGGCGTTTTAATTTGGCAATCCGGAATACTTCCAAAATCTGAACACTTTTTTATGTTTACGCTTCTGAATTTTAATGTAATTGCATGTGTGAAAATAATTGTGTAAGTGGAAATTTTCAAAATCAAAAATAAATATTTGTTGCACAATTATGGTACCAAAAAAAAACCAATAGTCGAGTTTGACGTTCAAGTATATGAATGTGTGATTGCTTCTGGTCCCGATTCTGATTAATAATCCAGAAGCAAAATTCTCTTCTTTTCAGAATAAATTAGAACTGTCATTTTTTTCCCAAGTGAACACTTTCAGAAGAGTCCAAAAGGCTTCCGGATTGCCAAATAAAAACGACATTAGTAATCTGCAATACAATATTTTTAACTTTCATCTATAATTTAATTGTGTAATTTTTGTATGGCTTCTTTTGTTTCACGTTAGGACGCATAAGTGTCAAATTGGGTGACAGAGCAATATCATTTTTGTATGATATTGAGGTTGAATAGCTATGACAACGCAATTAAACAAAAAATTCCTTGGCTTTTTTCCAGGCAGGAAGCCATGCACTCCTCTTCCTTTTAAACAAAAAAGAATTAACTATCATTACTTTTCGAGAAGGCGATAAGAAGCTAATATCGTCTAAAAAATCTTGAACCAATATGAACCACGGTTTCAATATTGGGGGATATCGTAAATAAAAAATTTTCCTGGAATCTATTCCCTCATTCGGACGTAGGGAAAGTGATTAATGCTCAAAAGTTTCCCTCGGAATTTATTGGTTTCGCAATAAACTTTTCCAGTGAGTCTTGCTGTCATTTCATACGATTTTTTGTGGGAGGAAAATTTATTGCGTGGGAGATTCACGATCTCACAAAAAATTTCGAGGAAATAAAATATTTCGTGAGAAAAGAAATTTCCAGGGAGATTCCCGATATTACCCGTTTGTACAATTTATATGATCTGGTTTTGAAACTGTTTTCCAAGTTTTTAAAATTAAAACTCAAATTTTAGGTTTTCTTAATTTATTTTAAAATTTAATTAAAATTACAGCCCACTCGCGTTGATGGCACATCATATATTGTGGAAGGTATCGATGCACATGAAGCTCGCAACACCTGTCTTCTTTTCTCCCCAAAGACTGAAGCCAGTGGTGCATTGGCTAGCATGTTAAAAATCTTCAAGATGCATAACGTCAACTTGTTGCACATAGAATCGAGATCATCAACTCGTGTTCCTGGCTATGAATTCTTTGTTGAATGTGATGGGCGAGTTGGTTCTTTGGGTAAAGCCATCGAAGATTTAAAAGAAAATGCCAGTTACTTTAATGTGATTTCGAGAGATTACAAAGACAACACTTCAGCAGTGCCATGGTTCCCGAGAAGAATTCGTGATTTGGATCGCTTTGCTAATCAAATTCTATCCTATGGATCGGAGTTAGACTCTGATCATCCCGGATTTACCGATCCTGTTTATCGGGCTAGGAGGTATGATCTATACGCATTGATCTTTTGAAATTATAATAAAATTGTAAAAAAAAAATTAAGGAAGTACTTTGCTGATATTGCTTACAATTACAAGCATGGAGAGCCTCTGCCAAAAGTTGACTACACTAAAGAAGAAATCGAAACCTGGGGACAGATTTTCAGAAATCTTACAAAACTATATAAAACTCATGCCTGTCGGGAATACAACCATGTTTTCCCTTTGCTTGTGGACAACTGTGGCTACCGAGAAGATAACATCCCACAAATGGAAGATGTCTCAAACTTTTTAAGAGGTAGTTACCTTAATCTAATCTATATGTACATATATTTTAAAAGACTTCGCATTCTTACCTATTTGTGTGCTTTACTCCTCAAAGATTGTACAGGCTTTACTCTAAGGCCCGTCGCTGGTTTGCTGTCATCACGCGATTTCCTCGCTGGTTTGGCATTCCGTGTATTCCATTCTACACAATACATCAGACATCCTAGCAAGCCCATGTACACTCCAGAACCAGATGTCTGTCATGAACTATTAGGGCATGCACCACTATTTGCCGATCCAGCATTTGCACAGTTCAGTCAAGAAATCGGATTGGCTTCTCTTGGTGCTCCAGATGATTATATTGAAAAATTAGCAACGGTATTTTGAGTAATTTTTGCAAGCACCGATTCAGTCGCTTACAGTCATATTTTTGTTTTTGCAGATTTTCTGGTTCACAGTGGAATATGGACTTTGCCGGCAAGAAAACGAGATCAAGGCTTATGGTGCTGGTCTCTTATCATCGTATGCTGAATTGGAATATTGCCTTACAGATAAGCCCCAGCTGAAAGCGTTTGACCCATCAATCACGGGAGTAACTAAATATCCCATTACAAAATTCCAAGAGGTTTACTATGTTGCAGATAGTTTTGATAGTGCCAAGGAGAAAACGATGTAAGTAATGCAGTGCTATCTATCTTTCAATTAATTTACTAACATTTTTTTTTTGTTTTTAGAAAATTTGCCAACTCAATTCCCCGCCCATTCGGTGTTCGATACAATCCCTATACACAAAGTATTGATATTTTGGATTCAAGATTTCAAATTCAAAATCTTATGAGCATAATTGGATCGGAATTTCAAGTTCTACAAAATGCTATGATAAAACTAAAGGTCTAACCTCGATTTATTGTTTAAATTTATTAATGTAAGTTTTTCTTTTAATTTTTTTTAACGAAAATATATATTTTTTTAAAGTATGTGATTGTTTTAACTTTCGTCCATAATTTGTTTATTTTTTAGCAAGTACTGACACAAGTTCACAAAAAATTAATAAAAAAATATTTTCAATTTGACGTTTGACAGAAAAGACTTTATATGTAGGTATGTGTGTATTCAGATCAAATCCGCCAACCCATCAGCGATCAAATCTTGCGTGTTGAGATTTGATCTAGATTTGCTCTTTTTGTTAGGATAAAAATCGCAAGATTCAAATCTTGACAGAAAGAGCAAATCTTTTCTTGAATGGAACTCGCTATTATATTACAGTCAGTGTGACCAATGAAATATTTCAAATCCTGCTAAAAAAGTGGTTTAGCATGATTTTTTGACTACAAAAACTGCTAAAAAAGATGCTAATTTTTTTGTTGGAATAAAAACTGCCACAAATCCTGCCAACTCTGAAAATCCTGGAATTAGAAAACATAAAATATATGCCTGCACCAATCGAACTTGTCTTAGGGTGGCGTTTAAAATACCGAGTGTATATTTTTTTGTAGTTTTTTTTTGTACTTTAGTATGCTGAATTTTACATAAATAATTAAAACCAAAAAAGAAGATGTTTGTTTTGTTTAGTTTTTTATAAATAAAGGAAACAACCTTACAAATAGTTATTCATCCATTTCGCAACAAAAGAAAAAACAAACAAAATCAGGCATCAGAATATGTTTATCTAATAAAGTAAAAAGTATTCATATATTTTTTTTACTTTAAATCCAAAATTATTGCCATAATTGTCAAACCAACTGAATTTGATTTGCTTTGGAAGCTGATATCTCGGCAACCAAGCTGCGCATAAAGCTGCGGTTTGCAGCAATTGAAAAGGATTGAACAGACCTTTCTGGTTGTATACAATTTTCCGATCTAATTTTTTTAAGATTTTTAGAAAAAAATCAAGGCTAACCTGTGGCGAAAAAAAATTACATTTTCAACAATGTCTCCCAAACCCATCGATATACTCATGAAAAGAAAGGTCTATTGAATACCTATCCACAATTGTAAACCAAACGCTTCTGGAGCTTCTGGTTCGCAAGATATTTAAATCCAAAATTATTGCCATAATTGTCAAACCAACTGAATTTGATTTGCTTTGGAAGCTGATACCTCGGCAACCAAGTCTCGCATAAAGCTGCGGTTTGCAGCAATTGAAAGGGATTGAACAGACCTTTCTACTGGTGTATAATTTTCCGATTTAATTTTTTAAAGATTTTTAGACAAAAACCAAGGCTAACCCCTTGCGAAAAAAAATTACATTTTCAACAATGTCTCCCAAACCCATCGATATACTCATGAAAAGAAAGGTCTATTGAATACCTATCCACAATTGTAAACCAAACGCTTCTGGAGCTTCTGGTTCGCAAGATATTTAAATCCAAAATTATTGCCATAATTGTCAAACCAACTGAATTTGATTTGCTTTGGAAGCTGATATCTCGGCAACCAAGCTTCGCATAAAGCTGCGGCTTGCAGTAATTGAAAGGGATTGAACAGACTTTTCTACTGGTGTATAATTTTCCGATTTAATTTTATTAAGATTTTTAGTCAAAAATCAAGGCTAACACGAAAAAAATTACATTTTCAACAATGTCTCCCAAATACATCGATATACACATGAAAACAAAGGTCTATTGAATACCTATCCACTCCTGAAAACCAAACGCTTCTGCAGCTTCTGGTTCGCAAAATATTTAAATCCAAAATTATTGCCATAATTGTCAAACCAACTGAATTTGATTTGCTTTGGAAGCTGATATGTCGGCAACCAAGCCTCTCATAAAGCTGCGGCTTGCAGCAATTGAAAGGGATTGAACAGACCTTTCTACTGGTGTATAATTTTCCGATTTAATTTTTTTAAGATTCTTAGACAAAAATCAAGGCTAACCCCTTGCGAAAAAAAATTACATTTTCAACAATGTCTCCCAAATACATCGATATACACATGAAAAGAAAGGTCTATTGAATACCTATCCACAGTTGTAAACCAAACGCTTCTGCAGCTTCTGGTTCGCAAGATATTTAAATCCAAAATTATTGCCATAATTGTCAAACCAACTGAATTTGATTTGCTTTGGAATCTGATATCTCGGCAACCAGGTCTCGCATAAAGCTTCGGTTTGCAGCAATTGAAAGGGATTGAACAGACCTTTCTAGTGGTGTACAATTTGCCGATTTAATTTTTTTAAGATTTTTAGTCAAAAATCAAGGCTAACCCCTTGCGAAAAAAAATTACATTTTCAACAATGTCTCCCAAACCCATCGATATACTCATGAAAAGAAAGGTCTATTGAAAACCTATCCACAATTGTAAACCAAACGCTTCTGCAGCTTCTGGTTCGCAAGATATTTAAATCCAAAATTATTGCCATAATTGTCAAACCAACTGAATTTGATTTGCTTTGGAAGCTGATATCTCGGCAACCAAGTCTCGCATAAAGCTGAGGTTTGCAGCAATTGAAAGGGATTGAACAGACCTTTCTACTGGTGTTTAATTTTTCGATTTAATTTTTTAAAGATTTTTAGACAAAAATCAAGGCTAACCCCTTGCGAAAAAAAATTACATTTTCAACAATGTCACCCAAGCCCATCGATATACACATGAAAAGAAAGGTCTATTGAATACCTATCCGCTCCTGAAAACGAAACGCTTCTGGAGCTTCTGGTTCGCAAGATATTTAAGTCCAAAATTATTGAAATAATTGTCAAACCAACTGAATTTGATTTGCTTTGGAAGCTGATATCTCGGCAACCAAGTCTCGCATAAAGCTGAGGTTTGCAGCAATTGAAAGGGATTGAACAGACCTTTCTACTGGTGTTTAATTTTTCGATTTAATTTTTTAAAGATTTTTAGACAAAAATCAAGGCTAACCCCTTGCGAAAAAAAATTACATTTTCAACAATGTCTCCCAAGCTCATCGATATACACATGAAAAGAAAGGTCTATTGAATAACTATCCACTCCTGAAAACCAAACGCTTCTGGAGCTTCTGGTTCGCAAGATATTTAAATCCAAAATTATTGCCCTAATTGTCAAACCAACTGAATTTGATTTGCTTTGGAGCTGATATCTCGGTAACCAAGTCTCGCATAAAGCTGCGGTTTGCAGTAATTGAAAGGGATTGAACAGACTTTTCTACTGGTGTATAATTTTCCGATTTAATTTTTTTAAGATTTTTAGACAAAAATCAAGGCTAACCCCTTGCGAAAAAAAATTACATTTTCAACAATGTCTCCCAAATACATCGATATACTCATGAAAAGAAAGGTCTATTGAATACCTATCCACTCCCGTAAACCAAACGCTTCTGCAGTTTCTGGTTCGCAAGATATTTAAATCCAAAATTATTGCCATAATTGTCAAACCAATTGAATTTGATTTGCTTTGAAAGCTGTTATCTCGGCAACCAAGTCTCGCATAAAGCTGCGGTTTGCAGCAATTGAAAGGGATTGAACAGACCTTTCTAGTGGTGTACAATTTTCCGATTTAATTTTATTAAGATTTTTAGTCAAAAATCAAGGCTAACACGAAAAAAATTACATTTTCAACAATGTCTCCCAAATACATCGATATACACATGAAAACAAAGGTCTATTGAATACCTATCCACTCCTGAAAACCGAACGCTTCTGCAGCTTCTGGTTCTCAAGATATTTAAATCCAAAATTATTGCCATAAATTTTTACTCAAAAATCAAGGCTAACCCCTTCGAAAAAAATTACATTTTCAACAATGTCTCCCAAACACATCGATATACACATGAAAACAAAGGTCTATTGAATACCTATCCACAGTTGTAAACCAAACGCTTCTGCAGCTTCTGGTTCGCAAGATATTTAAATCCAAAATTATTGCCATAAATTTTTACTCAAAAATCAAGGCTAACCCCTTCGAAAAAAATTACATTTTCAACAATGTCTCCCAAATACATCGATATACACATGAAAAGAAAGGTCTATTGAATACCTATCCACAGTTGTAAACCAAACGCTTCTGCAGCTTCTGGTTCGCAAGATATTTAAATCCAAAATTATTGCCATAATTGTCAAACCAACTGAATTTGATTTGCTTTGGAATCTGATATCTCGGCAACCAGGTCTCGCATAAAGCTTCGGTTTGCAGCAATTGAAAGGGATTGAACAGACCTTTCTAGTGGTGTACAATTTGCCGATTTAATTTTTTTAAGATTTTTAGTCAAAAATCAAGGCTAACCCCTTGCGAAAAAAAATTACATTTTCAACAATGTCTCCCAAACCCATCGATATACTTTTGAAAAGAAAGGTCTATTGAATAACTATCCACTCCTGTAAGACAAGCGCTTCTGCAGCTTCTGGTTCGCAAGATATTTCAATCCAAAATTATTGCCATAATTGTCAAACCAACTGAATTTGATTTGATTTGGAAGCTGATATCTTGGCAACCAAGCCTCGCATAAAGCTGCGGTTTGCAGCAATTGAAAGGGATTGAACAGACCTTTCTACTGGTGTATAATTTTCCGATTTAATTTTTTCAAGATTTTTAGACAAAAATCAAAGCTAACCCCTTGCAAAAAAAAATTACATTTTCCACAATGTCTCCCAAACCCATCGATATACTTTTGAAAAGAAAGGTCTATTGAATAACTATCCACTCCTGTAAAACAAGCGCTTCTGCAGCTTCTGGTTCGCAAGATATTTCAATCCAAAATTATTGCCATAATTGTCAAACCAACTGCATTTGATTTGCTTTGGAAGCTGATACCTCGGCAACCAAGCCTCGCAAAAAGCTGCGGTCTACCCCTTACTAACACCACTAATCTCTAGTACAATTGGAAGCATTCAATTTGACAACAACAACTATCAGTTTCACAGAAACGAATATACGGCAATACCATAGCAAAAGAAAATTTTAATTCAAGTCGCATCCCATTCGCCACGAAAAATATCAAATCCCGCATCAAATTCTGAATTGAACAATGTAAAACCCCAATACATTCACATTTAAATTCAGAATAAAAAATAAAGTGTTAATTTGATCATTTGGAATCCTGGATTAGAGTTCTTTCGGGTAACCAGTCGAAAAGGACATAAATCAACGAAACTATCTTATTTTGACATAAGCAACGGTTATTTGAAAAGTAAAATTCAATAGAAAATCGTATGTAGACAAAAGTGCTTCGGACAAACTTAACATTTCTGATTTGTTTCTTTAATTTTTAAAGAAGAACTAATGTCGAAATAAGTGTTAGTAAACTCCAAATAAAATCTTAGCAAAGTATCTTAAGTCAACATAAGTTTTTACATAAAAACTAAAACGGAACCGGATAGACATACGTTTTTGTTACATTCACGGAGTTCAAGAGTAGTCATAACTCCTTGAATGTCCGCAAAAAATAAATAAATAAAAAAAAAACAAGTGAATTTCAAAATAAGTCTGATTGAACAGGAAACATATTTTAGACTTCTGAAAGGCTGCCAGTGAGTTTGACAAACATGTGTTCATGATAAACGGCGTCTTGCAGTAATTGTATGTAGTTGAAGCCAATTGGCTGAGCCAAAATGTATCTTTTTTGATTTCTTAAAAAATAAAAACTCTTCAAAGGTTTAGGGTAAATAAATGTTAAATAATCTGAAATTTTATATTTCTTTATGATTCAATACACAATACAATATACATATATATGATACCTACTATAATAATTATGTCTAGACAAAAATATAATATATAAATAAGAGGCAACTATAATGAGCTACTTGTTTTTTTCAACCGCGCCGCGCCCACTTCCTATAGTTGCGTGCACTTTGAATTACTATAGAAACCACTTGCCAGCCTTTTGGTTAAAAATATTACAGTAATTATCAGTTTGGTCCCTGGTTCGGTGCCATGGGATAGCCCTGAGGTGGTGGTCCGACTTGTCCCATTTGAGGCATTGGTGAATGCATCATTGGTCCAGGACTGGAGCCGACCGGCGACGGGACAATCGACTGAGCTCCAGGCATTTGTGCACCAGGCGGAGGGACATCACTTGGCAGAGTCAAATTTGTCAGTAAATCTCTCACGGCGGGGAAGAGGGAGCATTCACCGGGTTGGGGTCCGTAGTCCGCAAAACGTCTCAAGAGATTTCCAGCTGCATTAGCCGCTTGTGATGGTACTTGTTCTCGACGCTCAGCAAGCTGAGTTATATTTGAATTTAAGTCATAGATCATTGGCAACACTAGCGATGGACTAGTGCTGCGATCCATTCCGGGATATGGAATCCTTGTTACTTGGAGCTAAAAAAAAAAAGAAATAGTCAGTCAAATGCTTAGAATAAATTTGAAAAAAAACATACGAAAAAGAGTATCTTCAGTCGGCAAATCAAAACGCCAGGACTGCCAATGGGCACAATTGGTGGAGCAGATGGTGGAACTCGCATACACAGCTGCACAGTCCATTTTAGACTGCCCTGAGCAAGTTCAGGCATCATTTCCAGTCTCATTATCTGAATGAAGTCCTTCAGCACTTGAATGGGACAATTGAGTGCGCGACAGAAACCATGCAGAGAATTCGGTCGATAAGGTGGGACAGCTATGCGTGTCTCAAAGAATTGCTCGATCACTTGCAAATCATCGGGATTCCATTGGAAAGTGGGTTTTCCATCGGGTAGTGGTTGAACGGGTATTTGTGAAACCTTCAAATGCAGTGACTGCATGTGTATTTGATTTAAGACCACCTGACATTGGAGGCCATCAACTTTGAACAGAACAACGCCTGGTTCATTGGAGTTCAAAGCCGTCAGCGACTCCTCGGCTTGGATGTTACGTTGCAGCTGTCGCCGCATATACACACAACCTAAGAACCTTTCCAGAGGACTTACTTCTGGCCCACCGATCTCTTTATTAGGATGTGGACATATTCGGCACAAAGTTTCCAAAGCTTCATGTGTAAGAAGAGTTGGAACGGCTCCAGCCCATGACCGATTTGGCAGCACTCTAGACAAATGTGTCGTCGAAACGGTCGTCTGTGATTTGTGTTCTGGACTCTGGCCAGGTCGGGGCGACGGTCTTGGCATGCTGGGTGATCCAGGCCAGTTAGATGTTGCCGGAGACATTGCAGTAAATGGACTGCCATCTGTATGTGGCTGCATGTACATACTTGGTCCGGGCGAGTGAGCCATTGGACTGGGCTGTGGATTTAAAGGCGACGACGGCATAAGACCGCTGGGAGATGGATGAGGCATATGGGTAGCAGGTGGCGATGTCATACTGAAATTCGGATGATTTTGTTGTGCTCCAATTGGATGTGGACTTGCCGGCGTATGCGGATTTGAACTTGTTGGCGGAGTTATAGGTGGGGCAAACCGCAGTCCACCATCGCGAGGACTTTGCGGACCTCGAATGTTGTTGCTGCTTAGGAAGGGCGAAGACCCTCCAGCGCCTTGGTTGTTATGGGTGTCTTCCATTGGCACCGGTGATGGTGGGTTGTCATCTTCGCTTTGCGAACGCCGCCGATAAACTGCGTTTTCATCCACATATTTCGAAAGGAAGCCCTAAATAAAGATGTTCTGAAAATTATGCAAAATAAATAGGAAAAAAGTGTCTTACCTTAAGGCCTTGTGTTGGAGTAAATTCATCAATCACATTGCTCCGGTCGAAACGGCTGTAAGCGCCATCACGAATTGAAACCAATCCACCGGCTCTGAAGCGAATTTCCAAGCAGTACATAGCTTGGAATGCCAAACGCAGCAGAGTAGGAGATTGTGGAAGAATACAGAATGACAGGACTGGTACTTGTGGACGCTGTTAAGATAAAAAAAATTAGTTCGACAAGGTCCAAGTTTTTTTTGTATCAATTTCTATAAGACTCACCGGAATACCCAACTGTGGGATAATTGGCAACTTTGATATAGAGCTCAATGGCTGGTAGGTTTCGTGAAGAATATGAACGATATGAGTTAAATCCCGATGACGGTTTAGATGAGACTGCAGCTGCTCCCTCATCATCGAATGAGCATTGATGGCTGATAATCCACCGACGAACACCAATCGAAATCCCTTGAGCTGAGCTGACCAATACACATTGCATGTGACTTCCTTGTTCGGACCATATCCCATAAGCAAATTAACATAGCTGTATGATTTCACACTCACCATGGTGTGGAGGTTGAATTTTTCTAGAAAAAAAATGTTTTTGTTCAGCTTTTTGAAGAACACAGGAATTATAAGAATGCAAACCTGATTTGAAGTACTCTGAAAAATTATACACAAGCGTATAGAGGTAGACAATTTTCGACCAATCCTTTAGAAGGTCCTCGACTGTCTTGCCGGGATCATTATGAGTCTGCTCATAGGTCAGGTAGACTGTTCGTCGATTTCCTTGCTCCTTTTGATGGGTACTCTGTAGAGGAGTGCTGTAGAACACAAATTCCACAACCCAAGCGCGACTTTGGTTATTCTTGTTCATCTGGGAGCGGATTGAGACTGACAGAAGTCGCTTTAATAGATCATTCCAAACATGTTTCTCGATAATGGGCATAGGTGTTGTGAACTGAAAAAATCCACAAGATCATTTTAGAATTGTGTTGTACAATAAAACTCCGAAGAATTACCTTCTGATTTGGATCAGCTGGTGGAACTGGCATTGGAAGAGTCAGTAGTTTCAAAACCAATGAAGTTGCATTGGATTCAACTTGCAGACCACTATGTGGTATGTTGTGCTTGGCGAATTCGCCAGCCAAATTGAGAAATGGTATTTTCTCATCACACATTGCCACGACATGCGCCAATTCAGGTATGAAATAAGCTGGAAATATTGTTTTTTGTTGCTTCGATGGTGGTCCAACTAGTTCCATGGAGGATTTACGTTTGTGTGGTGGAACATCTGCAAGAAAAAAAGACAAAATTAAACACAACTCAATGGGGAAACAAGGGATTGTCTGCTTGCATATGGAAGGAGATAAGGGATGACATCCCACTTGGTTGGTATATACTTGCTCCTTACCATCAACATGCGTGCCAGGACCATGGGTTGCAACAAAAGTATCGAATTCAATAAAACGCAAAAGTTTTGTGTACATTTTTGGTATATCAGGTGGTGGTTGATCGTTTGGATCATCGGACTCAACTACAATATGACTTACGAAACCGAAATGGAAGGTGTATTCCATTTCACTTGGAGCAGAAGGTTTCTCTTTAAGTTGGACAGCCTATAAGAAAAATTATATCAGTTAGTTGGTTCACGCATCTAAGATAACCTTTATTAAACTTACTAAAATAACATTTGGATGTCGATTAAGTTTGATAAAAATTTTGTGACGTCCAGGAAGGAGCAGCGGATCATCTGGAACAACCAAGAATGGAAGAGTTTCCGTGGCCGTAGCGGGTAGATGTTGCAATGTCTTTTCACAACGTCGATGTGTAATCCAGAATCTGTAACAGAGAACAATATTATTAAGGATCCTAAAGTTTTTTTTGTTTTTGTAGTTACCTTAGTTCTGAAATAAGCGTTTGCAATTTGCTGTGATCACCATTTAGAGTTGCTTGAAGATCGTGCATTATCGGACAATCCAAGTGTTTCGGAACATGGCATTTCAGCATTCCGGTGTGTGTATCTATGGTTATGTGCACCTGTTCAGCTCTGAGACATGGATTAAGGACTGGAACTGTCAAAATTGCCGGAGTTCCTTGCAAGTTAACTAAAACTACAAAATCAATCTAAAGAAAGTATAAACTTTTCAAAGAACTCACAATCGACGTCTTTTAAAAATGATTGAAATTCCAATTTCAAATCACTCAATCGAGACACGGAACGAATATAAACCGTATGTACAATCAGGCGCTCCATTGAAAGATGTTCCGTACGAACTGCACGATCAGCTACTTCTGACGATTCTTTAGAACCCAGCGATGGGACATGTACAACAGCCAATGGACGGCCAATTTCATTTGGATCACTTTGTACTGTTAGACGATAGCCAAGTTCAGATTTAGGATCCATTCGGGTTAATTCACGCCAATAGGATACGGTGACCTTAATTCCGGGAACGTATTCTTCAACGTAGATGTTATCTTCCAAGCGTTCGTAACTTAGACGAAGTGTCTGAGTGTAGAGGACCTCGAGTTGTAATGATTGACAAAAGTAATGCAAGCAGTTGTAGACTTCACTCAGAGCATTCGGATTTTCTACGAGGCGAGCTTGGATCAGACGGTGAATGTAGTTTACTTGCAGTGAGTGAACTAGAGCTTTTCCATCTAAAAAATTGAAGATGAATATGAATGTTGAAAAAGTTCGTCTTGTTCAAATTAATTGTCAAAAAAAGGAAGAGCTTAGAGAAATGCCAAATTATAACAATTGCTCGCCCTTAAAAGTGTTAAGTATTCCGCGCAGTTAGGGGGCTGCTGAAGCAAACAACTAATTTCCGGAAGTCAAATGCCCTTTTAAACCTACGGGGCCGCATAAACTCTACTTTTTTATCACTCTGTTGGCATGTCTCGAGCAACAAAAATGATTCCTCTTTAAGGAGGGGCATTCCTCAGGGGAGGAATACAACTGGCTGGCGAAAAACCGATACATAGAATACAACCAAGCTAATAAAGCGCTTTGTAAGGCAAAAATAAAAAATACTATGAAGTAGAGGCAGGGAAACTAGCCGTGTGTAGCAATCCATCCGAATTTTGGAACTTGGCTCGGAAATTAAATGGAACAAAGTATATTATTTATCGAGGACTGGATACCACTATGTATTTCAACCAACTGCTGAACCCAACAACCTCGAATCAATACATGGTTCATTATACTCAACCACGTTTTCATGATAACATTTTGGACAGAGCAATATCACAAGAAGAGGTCCGCGTATCGGTAAATGCACTGGCAAATGGAAAAGCAGCAAATTCGGACAGGATATCTGCGGAATTTTATAGATATGGTACTGCCGACCTCTTCAAGAAACTCTTACAAATCTTTAACTAAATTTTTGAAACTGGAATAATTCCACAACAATTTAAAGATTGCAGATAGCGTTGTATTGTTGGAAAACACACCGGAATCACTTCAGCTTATGATAAATCGACTAGCTGAGTACTGTAGGCGATGGAGTATGGTGGTGAACGTGAAAGTGATGGTAATAAAGAAATGAGGAGGAAGATATGGCTCAAATTAACATTGGAACTTCAATAATTAAAGCATAGAAAGAGTGAAAGAGTACAGATCCCTAGGAGTTTATTTTACCCAAAACTTAAGCATGGAAAAACATCTCTCCGAAAAACTTCTGAAGGAAAAATCGCCATCAATTATGCTTTACGCAGCACAAGTGTGGGGAGCAAAGAAATTTGAATCGGTAGAAAAAATAATGACATTTTATTTGAAACGAACATTTCGCCTCCCCTCAAGTCCACCTAATTTAATGCTAATGACAGAAACAGGATTATTTCCACTTTTCATAAAAACGTGGAAACTACAAGTCAACTATATATTAAAAGTACTGAATATACCCAACATTCGTTTGCCAAAGAAAGCAGCGTTACATGCTATTAGTGTCCGACCGAAACTTCGGCTTTGGCCACATTCGGCTAAAAACCTACATTCAGCCAAACCTTAAGCTTCGTACAAAATAGGCCGAAACCGATGATTTATTTTATTGTGAATTTTCGACTTGATCATCCTCCATTTGAAGAATATCTAATATGTACTCGTATTATGACCTTGGGTCATACAAGACCAATAAATTATATGGTTACAACACAACTATTTATTAATTTAAAACACAAGAAATAAAGAAGTATTTCGGTTAAGCCGTTAACTGCAACAAGAGATGCCGTCAAGTATATATTGTAGACTATCAAGATGCACATGTATAGCAAGTGTGTCTCTTTCTTATTGCAGTAAATGCAGATGGTAATTTAATATGGCAGTGGTGTCTAACCAGCATAATTGATTCCTGGCTCTCAACAATATGTTTCTTGAGAGAACCTTTGCTTTTAAGGAATGCTGATGTATAGGAATATGGGGCTTCTAATCCATACATTTATACAAGGCCAATTGCTTTAAAATATTAATATGCTCCTCCCACTAGTGTTCCTAGTGAACAACAACTTATCAGCTACTGGTTGTTTTTTTTTTTGTTTTAAACTATTTCAATAAAATATTAAAATTGATATTAGTTTCATTTGTTTTTATTTTTGAAAAGTTAATTTATTCCGTTAGATTGTTTATTGGATGCATATATTCCAGAAAAACTTCCAAAAATAATATTTTTTTTTCACTTTAGTCAATCTTAAAACGAAAATTCGTTTAAGTTGTTAAAGCTTCGGCTTCGGCTGAAGGTTGTTGTTTAGCCGAATATTCGAAATTGACTTTCGGTCGGACACTACATGCTATACAAAATAAGACGGGAATTCATTGAAACCAACAATGTATAAGATAATTATGCGACTGGATGAACATTTTAGGGATATGTACACACAACATGCTATAAGCTCACTTTATAGTTTAATCTATAGTAGACTGAATTATAATCTAAGCGAAAGAAACCACTTTCGAGATGACTATAATATAGAACAAATATCAAACAGGCTGTGACTAAGAGGTGAACTTTTAAACGTTAACTTTGTTCCACATTGCGAAGAGCTCCCCGTGCTCTCCAGAACTTGTAACATGACGCAACGCGAAGGTGTATTTCATTTTGTTGGAAGGTGCCCAGTTTTGAGGCAAACTAGAAGACACATACTTGGCTGGGACTTTTTATCTGAGAAGAAACTCCAGATGTCCATAAAATGCTAAAATAGACAGCAAAAATCATGCTTTAATAATTTGTATCTATTAATTGTGGAAATAATTACAAGTAAATAAAAAAAAACTTATCTATCTATCCACAACTGGCTTTTTCATTATAACACTGTCTATAAAAATATAAAAATACCGATAGAACAATGCAAGACATGAAACATTTCGACGGTGTTCGAGAGGTTCCATTGTTTCAGTTATTGCTCTCTATCACCTATCATTTTTAAACCTCATTGGATTCTGTCCAAGAGCCTTAAGTGAGTTATGGGAGCTCCTGCTAATTTATATGACAATTGAACTCAATCTTTGGGCGAATGTAGGATTTATAGATTACAGTCAGATCAGAAGAGGAGAATTATTTCCGAATATGTGGTCATTCCATAAAAGGTGGCCGGTGGTGCACATACAGATAACTAAAATTTGATTGGTTTCTTCAATGCACTTCCTGATTGGGTTCTGAATTAATGACAGAAAATAGCACTGACATTTTTTAATTTTAATTTTTAATTTTAATTTGAAGCTTAATAGAAGCATAAGTAAAACTATAAATTATAAATATCTTAGATCTAAATTACAATTAAATAGATAGGAGGGTTTGATAAAGAGGAAAGGGGATTATTATAATTGAAGAGCATGTTTGATTCCGTTTTTAGAAAGGCTGAGATCAAAAATGGAAGAATTATTTACTTTCCGAAGCATTCTAGTAATAGGTTCATTTTGGCCATATTCAGTACGGTGAAAAGGGATATTGAAGAGTGGTATGGATCTCAGTGGACGAATATTAGTATTCAGCTTACATTTGTCAAGAAGATTTACACTATCTATGCCACCAGTCAATAGCTGGTGTACGAAAAGAATGTCAGCATTATTGCGACGTCTACTTAAGGTCTGTAAACTTAATAGTTTCAGACGGCTTACATAAGGTGGTAGATTGTATGGATCATCTCAATGAATGCCACGCAAGGCAAACAGGATGAACCGTCGTTGAACAGCTTCAATACGATTATTGTGAATATGATGGTAAGGTGACCATACAACGCAGGCATACTCAAGAAGAGGTCTCACAAAGGTGACATAAAGAGATTTAGTAACATAGGGATTTTCAAATTCTCTGTACCAGCGTTTGACGAATCCTAGAGTAGAATTAGCTCTATTAATTATATTTCCATAATGGGCACGAAAATTGAGTTGGTTATCACATACAACACCTAGATCGCGAAAGGAAGTTACAAACGAAACAAGTTCATCATTAATGAAATATTGGCGGACTGATAACGGAGGGCATTTTCTAGAGTACGTAATTCCTTGACATTTTTTTACATTTAGCTCAAGAAAGTTGTGTTGGTACCAGATGAAAAAATTGTTTAGATCAGTTTGAAGTGTTTCAGCATCACCCATACATTTTATGCGTTTGGAAATACGCATGTCATCATTTCATTTTTGAAGCATTACATTCTACACGCTTTTATATTCCAAATTGGACAATGCTTTCGAGATCAGAATTTAATGAAGTTATCATAAGCAGTTGCACATCCGTAGAACAAGGAAGTGAATCTGAAAACGAATATGAAAAGCTGAGGGTACTATCGTGAGCAAAACAATTTACTGGATTAGAAGTTTCAGACAAGAGATCATTGATGAAAATGAAAAACAGTATCGGAGGCAGAACGGAGCCCGAGCCCATGTTCTGTAAATCAGGCGTTAACTATTCCTCACTTAACGCCTCTGACTTTGATTTTCCAATGGAAGGCGATAAATTGAAAAAGTCATTTTGGCATCTTAACAACAAAACAAACAATTTTTTTTTTGTTTCTCGACTACTTTTATCGATTCGAAAGTTACAGAAGATGGGCCCTTGAGTAAAACATCATTTATTTTATAAATTTCAGACTTGAAACCGTCTAATACAACTTGTATTGAACGGGGTCCCAAAGGTAATTTCTATTCCAACGAAGAAGAAATTCATCGATACCAAATGCACGTATTTTTGATAAGAGAGCTTGATGCCAAACTCTATCAAATGCTTTTGAAATATCAAGCGCAGCAATAATCTTACTTTCTCCGAAACGATGTAACGATTTGTACCACTATTCGGTGAGATGTACCATCAGATCACCAGTGGACCTAGTGCTACAAAAGCCATACTGCCGGTCATTAAGGAGATTTCGTTCTTGAAGATATTTCTTAAGCTGATAATTAATCAGCGTTTCCATGACCTTGGAAAGAAGGGACAAAGGGGCTGGACAAATGCTGTTTTCCATCCACTCGGAAAGAGACAAGTAGTGTAGTACAAATGGAAAAGCTTACGCAGTAGTTTTGCCAGTGTAAAAGAACAAATAGGGGTGATAATATCTGGGCCTGCGGATTTGTTTATGTCGAGATCTTTAAGAACTCTAGAAACTGTACTGGTACTTAAGAATATACGCCCACGAAACGGTTGATGTTCTCAAGTACATGACTATCCTAGTCATAGCAATTTGTGGAAGCGTAGACTAAATACAATTTCATAAAAGAGTTAGGCTTATCATTACCCAGTTTCATATGAAGTATGATAGCTGGACTGTATCTTGATGTCTTGCCAACGGAACAAGAGTTAGGAATGACAAAATTTGGGATGTTTTTCTGGCTTCAGTGATACTGTTTTTTTTTAGAGTTCATGAAAACAAAAAGGAATAATTAATGATAAAATTTACCTCCCGTTTCTTTATCTTCGACTAGAATGTCAATGTCCAGCAATCTCCATGGTACAGTTGGCCCATCGCCCATAACAGTAAGTGAAACATTAAATTCGTGTTTAACTTCGAAAGTTACACGTCCGTGTTTTATCTACAAAAAAGAAAAGAAAATCCTCAATAAATATTTTTGTATCTTTAAAAATTTCTAAACTCACTTTAAAGTCTCTCATTTGTGGCAAAAGCTTCCCAGTGACCAAACGATGTTGGATCACTTGATTCAATCGCAGAAGTGTTTGCTTTTTTTCAATTGGAGTGATAGGATCTGGTGGGACGATTCGTTCTCGAATACAGGCTGGCAGACGATTGTACGTGCCCGTGGTAAGAATTTCCACAGCAGCCGGAATATGGAAATTGGGAAGACGAGCTCGAACTAGCGTCTCTCTAGACATCCTGGCCAACATATCGGCCGTTTCTACAAACAGCATGTTTTGTTTATCTAAAATACTCATTATATGCTGGAATTAGATAAATAAACAGTGTGAATCTATGCATTTTCCTGGAAGCCTGAAAAAAAAACTTACAGCAGATTTGTCAACTTTGGAAACTGAGTTTGCCCATTTAACCAGGGCTATTAGTCTGATGAATAATTGCCTCGTTCTTGCGGAAAAATTATAGATTTCAATCTTTCTTTCCATGTCTGTCTTTCGGGGCAACCTGAAATAAGGAACAATCACTCAAAGAATTTTCCAATGGAGACAGTTTTTAACTCAAGAACTTACAATTCTGCTAAAACAGTTAAATCATGATATGTCCTTTGAATAATGAAGTCTATTAGTACGGCTAATGATATTGTATTCCTGCAAGTGCCACCTTCTTGTCCGGGCGGTAGAAATCCAGACATAGGGCCTTGCATGCCCTCCAGTGGTTGTGGTGCCATTAATTGTTTTGATCTTCACACTTTCTATGAATTATTTGTATTCAGAAGTTTATTGTTTTTGTATAAAGCACAATTCAAATTCTTTATTTTCACTGGAATATTCTTTAGCTTTTAATTTGTTTAATGTAAAATTTAAATTTTATTATTATAAAATGAAAATACACTTTTCTGCATCGCAGATTCACTTTCACAGCGGCATCGATTCGATCTGTCATCAGCGGTGACAATTGACTTGACAGTTCTAATTAAGAGCGTTTCGGGTGCTGACTTTTCTACGGTATCGGTAAGGTAGTGCAATCTTAGAATAATGTGCAAAAGTTTAAATTGAAAAAAACTAATTTATAATTCAATTGGATAATAGTTAACCTTTTTTCAAAGAGTACATTGAAACAATTAATTTTTTAATGTTTAAGTTGTCACAATCATAATTTGGTTCAAACAGGGACGAATATTCTATAATTATAACTTATAGATACAAAGGGTATTCATGCATCGGCGGAAAACCCGAATATACCTCAGAAACCAAATAATTTGTTTTGAAATTATTTGATTTCTGAGGTTAATCAGGGTTTTCGCCGTTTCATGAATACCCTTCCTGAAACTAAATTATAACTCTTATGAATAATAATTTTGATATTCGATATGTCAAAATCTGTTGGGAAATGTTAGAGTTTTTCAATTCCGTCTCCTCCAATGACCACTACTTTGCGCCCTCTTACTTTTATTAACTATTACTATTATATTCAAATTTTCTGGATAACGAATAAGACTTAACTTCTTTCTGTATTCTCAAACCAAGCGCGCAGTCTTTTTATTCCATATCTCTGATAGGAAATCTGTTGCAAATCATAAAAGAAATATAACATAATATATAAAAATAAAAGATTTCGAAAAGCAAGCAAAATAATTATTTCTTATTTCGTCAACGAAATGTTACCAGAAGGTAGACAGTAAGAAAATATATAAAAATAAATAAATATTAATTGAAACAAATAACTAAACTAAGAAAATTGTTTTTTTTTAGACGAATTCACAGCAAAGTTTGGCAGGAACAAAGATTCAGGTTCAAGGTCCATGTTCTGTAACTTAGGCGATAACTTTTTCTCATTCAACGCCTCTGAAAAAATGGATTTCTGTAAGTTGCGGCGATACCTTAAATTTTTAATTTGCTTGACTGAGATTTTTGGTTGAATAAAATCATTGCAAAGATTTTAATGGAACCACATATATTATACGTTTTTATTGGTGTTGCTGCTTATCCATATCCATTTTGTTTTTTTTTGGTTTCTTTATTTTTATTTATTTGTGAAAACAAAAATATATTTGTTGACAGCTGATTATGATAACAGATTCTAGCTTTGTTTTCTTTTTTATAATATACGTTTTTTTCATTTTCGTATTTTCATAACAGATTTTTATAAAAGTTTGAACTTATTTGAATACCAATTATAAAGGATCTTTTATGATTTATAACAAAAAATTCATAACAGAATTATAGATTTGACAGAATATTCCTTAATGTTTTCAATAAAACGACGCGAGTAATTCGTGCCATCGTATTATAAGCATCACTAACTGAAATAATACAATTACCCTTAAGCCGTACAATTTTGATAATTGTCTTTTTATGCATGAAGGTATTTTCCTACGAATCAGGCGTTTAGTAAATTAATTTCAATCAAGTTATATTAAATAGAGTTTCAAGAATTATGATAATTCATTTATTATTTTTAAAGTGTCAAAGTGTAGCATTTTTTTGCACTACAACAACAAAATATACTGAATATCAAAATCTTACACTTTTACACTTTTACAATACCCGAACCCTATTGTCACAAAAAAATATAAGAGTGTAAGATTTTTTTAACACAAACCAAGATATTTCAGAACAAATGTGAAACAGATTTTGACATTTGCTTCAGTGTTGCTACAGATTAGTAAAGGTGTGTTCAAAGTCTGTTGTAAAAAAATAAAATTTTACACTTTTAGAAGACTTGGTACACCAGATCGTAAATACCGCTATAGAATTTTCACATCCAACCAAAACCCGATCAAAAAAAATGTCCACATTAAAATTTATTGCATAAATAAGCCCTTTTTTATTCAATAAACAATAACAATGGAAAATTGCGAAAATATTGCCCATAATAGTGTAGAAGCTTTGAAATTTGGAATGGGACGATTTTCTCGGGTTGCAGACAAAAAGCTTGTCCGACATGGTTGACAGGCAGAGAGAGATGTAAAATAAGAGTGTATATGAAGATTGCATAATAGCTTTATGTAGACTCTCATCACTGCGATACCTATAGGTTACCAATAAAATGCGGCTATACTTTGTCCAACAAAAATACTCAGTACAGTGGAGACACTTGCCTCTAACTCTGATTGTAATTGATGTCAATAAGTTCGTACTGTTTTAAAGCTCTTACAGGGTTGCAGTAGTAAGCATACCATAAATTACCACAAACGTAGCAGTGGTAAATCTGGATGAATGTGTTTATTTTAAAAGCACACAACGAGGTTTGAGTGCATGGTGAAGGCACACAAGCAGCAGTGTGCACTTTTATGTGCAGTAGGTATAGGTCATGGTGATGGAATATATACGCTGATTTTAACAATATTACAAAAATAATTTGTATGTAACTCATTGGTTATTTTCAGTGGCAATTTCAGCAATAACCACCAAGCTTATTTCAAAAGCTCTCCCATAAGGCCTATACTGACTATTTTTGCTGAACCAGAGTATAGTCTTTTCTGAAACAATTTTCTATTTATTACATAACATCCGATCATATAATGAATAATGTCATAGATATCAGAAAAACAACAGTGTTACAACGTTATACCATTTACAAAGCTAAATATGCGACCAATCTACCCTACCGGCTTAAGCTAAATTTTGGCTTTGACTCTTTAAAATAGATCAGAATAAAAAGATGGATTATGTTTATTTGTTTTTCGTGTTGAAAATTGCACTGATTCAGATCCGTAGGAAAAAAAAACAAAACACCATCTTATTAGGTTAATTTAATTTTAGTTAATGAACATATTTTTAACTTTAAAATTGTCAATTTAGAAATAATTGATATCATTTTAATTTTTGCAATCCGAAAGCCTTTTGAACTCTTCTGAAATTGTAGGTACATTTGGAATAAATTGACAGTTCTGATTCTGGAAAGAAAGAGATATTTGTTTCTAAATTTGAAATCAGAATCGGCACGAGAAACAGTCACACATTCGTCGTCTAGGTCTTCTTAAAAAAATTCCACAAAAAAAACTCCTAAAAATTGTGGTCAATTTGTTGCTATTGCAATGGTGTACTACTTTACATGTTCTTCAAGCATAACATTTACAACTTGTGACTGAGTAAAAACTAAACTAGTATACCCAACAATTATGACAACGAATGAAATAATGCAAATTATAAGGGACACCAAAAAATAGGACACACCATTTCTCCACATTAGCTCAGGCGCCATATTTGGAGATAAGAACCTAAGACAACCACCGACTTCATTCTCAGAACATCGTGCCGCACATATTTCCTAACCTTCTTTCTCTTCCGCGGCGCGCTGTTGATACCTTAATTTAAAAGGATAATCATAATCCCTTGAAGCGCGTGTAGATTATATATTTACAAAATACACTTTTAACGTTTAAGTGTATTGTACCGACAGTATAATGTATCGACAGTTGTAGTTTCTCGTGTTCCAAATGTGGAACAAACTTAGGTTTGTTTGTTGAGCCCTAAGGTCACCCTATGGCCGCTCTAAAGGTTTTTTTTTGAAAACCTAAGCTCACCCTGGTGAATAAATTCTGTGTTTTTTGAGATATATGGTCGCCCTGATCCCGCCCTGAAGTAGATCTAAGCTTCTAGCTAGACCGAAATGACATAAACGAATAAACTGTCGGTCACATAAGATCTGTACTCTGCAGTAAGGATATGAGCTCATGATCGATATTGATCTTTATCGAATGGAAATCATTGATCTTTTTAACGAATTAACTTTCAAAATAAATGACTAAATGACTATTCTCCTTCGAAAATAATTTCTATAATTTGTTGGGATAGTCCTATTTTTTTAATTAAAAAAGAGGAATTATCTATACGTTCATAAAAAAAACTAAATGCTTACAGAATTTTACACTTAATTTTAAGAACAGCATTTTGGCACATTTCGTGCTGTTTACCAAATTCAAACATTTTTAAAAGCTGTTTCGTTTAAAGTCAAAAATGTATGGAATGACCTCTTCAGCCATTTTCTTTGTTCAATTTAAACTTCATCTAGAAATATCTACGAAATATTTTTCTTTTTCTTCTCTCATTCTTGCGTTACTGATAGCTATCCAACTATATCTTCTCTAACATTTCATTAGTTCTAAAAATAAATTTAAAATGTAAATAAAAGCAAACCATCACTCGCATCCCAATGTCAATTCAACCACCACCGGGAGCGTGTTGTGTTGTTTGCAACCACCAGCACAGCTCGAGCGAACAAGTCGTCAGCAGGAGGGAGCTATAGAAGTCCCGGTCCCAATCACGATTCCGATCGTCGAACGTTCTGATGCTTCATTTATCTTAAAATCAAACCTTGCCGCCACGTAGGTATTTATTTCTTGAATCTTAAAATCTTTATAGTTAAGAGTTAAGTTACTCGGGCTGTGTACTGTGTTGTCGTTGTTGAAGAATGTACGGCAGCCGACAGCAATGAACCGAAGCCAAAAATAATTTTATTTGCCTTTTTCGCCTCTTGTTGTTGTTGTTGTTGGACTTACAACAGTGGAAATGCACTTCTTTTATTTGTTATAGTCTGCATCTTGCCAGCAGATACCAAGATTTCTATCTTTTTATAGACTTTTCATCACAGCGAGGAGTTCATTACCTCCAGGAGATGAAGCGGCCGGTGGCGGCGGCTTGCTGCCACACAGAGTCTGACTGAAAAGTCGTCGTTTCTTGCAATGACTTTTTATTTTTAATTTATTTGTTTTCCTATTTTGCACTGCATTGACTATAGTCGAACTTTCGACAGATTTATTGCTCAAGTTTTGTTTTTCGAATCGCGAAATTTTAATTTCGGATTTGTGTTTTTTTTTTTGGAGAAATCACTGTCAATTTAGAATAAAAGAGATCAATATGCCAGGAATTTGTGAATTTGGACGTAATTCACTTTTTAAATGGAGTAGGTCTTCTTTGCTTCGCATTTTCACGCAATACTACATCTTTGAAATCTTTTACTCGATTTTTTTCTCTCAACTTTAATAATGCTTAATTTTCAAATACTATTGACTTGTTATTTCACTTTTCAATAGTCGGACTTTCCAACTGGATTATTATCCAAAGTCTACATGATTTCAATGGAACTATCTGGCTTTACATAAGATAGAAACTAATGTCGTTTTCGATTGGCTGTTCGGAGTTACTCAATTTCCACTCCTGTTACTCCAGAAATGTTCGTCTGGCTGTTCCGTGTAAGGGTTTCGAAGTACTTTTCTGTTCTCGATTTCATAAGGGAGTCAAAATAGAACACACATATATATTGAACATTTCTTTGGACTACTGTCAAAAGAAGAATCCATTTTTAAAATGGCGAAGTTGAAGTGTGTGTCCGTTAATTTGTGAATAAGTACGACATATTTTCATATTCGCTTGGAATAAAAAAGTAGAACACTCCGTAAATCCAATCGAAAAGGAAATAAGATTGAAAGCAAATTGAACAAATTTTTCATATTTCAAAAACAAAAATTCTGATAATAAAAAAAACCTGTTACGCAATTTAAACAGCTCTATTGTCAACACGAAGTAAAACATACAAGCATTTTAAATTTGTTTCCGTCATTTTTAAATGGTAACAGGCTATTTTGACTGTTCTCACAAAGTTGCTATCACTTGTTCTTAATCAAAATGTTGTTTTAATCTATTCTAAACTATTCCGAAGATAGTCATTAAACGGTAGGTAATGAAGACTGTTGGGAACAGAAACTTGTACTTTTCTGTTCCGAACACTTTGGTGCCCGAGGTGAAGATAAGAGGTCATAAGACGTCAAAATTTATTTCTCTATTTATTTCTTCTTACTAAAATTAAATACAGGAATAAATGCCTGAAAATTAAAAAAAAATAAAACATAAGGGGACAACACAAGAAATATTTATTAAATAATACATTTCTTGCAATTTGTTACAAGTGGTAGTGAGGCTCAGAGCCACGAAGCCAAATAATGACGGTCTCTGTCATTATAATAGGTTTGTTCGTTGAGCACTGAAGTCGCCGTAGGGTCGACGGTTTTTTGAAAAACCTCAAGTCATCCTGATAAACAAATTCTGTGTTTTTTGAAACCTAGGGTCGCCCTCAACTCGTCCTGAAGTAGATCTAGGTTCTTAGCTGGGGCAAGTTGAGGTAAATTAATAAACGTCAAAGTGACGTGAGATTTGATTTTTTATTTTTAAAATGGAAATAAAAGAATACTGAAATTAATTTTCAGCCACAGACATGCAAAATGGAAACCTTTAAAGTTGTGGACTGTGCATAGGGCAAAAGAAATGTACTAAGATGCTAAATTTAACATATTTCAAGTTTTAATTATTAAATGACATACATAACTTGCTTTTCTCCAACATAAAATTAATGGCCCTCGGGTGTTTTTTGAGAACCGAAAACCCAGTTTTTTTTTGGAAACTCTTGGCTTTGTCAAAAATGATGTGAAATGTAGACTTAATAAAGAAATGAAGTGCATATCAGCACAATCGTCGTGAACCTGATTTATTGTTAGTAGTATGATTTAAGATTAATGATTATGCAAAGTCAATAATCAGCCTTATCACTAATTCCATCGTAATAATTCCCCGCACGGACAGTTACGCCATGAACTACTACAAACAGCTTTCACAAAATCTGAGTGGAATCTTCTTATTTTTGAAATCAGCTGTGTTATTTCAAAATAAAATGATAAATAACACCGTGGCTATTTTGACTTTAAATTAAGTTTACACATGTATTATTTAGAATTTTAAAACAACCTTGTGGTCCAAGAATATTAAGTTCGCATTTGACCATGGGCTTATGTCGGGTCTCTCGCTTATTAGCTAAAAGTGTCTTTCATGTTGGACTTTGTTTGTTGTTTTTGTACTTTAAATTCAAATATTATTTATATAACCTTGGAATTTGTAAAAAAAATACTTACATTTTTCTTTTAAATAACTGTTAACCACGCCTTACTTTAATTGTCCGACAAAAATTATTTGTCATAGATAAAGTTTGTTCCATTCCATTTCATTCAAATTCAGTGATAGTGTAATACCAATTTATACGAACTTCGAAAATCTTAAGCGATCTTTTCAGTACTATGGAATTTGTGATAGTTTTTTCGGGAAACGTAGCATATTTTTGATTACGATGGAATTTGTGTTAGGGCTGAACAGTACGTCCCCAGTATATGTATACCCATTTAGATCACTTTCAATCATATTTTTTCTTGGATAAACATATACTTCTTCCTTAAATCCTCTTCATAAACTTTCTGCATCAGTGGATTATATCTATATATATATTTTTTTTCTTTATTATTTTTATTCAAAATTAATTTCACAAATCTTCTTTTATTTCAGAACAAAATTAACATATCTGGGTTCTTATTCCTTCACTAAACCACCTTGTTCGGTGGCTTAACTTAGTAACGTCATTTAGAAGAAATTTGTTGTTTTCTTAAACATTTCACACTTAGTCCACGGGAAAAGCCCTAAGCCTTCCATATTCCATGTTTATTAATTTGGGTGATTATAGGATACTCGTATATCATTATTAAAATCAATATTTACATTTTAAAAACTAAAAACCACTCGATAAAACCTACCGAGAAAAAAAAAGTAAACTCAAGTAAAAGATGCGTTATTTGCGTTCTTAAAATAAAACAAAACTACCACCTGACCTTATATTAATTCTTATACAGCAGACCTGACAGTACAAGGTTATTTTCGTTGTTAATTTAAATGGCGCTGCACAAAACAGTACAACTTCCTCTTTAGCCAATTTATTAGCAGCACAAAAGATTACCGGCCTTATTGTTTTTGTTCAGTCTTGAGAAGAGTAACAGGTGATCATATCACTTGTCGAGCTATGATTTCGCGCACTTCATGACGTTATTTCACCGATAAATGATGTATCTTAATTTAGATGTGAGTATAAACCACTGTTCACACTCTCGCAGCCAATTCCACTTTTACGTACGTCTCGAAATATTCGACATTTTACCGACGATAAATCGGTGGCAGAGGTGAGAGATCGCTCGTAGGTAAAATAAAAAAGTTTCCGATTAGTGATCAACTTATTATTTATCTATGTGTCATAGTTTAATAAGTGTTGTCACCCGGAAATGTGTATAAAGAATGCGGTCAATTGTGTGTGTCAACTAAAATGTGTACCAACTCTTTTGTGATCTTATTTCAAAAAGAAGACATTTTGAATTTATTTTATCGAAAACAAAGGAATGGCTTTGTGTTACTCATTGCTTAAATACATAAAATCGGTCAATTAGTAGGTGGACATTTTAAAATGTGTGATATGTTAGGCTATTCGGAAAATTTCACAATCTTATATGCAGTCGACGCACGACTAACATGACGTGATGCGTTGCACACTTTAAGAGCAAGAAAATAAAAATTAAATAAAGAATCTTGCACAGATAAAGAAAAAGAGGATGTGATGATCATGTGTTATTTATTTGTTTCCGAACGGATCAACCAGAATGGCACGCGCTAAACATTCTTTTAGTATGCTCCCCCATTTCGAGTGCGAAAAAAACATCTGTCGTCTTAATGTGCAAAACCAAAAAATTCGTCTTCTAAATTGTTTTCTGTCTGCAAAATTATTTTACCGGAAAGACAAAAATAAAAGCATTTTTAAAATCGACATTTTTTGAATTTTATTGTTTTAAGAAACTTTAGAAAATATTCGATTTTTAGTTAATTTCAACAAATCAATAAAAATGGCTATGATTCTGTTAAATATGTTTTAATATCTATCATAGGTATGTACCTATTAATACAAATTTTATATTAGGGGTATTCACGATTAGATGCAACAAAAAGGTGTAAAATTGCGAAATTTAATTTTTTTCTGTAAGTCGTGAACGCACCTTTTCTATTCTATTGCAACTCTGGAGTAAAATTGCAAAATGAGTTTGGGTACAAACATTTCTGACAGAAAATAACAACTGGCAAACTGTCAACGAAACCAGGCACACTTGTATTTTTCTGTTGCAATAGGGTTAGCGTTAGGGTATAGCAAAAGTGTTGTAAAATTTTATTCAGTGTAAGTTGTTGTGTTGGTGCAAAAAAAAGTTGCACTTATGCATTTTTTAAATGATACTAGACCAGTTGCACCGGATCATGAATACCCCTATTAGACTTCTAATGATATAATCACGCTTTTCAGTTTCCTAAAAATGAATGTTGATATCCAGAAAATTAAGCATTACCTACTTAACTCTACATTTCACACAAAATAAATATAAAATGGAATTAAGCATCAGTTATAACAAAATTTTCAACAATTTTGAATTGAAATTTATCTTCAGCTTCCTATACAACATCACACGCATTGTTTTAAATAAAATCTCAAGCTCTTTATTTTTAGGATAACTATTCGCACTCTTGCCTAAAGAATTAAAATCAAAAACTGTTGACAGATATACATACAAGTACCTACAGACACATAGATTTTTATATCGAAATAAGTCCTAACAAAGGATCTCTGACAAAAGAGAATGCTTGATAATAATATTATTTTTTATAGCAAATCTTCTTATAGCAAGGTTAAGGCAACTAGATTTGCATACACATAAACATAAGACATAACATGTTAACCACAGCTCGGAACGGGACGGGAGCCACTGACTGCATATTCTGACAGGAGCATGCCGATGACGACTTCTACCATCTGTCTTTTTTGTATCACGTTAATAAATTTTGCTTGTTTTTGATTTGGATATTCATCGCGAGTACAGAAAATATGCATTTTGGCAGTGAGTTTGTGAATTGTTGTTTGCCCTTTTTATGTCGGTTGTCATCATAAGCGATGTGTTTTATGTCATATTTCAGATATTTTTGTATTTTCAAATTGAGCATGAAATTATTATCTTCGGGGTTTGAGTTTTTTGTGTGTTAATTAATCTATATTTCACCTGTTCATAGCATGGTTTGTTATAGTATATACTTACATTATGTACGGTATATTATTACAAACCTATGCATATGCATAAATAAAAAAAACAAATATTTTTATAACTTTGTAGAACGATGTATTTTACATATGCATATCCATATTTATATCAAAACATAACAGAATAAAATTACCAATCGGGAAGAAAATTGTTAAAAAAAATTTAAATTGCACAGAATTCTCCGTAATGTTAAAAAGTCTACTATTTTACCTACTTTAAAATGTCGGCCACGTTTCATTTTGACTGCATGGCAAGTTGTCAATATTTCTGCAAAAAGAATGGAAAAAATAATAGGGGTATTCACGATCCGATATAACTGGTCTTGTATCATTGCAAATGTATAAAAGTGTAGCATTTTTTTGCACTATAACAACAAAATATACTGAATGTCCAAAGTGTAACGCTTTTACTATACCCGAACCCTATTGTATTGTAAAATTTATTTAACACAATCTAAGATATTTCAGAACAATTTCGAAACAGGTTAGAAAATGTGTTTTCACAGTCTGTTGTAAAAAATAAAATTTTACAATTTTAGAAGACTTGTTACACCAGATCGTGAATACCCTTATTGGAAGAAATAATTTTTAATGACATGCATTTACACGAGATCAATAAATGGCAAATTTTAATGTTGGCATTATTTTGCCAACATTTATTGGCAAAGATAAATTTTTTGTATTGCACAACTATTTAACGAGATTTTTTTGAAATTATCAAGAAAAAAAAACGAAACCGTAACACACAAAGACTTGATATAAAAATGGAATCAAGAACTAAAACTATTGCTGTCAGAAGGATTCTAGATTTTAGAAGTGTTTATACGTAGTCATATTAATGGAAGCATTTTATGCCAAATTCTCTTTGCCAATTTTTGTTGGCAAAAAATTGCCAGTATTTAGATTTTATACGATAAACAGAAAAATGGTTATAATTTGACAGATAAAATGGCATTTTGCATTCGTGTAAATCCGTCATAAGTTGATTATCAAGCTATGAACGTCTATGAACGCTGAACGCAGACAATTTACGGCGTTTGTAGGACACCTTTAACACCACAGCGATTGTTTTTCAGTTTTGGCGTCCTTTCGTTTGCAAAAAAAAATTTAAACTTTGATTTTAATTTTAATTTTAATTTTAATTTTAATTTTAATTTTAATTTTAATTTTAATTTTAATTTTAATTTTAATTTTAATTTTAATTTTAATTTTAATTTTAATTTTAATTTTAATTTTAATTTTAATTTTAATTTTAATTTTAATTTTAATTTTAATTTTAATTTTAATTTTAATTTTAATTTTAATTTTAATTTTAATTTTAATTTTAATTTTAATTTTAATTTTAATTTTAATTTTAATTTTAATTTTAATTTTAATTTTAATTTTAATTTTAATTTTAATTTTAATTTTAATTTTAATTTTAATTTTAATTTTAATTTTAATTTTAATTTTAATTTTAATTTTAATTTTAATTTTAATTTTAATTTTAATTTTAATTTTAATTTTAATTTTAATTTTAATTTTAATTTTAATTTTAATTTTAATTTTAATTTTAATTTTAATTTTAATTTTAATTTTAATTTTAATTTTAATTTTAATTTTAATTTTAATTTTAATTTTAATTTTAATTTTAATTTTAATTTTAATTTTAATTTTAATTTTAATTTTAATTTTAATTTTAATTTTAATTTTAATTTTAATTTTAATTTTAATTTTAATTTTAATTTTAATTTTAATTTTAATTTTAATTTTAATTTTAATTTTAATTTTAATTTTAATTTTAATTTTAATTTTAATTTTAATTTTAATTTTAATTTTAATTTTAATTTTAATTTTAATTTTAATTTTAATTTTAATTTTAATTTTAATTTTAATTTTAATTTTAATTTTAATTTTAATTTTAATTTTAATTTTAATTTTAATTTTAATTTTAATTTTAATTTTAATTTTAATTTTAATTTTAATTTTAATTTTAATTTTAATTTTAATTTTAATTTTAATTTTAATTTTAATTTTAATTTTAATTTTAATTTTAATTTTAATTTTAATTTTAATTTTAATTTTAATTTTAATTTTAATTTTAATTTTAATTTTAATTTTAATTTTAATTTTAATTTTAATTTTAATTTTAATTTTAATTTTAATTTTAATTTTAATTTTAATTTTAATTTTAATTTTAATTTTAATTTTAATTTTAATTTTAATTTTAATTTTAATTTTAATTTTAATTTTAATTTTAATTTTAATTTTAATTTTAATTTTAATTTTAATTTTAATTTTAATTTTAATTTTAATTTTAATTTTAATTTTAATTTTAATTTTAATTTTAATTTTAATTTTAATTTTAATTTTAATTTTAATTTTAATTTTAATTTTAATTTTAATTTTAATTTTAATTTTAATTTTAATTTTAATTTTAATTTTAATTTTAATTTTAATTTTAATTTTAATTTTAATTTTAATTTTAATTTTAATTTTAATTTTAATTTTAATTTTAATTTTAATTTTAATTTTAATTTTAATTTTAATTTTAATTTTAATTTTAATTTTAATTTTAATTTTAATTTTAATTTTAATTTTAATTTTAATTTTAATTTTAATTTTAATTTTAATTTTAATTTTAATTTTAATTTTAATTTTAATTTTAATTTTAATTTTAATTTTAATTTTAATTTTAATTTTAATTTTAATTTTAATTTTAATTTTAATTTTAATTTTAATTTTAATTTTAATTTTAATTTTAATTTTAATTTTAATTTTAATTTTAATTTTAATTTTAATTTTAATTTTAATTTTAATTTTAATTTTAATTTTAATTTTAATTTTAATTTTAATTTTAATTTTAATTTTAATTTTAATTTTAATTTTAATTTTAATTTTAATTTTAATTTTAATTTTAATTTTAATTTTAATTTTAATTTTAATTTTAATTTTAATTTTAATTTTAATTTTAATTTTAATTTTAATTTTAATTTTAATTTTAATTTTAATTTTAATTTTAATTTTAATTTTAATTTTAATTTACATACGTCCAAAATTTTTCAGTTTGAAAAATCGTTCTATGGAAAAGTATTTTTTTCATGTATGTCGGTAATTCCAAAAGTCGCATTTTTGGCCAACTCAATGTGTGTTTTTTATATACACACATTGGTAAAAATGACATTTTTATGGAAATAATAATTAATAGATAGCTTTAAGGTTAAAGTGACGAAATTTTCCATCCACTTAGGTAAGGTGGTGGGAGATTTATTGTTGTTCCATATAAAATTTAAGTTTGCTTTAACCGTAATTTAGGGTTTAGAAAAACATGTATTTTGTAGATATGTCTTATGTAAGTGAAACTAGATCAAGATTAGTATGTTTTTGAATAACAATCTAGAAAATGATTAAAGTTTCACTAAAATATTTAAATACCTGCATAGGTAGGTATATTGAAAAAAGATCTAAATTTGTTATTAAACAATATATAATCAAATACATAAAAACCATGACATGACAATCATAGTGTTTAGTTTTCAAATATAAATTTTTATAAATCTACTAAAAAAAAATTAAAAAACAATCATGAACAATATATAAAAGTTAAAAATCTGACACATGTTGAACATACTCTGCAGCACAAGGCGAAACTTTCCACGAATTCCAAGTCTACACGGCTGTTTTTACGTTTTCGAAAAAAGTTATAAATATAGAACAAGAACAACACACGTTTTATGTGATACCAGCTTCCTTCGTTTAATTACAACTTATGTGCTGCACCCGCACATTGCACAGCAGCTGTCTCTCCTATGTAAAGGTGGGTGGTTTTAAGGTTCCTCTGTTGATATTTTTGTTGCATTAAGTTTTAATCCAAGAAATGCATCTCTGCGTGCTCTCATTACACACTCATACATTAGGGTGGTCCAATCAAACCATATGAAAAATTAGTTGTTACGGGATCTAAGGAAAATATGGTTTAACGTTGAACCTGTATTCAATAAGCAATGGTCGACCAATTAATTGATAAAATTTATCTTTAAGAAATTTTAAAAGTCATAAAGAAAACAAGTTATCATATTGGCTTAGTACTCAAAAGGAGTGAAAAAATTGTATTTTTAAATTCTATAATTGAATTATTGAATGTAAATAGTATGCAGTTTTCTTGACTTAAACTCTAAGTATTTTAACAAGTATTTGTATTGTTTTTTTTTTTAATTCTCAGACATTTACTGTAGGTAATAAATTCATTTAAAAATTATGTAAATAATAAATTTCTTATTTAAAACCTCGCTGAATTTGAATCACCCTAATTTAAATTTGTATTCATATCTATAAATATAATATTTTTGGAATATTACTTACTTTTGAAGTTTTATTTTCGAGAGAGGAGGGAATTATGTTTTTACTTGTGATTTTTAATTATAAACGCGATCGCCCTCAATGAAAATTCAAAAGTGGATATTAAATACTTAATTGCTGACAGGAAGGAAACCATGTAAATGTATACCGGAGGAGAAGTGTTGTATAAAGCACGTGCCCACTTGTGGCTGCACCCCAAGTGGATTTCTGTGTACATATATAAGTATCTAGATATGGGGTAAACATAAGATTTCTGTGATGCTCTCATCCTTTTAACTTTTTCTTTAGATTTACTGTATACCTATGTTTAAGGGATTTTTTAAATTATTTTTTGAACTAATAAGAATTATTAAATACCTACCTGTTTTAAGAGTATTCCGGTACTATTTTTCTGCTTTCCTAATTATTGGATATTTTATTTTTCATTGTTTATTGATTTATTGATGGTTATATGAATCTAGCGACTTTGATGTTTTGGACTTTGCATTGGATAAAACCACGACGACGAAACGAGAATAAGCGACACTATAAATAAATCAAAATTGACAGAAAGTCAATCTCACTTTTTTCTTTCTTTTCTTTTTTTCTAGGATAAGAACTACACACTTAAAGCTAAGCCCGAACCATGTATAATGTTTATGCATTGCTTATAAGAATGTGATTGGTAATAATGGAACAAGGAATTGTTAACAACTTATTGCCATTTATAAACGTTAATATTTTGTGCAAATGTGAACTTAACATAGGTACCATATTGTCTGGCTGACTATCTGTACATCAGCGACCTACATCCAAAAGGACGAATTTCAAGTATTTACGTAAATCTCTAAAGGTGAGATTGATTTTTCAGCTCCAAAAAAAGAAACAGCACTTACAGTTTTATGATATTCTAGAGATACTTTTTAATATTTATTGATTAAATCGATTAACTGTATAAAGATACTGATCTCTATAATACACTGGACAGTGTATTCCCTACAAAGTATAACAGTTTTTTTGACTCCATTTGAATTTGACAGTAGCACCATTGCAATTGCCTATCTCGTTTTTTTATAAAAAGAGAGAAAGAGATAGATTGCACTCCTTTTCAAAAAAAAAAAAAAATTGAAAAACAATTTAATTTTATTGTCAGTTTCAATCAAGATAATAAGAACTACAAACGATTCAGAAAAGGAAAGACGGAAGACGGAACCTGGACAATCGGATCTCGCAAGAGATTATATCAATCAAGACGAGGGAGGAATTGATATTGAAAATGCAAAGAAGTCCTTAGTGAAGAGGATAAATTCGATAAGAAAGTTTCAAGGAAATTGTCAAAGCTAAGCACAAAGTTGAAAAGAAAAAATCAAAAAGCAAGAATTTCGAAGACGAAGATGAAGTCGACGACTATGGTAGTGATGAACACGATCAACATGATGTCGATTTGTCATGTTTGCCGAATACAGATAAGACATAGAAGAAGACGACAAAGAAGATGAACCACGTCACAAGAACGTGAAAGATATTGCAGAAAAATTATCATTAAATATGGAAGCTGAAATTATTGCAATGTAATTGTTGGGAAAATAAAACACGTTCAAGTACTTTTACAAATGGAAGTCAATATTGTGTTTTTTTTCTGACTTTTTTCGTCTTAAAATTCTAGGTTATTTACAATACATATTAAAAATCTGGTAACAGAACGTTTCAAGGAAATGTGTTTTCTTGCTGGTGGAGTTAAATGATTAGGCTGTTTTTTTTCGATTTTCTGGTCGATTTTTATCCAATCTCATTGGTTTATGAGAACTTCAACGATTTGACCCTCAACGCTAGCCTCAGATAAATTTGCCGTTATCAGTGATACAAGGTGCGTCTTAAGAAGCCGCTTTTGGCAATATTAAGCTAGCACCGAAACCACTTTCAATTCATTATTTAATATTTAATACACACTAGAAACAATCAAATATATCTTTAGTATGGCTTTTTTATTAAGAAAAAATCGTACTTACATTTATTGAAAATAGATGTGTAATTTAAATTTTATATTTTTTTGAAGAAGGTGCCCTTGGTATGGTTGATTAAACAAATTTAATTTCAAGCATAAGCAACCATCTTGAAATGTAACTTTGGCAACAAAAATGTTATACTGTTATACTGACATGGACCCTCTGCAATTATTACAGTTTTCTATAGGGGTCGCTTTTTTTGTGTGAATACGCTATCCAGTGTATTATAGAGATCATTGTATAAAGATAATAGATACGGAGCTGCAGCTTTGGAATAGCTGTCAAATTATATAATACTTTAACAAGATCTCTCAAAAAAAATTGCGGTTTTAGGATTCTCAAAATACAACCGCGGGTGGTTTTAGGATTCTCAGAATACAACCGAGGGTCATTAATTGTTATGTTGTTGAATCGCCAGACAAGCAATAGTGTGGGATCCTTTTACTCAAGATGGCAGAAGACCTGGGGGCCAGAGAAAAACCTGGCAAAGAACAGTCGAGAAAGAATCACAGAAGCTTGGAAAAAGTTGGGGAGAGCTCAAACGCATTTACGAAAATAGAACATTTCCATTTCTGTTAATGCAAATAAATTTGTGTTTTCTTTAAATTTCCATTTTGAAAATAACAAATTACATACAAAACGTGAATCCACAACAAAACAAATGCTTAAGATTAGGGATGACCGATGATTATCGATGTTAACGAAAAAATCGATGCTTCAATTCCGAAGGAAGATTTAAAACAAATTCGGTAAAAATATCGATTCGATAACTATTAACATCGATGATGCGAGTATGTAATGTTACGCGCAGTGACGTTACTATAGGATGGCAGTACTGGCAAAATGCCACGGGCCCCCGACCAAAGAGGGCCCCGGCTCTAGAGGCCACGCGCTCAGAAATAACCTAACATTTTTAACAAAATTTTGTACCTAAAATTACTTAAAAATTATAATATTTTTAAGTTCTTAAAAACAATCTTAGTGGGGCACAACACTAAAGACCATATACAAATTCAAACTAATCATTAATATTTCAACACATTCAAAACAAAAAGATGAAGATTTTCAGAACGCATCCATTGGTTGCTTCATTTTTTGTTGCGATACATTGGTAGGGCGGGCGAGCTAGTGACGATAGGGGAAATCCGTCATTTTGTTAACCAAATGGCTAGAAGTCGTTGACACTGAAAGTTCCGTCATCGCGGATTTAAAAAATGTTCATGTAAATCCATAGTTAACAATTATACGAATAAAATCAACTTGGTACGAAATTTCCTATTGAGTGCACTAAAATTCATCAAAAACTGTGTTAAAGTAAATAATTTGGGTTTGTTTATAATAATACATTTTATTTAACATATTTTAAGCTTACTTAATCAACTCGTACCATTAACTATCGATTTACATATAAATTTTTCAAATCCACGCGACGGTACTTTCAGTGTCCTTTCAATGAATGAAATTGTTTCCAATGTCAGTGTTTTGCAACCTTCCACTTTGCAAATTTTAAATGACACTGATTTATTAAAAAAAAAACTCTAGAATTTGTTAATTTATATAAAAAAGGCATATCTGAATCATTTGCCAAGGAAATTCTCAGTTTTGGGTCCACTTTCAGACATGAAATAACAAAAGTCTGTGTCGTGTATTAGAGAACTTGCTGATAAATAATAAAGAATAATTTTATGTCGTTCAGCTTTCCTGAAATTAATGCTATTTGTTACAATTCCTGTGACTACAGCTAGTGCTGAACGATCATTTTCGAAACTGAAATTAATAAAAAACCTATTTAAGAAAAAGGCTTGTAACTTGGCTATTCTGTCTGTTGAACATTCTATGGCCCGATCTTTAAACTTTAATGATGTTATAGATACTTTTGTGGAAGAGAAAGCTCGGAGAAATGAATCTTATTAATGAACAAATCTTATTGAAAGTAAATTGGTATTTCATTATAAATATTTGTATAAGCATTTGCTCTTGAAAATAAAATTTATTAGATATTTAACTAATATGCACAGCACATAATATTATTAATAGTTTTAGGTAGCTACTTACATCAGTGGTTTATTAAATTTAAATTCTAAGTGACTATTTTTACAGGGACGCCGGAGGGCCACATCCATAAAGTTTGCCACGGGCCTCAAATTGTATAGTTACGCAACTGGTTAATTTCGTTCATCCCTACTTCAGTTGTCATGTAACTTTAACAGTTTATTAGCTTACCTCAACTCGCCTCAGCTAAAAAACTAGATAAACTTCAGGGCGACTCTAAGGACCAAAACTTTCTGTTGCAAGGGTAGAAAGAGCAAATGTTATCTTGAATGAAACTCGCTATACGTTTCAAAAAACGCAGAATCTGTTCACCGACTTCAGGTTTTTCAAAAAAAAAAAGAAAAAGAAAAAAAAAACACTTTATGGCAACCCAAGGGTGTCTTCAGGCCTCAAAGAAAAAACATAATATTAAGGACGCAAAGCAACACATACACAGCTGCAAAAGTTCGCCAACTTTTATCGTTTCGTTACAGCTTTTTGACATTTCAAAATCATATGCAAGATCGAGTCGAACCAAGTGTTTACCTAGGATTGAAGAAGCTTTCAAGTTCGTTTCAATTCCGCGGAGAAAAATCACATCTTTGATGTCAGATTCCTTCAAATATGAAAGAGCTGCATTGTGGACATGTGCGTCAAATATAGCACGTATAACACTTTTGTACACCTATTCCAGGTAGGGATCCAACTCCAGTGATAGCACTCCATTATGTTTAGCCAGTAAATCTAACGACCAGGTTTAAAAATATTTCAGCTGTGGTTCAGCCTTGGTAGAAGATTTTTACCCATCGATATCAGCGGATTAACTGAAGTTTAACGATGGCTCAGGTTTCAAATATGTACTTAGAACGAACTACCCATACATACTTCCACAATCAGTACACATGACTTATTAATCCATCAAACTCGATGGGATTAAATCTGAACTACTGTTTAAATATTTGTACAATTCCCCGCAAGATAGCGCTGCAAAAGTGCAAAATGCTCACAATTAAAACGAGGACTTAATTCTTAATCTTTCTTTATGAACTAAACAGTTAAACTAAAATATTTCCTTACGAATTCCGATAATAAAATCTAAACTTATATATAAATACATATTATGAACAAGCCCTGAATCTGAAACAAATTCAAAGAAATATTCACATGAGATGGACAAAAGAGCAACTACTAATAAATTACCGTATTTTCCTTGAAATGTGGGTGGTATGTGGATAATGCGAATATAGTTTGACAGTCAACAATCAGCTTGCAATTCGAAACCACCAATTTCAATTTTATTTTATTTCAGCAATTAAAAGGCAAATTTTAGTATCTAAACATTAATAGAAATTATATTTTTTTTTTCATGTGAATAATCCTTAAATTCCGTTGCCCGAATCATTTGTCTAATTAAATTATGTCATGACCTAATTTTGTTCGGATGCATTTTGTTTTTTGTTTTTTTTTTCAAATTATACATGAAAACATAATAAATATTTAGCTATGCACTTTAATGTCACTATAAATGGTTGTTTTATATTAATTCTTTGAATATATTTTATCTTTAACTTATTCTTGATTGTCGCATGACACTTTTGATGATATACTGCATGTTGTCATTTTTCAAACAAAAATAAAAGACAAATTATATCCACTTTTGTTTTCTAAAGGGTTATCCATTTTGCGGTTTCAAAAGCATAGGGCTGGAATTCGACATCTGTCAAACTAAGTTGTTAAACCAATTTGTTTTTTCAGTTGAAAGTCTGACATTTACGAAAATGTATCGCTTAACTATCGCACAACGCATAAAAATTGTTAAAACCTACTACAAAAATGGTGATTCTGCCACAGCGACATATCATACATCCATATAAAGTCCAGCCCACACAACAACAGAAGCCAGCTGACCATCACAACGTCGTAGATACGTCGAATGGGTGCTTGAACAACAGGCGATGGACGGCGATTTTTGGAACAAAATTTTCTTCAGCGACGAAGCACATTTCTCACTCGGTGGGTATGTTAATAAACAAAATTGTCATATTTGGGGTTCTGAGAATCCTCAAGTAATTGCAGAGAGGTCATAACATCCACAAAAACTCACTGTTTTGGGCGCTCTTTGGTCCGTATGTGTGATTGGACCTTACTTCTTCTAAAACGACGATGGAACGACTGTCCCCGTCAATTCGGAGCGCTATGGTCATATGATAACCGACTTTTTATGCAAATAAAACTTTAACTCTTGAGCACTTGCAAACCAACATTCGTCGAGTTATGGCTGAAATACCGCCCAATATGTTTCAAAAAGTGGTCCAAATTACCTCAAAAGAATCGATGCTTGCAACAATTCGCGAGGTGGTCAATTAAATGATGTAGTATTTCACACATAATGTCAACGTTCAAACTTTATAATAAAAAAGAAATATCATGAAAAAAAATTATTTATATGTATTTTATTTACGTTTACTTTTGAAACCGCTAAATGGATAACCCTTTATTTATTTATTGTCAACGAACTAAAATAAAATGGAAAATAAAATACATTTTAGTAGGTATATCACCGTCAAAACACATTCATATAATTTTCCAAAATATTCCACACTAAAATATTTGTCGAAATTCATTTTGAATCATTGGACTTCCAAGAAACCCACATAATTAAAACAAAATCACAGACATCAAAACAATAAATGAGTCATTAAAAACAATCAATCGTTCAACGTATAATAATAAATACATAATATGTAAATACATAATAACAATATATGTAAATATCATTTCCTTCTTTGAGTTTTCGAAAAAAAAAATAATTTTCTAAAATAACTCCCTAAAATATACATATGTATGTGTAGGTACAAATGTATGAATGTAAATAGAGCACCTGTAAAGAAAATCCTAAAAGTGGTTGAGTTCAATGAACACATTCAAAAATATTTTTCTCTAATTCGAATTTTCTTTGTTTTGAAAAATTCATATGAATTTCCCGTACATTACTTCCCGTTTAAAAATATTTTTACAAAAGAAAATTAATTTTTCAAAAACGTATTTCGAAACGCTTGGCTTGACTTTTGAGTATGTAGAAAAAAAAAACATTAGAGCATATTTGTTGTTCCACCTGTATGAAGCAAGATTTCTCTTAAAATGAAAACTCGGTCGAGTTCAATGGCCGACCGGTGTTGGTGTCGTCGGTGGCGGCCGGAGCAGTGTGGTGGCCATTTTTTTTTTTAATATTTTGGAAAAAGATCAACGCCCCACCCCAAATCAATCTTATTTCCGGGATAGTGTGCGAAGACGACATTTTTGTAATAGTTTTGCTTCTTTTCACGAAATGTCAAAGCTAACGTATGACTTGGGAATAAAGATCTGTAAAAAGGTAGGTATGGTCGACGATTAAGTCAAACGCGTGCGTCAAAGTTCATCAATTAGTGTGTGGTGTTAATATAAGGACAAAAATAGATAAATGGCCAACCCTCCAGTACCATCGCCAACACTCTCTCCCTCTCTCTTAACAACGGACTATGCGCTGCAAGGACTATTTTATACTCACTTGTTGTGAGTTGCCAAAGCTAAAGCAGTGATGCCACTACTCGTTGATAATTTTTTTTTAGGATTCTATTTATAGAGGGTTTTTGTGTGCTGGTTGGAATCTCAGAGTTCTTTTGCCTTTCGGACTTGATGTGTTAGTTGTCGACAGGAGAGAAGATCTTGCGCACGATCGAAATTGAATTCGACGACGACCGCGACGTGTTTTAAAATTAGAGTTGCTTTTTCTCAATACAAGAAGCCAGCCAGCTGAATAAGGGACATGACGTAGTATTTTCGAAAACACATTATATGGAAGCCCACGAAGATTACTGATTGCGGCGGGATGATCGGCATGGGGCTGATTCTGATTTTTCCGTTGGTTGATTCATGCCATGCAGCTACTATGTTCTGCTCAGTGTGAGGGAAAACAATAATTCCTTTTGGTAAAAAAAAAAAAACAAAATATCGGCTGCTGCCAATGCTGAGCATCAGCACGGTACACAGGAACACTATTTTTGTTGTTGTTGTTGGAAAACGTTTTCTCTGAGGTGGTAGTGACTTTATTTTTAAGAACACTTGCGCGGTGGGATATTTTGGAGTACAGAGCGTACATTTTAATTGTAAATCTTATATTCATTTTCAAAAAATCCATCAGTTCTTTGCGAGATCTTCAAGTGGTAAAACGTACCGGTTTTTTGAGTATACCTTAAGATCTTCTTCTAATTACTCATAGGTGCGGTTTTCAAAAAGAAAATACTATTATAAGATTGTGAAATATTCAAATAGAAAATCCAATGACTTGATATAAAAAAAACAAAACCAATAAAGGATAAATCAACAAGACAAAATTCAGAATGGATCAATAATTTTTCAAAAGTGATTTTGCGCGAAATAGTTATAGGTTTCCAACTGTTTCGAAAATCAAATAGTTTTTTTTTTGATACAGCGCAGCCAATAATTTTATTATTGGATTTAAAATTGGTGAGTCATTTCAATAAAGTTTATAAATTTCCTTTTTCTTGCAATTAACGAGTATGAAGAAAATTTTCTACGTTATTAAGAAAGGCATTTTGTCTTACAATGTTAATCACACGATCGTTTATGTGTCAAAGAACTGTCATTGTACTTGTCGGGGTGCGATATACCGTTTTGTAGGTTATTAATTATCATGGTTCTAGAAGCTAAACAATGATTGGATATTTTTAAAAGACGTCGCGGACGGCTCGGCATAGTACGTAGGGAATGATTTTAATTTGACGTCAGTTTCGAAAGTAGGAAGAAAATTAAATAAATTTATAATTGCTTTTGCTTAAATGGATTGTGTTGTTTTATGTGAATAATTTGATTGAAGATTTATTGGTTGTAAAGGATATTTTCTTTAGCTTATAATTCGATTTATTTTAAGCTAAAGCATGGAACTACATAATATTGAAATGAAATTCTTCTGAAATGTGTACTTGATTTTTTGAACGTTAAAAAATTTGATAGTTGAAATCAACATTTTTTTAAGAATTTAGACTGACAGTTAAATACACAATTTCAATTAAAAAATTAATTTAAATTTAAATGTTTTGAATCTGTGCGCACAAGAAATTTTTTCCACTAATTTTTAAATTCGGCTTAAAATTAATTCTTACATATATTTTCTGCTAACAGTATAATTAAAAGATAGCGATTTTATCGATAATTATTATATATATTATATATATTTATCATAAAGAAATTGATGGTTTCAGTAATAACTTGTAGGAAAAAACATTTTTTAAGGAACGATATTTCAAGTTTGTTAATTTTTATTAAGTATATAGCTTTAGGTAATATTACAATTATAAGCGTAAGCTCAATAATATTATCAAAAAGAAGTTTCGTACTTGTTTCTTAAGTAACATTGAACCATCCTTAACGAAATGTTTGCAATTCCTGAAGAATTTCTACGAATTTATTAATAACCTTTTGACAACGAACAAGAAACCCGGTTTTCGACATCAAGTTTTTGAAAAACCGAAAAGCGTCCACACTGCACTTTTACGTATTTTTGTTTGACATACCAACTAGCTTCCTGTCTTCTAACTTCTACGTCAACAGCTGGGATGTAGAAAATGTTAGTATGGGATAAATGGTTGGGTGTAGACATTTAAAACAAATGTACAATCTAATTGAGGGCTGAATAGTTTAATTTTTGTGAACTTGACTGGTTTTTGTGAAAATAAGTGGTCTGAGATAACTTGTATAGCTACACGAAATTTTATGAGAAACTAGTGGTTTTAATGTTTTTTTTCGCAAAAACCGTGTCTTTGGTTCGGTGTGAAAAGGCTTTTAATAATTAATTTAAGAATGTTTGGTTTAAAGTGTAATTAAATACATAAATTGAAGGCACACTAAAGTAGCAACTAATTTTGACTATGAGTTATAAGTAATTTAAACAGAAGAGCTGACGTATTTCATTATTTTTGTAAATAACTATGTAGTTATATTTAATTCAAATATGTTATTGTTAAAGATTTTGATTTGACTTAATTTTACTCTAGATGACACAACATTTGACATAATAGACAACAAAATTAATAGCAAAACAAATGATTATCTGTCGGAATTTTTTTCTGGTACAGTTTTGTTAATTTTTGAAAAAGTATATGTAGGTATAGCTTTATACATTGACGAACTTAAACTAAGATGCAAATCATTTACTGGACCTTCAAACTCAAACATTCCATAATAAATGTTGCAGGACTGAGCATTTTCCTACAGCTTTAGCTAAAAGTCCTCTATAGCAACGCTTCTCAATCCTTGTGAGTGTGCGGCCCCTAGCAACGAATTTATTAGTCAGCGGACCCCTCTCAAGAATAAAATTTAATGTATTATTGTGTATAATCTTTAAATTAACACCGTTATATCCAGAAAGTTGAAAACATAATGGTTTTATAAAAATATCTTTTTGAATCACAAGAAATATCAATAAGCTGGTTTTCTCAAGTCAATTGAAAATGGATTTTTATTCCATAATTTGCTGTTATCAGGAATTGGAAAGCATTCTCGAAAACTTTTTTTTTAGGTCCGTGAAATGTTTGAGAAAACTTTGAAAAATTGAGCGCGCGGTAAAAATTCATTTTGTGTTGAAAATGATGAATAATTCTTTTTTACAAATCGTCTTTGCCACATATCAATTTTTTTAAATGTCGATTCGATTTTGTCTTCAAATTGGAATAGAATTACTGTCTTTAGTGAGTTTTGTAAATCCATGTTTAACTCATTTAAATAGCCAAAAACGTCACATAGATCTGCAACTTGTGCACACCATGTAAAATCATTAAAACGATCGCGCAATTCAAATGACAAATTACTTTCTTTAAGGCAAAACATTCGTATTTCTTCGCGAAGCTCGAAAAACCGTTTAAGAATTTTTCCTAGGGATAGCCAAGGAACCCCAGTATGGAGTAAAAGCTGACTGTGGATGCTGCCCATATCATTACATATTTTATTAAAGATGCGGTGGTTTAGCGACCTTGATTTTATAAAAAAAAAAAAAAAAATATGCAACAGTGTTGCCATGTAGCTTCGGGTGAAACATATTTAACAAAAGCGAGTAGACCACTCTAACATCCGGACATTGCTCTTGCACCATCAGTGCACACTCTACACACTTTTTGCAATTTATTCCATTTGATGTTATAAATTCATTTAAAAGATTATAAATGGCTTCTCCGCTCGTATGGTCAGGAAGAGACAGACAGAACAAGAAATCATCCTGAATAGAGTCTTGAAATTCGTACCGCACATACGTCATCAGATTGGCATTATTTGAAATGTCAGTGCTTTCATCTAATTGAAAAGCAAAATAGGAACTCAACTTTATTTTTTCTATAAGCTGTGCCTTGAGATCACAGAACGTACCAATAATTCTGTTTTTATCATTCGAAAGAGACACCAAGTCTAAATTTCGTGACTCTTTCTCACCCATCATAGTTGCCACCAATACTTTTGCTGCCGGTAAAATCAAATCCTCGCCGACTGTATGAGCCTTTCCAGCTTTGCCTATGATCAAAAAATCAACATGGATATAATAAATGCAAAATTTTATGTTGATTTCCAAATAACCAGAAGTTTCACTGTAGTTAAATGCATTCGATTTTTTTCATTAGAATTCATCCTTTTTGAATCTCTCGTTAGGAACAATTTGCACAGACTTTGAAACAGATTTTACACACATTTCTAGTTTGACAGCTTGGATACTTCTATTTGTGTTTTCAAAAAAATGTTTTCTTCAGTAGATACACATATGCATACATTCACAAAAAAAGGTATGTAGATATTGTCGCGGATCCCCTAAAATTCTCCGTGGAACCCCAGAGGCTCACTCTAGCTTTATGTTTTCGATGCCCCCACCCCCTAGAGATATCCATGAGCGCGATAACAGCTCTATGGGGAGCCCAATTTCATAAGAACATTGTCCTTAGTAAGACTAAAACGGGTTATTGCTCTGGATTGTTACGGCAGAGGCTTGAATCCCATCTACAAAAGACTGTTCACATTGTAGCGACCCATGAATAAATGCGATTTAAACCAATTTACAAGCCTAAATTCTTTACAAATATATAAACTTAAACTTACTTCTTTATTGGCAAAACAAGATACATTTTAGAAAACAATATTGGTCGCCGACAATTTCAATCTCATTGCTACGAACAGTCAAACTCTATCCGTGTTCCACATACCATCCACATTTCAATGAATAAATTGTTAACCTTAAAATCAGATTATCAACTTACATTCGTGACGAATAAAAAAAACATGTGAATGAAATGTCAAAATGGACGAATATTCTTTAATTCATTGGTCATTGGTCGCTCTCATGCGCATTGTCCTTAAGATCCTCAATTCCTGTCGAATAAAAGCTTAATCAAATACCCAAAATGTATTGAAATAAATACCCCACACCTCGTATGTACATTTTTATTTCTATTTCCAAAAATGAAATATAAAATTAAAAAAGCACGGTCGGATAGATGTACTTGCGAACTACCTAAAACCGCGAAAATCTAAAACTTTCCACGAAAAAACTGACAAATCCTGTTCCCGTACAACAAATTTACGTATAGTTTTTCACAGAAGAGAACACTCACGAGAAAATAAAATATTTCCTGAGGCCACAAATTTTAGCTCAAGAAATTTCTTTGGACAAAATTATGAAGAATGTCGAATAAAGGCAATAAAAAAAACAATACGCTGTCAGTTAACAGGTGTGTTATTGTTGAAAATAATCAAATTTATCGTGTGGTCGGGCATATTGGAACAATAAATTCAAATTTGTGACAGCAAATTGGTTATTTTCAAAAATACTTAAAGAAATAACTTTTATTTTTGTCCAATGAGTTCCTGTTCCTGTACTTTTTTGTGAAACTTTGTCGCTGTATGAAATGAGAGTCTGCACAAAGTATGGGAACACAGCTTTTATGGACAATGTACATCCGTTTTTGAATATTCATTTCTAAATTTAAATTTGAGATAACAAAAAAGTACCAAACAGTGTTCAAAACAGTGTTACGGGTATGAAAAAATGTGTCGCTTCGTAAATGGAAACTCTTGTATTTATTCAATTGGAATAAATTAGCCTAAAACCTTAAGACCAACAGGGTTATTTATAGCTTATTTCAATTCAAAACACCGAGAAAAAAATTTAAAAAAATCAGTTAATTTATTTAACATAAACAAAATCCCAACAAAAAATAATTACAAAACACATGTTTCTAAGAAAACTTTCAGTAGATTTTATATAGTGTTTTTTTTTCAAAAAAAAAACTCGCACAAGGTGGTTTTTTGCATTGAGTTTTAAGAACTTGTATGTATTTTCCGGAACAAAATTATGTATTAGAAAGAAGATCATTTAAAAAATAAATATTAGTCTAAAAATAATATTTTAAAACAACGCCATTTATATTCTCAAACGGAAACACATTTATATTGATTTTTTTTAATAAAACTTTTTTTCCGCTGAATCATTATACCTACAGTTCAATTGAATTTAATTTTTGAAAATGCAAGGAAAATATTGGAAGAAAGGAAAAAAAATCTCAAAAAATCAATTCGAAAAGGAAAGTGTTGTTTATGTTAGAAAAATGCCGGCCGCACTCGGTTTTCAGATAAATATCTAGATACACGACTATTTCACACACACAACATCATATAAATAAACTATCAGATGCAATAAGAAAAACATCAATCGATTTCACGATCGCGTTGGTTGTTTACAAAAGATATTCTTAGAAAGGGTAAAAAACGTTATAAAAAAAAAAAAACAAAGACAAAACCCAATCAACAGAAGGAGGACATTAACTCTTGTTCACAGGATATTTTACAATCCTCAATCACATGGTGAAATTCAACTTGTAAATATTTAGAATATCGAACATCCCATTCGTTCCTAGACAACATTTTTTGAATTGAACTCTTGCTCCGAACCATAACCATCAATTACTCAATTACTTATTATTAATAAATACTTAGAGTTGGGTAGGTATTGTTTGGAAAAATATAAATCTGTCAACAGTTGGTTGAAGCAATTTTCAAATGTTTAGCTCAGTTCACACAAAAAAAATATATGGCTAATGCTAAAGGTGAAAATGTAAACCCAAAAAAAAAAACACTACCAAAATACCGCACATAATTAAGTTATGTAAACTGAAACTTTGTCTATTAAAATTGTATAATCAATCTACGGATATGATGGATGAAAGTGCAAATCTAAAATAATTGGGTCTTTGAATTTAATTTGGAATAAGTTATTACAAACAAGTTTCCTGCTGTTTTGTTGTTAAGAAGACATAAATAAATGCCTGACGACCAATAAGCTAATGCCTATATGATGACCAGACCAACTGTTCTATATAAATTAAAAACTTTATAGATTTATGTTTATCTTAAAATCGGCACTAAAATAAATTTGCTGTTATTTCGTCGAATTTTACACCAGATAGTGAAATAATAAATAAAAATCTATAAACTCATATACATATATGCCCACCTAAAAATCGGAACTAGTGTAATTGTTTTGTAAACAGTTTTTATGTTCATTAATCCATTTTTATACCAGTTAATTCGAATTATAATGAATCTGCTATGCTCTTTCGTCGAATTTTATACCAGTTAGTGACAATATAAATAAGAAATCAAAGAAGTCATATATTTATGCCCGCCTAAAAATCGGAACAATAATTGTAATAAATCTTATTTGTTCATTAATACATTCTTATACCAGTTACTGAAAAAAAATAAAAATCTAAGAACTCTTCTAAAACTCATACTATTCATAGCATAGAATTATGCTCACATTAAAACCGATACTATAATTCTGGTTAATTTGCTTTGTTCTGTCGTCGAATTTTATACCAGTAAGTGAACATAAGTGGTAAAATAACTAATAAAAATAAAAAAAGTCGTATAAACTCAATATTCATATAACAAATTTATGTTCGCCTAAAAATCGTCACTTCAATTATAATGAATTTCCTATGTTATTTCCTTGAATTTTATACTAGTTAATGAAAAAAAATATATAAGATATGAAAACTCGTCTAAAACTCACTATTTATAGGATAGATATATGCTCGCCTTAAAATCAGAACTATAATTGTAAGGGATTTGCTAAACTCATTAGTCGAATTTTAAAACAATCAGGAAGAAAAAAATACAAAAAAATGTGAAAACTCAACTAAAACTAACTATTTATAGAATGGGTTTATGCATCTTAAAAGTATTGTATACCACGACGAATTGTATACCAGTTAGTAAAACAAAAATATGATAACTCGTCCAAAACTCACTATACCTAAATATAAAACAGATTTATGCATTGCTGAAAATTGACAACATAAATGAAATCATTAAGTTTATTAGGCAATTTTTAAACATTTTACTAATGAATAATTATAAAAACTCGTCTAAAATACACTATTGAGAGCGAATTTTGTGTGGGCATAATTAAAATATTTATTTCATATGTATCTTGGACTAGTTTATACCAATCAAATGGAAAATATACACACTATGTATGCATACGCAAAATAAAAATGTGTGTTTTCTTGTGTGTATTTTGTTTCTATTTGGTCCAATTGACAGTTGGTATATTTGTACTTATTTTGACATTGAATGGTATAAATATTTTTTTTTTTCAAAAAACATACATATGTTTTTAAGCTAGGTTTGTTACATATATGTGTCAATTTAAGTACATTACTATAATGTTCTTTTTGTTTCAAATCAATTAAATTAAACACACACGTATTCAGAAATATGGTCACCCTAATTATGTCTACAGGTCTTTTTAATCTATATACAAAATAATATGTGCAATAGTTACAAAGAAAAAAAGCGAAGCACAAAACTACGTATGAATCTATATTTATATTGCGAATTTCAGTTTTTTGCACAAGATCTATTTAATTTGTTCACAGAAAGAGAATCGATTGGCCCCAATTCAACAAAAATCCAAACGAATGATCATGACGCACTCAGTACAAATGCTGCAGGTTGTTTTGTGTTTCCTTTGTGATGATGGCCATCGGGGGTACCTAATTAAGCACAAATGTAATTACAAAAAGTCGAGTGTTTAAATAATAAACGTTTTCTTGTGCTTTTTGTTTTCAAAAACACAAAGTTGCTTAAAAGAAAAACAATATTTCAATTAGGTTGCCTTGTTGGCGGTTGAAATTTGTTGGTTGTACCTACTTTATATTAAAAACAACTAAACAAAAAAAAACAAAATTTTCCTACTGCATTTTCTTTAATACAACAAGTGGGCTGACGTTATTTTATTTTTGCATCTAACTATATAATATGTTTTTTTCTTAATTAGAAAATACACGTTTCAGAAACTGAATTTAATTTAGATCGAAAGAAAATATTTTCTTAATGATTTCACCATTCAGATGTTTTGCCGGCAAACACTTGCTTCGGTTTATTTAAAAAGAAATGTTTTTTTTTATGTGCTACAAACCTACGCACGCCATTTTTTTCTGCAAAAAAATACACAATCTTTATGCATTTGCAGATGCTGACATAATTTTTCAAATTTAGTAAATAATTAATTCAATTTGCCATTAAAATGTAGTAAAGTTGAACTTTAAAGAAAATGATGTATAGACATTTTATTTTTTTATGTTTCTATAGTTTTAAGAAACAACATTAATGTAAATAAAAATTTATCGAGTTTTTATTTAAATTTTACTATACCAAATTTTAAAAACGAAAGGACTATAGCCCATGTTGGAAAAATAATATTTTGAAAGCAGGTACATATATAGTAACTATTTTTCTGACTAGAAAAGTCCATAGTTGTGTAGAATCGCATCTTCGCATTGGGCGCCATTTATTTCCATACTGCTGCATTTGAAATTAATGTTAAATTATTCAAATATCTGGAATATTTACTTTGACTTCTTCATAAAACATGCGCTTAAGCACTATACCCTTAGAAAGAAAATTTACCTTCAAGTCAAAACTACTTATTTCATTCAATTATTTTTTAAACAGCAACAGGTATTATGCATCTATTCCGATAGCTGAAACAACAACAAAAATGGTATCACGCTTTGTTTTCATTATAAAGTACGTACACAACTAGAATTTGATTTACATAAATAAATTTTACAATTGGAACGCACCAATTTCGATTTGGAGGTGAATTTTCAATTTCCAATTAGCCTCAAGCTGAGCTTAAGTAAACTAAATAGTCTTAAAATATATCTACCTTGTCAAGGTTTATTTTATAACATTCTTTTTTAGCTTTAAAGAACTTTTGAACATTTTAGTTTTAGCGTGATTTGGTTTTATTTGTTAATTATACCATCGATTGTAAGGTTAATTTGACTTCATAATTATCCGCCTCGTTTGCAACTTGTACAGATCTATTTAGCTCGGGGTCATTGAGAATGAACTTTTCTACTAAACTGTTTTATTTGTTAAGCTAAGCTAATCAATGCGATTACATATTTTTGTTGCTGTTTTGTTTTAGATAATCACAAAAGTTAATGAGAAATGACTAAAGAACAAACAAGCACCCCTTCGGGTGCGATTCCCGAGGAACTCTACAACTTAACCCAATTAGCAGAGGTAACGCTTGCAGCAGGACGCCTTAGTACAACAAACATAACAGAGATAACAGATTATATAAACAAGGGACGTTCCAAAGGTGAAATTTCAAACAATTTGGAAGATGGAACTTGTGAAGAAATGCACAAGCCTCAATATAACCAGCAACAAGAAAAACAACAACAAGGAAATAATTTCTTTTCATCATCAGATGATGATTCGAACTATTACAGTCATAAAATTTTCGATCGCAAGAAATCTCGACGATCTACAATTTCCGAACAGTCCCGCTTCGATGAATTGTCCTGTAGTAGTCTTCATAGCAGTGGAGATGAACATTATTCCGGACTGGGACATTCCAGTAAGGTGTCCGAGAATTCTATTAGCGGCGATGATGATCATGTGTGTCCGGAGTGTGGAAAGAAATATTCAACTTCATCAAATTTGGCCAGGCATCGTCAGACACATAGGTAAGAGTTGCTTTTAAAAGAGTCATTGAAAAAGGCTCAGTTTCAAATCTCTTCTTCTTTTTTGCTTAGGTCGATTTTGGACAAAAAAGCCCGAAGATGTCCACATTGTGAGAAAGTCTACGTATCCATGCCAGCATTTTCAATGCACGTTCGAACGCACAATCAAGGATGCGAGTGCCAATACTGCGGAAAATGTTTTTCCAGGCCTTGGTTATTGCAAGGTCACATACGCACTCATACAGGTAAAGCCAAAAACTGATACTTCACGATGGAATGGAACTTATTGTTAATTTTCTTTTATGTTTTAGGTGAGAAACCTTTCAAATGCACCGTTTGCACCAAGGCATTCGCTGACAAATCCAACTTGAGAGCCCACATTCAAACCCATTCGAATACCAAACCACATTCTTGTGCCCGATGTGGCAAATCATTCGCACTGAAATCGTATCTCTACAAACACGAGGAATCATCTTGCATGAAGAACCATCCACAAAAGCCAGAAAAAGATAAACAAAGTAAGTCGACTAAATTTGACTCAACAAAATCAACGTTAGCTTCGAAAATTCTTCAAAAAGAAGCAGCTGCAGCTGCCGGAAATTGCATCTCTTTTCCACCTTTAGAAATTAACATTGAGGAAAAAACGGAGAAATCTTATACAACTTTGACAAATTCCATGACACAAGAGGATTATGATCGTTTTAAGAGAATCAGTGTCATTCGTCCTCCGCCAATAATAAATAGTAGTTCGAGCTATGATGCAACTGCAGCAATAACCGTAACAGCGCCAGTAATGCAGATGAACTTTTATCAAGAAACACCTGTTGATTTTTCACCAAAGAATAATTTCACACATTCAACAAAGACAAGTCCTTTCGAATTGACAGGAACATATGCAATTGTTGCATAAATAACTTTTTTTTTTTAATATATTTGTTATAGTGTTAATCTCTGCTTTTATAATTCACATTCTCGTTTAGCAAATTCGTTATCTTTTGATTCAAAGGCTAAATTATATTCTTTTTTTTTCAGTGTAAAACCTACGAAACAGAAAATATTAAGTAACTCCCTAAAGTGAAAAGTTGTGTTATTTTCTTTGACGCATCATTGTTTTTCTTATACAAAAAAACTGTGGTCGTAGTTTTTTTTTTTGGTGCAAACACTGAATGCGCACGGAACAGCCCTATTTGCCAAATGTCAAATCAGCAATTTTAATGTTGAGTTAACTAATGGCCTTTTCGATTGGCAATTCGGAACAATTTTCCGATTCAGAACACCATTAAAACAAATGAAAAAACACATCCAATTTGATTCTGAAGTTTTTGTATCGCTTTAAGTGTGTAATTTCCATGTTCATACCCAGATTTCCAAAATTGTTTTTTTCACATTTGTAATAATTTGTAAGCATGGCGGAAACAAGAAGACAGTAAAATTTCGTTTGTTGACATGTTAAAATTAATTTTTATTTTGAATATTATTCGATTTGAATTTTTATTCTTATTACCTAACTTTGTAAGATATTTTCAATTTAAAATTGAAGTTGAAATAACAGCTTACATTAAATGACGTTCCATACCTTTGAAAACTAGTTTTGTTTGAATGTGTGAGTAATTATGATTTCGATTCTGAAAATGAAATCCAGAATCGTTTCATCTTCCATTCAGGAGAAGAACTTTCACATTGGATATCAATAGAACACTTTCAGAAGGGTTTAAACGCACTCCAAACGGTTCCGAATTACCAATCGTTAAGTCCATAAATGCTAACAATTCAAAGACATTCATACTTAGTTATTCAATTTTTTCGACAGCTGATTGGGATTTACTGACATTTCATTTCGGAGTACATCCTCGAACAAACTTCTTTTTTAAATTGCGCTACCGTGAACATCATATTATCTCCAATTGAAAGAAACAACTTCAAATCAGTTAAAAACATTTGATCTCATATTTTTTAAACTAATTACTCTATTGGATAAAATTTTTAACACATAGTTTTTTAAACGCATTTTTGGTCTCGTTTTTTTTTTTGTTAAAAGAATTAAGTGATTTCTTATCGATTCGTTTCATTTGCATTTTTAAAATTGTACGTAAGCACATTAAATTATCTAAAAGAAATATTTTCAGTGATGAATTTATTGATCGCTAACAGACACCCTAAAAAGTAGTTCAAGTAGAGTTGCCATTAGATATTTTCAAAAACTTTTTATTTTTTATAAAAAAAAAACAAAATTGAATACACCGTTAAAAATCAGTTTCGCCATAACCTAAAAATTATTACTTTTGATATAAACCCAAAGTCAAATCGTGTGACATAGACTGTCAAATTCTGTGAGATGGATTTCTTCATTCAGATGGAAGTTCTTCAGCGAAGAGCTTTTACACTTTATTTTTAAACTTTTATACATGATTTTGTTCTCACTTATGTTGACTGGACTTGTGAGATAGTGTAAATGTAGAAAAAAGTCGTGTAACCATTTTTAAACGTTAAAAACATACCTCCAACATTTTGTCCGTCTTATACATTCGTTTGATTGTAATTCAAATTTTGTTTGTCTTTGTACCACTTTTCATTTTTTGCAACAACCAGAGAGCCACAACGAGACAATACAAAATATTGTTTTCCTTTTATGTTAAACGTCAACCTGACATTTGTAATTTTGTTGCCCACATTTTGCTGTCTGCAATAATAGGTCTAATCCACACTTCCCAAAACTGCCAATTGCCACAAATTGGCACCAAAATCTGCCTATTCCTGTTCCAGACTTACAAATTTGGAGGTTTTGGCCAGAATAGAGCGCTCTTGAGAGAGAAAAATATTTCCTCTTCCTGACAATTCCTTACCAATTTCCACCCAATAAATTTTGTAGGCAGAAATTTGTGCCCAGAAAATTTTCAGTTGTCAGATTGACGTTTGTCATAAAAAAAAGTCTCGTGGTTTTTGTGGTAAAAGATTTGTTGAAGAAATAATTTAATTTAACAGCACGATATAAAATTATTAGTTTAAAGAGAAAATGTTATGTTGATGTTTAAAAATTAGCAATAAATTGTGCTTAAGTCGTTCCAGACTTTTTCGGACTTTAATTCTTTGCAAGAGGATGTCTTCCCTACTTTTCAAAATTTTGATAAGCTACCAATGTTTGCCCAAAACAGCCCGGATCAATATATTGAAAAGTAATAGTCAGGAAGGGGAAATATTGCTCTATAATGAGCGGACTCTTCTGCCCAAACTTTCAAATTTGTAAATCTGGAATATGAATTGCCACGAATTGGAAATTTTGCGCAACGTGTGGAACAGTCTTATTCACTAACCAAATATTTTTATTTGTTAAGTAGGCAAATTTTCATAAGTTTTGAATATGTAAGAGTTAGATTAACATTGTTCGATTATATTTGTTGAATTTATAGTTGATTTTAAATATCTTCTAATTGCATTTTAATTTTTCGATTTGATTCTTTGGTCTTATTTGAATTAGTATACTCTTCTTTTTTGACAAAAAGACCAAAAGTAGAAAAAGCAAAGAGAACAAATTAATAAAACAGAATAGATAAAAGTATATATCTTAGCCAAAATAAAAATAAAAAAATTCTTATTTTTCCAAAAAAAAGTGTTAAAAAACAATACTTTCTTGAAAATTTTTTAAAATACTTTTTAAAATTTAAAACATATTTATTGCGAAAGAAGAAAATTAAAATTTAGTACTTAATAAAAACAATTATTGTGATAAAAAAATATTAATTAGTTATTAGTGATTAGTTTCCAAAATAAACAAAATGCACTGCTTAGATTATAAGTTTATTAAAAATACATTATTTTCCCGTTTAAGCAAATTAAAATAAAAAAGAAACAAACAAATTTGTCAGAAAACATTCATAAATATATTTTTGTTTAGGTTTAAGTATAGGGAGACTTTTTTCAAAGAAAAAATCAATTCAGTATTGTAAAAAAAAACCGTTATTTACTTTATAGTATAGTTATACTTCTACATCTTATATAAAATAAAAGTTGTAATTATTGTTATATTTTAAAAAGAGAAACAAAAAATATTTAAATATTCAAATCATTTTGCTAGAGGAGTAATTTCTTTTGAAAAGTACTTAATTCTCCTTGTATAAGCATAATGGACGAGATTGTCTAGTCTTAGTATTTTTGGAAGGAAAAAATCTATTTATCAATGCCAGAGAATAAAATATCTTTTGTAATTATTTTTTTTTATTTGTTTATTGCCAATTAATAATATATTGTAAATATGTAAGTGAGCAATGAATAAAAGAAAGAAAAAAAAACATCTGGCATATTGAATAATGTGGCCGAATATGGTGCAATATATACTTTATTTTTATTTTAAGATTTTTAATTGTATTTGCTTTTCGCGCATATTTGTAAGTTTTTTAATTAAATTGTGTGAAAGGCTTTTAGTTAATATATATAGTATTAATTGACAGCATTTTTTTGTGTACATATATTATGCTTGTTTTCTCTTATTTTTTCTAAAAACACACAGCTAATGAAACCAAAGATTAAAATAAAACTGAGCAAAATAGTATAAATTATATTTCATTTTTAAATTTGAATGAATTAATCATAGAAGTGATAAGAAGCAACTAATTATTATAATAAAAACAAAAGTGTAAGTAATTTTTTTCTTTTTCTTTAATTTATTTTAATTTGAAATGGGTGTTAAAATTTTTAGAAAACCAATCAACAAGTTCCCAAAAACCCAAACAAATTTCAGTCAGAATAAAAAAAAGAAGAGAAAATGTAAAAGAAATGCTAATCTTGGCCTTTTTGACCCTTGAGAGGGAATTTGATTGAATGTTAGATTTTGTGGACAATTTTTTCCACTTGAGGAATACATAAAACAATATAATTATTTGCTTTACTATACTAGCACATACGAATTTCCTCTTCAACTATAATATTTATCATATAAAAAATGCTGTTTTTGAGGGCATAAAATTATGATTATGAGAAATTAATTCGATTATAATAAAACAACATTCAATTGCTGAAAGTATTTTCTATTAACATAATTTTTTTGAAACGATGATACAATTTACAATTAAAGATTCCTACAAATGATAATATAAAGTGTTAATTTAATGGGCGAAGACAACTGATGGCGTGTTTAGCAAGACTTTATTTGATGTGCAATGTAGAAACTTGTCTTGGCGGCATAAATATGGAGTTTGTATATAGTACTAGGCGGGTGTCTGTGACTATGGGAGACTGAAAATGTTCCATCTGTTAATTGAAGTGTTTCATACTTTATCAAATTGCATTGAGCGCCTTTGAAGTTGTCTGTCTTGGAGATTAATTAATTTTCTATTTATATGTTATATGGCTGGATTGGATTGGATGTTAAATAAAAAAATTGTGTTAGACGATATCTATGTATCTAACTTTGTGATACAATTTGGTTTTAGATCAAAATGTTGATTTTCAATACGAACATTTGGAAATATTTATTCGTCTCTATGGGCATCGTTACCACCACTGTGTCGCCATGACAGTCTGAAAAAAAGTCAGCTGCTGCCCATCGATGAAGGACAGTTAAAGTATACTTGTACAGTTGTTTTGGATTCATTAGAATAGTAACCATAAACACTCATATATGCTTCCTAGTCCTATTCTTATTCCTATTCCTATTCCCACTGGCGTATTAACCACTAGACTCGTGAGGCTCGAGCCTTGGGCGGCAAATTTTGTATTATATTTTATTTTAATCTCAAAAAAATATTAAGCAAAAAAACAAAGAAAAAGATAAAATGTCATTCAAATGGGATACTCATCACTTTTGGTATCTGAAAATACGAAATTTAAGTCTCTGGCCTGATTTTCCGTCTCTGCATATTTCGATTAGAAACCGGTTTAGAACAATACGCGGTCGCTAAAGGCAATAAGACGTTGAAAATGATGGGAAAGAAGCCATAGATAGATTTTAAATATGTTCGGACACGATCTTAGCACTTACCTATGGGCCTTAAAATTGCACAAAAAAAATGCTTAATACTCAAGATATTTTTTTTAAATAGTGAAAAAATTGACTTAAAAAGACTTTTACATTTAGTGAAAAAAAAAGTGAAAAAGGTTTTTTTCAGAATGTAATATTAATGTGTATGTTGGTAAATTAATCAGCACAATTATATATGACAAGTCCCAGGGAAATATTTTCTTTTTCCCTACTCTCTTATTACAAACAAAAACAAACTCCCAGGATTTGTTTCCCTTTTGCCTTTCTCCTATTCTAAACAAACTTCGAATATGGGAAATTACTCGGGAAAGTGACATTCCAAATACCAAAAAAGGTTCCATTTTTCCCATTTTGAACTCGTTTTTTTTTCCGACACTTTTGTTGGAGAATTGAGAAAAAATTTAAATTTGTTTACTTTAGGTATGCAACTAAAATATAAATAAAATTTTAATTATTTTTGAGATAAAAAACAACGAACATCCCATCTGCAAAACTTTTCTTTTTCTTCAGTCGTTTTATACACTTTACACATCCATTGTGGACAGGACAGCTGCTCCTCAAACATTTGTAGGACTTTAGGGAGGATCTTGTGAGAACACGCAGCAAGTATTTAAACGCTCATGTCTGTCGATATCGGTTTTCTTCAAATTGCTCTTCATTCAAAATTCTAAGTGCGATGCTGAACATTTTGGATACCTATTATATTTATTCAATTTTTCACTTTATTTATTTAACTTTTAACTATCGCATTGGATAATAAATTATATTTTTCATTTAGTTTTTTTTAAATTTTAATATAATATATTATATATTTTTTTAATATTAATATAATAAAATATTATATCAAACAGCTGATTCGAACATTCAGAATTCTCTTTCCCGCTTTCAAAATAAAAAATAGGTTCCCGCGGAATTCATAATTGGAGTATCCTACTCTCGGGAGAACGCACATCTCCCGGGGAATATTTAGAATTGGGCTGAATATTTTATACTAAAATGAGTAAAAATGTTAAATACCTATTGTTTAAATAAAAATTAAAACTAATTTAATTAATTAAAATTTATTTGTCTTTTTTAATGGAGGGAAATATTTCGGAAATGAAATTTCTTCCTATACTTTTAGGACTAACTAACACAAATTATTTGCTCTCACACCAAATTCACGTTAAACTCAACAGCACAGCTCATGAGGTCATGAGCCCCCAAAGCTCTTAGGAGAAAACAATAAAAGGCATTAAGACATACACCATTTAATTTAAGGACAAAAACAATCAATTTCTTATATATATCTTACTAGATCTTATTATTAAATTAATTGCAATAGTCTATACGCAATACCCATTTGCAGTATAAAAAATATTTTTGGCGGGTACCCAGTTTTAAAACTTACGTTCTTCGTTGAAATATTATGGAAATATATTTTCGCCATACAAGTGAACACTTAGTAATGCAATTTTGTTCACAAAACTCTATCCAATTTATTAAAAACAATGACCTGTGACATATTTCGAAAATACCGCATTCAAATTCCTCACCCCCAAAAAGACAACCTTGTCCCATAACTCTTCGATGTCAGCCCATTCAAATACGACCCTTGGACAGTATTAAAAAAAGGGGGCGGTAGGCACTGAGCGTGCCTCAGGGCGCCGAGAAGGTTAATCCGCCACTGCCTATTCCTATTCCTATTCCTATTCCTATTCCTATTCCTATTCCTATTCCTACTGCTTCCAGTATTCTTTGATGAGTGGAAGTTCTTCTTACTTGTGGAGCTCCCGAGTTATTCGTGTATTTGAAACTGTTCACCTCTGTTAAAACTGTTTTATTACATTTACATTATTTTGGTCCAATTTTTTTTTACATATTTTGTTATTAACGGTACCTGCCATACAAAATTTTTTTTTAATTTTTGACTTTCTCATAAACGACTCCACAAATTTCAATCAAAATTTTTATAAGAATGTCCTTCGAATTCTAAATAATACTGCATTCCAAAATGTTTGAAGAATAGATTCAGATTTCAATATTTCGAAAACGGATGGGCGATTTTTTTTTGAAATTATGTTTTAAGTTTATATTATTAGATATTTAAAATTCCCATACAAATTGTTTTCTTGTTTAGAAAAAAAAATTGAAATTTGAAAAATTAAGTTAAAAACGACTAAAATTATATTTAGCTGCTTATACTAAAAAGCTTGTGCTTACAAAGTGATCTAACATAAATTAAGTAAGAGAGAGAAAAAAATTGTCATCCGTTTTGGAAATATTGAATTTTCAAAAATCAAAAAAAAATATTTCTCGAACATTTTGGTATGCAGTATTATTTTTAATTCGAAGGACCTCTTGTATTAACATTTTAATTACAACTCGTCGAGCAGCTTATGAGAAAGTTCAAAATAAAAAATATAAGTTGCTTGGCAGATACCGTTAATAACAAAATATGTAAAACAAATTTTGTACCGAACTGTAGACAATACCAGTTGTAGAGCAGATATTTTTTTGTTATCAAAATCGTTAGAGCCGTTTCGAGATAATTGAAATGGTAAAATATTTGAATGTCATGTACTGTTAGTTTTGTGGCTAAAAAACGATTCAAAAATCTATTTGAGATAATCACCTAAAACGCTTAAATACCAAGTTTGTAGAAAATCACTTCAGAAGTTTAGGCTGAAGATCGTTGTACAACCAGACAGAAGTACACAGGGAATTTTTGGTGGTCTCTATCATCGTAGTGTCATGTTTGATCAAAATATATAGTTCGATTTTTTTAACGTAAATCTTCCCCTCCTATATCGCAAATAAATAATCGAAATTAAAAATAGTAACCAAAAATTATATTTATTAGGCGATTTGTACCAAGAAATGGAGCAGGGTTGAAAGTGGATATCTTAGGACTGAGACAAGATATCGGATTCAATTAAACGCAGTCTTAAAGGCTGGCATTTCTTCTAAAACCGAAGTTTTAAAGGACCTACTTACCACTATAATTAGCAGAAAGAGATTTTTGTTAATATGGATCAGGGTATACTAAAGTAAACGTTTTCTTAAATCCACGATACGATAAGTGATGTCAAAATTGGAGATAGACATCTAATTATAACCATTTTTTTTTTCTAAGAATATACTCAAGAACCACTCCTTAAGATACTTCTTACCAGGTCCGGGACACTAGAAAGCTTATACTCTATGTACGTATTAATAAGTGCACAACTTCACAAGGCATACAATTGCCATTTGGAGAAATAATCTGTACGATATTATCTAGGTTTATATTCTTAATTTTACTTACATATGTCAAGAAATATTTTTCCATTAAGAATAAAATCGTCAAAAAGCTCTAAAAGTTGTTCAAAATAATTGAAATTTAAATAAATTACTGAACTTATAATACTGGTAGCTATGCATACGTTTTTACATACATGGGGTCTCTATAATAATTTTTTAGTAACCCTTGCAGAATTTTCAATAAAATCAAAATGTGTAACTAAGAAAGCATTCACATTCTTCATCGTCACGAAAAAAATATATTATTCATTTTCCTTCAATCCTCACATTGGGCGCCATTTGGTATAAAATAAAATAAAACAAAACGGCTGTGTTGATATTTTACTTTAAGTTCAAAATTATTTCGTTCGCTTTACTGCTATTTTACAAATAATAATTATATTAACAGTACTCATGATTGGTACCCAAGCTAAATAAAAAGCTCAAATTAGTTGTTCACTAAAAGTGACAAAATAGTTAGTTGTAATGGCATTTCCTTAACAGAAATGAATTTACAATTTGTTTATTTTAATTATTACAATTTAAGAAAAAAAAACTTAGACAATTAAAGTATGTCATTTCGTCTCGAATTTCAATTTATCTTAAAGTGGATGAAACTAATAGGACAGTTACAGTTACGTCAACAAATTTACTTCCCATCGCAGAACCCTTTAAAAGAAATTTATTTTGGATTAGGCGGCTAGACAAAGAAGTTGATATCCCCATTCTCCGCCTGGTGAATAAATAACAAAAAAGGCAATCATCAATAAGAATCAACCGTCATCTTTTCAACGAAACTTTTATTTTATTTTTGGTATAACTATAAACAGCTCTATATATATAAGATGTCGATTTAATTGATGACCTGCATTTCTTATTCTTCATAAATTGGAATAAAGATGACAAACTAAATGACAGTGAGTAAAAGTCCGAACGGCCTATTGTCTTACGTAGTAATTATTTTATGCATATTTTGAGTCGATGTTGACATCAAAACCATTAAGTGCCTTAAGTTGCTAACAGAATATATCATTGCATTGCAATCCGCTATTTGATCAATAAAATTAAAACAAGAGAAACCGAAAGTGTTTTATGTATATTTTGACGAAGCATCACGCAAAATTGTGTAATTCCCAAGACCTAACCATCAAGGGGGTAGACGAATTATAATTAATTACTCTCCATGCCACCCTAGTTGAGGATCATACAAGTATACTTGCGTAGCGCCAGTGTTGAACGATTGTTGCTCTTTTCAATACAAAATTTATACTCAAACGAATTAAACTGCAGGCACAATAAATCGACCATTACAACAGGGTGACATTTTGGTGAGTTTTTTGTTTAGTAAAAAACTACTGACAAAATTTGTATACATTTAAATATCTTATAAGATAAAAAACAATTAAAATTAATTATAAATAATTTATTGAAATAAAATAAATATGCTCCGAGTTTTTTTCAATTTATTAAAAAAAGAAAGTTATTTAAAATTTTTGTTTAATAAATATTAATAAATTATTTAATGTGAGTACGTTTTTGTGAATTACCAGTTGCTTAAGTGTAAAGCTCGTTTAATGTTGCACAATTTTAACTGTGAAAAACTCTTAGAATGCAAAAAACACATGGTAAACACTTTTTTCCACATTTATATCATTTGGTTGCCACGCCCACCTGGAAACCGATCTTCTGAACTTCTTAAGCATTTATAAGAATATTCTTTTTTTTTCATAATAGTAAAATGTACTATAATACAATTGGAGATAATATTAACTTTAACTTAAAATAGAAAAAAAAACCCAAAGTTATTATGTATTCGGAATCAAATAAATCTGAAACACCCTTTTAAATAACGCCCATATTACTTTTAAGTCAATCTAAGACTATAGAAGCCGCGCTAACATATTCATAAGTATGCGTTCTGGGTATAATTTTGCCCCAACATTTACTCGAAATGGGTCAAAAGTCTTATGCTTCGTTTTATAAATAAGGGGCTCTCGTTTTCTTGTCATTCTTGTACTGAAAACGACGCGACGACTCACGGGTCTATCAGCTCTTCCGAGTCATTCTAGATCGGATTATTCGCAAACTAGCAGTTGCCGCGATCGGAAGCAGGAGCGTTATTGATTAATTCCCTGACTGGATCTTATTCATAGATTCTTCGGTTGTTTCTCTCTGTGCACAATTCATCTTAAATATTTCGCTCTCTATATAGGATTTTTTTTTGGATTTGAAACTCCTTATCTCATCATCCTGACCAGAGACAACGAGACATTTATTTAATTTTGTTGTGTGGTTAATTTATATAATTCAACGAGGTTTGAATGTGATGTGCAGAGCACTTATAACAATCAATTAAATATTGATAATGGAAATATAAAGAGAAGAAGTGAAAGAATATAAAATTTTAAAGTGAAAACTAGAATATTGTTCACGCAACAAAAATCGAAAGAGTGCGATAAAGTTCATCATCGAATATAGTTTTGAAATTGGACCGCGATAAGAAAAAGTGTTTTTTTTTTTTTTTTGTTGAAGAAGTTGGATTATTCGAACAAAAAATATATTCAGTTTAAAGAGGATTGCCTCATCATCGCAGTGAAGATATATCCGTTTTCCTTTTATTAGAGCTGGAATATAAAATTGAGAACAATGTTGCCCTTTCATTGGGTGACATTTCTAGGAATTCTGATCGTAATAGCTGCTGTGCATGGAGCTAAGATTCCGGTAAATTTATAAAAGTTATTTAAGATATCCTCAATAAAATATTTCAGCAATTATATGTAGGTATCTCCTATAGTTTTCAGACAAAGACTTTTACCATTTCCTGTCTCTTAACAGATCGGCTTTGAGCAGGCATGCGAAAGAAATATATCGTTTTTAAGAGAATCTTGGGAAGATTTTCCATTCGTACAGCTAGGAATTTTGATCAGAAATATTTAAAACACAAAAACTGTAGGTTCAAATTTGGTCATTCCATGAATGGATTTTTTTGAAATTAATTTTACTGAACTAAATGTAACATATTCCGAAAGTATGTCTACATATTTGTTATAACATGTTGTTTTTTTTTCGAAACAATTTTCAACGATTTTCTTAAAAAAAAACTCATGTCAATATTTTTCTTATGGTAGCTCTCATAGAAGAGTCTGCTCTTACTTTCTCGTAAATGCCTTGACCGGATTTGATAAAATCTTTTATTTTGAAATTTCGAGTGTTCTTGTGCCCTCTTTTTTATGCATAGTTTATTTTAGAAAATTTGGAGAATAACATTTCAAATTGTATTTAATATAATTGCTTCTTTAATTTATTACAATAAAAAAACACGTTAAAAATCTCCACTATCAAATTAATTTAGCATAAAAGTTAAATATTAAATTTAGTAATTAATGGCAGTTTATTTGATCAACCTTATTGTGACTTGATTCGGTTAAGCTGTGAGCCCTTCAGTTCAATCGAAATGTTTATCACTGGGAATTATGGGGAATTTTTGTTGTATTTTTCATGAAAGATATATTTAAGGAAGCATAACGTGCACAAAAAATTACAATTTTGTATGAATAATTTCTTTTTTAAGATACAAACTTTCTTCAGAGATTAAAAATTCTGTAAACGGAATAGGAAAACCAAAAACTTATTTCTTACTTAATTTTTTATACACAAAATTTCTTTAATTTAAAGAAAAATTGTATGGCAATATTAAATATTTAATAATATAAACTTAAAAACAAAATTTCAAAATAAATTCGAAATATTGAATTTTAAAAAAAAGATTTTTTTTTCCAAAAAAAGCTCAAAAGTTTGATCAAAATATCGAGTTCGATTTTTTTCTAACTTGCCCTATAGTAACTACATATACATAAAAATATCGCAAGTAAAAATGTACCCACATCGAATATTTTTGGCAGTGACATTGTTAATTATTGTTTTGGGGCAAAAAAGAATATAGTTCGGGTTTACATATTCATTTTATCCTCAGATGGTTTTGAAAAAAATTAATTTTCTCACCGCCAATTATACTTGCGAAAGGTACTACATACATACTCGTATATGGCAAGCTTAGATTTGTAAAAGAAACGAACTCGAGATTTTCATCAAACTTCACGATACGAAGATAGAGAACACCAAAAAAGTGGGTCCTGCAATTCGGGCTGTCTCTCTGTTTGTAGAACAATCTACAATACAATACAATACAATTTAGTTTACCTCTTAGTTATATCGAAAACGGCTCTAACGATTTTGATCCAACTTTGTTTGTACATATTTTGTTATGAACGGTACCTGTCATAAAACCATTTTTTTGATTTTCGACTTTTTCAAAAGCGGCTTGACGGATTTCGATCAATTTGCAGGAAGCCATTTAAATTCTTACTTACTACTACTTCATATCAAAATTTTCGACAAATATTTTTTTGGATTTTTGAAAAGAAAAAATAATTTTTTATTTTTGAAAATTCAATATTTCGAAAACGAATGACGATTTGTTTTCGAAATTATATTTTAAAGCTTATATTATTAATTACATAAAATTTCCCTACCAAATCTTATTTTCAGAAAATATTAAAGAAATTTTGTATATAAAAAATTTAGTGAAAAACGACTTTAAAAATATATTAGTGCATACGATGTGATCGAACATAAGAGCAAGTACGTGCGATACAGTCGTGCATTTTATTTGGATTGTCTTTCGAATTTCTCTAAATCGGTTCGTTTGATTTTTTTATGGAGAAGCTCCTAGAAAGCTTAAACAGTATTTCAAAATATTTTTTTTTTAACGACAATGGCTTTCTTCGAGGCTTTGCATTTAGTAGTTTTTTTTACATTGTCTTGAATACTTGAAAAAAAACTATTTTCCTTAAACAAAAAAAAACGGTACAACCCATACAAATGTTGTAAGCCGTTAACAAAATTTTGGTTTCTCAAAAACGGCTCCAAGAATTTCACTTTTAAGTATTATTTTATTTATTTTATTTTGCCCGAAGGACCAATTTTCGTGTTTTCGATGTTCTCATTATTGAATGAAACGATTAAAATTATTTTTTTTATGAAAATGCTACCTAAAAGTCTAATTAAATTATCTTATTCATATTCAATTAATAACAAAAATGTTTTGTTTTTTTTTTCGATTTTGAAAAAATAAATAATTTTGTTGTTTTCCCTAAAAATGTTTTTAAAATTTTATACATAGAAAATTATTTGTTTTAAATACTTCTCCAATTCTACTACATTGACTTTAAACCTGTTTAGGATAACAAGCTCTAGACTACTACTAAACCCACTGACAGCGTCAATGTTTAGCTACATTAAAGTTTTTGGCTACAAGAGCAAGTTCGTACGATCTAATTCTACAGTTTTTGTCCTCGAAAGAACTGTACATCTAGTACTTTTTTAAAGACAAAACCCCGATATAGTGGATCTCATAAATAATTAAAAAAACAATTAACAAAATTTAAGAGAAACAAAAATTAACTGCAACTCAAATTTGTGTTATCAATAAACTTTCTTTCTAATCATTTTTAAAGCTAAATGCTAGTAGTACTGTCGGTTTCTAAAATTTAAAACTAAAACAAAGATGTAATCATTTTTATTATAAAAAGCCGCATTTTGCAAAACATTGATACAAACAATTTGTCAGTAACTGCAAAACCCTAATTTCAGATTTAAAAATTCTGTCCAATTAATAAAAATGTTGCCTACGTACTTTTTTGAAATCATGTAAGTTACTTGAATGTGGTTAGATGAAAAGATACAAAGATCATCATTTCAAAGAATATAGCTGATTGTCTTAGATCTCAAATTTAAGAAGCATCCATATTATTTCATTCTACTTCAAAATTTTCAGGCCTATCACAAAAAAAAAATCCGTTTTTTTCCCACACCGGAGAAAAAACAATAAGATAGCTATTTATGTGCATTGATTTAATCAAATTCAAATTAAGCTCAAGGACGATTTATTTCAAATTTTTATTTTACTATATGAGTATTTATGATGGATTACATAAATTACTAATCATCATAATGTCATGCAATTAAACTGGGGCAGAGATCAATTCTAATGTCATCTCCTATCAATAGAACGGGAGTAGGTATATCTTCAATTGCAAATCGCTTGTGATTCTTATATTGGTAGTATTTTTTTTTTATAAAATTGAACCTACACACTATACATATTGGTTCTTCTTCTTTCTTAAAAAAAATTAAAATATTGTTGCTGTGTAGATTTTGTATTTTTAATTTTTACTTCCGTTTATTTTTGATGTAGGTTTACTTTGAATTTAAAGTAAGTTTTAATTTTGATTGGGGAAAAATTTTCAAATTCTAGATTATCGCTTAGGACAAAAATAATTTGGGAGCAAAAAGACATGTTCTATACACGCGGTGTGTTATTTAAGAGAGATAAAGAGTAGACATTCGGCAATCTTAAATACTTACATTTATATGTACATATATGTTGTACATTATACATTTATTGTGGTAGGTTTCCGGTCAAAGAAAAATAACTGCTCACAATTAAAATGGACATATTTTGTAAGAATCTTAGAGATATAAGAAACTCGCAATGTGTCCAAGTTTTGAAAGGTGTGCCTGAAACTGGATTTGAACTCAGAATTTAGACAAGAAATGTCATTTTTCATTGAATAAAATTTTAGATTATGTTTAAAATAATTGGGATGATGAAATAAATATTATATGTATATAATATAAAATATTATGATCTTCCAATTTTAAAAACGTTAGAACTGCATTCACACAACCAAGCAAACAGGCCCTTATGTCAAATTTAAAATATCAATTTATACTACGATTCCACCGAAGATATTAGGGGTATTCACGATCCGATGTAACTGGTCTTGTATCATTGCAAAAGTTTAAAAGTGTAGCATTTTTCTTGCACTACAACAATAAAATATACTGAATGTCAAAGTCTTACACTTTTACACTTTTACACTTTTACTATACCCGAACTCTATTGTCACAAAAAAATATAAGAGTGTACATTTTTTTTTAACACAAACCAAGATATTTCAGAACAAATGTTAAACAGATTTTGACATTTGCTTCAGTGTTGCTGCAGATTAGTAAAGGTGTGTTCACAGTCTGTTGTAAAAAAGTAAAATATTACAATTTTACAAGATTTGTTACACCAGATAGTGAATGCCCATATTATCTTGTAGATTTACTAATCTCATAGCAAGTTTCATTCCAATTTCAAAGATCTCTGAAAATCGAGATTAGATCTTTTCAATGAAAGTTTTTTTCAAATTTGTGAATAACTGACATACACATTCCTGAAAAAAAACATGAGACGAAGCAATCATAAACCTTACTAAATTTATAAAACTAAATTATTAACATCTTGGTCCATTATTTGTTAATTTTTTAATTTTTTTAGCACTAGTTCACAAGTTCACAACAAATTAATAACAAAATATTTACAGAAAAGACTGTTTACATGCATGTGTGCATTAAGAACAAATCTGCCAACCCATCAGAGATCAGATATTTCGTGCTAAGATTTCATCTAGATCTGCTCTTTTTGTTGGAATCAAAACTCTGAAAATTCAAAAAGATCCAATTTTTTTTACAGAAAGAGCCAATTTTTTCTTGAATGAAACTCGCTATCAAATAGTGCTTTCATTTATTTTTGACGGCTCTATTCAAAATGCATATTGTGTTTCATTGCGCTTATTCAAAAACCGAACCATAGCTATTCGGTTAGGTTGGTATTATTGTAATTCCACGAAAGAGCACAACTGATGAAAAAACAGCTGCTGCCAAACAAAATCTCAAGCTATCCGGATATCTTTGGTATACTTTTGTATCCCATGAGAAATATCAAAAACATATGCACAAACCCGTAGAAATTAAACGGGTGGTGACAATTTCCCCAAGACATAATCCTCAAAGTGTAATTCCCAAATCCCATATCCCCAAATTAAAATCCCCAGCATCAAAATCCCCAAAGAAAGAATTACCAAGGCAAAAATCCCAATGCCAATATCCCCAAAACGAATATGTTCAAGTAGTGAATCGCATGCGATGAAATCGCGCGCGCGACTTGAACATTTTTGTTTTGGGGATATTGGCTTAGTTTATATTGCAATACAAATACAATTTTTTTTTATTTTAAGAAGTAAGTAATTAATATGTTAAAATAAGGCAAAGAAAATAAGTTTCTCTTAAAATCTTAAATAAAAAGGAAAGCAAAAATTCACAAAAAATTAAGTTTTACTACGCACCATGTAAACGAAAGTCAGATTGAAAAGTACATACATTAATATTAATTGATTGTTTAGAAACTGTTAACTGTTATCACTTATTAGTATCACAATAAGAGAATTTCATTAGATAGTGCCAAGAAAAAATTCTTTCCTATCATTCTCTTTCTTCTAACTAGTGCCGTGAAATTCAGGTTGCATTTTAAAAGACCTTAGGTCTTACATATAGACATATAGTTAAAAAAGTAAACAAAGTGAGACAGGCAGCTTCACCTGTGTTAACCGAAGCGGAAACATAGCTTCCTCGACGAATGCGTTCATTTTGATATGGGAATAGGTAAGTTTGATTTGCAATGAAATTTATTTTAGTCTTCATCTGAGTAGATTCAAATTTGTATGGTAAGTCCTGAAGATTTGTAAGAGATTTAGCTAAATCTACTTAAATCTCGGTTTAGTTGACGGTGAAACGTTTTAGAGGAGATTTTCTTCACTTGATTTCTATCAAAATAGGGCAAGGAGAAATATAAAAATTATTTCCCAAAATATTGGATATTAATAACGTTTATTTTTGTTGTTTTGATGTATGAGAAGTTTCAATGGTTGTTGTCTAATGTTTGACAGTTGAAAATGTCAAATTCTGTTGAGATTTGTTCAGTAAGGTTTGGCAATTCATCACGAATCGTTTAACGCCGGAACATGGCTTCAAAATTGCCTAAATATACAGAGTCAAAATTATTATTCTGGTCATGGCTATTGAGCCATGGTGACTGATTTTTACAACTGATTCAAAAATTAATCAGCTGCTATAAGCATATACGGCATTTGGTTACAAGTCCCATCAAGATGGCGCAGCTTGGCATACAGCGCGCTTAACCATACATGTATTGCCAAAATAATTTGGTGACAGAGCTTTATTTCCAGAAGCGGCCCTGGCCCCCTCGTTTGTTACGACTTAACGCTTCTCGACTACTCTTTATGGGCATATGTTAATTCATTGCTTTATGCCGACAAACTAGCATCTCTTGAAGTATTGCAAGATGCAAACCAATATTCAAAACACCATTGACGCCATACTGATAGAAACTCATTCCAACAATATTTCTTAAGCTCTCACGCTCTTAAAAAAAACGCCTTTTATAATAAGGGCAAACTTCAAAATCAATCTGGCTAAACCTTTTGGATTGATAATTTGGAAAATGTTCTGACTCGAAACTACAATAAAGTAGTGGATCTGGATCGGAAAGTTCTTCCGAATTACCAATCGAAAAGGCCATTAACTTAGGGAGGCCGGCGTCATAATCAGTAGGTACACGTACATAAACAGAACTATTATAAATTTGAACTTTCATAAATTAAATATTTTTATACTTTATTTTTTAGTTTTTCCAAAAGATTACTCTTAATCTAACCTACATATATTCATTTTTTTTTTCAGGAACAAGATTTATTTGACACAAATGCAGTTTATGGAAGTGAGCAATACATTGAAGCAGTGGGAAAACTACAACGTCGCTTCAAAAGAAGTAAAGGCTTGTAAGTTAATTATGTAATATTTATTGAATAATTATATAGCATGTACCTACTTAAAATAACAAATAAAGTGCTCGTGGTCAGACCCAATCTCAATATTTAAACTTTGGCAAACCAGAACAAGATGGAAAGGCTGAAGCAGAAGCTTCTGAAACCGGATCAAGATCGACAGTGTGTAAGAAATAAATAAAATAAGGTACGAATACAAATAACTGGTTGAATTTTTCGTTGTTAGCCGGAACCCATGGAATGGGGCAGGCTCAAAGTCAGTTTTCTTCATCGGGAGGATGTGGAGGTTGTGGTAAGCAATTACTTTAAGATAATTCTCATATCTTTGTATAAATAATTAATTTCGTTTAATTTAGAAGATACAATGGGATCACCAGACCCGTATAGAATTCCCAGTGATAAACTAATGACACCAGGAGGAGGTTATGCGGATGGTCGAGCTGGAGGTCCAGGTAATATGCAGGGCGCGGGAAGATTTGGCGGAAGTCGACCAGCAGCAGGAACCGATGCAGGCTATGGCAGAGGTACAGGCGGTGTTGGACCAAGTGCTCTTGATAGTTCACGTCCAGGTATTGGGGGTTATGAGCCAGGAGCTGGAGCAGGAGTCCCTAAACCTGGTGATATCGGACAAGGGGGTTATGGGCCAAGCCGTGGTGGACCAGTTGGTTTAGTTCCAGGTTCAACAGGTCAAGGTGGTATTGGTCCCGGGGGTTATATGCCTGGTGGTGCAGGTCCAAGCAGAGCTTTTCCAGGTGGTACAAGTCCAGGTGGTTATGGTCCGGGTAGTACTGGGTCTGGTGGAACTGGTGGTGGTATGTTCCCTGGTGCTGTTGGACAAGGTGATTCTTCTAGACCTGGTGGTTCAGGCGGTGTGAGACCAAGTGGCAATGGTGGAATCGGCCCTGGCGGTGTTGGTCCAATTTCTGGTGGCAGGGGTGTAGCTGGTCCGAGTGGCACAGGAACAGGTTCATATGGTCCTGATGCTGCTGGTTCGGGTAGAGGTGGTTATATCCCTGGAAGTGCCGGTGATGGCATTGGCGGCTATGGTCCTGGAGGTGTTGCGGGTGGTTCTGTACATCCCGGACATGTTGATGTACGTCCTGGTGGCACAGGTGGTTTTGGCCCAGTTGCAGGAGCTGGAAGTGATGGTATGCGCCCTGGTTATGGTGATGAATATGGTCCAGGAGGAGTTGGAGGAAATCAACCAGCCGGAGTAAGTGGTGGCGGAGGCTCGAGTGCTGGAACGGGTAGTCGTCCAGGTGCTGGCTATGGTCCAGGAACTGTTGGAGGTGATACAAGAAGACCAAGCGGAGGTAGTCCAGGTACACAAGGCTATGGGCCAGGAGGTAGCTTTGGTATAGGAGGCACTCGTCCTAGTGGTTCAGGAGTTCCTAGCTTAGACCAGTATGGTAAATATTTAGAACCTGGTGCAGGTGGCAGATATGATCAACGCCCTAGTATAGCAGGAGCTGGAGCCTTACCAGGTACAGTACCAACAAAATCGTTCCTAGGATACAATTTACCTTCCGATTCAACTGCTGAATTACTCCATCAACCAGTTCCTGCTTCAAGGGACACTGAGAATTATCCAGGTGGAGATACTATCAGTGGCATCCCGGAAGGTGGATTTTATCAGGGCGGTTCTTTTCCAAGTGAATACTCAGATACTATTCCCGGTTCTGATTCACGTTTAGGTGGTCGTGTCCCTGGTCCAGCTATTGGAGGTGGAACAGGTACAGGATATGCACCTGGAACCAGTGTTGGTGGCCAAGGAACCAGTTTTACTCCAGGAATGGGTACGGTAGGAGATAGGTACGGACCTACTGGCGCGGTAAGTGGCCCTGGAACAGGTTATGGCCTTGGAGCGGGTGGAGATTCTGCTGGAAGTAGACAAGGATCTAGAGGTGGTATCGGTGGACAAGGTACTGGGTACTTACCAGGCGATAAATATGGGCCTGGAGTAGGAACAGGAGGATCAGGATATATTCCGCATACAGGTGGCAGTGGGTATGGTCCTGGGCAAGGAGCTGGGCAACCTGGAAGTAGATACGGTGCACCTGATGGCATTGACAAGACAGGCGCGGGCTATGCTCCAGTCCCCGGTGCAGGTGGTGCACACAGATATGGTTCTGGAATGCGGCCAGGTAGTGGGGCTGGTGATGGAGGCTATAGTCCTGATATGGGATCTGGTGCACCAGGAACAAGTTTCGGACAAGGATATGGCCCAGATGCAGGTACAGGTACGGGTGATATAGGAGGTAGACCTGGAGGTAGTAGAACATTTGGACCGGGTGTTGCAACTGGAGACAGATATGGAACAGGATCAGGTCCTGGTGCTGGTGGAGCAGAATCGGGTGGTTTATACCGTCCAGGCAGCGGGGGACCTGGAGCGGGTTCTGCTGGGTCATACGGTCCAGGTTCTAGTGATAGAGGGGCAGGTATTGGATCTAGTGGTTTATATAGTCCAGTAGCAGGTGGTGCTGGATCAGTTCCAGGTGGCAGTGGTGGAAGAACTGGAGTTCCGGGAGCTTATGCACCAGGATCTGTTGGCGAAGGGTCAGGAATAGGACCAGCAGGTGGTGAACTGTACGGCCCCGGAGGAGGCGGGTCTGGATTAGAACCAGGAGCTGGTGGCATGTACGGTCCAGGTGGTGGTATTTCAGCAAGAAGACCAGGTTCAGGTGGCATTTATGGTCCAGGAGCTGGTGGTACAGGGACAGGAATAGGACCCGGAAGTGGTAGTGGTTTTGGTCCAGGTACCGTTGAAGGAGGAATGGGCCCAGGTTCAGGAAGTATGACAACAAGACCTGGATCTGGTGGCTTATATGGACCAGGTGCCGGTGGATTATATGGTCCTGGTTCGAGTAATACTGGAGTAGGACCAGGTACTGGTGGTGCGGGAATTAGACCAGGATCTGGTGGCCAATATGGTCCACATGGCGGTGGAACGGGGACTGGGCCGTCTGCTGGTGGATTGTATGGACCTGGTGTTGGCACGGCAGGTGTTCCTGGAGCTGGGGGATTATACGGTCCAGGGTCCAGCGGAGCAGGAATCGGACCAGGAGCTGGTAGCATATATGGTCCAGGCAGCGGTAGTGCAGGAACAGGACCAGGTTCAGGTGGAATATATGGGCCTAGTTCCGGTGGTACTGGAGATCAGGGAACAAGACCAGGATCTGGAGGATTGTATGGGACAGGTGCTGGTGGATCATCAGTTGGTACTGGTGCTGATGGCGGATATGGCACAGGTACTGGTCCAGGCTCAAGAGGAATGTATGGGCCAGGTGTAGCATCGGTTCCAGGCGCTGGTGATTTATATGGCCCAGGCACCGGTAGTACGGGAACTAGTGGGTTATATGGTCCAGATGCTGGTGGAGCAGGTTTAGGGTCTGGGCCAGGAGCAGGAGCAGCATATGGTCCAGGTGGCGGAGTTTCTGGACCAAGTACTGGTGGACTATACTCTCCAGTTGGAACAGGAGGGGCAGGTCCCTTATATGGCCCAGGTGCAACAGATGTTGGAACAGGAGGTTTATATGCTCCAGGGGCCGGTACTGGAATAGGAAGCGTAATTGTTCCTGGAGCAGGGTATAGGCCAGGAGGTAAGAACATATTACTTCAATATAAGAGTCAATATATAATTTGAATTTTTTAAAGGACCTTCTGGCTTAGCGACTGGCCCGGGTGGGGTTGGAGGTGTTGATAGTGTTGGAGGTGTAGGTGGAGTCAGTAGTAGTGATGGTTCAGGGGCAGATGATGCTTTCTCACAAGCTGAATCAACTGTTAAGGACGGACAAGCTGCTGCGAGCGCTATGGGCAAGAAAAACGGTGGAACTGCCAAAACCCAAGTTTCTGGAACTTATACATCATCAGGCACATTCAGTGCAAGTGCAATGACTTCGGACGCAGATCGGGCAGCAAATGCTCAAGTCAGTGGTAGCAATGAAGGTACCATGACACAATCGCAAGGCCAAGGTGGTGCTGCCCAATCGCAATCACAAGTTCAAGTAAACTCTAAGACTGGTGGAACAAAAGCTTCATCTCAAAGTGGTGGATTTGTTCATCAGAGCCAAAGCGAGGTAAAAATTTAAATAAAATGTGTAAGCCCAAGACAATTGTATATATGTAAATTAATCATATGCTAGGTTCAAGCTAACGATAAAGGAGGGCTAGCTGACTCGCAATCCAGTGGACCAGGTCAAACATCTTCTCAAGCTCAAATTGGCTTCAGACCTAAGCAGGAAACTGATGAAAGTATTCAATCTTCAGGAGGTGGACAAGCCTCTGCGCAGTCTTCTAGTTTCTCTGGACAGTCTCAATCTCAGATTCAAGGCCAATCTAGGTACTGGATTTCTTGTTATTTTTTTGTTGAATAATTAATTCTTATCGACTGACTCTTTTAGATATGGAATCTCATATCATGGAGCTGCCCAATCAGCTTCAGGAACAAAGGAGCAAGTCGCAACTTATAGAGAGCAAAACCGACAACTTTTTCAATCCATCAGTGATTTTGGAAACACTGACAGGTTGGTATATAAATTTAATACTTAAAAATAAAGTTGTTGTTTTTACATAAAATTGTAAAGGAGAATAAGGACTTATTAAAAACAATAAAAATCATCATCTTTTCTGCAGTATTATCGATAAAGTAGATAGTGCCTACGGTCCACCGGAAGGCGTTCCACTCCCCAACAATGATGTACAGCTACGTTCCTCCTCAAAATCAAGCGATGGTAAGATTTAAATTATTTTGAAACTTAACGTTTACAAAACTTTTGTTGTTTTTTTTTTTCAGTTAAACCTCTTCCACATCCATCAAGCAAGGACTCAGATGATCCCGCAGAGGAAGAGGAAGAAGAAGAATACGAGTATGGCGACGAAGAAGATTACAGCTACAATGAAAATGTGGTAAACATGGGACAAAAGACTGCACCTGAAACAAGCACCACAGTAAAGCCATCCACCGCCACAAAGATCTTTTCACAAAACACTCCAACTCAAAGCCAAAAAGCAGCTGTCGCTGATCCCAAAAGCAAATTCTCTCTAGTCCAAAAACAAAATGGACGTACCGTAAATTATATCCCCCGAACAACAACTGAATCTATTCCAAATGGATTCCGAGGAACAGTAAATGTGGAGAAAAAATTCCACACAAAATCCCTAGATTCCACAAAAGACAAATCCGATTCTGACGGAAAATCAAAGAAAAAACTTCCCGGTCCCGATAGCTATGTAACTGTTACGAAGTCCGTCACAGGAAGCATGGACAATACACAGAATCCACCAGTAGAAAATAAGAATTTCCAATCCACTTATTACACAAAGTCATCAACTTGTGGTTACTTTACATTTTCCTGCAATATAGTTTATGGAGCGAATGGTCGAAGCAAAGTCTGCCGGCCTAAGGCTCCAGCGAATGGAAAATGTTAGAGTTACCACAAATTTTCTTATAATTAAGAATGTTAAGTAAATTTTCTATGATATAACGATCTAACAAAAAATATTTGTTTTTAAGTAACTTAGTACAGATTTTTATTTTGATTCTTCTTCTAATTAATTCTTATATCATATTATTTTAATAACGTTTCCATGTCATTTCGATTAAGTACATACATAGTTATTAACTGCCATAGAATCATTTTATATAAGTTTAATCTTATTGTACAAATAAATAAAATAAAAATTAAAAAAAAGTCTGTTATTTTTTTTATTTATTCAACAATTCTTTATGGCGAAAAATAACAATAAACTAAATCTAATGTCTAAATCTAATGTCGATAAATTAATGCACCAGAAATACAGTGAATATAAAAGTGAAGAAAAAGCGACTTACAAAAATAAAGCACGATTAAAGCATGCTCCACATTATTATGATTGTGCAATAACTTTTCGATAATGGCCGACGACAAAAGGCATGGTGCTTTGACAGTTTTTTTTTTTTTTTTTTTTGTGAAATGTGACTGATTTTAATGTCGTTTTATTTGGCAATTCGGAAGCCTTCTGGACTGTTCTGAAAGTGTTCACGTGGAAAAAAATAATTGTTCTAATTCTGAAAAGAAGAGAATTTTCTTCTGGATTTGAAATCAGTATCGAAAGCAGAAACACTCACCCATACTTGAACGTCACACTAAACCCTTCCTTCTTACTGGCGATACAGGTACTACAATATAGGGTTAGTTTTGCATTTGGACAAAAATCGAACTCGAGATTCTAATCAAACTTGTAATTACGATGATGGAGAATACCAACAAACTGGGTCTCGCAATCCTACGGCTGAATCGATTTTCTTCAAACTTTGTACTTAGGCGTTCTTTTTAAATAACGGTACCTACCATACAATTTTGTCTAACATCTTAATTGTCTCGAAAATTTCTCTAATGATTTTGATTTAAAAAAGGTGTCTGCACTGATTTAGGTGTAAATTTAATTTAAGTCAGAATTGTTTTTAAATATATTGGCGTAAGTTTTTAACAATCCTCGTTAAGAGAATAAACCCAGCTCTAGTTAAAGCAATCGTTTAGTTGCCAGCTCTTGTCGAATTTTATCTTAATTTTAAACACACTAAGCAACTCTTTTAATTAAAGTCGATCTTTAGGGCTACGTTAGTCAAACTTAAGTTGAACACACCTTATTTTTACAGATAGAGTAATGAAACAGAACGAAAGTTAAACATAAGCACAAAAAATATATTCATATATTTATAAAAAAAAAGACTATATATTTGGAGGTATTATTTTATAATTTTTGCCACCGAATATAATCGAACTTTTTTTTCAAATCGATATCTAGAATAAAATTCAAGCTCCTCGAACTTTATATATTTTTCTCTTTCTTAAAATCAAAATCTTCAAAACTATTATATATTCTTTTTCAAAAAACATTTTTGTTTCATTTTTTTGTTATGAAATGACAAGCGTCAACTGGAAAAAGTATAGTTTAAGAAATATAATAATAATAATAATGTTTATTGAACTGATATATATACAATTGGCTCTTAATTCTATTTTACATTACTTATATTACATTGATATTTTAATTTGATTTTAGCACTTAAGGGGCTAATATTATACATTGTTTTAATTTTTGTTGTTAAAATTATTTAAAAAATTGTCCTTGAATTTCTTGTACTATACTTACTAAAACCTGTGTGGATAATCTCGGGTTGTTCAAACCCGGCTCTTTTCTGGTGATGTGGCGGATAATGTGACATCTAGCCACGGTGGTAGTTTAACGCTGCATCCTCGTAGATTTGGATTGCTTCGTCGTCGTTGATATAAAGTCCTTCGTCCAGTAGCGCTGTCACATCCAGATATCTTGGATCGGGGTATTTCTCTTCGCTGGTCATGCTATTCACTAGGTTGTTTGGGTGGTTAATTAGGTTACTCGTCAGTCTTTTGGCAGCACTGATCATGAACTTGTCGAGGGGTGTTATTCCGGACGCCTCGAAAAGTCGTTTGTTGCTGAAGTGCTTTTGTCGGCGCTGGTGAAAGTGGAGTCCCGTGCAGATCCAGAGGATTTTCCTCTCAAACATTCCAAGCCTTCTCATGCTGGTTTTGGATACAGTAAAACAGGCAGGAAAACAATATGTGATAATGTGCCTGAGAAGTTGCTTATAGATAAGCTGTTTCGTCTTCTGTCTGAGTCCATTCTTTTTCGGCATTAGGGGGTGGATTCGGTGAAAAGCGAAATTTGCCTTTCTTAGGTCTTAGTTTAAGAAAGATAAAAAAGCGTTTTGCTCTGTTTAAAGTTCGACGACCACTTCAACGTTAAAGTATACTTCTTGTGGTTTAAAATTATAAAAAAGCCGACCCCCATTTTAAAACTCATCTTTAGAGTCGACTCCCAGTTTAAAACTCATTTACAGTAGGGTTTAAATGTTTAAAATTTTGCGCTATTGTTATTAACAGTACCTGCCATACAACCAATTTGTTGATTTTGAACTTTCTCAAAAACGGCTCAACGGATTTCGATCAAAATTTTTATATAGGAGGTCCTTTAAAACAAATAATACTGCATACCAACATTTTCGAAAAATATTTTTTTCGACTTTTGAAAAAAAAAAAATTGAAAATTCAATATTTCGAAAGCGGGATAATGATTTTTTTGAAATTTTGTTTTCAAATTTATATTATTAAATATTTAAATTGACATACCAATTTTATTTACAACAAAAAAATAAAGAAATTTTATATAGGTATACGAAATTAAGTAAAAAAGCCTTTAAGAATTCTTTAACCGTTTCTATTAAGAATCTGTTGCATACGATTTGATCAAGTACATGCGATTTAGTCCTGCATTTTATTTGTATCATTAGCTATTGTGCAACAAACATTATTTCGATTTTGATTATTTTAACGTGCTTAGCAATTATTATTCAGAATCGTCAGAATAAAAAATAAAATGCACGACTGGATTGTACAAACTTGCTCTTGTAGCTAACAACTCTGGTGTTACTCACGCTGTTGGTCGGTAGCTAGTCTATTATAGTTATCCTATGCAGATTTAAAGCCCATGTATTACCTTGATTCTTAGTATAATGAATTGTCGAATGCATGATTCAAAGAATAGTTAAATAAGTACCTACAAATGTATATTTAAATGGATTTTAATTGTGTAAATTAGGAGGGTAATAATGTAAATATGTACAAGTACAGACATGTATATAATGAAAGTGAATGGTGTATAGGTGGGAAAAAATCGTTTTTTAAACTTATTTAAACTGCCAAAACCAGCACTTTATTCAGTTTTTCGAAAAAACGAAGAACGCCATTAATTGCCACGGATGAATGAAAATTTTATAAAAAAAAGTATCTCGAAAATTGTAGGACGGGTTTTGATGAAATCCTGTATTTTCGTTTTTTGGAAACAAAATTCGTTTGAAATCTTGATATGCAATTTTTTGGAAACTATTAATGTTCATGTGAATATAAAATTTAAAATTATTTTCTTTTTGATTAGTTTTAAAATTATTGATTTTTCAAAAAAAAAAATCAATAAATTATTTTAATTTAAAAAAAAATTATTCAAAATTTTGACAGAAATCCAATTTACCGTTACCGAGAAAGCCAAAAATTAAAAAAAAACCGTTACATGAAAGGTACCGTTAATAGACATTTCTTGTAAACTTGGTTCATATCAAATGATAGCTATTACCAACAAAAAAATTCTCAAATTTTTTTTATCAAAATCGTTGGAGCCGTTTGAGAGAAAAACAAGATTTTCCTTCAAGGTCATATCGCAGGCACCGTTATTTTTAGGCCTAAAAATAAAATTTCAATTTCTCCTCTGAGGAATGCCAGAATAATAACACATACCAGATTTGAAGGTAATCGCTTAAGCCGTTTAGGCTGTAACTCGTTATACATACAGACGGCCAGACTGACAGACTGATAGACTGACAGACAGAGAGACATTTTTTGGCGATCACTTTTTTGGGCTTCTCTGTGATCGTAATGTCATGTTTGATTGCTAGAATTTTTTTTAACGAATGCATAACTTGCCTTTTAGTACCTATAATCGCAAGTAAAAATGTGTTGAGTAAAGGACGTGTTGAGAGCGACCAAGGACCGACGAATAAACGAATAAATTAGATTTAAAACATTTTACCAACCTAAATTCTTCACAAATTCTAAACAAAATTGTAGAAATATAATTTATATTAATGTTTAGACACAAACGTTAATTTTGTAATCGCCAAAATAACAGTCAAACAGTGTTCGCGTTCCACATACCATCCATACCGACGAATAAATTGTTCGCGCGCGTCTAACCTCAAAATCAGACTTTCAACTTGTATTCGTGATGACTAAAATTAAAACCATGTGAACGAAATGTCAAAATGGACGAATATTCGTTAATTCCTTGGTCGTTGCTCGCTCTCATGTGCATAGTATTTTAGAATCCCGGATCAGGGAGGGATTACGGATTGTCAAACAAAAACGAAATAATTATGAATTGTTGGTTTTAAAAGCCACTACTCTGCCTCAAGACATTTCCAAAACCAAACTAAAAAAACAAGAAAAGAAAAACAACAAGCAACATAAAGAACATCCCAGTCCACAAAACCAAAATATTCTATAACGTAAAATGAGAAAACATTCGAGAATTCCAGTGGACAAATATTAAAATTTTCCACTTCTCATTACTTGTGGTTTCAATAGTGCGGTTCTTTCTTTATTCCTGTTTGTCTTTAATTTTCAATACGAAGATTTCATTCTAGTTATCATTTCTTTCGAATATGTCCATCCCTTAGGTGCCCTACTATCAATCAATGTTTGTTTTAAATTTTCATTGAAAGAATTTCTTTTCAATTTTCATTGAAGAAAAATCGCCAACACACGTAATAATGAATATTGACATTTTTTTGCCATTTCACAAGTTACATTCTTCCAAAACATGGAAGGACTTTATTAATTGAAGTAGCTTCAAAAAACTATGATTAAAGCTGCCATTTGTTTTTATAAGTAATAAGTCAGCCATTTTTAATTGTTTTGCGTTTTATTTTTAATACAAACGGCACTTCAACGTTGGCATTCAAAATTGATGGACCACCACACGATCAAAAAATTGTCGATAAACATTGAAGAAAACAAAGCAAAGGAATCTGATGATGATTCCAGCCAAAAATATTACAGAAAAAACTTGGTGGTAGCACACACATTTTGTTGTTGGTCATTCAAAATAATTCAAATCTATTTTGATTCCCTTCAATGTCTTTCATATTCATGGTCAATGGCATTGAAGAGCATACAAACGATCAATATTCATTGTTCAATGAAAATTGAGAATAAAAATTTATCGTGTGTAAGGCTCTTAAGCTAAGGCTGCGTGCGGTACAATGGCACAACGCTCTTCGTATCGCCTTGCTTTGTCGCACCAATGTACGCCCAGAAATAGCAGACAAAACTTGACAGCTTTGTGTTCTGACAGTTTTTACAACTGTTAGTTACCCAACGAGAGTAATTTTTCAAAGTTAACACACATTTGGGCAGGAGCTCCCAAAATTCATTTGAGTCTCTTAGATAGAATTCAAAATAGAGCTTTAAGAATGATTGGCGATAGAACTATAGTGGAGACATTTACATCTCTTGAACATCGTCGTAATGTTTCATGTATTTCGCTGTTTTATCGCTATTTTTATAAACAGTGTTCTAGCGAAGTATCCAGTTGCATTCCTCCCCCTAAACAATTCAACAGTAAAACTCGCGCTTCAAGGAATGCTCAGCAGATTACCCTTGAGCCCAATTTCGGACGTACTGTGAAGTACAGAGATTCTTTCTTTAGTCGTACAACACGTATATGGAATGCTTTACCAGGCTCTATTTTTCCCCCTCATTTTGATATTCTGAACTTCAAAACTAATGTACATCGGTATCTCCTTTTTAATCCTTCCCTATTTTCCTAAAGCTCGCACTGTGCTTGTCATGTTAAGGGTAGCCAAGACCCGTTTAGTGCGGGTTTATTATAACAAAAAAAAAAAAAACAGCATTTTGTGAAAATTTGTACAAATTGTTACGAATAACAAGATATTATAGGTGTTCGAGATTTAAATATACCTCTTTTGGCTGTTTTGGTCGTAATGTATTTTTAATGAAGCAATTTCATTTCCTTTCCCGACGTTTCGACGGTGGTTGCCGTCTTCTTCAGGGTATCTTTTATTAACTAAAATAAAAAGAACATATTATACACATAAGAACATTTAGTGTAAAATTTTGGCAAACTTACATTTAGTACGTATCACAGATAAACATAAATAATACAATGAAAGACAAATATAAAGCAATGATAAAAATAAAAAAACACTTCGATTGAAGTTTACTCGGCTTTAAATTGTCACGGATTCTGCTTAGTCACCAAAGAGCAGTAAACCGATGAAATGTTCTAGCTGTCTTGTTTACGATTCATATAGTTTTTGTTGTTAATAATATGAAGCGTTTCAAGAGTATACCGCTTGGAAACATGTTTCTCCCTTTCCAGGATTTCCACTCTGTCAAAATCTGGTTTGTGTCCAAGCTCAATGGAGTGTAAGGCCAATGCTGTCTTCCCAGTACTTTTTAAATTAATGTCGGATTTGTGGTTGGAAATTCGTTGACGAAGAAGTTGTTTCGTTGTATCGATATAGGAAAGATTGCAATTTTCTTCCGCATTGCCAAGACAGTTAATTTTATAGACTACGTCTGTGCACTTATCCCTTTCCGTTTTTGTTTTCATGTTGGTGAAAAGAGGTGCCAGCGTCCGATTGGATTTATACGCTAAACTGACGTCATTAGTGCTATTTTTTACCGTTTCTTTAAAGTTATCTGACAGTTTGGGAACATAAACTATACTCTTATAAATAAATACCTCTCTCTTTTTGCCGATTTTCAACAGGAGCTTTGTGTTTTTGGCGAAGTATCAAGCTCCGTATGATTTCCATTGGATAGCCATTATCTAGGAGAATTTGTGTGACTATTTTCTCATTTGCGGCGCGAAATTCTCGGTCACTCAACGCAGACTTTTTGAACTAGATTAGAGGCTGTATTAACAAGAATATGCTTTGCTTGATTGGATCTAAAGTTGACAAGTCTTCCAGATGCTGTGTCTTTCTGATACCAATTGAAAGAGAGTCTATTATTATCGCGATGATAATAATGATGATTTTTTTCCCTCTCAACGGTAAATTGTATTTTTTCATGATATGAATTAAGGCATCGTAAAACATTGTCGACCTCCCCCTCATTACCAACTGCAAATATATCATCTACATATTTGACGATTATCGTTGGTTTTTTACTATCGGCAAATTTAATGTCCAAAAAGTTGACCAAAACTAAATCGGCAATGGTAGAAGAAAGTGGATTTCCCATTTGCATTCCATGAATTTGTCTGTATAAGTTATCTTCATACTTTAAGACAAAAATCCAACAACTCTATGAATTTGGTTTGGCTCAACTGTGTATGTTTACTAATTGTCTCCTATTTTAATCTCGAACACCTATAATAATTCAACCAATTGGTCAATAACTTAACAATAAGAATAACAAGATAGCAAACAAACCTAATAACAGTGATCCTATGGGGCAGCATAAACAGTACTTTTTTTTTTTAAATTTAACTACATGCCTGTAAGACCTAAGGTCTTTTAAATGCAACCTGAATTGCACGGAACCAGTTTGACACAGTGGATTTGAGAACCAGGTATTGACTGTCTCATTTTAACCCATTGGCGGCATCCAATTAAAATTGGAGGAATAGAAAAGAATGCGCATAGCGTGGGGATCGAACCCACACGTCTAAGTTAGCAATCAAGCACTTTATCCACTGCGCCATTGCCACCCACTTTTATAAACAAAACAAAACTGTTATAAATCGGCATGTCTGGATTCACTTGAATTATTTCAAAAATCAGAACCAATTGAGCCATTAACAGATCGAATTTAGAAATAGATTACTTAGAAATATTCTGTTGGCCTTTGAATTATTATGCCTATTATAACGGAAATGAAATAAATTTAAACTTCAAAAATAAAAACACGCATATTCCATTCATCTATTAATATATATATTTTTTGTGTTATATATTTATTGGACACAGACATCATCGAATATTTTGTGTTGTTTCTATTTAGAATAAAATCATTACATCCATAGCGTTGCTTTATTACAGTTATTATTAATTGTTATGATGTCTTACAACATTTTTATTAATTTTTTTTTTGCTATTTTTTAATGCTTCTTTGTTAATTTTATTTTACATATTTTCTTCTATAAATGTCGCTTTGCAAATTGTCTGTCTTTTTTTTATAAACATTTTTATTGTAATACACTAAAATTGTTAAAACAGCCATAGGTTAAATATTTGTTATGTTTAAATTTTATTATATTATTTTTATATGTAGTATTAATTTTTTTTAAAACACACATTTACATTAAAAGGTACGGAAATTTATTTTGGTGATTTGTTCTGTTTTATGTTTTTGTTATTAATATTTTAATTTATGTTCAAAAGTTCCTTAAAAAAAAAGAATACGCGTGGTATGTGTGTTTATTAATATCTATTTAATTCGATTGTTAATTTAGTCTACTTTGTCAAACTGTTAATTTTTTTTAAAAAGTTTATTACATAAAATAAAAAGAGATTTAAGGTTTGTAGTTTTTTTTTCTAATGATGGCAAAAAATTTAAGATGTACTTTGCATTGATGAGTTTAAAGTTTTTTTTGTTTAATATTTAAAAAAGTTTTACAATATAATTATTAAATAGCAAATATATTTAGACACATGTAGACAATGCAAATATTTGATTGAAATAACACAATTAATACAATATAGTTAGTAAATATTTTTTGGTTTTATTTATTCATGAAAAATACACGAAGAGAAATATTCCTTGAAATTTAGAAACACATAGTTTTTTGTTTGCTGTTGATTTATAACACTGGTTTTCCAATTAATTTTTGTTTATTAAAAGACTTACGAATAAACGTAAACGGTATTTAGTTTTATGATATTTTGTTTCTTTTATTTGATTAGCAATGTTTTTTTTTTTTTTTTTTAAATAAACAAATAGAATATTATATGCAACTGGTACATTGATAGTTAATAAATATGCATGTTATAGGTTTTATGTATAAGTTCTTTTGTATAATGTATGTAGGTACCAAATATTTATTTACTACTTTACTCTTTTTAACAATTCTAATGTGTTTTTGTTTCCTTTAATTTTATTTTGTCATGTGTGAAATATATTAATTTATTTTTCTTAGTTTAAACTTGTATAGTATTTGCAATATAAAAATATTTATCAATTTACAATTTTCTTTTTAAATTTAGTTTTATACTTAATTCACTACATAAAAAATAATAATTATTGTTATATTTAATTTTTTTGTTCACAATACACAAACAAAAGCTATAAGTTTCAAATATATTTACAAAGTTTGCTTAAATTTAAATTGTTTTAATTTTGTTTTTTTTTTTTTGCACTACATCGAACGTTTTGTTTGCTTTGAATGCAATATTATATATATAAATATTTTTTTTATTAATATCTATAACACATTGATATTTTGAATTATTTAAATATCTATATACTTTGAGGGGAAAAGTTTGCATAGGTATATAAAATTTCAGTACATTTATCAAATAAGTTGCTTTTTTTTGTTAATGTATAGTTTTGTTGTTATTTTTTGTAGTTTTATTTAAAATTAGTTGTACATTTTTGTCTGTTACTGTCCAAAACACTCTACATGGCTAGAAAAAGTTTATAATTATACTTTATATACACTAGTAGACAGATGATTAACTTTCTTTTGGTGGCGTTATTTCTTGATAAAGTTTTGTGTGATGATAAATATTGTTTTTAAATTTAAAACATTTTTTTGTGTTATTATTTTTTTTATTTTTGTTGAGTCAGCCTATTTTGTGTTATACTACTCCTAAATGTGTTTATTTTTTTTTGTTTAATTTTAAAATGCAAACTATTTTTTTGTATTTGTTTATATTTTTTGTTAAGAAATTGGACACTTTAAGATAACTTTTTTATTTTTTTTTTCACATTTTGAATGCATCAATTTTCATACATAGCTTCTAGTACATATTGGACGGGTTTTTTTCATTCTTGTTTATGTTACTTTAAGAAAAAGAAAAAAATTATTTTATTAATTTTTTTTCCTTAACATTATTATTATTGGTATTATAGGTATGGTAATTATGTGTTGGTATAGTATTGGAATAAAAAAATAAGTAGGTAAATTAAAATTATTGCAAAACATCGCTTAGAATAGTATAGAAAAAGTATGCAGTAAAATTTATTTGAAGCTCTTAATTGCATTTTTGGTCTTTTTTTATATTTTTTTCTATATAATATTTTTTCGATGGCTTGGTTTTGGCTTTCAGATTTTATTAAAGTTACGCTAAGAGAGAGATTAAGAAAATAATTATTTTTTTTTATTAATATATATGTATGTACTCATAGTGCAAATAACACCGGACATTATAATACAAATGGGAAAAAGTTTAGAAAGAAACAAGGACAAAAGTGCGTGATGAATTTTATTGGTAAAGTCTTTTAGAATGTATAATTTTTAATTAATTAATTTTTTAATATCTACTGTTTATCGGCTTTAAAAGCAAAACACATTTTTTTAAATTCTTAAGAGTGACTTCATCAATTAAGCAAAAATGAGAATGTTAAAGTTTTAATTTAAGCTACAAATTAAAGAAAGAAAACGAAGTTTTGAATTTTCAGCTTTAACATCAATCGTTAAAAAACAGAGCAGATCACTTAAGAGTACCTGGGTTTTATCGATAGTTTTCGTTCAACTAACCTATCATTTTAATCCTGGTTTTAGATTCCTACTACAACGCACCACAAGCCCCGGTTGAGTAGATATCCATATTTTTTTAAATTGATGCACAAGAATAATGGAAGATATGAATGAGAGTATCATGATAGTTTAAGAACTTCGGATTCATTGTATGCAATGGGTTTTACACAGTGGATCAGAAATTATAATTTTAATTTTTTAATTTTGGTGGGGGCAATACCCCCATTTATTTGGCTTAATACAAGCTTCATAACTTAACCTAACTTAAAACTATGAAACTTGGGGCTATGACTGGGTTGAATTGGGCGGACGATTTAACAGGAGGATTTTAAGGCTGGGAGTGCTGAGATTGAAGTCGAAACAGTTTTCGTTTAAATCAACCTTTTACAGCATTCGGGTAATAGGTTCATTGAATCCATAAGAGGTACGAAGAGTAGGCAGGTAGAAGTGGCGAGGGTTTCTTAGGTTACGGGGGTTAGTGTTGAGAAAGGTAGAGTTGTAGAGGGTTTCAGAGTCAACGGAACCTGAGAGAAGTCGATGAATGAAGAGGATTTCTGTTATTTCTCTTCGCTCTTGCAGGGTATTGAGGTTAATTAGTTGTTGGCGATTTTGATAGGAGGGCAGAATCAAAGAATTATTCCAAGGCAGGCCACGAAGGGCGAATCTTAAAAAACAGCGTTGAATGCTCTCGATTCTAGAAATATGAATTTTTTGATATGGGGACGTTAAGAGAACGTTAAAATTCGTCGAATTTATTTATGAGTTGGATACAAAATTATAATTACAACATTAAGATTATGTTTTATTTTTATTATTTTATTAATTCATAAACAAAAAATATTTAAGAACTCTTCAGTAAAATTATTAATAAAGAAAATGTAAATGTAGTCAAAAATCACACGTCATACAAAATTATAAAAGGTTTGTTCGTTGAGCCCTAATGTCACCATAGGCTCGCCCTAAAGCGTTTTTTGAAAACCTTAAGTCACCCAAGTGTCGTTTTTATAGTGAACAAATTCCGTGTTTCTTGAAACCTATAGCGTCGTCCTGAAGTAGATCTAGGTTTTAGCTGGGGCAAATTGAGGTAAATGAATAAACTGTCAAAGTCACATGGGATCTGAAGGATGACCGATTTTGAGTAAAATATCGAATACTCTTCATCGATGTTAATAATTATCGAATCGAAAACATCGATGTTTTTAAGAAATTTCCTTTACTCTTCCTTCAACATCGAATTTTTTTTGTTTAAACATCGATGTTTCGGTACCATAGGTGAACATATAACAGTAATTGGTGTCATATTAGGACGCTGCCTCATAGCCAAGTTCAAAAGTCTTGGCGTTTATTCAAACGATTTTAGCAGAAGCTGTATTGACGAAGAAGAGGTGGTATCTATTCCTAATCTTTTGTGTAAATGCTCTGCTCTATCTCAGAGACGTAAGCTCCATCTTGGAGACTTTTTCTTCGATGATCTCGGCGATCTAAACAAAACAAAATAGACATTTAAAGTTTCTTACCCTTCATTTGGAGCTCCAAATGGATCAAAGAATAGGGAGATTATCTCAGGATTCATGTGGTATCACAAGGGACCAACTCTGGTCTAATGGCCTTTTCGATTGGCCGTCCGGAACACGTTCCCCCAATAAAACACCCGGAAACAATTTTACTGAATCTAAATTGTATGTATAACTGTATTTGTGAAAATTAAATTTTAAAAAATCATGATTTCGACATTTTAATTATGTGAGTGTTTAGTGATTCTATTTTCGATTTTGAAATGAAATCCAGAATTGTTTTCCGTTCTATTTAGAGTAACAACTGTCATTTTTGGTGGTCAGAAGAAATCTGGACGGCCAATCGAAAAGGCCACAAGTGTGTCAGTTGCAACGATGACAGCCACTTCAACCTAACCTAATCTAACTGTTTACCGTGATCCAGTCACAATAACTAGCTTACCATAATTTTTCTCATAATTTTATAACCCCAAGAACTTACTCATTAAATACACGTTTATCCATACATTAATGTATTTTCGTAACAATCAGCCTTAATACGAATTCCGTCATATTGGGGAACTTGTTACGTATCCCGAAATAATCTATTACAGGATCAATCGTAGTGGAAAAGCTCATACAAATTGCCTTTACGAACGGATTCAGTGTTAACTTTTTTCATGATTCGTAAAATTTTCCGCTTGAAATGGAAAGCGTCTAAGCTCTAAAAATTTCAGGACTGATTTAAATGAAATATACGCCCATGTTCAGCATTCCACCTTTCATGAATTCACAAATTCGAAAGTTACACAATTTTTTTCGAAATGGTTATTGTCAATTCGTACTTGGAAAATAAAATTGGATGCTCTGCATTTCGGCGTATTCCATTTTCTGAGCGGATTCAAAATCTTTGTTTATGAGCCGTGAATTGTTTGTGAAATTGGTGCAATTATTGCTTAGATGTATTATTTCTTGGTGTAAAAATAAAACAAGTATTTGTTTTTAGATAGGTATGCACTTATGTCGCTTTTATTTGGCAATCCGGAAGCCTTCCGGACTCTTCAGTTCTAATTTTGAAAAGAAGAGAATTTTGCTTCTGGATCTGAAATCAGAATCGGAAGCAGAAGCTCTCACACATTCATATACTCGAACGTCAAACTCGACTGTTGTCATATTTTGTATCATAATTGTGCAACAAACATTTTTTTTTTGGAATTTGAATATTCTCACGTACACAATTATTTTAACACATACGATCTCATTAAAATTCAGATTCGTCATAATCACACAAAAGTGTTCAGTTGGGATCCCGGATCGGAGAAGAATTCCGGATTGCCAAATAAAAACGCCATTATTATTTTTTTTAGGGGAAAACGTCAAAATCATACGATCCTACGTCCAAAGAAGGACTTGTCGCATATGGAGGAATACCTCTATACGTACTTTTGAAGAAAAATCTGTCTGAATCTCGTTTGAGTCATCTGTACTTTGATCCACTAGTGGAACAATTTCGAAAGCAAATTTTTTAACATTGCATCCATGATTTTTCAAACTGTAGGCCTTGACAAATCTTATAAGAGGTCATATTTTGATTAAATTATTTAAAATAACATCCTTGTTCAGTCTTATTACCGTGAAAACTTAAAAAAAATTAATTATTTATCTTTAGAATTCATATAGCAATTCATATAATGTCAGAAAAATTTAATTTATTTAGTTTGTCACGCAAATGAGTTCTAATTTTTCTTTAGAATTCTGCATCCTTTTTTCTCTTAAAATCGACAATAAAATTGTATTTTCATAAGTAGTAGTAATTTCGATTATTTAGAAATGAAATAAAAATGGATGAACAAACAGTTTTGACAGTTCGAAGTTTTCGAATTCGATCGAAATTTTTCACTTCGTGTGAAATTGAAAAGTGATTTCAATTTGATTTCGATCGAAATGCAAAACATGGGTCGACAAATTGTGTCATAGCCTAAGGGATGTGATTTTTATAATAATTAAATACCAAGTCTCAACGTCTGATCGAAGACAAAAGCCTTTGCCATTGAATGTAAACGTCCCACTAATTGCAGCATCAAAAGATTTCATTAAAACATGCCTTCGAAGGGATCTATCCCAACTGCTCGTTTTTTTTTATAATCCAATTTATAATTTTTAAAAAGTTTAGGAAACTGTTACAGTTTCTTACCAAAATAGAAATAAATAATAAAATTAGAAATAATGAATATTAATTTTATCTTTAACCTTTAAGCTTAATATGAAGTCACTAAAATAAGTTTGTTTAGCATCTAATAATCTATTATGTTTATGTTTTTCCCAAAACTGCAATATTTTTTACCATTATTAATACTTTTTATTCAATTATTAAAGTCTGCTGATTTTCTTTTTTTTTTGTTAAACATTTCCAAAAAAATCCTTTACAATCTACTTACATTGTTTATGTTATGTATAGGTGGGAAAATATTTATTTATTTTTCAAACTTTTATTAAGAACTATCGTAAGGTACTTTATTCATGGAAATTGATATAAGAAATTCTATATAAACTTCTATCGTGTGCCTACAAATTACTGTATATATTATATATATAATTTATTATACATATATATAATGTATATGTATATAAATAGCCTATGCTTAGAAATCCTGAAGCAATGATAACCAGTGTATTTTTTTTTAATTTTATTTATTTATTTTTTAATTTAATGTATATATTCTTTTTTGCTGTTCACAATTCTACTGCATATGCTATTTACTTTTTCATTTTATATATTATTATTATTATTTTTATGGAATATGTTAATCGTTAAAGCGAATCGGTTTTGTTTTGTTGTATAAATGGTTTCTTTTACACGTAAAACACTGAATTTGTATTTGAAAAAAAAAATGATCTAAAATTATTTTTTTATTACATAATTAAATTTTTAAATTCGTGCAAAAAGTAATAACTATTTGTTTTTATTTAATTATTTGATTTTGATTTAATTTCTTTTTTGTGAGATAGAAATATTATGTTTTATTTTCTATATTATTTAAGCTACTTTTAAAATTAAGTCATTTGATCACCATTTTTGTTAATCAGTATTTTATGTATAAGAATTTACACATAATCTATAACACATATTATATCATATCAGCAATAAATAGGTATACAATTAAATATTATATAAAAAGGAGTAAAGTTCCATATGGGATCGTGGTTTGGTATAGTGAATATACATACATAACTTATAACACCGTTCCCTCCTTTTTTTTTACTTATAATTTTTTTAAAAAGTTCTATTTTCTTTTTTTAATTAATATGATTCTGTATAAGGTCTCTAATTTCTACCCACATCGATTTTTGAATAAATGTACCTACTTTGTAGGCTTTGCTAACTATGTATATGTATGTTACAATAATGCTGGTAGGACCTACAAGAGTTATTCTTAGATAATAAGATTCTCTGAATTACAACATTTTTTTGAACACGAAAATCTTTTCATAATGAATTATTAAATATTTTTTTTAGGGTGGACAAAATAAACAGGAACAATAGTCCAACTTGCGTTTTGTTCTTTTGTGTTTTTTTTTTTTTTATTAATTTGCAGTCTATACTGTGTTTATTTATTTTTAGTAAATATGTACAAACATTTATAATTTTAAATTTTGTGTGTTTTAAATTTTAATTTTCAAATAAATATTTATACTTCATTTGGCATTCGTATATACAATTTATCTATGCAAATGTGTAATCTAACCTTAAAGCATACTCGTCGTTAGGGTAGTCTATAAATATTTTTTTTTCATTAATTAAAAATCACATATACAATACATATATACCTAATTAAAGAACCACATGGAAATGGAATATTCTAAAATTAATTCCCTTTAATATTTTCTGTATGTGTATGTAACTACATAAGTAATAAATTGTTTTTGAACTTGTTTTGGTTTTATTATTATATGTTTGTTTATTAATGTGAATAAGGCATTTGTAAATGTATTATTATTTCTTCTATATAATATTATATACATAAGTATATATAGATTTTTATTAAATTTTCTCACTTGTTTTTATTTTTTTTAAATATTTTTTTTTATTTATTATAAACAAAAGTTATTAAGTTGAGTATGAATTTCGACCACAAAAGTGAGGATTTTAAAGAAAGAATTAATTTGTAATGTTCACTTAACTAACATCCGTTAAATCGCTTTCTTTCCTAGTGTTAATGTAAAAAAAAAACACTAAAACAAGAAAATATTGGAATATTTTTAAAGGTCAAACTTCATTTGTGCGTACTAAAATGATGAAAAGCTATTTGAGCTACTCCTTATAATTATTAGTGTAAGGTTAGCCAAAATTCATCTTAAACATTTTATTTGCAGGCGACTTTTTGTAAAAACTTTTTTTTTTCATATAAAAAATTGTTATCCGTGCGGATTGAATCTCTTCCTTCACCAGTTTTTTAGTCGCATTGAATCTGCTTTATCGTTCTCTATGTTGCTATCTCTGGTTGTCCAAAAAGCACACTACTAATCGTTTTACACTTGTTGTCGAAAGCTCCTTTTTTCAAACCATTTCAAATCACTTTCAGATCGATTTTTGTATGATGTAAGGAACTTGCAAAAAATAGTGTGTGTGTAAAGTCTGTGAAATCATACTAAAAACGCAAGATCTTTTTTGACAACATACAATCTATTTGGTTTAGAATATTATTGTGTTCAGAAATACATCGAATGTTTTGTTGTTTGGAATTCGACATTAAATAGGAGGTGGTCATAAGAAAACAGGCGAATTCAAGAAAGTCAGTTTTCATCCATTTTCCTTCAATGTTGCTTGCCTGGATTTCAGATTCTAAGCCAGATTTTGAATCAACAACATAAACAGATATTGGTAAAATATCAAATTCATTTTGTTTCAAGTCAATATTCAAAAATTTAAGATTGTACATTTCTTTCAGCACCTGATGGAAATCAGCTGTTTTTTTTTTAAAGAATTCCTATAATATAAATTAATACAGAGAGGTCAGTATAACAATTTGAATGTGCTAAACTTATGACCAAATGCCTATACGCAATATTTGCAAAGCAAATGCATGAACCCGATTAAAATTAAAAAGAACGTGATGTTCGAAATATAACTTTAAAATTTCCACAAATGTACTGGATTTTGCGCAACAAAAAACAATGAACTGAGATTTGGAACGCATACTTTGAAGGGATTTTTATGTTAGCTTATAATATTTTGCACAAAATTTGCGTTTAGGAATTTGGCATTCTATTGAACATTAAGGCCCGTTTGCTGATACACAACTTCTACTTAAGCACTTATGTGACAGTTTACGCACAGGAAAAAGTAGCCCATAAGCGTCTTAAGTTGAACATAAATATTTACGATTCGTATCAGCAAACGGGCCTAAATAATACTTGCATAAAATACTACCTTTCTTTATATGCTACTGAACCATCGACGAAAGACATTCAAAGCATAAACACAATATAAAAGGAATGCTAAGTAATAAATATATGTATATACAAATTGTTATAGATATGATAAGATGAGCCCACAAGAAGAAAATATATAAACAAATCTTTTGTACATAAATCGAATATAAAATCTAATATTACATAAAGTTTAAATTTTTCGGAACTTACCGCGTTAAATGTTAGAAATATTTTCAATTTCTTTTTCCCGACGTTTCGAAGAAGTTTCAAACTTCGGGGTCACGGGATGAGACGTGGTCTCAACGTCGAGAAAAAGAAATTAAAAATATTTCTAACATTTAAGGCGGTAAGTTCCGAAAAATTTAAACTTTATGTAATGTAATATGAATATCATCCGCGAAAATAATAACCTAAAATCTCAAAATCTAATATGTTGAATACAGAAAATTTTTTCGAATTAAAATTAATTCTCTCTAATGAATGGATTGTAAGTAATCATCCACAACACAAAATACCTGGCTAAAATAGGCTTTTCAACAAAACGATTTTTGTAATAGAGGTGATTATTTAGTTTTGAATTATGTAATTTAATACGTTGTTAAGTCTATTTTAGTATGATACTTAGTTAAAACACGAATTTGCAATTTATTAGCATCAAACATTTAATTGTTGTTAAAATTGCCGAATACAAACCTAATTGAATTGTACACTATATTGTGCTATGAAAATGTTAAGAAATATATTTCTGCCAAAAAGAATTGAATAACATATGTAAATTTTATATTAGTTTGCATTGTCGATTTTTACAAATACGGACGTCTTTTGCTTTGCTATTTTATTTCCCCGGCAAATCACTTTCACCATACTGTGCTTCTTTATATTGAAGTATACGTAGGTATTAAATTTACATATTTGTGTTATCATTATTAACAAACCTTTACACTTAAATTCATCAAAAGTATGTATGTTTGTTGTTTTCAAACTTATTCCATCATATGACATATCATATACCTTTTTTATTATGTGATTACACAATCTTCGGATAAATTAAGAGGAAATTTATATTAATTTCCAAACATAGCTTTAAAGATATGTTAAAGTCTGAGTTTGAAATATATTGCAAAAATTGCTTAATTTGTAGTTAAATTGTCGCTTCGATTTCAAAACATTTATGTGTACATAATATGTATGTAATAGACTTTTGCTGAAAACTAAACTTCTGATATGCACCATTTTAGAATTACAATACCACTGAAGTCTAAAACCTAATAAAATCTTCCTGAAAATCAAAAGAAGCAGAAAAAAAAACTAAATGAAAATAAACAAAGAAGGAAAATCAACAAAATAAAAACAACCCAATTATATATTTTTTTTTTCAATAATCATGCTAACTATTTATTATTTTTTTTTGCTTATTTCTTTTTTTTTATGTATTATTTTTAAAAGCAGCAGATATTCCATAAATTCCAACGAAAAAAAAATAAGACAAAATGATTAAAATAAAAATAAAGTAATAATTTCTTTTTTAATATATAATTATTTGTATATAGTACTTGAATAGGTAGAATATTTATATTATAATAGTGCACAAAGCATCTAACACAAACAAAATTATAATATTTTGAAGACATTAATTAAGATAAAATATTGTATTTCTATTTACTTGTATGTGTATGCGTAAAATATTTTGTTTTGTTTATTTTATTTAAGTTAATTTGTATTTAAATTCATAAAAGTTTCAGTACATGCAAAATAATAATAATAATATAATTTATTTGTAGTTTTAGTTCTTTGTGGTATTTCTTAATATTTATTACAATAATAAAACAGTATACAAATCCATTTAATAGTTAACTAAATATATTTGTTGTTTATTTTTTTTGTTGTGTTTGTTATACTAAAACAAAATTGACATTAATTAATCATTTATATTTAAAATGTTTTTGTTAAAGAAAAGAAGAAAACTAACATATAAAAATCAATAGTATTAATATTTATTTATAAGAATAATCAAGATATTTTAATTTTATTTAAATGTTTAATATTGTGTATATTGTTTCTCAGCTTAAGTCTATGAATAGTCACTACAGTTTCTCTCATTTTTTTGTTTTGGTTTTTTTATTTTTAATTTTAATAACTAATAAGAAACGAAAAAGTTAATATAATATTTTTAAAAATAATAATTCTCGGTGTACAAACATTAAGCAGATAATTTATATGTTTTATTTAAATTTAATAAAAGATTATGTATTGTTTAAATTTGATTTGTTTTATTTTAGAAAGCGATAGTCCATTCAGCAGGAAACAAAATGTGTAAAATGTGAATTAATAACAATATTATAATATTTTTTATATTATGTTGAGTTATATTTTTTAGATGTTACTAACAGATTATTTGTAATATTTTGTAGTTAATTTTAAAGTAAATTTTAAAATAAATGATAATTAAAAGAAAAATAAGTGTTGAGTTCAGTAAACACTAATATGTATTGTTTTTTTTTTTATCGATGAATATACTATGTAATAATTTTTTTGTCTTACTATTTGTTGCTGGAGCTCAACTTTTGTGTAAGATTTTCTTTCTAAAAAACAAGTCAAATAAAAATCTAATACAGAAAACCATCAACGGTATACCTACATATACATATATATAAATATATTTTGTGTGGTCCATGAAACCCTCTAATGTTCCGAAATAAACACGTAATAGTTAAATTTTATATCTACAATTTTGTACACACATACATTTAAATACTTTTTTTTTTAATAATACATACATAATATTTAGATACGTATTTTTTTTTTGTGAGATGATTGTAGAGTGTCCGGATCACAATTAATTAAATTGGTGAAAAATGTTTTAATCGAGGGATTTTTAAGTTTAAAAATATGTTACAATTTCCTAATGTTGAAATTTTGGTTTAGGGTTAAGAATAAAAAAAAAAATTCACGACTCGGTCGCATGTACTTGATCTTATAGTTCAAGTATCTTTGGATTTTGTTTAAGATTTAATAAATACAAATATTTATACAATAATTGGTAAATATAAGCAGCATTGAATTCGCTAAAACAATTTTTCAAATAGATTCGAACTCAAAACAAAGTTTTCCACTTGATTTATTTATTCACACATGTTCTGCATTCCGAGTGAAAATGAATTCAAAACGAATTTCAATTTCACTTAAAATGGAATAACGGGTTTTGCATTTCTAGTGGATTCAACTCCTTCCAATTCACTTCGAATTCATTTTCGAATTGTCAAAATCATCTGTTACAGACAATTTGTATAAAAACGGTTCATATTCGGAATGTAGTACACGAATTTTCATATTCAGAACTCTAAAATTCCACATTCGGAATGAGGTATTTACAAACTTTATTTTATGTGGAATACAGAACATCTAAATTCACTTTCGTTCCTCAAATTCACAGAAAGGGAAATACAGAACATGTGCGATCATGTAGGAATTAACAGAAAAAAGTTCAAAAAAAAAATCTCAACCAGTTTTTTTTTTAAATATTGTAAATATGAGAGGATTATTTAGAACGCAATTTCCCTGAAATTGTTTCCTGTGTTCAAAAAGCGGGAATATGATGTAGAGCATCATTTTGTGGAAGGCCTGTCAGTCAGGAATGGGAATGAAGTTTTTCCACGAAATTTCATTGAATAAAAAAAAAACACATACAAAAAACTTAAACTTATTTATCAATTTTCCGTCTAGGCCAAGAACCATGAAACAATTGATTAAACAATTTATTACCTCATCAAAATGGAAGTATGGTGGAATTTCGACCACTCTACACATTTTTTCACCTACAGCCTGACAACGAATCTATTTTGCTATTCGATTCCCTTTCAATCTGCTTTGTATTCTGCTGTCCATCAGGTAAGCTACATTATCCCGAGCCAATTTGACATTCACGTAAAAAGCCGACCATGTGACAATCTTGTGAATTCTTGTTAATTATTCATTTATAAATTTTCAATATATTCATAATTAAATTTGGAAATGACAGAGGAGGAATAAGAGAATCTTCGAACTTCGAGAATCTTATTATATTTCAAGCACCGCTAATTTTTAACAGTCATCCAAACAGAAAACAAATTTATATGCGGGTTTTAATTTTATGAAGTTAGTGGATTCACGTGAAAAGAATACTGCACAATATTACCAACTTTACCAATGTATATCACTTCGAATGAATAGCAGAATAATGATGAGTGAAAACTCGAGAAAAAATTCCCCCAATAGGGTTGTTGGTTTGCCCAAAATTTCTAGTTCGAATTTGGCACGAATCTCCCAAAACTTGTCTTGTATATCCTAATATTATTATATAAATTAATAATACTAATAACCTACCTCATGTTTAAAAACGATATAAGATTCACAAACGTTAAAATCATGCTTCAGAGTAATTAACATGTTCCTTAGATTCGTTTCACACAACTCTACTAACTTTTCTCGGTCCTATAAAATCGCTGTATAATTTATTTAAATTGCTGGTCTGCTCGAATATTTTTTTCGGAATGAAAAAATCAATAAACTAAAATACTTTCTATTTTTTTAAATAATTTTGTGAAAATGCAGTCACCTATTTTGTTATCTCATTGCGCTCCAATTCTTGCCAAGAAACAGACACCCAATTGATGCAGTTTCTTTCTCACCAGTGGGTGAGCTAGATGAAATCGACAGACCGAGTAGTTCTAGCTTTAGATATTTTGGGTGGCATGAATTTTGGCTTTGAACGCCTTAGGTATAGAAACTTCCATATATAAGACAAATATTTGCAATTACTTATTTCAGTTTTCTCAATAGTTTAAATTCAATTAAATTTTTTGAGTTCAAGAAGTTTTATTTTTTCTAATAAAAGTTTTGAATATTTATTGTGATTCCTTACCAACCTGATTGGTTTAGTAAAAACTATTGAAACATATAGATGTGTTTTTTTTATCAATTGGATCAAACATGTTTTTTTTTTAGCTTAATAGAAATAACTTTTTTTAAATGATGCAAGCAGCAATTTACAACTAAATATGTAACTTGATTTTTCGGATCCTCAATTAGACTAGTATTATTTTCTGTTGGCTGATTCCAAAAAGTGCGCTGGATCGCATTAAAAGCGATACCTTAATTCCGACTACTTTCGTTTTGGGTTATTCTCAAAAGACAACATGGGCGAAAACGATCATTCCAATATTCCATTTAAATGTCGGCTATTTCCAAGTTGTTTCCATTTCCAATTTTCCCATTGGAATTTCAGAAATTAAAAAAATTACTACAAATTGTTTCTTTTTTTTCTGTGAGAAATCATTGTTCATAAAAGGATGTGTTTTAAGATACAAAAAATTCTCCATTGCGAATAGAAACAAGGAACGGAAAAAGGTGTGCAACGATCTGAAGATCCAATGGAAAATTAATTAGAAGTGGTTATTTTTCTACACACTCTCCTGGCAGACAGTAGTCAAATACTACTTTCGTTATTTTACAATCTGAAAATTTATTTTTTAAAAATACTTATGTATTTAGTTTTGCTAAATTTATTTAGATTAGGCATTTTTAAATATATTTGAAGAAATAAAAAACGAGTTCAAACGAAACAATAAGCTCTGGTGCCTCCTTTATTGAAATTTGCTGCCATTCTTTAATTTTTTAGCAGAAGGTTCATATCAAAAAAGCGTTAGGCGAGACACATTAACATAGGACTAAGCCCACAGTATCGAATGTTATGAATGAAATGTTAAGTTTTTTTCAATATTTACCTACATTTTATTTTCAAATAATTCAAACACCAACTACTTTCAGAACATTTGGAGAGTCCTTTCCATGAAATGGCGAAAGAAAAGCGAATTGCCGCGCTTTTTGAAATTGTCCTACTGTGTTTAATTTTTTACGTACACGAAAACTATGTCGATGTTTGAAAGTATAATTTATCCTAATATAATATTTTATTTAACATATTCATTGTTCTTCTATGAGACTCGACAGCAAATTAATACAATTTTAGAAGTACTAAAAAAATATGTATTTAATCTCTTGAAATTTCGTCTAAGAAACCTTTAAAAACTCTGTGAATCAATTTAACTTTAAATTACTTAAACATTCATACTGGTATTATTTTAATGAAACAATATAATTATTGAAACTATCAGTTCTTGAATTTTCTAATTAAGAAAAAATGCTTTTGCTAACAAAAAGAGTAATCCCTAATCCCTCGTTTACATCTCTCACACATCATCCACATTTTTTTAAACAATCATTAACAAAACTTTGTTGCATAAAATTCACTTTTCCCACACATCCTTAAGCTGTCTAATATTTCTTGTAATATTACATACATATATATAAAATACCCAACATAAATAAATAAAGGGTTCCTTTAGTTTTTTTTCTTTTCAATATTAATAAATTGTTTTTTATATTTATTTTGATTTTGTTTTCTTTATCCTTACTTTCCTCATCTAAATAGATTAAGTTTTATATAGGTATACATTTTAATATAATTATTATTATTATTTTAAATTAACTTTTTATTCCTTATTTGATTTTTATTTAATTAATGTCTTGTATAAATTTTTAAACCAACATCTTTTTTTTTGCATTTAATAATAATTCGCATTTTGTCTCACTTGTTGTTGTTGTTTTTTTGTTTAAAGTCTACTACTACTAGTGTTAAATATAATATATTTGTATTTTAGGTTTGTTTGTATATATATATATATATATAATAGTAAGTATTATTTTGTTTGTTTGTTTAGACGATCATTATAAAACTACATCACATTAATATATCTTCATAATAGTTATTTGTAATTATTTATTATATATATATTTTTTTTTGTTTTGCAAAGTACATTGTTTTGTTAAATTTTTACACTTTATTTTTTTTTTATTATAATTATTAGAATTCTAATTTGTTCAATACAATTACAATGCTAGGTGTTCACTTAGAAAAAAAATTACTATTATTTTTATTTCTAATTGGTTATGTTATTTTAAAATATTTAAAAGCAATTTCTTTAATCCACAGATAGAATTGGTTAACAATTTTCACGTATAAAATAATTATACACCACCCTAAGAGTCTAACTACATACATATTTTTTTTATATTAGTACAAAAAAAATGTATTCAAAAACTATTTTCACGTCATTCTACGTGCCCCGAAAAAAAATTAAATAATTTTTGTTTCACTTTAATAATTAAATTCAAACATTTATACATAATTTAAATTATTTATAAGCTACTATCTATATATGTATGTATATAAAAAAAAACATTTAACCCATTTTACCCATATTGTGCTCTACGAAATGTGTATCGTATTTATTTTTAACTACAACTGTTTTATGTTTTTGTTTTATAAATTTGCGTTATTGAAAAAAAAATAATATTTATAAGAAATAACTTGTTAATACATTTTCTTGCTTTTCGCCAGTAGTGAGTTAAAAAAAAAATTAAATATACAATTATTTTTGAACTTAGCAATAGTGGTAAGATTTATATATAGATTTAAAAAAAAAAAACTATAATTAGTATATTACAATTACATAGATTTGAAAGAATTTACAACTTGTTTATAAAATAAACTCCGCTACAGGCTAATTTCTATAATAATAATAATTTGTTATTAATAAATGTGTGTGTTATGTATTGAATACGAGTATTCATTAAAAAATATGTATAGAATATAATATTCATGATTCACTAAATATTTTATATATATAGGTAATATATTTATATAGATATCTTGAAAAAAAAAATTATTTAAAATTTAAACAAACACTTATATTCACTCCGACGAATACTATTTATATATTGTGGAGCGTAAGTTAAAATAAAAAATTATGTGTGCATTGTTTTACACAATTTTATCACACGTACAAAATAAAAACTAATTTAGCGGTCTTTTGAAGGCATGCCACTTCTTATGCAAAAAAAAAATAAAAATAAAATAAAAGTTATCAAAATTCTAATATAATTATTTTCTGCCGACCTTTGTCATTCAATTCATTCTCAATATTGTTTCTAATTTAGGTTGTTAAATAAATTTAACACTTTTCGGCAGATTTCATTCTTTTTCTTGTTCTCATTGGAGTAATCGTCGTCACAATTCGCGTTTGCTGTATTCGTCTTCGTCGTCGACGTTGACATTGACTTTTCAAATTAATTGTTTGTTGGAGCAGCGTAAACCACCATTGCGTTATTTGCATATTGGGTGTTCGGTTTGGTTCTATGTTTTGTTGTTCTTTTGATTGTTGATTGCGATTATGATGATGATGTTGGTTTTGAAGAAATTTACCAAAAACTTCTGAACCATTCAGAAACGATCTTTTGTAAAAGAAATTTGAAAATAAATAAATTTATAATTAATACAATTTTTGAATAGTATCATTATATAAGAAGACAAAGGCATTTCAATGTTTTGTTTTGAAACCAAATGCACTGTTAACTCACTCGATTGTGTGTCAATTTATTCTCCATACCATATGTTCGCAGGTGCGTAATGTGCATGTTTGCTGGCTACCTGTGCTGGACTTAATGGCCCAAATTGACTGTATTGAGTTGGAAATTGTATATGAGCTGGCAGAGGATGCGCTGGGAGTACCTGTAAGTTATAAGAAATAAAATATTAAGTTATTTTAGATGTCGCAAGATTACATAATGAGATATTGATCATTGAAATATTAATGCCGAAATTGTTTAAGCCAAAAAGTCTAATCAAACTGTGGAGACTTTCGAAGTAAAACGATCAAATTACAATTCAGAAAAGAAACTAGAACGTTTAGTGTTCAAAATACAAAAAACATACCTGTCTATTGGATGCATTATGAGCTGGCGGCGGAACAACACGATTGTAGTTCTGATATGGAGCCTGTGACACAAATACTGTCGGTCTACGGTACATATCGCCTTGGGCGTAAATCTCCTGTTGTAGGATTGCTGCTGGCGATCCACCAATTGGCGTATTAGATTGATGCTGCTGCCGATAGATAGGTGCACCCCAAGATGGCGCAACTGTTGCAGTATTGGCAGCCGTGACTACTGCAGCAGCAGCAGCTGCTGATGTTTTTGAATGCGCCATTGGTGGTGGTGCCGCTTGCTGGGCTACCATATATGATGATGACGTCTCACGCTTATGATGAGTGTTATGATGAGCTGGTGGGGCCCACGATGATCGCTTATCCACTTGTGGAGGATATTCATAAAACTCAAGTGGTTCTTGTTTCGGTATGTGAAGTTGTTGCTGCTGTTGTTGTTGTTGCTGCTGCTGATGTTGCTGTATTGGCTGTTGTTGTTGCTGCATTTGCTGCGATGATGAGCCCGCGGCAACTGCAGTTGATATTTGTCCAGAATTCGATGAGGAACTCGGAGCCGAACTGTTGACAGCCTGTGACAGAAAGCACTCATTCTGAGCCATTGCGAGAATGCGCTTCTTTTGCGACTGACCCGGCTCGTACTTGATGTTTGCGTGTTGAAATTTAGGGCTATTACCGGTGCCGCCGCGTCGATGGTCCTCATTGTCACTGTCACCTACGGTTACGCATGATATAACATTTTTGCGATGCTTACTAGATGAAACTGATGTGGATGCAGATGAAGAGGATGATGGTTGGTGGTGGGATGGGATGACACCTGGATTTGGGGCACTTGCATGGTGCGTTATGCCGACGCCTCCAGATGAAGATGGGCAATGATTACTTATGCTATTGCTACTATTGTTATTATGATGTTGTATCATTTGTTGTTGTTGTTGCGAGCCTGCTACATGAGATACATGATTTATATTTTGGTTATTACCGTTGTGGTAACTTGTACTTGTACTGGCCACGTGATGTTGTTGCAGTTGCTGCTGTTGATTCTGTTGATGATGGTGGGACTGTTGTTGTGTCTGTTGGTGTTGTTGTTGCTGTTGCTGGTGTTGTTGTTGTTGTTGTTGATGTTGCTGTTGCTGTTGTTGTTGTTGGTGTTGATGTTGCTGTTGTTGATGGTGAACTTGTTGTGCAACTTGTTGTTGTGCAACTTGCTGGTGTGCAACTTGTTGATGTGCAACTTGTTGATGTGCAGCTTGTTGGTGAGCAACTTGTTGAGCAACTTGTTGTTGTGCAACCTGTTGTTGTGCAACTTGTTGTTGTGCAACTTGTTGCTGTGCAACTTGTTGCTGCTGCTGCTGTTGTTGATGTGGTTGGTGCTGCTGAGAATGCTGTTGTTGATGATGTATTTGCTGCTGCTGTTGGTGTTGATGATGATGTTGCTGCTGTTGATGTTGTTGCTGTTGTTGTATTTGCTGATGTTGGGTATGATGTTGCACAATGCTCGATGCAGACGAAGACGAACCCTGATGAGCAGGCTGGTTGTTAGTTTGCAAGCCGATACCATTATTATTTCTGCACGACAGCGATGATGAAGATGCAGATGTCTGCAACATTGACGGATTGGTTTGCGACTGCGCATGAGCACGCTGTGTAATCGGCTTATGATGTCCACTGTTTATTGCTCCTAATGGTATATCTGGCGACTCGTCTTCGCTGTCAGAGATTGTAATCACTGCTGTAGGTGACGGTGTATCGTGAATTGTGATCGTTTGTTGTTTTACGATCGCACTATGACCCATTGGTTGACCAATAATACCATTTCCACACGAGACCACATGATGGCCTCCGCTATTTGCCGTAACATAAGACGATGACGAGGGGTGACCACCACCGGCGGCAATGAGCTGCACATTGCCACCATTGCTGCTGCCACCGTGATGATGATGTCCACTGATGATATCTGTACAAACAAAAGATGCTAAGTTAATAGAGTTCAATTTAATGAAAAGACCAAGATGAATAAGATATACACTTACTGCTAGATGATCCAGCGACGATAGCTGCACCACTGCTACTATAGTAGTTACAGTTATGCGAACCGTGATTGTGATATTGTGGCGAAACGTGTGCACGATTATAACGCTGCTGGTGCGGCGGTGAGCTCTCTTTGACGCGCTTCTTAACCGGCGACAACTGATTAGCTTCCTTCTTTTCGTGGCGCGGAACTCTGTAAGAATTTCCTTTACTTTAGAAAGGATGAGCGTAAAAGATATGAAATATGAATTACTGGCAGGCTGTGGACCATATGGACACTAGCTACGACAAAGGTATGTGTGTTTTTTTTTTGGAAAAAGGTTCAAAGACTTACACTAAATGATGCACTGGAGACTCCTTTTTGAGTTCATTACGCGGTATATTCAGATGATGCTTGGGATAGATTTCTTCCACGTTGAGGAATGGAGCGGAATCAACAATCAACGAATGGGCTGGAGCCTGCTGGGGCCACGATGGAACGAGTGCCATTTGACGACCAGTATTAGGCCAAGCTACACCGCTGGCCTGCACTCGATTGGTGAGAAGCATTCTCTGTCCAGATGATGGCTCAACCATTGACACCGGCACAGGCACATTTACATATTGTTGGGGAGGAACCTAGACAGAGGAGAAAAAGGAGAGTAAGTAATTAAATTTGTAAACAGAAGAATGAAAAAAACTGACTTGTAATGGGGGTTGCATCGCTGCACTTCCAACGACTACATGCTTGGTGGGACTGGGCATTGCTTGGTAGGAGGGCGGGCATAAAATATTTGAAACCAACTGATGTTGGAAAGTATCTGTTCGACCCTGGGTGTACTGGCGACCAACATTTCGTCCACCATATATCTGGTACAGGCCTTCGTATGTTATAGGACGGTCGCGGACCAAACGTTGAACTTGACTTGTTAGTTGATTGTTGATCGTAAACGTCATGTTCTCCGTGGTATTGGGGACAAAGTTCGTGACCAATGTCGACGTTGGTTGGACTCTGTAATCAATAGAAAGCAATATTAATTAAAACAATGTTTGTTTGCGTTAGGAGAAAAAAAAACTTACGTATGGAAATCGCCACGCCGACAGACCTCCATCATCTGGACAGAGGCCTTGACATTGTTACAATAAACATAATCAACTAGATGTGTTAGCCTAACAAAGGAGTGATTTAGTGCTTCGGCAGGCGTAAGCCTCCTTTCTTGATCAATCGTTAGCATTCGTTTGAGTAGATCAATAAACTCTCGACGATCGGTCTTCTCTGCCAGCAACTGGCCACCCTCAAGATCAGTGGGCACATTAACTTGTCCAATATCATCCAAACAATTAAATATGTACTTCCGAGCTTCTTTACTCTTTGTATTCGTTTCAGCCTCGTGCTCTTCAGTGGTTTTCAGTCTCCAAAAAGGGTAGGTCGAATCAACGTCGCGATAGAAAAATTTCGAGGTCTTCGATGCGCTATTAAGCATATGCTCGGTGGGCAGACCTTGTGTCTGTGATATGTACCTAAAATTCAATTTTGATTAATCACAATACAATACAAAACTGCAAAGACGATCTTACCTTATTTGATCAAATTCAGACGATCCTGGATACAAGGGCCAACCCAAAAATAATTCCGCTACCACACAACCCAATGACCACATGTCGATCGCTTCGCAGAATGGCAGACCCAGGATAATCTCAGGTGCACGATAGTAGCGCGATTGTAAGTATGTATTGCACACGGTTTTGCTCACATGTGATGCACTACCAAAATCAATCACTTTGACTCTAGAATTGGAAATATATATATGTAAAAACTGGTATGTTTAGAAACATTTTGAAAGTGTACAACAAACCTGTATGGTTGCCGGACAGGATCAACCAACATAATGTTCTCCGGTTTTAAATCAGCATGAATTAATCCGAGTTGTTTTAGTTTCAACAACGCCGTTAAGACCTTATTTTAAACAAATAAACACACAAGAATTAAACATATTTAAAAAAAAAATATATTAAAACATTTTGCTTACCTGCTCGAGAATCGGTCGAATATACTTCAATGGAAGCGGTGAGAATTTATTTTGTTTCAAAAAATCATAAAGATTCTGTTCGAGCATTTCGAATACCAAACATGTGTGATTTTTATGTTGGAAACATTCGAATGCTCGAACAAAATTAAATTCATCGGCATTTTCCTGACTGAGACGGGACAAAATAGAAACTTCGATTTGTCCTTGTCGGGCATACGATGGATGATTTTTTAGAATTTTTATAGCAACAATTTCCGATGTGCCACGTTTCCAGCATTTTACAACTTGTCCAAATGTGCCACGTCCCAAAAATTCCAAAACCTTTTTGTATACAAAAATAAATAATTTTTTTTTTAAATTTTATATTTAGGTACACAAAGCTGTGTCCACAACAAAGAAACAGTATTTGAAACATTTCAAAAATGTTCCTCCAAGAGCCACACCAGAAAACATTTCGGAAACATTTCTGAAATGTGTCTAAAGTGTGATGTGATGAAATGTTTTTTCTTTTTAACCAAATAGGAAACATTACAGAAATGTATTTTAGATAACGTTTTCTGAAATGTGTCGTTGGTGTGGACAGACATTAAGTTAATGAAAATAAAAAAAAATCTTATTTTACCTCATATTCTGCAGAAAGGGAATATAAAACTTCATGTTGTACCAATTGATAGTCACCATCAGCACCACTACTCGACCGTTTACTAGGGGGCTGCGTATTCGCATGCCCCCCAGAGGTCGCTACTTTCGTATGCGCCGTTTTGGAAATGTTGCTGGTGTTAGTCGTGTTTGCTGTTGAGGGTGCCGTCGTGCTGGTTATTCCACTAGACTTTGAAGACTCAACACAACCACAATCACAGCCTGAAAGAAAAAACAAAAAACAACATTAATTAATTTAATTATAGACAATTTTATTATTAAAAATTCTTAGGGCCCTTATTTTGGCGGACTACATCTATATATTTTTTTCTTATAAACGGTGATTTTTTAAGAGCTTGGTTTTTGAAAATTCAAAAAAACACAGAAACTTGTAAAAAGTGAATGAAATTTTTATTTGGATCGATAAATCAATTTCTGCCATTTACTTTTTAAAAATAATTTCACTTAAATGTTGCCCGCGGCTACGCTTCAGGTGGTCCATTCTGAAGGTCCAATTTTGGCAAACTTTTTCACACATTTCGGCCGGAATCTCACCAATGACGCGTTCAATGTTGGCTTCCGAGGCAGCAATCGTGTTTGGCTTGTCCCCATAGACAATAGACTTAACATAGCCCCACAAAAAATAGTCTAACGGGGTCAAATCACATGATCTTGGTGGCCAATTGACTGCGCCAAAACGTGAGATCAACTGCTCACCAAATTCGCCTCTCAATTGATGCATGGTTTCGCGTGCAGTGTGGCATGTGGCACCGTCCTGTTGGAACCACATGTCGACTGAGTTCAATTCTAGCATTTTCGGCAAAAAAAAATCTGTTATCATCGAACGGTACCTTTCTCCATTGACCGTAACCCTGCGGCCTTCATCGTCCTTGAAGAAGTACGGCCCAATGATGCCGCCTGCCCATAAACGGCACCAAACAGTGCATTTTTCGGGATGCATTGGTAGCTGCTAAATTTCCCCTGGCTGCTCTTCACTCCAAATACGGCAATTCTGCTTATTCACGTATCCATTTAGCCAAAAATGAGCCTCGTCGCTGAAGACAATTTTGCGATAAAAAAACGGATCCTCATCCAACTTTTCTAAGGCCCATTCACCGAAAATTCTACGTTGTGGTAGGTCGCCTGGCTTCAATTCTTGCACCAGCTGTATTTTGTATGACTTTAAACCAAGATCTTTGCGTAAAATCTTCCAGGTGGTCGAATAACACAAACCCAATTGCTGCGATCGGCGCCGAATGGACATATCGCGATCTTCAGCAACACTGGCGGATGCAGCAGCAATATTCTCTTCGGTACGCACTCTACGGATACGATTTGGTGGATTAATGTCCAATAAAGTGAAACTGGTGCGAAATTTGGTCACAATGAGCTGAATAGCCTGCTCGGTGGGTCGATTATGACGACCATAAAACGGACGTAGCTTGCGAAACACATTTTTCACAGAGCACGAATTTTGATAATAAATTTCAATAATTTGCAAACGTTGTTCAGGCGTAAGTCTATTCATGATGAAATGGCAAACAATAATGAATCGAAATGTCAAATGTTCGTGGAATTTGTCATGTGTGATCTGTCAAAAATATAAACGTCAAAAACCAAGTAGCAAAAAAATCACCCGTTATGAGTTACTAATATTTTTAAACCCATTAAGGGATGGCCTATTTTTTACTTGCCTAAAAGGCAAGTTATGTATTCGTAAAAAAAATTTGTTTTTCTAACAATCAAACATGACATTACTTTCATAGAGAACACCAAAAAAGTGGGTCCCGCAATTCCGTCTGTCTGTCTATCTGTAGAACGATCTACTTAAGCGTTTTAGGTGATTGTCCAAAATAGATTTTTGAATGGTTGTTTTAGGCCTAAAAATAACGGTACTTGCCATACAAATTTTTCTACCATCTTAATTATCTCAAAAACGGCTCTAACGATTTCGATAGAAATTGGTCTGTGTACTACTTTGGGTATGGTCTACAGTTCGATAAAAAATTTTATGTATTAGCTCCTTCCGATTCTAAATAGTATTGCATTTCAAAATTTTCGAAAAATATTTTTTTGGATTTTGAAAAAAAAAATATTTTTTTTTTTGAAAATTCAATATTTCGAAAACGGGTGGACAATTTTTTCCGAAATTTTGTTTTTGTATTTATATTATTAAATATTTAAAATGTTCATACCATTTTTTTTTTAGAAAAAGTGTAAGAATTTTTATATATAAAATATTAAGTGAAAAACCTTAAAACATATTTATAGCCGTTTCAGAATCTTTTGCATCTAGTGAGATCGAAAATAGGAGCAAGTGCGTGCGATCCAGTCGTGCATTTTATTTTTTACAGATTTTCTGCCACTTAATGGCTTAATATTTTGTCTACCAAATTAAGACAATGGCAAACATGGAAATTTTTATTTCGAAACGACCAAAAGTCGCCGTTTCGTTATTTCTTAAAGATTGCAATCATGCGAAATATATTTAATAGAGTTGACGTTTTATTAATAAGACTCAATTGCATAAGTCAGCAACCGCTTGTCACAGGTGCTTTGCTTGCTACAAAAGTTAAATCAAGTCCGTTATTTTATTGACAAATTAATATTATATCAGACGATGTCTATTTTCGCTTCAATGGTTCGTCTATGGAAAAAAAATTGCAATGACCAATGCGGACATAAATATGCAGCGACAGATGCACCCACTTCCAGTCACGGTTTTGGGTTCTATGTTGACTGATGAGCTCATAGCACCATAACATGCAAATATTGTTTCAAACAACCGTAAATGGGGAGTATACGACAAGCTCAGTAGATACACATAATTACAAAAGTATAGGCGTTTGCGCATGTTGTCAAAATTCGGTTGTCATATATGTAACAAGTGTTATGGAGATTTCGTTTGGTAACAAAAATCAATTTATTTTTAATTTAGATTTGTCAAAAAAATGATTTTGACAATTTTTGCCTACGATTGGCGAAACAAATTGATTTATTTTTTGAATTTAAATCAATTTTGCAGAATTGGATTTTTCGGTAGATCTACACCCCTTTTACTAACACGACTATGTATCAGAATTGACAGCCATCCGTTTTACAAGACAGCTGATACCGCCAACTGTTTCACCAAATATACACCAATACTATAGCAATTAAAAATCAATCTGAAAAAATATTCGATTCGTTACGAAAAAAATCAATTTATAGATCAAAATATAAATTTACCAAACGAAAACCCCATTAGAGATTTGATACATCCACTCTGATTTTGACTCATTCACATACAAATAGGGATAGGTCAATATTTAGTAAGACATATTCAGGATAATAAATAAAAGGTAACAGAAGCGAAAATACCAGTTATTAAATAACATTTAAAATTTCTGATAAATAGCGGAATACTTATAGGTGATAAAGTAGAATTCGAAAGTAGTTTATTGAAATTTGTATTTTACTGATAATTTTTGTTCCATAATTAATATTTTCGTAACAGGTATTCATAACTATTTAAAAGTAGCAATAACAAATTATGCAATTAGCTATTTGGCTCATGGCGATGGCCATGTGACACAATGGTCTCTGATTTTTTACGTAGGTATTCGGCAACTTGAACGAAAATGGAAATTCGGAACACACTACCTTGTAATATGTGAAGTGTGTATTGTGTACGAAAAGTATATACACATGAACCCATCCAACAAAAACAAGACGAGGTATTATATTTTGAACTGACAATGGCGCATAATTTTACACGATTTAGTAAGATGTAAAAGCAGTTTTATACTTTGTTCAATTTATATAATACATATAGCTGCATTTCAAAAAAACAAAAGATGTAAGCAGAAAAGCACGCACCGACAACACCTTTCTCCTTAAACTGAAAATATATGCTCTCAAAAGCTCTAAGCTTCGATTCTGAAAGCTCCATAGCGAAAACCAAAGAAAAAGGTATTAGAATTTCCATCAACGGAAATCGTAACTCTAAATTAATGTGTTTACTTTTTTAATAAACACTATAAGCGAGAGTCAAATTGGCGATCAGTCTCCTCTCAGCTGGGGAGCAGACAGGTCATGGTGGAATGTACGTGGGTTTATGGAATATTTCAGTAACAATTTCTTAAGTTGTGTGCATGCAAACATCAGCCGGCAGCAGTGTGTTTGAAAAAGCTCTCCCATAAGGAGAACAGAGTATAGTATGATACGAACCTAAATAAGTTAATCATTAACAAAATGCTATTTTAACTTTTTAGCATCATACTAAATCAGTATGAGACTTTGACATTTACAAAGGGCAACAAGTTATGCTCGCTTACTTTTTTGCACTATTTAAGTGGTTTATCAAGACAATGTTGCAAAATTTTAATCATTAAAAACCTACTTTAAATCACTTTTAAAACAGGAATGAATCCGAAAAACTGTTGTTTAGAAGTCTCTTTTGCAATTTTAAACGACATAGAGTATACTTTAACGCTAAGTCACTCGTCTAACTCTAAAATCAGCTAAACGCTTTTTAATCTTTTAAAAATATAATTTATACAATTATACTCTGTTCAATATATATTTTCAGTATAGGGAAGATAGGATATTTTTATTTTACTCTGACTGTAATAGATGTCAATACGTTCGTACTGTTTTAAAGCTTTTACAGGGTTGCAGTAGTAAGCATGCTACTAGCAGTGGCAACTCCGATTCAATTTGTTTAATTTAAAAGTCCAAAACGAGGGCTGAGTGCATGGTGAAGTGCAGAAGTGTGTACGCTGGTTTTAACAAGTTTACAAGAACAATTTGGATGTAACTCAGTGGTTGTTTTCAGTGGGAATTTCCGCGACAGGTACCATTGTGTTTGAATAAGCTCTCCCATAAGGCATGTATAAAAAATAAACAAAATGTATTCAGAATTTAAAAAAAAATATTTTGGGATGTGTAAAAGTGCATCAAAATTTTAATCCTAGGTTACGTTTTAGCCCCAATACCTAAAAAAAAAGTTCTAACGAATTAAAAAAAAATCTATGCTCTGTTGAGCAAAACTTTTCAGTAGAGGGAGGTTTTTTTAAAACAAAAGTTCTAACGAATTAAAAAAAATCTATGCTCTGTTGAGCAAAACTTTTCAGTAGAGGGAGGTTTTTTTAAAACAGTGCCTGTATAATATGTGGTTATAGTGAAAAATCTCTGACGCGTTTGACAATAACCTTTTGTATTAATTTCAGTATAAAAGAGAGCAACGAAAACTGAGGGAAAACTTAATACATATATTAATCCAATCAGACTGAGGAATACGAACATCTCTTTTTGTAGATGTACTGACAATTTTTTGTTGAAAACCTCAATAATTGCACACAAAATTAAAATTACAAAATATCTATTTAAAACAAACCTTAACAAAAATGAATTCGATATTTGTTCGAATTTTTTTTTTTACGAATTTACGTTTTTTTTGCGAGAAAAGTTTTTCCGTATTTTTTTCATACCTACGGAATTTTAGACTTCCATAATACTACTTTATACATTTTTAGCATTAGGTTTTGGATTTTTTCAAGTCATGCTTGTACCATCAAAATATACAATACCACACATCACAGCTCAACACAACACCCATTCCACTAGCCACCAGTAATTCGAGCAACCGTTTCTATTCTTGAGGAAAAACAAATAAGGGACAATGCAGTGATTTAGGATACTAGTATTTAATGTTTGAATAATAATTGGTGTAGGAACTTCCTTACTCTGCGAAAATCTACAATTTTTTACGAAAACCTGTCAAATCCGGCTCCCATACAACAAATTTTCGTAATTTTTCAAAGAAGTTCGCTCATAAGAGAGTAAAATACTACCCCAGGCTGCTAATTTTAGTGCAAGTAATTTTTTGGACAAAATATGATGACTGAAAAAAAAAAAAAGTTGCGAGGTGTATGAATAAAATTGAAAAATAATCTAATTCATCGTTTGGTCGGGTTTATTCGTGCAATAAATAAAATTTGTGATACCAAATTACTTATTTTAAAAAATATTTTCACAAAAAGCTTTATTAAACATTTTGAAAAATACACTTATTTTGACGTTTAAAAAATGGAATGTGAAACGAAAATTATCGGTGGTCTCCACTAGGAGAGCGAAATGCTAACGGAAAAAATGTTCAAGAAAAAAAAAGCAAATTAAAAATAAACAAGCCCTTTAGTGCGCGCATCCGTTAAAAAAAAAAAAAAAAAAAAAAAGCTGCGATGAAATAAAGAAGAAAAAACATGATTTTCCGCACAGAAATAAATTGGTCTGGGTAATAAATTGTCTGTGAAAACTGAGTGGAGACTTTTTAAATTTCGTCAAGAACAGCGTACTGCAGAACGAACATTTTCGTTTATGATTTCGTTCTGTCATTTTTGTATGGGATTTTTCGTTTCCCATCAGCAGCATACCAGGCTTTAATCCATTGCTGCACTTTTTTGAAACTTTGTTGCTTTCTGAGAGTTTTACCTGTATATGCATTCTGGGTTGCACGCCTCTAGTAAGAAGGAATGCGAGGTAAGGAAGAATATTTTTTTTAAATTTTTTTGTTGCCTTGTCTAAATTGAAAAATATATACATATGTATATGTATATTGAAAATTGTATATAATTAAAAAAAAAACTATGTTCAAACAGATACCATAAAAATAAATACCATACTTATGGGTTATCATATCACACGCACAATAAGCCCATTGCTTTTTGTGAATATGTATTTTGAAAGAGATAATCCTCTGACAAAGTCCATAGATAGGGCATAGACATGATAGAAGATCGTGTTCCACATCATCCACCACATAACCAACCCATTTGATTTTTGATATTTTCCATCCACTAAAGGTGCCGTGTTTTTGCAGAGCAACAATGCCACAATGTGGATACGGAGCGCCACCGCCGCCGTTTAATGAGATTATGATTAATGCGTTGTTAATCTAATTATTACGAAACAATGTTCGTAATGAATGAACGGACGTTAGTATGTATTCAATATAATAAGCCCTATAATTATCAATATATGAATGTACCTACTATGTGAAACGGGAGATAATATTCAATGTTGGTTAATTAAAATTTGAATTATGGCAAATAATTTAAATGAGCTTTTAGCTTTTTCGCAATTACGATAGTAATTTGATTCTGACAGACAAATTACAAAAAAAAAAAATATAAATTAATGTACCTGCATATGTAAAGATACACATGTTTTTGAGTTCATGTAACCATGTAGCATAGTTACAGTAATTTATATAATGGGATATATTTACTTTGTTAGTTTTCTATTGTTTTTCTTGTTTTTTTTTTGTTGGTTAATCATTTAAACTCTTATGATGTGTAATATATCAAATATAGTGTTATATGAAACCTTGTACTCAACAAAGCTATCAACGTTGTCCGACCCTCTCCCCAGGAAGACATTTCAATGTTAAGGTAAGTGGCATGGTAACAGTGGCAACAGCAACAACACCAACAACAATGTAGAGACAGTGGAGGCGACATTCCATTTTTCAAAAGCCAACAAAAGAGTGATTTATTAACTTCTCTTGCAGACATTTAAACGGCCAGGCTTGAAGCTCGTAGGTGGTATTTTCTGAGAATAAAATCATATTAAGTTATGCATGCACCAAGGGCGCCGTTATTATAAAGAAGCATTATGGTCATAATAGAAAATGGTTATAAAAATCTTATTTGAGGCGTTTAAGTATATTATAAGTAAGTTTAAAAGAAAAAAGTGTAATTGGTGATTATGAGATTGAAACGTGTTGGTATAAGACTTTCTATAGAAAAAAATAGCACAAAATAAGTTACAAATGGAAATTATAAATAAAATTGTACTAGATGGCGATGTGATTGCATTTATTTGTGCATAAAGTATAAGCAGTTTTTTTTTCAAAAAAATATATAACATGTGAAGGTGCCATAATGTTTTGTAACTGGGCGTCAAAAGTCGGTATATTTTGGCATTTATGTTTTAGATAGATGTAGAAGCGAAAATATCATAACCAATTGCGGTGTTGAATTCCAACGTTCGGGACTTCAAATCTAGGGAAATCAACAAAAATAAATCAATCATCCATAAATTAAATTATAATGGTTGTATTTTTTATTATTATTATTGAACCTAGTGTATATTTACATTGTGTGTATTCACTGAGGATTTTTTTTGTTGGTACGTGTTGTGGATTCTCATACCTACATTAATTTTGTGTATTCAACGAAGAAATTCTTTTTTTTTGTTGCTTTGTTTTTTTTTTGACTCAATTTTTTTTTGTAGGTTCGTTGTGGATTCGCATAGTTTAATGTAGTAGGCATACGAATTGTGTGTATTCGACGAGGAATTTTTTTGTTGGTTCGTTTTGTTTTAGGTATATTGTGTGTATTTGAAGGTGATTTTTTTTGTTGATGCTCAAGCATTAGTGTATATTGTGTTGTAAAGGGTTATCCATTTTGCGGTTTCAAAAGTAAACGTAAATAAAACACATATAAAATATTTGTTTTCATGAAATTTCTTTTTTATTATAAAGTTTGAACGTTGACATTATGTGTGAAACACTACATCATTTAAATGACCACCACGCGAATTGTTGCAAGCATCGATTCTTTTGAGGTAATTTTCGACCATTTTTTGACACATATTGGGCGGTATCTCAGCCATAACTTGACGAATGTTGGTTCTCAAGTGCGCAAGAGTTAACGGTTTATCTGCATAAACACGGTCTTTCGCGTAGCCCCACAAAAAGAAGTCCAGCGTTATCAAATCGTATGATCTTGGTGGCCGGTTGATATCGCCACGACGAGAAATTACGCGGCCAGGATATGTCTCTTGCAATAAAGACATATTCGCTCGAGTTGTGTGGCATGTGGCACCGTCTTGTTGAAGCACATATTCTCCAAGTCGTATTCTTCAATAGCAGGAAAAACAAAGTCGGTTATCATATGACTGAATTGACGGTGACAGTCGTTGCATCGTCGTTTTCGAAGAAGTAAGGTCCAATCACAACTCCGGACCAAAGAGCGACCCAAACAGTGACTTTTTGTGGATGTAATGGCCTCCCTTCAATTACTTGAGGATTACTTTGAGGAAAAATCGCCGTCCACCGCCTGTTGTTCAAGCAACCATTCGACGTATCTACGACGTTGTGAATGATCAGCTGGACTTTATATGGATGTAGGTGTAGATCCAAATGCTGAGAACGTGAGGAATCGACACATTCGGGTCTTGGGCAACACTTTCACTTACAGCAGCGATATTTGCAGTGGTACGAGCGAAACGATAATGCACAGGCCTTACAATACCTGTAACCAATCCAGTCTTTTCAAATTTCTTCACAATTTTGCCAATGGCTTACGTAGTTGGACGATTATGTAAACCATAATCTCCTCTTAAAGCACGATATGTGGCTGTGGCAGAATCACCATTTTTGTAAGATTTTAACAATTTTTATGCGTTATGCGATAGTTAAGCGATCCATTTTCGTAAATGTCAGACTTTCAACTGAAAAAAAAATTGATTTAACAACTTAGTCTGACAGATGTCGAATTCCAGCCCTATACTTTTGAAACCGCAAAATGGATAACCATTTATTAATGTGTAAAATGTATAAGTCGATAGTCTTGTTGTCAGTGCTTCAGTTTATCTACTTCGTAGATTCATATATACGGAGTAATATAATAAATGTAATGTAAAATTGCTGAACCATGAATCAAGGTTCTAACGATGTATGGCGATGTATTTATGCAAGTACGGGCTGGTATCAAAAAATGTCAACTTCGTTGTTTTTTACCAGTTTCCATAAAATTGAAATACATACACCTATGTTGTAGCTGACTTAGAATTACCAAAGAACAAATTGTTTCAAATAAGGGAAGTTTTACTTCTAGCGCGTGTACATAAGTACACACACTCTGTTTTATTCTGTTAATTGAACTCCGCTTAACTGAATTACTTGCTTAGTTGATCTTTAAACAAATGTGGATCAAAAACTAAAACCATTCAAATAATTTTTAAAAATAAAATGCACGACTGGATCGCACGTACTTGCTCTTATGCTCGATCTCATCGTATGCTGAAGATTTTTTAGTTGAAACGGATAAATATATTTTTGAAGTCGTTTTTTAACTAATTTCTTAATTTGTTCGTATGTCAATTTGTATAATAATTTTTAGTAGTTAATAATAAAAACTTAAGAACATAATTTTAAAAAAATGCTCATCTGTTTTCTTAACTTTCAAAAAGAGAAATTGATTTTTTTTTCAAAAAATACAAATATGTATTTTTCAAAAATGTTGGTATGCCGGCCGTATTATTTAGAATTTGAAGGACTTCGTGTTCTCTATCATCGTAATGTCAATTTTGAATAAAATCTCAGTTTGATTTTTTTTTCCAAACAAGTCAGGGTTACAATTGAACCACGCTTATAAATGATTTTTATTTTTGATGGTCCAAGGCATTACATTATGAGGACAATATGCAAGTTAAGCTTACGCCCTAAGAGCAAAAATGTAGAAGAAAAAAAGTTAAACAATTATAAACTGGCGCAAGTTATCACCCAAACGGAAGATGCTATATAATATTTGCAAATGGCGGCGAATGTCAAAATAAACAGTTATTTCGTTTTCTTTTGAAATATAACTATCTAATGTCGATTTCCTTACAACAAAAAAATTGATTCGCGACGGATCTGTAACAATTTTGTTTGCCTTAAACGACGAATTCCATGGACAAAGAAATTGATTTTTTTTCTGAAAGAATTGAATTCTCTCGAATCTCTTTTTGAAGACGCATTTACACAGATTTTCACACACACCACAAGCTTGATATTTCCGAGATGTGAATTCTTGTGATTATTTGCAAAACATTTTGATGCAATTTCTATAGGTTAATAAATTTTATTTGTGAGAAACATATAATATATAAATTATTGATATAGCTGATTTTAATAACGCAAAGTTTTTTTAAAGAGCCCTGGTATTGTTTCACACACACATTCAAAAAAGACATTACTACGTTTTTTCAAATTTCTTTCACCTCAAAAAGAATTGCATTTTAGTAGCGATCCGTTTTCGTTGCCAGGAAAACCATAGAAGTGTATTTTGCATCTGTTTACTTGACGAGTGTCAAAGTATAATTGACATTTGCGCCACCTTGAAGATAATACCCGTAGGGGGCTTTGGGTATGTAATTAATAAGGCCAAAATATTTTCTTATGAAAGAAGGAACAATGGAATACATTTTTTTTAGGAAATGATAATTTCTCTTTCCAGTACTTCTTACTACATTAAATTGCATTTTAAAGCAAAACGGAAAACAAATTTACCTATTAGAAGCCTTCCTTTTACCTGTAAATGTTAAATTGGCTGAAAACATCCGGAATTAGAAGGTTTTTTGAAGAATTATAAGTAATACAGTATTCTACACCACGCAATTAAAATTAATTTTCATTTTAATACAAAAAAAAAAATTGAATTGAAATAAATCATGAATTAGTACTGTGCTCGGCGTATGATGCCTCGTTGTGAACAATAGTGTGTCATCAAACTGACCTTCAACTTTCTATAAACAGTGAAACTAGTTTCAACTTCAAGCATAACTAATTGTCTCATGATTTTGTAAACAAAATAAAAATAAGTACAGTAGTAAAAAATATAGATATAAATACATTTATCTACTTTTAAAGTAGGTATACGTTAGGTGGTTTTTCTATACAGTAGAGGCCTGTTATTTCGGACAGTCATTAACAAATCAATGCAGGCATTCGCTTATTTGTTTAGTTCTATGCCTGTTAAAATATATTATTTGTTATAGTCTTTTAAAAGATTAAATCTATTTATTTTGGGAACTGCTGGGGAATCTAAAATTATCTTTACGGATTATCGAGGTTTTACTGTAGGTAGTTTTGTTTCCTACGTACGGTAATGCCTCCTGTGTCGCTCAAGTATAATTTTGTTAATGCCGTATGTGCATTATGCGAAGTTGACAATATAATGCGAGCGCTTTTGACTGAAGAGACACTGAATGCCACCTTGAGGCATGTTTTTAATATATTTCAGTTTGTATAATTTTTTTTTTTTTTTTGTAACTTTCTCTTCAAGCTGAGTTGTGTGATTTGACGTTGTATTATACGCATTTTATTTAAACACGCATCAAAAGTTATAACAAGCAAAAGCAACATCGACGATGATAAAAGAGAATAAGCAAAAAAAAAAAGTTACAGCAATTTAGGCCTCAGATTTGTGAAAAGATAAACTAGGTTAACTTTGATGTTAAAAGCGAGAAGAACGTTGTGATATTTTTTTTTTGTAATTTTATTTTCGAAGGCAACTCTTGAGAGAGAAAAAAAAATATGCTTTTGAAAGTTAAGGTTTAATTCGAAGGCTATAATAAATTACGCTTTAAGAGTTGTATTTTGTCAGCATAATTTGTTGAATTATATATTTTAAATTACACTAATATGCATCTACTATTTTTAAGAAGATTTCAATAAATTAAAACCCCACCCGGTGAATGATTAGAACTATATTATATTTTTGCAATCAGTTTAAAAAAACTTCCGCAAAAAAGCTGTAACAAGTTTTGCAAGATCATGACGGAAGAATAATATCAATTTGCTTCCGGTTTTAAACTAGTTACTTTTGTGGAATTATTTGCAATTTATCTATTTTTAGAGAATAATAAATCAATCAAGGATAGTAGGTGGAATTTCTACACATGGTCGTCACATGATTTCTGTATTTTTTTCTGAAGATCTTAACAGAGAGGTTAGGCGATTAGCTTTTATTTTATAAGCGATATTTCTTTTTCAATTTAATTCGTTGTTTAAAAATTCAGCTAAAAATAATAATAGGTCCCCTGCCTCTCAACAACAAACAACACATAGAAATTATGGATAATTGTAATTCACCAGGACCTTGTTGTGCACCGAAATCTGTGCATTGATTTAAATGTTTCGTCTATCTGCCTGTCTGTACAACGATCGACAGCCTAACCGGCTGAAGCGATTCGCACATGGTATTTAAGCTTCTTAGATGATTGGCTCCATTCTTAGATAGATAGATAGTTTATTGATTTTGTTTAAATTTTACAATGGTTGTTACCGCACATTTTACAATATAGTGATTTGATACAATGTATCTTTCAACTAAAATAGTATGTATATAAGTTTTATAATTTATCAATAAGGTTTATATAATTATGTCCGGAGGAAAAAACAATAAAAACCTCCATTTAATGTAAGAATATAATAAAATCTTAAGCTAATGACTAGTAAGGGTATGAAGTGTAACAGGTTAACAGATGAACCAATAAATGAATAAGTGATAATTTTTTAACAATAAGTAAAGCATAAATATATAATAAATTACATAAATATGTAAATAATTGAATAAATAGAATAAAATAAAATAAATAAATAAATAAATAATTTAAACAAAAATAATAACAAGTAAATAAATAAATAGATAAATAAGTAAGTAACTAAATAAATAAGTAAGTAAACAAACAAGTAAACATATAAATAAATAAATAAACAAATAAATAAATAAATAAATAAATAAATAACTAAATAAATAAATAAACAAATAATCAAATAAAGAAAGAAATAAATAAATAAATAATTAAATAAATAAATACATGAAATTAATAAAGTTTACATTAATACATAGATAACACAGGTAAGAAAAATAAAATAGAATTTTTTAATATTGATTATTTAGTTCACTAACCAAGTTGTTCTCAGCAAGATCAAGTCGATCAAAGAAAGTGGCTCCATTCTTATTTTTATTTTTTTAGCTCCAAAAACTAACAGTACCTTGCAACAAAAATGGTAAATATTAATTCATGTTCTAGAAAACGGCTCTAACGATTTGGATAAAAAAAATTATTGTACTATTATAATAGTAGATATAGTCTACATTTTGGTCAATATGATTTTTAAATTAAAATGTTATAGCCTATGTTTTTTGTTCCGATGTATCGAATGAAAGTATCTCATCATTTGCACTCTTTGGCACTTTTGACTTTATTGAATTGAGCACTAACACTTAGGTTACAAAACAAAAGAAATAACATGAACACGACAAGACGACGCGACGTTGGATTCGCACATCTGGCGTACCTCACACAAATAGTAAGGCGAGTCAGACACACATACACAAAGTGCCCAGATGCAAAACACAGGTCACACTAGACTAAAGCAGCCCATTCACATGACCATCGCAAGTTAGTTCATCACAATTGGAAGTCCAACAAAAATGAAGAAAGTGTTAGTGACGAGCTTTCGGTATATTTTAGGACACCTGGGGGTGGCCGTGGCGCGATAGTTGTGTGTTCACCTGTCAACCTCATGGTCACAGGTTCGATCCCTGCCGTAGTCTATGTCTTCTTATTTTTCCATTAAAAACCAATTCTAAAAATAAATGTCATACAATGAGTTGCTTCTACTCATTACATGCTGTTTAGGCATATAACTAACAACATGTGATTGAGTAAAACTAGTATACCGATAAAATATGACAAAGAATAAAAAAATCAATGCGAATTATAAGGGACATATATAAATAAGACACGGAAATTCCTCCGCATTAGTTCAGCCACAATCCTTGGAGATAAAATCTAAGACAACAACCACCTACAGTCTCCGAACATCGCGCCACACATCTTTCCTATCATTCTTTCTCTTCCTTAACCTCACCCTCACGCCCGCGCTATGTTGAAACATTTAAAGGGTATTCATAATCCCTTGAGCGCGTGTAGATTATAAAAAAAAAACAAAAACTTGTTGGCCGACTTAAGGAAAATCCCTTGGAAGTGTGGTGCGACTACAAAGTGCAGTTTCCAAAGCTATACAAAGTTGCTTTTAAGTATTTAACTATGTTAGCCGGTTCTATCGGAGCGACTGTTTTCCAAAGCGTCTCTAGAGCTGAACAAGCAGCAAAAAAGAATTCAGGTTAAGCGTGCCAACAAAATCCTATTCATGCATAGTTTAGAGAACAAGTACTGGAATTTGTAATATCAATGAATTTTAATAAAACTTTATTTCAGTAAAAAAAAAAGAACCTGGAATATTATCATTTTTCTTTTTCCTATCATATACTAGCTTATTTATGTTGTTTTTGTAGCATGATAGCCCTTTTTTCGATGCATCGGAAACGTGGATGTTTTTAACCGATGCATCGTTAAAGATCGATGTAACGTTCCGATGCATTACATCGAAAAAAACATCGATGTATTTTTTCTATGAACATCCCTAATTTGATATGTCAAATGTCAGCTGTTTTGGTTGATCGTATTGTCGTTATCGAGAAAAATGGTGGCGTTTTAGTAACGGAATACCAATAAAATAAAATGCACGACTAGGGCTGGCAACGAGACGAGACCAGGCGAGACTTTTGTTAATCTCGTCTCGGTCTCGTCAAACTCGAAAAATTTCAGTCTCGTCTCGGTTTCGGTCCAGGTCTCGCCTAACCAAGTTTCGTCTCGGCCTTGGTCTCGCCTTTTTCTCGAGAAAATTTTAATGTGCGATCTCGTCTCGGTCTCGGTCTTGGTATCATCCTTAGTCTTGGTTTCTTTCGTGTTTTTTTGGTAGTAAAAAGATGTAAGTAAAGATAAGAAGCATTGTTCGGATTGCAAATATAGAGTATGGTTGTGGTATCTCAGCAGTTCGTCGGTAAGAAAAATGCGGGAAAATGTATGAAACAAACTCGTGAGTCTGTTTTGTCTTTTGAGTTAAGTGGAAATAACATTTTTGAAGAATTGTGTAAGTAAATATATTTCATAGCAGAAACTAATAAATATTAAAAAAAGAGTACCTACATACAACGCTCGATTTTTTAAAAAATAAATTAACCCGTTTTGTCAAGCTACGACCTGTCAAAAACCATTTAAGTATGTCTCCGATTTAAATGTATTAAAAAAAACTTTACAAAATTCAAATTTTTCCTCAAAAACATCGAAATTTTTCGATTTAATTTACTGCTCCCTAAAAAGTTGATTTTACACATTTTAGGTGAAATTTCGAAAACAAAATATTGCTCAAATGTCAAGATATATTAAGCTGCCTACCTTTCACGTCCTGAACTGTCAAAATCCATTGAAGCATCGCCTCGGATTAAAAAACCTCTACAAAATTCAAATTGTACCTCAACAAAATCGTAAATTTTCGATTTAATTTATTGCTCCCTAAAAATGTGATTTTAAACTTTTTGGGTGACATTTGGAAAAAAAATATTATCCAAATATTATCCAACTACTATAAGTTGCCTACCTGTCAAGTCATGAACTGTCAACATCCATTGAAGCATCGCTCCGATTTAGATGGATTAAAAATCCTCTACAAAATTCAAATTTTACCTCAAAAAATTCGAAATTTTTTCCTCCGTCAAAAGTTGATTTTAAGCCTCTTGTATGACATTTGGAAAAAAATATTATCAAAACGTCAAAATATAGTAACGGGTTTTCCAATAAGAGGTGTTATTTTGAATAGCCCGCTATTTCGGTAGCTGTCACTTTTGAAGCTATCATTTTTTGACATTTGACAAGTAGAAACTACGCTATTAATAAAAATGGAACGATACACGCTTCAACAACGCATTGAAATTATTAAAATTCACTATAAAAATGGTGAAAATTTGGCAGAGACGGTTCGTAAAACTAAAACATTTTTGGGTCGTCGTGAAGCACCTTGTCGGACCGCAATACAGAAATTGGTGGACAAATTCGAGCTGTTGGGACAAGTTAGTGATGTGAAGAATAAGACTCGTGCACGTCGCTCAAGAACAACTGAGAATATTGCTGTTGTAGCCCAAAGTGTTGAAGAAAACCCAGGTTTGTCCATTCCTCGTCGTTCTTTGGAATTAGGCATTCCACAAACGTCATTACACCGTATTTTGCATAAAGACTTGGGTCTTAAGGCTTATAAAGTTCAGTTAACACAAGAACTCAAGCCGGCTGATCATCAACAACGTCGTGTCTTTGCTGATTGGGTCCTTGAAATGCATGAAAATGAACCGGAATTTCATCGAAAAATCATCTTGACTGATGAGGCCCATTTCCACCTCGGAGGCTACGTCAACAAGCAAAACTGTCGCATCTGGGGCTCGGAAAACCCAAGAGTTATTGTTGAAAAGCCTCTCCATCCTCAACGCGTGACTGTTTGGTGCGGTTTATGGTCCCGCGGGGTCATTGGACCTTATTTTTTCGAAAATGAGGCTGGAGCAACAGTTACGGTCAATGGATTGCGCTATCGAGAGATGATTAATGATTTTTTATGGCCTGAATTGGATGGTATTGATCTGGACAACGTTTACTTTCAACAAGACGGCGCTACGTGCCACACAAGCAATGAAACCATCGATCTTTTACGGAAAAAGTTTCCGGACCGTGTTATCTCTCGAAGAGGTGATCACAATTGGCCACCGAGATCTTGTGATTTAACACCTTGCGACTTCTTCCTTTGGGGCCACGTGAAAGATAAGGTCTACGCCAACAGCCCAGCGTCGATTCAAGACCTCAAAGATGAAATTCGTGAGGCTATCGAGGACATAGGGCAGCCACTTTGCGATTTGGTTATGGAAAATTTCATGAAAAGGATATGGTCCTGTAAGCGTGGTCTTGGCGGCCATTTGGCTGATGCTGTGTTCCATTATTAACGGCATACCTTCCTCTTTATAATGAAATAAACATCCGATCATTTATCTCCAAAAATGCCATTTTTCTTTGAATATCAAAATAACACCTCTTATTGGAAAACCCTTTATGTTGTCTACCTATCAAGCCATGAGCTGTCAAAATTGGTACAAATTTTCACATTTAGCTGTCAAAACCCATAGAAAAAAAAACAATTTGGGAAACTTGGTGAAAATCAATGTACAATATGGATCTTAAGAATTCGGTCAAACTTGGCGTCTGCACGTCTTTAATAACTTTATTGTGCTTGTCAATTATGAATTATGAATCTAATAATGATATATCCTTGTACGTTGATTATGCTAAACAACTCATAAACTAGAAATTTTGTTCTGCACTACGTAGGTCCATGAAGCTAAGGCCATAGACTTCACTTGAAACGAGTATGTTTTATTGGTGTAAATCGAAAACTATGATTTTAAGTTGAATTTTACGCAACTAGCGTATGAAAGCGCTCCGAATGGCTTACATTTTGTGCTAATTTAGTTTTCAAAGGTGTGTGATAACGTAAAAAAATAGGCTGTGAAGTAACGTTATCAGACAACTTTGAAGAGCCGTATTTCCAAGATAAAATTTGAATTTTGTACAGTTTTTTTTAATCCATTTTAATCGGAGCAATCCTTCAATGAAATTGACAGTTCATGGCTTGGCAGTTAGGCAATAAACTATCAGCCCTATTCTGCTATCTTTCGATTCACGTGAATATTTCACTCAATTTTTCACTATTTAAATATTTTCAAATGTCTTCTATCTTTTGAGTGGAAAGCTTTACTAATATTTTTTTTGTTTAATTCTTAAGAGAATCTAATTGTTAAAATTTATTTTTGATCGAAATTTATATACTTTTTGAAACAATTCGTTTTTTCCGTCGGATAACAGAATACAAATATTCACGTGAACGTTTAACAGAATAGGACTGTATATTTTGACGTTTTTAAAATATTTTTTTTCAAACCTCACCCAAAAGGCCTTAAATCACCTTTTTCCGAAGCCAAAAATAAAATCGGAAATACTTCGAATTTTCCGAGGTAAAATTTTAATGTTGCAGAGGCTATTTAATCTATTCAAAGCGGGGTCATCCTTCAATGGATTTTGTCAGCTTATGGCTTGGCAGGTAGGCAATGAACTATATTTTGATGTTCTGATGATATTTTTTCCAAATGTCACCCAAAAGGCTTAAAATCAAATTCTTCCGGAGCATAAAATTTGAATTTTATAGGTTCTTTTAATCCATTTAAATCGGAGCGATCGTTCAATGGATTTTGACAGTTCATGACTTGGCAGGTAGGCAACTTACTATATCTTGTTATTTGGGTAATATTTTTTCCCAAATGTCACCCAAAAATTCTAAAATCAACTTTTTCCGGAGCAATAAATTAAATCGAAAAATTTCTAATTTTCTGAGGTAAAATTTGACTTTTGTAGAGGTTTTTTAATCCATTTAAATCGGAGCCATCCTTTATTGGATTTTTACAGCTTATGGCTTGACAGCTAGGCAACGAACTATATTTAGACGTTTTGACAATATTTTTTTACCAAATGTCACCCAAAATGAAGCAACGCCATGCATACATAAATCGTACGTATTGTTCTCTGGATTTTCGCAACGCACCTATCTCTGTATAACTGATATGGTTTAAAATGTTAACGCGTATATAGTATTTCGCAAAAAAAACTTGTGAATATTATAAAAATTGAACATGATTATACTCATATACCAAACAATAATGAAATAAAAACAAAATTTTCTTATAGCGAAAACCGAAACCAAACCACCGAGACCGCCGAGACCAGCGAGACTCTCGTCGAATTTCGGTACCAAATATACGGTCTCGTCTCGCTCTCGTCTCGGTCTCGTCTTCGGTACTTTTAAAGGAGTCTCGTCTCGTTGACGAGACCGAGACCGAGACGAGACCGAGACTAGTCTCGGTCTCGTTGCCAGCCCTATGCACGACTGGATCGTACAAACTTGCTCTTGTAGCTAACAACACTGTTGGTAGGTAGCTAGCGACACTGTTGGTAGGTAGCTAGTCTATTATAGTTATCGTGTGCAGATTTAAAGCCCATGTAGGTAATATTACCTTGATTCTTAGTATAATGAATTGTCGAATGCATGATTCAAGGAATAGTTAAATAGGTACCTACAAATGTATATTTAAATGGATTTTAATTATATAAATTAGGAGGGTAATAATGTAAATATGTACAAGTACATACATGTATATAATGAAAGTCATAGGTGGGAAAAATCGTTTTTTAAACTTATTTAAACTGCCAAAATCATCACTTTAATCAGTTTTTCGGAAAAAACGAAGAACGCCATTAGATGCCACGGATCAATGAAAATTTTATAAAAAAAAGTATCTCGAAAATTGTTTTTTGAAAACAATATTCTTTTGAAATTTTGGTGTGCAAGTTTTTAGTGACTATTAATGTTCATGTGAATATAAAATTTAAAATTATTCTTTTTGATTAGTTTTAAAATGATTGATTTTTCAAAAAAAAAATTAATAAATTATTTTAATTTAAAAAAAAAAAGTTATTCAAAATTTTGAAATGCAAAAATAATTAAGCTGCTTAGATCTTCTCATATATAAAAGGTACCGTTAATAGACTTGGTAAACTTGGTTCATATCAAATGATATATAAAAGGTACCGTTAATAGACTTGGTAAACTTGGTTCATATCAAATGATAGCTATTACCAACAAAAAAATTCTCAAGAATTTTTATCAAAATCGTTGGAGCCGTTTTAGAGAAAAATAAGATTTTCCTTCAAGGTCATATTGCAGGCACCGTTATTTACACCGACGGACAGATTGACAGACTGACAGACAGACAACAGACATTTTTTGGCGATCACTTTTTTAGGCTTCCCTATGATCGTAATGTCATGTTTGATTGTTAGAATTTTTTTTTTACGAATACATAACTTGTCTTAAAGTACCTATAATCGCAAGTAAAAATGACACGGCTCAAAAAACGACTGTTGCGTTTCAGAAAAACGCCTATCGGAATAAGGGCGATTAATTCTTCAATAAAAATACCAAAATCTCAAAAAGTTGTGTAGGAACTTACATATAAAATAATTCTCTATGTGATATCCATAAAGAACTAAAAATTACATTACATTTCCCACATAATTAAAAACCATTGGAAAAGTTCGCTTTGGCAATATTTTCATGCTCAGCAAAGTGGAATATTTCTACATAATCTCTGATATAAAGAACATCTCTGTTAGATTGATTTTTAATAAATGGCTGTTGCTAAATGAGATGTTGTTTTTTTTTTATTTTTTTATTTAAATTAAATGATGCACGAAAATCAGTTCCTTTCAAAGAATCCCCTTGATATCAATAAAACAACATAAAAACAGAGAAGCCATTAGTGGAGAGAAATATAATACACATTTTTATAGTTTTTGTTTGTTTTTTCGTTATAACGTTATAATCTTGGATTTCTGTAAAAGCGATGATTACATTGAAGAAATTATACAAGCTGATGCCATATCTCACTAATGTGACATTTTGCACATAAAATTAACTGTCTATAATGTTAATTCCACCATGAACAATATTTCAGTCCAATTATGTATTTTTCCGCCACAAAATCTACTTAATCACTGCATTTAACGTATTTTTTTTTTTAATGAGAAATTATGTCAATTAAATGTTGTGATGTGTTTTTTTTTCACTTGGACAAGTCTGAACACTCATGCTCATCATTATCACTATCGCTTTGATACATAGGATAGCTACTAGTATCTGTAAAATATTATAATCTCATCCAGAAGTGAATGCTGTCTGTTCTGGAAATAATCAATCAGCACTGACCAGACAGAGTATGTTCAACTTTATAATACTGATTGACGCCACGAAGGCAATACTTAAACTTAATACCAGGAAGCAGTTGATTGTTATGAATAAAATAACCATGAAGTGCTCTGTGTTGCGGCGGCTTTTGTCGACATCATCAACGAAGACGACCAAGTCATTTACCGGCCAAGAAAGTAAGAAAAGCAAAGTAAAGAAAAGAAAAGTCATTGACAGTTGCTGTTGCTGCTTGTGGAAAATCCAATAGAAAGAAAAATACTCGACATTACCCATTTTTTTTTTTTTTTTTTTGTCGACAGTTTTACTCTAAGTGCGGAAATTACTTGCGTGGTTTTCTGCAATTTCCACGAGAAAAAAAAAACACAAAGAAATTTCTACCCCTGGGTACGAGTATGTTTGAAAAAAATTGTCACAATTTATAGCACTACTGAGGCAAGGTGTGTTTTAGTTTTTTTTTTTTTTTTAAACTTTCTTTGGCTTTTTATTGAGATGTCATGAGTTATTGTTCCCTTATTTGTAGTTTCCCTCTAAAATAACAAAAAAAATACTCTTGAAACTTGATCATTTATCAAGATACCTGTTAAAATAAGTATAAATGCACCTACCATATCCAATATCCACCCAATATAGGTAGGTACCACCCATCCCCAAGATTCACTTCTCTATAGCACTTCGGGGAGGCAAATTTACAAAGTTTCGGTTGGAAGGCTGTCATACATCGTTTTACACATAAAAATATACAAAATAAGAAGCAGGTGTTCAAAATGTTTTGCAATGAAAAAAATAAAAAAATATAATACATTGCTTGTGTACCTACTGCCAAGTTACATAGCAGAACTCGAGATTCTATTTTAGCCGCCCAAACCGAGAAAATGATGAGGTTGCGTGTTGTAAGACTTTCTTTACTTCAAGACGAAAATATTATAATTGGGATGATTCTTTTTCGCCATTGCAGAGATTCAAAAGAATTATTAAAATTACACGCACAATTTAGATACTTAACTGCGACTATTTGAATATGCAAAATGAATGAGTTTGTTTTTAAACATCACGAGCTAGGGGAGCTTTTTAAAAGTATTACATATTTTGAGTCCTATTATGATTGGTAATTTATTCTTGGGATAAGATGTTTTAATACGCTTTATGTTCTATATAATTCATAAATAAATTAAAATCAAATATAAATCTTTAAATTAAAAATGTTTTTCCTTTTGAGTCTTTCATTTGATATAAACGGTGATTTTTTAAGAGCTTGGTTTTTGAAAATTCAAAAAAACACAGAAACTTGTAAAAAGTGAATGAAATTTTTATTTGGATCGATAAATCAATTTCTGCCATTTAGTTTTTAAAAATAATTTCACTTAAATGTTGCCCGCGGCTACGCTTCAGGTGGTCCATTCTGAAGGTCCAATTTTGGCAAACTTTTTCACACATTTCGGCCGGAATCTCACCAATGAGGCGTTCAATGTTGGCTTCCAAGGCAGCAATCGTGTTTGGCTTGTCCCCATAGACAATAGACTTAACATAGCCCCACAAAAAAATAGTCTAACGGGGTCAAATCACATGATCTTGGTGGCCAATTGACTGCGCCAAAACGTGAGATCAACTGCTCACCAAATTCTCAATTGATGCATGGTTTCGCGTGCAGTGTGACATGTGGCACCGTCCTGTTGGAACCACATGTCGACCGAGTTCAATTCTTGCATTTTCGGCAAAAAAAAATCTGTTATCATCGAACGGTACCTTTCTCCATTGACCGTAACCCTGCGGCCTTCATCGTCCTTGAAGAAGTACGGCCCAATGATGCCGCCTGCCCATAAACCGCACCAAACAGTGCATTTTCGGGATGCATTGGTAGCTGCTGAATTGCCTCTGGCTGCTCTTCACTCCAAATACGGCAATTCTGCTTATTCACGTATCCATTTAGCCAAAAATGAGCGGAAAAAAAACGGTCGTAGCTTGCGAAACACATTTTTCACAGAGCACGAATTTTGATAATAAATTTCAATAATTTGCAAACGTTGTTCAGGCGTAAGTCTATTCACGATGAAATGGCAAACAATACTGAATCGAAATGTCAAATGTTCGTGGAATTTGTCATGTGTGATCTGTCAAAAATATAAACGTCAAAAACCAAGTAGCAAAAAAATCACCGGTTATATACACTTTTTCGAAAACAGCGATGTCATAATTATCATCACCAATGTGGAGCACTACATATAGAAGATAATCAATTTATCCTAGGCCAAATTAGATGATATTGGCCCAACAAGAGGGCTGGCGAAACGTGCCATTCAAGTGAAATCACAATGGATAAGTTCCACGATCGATCAGACAATAAGGTTTTTAACACGCAGAAGCGACGACAGATATGCCCAATACATCGAGATTCTGCAATTTTATCTCGTAAGACCTTTTCTTGTGGTGTTTCCTTAAGTTGCAGTTCACTTCCAACCAGAACCCTCAAAATTAGCTAAAATCATCCAAAATTGGACAACTCGAATGAAAAACCAGTGGCAATTTGAAAACAAAATGTCATTTATACACAACTTGTTAAATTTAATTTAAACATTTACCCGTATCTACTCGTATTTGAAAAACCTTCACATATTTGCAAAAATTTCAAATTAAATAAAAAAAAATAGAAAATAAACTAAACAAATAAAACAGTTTCATACATTTACTTCTACATAGTTTACGGCGTATTAGGTAATCTAGTTAGTTTTCCTTTAGAACCGATATACCATCATTGCGCCAACAACAATCACAAAGTAGAACGAGAATTGGAGTGATTTTGATTGTACTCGAATTTTACCCCAATGCAGTTCGTTGCCTTTATTTTTCATATACATGAGATTCTGAAAGGCATGGTGGCCCGGGGTGCCCAGGGGTGACGGCATTGTTAGTTGCATTAAATTACATTGACATCGAATTGAAATGTGCATTACAATATGTGAACTGTGGATTTTTGTATTTAAATTGTGTATCATTGTTGTGAATTACAACAAAATGTATAGCAACCACACGAAACGGCCGCGATATAATTCAATGGAATAAAAAACTTTTTTTTTTATTTTGCGCTCTTATGGATGTCTTTATTGGTATCAGGGCCGTATTTAGATTAGTGAGGGCCTGTAAGCACTTGGATGTTTCTGTTGTTACCTTTGTGGCATTATTATACAAAAGTTTTTATAATTGACTTAAATAATATAGTACACTTTCAGTCTTATTCATCTTAACGATAGCATAGGGTTATGTTCTTTTCATCGTTTTTCTAACCACAAAAACGTTATTGCCGTATGTAACGTTGGATAGCACCAACATAAGCTAAACGCGTTGGAAGGTAGTATAGAGCCGACATAAAAGGGATTTTGTATCAATGTCATTTGACATTCACCCTTTTCTAAGGGTGGGCAAATGTGTCATTTCCTTATGCACTCCATAACTATGCACGTATTCTAATGAATAAGTTTTAAACAAACTAGTAAAGAAAACTATAAGCTATGCGCATTTAATTTGCCTGTGGGCGTGTTCAGTAATATTAAGTTAATTGTTTTCTTATAAATAGCTTAAGCAAATTTTAGTTAAAAAATAAATTTCGAAATTAAATGTACAAAATATATTTTCATACGTAGACTGTTTAAAATTCGCCCTTTAATAAATGGTTTTTCAATTATGAGTTATAGAAAAGTGTCATTTCCCACACAGAATTGGGGCGACATTCTGACTTAAATTAAATGTCTTTATGGCCAATTTAATAACCAAACACTAAAAGCACTTTTATCAAAAACACTCTTAAATTTCATCAGACCCCTAATCTTTTTAGTTTCACCAATCAATAAAAGGGAAATTTCAGGGACATTTTTGTTAAAATTTATTTTTTTTGCACATACCTACTTGGAAAAATAAATTGTTTTTATATAAAAACAAATTAGAAAGCAGTAGGCATCATGTGTTGAAACAAATGCCAAGAAATCCAAAAAAGTTGAAGAGTTATTGCGTGACAACTTTTGTATATGTTGTTTTTTTTTTATTTGGAAAAGAATTGAACAGTTTATTATGAAAAATTTATTTAATAAAAGAAATCAAAAATTTTAATAATTATTTTCAGCGTGTTTCTTATAACGTATTTGTTTCCATTGGTGTTAATGGGCATGTGCGCCGTGTTTTTGTTCAGGTTTCTTATAAGCGTGTGTTTCTTATAAGCGTGTATCTTATAAGCGTTATTTACTGTACTATTACAGTGTTGTTATATCCGTTTTCTATGATTTCGCGCAAATTTTGTATTTCATCGCGAACCGTGGGAACCTGAGATCTCTGTGGAGGTCTTCATTTCTAATATACCAAGGTGTGTTTTCAAACCATCTTAGAGGTTTATTTTCAAATGTTTGGGAGGTATTTATATTAGAATCTCGCGTACAACCCCAGAGTTGTATACCGTACGTCCAGACAGGCTAAAGCACCAGCCTGTACAAAATTAGCTTGTTTTCGATACTGAGCTTAGAGTATTTCCCGAGGAAAAAGTACATATCTCTGAGTTTATTATTTAACTGCTCACATTTCTTTTAAACATGCGATTTCCATTTTAGTTTCGCGTCTAGAGTCATTCCGATATATTTTGCTTCATTAGCAAACGGAACTTGAACTATTTTATAAAAAAGCGTATAAATATTTGAACAGCTGTCAAAAATTGTAAACATTGGCAAAGCGGATTCCTTTGAACCCGGAATATGTATTCAGACCGCACGGCGAATTACTAGGTATTGCTCTTCATCGTGACTGTCTATTTTTCTAATAAAAACGCAAATCAGTAATGCGAAGTCGAAATTTGTTTAAATATTCATTTTGCATCTCTTAAATGTTATAAAACAAAAAACTTGTAAGCTGTTTGTTTGTATTTACTACTAAATAATCAAATTACACAAAAGCATCAGTTAGTTAGTTTTTAAAGCAAGACTATGCCATAAAAAAGGGCCCCATTCAAATTGAGCCCTCGAGACTTTAGTAAGTCGATCCCCCCTCCGCACATTGCTAAAGATGCCACTACATGCGAGTATCAAAACTTGTACTTTTGCATTTAAAATTCAGCATGGCGCACGTTTGTACACATGGAGTTGAGTCGAGTGGAGCGCTTTGTATCTTCAAAGCTATAACTTCGTTTACTGTGTATAATTAATTGATTCTATTTCGTAGCTATTTTATTCTGTTTTGATAAAGAGTTCGTGTAATCACCGAGAGCATCGAGGACATATACAAAGCATGTAGCTCTGTTACACATGTAGAATGTGGAAAAGCGTCTTGTAATATCTTTACGAGGAGAGAGTATCTATACAACTTGTTGGATATTGCATAGGCACATATGATAGCACTTAACAAAGTTTCAAGTGTCACAAAGAAAATGTTTAATTAAATCGAAATAAAACGATGGGGGTTTCGAATCAAGGTACAAGTACGACAACCATGCCAACGAAAAAAACATAGTTTTATTGATAATGAAAATCCGAACAAAAGTTAATTTTACCAAGTGAAATTTTAAGATGTTTGAATAAAGTACATACGGGGATTTTCTAAAAATTCAATAAAAATATTTCACATCAATATCTAAACGGTGATTTTTTAAGAGCTTGGTTTTTGAAAATTCAAAAAAACACAGAAACTTGTAAAAAGTGAATGAAATTTTTATTTGGATCGAGAAATCAATTTCTGCCATTTACTTTTTAAGAATAATTTCACTTAAATGTTGCCCGCGGCTACGCTTCAGGTGGTTCATTCTGAAGGTCCAATTTTGGCAAACTTTTTCACACATTTCGGCCGGAATCTCACCAATGACGCGTTCAATGTTGGCTTCCAAGGCAGCAATCGTGTTTGGCTTGTCCCCATAGACAATAGACTTAACATAGCCCCACAAAAAATAGTCTAACGGGGTCAAATCACATGATCTTGGTGGATAAAGTGAAACTGGTGCGAAATTTGGTAACAATGAGCTGAATAGCCTGCTCGGTGTGTCGATTAAACGGACGTAGCTTGCGAAACACATTTTTCACAGAGCACGAATTTTGATAATAAATTTCAATAATTTGCAAACGTTGTTCAGGCGTAAGTCTATTCATGATGAAATGGCAAACAATACTGAATCGAAATGTCAAATGTTCGTGGAATTTGTCATGTGTGATCTATCAAAAATATAAACGTCAAAAAACAAAGTAGCAAAAAAATCACCCTTTACTACCAATCTTTAGGAAAAAAATTCATTACGTTTTCGATTAAATGCCAATAATAGCAACAAAAAAAAAAAAACTTGGAACACAGTAGAATGGACTGTTCTTACTTGCTTTGATGGTTGTCTTTTATGGACGTGAAGTTTTATTTCGAGTCTATTGATTTCATTGCAGTCGTTTGGCTGATGGTTTTAATTAAGTGCGAATGTATGTTGGGAATTTTATTGACTGAAGTTTTGTTACCTTGTTTTTAGAAAATATCATTACAGTTGATTTTGCAATTCTTTCATTCACTCATCGACAATGTTACAAAATGTTATAAATTTGTACCAAAATCCTATATGATATTTATAAAGTAAGCAGATGCAGAATACACGTCGAAACGCCAAGGAAAAATTGTCAATGATTGATTTTGGTTTTGATTGGAATTTTTTTTTGAATTTTTGATTCGCATGATCAAACTTACCGCTCGCTATGCTAAATAAAGCACAGATGTTAGCAACCATACTTGTGAAACACAAAATTTCTACCATCATGATTTTTTTTTTCAAATAAAAACAAATTTAAAGTATAAAATCGATTTTATTAGTTAACATCATATATTTTACGATTGACCATTAAACATTGAAAATAATCGATTTGTAGGTTACATTGTGCAAGGTATAGCGTCGGCCCTTTCGGTGCAAGGTGTATTCGAATGTGGTTAAGTTTTTAATTAAAATTTGAAACGATTTCCAATGAATATATTTGTAAAGTAAGAAACTGACGTTGTACGAGCGATTGGTGAGCAGGGAAGGAATTAAGAGGAAATAACGATGCACATTGGTTTTGAATTTCTGAATATCAAAATGGGAGGGGAAAATTAAACAGAGTAAAGTATTCCACATTCGCGTTGTACGGCTAAAAAAAGAATCTCTGTACTTGATAACACGTTCGAAGATGGACTCAAGGGAAAACTGATGATCATTCCTAGAAGCGCGAGTATTACGGTTGAATATTTTAAGGGGAGGAGTGCAACTCGCTATTTTCGCGAGAATATTGCTGATATGAATTGCTATAAAATATGGAATAAGACATGAAACATTTTGACGATGTTCGCTAGTTCTATCGCTTATTATTCGTAGAGCACTATTTTGAATTCTATCTAAAATATTCAAATGAGTTTTGGGAGCACTTGCCCAAATGTGCGAGTATTACTTCAGCTTTGGACGAACAAAAGCTTTATAGATTAAAGCCAGGTCAGAAGGGGAGAAGAATTTCTTGCATCTTCGAAGAAAGCCCAAACACTTTGCAGCATTTTTGGCGACACATACCAATGACTGTCTGAAAGCTGATCGGTTGTGCATGGAGGTTGGTTTCTGCTTTAACGATAAAAGACAGTACTGAGTTTTTAAAGTATTAAATTCTATGCGGTTTTATATTACACATTGGACAATGCTGTTAAGATATGAATTTAATGATATTATCATATGCTGCCGTTGATGGTCCACATCCGAAGACAAGGAGGTGAATCTGAAAACGAATATAAAAAGCTCAGATTACTATCGTCAGCAAAACAATTTAGTGGATTAAAACTTCCCGATCGTTAATGACATTGAGAAAAAAGGGTCGACGACAAAACGAAGGCCTGGTGCATACCAGCATTTAGTTTTCTGAACTTCAGACTTGAAACCGTCCAATACGACTTGTGTTGAGCGGTCCTAAAGGTTTTTTCTAATCTAAAGATTAAAAACTTCATCTATAGCAAATGCACGCAATTTTCAATAAAAAAGCTTGATACCAAACTTTACCAAATGCCTTAGAAATATCAAGCTCAATAATCTTAATTTCTCCGAAACGATGTAAAGATTTGTGCCACTATTCGGTGAGATATACCATCAAATCACGTGGACCTATTCCTACGAAAACCATACTGCCGGTCATTCAGGAGCTTTCGTCCTTCAAAATATTTCTTAAGCTGATAGTTTATCATCGTTTCTATGACCTTCGAAAGAAGTGACGTAGGTGCAATTGGACGGTAGTTAGAGGGTGAAGAAGATTCGCCTGTTTTTGGGACAGGCTGGACAAATGCTGTTTCCCATCCACTCGGAAAGAGACCAGTAGAGTAGGACAGTTGGAAAATCATTATATTCTCACACATTTCATGCGGTATTTCATTAATTTCATCACGCCCAAAGCATGCAGTTGTGGCGTTAAAAAATGTTCAATCATATCACCATATCGCTCCCCATTCACAGTTACCGTTCCGCAGTTTTCATTTTCAACGAAGTAACGTCCAATGATTCCTCCTGACCAAATTGCACACCAGACTGTAACTTTTCATGGATGCAATGGTGACTGATGAATAGTTTGAGAGTTTTCCATTACCCAGAACCGACTATTCTGTTTATTCACATATCTATTCAAATGAAAATGTGCCTCGTCACTCATTATGATTTTTTCATGAAAATCGGGGTTGCCATGGGCTAGCTGTAACATCCTATTGGCATATGTACGGCGGCATAAATGGTCTTGTGGAAGAAGCTCTTGTGTCAACTGAATCTTATATAGCAACAAATGCAAATCCTTGTGCAAAATTGTGGCTAAAGTTGTTCTTTGAAGACCAAGCTCCTGAACACGGCGTCGAATTGAGGTTGATGGATTGTTTTGAACAGTTCCTTGAGCAGCAGTAATGTTTTCAGTACGTTGTGGTCCATGCTTGGGCCTATCACCTACAGACCCTCTTTCTTCGAAATCATTCACTACACGATAAATAGTGCGTTTTGTTGGCACGTTGTTTCTCCCAAAAAATTCACGTAACTTTCTCATCGTCACAGTAATCGATGATTGATTTTGATAAAATGTTTTAACGATTAAATCACGTTGGTTTATCAAATATGTTTACATAATAAATTTGCCACTTGTCTACTTCACGACTGCCAAATATGAACTGACATGACTAATTTTTACCAAAATGGCGGCAAAACAACGTAGTATACCTTCCCGGCGGATACCCTGTACCTTACGAACATTGTAGAGTATTTTTTGCCTTAATCTTTGGTCATGCAAAAATTTAGTTCTTTGAATGTGAACGTTTTTGTAGCTCGTTGCATCTTATTCTGGTTTTTCTCAGAAGGCCATTAGATAGATGACCATTCTATGCCCGATTTATGGCATTTTCCATATCACTCTCGCCAGAACTTATGGTGATCAGTCCTCGCAATCTTGATATATAAATATATGCTCTTCGAGAACTTTAAGAATCTGAGGCTTGTTGAGATGAACTTGTAACTTGGCGAACTGTCAGTGCATATCTATAAAATAGGAAATTAAGCAAGCCACAAATGCAGCTACAGAATATCAGTATCGTTTTGCCCACTTGGAGCTTTCGAAAAATAAGGCTCAATGCCGCCATAGTACGCAGCGTAAACATCACTCAACACAGTAACTTCGAGCGGGTGTAATGCATCTTGCAACAATCATGATCAGGAATTTGTATATGTTATACTTTGTAATTGATTTTGGAACAATATTTCACTACAAAGGCAAACATTGGAGCCACATTTTCACTAGGGCGAACGACCTTATAATAATGCCTCATAGCTATTAAACATTTCAATCATGTAATTAAATTAAGCAAATAATAAATATTGTTAAATGGTTTGCAAAGAAGCCCAAAATTTCTGAGTACTCCAAGTGTTTTAAATCGAACCAAATTGACATTGATTTTCACATCCAACATCACACAGAAACTTGTTCAGATAGTATAAGTCAGCCAAACGAAGACTACTTCCTTCAATGTAGGTTTATAATAAAGTACGCCAATAATTTATTCCGCAATGCCTTTTCTAAAAATATGCTTTCCATTAAGTCTATAAATATTTATTTCCATCAGCGAGCAATTTTGCCGTGTCTTGTTCTTGTTTTTAATTCCAAATACAATTTAATATTTACCTTTAAAATTCTTCACCCATTTCGTTCTTTTGTTTTTTGTTTGAAATTTAAAAATAGTTTCGGGGTTTGTAGGTGGCTGTGCTGTTTAAAAATTGAAATCTACCTACCTGGTCAAGAATTGCAATGACTAAAGCCTCTTCAAATCATCATCCAATTTCCCTATACTACTTGTCTTAGTGGCATTCTACTGCTACTGATGGTCCTGCTACTCGTATACTACCATGTCACTAAGTCACTAAAGAATTTCACTATACGTGCACATATAACTACGGGTACACCTCGTGTATCCCCCAATTCTTCTTATCATAGCTTTGAATGAGTGATGCCCGGACTCTCTGTACTTTATGGTTTTATTTTTATTTTTCGTTTAATATTAAGTTTTTTTTTTTTTGTTTGTGTAAACGATGGCATGAGTGAAATATTCTTTATCTTCTTTTAGAACAAAAAAAAATCAAGTGAAGCAAAACCCATTAAGTTATGCAACCTTACAAGTTGCGAACTGTTCGTAGTTTTTTTTTTTTTGTAAAATGTAGCTTTGGGGACACTGCACTCTTTCGTTCATTCTAAGCGCGGCGTTTGTTGTTCTTTGCTTTTGAAAAACACGGTGTGTTATTGTGTAGCAACCCACACAATAACAGAGAATGATGATAATCAAAAGAAACACTTGAAAATATACATTAAAAAATTAGGGTTACCATTGTGAGTATTTTACTGAAGTTATTTTTTTTATAAAATTTTTGGAGGGCTTTTTTTTTGCTATTTTTTGGAAAATGGAAAAACTATATAGTACTTAAACTGGTTTGAACATACAGTAGAATCTTAGAAAGATGAACAGATATAAAACAGGCCTCCTTTATCTTTTCGAATTGATCATCTTTCTAAGCATCAACATTTAGTTAGAGAAAAACATATAGCCAAGCATAAAAAAGATAAAAACACCCTGGAAAGTACCGTTACCAAAACTGAAAAAGTACCGTAACATAACACGACACATTGAAAGCAATTAAATGGAAAAAAAAATAAAATTGGAAATAAAAACTTCATCTTTTCGATTATTCAAATTTACTCGATTACTCAAGTTCAACTTAGTGAAAAAAAACGTTATTTTTTCCCAGCTGTTCATCTTATAGAACCGCCCATGTTTTCGAGATTCTACTGTACTTATTCCCAATTTATCGACTCTTTACTAAATCTAAATCCTATGTTAAAAGGGGAAATTATTAAAATTTCATATACATAAAGTCGTAAAATTCGCATTTTTACTGGCGATATAGGTACAATAGGGCATTTGGAAAAAAAATTTGAACTCGAGATTTTAACTTGATATTAGGATGATAGAGAACATTTGAATAGAACTGGATATGTCTGTATATAGGTCGATCTAAAGCCTAAGCCGCTGAAGAGATTTTCTTCACTTAAGCTTCCTAGGTGATTGGCTCGATTCTTTTTGCTAATCATTTTTTAGTCCCAAAAATAACGGTACGTGCCATTAAATTATATTATTATATGGTAAATCTTAATTATCTCGAAAACGGTTCTAACGATTTTGATTTAAAAAATATTTGTTTACATATTGTTATTAACGGCACCTGCCGTCGAACCGTTTTTTTTTTTTTATTGTCGACTTTCTCATTAACCGCTTAACGAATTTCGATCAAAATGGTTATACATACAGGAGGTTTTTCGGAATCTAAATACATATTACATACCAAAATTTTCGAAAAATATTTTTTTGGATTTAAGAAAAAACAAAAAACAATTCTTTTTTTGAAAATTCAATATTTCGAAAATGGATGGGCGATTATTTTTGATATTATGTTGTTAAATTATTATTATTAAATACTTAAAATTGAAGTACAATATTTGTTTTTAGAAAAAAAAATAAGAAATTTTGTATATACAAAATTAATTAAAAACGACTTTAAAAATATATTTAGCCTTTTCACTAAGGAGTTTGTGCATAAAATTTTACCGAATAAGAGGGCAAGTACGTGTAATCCAGTCGTGCATTTTAGTAATAAGGGCGCAAAATTTTAAACGATTTAGTAAAATGTTAAAGCCACTTTTAGTAATTTTTTTTTTAATTTAACTATATGGCTGTAATACCTAAGGTCTTTTAAATGCAACCTGAATTGCATGGCATTAGTTTGGAACAGTGGATTTGAGAACCGGGTATTGACTGTCTCATTTTAACCCATGGGCGGCATCCAATTAAAATTGGAGGTATAGAAAAGAATGCGTCTAGCGTGGGGATCGAACCCACACGTCTAAGTTAGCAATCAAGCACTTTATCCACTGCGCCATTGCCACCTAAGCTAAAAAGATGATTGAGCTAATTTTAAACGATTTTAACATTTTACTAAAGTTAAAATCACGGAATGGCTACTTTAACTTTTAGCAATTTGCTAAATCAATTATGGAATCTGATAGTATATCAGCCTTGCACACGGGGTTCGAGTCCTGCTGGTGCACAATTTTTCTTTGTTTTTTTTTTCGAATGAAGTTAAAATGATGAAGATAGAAATAACTAATACCTTTTTAGAGCACGTGTTGGGTTTTCATCAACATATAATTAATTTACAACGCATACCAACAATAATTGTGTTCATCAAAATTCAAACCCTACAAATGCTCAGCTTTCTGCTTAATTAGCAATTTACTAGTTTAGAAAAGGTTTAAAAATTTTGAAATAGTTATTCAATCCATAAGCACTTAGGAAATTGCTAACTAGTAAAATGTTAAGCCCTTAACAATGGGTTGTTTAAAATTTTGCGGCAATAATTTTAAATTCAAACATAAATTAATTTGTTTATTTACCGCTCCTAAAAATATAGATTTCGCTTTCCATTAGAATTCTCTAACCTTATATATAGTCATACAGTTCGCTTGACAGCTGTCAAGTCATTAAATATCAAATTCCATTTTATTCATAATTATTAATTCATAATAATAATTATTAATTATAATTATTAACAATTAGGAATTTCTACGATTATTTGTCCACAAAAATCTTGATTTTAGTATTCGCGTTGATAGTTTGAACTAAATAATCAAGTGATTAGGTGATTAGATTCAATTTTGTGCTCGAAAGAACACTGATTTCAATTCTTTCTTCTGACAGTTTGAATAAAATACTGCGTGTATATGTCAATTTATAGTTCTCCCACTTATCTGTCATTAACAGTGTCAAAGTCCATTTGAAAGTTGAGAATTTAATTTGCTCCCTTTTTCTGACAGTTTGAATGAAATATCCGTTAGGATTCTTGTCTGTTCTCTTTAGAATGACTTTTTAATAAGACACTTTAAACAGCTAAAACTTAAGATACATTTGAGACTGAATTGTTTACCTTCCTTTTGTGGCAACCCTATATCACATATAGTACCTACGCAAAGAAGGGCTTTAGTTGTCGCGATAAGGCCTACCGCGGGTTAAGAAAAAAACCAACAACAACAAAAAAAAAAACACACAAAACAAAAAGAAAACTTCTTTTTGAAATTTTCTTGTTCTTCATTTTTTTTTTAATTTAAAGCTTATGCTATATGCATACATATTTTTATTTTATTTTGTTTCTTATTTTTTTGTTTGTATATAAACAATAACTACATACTATAGTATATTGTTCTTTTTTTTCATAAGCGTATACGTTTCTGCGTTCATTGACATTTCGCCGTGAGCTAAAGAAAATCACAAACGAGGTGAGGTGGGTCGTATACCCCTTGACGTTCTCAAAACCTCTTATAACCACCCATTCAGCACAGCAGCACAAGCAGCAAAGAGGCAAACAGGTAAGTGTGTATACACTATACATGCAATCATACATATTTCTATATAGCTATGTACGTTACTCACATGTATAGATTTATATGTTTATACCAAAACATATTTGCGCAATTTGATAGTATAGTAGCAAAAGCATCTAGCACAAGACTGAATTATTTTAAAGATACATTGAAAAGTTGCGGTTTGATGAACATTTATTAGCCAATAACAGCCATCGAACGTTTGACAAATTGGGATTAGAAATGTTTTCAAAAAAGGTTCGATGACAGGCTTAATTTTTCTTTTATATATTTTGTTTGGCAAGCATGCGTCAATTAAAATTAATCGAGGTTGTTATTTTGTAATAATGGCATTAGATATTTTTGTAGTTAGATGTGGCATGAATTCGCTGTGTTGTTGTTACAACAATGTGTCATCTCAATTAATTAAAATAAAAACGCACATAGATAAGAAAAGTAGAATTCGATTAGTTTAAGAAATTATTTGCAGTCGCCTCGGAAATGGCCTAGAATTTTAAATTGAAAGACTGACGACAAAATGTACAACATAACAGTGAAACCTTCAACAAATTTAAAACAGTTCGGTGTTAAGTTTTTAGCATTATAAAGATCTGTGAAACTAAGTTGTTAAACCAATTTTTTTTTCAGCTGAAAGTCTGACATTTACGAAAATGGTTCGCTTAAATCGCTTAACTATCGCACAAGACCTACCACAAAAATGGTGATTCTGCCACAGCGACATATCGTGCTTTAAGAGGATTATGGTATAATTGTGAAGAAATTTGAGGAGACTGGATTGGTTACAGATATTGTAAGGCCTGTGTATCGTCGTTTCGCTCGTACCACTGAAAATATTGCTGCTGTGAGTGTTGCCGAAGACTCGAATGTGTCGATTCCTCGTCGTTCTCAGGAAGTAGGACTGTCTTACGGCACATTATGGCGTATTATTTATAATTGGTCGAAAATTACCTCAAAAAAATCGATGCTTGCAACAATTTGCGTGGTGGTCATTTAAATGATGTAGTGTTTCACACATAATGTCAGCATTCAAACTTTATAATAAAAAAGAAATATCATTAAAAAAAATATTTTATATGTGTTTTATTTACGTTTACTTTTGAAACCGCAAAATGGATAACCCTTTACTACTTAACAGTTTGCCAAAATTTAAGCACTACTAAAAAGAGTTAAAAAGCATCATACTACATGGGCATAAATATCATATTCATAAATAAAATCATAGTTCATTTGTAAGTTAATAAATTAAACATTTATATTTCTTCACGCATACCGCTATCGATGAGCGGTAGTTGCATTGAAGTAACCAATCAGCTTTCAGTCCTTAATATGTGCTTCTGCTTGTGCATCGCATATCACATCTTGTGGAATGACCACATATTATCACACATGATGTCGTCAAAAACGGTGCAGTGTTTGGGCTATCTTCGAAGATGCAAGAAATTCTGCCTGATCTGCCTGAAGTCTGGAAGGCATTAATTCTCCTAAAGCTGTAGATTTTGACAGGAGCTCCCAAAATTCATTTGAATCTTTTAGATAGAATTCAAAACTAGCAGATACCCGTGCGAGGCTACAGACCTTCTACCTCACGGGAATCTAATGACATCATCTATCCAATGCACCTACAAAATTTCATTAAAAACCGTTCAGTCGTTGATATGTGACTGCGGAACAAACACTCAAGTATACATTTTTTTCATATCTAAGCCACTCATATAGGAACCGTTAATAATTTTTTCGGGATATGTGATAATCCAGTGCCTTATCCCTTTACATATTAAATTTCATCGAAATCCGTTAAGCCGTTGATGCGTAATTGCGGATAAAACGTCTAAACCTTAATTCACATTTATAATATTAGCAAGTTTTATCAATTGATAATAATTGACATTTAATTAGAAAAGCATACAACTAACCTAAGAAATATTTATGCATATTAGGTACCTGAACTAAAAACAAAAAGCCTGCTTTTCCTGCATTCTGTACTACTGATTTGGTGTAGAGCTTTCGTTATGCTTTGGTTTACTGGAACACTGGACTGGATGCTGGAACGGCAGCGGAACAAAAAAAACTATTGGCTGTTTGTAGAAAGAGCAGATATGTTATATGTGCTCCTTGCAAAATTAAAACAAATCATCCCACGGGAACCATACATTTTATCTGGATAAAAAGTAGCCTATGTGCTATTCCAGACTATAATCTATCTCGGTGATAAATTTCATCCAGATCCGTTCAGCCGTTCAGGCATGTTTGAGCAACAAACATCCATCAATTCATCCAAACTTTCACATTTTTAGTATTGATAGGATAGATCTCTAAGAATAATGTGCGATAGAACCATAAAGGTAGTTTTTACATCTCTCGAACACCGTTGAAATGTTATTTGCATCTCAGTATTTTATTCCAATTTTTATCAGCAATTTTTTAGCGAAATAACCAGTTGCTACTCGCGAATAGAGTACAATGCTCCGTGAGTGACGGTCCAAAGTTCTTCCGAATTTTTGAATTAGATTTGCCCGATCTTTAGTTTTACTATCACTACACAAGTTTTCAATGGGGTTAATATCGGGGCCTTGGGCTGGCCAGCTCAGAAAATCAATATTTTCTTTGGTAAACCAATCCCTGACCTTTTTGATCAGCCGGGCGATTTGATCCAATGCGGTTAATCTCTGCTCAATCACTCCACAGCACTCTTTTCTAAAATGTCAGATCTTTGTTGATGTGGTTCCATGAGTTTGAAAAATATTTTAGAATTACTTCAGGAATTTTCAGATTTTTTTTTGTGTGGACGATTCGATTTCGGTCGGTATGATTTTCAAGTTACACAGAACAGATGAGTTTAACAAAATCAACAATAAATCAATTATCAGACTGCGTTGCGACAGAAAATCGTAAGAGCGCTTGTAGCCTTAAGGAAGGAAAGCTGCTCAAATAAATATTGACTATGCATTTTATATCAAATACGTCTATGAAACATTTTTTTTTTAAAGTTCATTTTTCATGTCACGATTGTGAATACACAAAATAATATGAGAACTCTGTTACTATTATTAATCATTAGTTTTGACGAGTCATTTATTCGTATAATGTATATGTAAATGTCAGTCAGGTTAATTTTTTAAAATATTCAAAATAACAAATTCACCCAACCGAGTTAGCAAAACAGTCACGAAAATGATACCTAATTGTTAGTTCTACCAGTCTACTCATATTAAAATGTAAATTTTGTTTACTACTTTTGTTTAAAATTTTCTAATCAAATTTGAATTTAATTAAAATTGGAATGTATTTAATCACAACATGACTTAAAATGGGATTCGGAAAAATAAAATTCACAGTTTGATATAAATAGCTGCACACTATACAGTTTTATATGTATAAATGTCTTTAAGCAGTAAAACGTCAAAAGCACTATATACAGGTAGACAAATTAACATACAAATAATTTTCACTTTTATAAATTAGAAAACAAACAAAAAAAATAAATTCACGATTTATTTGCTTTAATATATGATTTTTTGCTAAATTCACAGTAATATCATTTCGCTTTTAACTCTAGAAACAATTAAGTTGCTTTTTCTAAAAAAAAAATAATTTCTATTCTCTATTCTATTTACATTAAGAAATTATAAATCTTATTTGAATAGCTGCTATTTTCGATCTACTAATCTGTTACTGAATACATCTTACTGAAATATTGACCCATTGCTATTTGTATGTGGATATGTTCAAAAATTAGAGTGCATATGTCAAATCTCAGAGACCTTTGTGGCATATTTGACAACCGAATTTTGAAATCATGCGCAATATATTACCTTGTAATAAGTGTACTTACTATGTTTATTCATAGCTCAGTTTTATATCTTCTATTTCGAAAATTGAGTTCTTCAGTTTTTATTTCTCTATTGATAGATTGGTGAAACAACAGACAAAAAATGCTACGGATCAAAATTTAAACATGCAAAACTGAATATACACTGAGATTATTTGTCTAATAGCGTACAATTGGTGCAATATTTGATCACTATGGCGGTTTTTTTTGCGACAGTAAAATGTTCAAAAAAACGTTCGTTTGCAAATAAAATTTTATTTCCGTTATTGCCTACCGCTTAAGAACATGTGTGAATTTGACACAAGTCACGAATTACGCTTCAGCTGTGACAAATAGAATACTAATGCCGTTTTTTTTTGGCAATATGATCAGGGCTTGATGGTTTTTCTTGTCAAATAAAACGCAAAATCTTTTTTTTTTAGTTGTATCCGTGTGTAAATTTTGTTTTGATAATAAAGAAGTAAACAAAAAGGGCCGCTGATAAACATATGTTTAACTCAACTACCGATTTTACTTACTAACTGTTGGTTTTATATTTTAATAAGATTATTAACTTGTTATACTACACAAATAGCTTCAAATATTTTGGAATGATAAATTTAATAAAATAGAATCAACGTCCGAAAATTCAACTAAACCTAGGTTTAACTTAGACACAGTTTAAAAATGACTATGAATACACCCCAGCGCGGCCGTGAGGTTAAGGAAGAGAAAGGAGGATACGAAAGATGTGTGGCGCGATGTTCTGAGACTGCAAGTGGTTGTTGTCTCAGATTCTATCTCCAGGGATGACGGCGAATTTTCCGTTTCTTATTTATCTATGTCCTTTATAATTTGGATTATTTTTTTATTCGTTATCATATTTATCGGTATACTAGTTTTACTCAATAACATGTTGTTAGTGTTATGTTTTAACAGCATGTATGAGTAAACCAGAAACTCATTGTATGATATTTATTTTAAAATTACTTTTTAATGGAAAAATAAGACTACGTCAGGGATCGAACCTGTGACCATGAGGTTGAGAGGTGAACACACAACTATCGCGCCACGACCCCCCAGCGCCACGTCCACCCTCAATTCAACCAAATATTTTGGTTGAATAGAAAACCACATAAAAAATAAAAAGATATGAAACCACACTTTGTGTAAAAACACCAGATCACTAATCTAATTGGAGTTACATAATTTTAGAAATAAAAGATCAATTTTTGAAGCTCGACTGAAGGTCAATACAACAAAACCAATTCCCATCAAACTTAGTAACAAGTCTAGATAATAATTTTCGGGAGTACTTCTTAAAAAAATGTGTGGAATAGGGCTGGCAACGAGACGAGACCAGGAAAGACTTTTGTTAATCTCGTCTCGCTCTCGTCAAAATCGAAAAATTTCAGTCTCGTCTCGGTTTCGATCCAGGTCTCGCCTAACCAAGTCTCGTCTCGGCCTTGGTCTCGCCTTTTTCTCGAGAAAATTTTAATGTGCGGTCTCGTCTCGGTCTCGGTCTTGGTATCATCCTTAGTCTTGGTTTCTTTCGTGTTTTTTTTGTAGTAAAAAGATGTAAGAAAAAGATAAGACGCATTGTTCGGATTGTAAAAATAGAGTATGGTTGTGGTATCTCAGCAGTAAGAAAAATGCGGGAAAATGTATAAAACAAACTCGTGAGTCTATTTTGTCTATTGAGTTAAGTGGAAATAACATTTTGGAAGAATTGTGTAAGTTGATATATTTCATAGCAAAAACAAATAAAATATTAAAAAAAAAGCGTACCTACATACAACGCTCGATTTAAAAAAAATAAATTAACCGGTTTTATCAAGCCGCAACATGTCAAAAACCATCTAAGGATGTCTCCGATTTAGATGGATTACAAATCCTCTACAAAATTCAAATTTTACCTCGAAATTTTTTCCTCCGACAAAAGTTGATTTTAAGCCTCTTGTATGACATTTGGAAAAAAAATAATATCAAAACGTCAAAATATAGTTCGTTGCCTACCTGCCGAGCCATGAGCTGTCAAAATCCATTGAAGGATTTCTCCCATTTTAGTGTTTGGTAATGTGAAAAATCGTACGAATTGGTACACATATTCACATTTAGCTGTCAAAACCAATAAAAAAAAAAGTTTGGGAAACTTGGTGAAAATCAACGTACAATATCGATCTCAAGAATTCGGTCAAACTTGGCATCTGCACGTCTTTTCCAACTTTATTGTACTAGTCAATTATGCATGAATCTAATAATAATATATCCTTGTACGTTGCTTATGCTAAACAAATCAAAAACTAGAAATTTTGTTCTGCAGTACGTAGGTCCATGAAGCTAAGGCCATAGACTTCACTTGAAACGAATAAGTTTTACTTGTGTAAATCGAAAACTATGATTTTAAGTTGAATTTTATTACTTTCGTATGAAAGCGCTCCGAATGGCTTACATTTTGTGCGAATTTAGTTTTCAAAGGTGTGTGATAACGTAAAAAATAGGCTGTGAAGTAACGTTATCAGACACCTTTGAAGAGTCGTATTTCCAAGATAAAATTTGAATTTTGTACAGTTTTTTTAATCCATTTTAATCGGAGCAATCCTTCAATGAATTTGACAGTTCATAGCTTGGCAGGTAGGCAATAAACTATCAGCCCTATTCTGCTATCCGATTCTATTCCGATTCACGTGAATATTTTACTCAATTTTTCACTATTTAGATATTTTCAAATGTCTTCTATCTTTTGAGTCCAAAGCTTTAGTAATATTTTTTTTGTTTAATTCTTAAGAGAATCTAATTGGTAAAATTTATTTTTGTTCGAAATTTATGTACTTTTTGGTTTTTTTCCGTCGGATAGCAGAATACAAATATTCACGTGAACGTTTAACAGAATAGGACTGTATATTTTGACGTTTTTAAAATATTTTTTTTCAAACCTCACCCAAAAGGCTTTAAATCACCTTTTTACGGAGCAATAAATTAAATCCAAAAATATATAATTCTCTGAGTTAAAATTTGACTTTTGTAGAGATTTTTTAATCCATTTAAATCTCTCCGATTTCCTTCATGGGATTTTGACAGCTCATGGCTTGACAGTTAGGCAACGAACTATATTTTGACGTTTTGACAATATTTTTTTCCAAATATCACACAAAAGGAAGCAACGCCATGCATACATAAATCGTACGTATTCTTCTCTGGATTTCCGCAATGCGCCTATCTCTGTATAACTATGTACATACATATATGCTTTGATATGTTAACGCGCATATAATATTTCGCAAAAAAAACTTGTGAATATTATAAAAATTGAACATGATTATATACTAAACAATAATGAAATAAAAACAAAATTTTCTTATAACGAAAACAGAAACCAAACCACCGAGACCGCCGAGACCAGCGAGACTCTCGTCGAATTGCGGTACCAAAAATATGGTCTCGTCTCGCTCTCGTCTCGGTCTCGTCGTCGGTACTTTTAAAGGAGTCTCATCTCGTTGACGAGACCGAGACGAGACCGAGACTAGTCTCGGTCTCGTTGCCAGCCCTAGTATGGAATTATAAAGTTCTTGTCACAAGTTTGTAGAAACGTCAATTATTATTTCTTCCAATCAAACCAGATGCGTTTTTTGTATATGTCAAATTGGAGATCAGTGTCTGTGATTTATTTCTATCTTATTGTGTTTTGAATAATTTTGCTGAAGCCGTGTTTTTTTTTTCAGAAAAAACTGTCAAAAAAACACGACTAATGTAAATCCGATACCTGCCAATGAAACACTAAAGTACTATTAACTTCAAATATTATATTGAAACAGCATATTTTCGAAATGGTTCATTTAACCGTAGATGACGCAACCTCGCATAAAAGAACTGCTAAACAGGCAGTAATGAAGAGGACCTACAATTTTCTGCCTACTACTCTACTAAACAGAGAGAAATTTTTCATGACAAGAGAGTATATAACTTTTGGAAGAGTTGTCACTTTTTCACAAGAGAAGGCATCCGTGACAATAACTATTTTTAATCTAAAGTGAAATATGTTGTGATTCGAAAACTAGCGGAAAATATTCAGCAAATGTCTTAAAGAATAACAATTATGTAAGAACTTTGTGTCAAAATGTATGGAAATGCATTCGTTCCGTAATAACCAGAGCCTTAAAGGAAGACAATACTTTGATATTGCATTGCTTGGAGTATCATTAATTTAGGTGTTTCACTTCGAAGGCGATCAATTTCGCTATCACAGTGCTTTTACTTGAAAAATAAATTCCCAGTAAATTTATTAAGACTTTTCTAAAACAATTATTTTTTTGGAATGAAACGATTTAAAGAATTCAAAAGAAATGCAATACTTTTAAACTGCTTGCATTTCTTAAAGTAAGAAGAAGTAATGAATTACATTGAATGCAATCAAAAGATTTAAGGATTGCAGAGCATATCAAAAGACCTTTAAAAATCCTTCAAAGAATGTAGGTAAAAAGTTCACGTCTTTCCATTTCTCAAAATGATTTCATTCTCAAAAAAAAAAAAAACTTCAAAATTAACTGATATTCTGATATATTTTAAATCAATTGACTGAAGGTCAAAAATTGATTGTATTTATTTACAGCTCTGACACGTGAAGAATTTTGTAGCTAGTAGGTACAAAAGGTACGAACTTTTTTTGAAACCCAAATAGTCAAGGAAAATTATATATTCACTTCGAAAAAATTCTGACAAAGCTGAATTTTGGTGGAGAGCTTTATTTTTCAACCCTAAACATTTCCTAAAAACTACCCTAAATTTGTAGCGAGCAAAACATTTTAGAGGGGGTAAAATTCTGTAATTTTTTTTTTCAAAATTACTCAAAACCATAGGTTCTGTCATTCTACCTAAACAAGATAAAAGACACTTTTTATCGTACAATTGATTGATTTGGCGAAAAAATGGTAGAAAACATTGGGGTGTAGTACATTTAGTCAAAAAAATATAATAAATTTCTGTTTTTATTAATTTTTTTTTATTATGTATGGAAACATATATTCTATTAAAATATCAAGTTCTAAAAGTGGTTCCGGAAAGGAAATACTGCCATGTTACAAGAAATATTTATTTTATTTTGTTTAATAACTCCAAAGCTTATTTTTTTAAATCAAAATGTCTTGAAAACAACTTGTAGACAGACTTAATAAAGCTGTAAAATTAAGCAATCTACCGCCTACATTCGGCTCCAGGTAGAAAAGTGGCTTGATAATGAGTTAAGCCCTGAAGACTGGGGTTTTTTACCCCTTTTTTTGCTCCGCTCCAAATTTAGGGTACTTTTTAGGAAATGTTTAGGATGGAAAACTGAAGTTCTCCACCAACATTCATCTTTGTCGAAATTTTTTCCAAGTAACGTAATTTTTTTATAAAATTTATAAAATTAAAAAAATATATAAAAATATTTAAATAGTGCTTTTTTTTCTTAAATTCCATTGAAAAGTTACAAGCATTTATTGTACTATTGTTATTAATATAATTTAAACAAATTTTCAGAATTAAATAAATGACAATATTCTATAACAGTTTATACTTCATTGTTCTTGAAAATAATTATATCAGTTACAATGGAATCCGTGAATATGGCAAAATCTGACTCCAGCTTGATCCGTTAATCGGAGAAAAATATTCCTGAACAAAAACAAATTTCTTAAAACTAACTTATTTTATTTTTACAGTATTTATTTCAAATTTTATTTCATAATTATAAATTTAATGGCAGTTGTTAGAAATACGCAATTTGCTAATTTTTTTTTCTGAATATAAAAATGTTTACACAAAATGGAAATAATTTCTTATTTTTCCACTTAAATATCCAAATGTTGTTCTATTTGATTCAATTTAAAATTCATCAAAGTTTTCTCAATTACAAACTTTATTTCCACACATATCACACAAATAGTTCTCACAAATATCAAAGTTACCCTTATAAATATTGTATCTCATATAATATTATATCTAAGCAGATAAATTCATAGAAACCTAGTTTGTACCTAAATGCGCAATAAAAGGAAAGACAAACAAAAAACACAATTTTATTATAATGACTAACTTGAACTATCCACAAAATTGTATATTATTAGTTTTTGTTTATGTTTGTATTTACTATACTATCTTTGAATTATTTATTACCGAAAACCCTCTATGCCATAAAAGTTTTAATATAATTTTTTTTTTATTACAAAATTTGTTATTGCTTTATTTATGACGACTATACAGAGATAGAAACGCAAATATTACTATCGAATTCAAATAAGCTTCATATACACTATAGTGAAATAATTTAGAAACCATTTATGGGAAGTTCAATACAAAATGGTGTGTACCATACAATTTTTTTTCTATTTTGCAAATTAAAGAAGAATTTAGGGGGCTAGTGTGAGTGTCAGTGAACTGATGACTTTAAATTTTAAACATGAATTTTGAACTAATGTTGTATATTGTTAGCCTTATTTTGAAATTCACTTTTATGCGAAAGTAAGTCGAATTCGAATGATTTGTATTTTGAGTTTCGAACGATTCGAAAGTTCATTTAAATAATAGAAAGTTCATTTTTTCTTCAAAACTAAGCAAACTTTGACTTTCGAATTATTCGAATCAAATGTCGTTTACGAGTGTTCGTTCAGTTTTTTCTGGCGATTTAGATTTGTTGGATCTATTATCCTTTTGCTCCCCGCGCCGTCTTCACTTTTCACACACAAAACAATTATTGCAATCGCTTATTTTCAACTTATTTTATTTTTTTCAAAGAAAGATATGAATGAACCAGTTTCTTGACCAACTGTTTTTATTTTTTTTTTTATTTTTTAAACACAAAGTGAAAACAAATGTTTAGAAAAAATCTAGTGTTTTATTATACAAAAATTTTATAGTTCTTATATTATTTTTCGTATCAATAAACAGGCCATTAATAAATAATTTGTTTATTGATGTATTTTTGAAATACTTAAATTTACCAAACATAAAACTTAACTTTTACTTACTTATATTTCTGTAATAATAAGGATTTATTTTTCGTAAAAAAAAATTTTTAGTAAAAAAAATTCTAAAAATTTCACTTTGGTCATACTAAATCAAATCGAAATGTCAGTTAATTTTAATTATCTGACTTTCAAAATAAGATTCATTCAAGTTCATTTTGTGTAACGTTTAAAAATTAATATTATTCATTCGAATGTCAAAATATACTTAGACACTAGAACTTATGTTGGTGTTATGATTGTGATTTAATGAAAACAAAATAAATAATAATACAAAATAATAAATAATAATAAATATTGGATCGTAGTTTTTCATCCCTAAGATCCTGTTTACCGCCATTATATCATGTCGAGTATAATGTGTATGAGTAGGGTGACGGTGGTTTCACCTCTCTCACGGTCAGGTTCTGAGTATCAAAACGCACTTTTTTGGTTTTTGTATTTATTCTAGAAGTTGTGAGTTTGTTTTTTTAAGCACAACAATTTAAAGTTTAGGTTTAATTTATGCAGGTTGGCTACCTGCTTTCGCCGTGGACAGAAGTGTGCATCGTCACAAAACCAAAAAAAGCCCAAGCGAACAATTTCAATAATTTAAGCATATTTGCTTTGGAAAACCTGTATTTTTTAAAGTCTCCATTTCTATGATTCATTGGATTGAATCGTTTTTTATACAGTTATCTTCTTCTTGGCATTGGAAGTTTTGCATTTTAATTATTGAAATCTTTAAAAAAAGATACAAAATTTAAAGGCATTTTGATTCGCTTTTTGTTTTATGTCCAAACTCAAAATTACATTTACACACTATAATTTCCTTATGTGGGTTCTATTCAACCTATAAGCGCGTTTAGCTTTTAATGAATCTATTTAACGTTGCATAAGTTTTATAAACACGTGTACAGACCTTATGTGAGAGCTGTTCCCAAACACACTGGTGCCTGTCGCTGAAATCCCCACTGGAAATAACCACTGAGTTACATACAAATTGTATTTGGAATCTTGTTAAAACTAGCGTATATCCAACCATGAGCTACATACTGAACATCCAAACACACAATACTGCTTGTGTGCCTTCACCATGCACTCAACCCTCGTTTTGTGAATCAGCACAGTGGGAAATTCCAAAAAATTCACACATGAATCACCAACTTTTTTCTCAAGGAATGGAAGCTACACCCAAGGAATTTAGGTGAATACACCGATGAAATTAACATGGGCCTGTCATTGGCGTTCATCAAGTGACTTTCTATTCAGTAGTGAAATCACTAAGTCGGTATATTTGGGGTATTCCAAAATGAAAAAAATTGTGTGAATACACACCAGTGATATCAATAGGTAAGAGGAGGTGCTTAAATACAATGCCATAACTCATAGGTGAAAAATGTGATGATTACACCAAGGAAATCACTGCAAATTTGAATCGAGTATATTCAGAAATGATAATTGAAGGAAAAAAACATGAATATAGACCACTGATTTCAGAAGCTAAATTTATTTATTTATCAGACCATAATGACCAGGTGTAAAATTTCGTGATTTTGCAGTAAGAATTTCATTTTGTTATTGTATCTAATGTATTCATAATATTTGATACACAATCATAAATATTGGTATTTTATCTTTTTTCTTCTGATAAAAATAATTAAAAAACATTTATATGTATATATTTTTATAAGTTTTTATTTTTTATTAAAAAAAATATTATGAGTTAAGAAAGCAAAGCAAAAATATTGTCTTTTTATAATAATAAAATAATAATTTGCGGATCACTGTGATCGAAACTGCTATTTTCAGTCTTCATGATCCTTCTATTGTTTTGCCTAGCGTTAGTGTTTCTAATTAAACCATTCATTTTAAAATTATAAATTACTTCACCGCAATTGAGGCCACGAAATTGCTAATTCTTTGAACAAAGAACTTTAACTGAAAATATTTTGGAACAATAGGAAAGGCAAAGGAGTGTGTGTAATTATATCAACGGCACGCGTCACCAAAAAACTAGAAAATCCAAGCGATAAATGAAACGGTTGCACTTTTGTTTTTTTCCTATTCATTGAAATGCTCGCATTTAGCGGGGTAGGTATAGACAAAGGCATTTATTGAACGACCTAACCCGATTGACGAACTCATGAACTCATCATCAGCGTTGGATCTTCCTCAATGACTAGAGTATATGAATTCATTGGTGTTTTCACCATAATTTTTCATAGGTGAGCAAATTTCCTACTGGGAGTGTTACCTCTGATACGTTTGTGGTAATTTAGTATGTATACTACCGCAACCCTGTAAGAGCTTTAAAACAGTGCGAACTTATTGGCAACTATTAAAGTCAGATTGAAAGGCAAATTTTGCGTCTTGCCTGTACTGAAAATATACATTAAACAGAGTATAGAGAACTGCCAATTTATAACAGTTATATAAGTTGTATAACAGTTGATGCCCTTAAAGAGTGTTAAATATTCCACGGTTGGCGGGCTGCTGAATGAGTCGAATATCCTTTTAACCCTACGGGGCGTATTATCTCTACTTTTCTGCCACACTGTTGGCATATTCCGAGTCCAGTCTAAGAAAATTATTTTCTTTTTAAATCGAAAAGTGTGTTTGCAATTTGATTTGTAAAAAAACTATTTATTGACACCAGCTCCCTAAGTGTAACCTACAGCGCTCCCATGACAATAATAAAAATAATAATAATTGCGTTAGCACACCACACTGTTGCTTTTTTTACGTCTAAAAATCTATTTTTTTTTTTTTTTTAATTAAAGTTTCATCGTAACATTTTGAGGTTATATGTTTAGTACCTCAGACAGACTAAGTATTGGTATAATGTGTTTGCCTTGTGGCTTCTTTATACTTTAAGATACTCTCCGATAAGTATATGTTTAATTTAATTAATTTTAAATTCACAAAAACACCTTGGGTATATGTTTATTTATTTTTTTTTTTTAATTTACCACTCCACTATATTTACCGGCAACATTGTTGTTGTCATGTCGTCGTTCTTATTCATATGTGCCATTAATAGATTTTCAAATTCAATCCATTTCAACAATAATACAATCTAAATTCATTCGAAATCAGAGTAGGTAAACAAAAGTACGTGATGTCTGGGCCGGGCTTTAGTACTAATATAATTAGTGAACATTTTTCCAATATCAGTATCTACCTATATGACTTGTTTACCAATTTAGTTTATTGTGAATTTTATCAAATAATTTTAATTTATCAACAAAAAGTTTTAGCGATTTAAATTTATTTTCAAAATAATAATAATAATTCTTCATTTCCCTCTTATAGAAAAATAAATAAAGAATAAATGTTGTGATTAAAATTGTGTTAGATGAAAGCGGTCGATGAATATTATTATGACACGATTTAACATTTTTTTCACTATCTATCTTTCTATTTATTCATATTTTTTTTTTCAGAAAACTATATATCTTTGCAATTGTATTTAATGGTTCTATTCATACCAAGGGTGTAGAAGAGTGGGGGTTTAAAATAAAACTCATTAGTATTATCTCAAGATTTTGCTTTGATAACTAAATTTCTACATTACAACTTCTGTATTAAAATTTTATGACTGTAAATCATATTTCTGAATGTGTAATCTGTAAAATGAATAACAATTTTTCATAAGAATGCTAAAATTTCCTTCAATTTTCACAAACGGAAAAAAGTTGCTATCAATTGTTAATTTATTGAATGAAAGACAATGGAAAAATATAAAAAAAAAACACTCACGAAGAAAGAAAAAAAAATGTTGGTTATCGTGAATACAATTTTTTCTGGAAATTTTCTCCTCCTGCGAAAGTAGGGAACGTGAATGATGGTTGAAAATTTTATTAAATGTCATTTCATACGATTTTTTGTTCAAGGGAAATTTATTCCGGGGAAATTTGGCAGATAAAAATTTCGAGGAAAACAAAATTTCCCTCGAGATTCTCGATAAAAATGTAATGTACTTGGTAGCCATATGAAAAATAATTCAATGTAAAATTCTGCTGATGTGATTTTTAAAAGTGTCATCCAAAATTAAATGGTCAATAATGATTAAAAGATTCCTACAACAGAGAAGAACACATTAAACAAATTTCCAATCAACTTGTTATTACAATTTACAAAATTTCACGGGATTCAAGAGAGTTTTATGTTAATGCTAAATGTGAAATTTGGAACTCATTGAATGTAGCAACTCTTCAAGTAATTTCAAGTTAGAAATAAGTTTAACTTTAGTAGTTTAATATATTCAGCGAATAACATTGGCCAGAGAATTAAAAATGCGTAGCCTTTAGGGTTTTAATTTTTAGTTTTTATACAGTGTACTATCTCTTAACGGACACTACCCGTTACTATTACTATAAGTTTACCACAACCGAAGAGATTCGTAGAAATAATTCTATTCTGAGCGAAATCTCTTATAAAATTTCGTTCTCCTAAAAGAACAAAATACAGTACGAGAAATATTTTTCAAATAAACAGTCTTGACAACACTTCAAAATTAGAAAATATGTGAATTCTTAAAAAAATAAAATGCACGACAGGTTCGCACGACAAGATCGCAGGTACTCTTATGTTCAATCACATCGTAGTACAAGATTCTTAAAAGAAACAGCTAGATATATTTTCAAAGTCATTTTTTACTTAATTTTTTATATATAAATTTTCTTTCATTTTTGTCTGATAAAGGTGTTTAACCATAAAAAAAATTTATTTCAAAAAAAATTTACATTCAAAAATCAAAAAATATATTTTCGAAAATATTGGTATGCATTGAGCCGTTAACGAGAAAGTCGATAGTTCTATAGCAGGTACCGTTAATAACATTTTATGTAATTTTTTTGGACCGAAATGAGGATTATAGTAATAATAAGGCACAGATTTTTTGTTTTATCAAAATTGTTAAGTGTCGTTTTTCAGATATTTAAGATTTATAATTTTTAGTACAAGAAATTGTAGGACATTTACTAGTATTTTTAGGCATTCGCCTAAGAATCTTTACTAACAAGTTTGAAGATAATTGTTTCCGCAGTTTAGGAGGTAGATCGACCTACATCGTAATGTAAAGTTTGATCAAAATCTCGAGTTCGATTTTTTTTCCAAATGAAAAATTTTCCCTAGTATAAAAGTAAGAGATTGGAAATTGTATCATTAGTATTAAGTGGACTAATAAATTATAATAATAATATCATCATTGTTCAATGGAAACTTTCAAAATCCCATTCTATCTATTTTCTTTGAAGTTCTACATTTGTATTTTTGAACAATGTTAACTCTTCTCATATGGCGGAAAAAATTATCGGTGCCGCCACATGTTGCTTATGAGAGAATTTACTGTATTTCGTTATTATTAAAAGCCAAAGTAAACGAATCAAAAGTATTTTGTGTATGTTTCGTTATAACCTCATTAACGTCTGAATGCAATTTTATAATAAAACTGATAAGATGACACAAACAAACAGCTAACATACCTGCGCCGCGCCGCGCCCGCCGACTGCCACGGAAAATTAGTATTAAATACATTACTTTTTTTACGAGTATTGTCAATGAATAAAAGTTATCAGAATAATTTAATAATTACCTTGATTTTCTATTTAAAAGTTTAAACATATTCAAGCAGATAGCAACAACATTGAAATAAAATCACGATTACAAAATCCCCTGCCATTTGATTTATAGCATATTTTAATTATAAATAAAAGTCATATGAGCTTAGAAGAGCAAGAAAGAGACTGCAGGAGCCTACTCATAGAATTCGGACTATTGTCGACATAAATAAGATCAAGTGACATTTATACATTTAAAATTAAAATTTTATTCTTCAATTGCAGAAAATCTATTAAGCAAAATAACGTTGTAAGATCCTGTTATTAGTTGGTGGTCCTTTGAGTATCTGTATACCCACACGTTATTTAAGCTTTAAAAAGGAGTTTTGGCTTTTTTTTTTAAATTTTGAAATCATTGTTTTACATTGTATTGCAATTTTTGTCTCTCACGTCAAGAATTTAAACCATCTTATTGAGAACTTTATAAAAACCTCATTTAAAATGCTTCAATTCTTATTTTTTTTTCTCTTCAAACTAAGCAATAATAAAATTTGAAAGCATTTTTAGGAAAAAAATTTAAGTGCAATTTTAAAGTAATCGTTTTTGAAAAATCGATTTTTCAAAAAAAAATATATGTAATTTATTTTTTTCTTAAATGCAAAAACCATCTTTTGAAAATTTTAATATGAAATAATATTTATGTTTTTAGGGAGCATTTGCTTAAACAAAGTTTTAATCAGTTTATTACATCATCTTTTTCAGCATTACATATACATCCAGTATTGGTGAGAATGTCGAAAATTGGTTCTATGGGAAGAAACATGCATTTTGTATCAAAATTATTGAAGCCGTTTTTGAGAAAAAAAAACATTTCTTAACGGTTTCTTAACATTTGTATAGGAGGAACCGTTGCTTTAGAAAAAATAGTTTTTTAAGTATTAAAAATAATGTAAAAAAACTACCAAATTCGGAGTTTCAAAAAAATCCATTGAGTTGTTTTGGAAATTTTGAGTTTTCAAAGTAAGTTTTCAAAAAATACCTTTTCCATTCTTTAATGAAGTAATGAACTTTTTATAACTCGTTTCTGAGAAAAATAAGATTTAGCATTTCGGCAAAAAAAAATTTATGGATGTACATACCGTTAGTTTTGTTCTTAAAAAAAATAAGAAAAACGTGTTACACAAACAAAAAATTACTGCCAAGCTTGAAGAAAATCCATTAACCTGATTAGATAAAGCTGTACACTCGCGGACAGACATACAGACAGGCTTTCGCGACCAACTTTTTTTCGTGTTCTCTATCAGGTTTGATCAAAATCTCGAGTTCGATTTTTTTACGAATTCAAAATTTGACCTACAGTGAGGAGCACAAATGAGTACATGTTCGCACTTTGTGCTCTTATTGTTCCATACGAATAGACACGGTTTTGTTAAGAAACAATATTGGCAAGAAGTACAAACAAGTACTCATTTGTGCTCCTTAATGTATATATATATATATATCGCAAGCAAAGCACAAAGTATATATATATATATTTTGTAAGCGAGAAATAAATTGGACGCAATAACAAAATTGGGAATTACTGATGCGATTACAGAAAAAAAATATTCACATATCTATACAAACTATCGATAAGAGATAATTCGCGCCGGTAACACAATTTTCTTTGAAATAAAAATTCAGAAAAAAATTAGTTATTGTTACATTCAACATTAAAATTGTTTAGTCAATACCTCTATTTTTTTGGGTTCGAAAAAAAAACACAAATACTTAAATAAGGAATCAGGTTTTTGAACAACATTTGTGTGTACTTTTTTTGAATCGTCAACTTTTTCATTAGAGAATAAGAATGAAAAATTTCAAGAAGTTCGAAAAAGACATACGATATGTATCTACCTTTACCCGTATGTGGGTGGACGATTTAGTACTAAAAGATTATTTATAACTTTTATAATGTGGAAATTTACTTCGTCAAGTCTTCAAAGCACTTCCTTTCAGTTGACACATCTTTTGTTGAAAAGGACTACACCAAGAATCAAGCAATCAAAAAAACAGTTTTCAAATTTCCTACCAAACATCGCACTACCTAGTCTATTTAAACTTTCCAATGAACCTAATAGATGAATTGTATTTACTCATCCATTTCAATGTCAAATTTCACAAAAAAACCCATCAAGTCTTTGATGGATTTGTTCTGTTTGAGAGGTTGTCTCTTTTATATGTATTTACCTACTACATGTACGAGTATAATATAATTCTTTAGATATGTATGATGTGGTAGTCATAATGACTATATACTATAATGGTTACACACAGCAGATTGATGATGTTTGCCATTAATTTAATCAAAACCGTGAAATGGTAATCCCTTTTTTTTTGTATATTGGTTCTGCTTTATTCCTATGAACTTTCTATTCCATTTCTTATTATAATTTAGAGCACAAATGAGATTGAAGGCAATGGAAATTGTAATAAAACCTGAATGCAAAAATAAAAAAAAAATAATAAAAAATTGAGCTCAAGCGTCAAGCCTTTTTGGTATACTAGATAAATGGAAAAGTTACTTCCTATTATCCAAGTCAATGTATCTATAGTAGATACTTATAGTTAGCTTGACCTTTTTTCCCACTTTTTGGTCTTTTTCTCTATTCATATCGTTATAAGGTACAATGATGGTTGGGTGCCAAGCTGTACAGTGTTGTGTTATATAGATATTGTGCATTTCCGTGTAGCTTAAGGTTTTGGCCTTAATTGCCAACTGCAGCAGCAGCAGCACCAATGGTAGAGGAGCTTCCTATAAAATATGTGAGCTCTTAGTAAAATCTAGTTAACGACGTACGAGTATTCCTACTTTCTGTTTCTAGGCAAAAACAAAACATTCAACCCTTTACCAAATCGTGTACATATATGTATCTAATCATTGCTGATGGAAATTCTCAAAGTATACACAGAGTAGATATTGTATTTTGATTTTAATCAATTTTTTAAATGTTGAAAAGTCTTATTTATAAACCTTATTCAACCTTATATATCATTCCAACTTTAAAAAGCTATATAAAAAAGATTTGTCATTATTGTCGAAGTGCTGTTTGTAATCGGTTGATTCTGGTTGGTGGTTAAAGGGTCTTAGGAAAACGGAATCATCTACAAGTTTAAATAACAAACTATCGAGGATGACAGAGCACTTAGATTCGATCCTAGAGGAGGGAAAGCTGGCGTTTCTTAATGGATCAACCACACAATAGTATTTTGTTTGTATTGGAAAATGGAGGGTATCTTTGGTTACTAAACACATCCAATTGCATCTTTAATCTAGTTGAAACAAACACCAATACAACTTCACCATTCAAAACTCACCACAGTGAGATGAATTTCGTCAGACACTTTGAAGTACTGATTCTTTTAAATGTAGCTATAATATTTCGACACCGAAGAGAAATTTCGGATTTCACTCCAAATTTTCGTATTTCCACCATAAGCATAACTTTGCGAGATTTGGGTAGAATCTTAATGAAATCCCACAACTGCTGCGAAATAATCACGAAATTAGTTAGAGCGCTATCGAGCAAGCTCTAAAGAGTTGTATTGTTTTTTGTTTAACACATACACTCTTGGCTGTCATTGATTGACAATGGTGAATTCACTTCACTATTTATAAAATAAAATATCTTCTGTCAACTTCTTCCACCATTTTATTTTATTTGAGTAATTTTCTTTACAGTTTACTCTTGAATTGAAACGGTCATGGCATTTGGTGTGTTGAGTAATTAGGTCTGATGTACACTCTGCCCACAACAGCCAAATGGCACCAATATCTTCCAATTCCTATCCCAGATTTACAAATTTGGTAGTTTTGGGCAGAAGACAGCGCTCTAAATTTTTTTTCAATTTAACTATATGCATGTGAGACATAAGGTCTTTTAAATGCATCCTGAATTGCACGGCACTAGTTTGGCACAGTGGATTTGAGAACCAGGTATTGACTGTCTCATTTTAACCCATAGGCGGCATCCAATTAAATTTGGAGGTGTAGAAAAGAATGCGCCTAGCGTGGGGATCGAACACACACGTCTAAGTTAGCAATCAAGCACTTTATCCACTGCGCCATTGCCACCCATGCGCTCTAGAAAGAGTAAAATATTTCCCCTTCCTGACAATTTCTTGCATAATTCTCCCAATAAATCTTTGTAGCCAGCAAATTTGGGCAGAAAATTTACAATTATTGTCTGCATTACGTTTGTCGTAAAAGAAAAAAAATAAGTCTCGTGGTTGTTTTGGAAAATAATTTCTAGAATAAATAAATTAATTTAAAAGCACTAAAATTATTATTTTGAAGAGAAAAAAATGAGAATTTTAAACAAACAAAAATCTAAAAAAAAACAAATGTTGTGTTGACGTAAAAAAATTGGCAGAAAATTGTGATCAGCCGTTCACTCTTCAAAATTTGAGAAGCTGCCAATTTCTGACCAAAAAATGTCTGGATCTGACCTATTAACTCTGAATACTCAGGCGGTGAACACCGAACATATCCAACACGAAAACACTAGAAGAAATTGGGAGCTCTGAGCGCTGCGAGTGAAAACGATTTTTTTTTTGTTGACAACTCAGACTCTGATCTGTATACCTACTAAAAAAAAAGAAAATCGCCTAATGAACAAGTCAATTTTAAAATTTCACCAATAGCTCTAAAGCTAAGGAGTTAAAAAGATATGACATATCATTTTGGGGAAATACAAATCCACATCAGCGATACCACTTTACTTCAATTGAAGTAGATTTACTTATATTTCAGAAAAACAATTAAAATCTGCTCCCGCACTATTGTTAAATTCTTTATATCTACTTCACTTTTAGAAATCTTTTTTTAATCCGCTTTAATTTACACAAAAAAAAACTTGAATCTACTTTTACGCTCTTTCATATAAGCACAGGATCACATTTCACATTTGAAAAGAATAAATTGCATCAAACTTTTTATTGTTTTAATTATAACTTTCTATCTTTGGGTTTACCTACGATCATGTCTGTCTGTGCTGAAAGTTGAATGTGTTTAATAGCCAAATCCGCTATGAGAAGATATTTCGAAGTAATCAAGAATGTGGATAAAGATTCGTAGGGAAAAATATAATTTTGTAAAAATATCGTTGTGCATCATATATATTGATTTTTTCCGAAAAAAGCTCTGGGCAATCAAGATTTCCCAACCATTAGTAAAAATGGAGTGTCTGTGTCTGTGGTGACTTCAGTGGACATTGAAGAAAAAGATGCGCATATTTTGGCAAGGTTATTCTTATTATTTTCCTTTTAAATGTCCTGTTGCTGTTGATAAATACATACAAATAATTTAAAATTAAACGTATTAGAAAAATTATGATTTTTAAATCTACTTCCCTTTTCTTGAATCTACTTCACTTTTTGGGTCAAACTACTTCGGTTTTATTTTTTGAAGTGGTAACGCTGATCCACATATGTATGTACGTCCGTGTGCGTTTGAGTTGAAGAATTACAACAACAAAAAAGGTTATTGTTTGTGTCAAATCTCAATTGTAGTTTTAATCACAGTAACGATAGTTCTTGCGAGGATGATAAGCTATGACGGTTTTTTCGGTTTCACAGACCGTACAACACATAGATATGTATATGTACATTTCGTACAACATACATTTCCACAATAAATCTAACAGGATATTTCTGCTTCACATTCCAATAATTCCAGTCAATCTCTGTTCATAAATTTTGCAGATACAGCAATTTTGGGAAAAAAGCAAGTGCAGAAAATCCTGTTCTAAAGTATTCCAAACTGTTCTAATAATACTTTATATCTGTTTTTCTAACAAAAATGACAAAGATTACCTAAATGACATTTGCAGCCATTTGCAAAATGAAAGAATCTTCCGATAGAGTGACAACTTTTGCGCCATCTACATAGTAAAGGGTTATCCATTTTGCGGTTTCAAAAGTAAACGTAAATAAAACACATATAAAATATGTTTTTTTCATATTTCTTTTTTATTATAAAGTTTGAATGTTGACATTATGTGTGAAACTCTACATCATTTAAATGACCACCACGCGAATTGGTGCAAGCATCGATTCTTTTGAGTTAATTTTCGACCACTTTTTGACACATATTGGCCGGTACCTCAGCCATAACTTGACGAATGTTGCGTTTAAGGTGATCAAGAGTTAAAGGTTTATCTGCATAAACACGGCCTTTCACGTAGCCGCACAAAAAAAGTACAGCGGTGTCAAATCGCATGATCTTGGTGGCCAGTTGATATCGCCACGACGAGAAATTACGCGGCCAGGAAATGTCTCTGGCAATAAAGCCATATTCGCTCGAGTTGTGTGGCATGTGGCACCGTCTTGTTGAAACCACATATTCTACAAGTCTTATTCTTCAACATCGACAAATTCGGGTCTTCGGCAACACTTTCACTTACAGCAGCGATATTTTCAGTGGTACGCGCGAAACGATGATGCACAGGCCTTACAATATCTGTAACTAATCCAGTCTCTTCAAATTTCTTCACAATTTTGCCAATTGCTTGCGTAGTTGGACGATTATGTAAAACAGAATCTTCTCTTAAAGCACGATATGTGGCTGTAGCATAATCACCATTTTTGTAGTAGGTTTTAACAATTTGTATGTGTTGTTCAACTGAAAAAAAAAATTCGTTTAACAACTTAGTTTGACAGATGTCGAATTCCAGCCCTATACTTTTGAAACCGCTAAATGGATATAGAATTAAAAATCCTCATAAAATCAACTCTTTCAGTTTGTGATGTTTTTTTATGCGGTAGATTTGTGAGAATCGGAATGTAAGCAGTGCTTTTCGTGCTTATTAATTCTGTATACTGAAGGTGACAAGAAATCGTTTTATCTAGGTCAGTTCCCGGTGACCAAGCTCGATGTAATTCGTAGCGAAACGTTCCGGGTGAGCACAGAATTGAACTCGTTATATACTAAATAGTTATAAGCGGCTTATCCTAAAAACTAAATATGTCATATGTAAACAAACGCGAAAACCTTAAAAGTTACATTATCTAAGGAAGTTCAAATTTTGCATAGTTCATTCTAAAAAGAACATCGAACTTGTTGAAGAGTAATTTTGAACTTAGCTGTTATCTGATCTGCATTTTTTTTGTTCAGTGTAGTTTTAAGTGAAGGGAAATTCGGTAGAAATTATTTTCAGAAAGAACCTACTGCCATTGTTCATTCTATATTTTTTTTTTCGGAAGAAAAAGAGAAAGTAGGTTTTGCCAAATTTGGTTATGATTTATTTATGAACAAAAAATCGTGTTAAAACTAAACAAACAATGAAAAGAGACTAGCATTAAACACAACACCAACTATTTAGATTTAGGGCATATAAGAGTAGGAGACGTTCGCCCCGTCGATATGCCGTTGGTTATATTAGCAAATTCATATCTTGCTTATATCCCTGTACATACTGCCAAATACAAAATGTCCGTCAGCGTGAAATTATTGTATTGCTTGCCAGGCGACTTTCAACGATGACGACTACCATAAGAGCTTGTTTTTCATTTGCATTCATTAATTCGACGATTTAAACAAAAACACTCCACACATCTATATGTATATCTTTACTGAACACAAGGCTATAGATTATTTACATCAATAAATTTAGATACACATACGGGAATTTTGATAATTCAAAAAATGACATTAGAGTTGCTGTCACTGATGCATTTTGCAACACTTTGTTGACAGTTTGTTGTCAATGGTCTTGCGATATGCAAGCTTGTTGACGCTGATAGAGTTTGTTTACATTAGATTGATAAGGATTTTAATATGCATAGGTACATAGGTATATTTACAGCATGTACGTACATCTACATACATACGTCAAATTTCAATCACAAATAACAATATCATCATCATTATCACTTGATATGTAATTGCGATTCCAAGTTACTTTTTTATATGTTTATTCATGCGAAAGAACTTAAAAAAGTCTTTCCTTGAATGCAATAGACATCTCGATTAAAAGTGACTGGCAAAAAATCAAAAAGACGAGATAGAATGTCGGCATGGCATTCTGGAAATATATGCAAGTATATATAATGACAAGTTATCGTGATGTGATATGGCTTACACTTTATAGATCTCAGGACATTTTGTAATCTATGGAATTTAATCTTTTGCATTTTGCCTTTGACTTTTAGATGACGATTGATCTTAAGAGATTTATTGCAATTGAAAACCCTGCTACGTTATGTAGGTACCTTTGTTCAAAAAACACACGACTTTCAATTTAAAAGTGGGATTGATTGTCATATATCTACATATGGGAGAATAGTTGCGTTTGTTTTATTAAAAATTCCAGTGAATGAATTTTTATTTTTTTTTAATGATTTGAGTATTTTTTAAGACTAAACGGGTGTTTTTTTTTTCAAAGTGAAATAAAACACATTTAAAACGGTTTAATACCCACTTTTGATAGACATGTTTTGACATTAATGTTCGAATATAATTTTCGGACATGTGGCCATTGCGGTTTGCGCGTAAATAGCGGAATCTGGAGGTCAAATTTGCACACACTTTTCTTATTAAATTAGGATGTTTTTTGGCAATAACACGTAGGCATGCAAATTTACATATCTAGTCTATAATAGACGTCTTACGGAATCCGTATATTCGTTTAAAATAAACTTAAAACAAAAACAATATAGAGTTTCTCAAAGATAACCTACATATATCAGCACCGTAAAATACATGTCATGTATGATAATTTTCTCGAATTCAACCACGTCTTCCACATTAAAATTGATTCATGATGAATTAACCACAAAATAACAGCGAACTGTCAAATCTGCTGTCAAAATAACAGTGCTGCCAATTTGAAGTTATTCTTTAAAAACAAAAAAAAACTGAATTTTGTCTACTTCCTTAATTCCTAACCACTTCCGTGAATTTTTATATGATAGTGAAACAATGTAGATATTTCTTATTAAATGAATTGAAATTAGAAAGTTTGCTTTGATATTGCATTAAATAAACGAGTACAGACATTCATTTTAGAGTAAAAAATACTTACAGCCATATTCATTAACGCACCATAGCGACTACATTAGGTTATGTTATGTTCTCTTTATAATTTCTCTAAATGCAAAAGTGTTACTCATTACCTTATGTAACGTTGCATAACACCAACATAACCTAAACGCATCGGAAGGTTGTATAGAGCCTACATAAAAACGATTTTGTATCGAAAATAGTGGGTAAATGTGTAGTTTTGACTGCACCACCGACGACGCCACGTTGCTGTGTGGAAGCCAGTCTTGTTTCGATTGTCGACCGAGCAAGAAATCTTTCGGAGCAGGGGTACACTCATATTTTTTGTTGCAAAACTCTTTTGTGTTCCAGCAAGAATGCTACTTATCATGGGGCTCGAACAAACACGTCTAAGTTAGAAGTCAAGCACTATATCCACTGCGCCATTGCCACTTATTAACTCAAATATGGAGAAAAATGCATATTGTAGCGCCTACATAAGCATTGCATAACTATGCACCAGTTTAGCGTGTTTCAATGAATAACACTGATATTGTTTCCATTCTATTTAAATTTTCCTCTCACTAAATGAAAAAGAAATAAAATGCACGACTGGATCGTAGAACTTGCTCTTGTAGCTAACAACTTTAATGTAGTTTACCATTCAAGTTTGGTTAGTTACGTGTAGTTATCCTATGCAGGTATAAAGCCTATTTAGGTAAGATTACCCTGATTCTTAGTATAATGAATTATCGAATGGATGATTCAAGGAACAGTTACATAGGTACCTACAAATGTATATTTAAATCTTTTTATGGATTTTAATTATTTAAGTTGGGAGAGTAAAATGTATGCACATACATAAATACATATAGATGGAACCTAAGTATGTAAACTTGTAATATAACTTTGTAATTAAGTTGCAATATGCATACATAAGATTCATGTGATTTTTAAAGACACGTCATATGTAATGTATGAGGACCTACATTGTATTTAGTATTCAGTGACGTACGCAAAAATTCTTAAGGGAATAATAATAAAGGTAGAAATTAATGGATACACATAATTAAATGTTTTTATATTGCTTAGTCCTTATAGTTTGAGGGAAAACAAAGATGCCATTTGAATTCATGTAAAATAAGAATATATCAAACAAAAATTCTAAAATCGTTGGAGCGGTTTTTTAATAAATTAATTTTTTATCTATAAAATTTTGAAAACATTTTTAGCAAAAAAAATTGAAACGCCATTTTGAAGATATTATTAATATACATACAAATTTCAAATTTCAAAAAAATTCTGTGACTGGTTTTTGAAAAATCGATTTTTCAAAAAAAAAATTATTTATACATTTTGGTATGCAGTCTTATTAAAAATCTTAGGGAGCATTTGTATAAAAAAAATTATTTTAATTGGTTCGTCCAATGTTGAGAAACACGAAAATATGAAAAGTGGTTCTATGGGAAGTACCGTTAATAAAAATTTTATACTTGAAAGTAGACTGTACTAATTTAAGAACACACACATTTTTTTATAAAAATTCTTGGAGCCGTTTTCGAGAAGTACATTTTTTTCTTAAGGGTTTTTTTTTAACATTTGTATGGGAGGTACCATTGGAATAGTTTTTATAACTTTTCTTCTGCGCATAAAAAATTCAAAAAAACTTAATTAACTTCATTAATTATGCTTCCCATAAAATCGAAAAAATAAAAAATGGCACTGCTAGAGGTACCAAAAATAGCAGTTTTTTTCCAAAAAAAAAATATTACCACAATATTCGTTTTCCCTTTATTAATGCACTTATTTTTTTTTATAAAAATCCTTGGAGCCGTTTTTGAGAAAAATAAGATTTTTGTTTTTGGCCCAAAAAAATGTATGGGAGCTACTGTTATTTGTAGTCTTTAAAAAAAAATTAAAAAATTGTAGGCATAGTACCGTAAAAACAATATCTACCAAGTTTGAAGCAAGTCTATCCAACCGTTTAGGCTGTAGACTCGAGGACAGACAGGCAGACAGACAGATTGAATTGGGGAACCTACGTTTTTGGTGTTCTCTATTATCGCAATGTCATGTTTGATTGCGAGAATTTTTTTTGCACGAATCCATAACTTGCCTTAAAAATTCAAGGAAACTTCATTAAAATTCCTTTAAATTTCAATTTCACGGGATTTATCATAGAGGTTTCTGATTTTTCGGATATAGAAATTGATTTTATAGGAAAAAAACATATTCCGGAAACATAACCTCATTTAAATTTTCTAACAATTTTTTTCTCTTTGATTTCTGTTCCATGTAAAATGTATGTCAAAGTTTTATTTTTTTTAAAGAGCTGTCAGTTTGACTCCGATTTATTTGGGTGTGTTTTTTTTTTGTATGGACAAAATAAGTCAATATATATGTTATGTACATACATGGTGATTAAATTGAGTTGCTTTCCATTTGGTAATTTGTTTAGACGCAATCGGAATCGATTAGAGTGTATTTCTTTTTTATTTTTTTAGATTGTAAGTAAAAACTTTTCCAAAACCAATATATGGAGATACATTAAATTACATAAACGCTATCGATGCCAATATAATAATGGGCCAACCAAAACGTAATTCTATGATTTGTTGGCAACACAATAAAATTAAATTCAGTTAATTGACCCAATACACAAACAGTCGTCTGTCAAATGTTTTTTTTTTTTTTATTTAGAGTATTTGTGTTTTCCTTTAATTGTTATGTCTGACTGTACGAAAATAATCGAAATGATATAAATTACAAAACAAAATCACTCATGTAGGTACGCAGTTTACTTATCATCGTATGGGGCAACACAATCACTGATATTGTCAGAATAAGTACAAATGTACGTTCGGATGACTTTTGTGTTTGATTTTTATTGTAATTTATTTAATGATTGAGGATGGCTTATATTTAATTTCCAGAATACTTATTGTTAAACTTTATGCTGATACGCGATGCTAAAACCGATTTTCGACATACGGGAAATAAGGAACAAAAAATAAAGAAAAGGTCACATTTTAGTGAATTTTTGAGTTTTCTGAAATGTATTTTTTTGGAAATTATAAAATAATAGTCAATTTCGTAAACAAAAACTAGAAGCACTTATCAAAAATCCTTTTAAATTTTATCAGACCATTAAATCATTAGTTTCGCCAATTTATAAAACGGAAATTTTAGGGAAATTTTTGTTAAGATTGAGTTCATTCCATATCCTGGAAAAATTAATTGATTTTTTTTTCTAATAAGCGAAATGTATAAGAAATAAATTGCACGACTGGATCGTACGAACTTGCTTTTGTAGCTAACAACTTTAGTGTAAAGTAGTAGCTAACCACTGAAGTTGTTAGTAGGTAATGGTAGTCTAGTTTACTTATCCTGTGCAGGTTTAAAGCCGAAGTAGGTAAGATTACCTTGATTCTTAGTATGTCGAATGCATATGATTAAAGGAATGGTGACATAGGTACCATCCTACAAATGTGTATTTAAAAGGATTTTAATGATGTAAATTAGGAGGGTAATGTGTACCTACCTACATAGATGGCGCCTAGGTATGTAAATATATGTACATATTTATGTATATATTATATGTACATATGTATAATAATGAAAGTGAATGGTGTATAGGTGTGTAAAAATCGTGTTTTAAACTGAAAAAAAAACGATCACTTCAATCAGTTTCTTGAAAAAACAAAGAACACCATTAGATGCCACGGATCAATGAAAATTTTATAAAAAAGTATCTCGAAAATTCATTTTTAGTTTTTTGAAAACAAACTTTTTTTGAAATTTTGGTATGCAGTTTTGTAGAATTTATTAATAAACATTTGACTATAAGATTTAAAATTATTTTTAAAATTAGTTAAAAAAATATTGATTTTTCAAAAAAAAAATATTCAAAAATTAATTTTAATGTTATTTAAAATTTTAAAATGCAGAATTAGTTTGGCTACCTAGATCTTCTAAGATATAAAATTTGGCAGAAATCCAATGAACAGTTACCGAGAAAGCCAAACATTTAAAAAACCGTTATTCATATCAAATGATAGCTATTACCAACAAAGAAATTCTCAAAAAATTCTATCAAAATCGTTGGAGCCGTTTTCGAGAATTTGCAGGTACCGTTATTTTTAGGCCTAAAAATAAAATTTCAATTTCCCCTCTGAGGAATGCCAAAATAATCACAAATACCAAATTTGAAGGTAATAAAATAAGCCGTTTAGGCTGTAGATCGTTATACATACAGACGTACAGACTGACAGACAGACATTGTTGGCCGATCACTTTTTTAGGCTTCTCTATTATCGTAATGTCATGTTTGATTGTTAGAATTTTTTTTTTTACGAATGCATAACTTGCCTTATAGTACCTATAATCGCAAGTAAAAATAAGAAAGCATTATGCGTTGAAACAAATTGAAACAAACTTGAAGTTTTAGTGCGTGACGACTTTCGTTTCTGAATCGAACTCGAGATTTCAATCAAACTTTACAATACGATGAAAAAGAACAAGAAAAAATTGGTCCCGCAATTCGGTCTACCATTCTGTCGATAGGTCGACTTACAGCCTAAACAGCGCAGTCGATTTTCCTCAAACTTGGCACTTACGCGTTTTAACTTATTTGTACCGATAGTTTTTGCTTTTTTTAATTGTTAGCTCTAAAAATAACGGTACCTGCCATACAATTTTTTGGCGCAAAAATCATAAATCTCATTTATCTCTAAAACGGTCTAACGATTTTGATATAAAAAAATAGTAGGTACCTACTATATTACAAGTAGGTATATTCTGCATTTTGGTTAATACAAAGTTTTAATTAAAACTTTATTAACGGTACCTGGCATATAACCGTTTTTTCGATTGTCGACTTTATTAACGGCTAAACAGATTTCGATTAGAATTTTTATACAGGAGGTCCTTCAAATGCTTAATAATACTGTATACCAAAATTTTCGAAAAATGGTTTTGGGGATTTTTTGAAAAAAAAAAATTATATTTAATGTTTCGAAAACGGATGGACGATTTTTTTTGAAATTATATTTTTTAGTTAATATTACTAAACACTTACAATTGTCATACAATTTTATAAGAATGGAATTAAATAAATTTAGTATATACAAACTTAAGTAAGAAAGGCTTTAAGAACGACTTTCTAGTATCTTTTGCTTACGATAAGCGATGTGACCGAACACAAGAGCATTTCATTTTCATTTGAAAACTGTTCCACGGCGAATTACTACATTTGTGTTGCCCTTCATTGTCGAATGAAGACGACCAATCTATTATTCTAAGAAAAAGCAAATAATTAAAATATCATTATGAACACGCTAAGTCGACATTCGTAATCGACTTTAAATCGAAAATTAAAATGTTAGAGAACAGAAATTTCAGGAACACCTGTTAAATGCATCTAAAGACATTTCAATTTTCACTTTTAAAATTTAATGAGCCAAGAATGGACATTTAGTTTATAAGGGTTTCTAAAAGATGTTTAATTTAAAAGCGTTTGGTGAAACCAAAAATATCCCCATTTTAGGGTTTAGAAGCCTGTTAAATATTTCACAGTCTTTCGTGGAATCCATATGTCTCCAAATTCTTAAAAACGTTACATCATTTCAAACCACAACAGCAAGTTCGTGCGATTCAACTTGGCATTTTGTATTTTTTTTTGATTTGTTGTTTTTTTTTTCTAACTAACTATGTACATTTTTAGCTATAAAAGATCGCACAGAAGTCTTTTTAGAAATAACAAAACACAAAATCTATTGAAATAAATAAATTATGAAATAAAAAAAGTGGGCGATGATGATAAATCGTTTCTAGCGTTAGCGCATTAAAGCCAGATCAGGAGTTTTAGCTAACAGACGCGGCGACATTGAGGTCACAGCTAATGCTTTATGACGACCTCTGATGTTTATAGAAAATTAAAAAAGAAAAAAAAAACACAAATTAAGTAAATATGTGTTCATAAATATAAAATGCGAATATTATCATCTTTGTTGAAGAGACACTATTTTTTTTTCTTTTTTAAATAAGACAAATCGTTTTTTCATTCGATCCCATTACTTTCTGCTTCTCTCAGTTGAATATTTTTTATTTATTTATTTTTTCAATCAAATTAATGAAATTTAAATATTATGAAGACGATAATGCCGTTTGTTGTGGAAAAACTTTCATTATAGCCGAAAGTATGTATGTATGAGTATGTTCATATGTTTTGTGAAGATTTTTTGTTTGTATTATGTCTGATATGAGATGCAGCTGTGCGCACTACCACAGTTTCGTTCACTGTCATTTTTTTAATAAATAATTTTTCTTTGAAGAAGTAAACATGTAGTTGATGCAAATGACTTCAGTGTTTACCAGTTTTTAAAACAAACACAGACATTTGTATCTGAAGTGGAAGCCATTTTTTTTTTTTCTAAAATAATTATATTTTAATCGCTTTTTATGTTTTGAGAAATAGAAATTTCAAGACTTTCTAAAAATAATAAGTAAAAAAGAAGATAGAAAATGATCAAAATTGCAAATAGCGACGCGCTGTCGACGGTATTGATGTTCAACGCACTTGAGGGACCGAAACTAATTTTCGCATCAACAAGAGCACCTAAAATATCACTTTTTTTCAAATAGTAAAGATGACCCCACTTGAAAATAAAGATTTATATGCGCAACAAACCTTGTTCGTCATGGAAGAAAACCAGTCGTTTAGAGCCGAACCTTTTTAACTGTTTCATAATTTTAAATCCTTCCCTACTTTCCTAACGCTCGCACTGTGCTTGGTAATTTTAAGGGTAGTCAAAGCCCCTCTAGTGCGTGCACCATTATAAAAAAAATTACTAATCTACTAATATGAATTCCGCAACGTAACGTAGAAAATTTAGATTCAACAAGAACAAATATAACAGATGAAGAGACAAAACACAATTACCAAACAACAACAAAAACTAATGTTTACAAAATATGTTTTAAGTATGCTAAGTTAAAAGGGACACCCTAACAGACTAAATTTGAATATAATACGGATTCTGAAAACATCAATTTTGTTGTTCCTCTCCAGTGGGGAAATTTCGTAGATATGCACAGATTTCTCTACCCTTCGCACGCTACAATAAAGCAACATACGAGATTGTCAATTTGCTCTTAAAGTAATAGACCACATTAAAAATGTCGTTGTATTTTTATTTTCCAGAGCTCAAAATGAAATGAATAATTGCGAATTCAATAAAGTAGTTTTAATAGATAAGGAAGCGTTTGTGATTTTAAAGTTAGACGAGCGGCTAGCGGTAAAGTATACTTTATGTCGTTTAAAATTCCAAAAGAGTCGACTTCCAATTGAAAAACAGATTTTAGTGTGGACTTTTGTTTTAAAAGTGACTTAGAGTAGGTTTTGAATGATTAAAAACAAGTCATAAAATCTTGTGTATATTGCCAAGTAAGGAATAGGTGAAGTGTGAATAGGTAATACTTTTCGAATTCTCTAATAATCCTCACAAGAAAACTCGTATTGAAACTCACCACAGCAAGGTGAATTTGGGAGCGTATGGAAATTCCCCTTTACAAAAAATGTCGGAAAAATGTTCTAAAACCCCGTCTTCTAAAATACTGTTTTTTTTTTAAATCCCGCCTTTTTAAATCCCTCTTTTTCAAAATCCCGATCTATTACAATCCCGCTTAGTTCATTTTGTATTTTTGTAAATGTTACATTAAACACTTTGCATACTTCCAATCCCAACCCCACCTAAATCCGATATTGGGCCAAGCAGAGGGGTTGTAAGCGTACATGCCATCCTTTTTTTACCTTGTGTTGATTCCAAAAGTGGGAATTTAATAAAAGGGATGGTAAAAAACGGGATTTTAAGAAGCGGTATAATAAAAATCGGGATTGTAAGCACGCGGGATTATAAAAACCAGGATTATAAAAAGCGGGGAATTTTTGTAGGCATTGTGAATAAATACCGACTTTCAGCAGACATTTAGAATGTTTAACTTTTTGAGGCTCTGGATATCTACTGAAAAAATCGAATCGGCATTTGGAGAAATAAAAATTTTAAAATAGGTTCCACAGATTTTTTTGATGAAAGGAAAAGAAAATATTTAGCTGAACTACTAGATGGCGCAAAAGTGGTCATTCTATCGGAAAATGCTATAATTTTGTGCAAATGGTGTCAATTCTACTTTCATATGAATCACTTTATATCCTAAGTTTCGCACCGAGATTCAGCTAGTTCAGCGAGTGAAGTGAGATGACTCGCATTACTCGCCGACTCATTTAACTTTGTCTGGTATTACACATTGAAACTAGATGCATGCGAATTTTCGAACAACGTGCAAGAGAGAAAAAAAATTCGAAAAGCTGAGACCAAAAAAAAAACTGCGATGTGTCGCGTGGGTAGTTTTCGTTGCAACAATTTGACGTGTCATCTTTCGAATTTTTTTTCTCTCTTGCACGTTGTTCGAAAAGTCGCATGCATCTAGTTTCAATGTGTAATACCAGACTTTCCGCCAAAAAGTGATTCTGCTATTTAAGTGAAATGGGTATGTTCGAATTTAGTTTCGAACACCTAAATGTCTTGAAGCAACAACAAAATGTAGGTAGCTACAATGCTACATATATACATAGGCAAAGAAAATATAAACAAACCAATCAAAAGAAGAAAATGTTCAATAAATTAAACCCAAAAGAAGTATTTATATTTAATACACATATTTATACAATTATATATCTACATATTTTGTACATTAAGTACAAATGCACAAGTCCAACATTGTTATTAATGCGATTTTACAAGATTATTTCAAATCACGTTTTCCATATTTTTTAATAGTTTGTTGGATTCTTTTGGTTTAGTTCGTTGCGTTTGTAATTTTTATTTCGTGTACGTGAATAGGTGAACAAATAGTTAACCAAAAACGTAAATACACCAACAAATGCACCAAGTCACTGCTGAAATCTCAGGCGAGTAATCTGACATCTCATTTCACTCACTCACTCCCTCACTTGTACCAGCTGAAACGATTTTTCATCAAAAGTGACTAATCTCACTCACTCACTACGGTTTCGAATTAGCTGAATCTCGGTGCCGGTCTCCATTAGCGACAAATTCAGAGCAAGCTTAAATAAATAATTTTTTTTTCGGTCTTGCTTTATCGCAAGGAGAACTGTCAATTTGTTTTAGTGGTTCCAAATATATTTTGTTGTTGTTGTACCCATCAGTATCAGTTGTTGTCATCGACATTCTTTACTAAACTAAATTTGACTGTTCTTCTGCTATCTACAAGTTGGCACACGAATCGCGTTACAAAAATAAAACGTAATAACTTTTTTTCAGTGTGAGTAGTCGGCTTATTTTTTTTTTTTATTTTATAGGGTACTATTTAGATTTATCAAAATTAATGCTTGGGATACTAAAAAAAGGATTTGGATAGTGCAGCGATACCATTCTTTTCAGTCCGTCATTTCAGTCCAAAGGGAATTTAGGCTGGAGTTTGGCGGTACTCCCCCGAGTAGATGGAACATTATGAGGCTGGTGAACATGTTTGCCGAAACTGGAAGCATCGAACGAAGACCGTATCATCGAGATCCCAATGTTCGGGTTCAGGATACAATCGTAGCTGTTGCATCGGCAATACAGGCAAATCCAAGGGTTTCGACTAGAAACTTATCGGGCCAAATTGGAGTTAGAAGACGGTCATTACAACGGATACTTCATGATGGCTTTCCGTACAAAGTCCAAATTTCAAGCAAGTTAAACCCTCAAGATTTGCCTGTTCGCCTGGAATTTTGCCGAAAAATGATTGCAATGGCCGAAGAAGACACATTGATATATTGTTTGTTCATGTCTGATGAAGCCCATTTTGACTTAAACGGCAATATTAACAAGCAAAATTGCCGTATATGGAGTAAATCTAATCCAGAAATGCTCCATGAGACGGAACTGCACCCAGAACGGTTCACTGTGTGGTGCGCAGTTTCATCAAGGTGTATTGTCGGGACATACTTCTTTGAAGAAAACGGTGTAACACAAACTGTCAATGGGCACCGTTATTTAAAGATGTTGAAGGATTTTTTTTTACCCAGAACTTCGCCGAAGACGTATCCCTTTCACCAGGATTTGTTTTCAACGAGATAGAGCAAGTGCACACTTAGCCACACAAGTTATGGCGGAGCTCCAACGAAAATTTCCAAACAAATTGATATCCAGAAACTGCACTTTCCGCTGGCCCCCAAGGTCACCTGACCTGACTACACTAGACTTTTTTTGTATGGGGTTATGTCAAGCAGGAAGTGTACAAAACAAAACCCAGGAATTTGACTGAATTGAAATTGAAGCCATTAAGACAATAATTGAGGCGATCCCAATTTCAAACCTTCAGGCCGCAATGAACAATTTTCTGATCAGGTGCCGCATATGCGTGGATGAGCGTGGAGGTCATTTGCAGTTTATCATCTTTAAAAACCATTAGTTATTTAAAATAAAATTTAATTTTTATTCCAATAAAAAAAAATTGATGAAATACATTGATTAAAATAAAAGTTATTTAAATTTCTTATTGTAGCACGATTCGTGCGCCACCCTGTAGGTACTTTTTGCTATTGCTTTTGCTATAAATTTATCGCGGAATAATTGTAACAATTATCAAATCCACTATTTGAAAAAAAATATATATGGCATAGGTCCAAGCGCGTTTATCGGTACTAATCTATTACAAACATTAAAAATGATATGATAACGTTATTTTGTTTTGAAAGCCATGAAGCTTATTATAGCTTTATCTTTGAAATAAAAAAGTGCGTAATTTAGAACTCCATGGCGACACGTGATTCAAAAAATCTTTTTTTAAATGCTCCAATCTCTCAATTTAAATCAAATAAATGTTATTTTTATTTGAAAATTATTATAAGTTGAACTTTAATAAAACAAAAATGCTCAAGTTGTTTAGCAAATATATCTAAAAATAAAAGTTTTCTTGAAAAAAATGTTGACCTATACCCTTTAAAATATATAGCCGCCAATAATGCTTACCGAAGAAATGCGTCATTAAAATATCCTTTCACACAATATTAAGAATTAGATCCATTACCTGGAATTAGAAGAATAAAAGGGAAAAGAATTAATAATAGGTAGGTATGTTTGATGTCATAATAAACAGAATTGAGTTCGCAGAATGTGTAGGTATAGGATAAAAATAGCCATTGATATAAATAGGTAAAAGTAAAAAAGCAACAGGAATGTTGACATCATCATCCTCTCTATAACTCAGCAGGAACTCAGTTATGGATTTATATATACATACACATGTATCTAAATACATGTAGTATATTTATATGTATAATAATTATTCTCCCCAGCAACTATTATACATAACTAACTAAAGCAATTTCCCTTTATCGGACGTCATACAAAATTATTTTAGCAACAAGTAAGTCAGATTGAAAAGAAATAAACAAGAATACAACGCGCGTAAGTTCCACCACCCCCCACAGTCATTTTGTATTTATTATGGGTCTTTTGTCAGGGGGAAAACACATGGTGGTTGCCACGTTTTCCTGATTGTAGGTTCATCATTGTCAAACGTGTCCTGGATTGAGTTTTTTTTTTTTTTTGTGAAATCGCACACACAACTAAATTAAACCTGACCGAAAAGAAGGGATAAAAAATGGTTATGTGGTAGAAACTTGCGCCCGAAACCTAATCAATATTATTATTGTCTCAACTGAACACAATGTTGTAGTCGTACGAAATCGTTACAACCTACGAAGTAGTTTTCAGCGATACAATTCGAAGGTATCATATACGTATGTAAGTATGCAGATGCAACAAGAAATGTATAAGAATTTGAGCAAACTCCAACTTTCTGCTAAATCTACAGCTACTAAGATACATTCGTTGATGTCAGCCCGTTAACGTTAAAAAAAAATAAGTTTCTCCGTCCCATCAAGCCAACTAACACACAACTGTTGCTAATTCATTTGGCGGAAAAATGAAACAACGGATTCAGTCAAACCAATGAATGAAGCAAAAAAAAAATCGATAAATTTGACGCAAATGCCGCATTTTGCGTGGAAACATGCAATTTAGCAAGAGTGTGGTGAAAATGTTCACAATCTCCCGGCGAACTTTCTTTCCCATCATCTTCATCAACAATTCATTGGAGAAGGAGAATTTGCGGATAAGAAAATGAACTATACATGCTAACTGACAGCATATGGTGACCATTCTTGAAGTTTCACTTTGTTTGTTTTCCGTTATGCATTTAAAATAAAAAAATATTTAACTTATTAATTATAAATTCAACTTATTAATTTCGGATTAATAAAATATCGTTTTTAAGCTGTACAAAAATTAAGTGCAAAAAACCTGCAATAAAACAATTGTTTTACTTTTTATTCACGACATGAATAAGGTAATTTCGCACAATATCCAAAAATGTGTTTTAATCTTAAAACTGGTTTCCTGTTGGGTATGAATAACCTGACTTTTAACTCTTTTAAATGAAAAGATTATCAATGCTTTTCAAATGGATTCTGTAAGCCGGCTGCACTAGACATGAAAGATTTCCAATTCATTGAAGAAAACGCAAACAATATGTTTATATTATTTTTGTTTTTGTTTTAGTTGACTGTGTGGATTTAATGCCAATTGAATGAATTTGTGACCTTTAGTCCAAAATGCGTTTCGCCCAGGTACTACAGCCGGGCTCATCAGTTAGATGTTGTAGTACCTTTCTAAGACGTATTATTTTTTGATCGATGTTTACCGACTTTCATAAAACTATATTGTTTGCGTTTTCTTCAATTAATTCACTGGCCAGACCACGGGCAAAACATAATTCTAGGTGCATGAATCTAACCAAATTCCCCTAGAAAAATATAATTTACAGTGAGTAATCGCTGTAAGTTTTATTAAAGTCGGTAAACATCGATCAAAAAATAATGCGTCTTAGAAAGGTACTACAACATCTAACTGATGGGCCCGGCTGTAGTACCTGGGCAAAACGCATTTTGGACTAAAGGTCACAAATTCATTCGATTTCCAATTCATGCAGTGCTTAAAAAAATATCCAATGGAAGCAGAAAAATCAGTCCTTGTACACATTATTAAAATGGATTATAGAATACGCGTTGAGTCGTTTAATGTGGTGAATTTGCGTTTTATATTATTGGATTTTTTGTGATCAGTCAATTATCTAAATCGAATTTGAAATGTCAATCATTTTTTTATATTTGACAGATTTTATTTGCCCGATTGAGGATTTCTATGATGCGAAGATATGTATGTCGTTAATTTTATTGAAATAAAACTATTTGAGTTATCGTTAAATAAAGGGTTTTCTAATAGGGATGGGTTGATTTTGACAGCTCGTGGTGGCCATATTGTTTCTTTAACTTTCTGTCAAAATATCGTCTTTTAATCAGTCGCTAAATACAAATCATCATGGCAAGTTACAAAGTCGAGCAACACGTGCAAATAATAAAAATTGCAGGATTTGGGACGACACCAATTCACGCGAGATTAAAGTTACTGTTTGGTGTGGATTTTGGGCTGGAGGTGTGATCGGTCCGTACTTCTTCCAAAATGATGCTGGTCAGGCCATCACCGCCAACGTCTATCGCTATAGGTCGATGATCATCAACTTCTTGTAGCCTGAATTGGATGATATGGAAACCGAAGACATATAGTTTCAACAGAATGGCACTATGTGCCACACAGCTCAAGACACAATCGATATCCTGCACGAGCAGTTTCATGGCAGTTATCTCGCTCCGAGGCGACGTGAATTGGCCACCAAGATCGTTGGAATACGCAAAAATTATTTGTAGATTTTTTTAGATTAAATCCAAACGATAAAACAAGGTAGATCTAGAATCGGAGACGTCCAGAAATTTACTGGATAACACTAACACCGATACAAGATTCCTTGATTAATTGCGTTTTTTTTTTCATACAATTACCGGTGGAGCTTTACAATAAAATTTATGAAATCGTTAAAAATCGTAATTTCCCTTTAAGATATTAAGTTTTTTTACGGACCTACATATTTGTTTATATACAATTGGCGGTGGTGTATAACGTTTGTTAATTTTGAAATTTGTCATCATTTGTTTGCGTAAAATGTGATTAAAAATCAGTTGAATTCCAATTTAAACGTCCTTAAATTAGTTAAACTCTTATGTTTCCAAAAAAAATCAAATAGGTAGGTAACGGCTATCCTATTGTTTTAGAGAAACTCAGAAAATACTCGTAAGTGTATTTCCCCTTGTCTAATCCCCTATTCTAACACATATATTTAGGTATTAACGATAAATTTAACATTCACAAAAAGTCTGATTTTTAAATCTAAAATAGATTGGCATAAAAATTTAAAAGATTTAGTAAAATGTTAAGGCGACTTTTAGCAATTTACTAAGCTAAAAAGATGATTTAGCTAATTTTAAACGATTTTGACATTTTGCTAAAGTTAAAAACACGGAATGGCTACTTTAACTTTTAGCAATTTGCTAAATCCATTACGGCACCTGCAAGTATATCGCTGATGGACCGGATGGTCCCAGGTTCGAGTCCTGCTGGTGCACAATTTTTGTTTGTTTTTTTTTTTTTTTTGTAAATAATGAAGTTAAAATGATGAAAGTAGAAATAACTAAGGCATTTTTAGAGCACATATTGGGTTTTAATCAACATCAATAATTTACAACGCATAACAACAATAATTTTTTTCATCAAAACCCAAACCCTACAAATGCTCAGCTTTCTGCTTAATTAGCAATTTACTAGTTTAGAAAAAGTTTAAAAATTTTGAAATAGTTATTCAATCAATAAGCACTTAGAAAATTGCTAACTATTAAAATGCTAAGCCCTTAACAAAGGATTGTTTAAAATTTTGCGCCACTGTGTTTTTAAAAATGTAAAATAAATTTATCTGGTCACACTCATTTCGAGTGGATGTTGCTTATAAGAGTGAAGATGTGTGGGTGGAGATATATATATATATTAGTTTCTACACCTACACATTTCACGAATAAGTTATGAACCGGATTGCATGAGAGTTTAGGCTTACTTAATGCCTCAACTGCATTTAATCCAAAACTAACTAACAATTTTAAAATAAGCGCCCGCATCCAGAGCACTACGAGTAGAAAAAAAAAATAATAAACGAGGGACGAGGAGGAATACAACAACTATACGTCAACCAACGATAGTTTAGTTAACTCTACTGCTCTCAGTCAGATCGTAGTCTTTAACGTTGTTTTTGTTTTTGTTATCGTTTACCCAACAACCATCTTTTGAAGCCCGCATTGGTGGTGTGGCGTGGCGTGGTGCAACCACATTGCCATAGACTCTACTCTATAGATATACCTACTTTGTGTTGCATGCACAAAATACATACCTTATACCTTGCCCCGAACAAACAACACTATATACCACGACGACGAATTCGACTCATAGTGGATACCCAAGTTGGATTTATCGATTTGGACAGATTTTCCAAATGAGTCATCCGTGCCTCCAAAACCGGCATCAAATAACATTGTTAGTCGCTCATGACGATGATGAGGATAGTCGTTGTTGAATCAGTCTTGTCGTTTCGTTATGGTTATGGTAAAGAGGTATTGGGGTATAGCAAGACGGTAATGCAGATAGGTTGGAAAAATGAGGAGACTGAGACATAGATAGAAAGCCAACTATTGAAACAACATGCAGGCAGAGCACTGGCCCAGGTTGTCTTCGTTTATTTAAAAATATATGTATATATAGATACTTATGTATTTATATCTATGTAGGTATAAAAGACTGCCAACATTTACCTACTTTACTACTACTATTGGAGCACAATTTGAATTTATTTTTGTTTTTACAGAAGAACATAAGGTTTTAAGACTTTGTTTTCTTTAAAAACAGGGTGAGTCATAAAACACCACGTAATATATTAATTCAGAAATGTCTTTTTTTTTAACTTGCGGTTAAATTCCCGATTTATGAAGATGTGAAGTGATAAATTTTATCACGCTTTCACGTCTAATTCGATTGGCGATGCGTGAAGAAATGAAGCTAAATGCCAAAAATATGTCATATGATGATTTTTTTATCACAGTCAAATTTGTTCTGTGAAGAAAATGTTTCTAATCGAATATTTAAAAATAAACTTCGGGCTTTTTTGAGTTTATTTACATCTATAAGTTACAAAAACTATCTTAGACTACGAATTTAATATAATATAAATATTATAAATATAAAATACAAAATATATAAAATTTTAATCATGAATGGCTTGAAAAATCTTATATTTAAAACAAGATCGATTACATTTGCATATTTATTGAAATTGACACAAGCATTAGTGATTGGTTCATTACGACCATAATTTCTTGCATGATGAGAAACAACGAAAAATTTGTTAACTCTCGGTGTAATAGTTCTTGAAGGAGCATATATACCAAATAAAGTTAAAAGAAAACCGCAGTCGATATGTCCTGTTATGACATCTGTGGCAAATGTTACATAAAAATAAATTCTTCTACTAGATAGAGACTTTAATCCAATCAAAGAACACCTACTATTTTATGATGGTTTCGAATCAGACCAGTTTAGCTTTAATAGTGCAAATTTCGTAAGTCTTTTTTGAATTTGTTTTCGAGACGTTGCATATCTTATTGAATAAAGGGGACACAATAACACAGCAATATTCTAAAATTGGACGGAGAAAAGAAGTGTATAATGATTTTAATGTATAAGGATCTCTAAATTCAGAAGAGTTCCTATATATAAATCCCCCACATAGCATTCGCTCTAGATACATAATCTAGATGCATATTAAAAGCTAAATTCGAATCAAAAATGACACCCAAATCTTTTTTGCTTATCACCCTATGTAGGACAGTGTTTTGAAGTTTGTAATCGAACGTTATAGGTAATAAGGATCTTGAAAAAGACATGCTAGAGCATTTATCTATTTTCAGATGTAGGGAGTTGATACAACACCAATCATTTAATCTATCCATATCACTTTGTAAATCAATACCAACAGCAACAGACTTGATTGAATTGAATATCTTAACATCATCCGCAAACATTAAACAGTTTAAAAAATGAACTACAGAGGGAAAATCATTAATAAATAAAAAAAACAAGAGAGGTCCAAGATGGCTACCTTGGGGTACACCAGAAGAGTTCAATATCCTAAACGATATCTCAGAGCCAATTTTTGCAAACTGCGAACGATTCACTAAATAGTCGCTTATCCAAGCAAGAAGGGAAGAGTGGAATCCCAGAAATCTCAGTTTCTTTATTAAAATACGATAGCTAACTCTATCAAATACCTTGGTGAAATCAGTGGAAATGACATCAGTTTGACATCTGTTTTCCATATTTTTCAAGCAAGTATATGTGGTAAGATTTATTGTTGATGAGCGCCCAGAAGAAAGCCTGTTGTTAGGCGTCCAGAAGAAAACCTGGATTTAGATTTATATTAATACGAGTAAATAACGAAATTTTTCAATCAACAGATTCACAACATCTTATGGAGCTCATTATCGCCACAGCTCTTTGAAAACTGCCCGTGGCAAAAAATCGCAAAGCACTTTAATACATTCACATGGAAGCGCACTTGACGTTGAATTTTCTTCAAGAATGAATTTAACTCGTTAATTAAATCAATTTATAAATGTTTCGGGAACCGGTAGAGCTCAATGAAGTGCTCCTTAGTCATAACTTCGAATAGTCAGGAAATTCTCATATTATATGCCTAGTAATAAAACAATTATGGAACAAATTCTTCTTTAAAACAAATCGATGATTACATTTGTTCAGTCCGACGTCTATTATTAAATATCGAATAATTATTCCCCACATTATTATTTAACATAAATGAAATGAATGAAAAATTTTTATAAATGTTCTGAAAATTAAATTCTATTATGACAGAAAACTGACGGGATGCATCATTTAGTATTTTTTAGTACTAACTTCGACAGCAATTTATCCCAATGTCTTTGAGAATTGCTTGATACGAATTCATGAAATTATAAAATGAACAATCCCTGAGAAAACTTTTTTGTATCACTTCATAACTTCACAGATCAAGAATTGACTCCCTTATATTGCATTTTCATCGGTCGTTTACCTCATGTAGATCATATAAAACGCAAATAGTCTTTTCACAGCATTCAAAAGACTAAAAATTAGATTAATTTTGACAGCAATATTTAAAACGCAAGTAGTGTTTCATTTTCTCCTATGATATAGAAGTGAGACAAGCTGCTTCATTTGTGTCAACTGTCAACCGAAGTGAAAAATTCATTTTCACGATAAATGTGTTTATTTTGGTATTAGGTTAGTTCGATTTGTATATCTATTGGCGCTATGAAGATTTCAATGAGATTAATATTAAATCTCCATCTGAGGAGATTTAAATTCGTATGGTAATTCATCAAGATTTATAGGAGACTTAGGATAAGTCTAAATAATTATCTGTTTAGTGGTCGGTGAAAACGTAGTATTAGTTGAATTATACAAAAAGAAGAAGAAAGCTGGATATTAAATGTATAATACTATATAGCCGCCCCAAACCAAACTATAGAGCCTCCCGTTAGCATGATGCGTAGTACGAATTAATAAATATCAAGTAATTGATTATTTTAAGGGAAATCTAGACTCATTTAATATAAAAGAAACAAAAATGTGACGACATTGTGGAAAAACCAAACCTTTTTTAGTTATTTTATTAAAATTCATTTTAGAAATTTAAAACTGTTTGTTTATAAGTGGCCCACCCTGTGTATTCATTTCCTTGGTTTGTAGTTGTTGTTTTTGTGTTCGGTCTCGTACTGAGATGAATTTGGCAGAAAGAATTGAATTTCTCTTTAAAATAAATAATGAAAAGGTTTACTTGTATTTGTTGACTGTTTTTTTCTTATTTGAATTTTACTGCAAAAAAATCAGGTCCATTTGCGAATATATATATTCTGGCTGTTTTTTTGGCAACATTTTCCTCATCAAGTTTAAAAAATCTACAGTTATGTATTGAAGCTACAAGTTCCATTTTTTTTTATGAAATGGGAATGTATACAGAACGCAAAAAGATTTAATTATGGGTTGATATTAACAAGAAGGTAAATATAGTGATGAAAACGAGAAAACTGTCCTTTGGATGACCTGGTTATCAAAAGGGTGATTTAAATATTTTATATTCGTCATGTGGGTTTTGGTAAGGATATCATCACAATATGAGACTTGAAGTATAAATCAAAAGAACTTGTGGAGACCTACACCCAAATTAATAAACATGGACTAGGGAAGGACTTATTCTGTGGACTAAGTGCGAAATGCTATTAATAAAACAGAATTTATGCTATTTGACGTTTACCAACTTTAGACCATCCATTCACATTAAAGAACAAAATTTACAGGGACATAAAATAAAAAGAGTTCTATAAAAATTGACCATTGGAAGGTAATCTCTTTGCTTTTTAATAAAGTATTAGATTCTGGTTTTATCCCTAAAGAATTTAAAGAGGCCCTGATCTTCCTTATTTATAAGAAAGGAGACAAAACAGACCCAGCAAATTACCATGGCATCTCGTTTCTCAATTCATCATATAAAATCTTTACAACGATCTTGCAGAAAAGGTTCACTTCGTGGATCGATTCAAATCATCTTCTCAAAGAATATCAAGCAGGCTTTAGAACTGGATACTCCACAGTCGACCATATTTTTGTACTAAAAACATTGCCGATTCATTTCTGATGAGAAACAAGAAACTATATACCTTTTTCGTGGACTTCAAGGCAGCCTTTGATACTGTGAACCGAAGATCGTTGCTATATAAGCTTTTCGAGATGGGAATGTCCAGAAAATTCGGAATGGTAATTCAAAACTTGTACTATAATACTTCGGCAGCTGTTTGGAATGGTGATGGCGTGTCGGAGTCCTTTCCAACTAAATTTGGTGTAAGACAAGGATGTACGTTGAGTCTTACTTTGTTCTAATTTTCATGGATGACATAACGGATTTCTTACCAGGAGGTATACAATATGCGGGTGTTGATGTAAAAGCGCTATTATTCGCTGATGATATTGTCCTGTTAGCTTATTCTCCAAATTCATTGCAGCTTATGATAAATAGGCTTTCGGACTACTGCTGCAGGTGGAATCTGGAGGTCAATCTTTCAAAATCCAAGGTTATGATTTTCAAGAATGGTGGTGGTAGGTTTTGCAGTGATGGTGGTTAAGGAGTATAAATACCTTTGTGTCATTTTAACGCAAGGTTTGAATATGGAAAAACACCTTAAATAAAAAAACTAGCGAAGGCCAAAACTACTATCTCAATTATTTTCGAGATGAATACAATGTGCAACAGATTTCGATGATGGTAAGACTGCGAGTTGAACTTCTTAGCTTGAACTACATTCCGCACAGAGATGGTTTTCCAATTGTGTGCACCATCTGCATTATGCGAGAGTGAGAAGATTTAATTCGGAAATGATTTCTTATCAGAGGACCAAGTAAAGTCAATTTTAAACCAGAATGAAATACAGAGATAGAAATTTAAATGATAGTTTCTAAATGTTTAATATGTATATATTTATAAATTTATGAGCCTTATTTTTAGTCAATCGGCAGACGGCAGAGACATGCCTTATTGTAATTTTTTGTAATAAAAAAATGTATTTGATGTAAAAAAAATATTTTATTTGCTCTACCACTTTCTTGCAAATTCACTATTGATTTTTCAATAATTATTGAAAACGATTTCCATCATTGAAAAATCTAAAGTGAATTTACAAAAAAGTGGTAGCGCAAATAAAACATTTTTTGACAAAAAATATTATATAGCTTTTTACCTTCATTTTGGTACCAAAACGACATCAGTTTTATTTGTTTAACTGCCCCAGAATTGATAGTCAAAGTTTTCAATGATGAGTTTCAATGAAAGCTATAACTAGCGCCTAATGAATAGGAAACTTGTAAAATTTTGAAGAGTGGGAATATAAAATTCTTTCATAAAGAAATAAAGTGCGAAAAAGTCTGCAAAAGTCAGAGTACAATTTTCTGCCTATTTTTAGAGTCAAACAAATCTTTGTCTTTGTATATTTTTTTATTTTAGGTCTTTTAAGCTTTAATTTTCTTTTTTCTTTATTGAAACAACAAAACTTTTGGCCATAACCGACAAACGTCAACCTGACAAATGGAACTTTGCTGTGTATAGAAATTTCTTTGACAGAAATGATCAGGAATGGGGAATTATTTACTCTCTCATTAGCGCTATGTTCTGCCCAAAGCAACTAGCAAATTTGAAAGACTGTAACAAAAGTTGGCACCATTTGATGACAATTGGTAGTGTTTTGACAGGATAAGGAACAAACCTTTTATTTTGTGCCAAATGTTAAATACAGAAACTAATACCTCTTTTTCACTGATTGGCGTTGAAGTGAGAGATCGCACCTTGTGTGGAGAAATTTGAAAATGGAGTTGTTTATTATATTAAGTTCTATACTTCGCTTCGGTGCCAACTTTTAAAATAAGGTAATTTATTAAAGCTCGTTGAATAGTTGCGTGAAGCCATATTTATAAAATATATAATTGTATAGGGTGTTTTTTTGGACGTGTGGTTTTCAAGAAGAAATGAAACGCATATAATTTAATGTTATGGCCAAGAATTTAGCTTTTTAATAAAGATAATCGTTTGCTAATGTTTTTAAAATGATTTCGGTTAAGTCGCCGCCGCGGCTGGCTCGATTAAATTCTAGCCGTGAGATCCAATTTTCCCAACTTTTTGCAGCAATTCGGGCCCTTTGTCAGAAATAACGCACCGAATATTCTCTTCATTCAACCGGTCTTATCTGCGTTGACAAGCGACTTCACATAACCCCACAAAAAAATAGTCCAGCGCAAGCGTTGTTGAATCTCACATCTTGAAGTCCTCGCCACACGCCCACGACGCGAGATAATGCGCTCACCAAATGTTTCCTTCAATAAATTGATTGTTTCGTTGGCTGTGTGGCATGTAGCGCGCGCCGTCTTGTTGGAACCAAAGCTCGTCCACATCAACATTCTCCGATTCAGGCATGAAAAAGTCATTAATCATGGCTGTAAAGCGTCCTGCCATTGACTGTAACATTATCGCCGGCTTCATTTTGAAGAAATATGGACCAATGATTCCCTCTGCCCATAGAGCTAACCAAACAGTGAATTTTTAAGGATGTAATGGCGTCTTAAGAATGGCTTGTGGATAATGATCACTCCAAATACGACAATTTTGCTTATTAACGTACACATTTAACCAGAAGTTAGCTTCATCGATCGGTGGCCATCTCGTTTGGTAATAAATTTGCACGATTTGCAAATATTTATCAAGAGTAATTCTATTCATTATGAAATGGCAAACCAAACTGCGCATAAATCAAGTAACAGCTCAAAAAGACCCAACTCCGAAAAAAGTATTGCCAGATGGAAAACCACACGTCTAAAAAAACAACCATTATAAGCTTTAGTGAAATTCTATACTTCGCTGAATTGAATTCGCTAAAACACTTCTAAGCGTTTAACTAGTTAGGCAGCGAATAAATATATAACTAGGATCTATTCAACGTTGCGTTGTCTTATTCATAAAACTTTTTCCGACCCATTTTTTTTTTAGTTTAGTTTAGTAAGTAAGATACAATATCTTTTAATTTAGAGCAAATATCGGTATGTAAAAATATACTATTTTATTAAATTATTATTCATAATGTGTTGCAAAATTGACAATTCATTTCATTTCATTAATAACACACTAATCAATTAAAATAAAGAATATTAAAAATAAAAAATTTACAAAAAAAAAGTTCCAAATAAAGACATACACCATCACCATCACCCATCATCATCATCATCATCATATTCCTAAGTTACTAAATCATACATCAAGCCGTTTTATAAAATTGTTTTAACATTTTATTGAATTAAATAGTGCATATTATCATTTTTAAATATGTAGGGAGAGAATTCCATAGTCGAACAGCATAGACATAAAACTGACGCTCAGACACGTTAAATGAGATACGAAGAGGAATAAGGTTACAAGACCTATTAGATCGAGAGAATTGTATTCTGTTGTAGAGATATTCAGGTTTTCCAAGTTGTATAATACTGTGCAGCAACATTAAAGTTTTACATTTGAAAAGATCATCGAGCGTCATACTGTATATTGATTTCGAAAACCTAGATATGTCATCACTCCTCCTTATTCCAAAAACATACCGTGCTATGCTATTGAAAGCTACATTTAGATTATTCTTATGTACATAGTCACAATTGCAATAAATTTCGCAGCAAAAAAATAAAATTGGAACTAACAACGTCTTCGCCAATATCATTCGAGTTTTAAGAGGAGGTATATAGTGTGAAGCCCAGAGTAATCGAAGACCTCCATAAACCTTAACCAGAGCAAGTCTTACATGATCATTCCAGGTAAGAGTACGATTAAATGTTAGTCCCAGGTTTATTAAAAAATCAACAAACGCAATCAGGATGTTGTTCATATGAACCTCAGGAAAATAAGATGTATCGATGGGTGGTCTTGTTATCACCATGCATTTTGATTTTTTAGCATTCAAGCAAAGATCATTTTATTGAGACCATATTACAATTTTCTGTAGATCATTATTAACTTTATAAATTCCATTCTCAAGCATTCCAAGGGGAAAGCTGTTTTATAATTGTACATCATCTGCCTACATGTGCAAGGAAGACTTTAGGGAACAGGGAGGCAGGTCATTAATATATATTGAAAACAGCAAAGGACCTAAAATAGAGCCCTGAGGAACCCCTTTATATAATGGAAGAGGAGAAGACTATGTATTGTTGACAAAAACAGATTGTGATCTTTTACATAGATAGGGGTGAATAAGTTTAACTGATTTCTCATCGTCATCATTTTATTAACAAATCCCTTATATGAAATAAAATAAGATTGTACGTTACATAAATTTTATTAATAACATTCCGCGGTAACTTTACGCAATCTCTAAAATACATTTATGAATAAGGCTGTACTTACATATATGTATGTATGTTTAACATTTTTGTCTTTCATGCTATTTTTCCAGCAAATTCAGTTATCCTGATTTTGTGAATCCACTGAATAAGTGCACAGATGCAAAACGGAATCGTTTGGTTGAAACTTTCAATCAGCTGATTATCTTTCACGTTTGATTAACCGCTGAGCTTTTCAAAAGTTTCATTTATCTCTGAACTGGAACTGTTGTTTAAGAACAAAAAAAGTATGTTTTTGATGTACTACAGATTTTTCATGAAAACAAATTTTTCACATTTATCAACATGAAATTTAATCTCATTGTGCTTTTTCGTTAATTCTTTTACATCCAGAAAACACAAAAAACAAAAACAAACTCAATTATAACCTTCCCGTTTCTCTGTTATTCTCATACCACACAAACATAGCATTGTAACATTAATTCTTTTACAGAATTTCCTTAATGATTCATTATACGAAAAGACCAAACAAAACTCACAATGAACCGTGAAGAGCTAAATGATTTTTTTTTGTCTTTAACGAAATTCCATCCAATTTCTTTGTATAATACTTTTCCCATTTAAAAATGGTTTTAAAATTTAATTTAAAACTCAATGTCAAAATGAGGGTTGGTTTTTTCTATACGAATTTATCAAGGGGTAGAAAAAAGTATATACACAGTCTGTTTAAGGCGGCAAAAGCGAAACCCACATGGGACAGCATATAATATTATTTCCTTTTTGCGCATCTGCTGCCATCTGGCTTTGTGGTTCAACGGAAGCTATGTTGTAAAAAAAATATTGTTAACAATAAAAAGATTATAATCAATGTTTTTTTTATTATTCTACGTGAAGTCCTTAAACAAGTAAAAACATGTAAGGATTTTAGCATAAACAACGGTTTCCTTGAGATATTATATTTTATACAATGTTGGACAAATTTTGCGTACCTAATTAAGGGTGATTTAGAGCTGTTGACAAAAAGCAGTAATTCAAAACATTTAATAAATTCAAATTCAAAAATGAATCTAGGAACGAAGGTACCTACATATTAGGTATAATCAAATCTTTTCATAGAATCTTAGGGTTCACAAAATTCAAAAGTGGGATTACAGCAGGATAATTGCAAAAGTAGCATAAATGAATTCAAAAATGAAAAAAAAAGCATGAGACTAGTTCTTTGCATCGGTAATGTGATTTCATTGAGATTTCAACCAAACCTCGCATTTCGAAATCACAAAACTATTTGTGAAAGATTTGAACTGAAATCTAGGAAATCCAAGATTTCGTTTCGGTGGGAACATACTATTTCTTACATTCATTGGTGCGGACTGCAGGGTAAAAGTTCTTAATGTACTTATGACCCATTTAAGTTGGGTTGTGAACTTGTATGTATAGCTTACCTACCTCCCCCTATGAGCAATGAGTCATACAAATGACCAAATGCGCAATGCAAAAATCCCAAATGACATCACTTTGAATTCCAGTACTGCTGGTTTTCTATATTTTCAAAAAAGAAAAAAAATGAATATCCTTTTTAACAGAGAAACATAAACGGTGACCTAGAGAAAGAGAAGTCCTTTGAATTCAAAAATTGTGAGGCGGGCTTCGGGGCTTAGATTCTTAATCGTTTTCTGTGTTTTGAAGGTCTGGGATTATGTCATTCGGAACGTTGGAAAATTTGGGCTTTTGTGATTTCTTTTGAATATGTGCATATTTCAATTGCTTTATTATGAAAAGCATTTTAGCTAAATGTGTAGTTAGGGTTACCATTCGTCCCCATTTGGAGGGACTGTCCCCCTTTTTTACCTCAAGACATTTATTGTCCCCCAAATAAAAAAATGACAATGGGGGACATAAATGTTCCTCTTTTTTACACATATTTAATTTTTTTTGCATCTTAAAGCAATATTTACCTACTCTTTCCTATTTAAAAAAAAATCTCAGGTTTCCAAATTAAAGCTGTGAATACTTCCATCATAGCAAATACAATTTTCATAACTGGATGCAACCATTTACTTCATTCAACAAACGTTGCCAACTTCCCTTCAGTTGATTGACGAAGAAAAGAAAAAAAAAATTAAAGGTTTTTTACAAGATGTGAGAAGAAAACTATAATTGGGTTGCAAAAAGTGCAGAGGGCAATCAATTTACGAAATGCGTTGTGGGCAAATCAGATTTAAACATTTCTATAGGAGGGCAATATGACTTAAAAAAGCACGAAAAACAAATAAAACATCAGACAAGGTAAAGTCAAGTTCAGAACAAAAAGATCTACAGCTTTTTGAATAGATTAGGGCAATCGGGTTCAAGTTCTGCTTTATCCGAGAATGAAAAGAATCAACTTTCTCCTGCCATTCAAAAATTTATAGCCATAGTTATCAATGGTATGCTTGTTTTTTTTTAAATTATTTTCTTAATGAAAAACTAATTTATTTTTTGTTTCCATTGATTTACTTTAGTTGATTAGTTATAATTTTAGTTAACATTTTTACTTCCCTTTTTTGTTTGGGTTTTGTATTTTTCAAAAACATGATTTGTCCCCCTTTTTGAACGTTTGTCCCCCTAGAAAACTCGCCATGTCCCGCTTTTCAACAATTTTAATCTGGTAACCCTGTCTGTAGTTTAAGTTGGACTTCTAATGGAGATTATAATCAAGAATCAATACAATTACGAATGTATTAGATGACGATGAACACAAATTATTAATGAAAATCCATCTTGTTTGCATCAAGTTCAAAAGGTACACTTTCTAAAGAAATTAATCAGAAGTGGGATCACGCATACAAATTTATTTGACGAAATTCACAAATTCTCATCTAGTTGAAAGTTCAAATCTCATCGAAGGGTAGTTAATTTCAAAAGCAAAATATGCTAAGGTATAAATTTAAATTAAAAAAGAAGAAACAAATAAAATTTCGTACCCAAAACGTGTATTCTCTTAATTCATTTTTCCTCCTCTTTTTGTTTTGCTATCTAACTTTTCTCATTTCTTGATGTTCATTTCTAATATTAATCTAACCGTTAAAAATTCAAATTAAACATAATAAAAACGTTCAGCTTTTACAGCCGTAAACAATTGAGTAGTTTGAGGTTGTATTTGCATATTTTCAAAGAAACCGCTGTTTTGTGTGTTCGTTTGCGTTTTGTTTTTTTTTTTATATTTTCGAAAAATCAATTTTCTCCCACAAAGATAGTAGGTATCTCTTATTTTCAGTTCTGATGAGAGGAAAACCTCAGTATCTATTAAAGTTGTACCTAGGTGGGTTATAATAATTATTTGCAACGAATGCACTTTCTGTTTGGCAAACAAACGTTACAAATACCTTAAAAAAAACGACAGGTAGACAAGTACCTCATCTTCTTTGTTTATATTAAACGCATTTTTCATTTTTACATTACGCAGTTAAAATAATAAAAATACAAAAAATTCCTACCTTAAGCTCGGAATGCTCTTTATTTAGCGCATATTTAACTACCCATACAAGGAGAAAGAGGCTGAATGCACTCTAGCGCGTGAAACAATATCATTAAATGGAATTAGTAACTGGTGTTCGGCGGCGAAGCGCTGTTCGTTCGTTGTTACGATTTATAGCTAAATTTTCACGGCATAATAAATTGAAGGCAACACAGAAAAACACATTACGAACGTATACACAGCACAAAAAAAAAACACAAAAATAAGAAGAAAACTTAATAACCATTAAACATAATAACAGTGATAGATACACATGCGACACAGAAATGCACTAGGCGGGCTTTTTTAACGTACGTATCTAGATACATTCAAATTATTTGTATCTTTTCTATTTTACATATCCCACCACACCAAACAGCCACGCCATGCCATCATACCGGGCGTCGGTCGACGGTCGCACAATCAACAACGAAACTCTGTGTGGTGTGACTGAGCTGAGCAGCATATGGAGGAGGAGATACGCAGCCATGATTTTATATCACAAACTCAATAAATTGAATGGAAATTGCAAATTTTCACTTTGCCTATAGGAAAGGAAACAATAGTGTGAGATACAAAAGCGAAGCAACAAACGCAAAACGGTTGCAGCGACGACGACCGGCAACGGCAAGAGAGGTTTACAAATAAATATGAGGCCGCGGCCGTAGGGAAAATTCTCAATATACAGAGAAATTGATAGATTGCGTTCTGTATCTACTTTTTGCTACCGCACATGGTGTAATGTCCTTTTATTACCGCTAATCGAGATTTTTTTTCGTTTAATTTAAATATAGGCGAGAGTTTTTTTTCTATATCAGAGATTTAAATAATTTAATTTTCTTTTAGTTTTGCATTTTTCAAACGAAAAAAAAGACGATTATTGACAATAAAGGAAGGACTATTCACGTGAGACCTTTGGTCGGACTGACGAATGAACGAAAAAAAATGATTTAAAACAATAATATGTATAATTTATGTTTATAAACCTAAATTCTTTTAAAATTCTTAACAAAATGAGAGAAATGTGATAAAAGGGTTGGATATGATTTCCCGGAAAACCATTCCCCGGATAACGATTGCCCGAAAAAACAATTTACCGAGTAACGATTGCCCGCAAAACGAATTGCCGTATCACGATTTCCCCGCATATTTTATCTGTGAAACTAACCAATCGGAATCAACGAAAAAGAAATTTGCTACTATTTTTGATGTTTTACACTAGCAATATACAATACTATTTTTTTATTCAGCTCAATTGTTTACAGAGTAGTACATAAACGGTGATTTTTTAAGAGCTTGGTTTTTGAAAATTCAAAAAAACACAGAAACTTGTAAAAAGTGAATGAAATTTTTATTTGGATCGATAAATCAATTTCTGCCATTTACTTTTTAAAAATAATTTCACTTAAATGTTGCCCGCGGCTACGCTTCAGGTGGTCCATTCTGAAGGTCCAATTTTGGCAAACTTTTTCACACATTTCGGCCGGAATCTCACCAATGACGCGTTCAATGTTGGCTTCCAAGGCAGCAATCGTGTTTGGCTTGTCCCCATAGACAATAGACTTAACATAGCCCCACAAAAAATAGTCTAACGGGGTCAAATCACATGATCTTGGTGGCCAATTGACTGCGCCAAAACGTGAGATCAACTGCTCACCAAATTCGTCTCTCAATTGATGCATGGTTTCGCGTGCAGTGTGGCATGTGGCACCGTCCTGTTGGAACCACATGTCGACCGAGTTCAATTCTTGCATTTTCGGCAAAAAAAAAAAAAATCTGTTATCATCGAACGGTACCTTTCTCCATTGACCGTAACCCTGCGGCCTTCATCGTCCTTGAAGAAGTACGGCCCAATGATGCCGCCGGCCCATAAACCGCACCAAACAGTGCATTTTTCGGGATGCATTGGTAGCTGCTGAATTGCCTCTGGCTGCTCTTCACTCCAAATACGGCAATTCTGCTTATTCACGTATCCATTTAGTCAAAAATGAGCCTCGTCGCTGAAACGGACGTAGCTTGCGAAACACATTTTTCACAGAGCACGAATTTTGATAATAAATTTCAATAATTTGCAAACGTTGTTCAGACGTAAGTCCATTCATGATGAAATGGCAACCAATACTGAATCGAAATGTCAAATGTTCGTGGAATTTGTCATGTGTGATCTGTCAAAAATATAAACGTCAAAAACCAAGTAGCAAAAAATTCACCCGTTATTTACAAATAATTAATTCTTAAGTCTAATATTATATATCTGCGAGCACAGAAGGGACTCTGCTTCGTTAAATTGTTGGTTTATTTTATACATTTTATACTAAAAAGTGTCTTAAGTCTAACATAGGTTTTTTTTAATAAAATTTGAATTTATCTCGTCGGCTTGAGCAGTGCTGACTGTCGTTGATTGGTGTGGTTGAGATGGGGTTGGAGGGCCTTAACTCCTGTTGCTTGTCAGCTGGTTTGGTCCTGTGGTGGCTTCAACCTCTGTTGTACTGCGTGTTGATTAAATTTAAACCTTTCGAAGAAGTGAACTCCTAGGTATTTAACCGTTTTCTTCGGCTTGATAACTGAGTTATCGGGAAGGGTCAGAGAGAGGTTATTGCATTTTTTGGCTAGGCCATTTTTCGAAGGCGTCCTAAAACAGATCAACTCTGTTTTAGTAGGGTTGAGTTTTATTCCCCACTGTAGGTAGTATTCCCAGAGTTTAAGGATATGTTCCCTTACTCTTCGGAAGGCTAGGTCTGGGCTAGAGGATGCGCTGTAAGTGATGGAGTCATAAGCAAATAGTAGGGTATTTGTCCTAGGTATGTTTAGCGGTTGGTCAGAGGTATATAAATTGAAAATATCGGGTTCAAGGCGAGATCCCTGAGCAACACCAGCGGGAATGCTCATGAGGCTTGAATTTGAATTTCCCACTCGTACGTAAAATTTACGGTTAGTGAGGAAACTGTGGATGATTAGGATAAGATGTCTGGGCAAGTGAAGAGACTTCAACTTGAACACCAGGCCATCTATCCAAACCGAGTCGAATGCTTTTTGGATGTCGAGCAGACAAGCTACGGTCGTATATCCTTTGTTAAGGGCCAGCGTCGTATCAGCATGTAGCTTCAACAACGGGTCAAGAAGTTTACTGAGGTTTGGAAGAAGGGAGATGGGTCGATAATTGTTAACACAATTTGCACCAGGTTTTTTTGGTATTGGGAAAATTTCGGCGATTTTCCATTTATTTGGGAAGTAACTGTTGTTAATACAGTTATTAAGTATATAATAATCGTGAGGATTATAATAGCTGTCGGCGGTAATTTTTTTATTAGATAGTTAGAAACCTTGTCAGGTCCTGAAGATTTCTTGGAATTGCCATTTTGGATAGAACCGTAAAGGTCTAAAGGGTTGGTAAGAATATCATCTGTTGTCGTGTAGACTGATGAATTTTCTTGTGAAAAGGTGGTAAGCGGGCTAGGGTTCTGAGATATCAGTCCTGTGACTTCGTTGTTTACGTTGGAGAGAAAGTCGGGTAGGTGGATTGGGAGATTAGGTTTGAAATTGCTTTCAAAAAAATCTGCGAAGGCATTCGTTTTTTCTTGGTCCGACGAAAGAAGGTGTCATTATATTGCAATTGTCCGACTATAGGGGATTTCCTCCCTATGATTCGGTTAATTTGCTTGAATGTGTCCGGTCCAGGTTTTATGACGTTAAGTCTTTTCCTGAATTGGGAGTCTATGAATGCTTTTGTGTTTTGGTCGATGAGGGTATTTAGGCACTTGAGTTGAGAGAAAACACTCTGGTATTCATCTCCGTGTGTACTTAGAGTACGGTGAAAAATTCTCTGAAGAATTTTCCGAAGCTTTTGCCTGTACTTATACATATTTTGAATATGTTGGGGAAGGTCTTTGTATTTCGAATTGAACGTTCGTTGTTGTGCTTGTTCAGCAATTGTTACAGCAATTGAACTTTCAATAGTCTCGATTGTGGATTCGATTTCTTGATTGCTCAAATTGTGTGAAGTGCTAGGTGTGTTATTCCGTATCTTATCCGTTAAAGAGCTTTGGAATACTGCCCAATTGATTTTTGTATAATTAATAAATTCTTGCTGTGGGATAGCAAGTATGTTAAAGTTTGTCCTAAGACGAAGGGCTAGTTGAACTGCTAAATGATCAGAATCTGATGCAATCGCAGTGCACGAGAAGTTTTTGAGTGTAGGAAGTCTACAGATCAGGTTAGGGGAGCACAGGAAAAAGTCAAGTGTCGAAGGAGCTTTGGGATATGTTGGGATTGGTTGAGATACAACCTCAAAAGAGTGGGTGTGGGAATTAGCGCATAGCCAGTCAGACATAACTACTCCTTGATAAGAGCTTAAAGTGTCCATCCACAGTTGGTGGCGAGCATTGAAGTCACTACCAATAATGAAGTGAGTGTAGTTTTGACAGAATGCGTTTAGCAAGTCAAGGTCGTGATTTATGTTGATTCGGGATGCGGAACATTGATTGTACAAAGATATCAGAAGGATATTTTCGTTATTTTCAAGTTCAATTACTACGCAAGTTACTTCAAATGTAACCAAGTCTTGGATAATGACTTTTCGGCATTGAAAAGGAGATCTTACCAAAATAGCAGTGCCAGTTTTGCCAAGATCTATGTCTATCCGGAATAAGGTGTACTTTTCAAAGCAAAGCCGATGCCTCGAATCTAGTCTAGTTTCGGAGAGCAGAACGGCGTCGGGGGTTTTACACTAGTAAGGAGAATGCGGACTAACTCGAAACCATGAGAACCAACAAGAACGAACCATGTAAAAATAAATTATTAATGGCAATTCTAATAAAAAGTTCTTTTCAGAACTTGAAATTTTCTTCAAAGAGATGTACATAATTAGTTAAAAACAAAAAATCAAAAAAAGTTAGTAAAAAGTTTTTTTTAATAATATTTCGAGAAAAAAAAAAAAGTATTTAATAAATAAATAAAATATTTTGCCATAAGTAGGTACAATATAATATATATTGCAGATATAAATAAAATATGTATTTCTAATTTTTTTATTTTTAATAAATACGAAATAGTACTTTTCCAAAATTTCCGGGCAATCTTTACTATTAATTATTTCTTTATACAGGAAGCATTGGAATGTAAACAAAATTGTCTTAGCAGGAGCTTTCGGATTTGCTCGAGGATGGCCGTTTGAAGATATTGCCAATTTGATGGACTCAATTTCGCAATTTCAAGTGTGGAAGACACTGACGATCAAGATGATGTTGACGACGATGACAATGTTTATGACCCTGAAGATAATGGCGCAAAATTTAAAACAACCCATTGTTAAGGGCTTAACATTTTACTAGTTAGCAATTTCCCAAGCGCTTATTGATTGAATAACTATTTCAAAATGTTTAAAACTTTTCTAAACTAGTTAATTGCTAATTAAGCAGACTGAGCATTTGTAGGGTTTGAATTTTGGAATACAATTATTGTTGTTATGCGTTGTAAATTAATTATATGTTGATGAAAACCCAACATGTGCTCTAAAAAGATATTAGTTATTTCTATTTTCATCATTTTAACTTCATTATTTACAAACAAAAATTGTGCACCAGCAGGACTTGAACCTGGGCACCCCGCGTGCAGGGCTGATATGCTATCAGATTCCATAATGAATTTAGCATTTTGCTAAAAGTTAAAGTAGCCATTCCGTGATTTTAACTTTAGTGAAATGTTAAAATCGTTTTAAATTAGCTCTATCATCTTTTTAGCTTAGTAAATTGCTAAAAGTGGCTTTAGCATTAGATAGATAATTGTCTGATGAATTCAAGTAAAACTGTCATTGATGCAATCAATGCAAGATTGAGTATCAGCAATCTGTCTGATAACGAACCGAATGCAACTTCGCTGTTTTTACTGCTATTTCTGAGCCAAATGCCACCGCAAATATTCCCGGATCCGATATTGCTACTTTAAGTTTTAGAAAACGTATCCGCTTCTCGAATGAAACGAACGAATTGCAAGAAGAAGAAGAAGAAGGCTCAATGGGTTAAAGTATTTGCCTATTTGCTAGCAGATACTATAACGGTCTTGAAGGTACAGCACGATTGTTTTTATTATTTCGTAATTGAGGAATTCATACAATATCTGGTTGATTAAATGAATTTGCATACCCGCCAACAGAACAAAGAATACCTATTTGTTACTGATAAACAAGAAGTTCGAAAATTGCAGGAAATTGTTCCACAATATTCTTCATGTCGACTTATCGCTACCCTAACGAATGTTCGTACTGGGGTAGGTACTCGCTAGATGCAATAAGAATTGCAATGACTCGAATGAGATTTGAACAACTGGCGCCAATTCCAGCACTTTAATGACCCAAAACGGTCAACCTGGAAAACAAGAGGACAGCTTGCGTAAAGTGCGACCACTTATCACTCATTTCAACCAACGTTTTGGGTCGGTTCCGGTGCCCGATCGTATTTGTGTTAGCGAGCAAATGTGTGTGGGTGAAAATCCAACTCATCAATATAATATGCCAGCCAAACCCCATAATTGGAAATACGATCTTTTCATACTCTTTGGAAATTTATTCTGGCGCTGCAAATAATGTGACACCTGAAATGCTCGATCTTGAAGCTTTGTGGAATGCTGTTTTTCGTTTATAAACTAAATTCCCCAATCACATATTTTGATAATTTGTAATACTTTCTTAGGTTGACTTACATCCGACGGTGATCTACATCTACACAATAGGGGATCAGTTTATCTCTTGGATAAATTTATCTTTAGGTAAATGAACTATCAAATTTGGTGTATGGGAAATGGTTTATGCAAACTGTATAAAATTGTATCTACGGAATTTGTTGCGGAAACTTATACAAATATATTTGGATACATTTTTCCAAACGCCAGTGTGACTTTAAGAATTGGGATTGTTCGGAAATATGATTATATTAACTATCTCCTAGAACTTTAAAATACTGTCACCGTGTTCTGTAACAATTAAACCGAGATTATTTTTGGTAATTATGAAAGCTACTTATCGTAAATTCTTACAGCCGACATCTTATCCAATTCTCTCCGGATATAAACAAAGAAACACTACAAAAAATGTAGGATCGTTTCGAATGTCTCGTTCCGATATTGCATTGGTTTTGGGGAAGTTCTCTATTTAAAAATAAAAAATCCAAAATCTGAACGGGCCTATCCGACACACACATATCAGTCCCATATTTGACGTTTAACGAACATCTGATTCAATTACACAATATTTACCCACAAAAATTGTAAAAAAAGGGGTTCATGCAAACTTTTGCTTAACCTTATCTTTTCACGACATTGTAAACTTATTTCGTTGATGAATATTCTTGATATGCTATTCAGTTGGTTCAGGTTAAAATTATTCTATTTTTCCCACCTTTTGAGAATAAAGTATTGTTTTTTGTATTGCTCAAGAACTTCGTCCGGCCAAAAGAGAGTTGGCCAAATTCAAACGCGTTGACCCTATGCCAGGAGAAAGAGTCGGTCATTATTCACGTTTTATTTGCGCAGACACCAGTTTGAGTTTGTCAAAAAAAATCTCTTTTAAAGTTAGTTTTGAATATTGAAAAACAAAAAAAAAAACAAATACAAATGACAAAAAGAAACTTGGATTTGGAAATGTCTATTTTAGCCGCTTATATAAATGAGGGCAGCACATATGAGGACGAAGACAACATTAGCAGCGTAAGGCTTCAAGGAAATCGTCGTTCCATTTGGACAAAAAGTTGGTTGATGCTGCGTGAAAAAGAAGCATTAGGTGTGAAATTACTCCGCGAATTGCGAAACGAGGAGCCAAACTTGTAACGGAACTTCCTGTGCATGTCAGCCAAAAAGTTCGTTTTTTTACTGGCCCTAGTAAAGCCTCAAATACAAAAAAAACACAAATATGCGAACTACGCCGAGGTACGATTGGTCCTCACACTGCGTGTGTATATTATTTGTCATTATTTTATAAAGCAAAACCGATTGTGTCAATTAAAATCTCAAAGCTACGTTGACCGGGTATTGTTAAGCTTTAACTAATTGAGAAACTTACTTCAGATTCGTTCTTTATATTTTTTCGTTCGAATAGATAATTTAGGTATTAGAGGGTTAATGTTTAGATACTAAAATTTGCCCTTTATTTGTAATACAAATTTGAGAAAACAAATCGGTCCGTCGCGAAATGCAATCGGGTTCCACATTCCATCCACAACGAATAAACGGTTCACTCGGCTTATCCACAGATTTATCCATGACTATTTAAAGGACGAGACCTAGGTAAATGCCAATTTATAATTCATAACAAAAGTGTGAAATTTTCAGCGCGAACAAATTAATCGCTGAAGTGTGGATAGTATGTGGAAGACGAATAGAGTTTGACTGTTCGTAAGATACAAACACAACTTGAAATGCCAAAATTGTTTTCTCAAATTTATCTTATTTTGGCAATTAAAAACAAAATTTTTGTGTCTTAACATTAACATAAATTGTATTTCTACAATTTTGTTTAGATTTGTGAAGAATTAAGATTTGTAAATTGTTTTAAATCGAATTTATTCGCTTATTAGTTTATTCGAGGTCGCTGGGCGCTCCGATGTGAAAAGTCCTTAAGTGAATGCTCTGCATCAGTGTTTTTCAAAGTGTGAGTCGCGACGCCCTGGGGAGTCGCCTAGAATTATTTGGGGGTCGCGGTCGTAAGTCGGTAAGATTAAAAAAAAAACATAGGCTGTAAGTCTTGTACTGAAAAAATAAAATAAAACAGAACATTTTTTTGTGTGCATGTTTATGTTTTAAGATAAAGATAGATCTTAGTTTTATCTTCGAGACATTGACATGTAAATCATTTTCCAAATCGAGCTAATTCTCTTCTTAGTTTTTATATCTACCAATCAAGAGAACGTGAGTTCACGTATGAAGTTGCGAATAAAACGAACAATTTTAAAGCTTCTTTTACCAGTTCTGGACATTCACCTCTTCTCTTTATCCAGAAATTATCAATGGTTATTAATTCAATTCCATTCTATCATACTATCCTGCAGCTAAATCTATAACTTTAAGATTTTCTATCATTTTCGATTATGGTAGACCGGCGAGTTAAACCGGCATATTCAAAAAAGGTTTTAGGATCCATCTTTGTCATTTCCACCATCAGAATCCAGTTCTGGAAAGTAACTGAATAATTTCTCCTCCAAATTATGGAAACTCTGTATTATGAGAGGAATTTGAGACCTTAGTGATATCGACTTATCTTATGAAATGTCTTCACGAATCTTTTGAACGTAGGGAAAAGAATCATATATTTTTTTTTGCAAAAACTTTGAGCACACACTTATTCAGAGGAATCCTTTGATTTTGTCTTTTCCAGATAATATGTTTTATTCTCTCCCTTGCAGACTATTATTCAAGATGTTTAAGTGGTAAAAAAGATTGGCGAGAAATGGTATTTTTTATAGACAAGTACTTTCAGAAAAATGAAGAACATCAATAATTCAGATTTTAATTCTAAAACTCGATAGGTGTCTGGTAGAAAGGGTTTAAGTAAAAAAAAAATCGGTTTTTCGATTTTTATTGGACTTAAAAAAGTCATTTTTTTTTCTATATCATTTGGTCCTACCGGCGTAAACCTAGCGTCCTTCATACAGAAATATTTCGTGACAAAGGGTGTAAGTCAGAAAGTTTTCAGATTTGTTTGGTATAAAGGGTGTAAGAGGACTTAAGTCATTTGTTTTTAATTATTTTAAAGGCTTAAGTTATATTATAATTCAAAAATCTTGTTGATCCGAAGGACTTAAGTAATCTAGTATAGTCGGTTTCGATAGAGAGGATACACATTTCTAAGTTTAACAAAAGATAATAATAATAAATTTCGTAAATGTCCTACAAAAAAATAAAAGAGTTCAAATACAAAAAGGATTTGTGGTCACTTTTAACCTTAGTTCCACCTGTTTTTCATGACAGCAACTTCAGAAGAGGCACCACATAATAATTCAGATTTGTTAGAAGATGACCAGAATAAAATGTCAATACTTATTATTTATTTGAATTAATTTAATGTTTTAAAGTATATTTTTCAATTAAATTGAGTTATTTATGTAAAAAAAGATTTTTTTTTCTTGACTTAAGCCCCTAGAAAAAACGCAATTTAAACAGGTACATAAAAAACAGGTGGCTCTAAGGAGATAAGTCATCAGAAAATCGGGTAGGTACTCATATTTTATTATTACTCATGCTTAATGTTTTTACAGAAGACTGCTTTGATGATTATTCTGCATCATTAATTTTTTGAAAAAAGCAATATCTAGATTTACAAACAAATATTCAATCTTAGATCTCAATTTGCGGAAAACTACTATTTCTGACTTAACCCCTTTCTACCAGGCACCAGAGAATTAGGCTGGACATGAAAGGGGTTCAGTGTATGTCACTTTTTAAATAACTGACAAAGTATTTTTTTATAATGGGGGGTTGCCAAAATGTTTTTAATAACAAGGGGGTCGCGTACTCAAAAAGTATGAAAAACACTGCTCTACATAAAACTCATTCTGCCAGGAGGGTGAATGCAGAAGAAGATACAACCACGAACTATATTAACTTTTGTACAAAAGATATGGATGAGGTATGAAAAGTCAAAACACTTCGACTACATTGTTTAGACAACATCGAGCGAATGGACAACAGTGATCCAGCCAAGAGATTCTTCGAATACCAGACCACTGGTTCAAGCCGACAATGAAGACCAAATTGCAAGAACGCTTGGTCTGAATGACTTGAAGCAGCATGTCCGGAATCGTCGACGGTTAACTTGTTTAATTTTATTTTAATTGTGGTTAACTTGTTTAATTAATTCGCCAGTTACTAGGTAACTAACACTGTAGTAGCCCCAAATATTAATCAGATTATTTTAACTTTGTCTTATTTTTAAATATTTTGCGAATAAAATTGAATTCCGTTAAAAAAAATTTAGGTAATTTATTTTAGAAAAATCTTTCAAACTTTCTTTTCACCATCTTCCAAGAATTTCTAATTTCGTGGCAATATTTTAACTACGACGTGTATTTATTATTATCAGAGCTTAAGTTACAAAAAAAAAATAACATTTTTTGTATTAAAACTCTCTGATTGTGCCAATTACTTTAATTATACCAAGCAGACTGGCAAATGTCAAAACAAAGACAAATCATCACAAGTCTGTTTTCTTTATGATGGGGAAGCTTTTACGTTTCGTTTTAAGGTCAGAGTAGCTATATGTATATTCGTAATTCGTTTTGGTTTTTGCAACCACAAATTTATTTCGATATTTTTTCTTTAAATTTTACAAAGATTATACATTCTTTTTGGGCTTTAAACATTCGATTCGCGACACAACAACGGGAACAAGAGAAAGAAAATACGTTAAGTAATTGATTGTCGGATGCAGCACATTGTACATACATTATAAGTATGTACATTGTAAAGATTTATAAGACGAAAAAAAGCCTTCTCTGGGGTTTTTTTTTTACTAAGACGCTAGGAAAAATGAAGACACAATTTAAAATTAAATCAGTCATTGGAGATTAATGCCTAAGAAGAGATAATGATACTCCATTTATTTGGACAAAACGAAAATAAAAACAAAATATAATTTATTAAAGAAAATTAAATTAAATAAATAGGGTAGCCATAAAATACCTAATACCATGGGAATTGTACTCAGTGTGGCTGCAAATTCGATGTATTCCTTGGATAATACCGAAATTCTTTTTGCCAGAATAAAAAATTAAAGTATGATATATGAAGAGATTTATTATTTCCTTTGAAGAATTTTGCCTTATAAATATAAACATCAGGATCAAATATTTTGTAAAAAAAAAGATAGATTCAAATATGTACTTGAAATTAATTCACCGAAAAATCAATGTCAAAATCTGTGTTAGAATTTATATTCAAGAAGACAGCTGGCAGACAACATTTGACTGATGCGTTAAGTTTATACCACATTTCCATAAAATCTACATTCACCATTTATTGGAAATATGACCATTGATTATTGTGTAGCTTTTATGATTTTCCCTTATATTTCCCTTCATAAACTCACATCAAGCCAAAGAAGAACAAAAACAAAAGATTTCCCTGAAATGAATTTCATTAAAAAGAGTTCTTTGAAAAAATATATGAAAATTGTTCTTTAGTGCAATTGGTATCCAAAAATTCTTCAAGGTGCACATTTTACCTACCTCATGCACGTTACCGTAGTCAAAGCTCGTATCTACATATTTGAAATGTAGGTCCAAAAGGCGTATAAAAACATACATATTTTAATAGAGGTGGAAAACAGTCTGTCTAAAACATTATGTAAGACCTTTAAAAGGATTCGTGTTACGAGTATTTTAATTTTAAGGTTTCCTTTCGAAGGACGTTAGAGCGTACAAATGTATTTTTTTTAGTTTTAATTAAAAACAAAATCATGTTTTATTTGAATTAAATGGTAAGCGATCTGGGTCTGAATTTCGCAAGCGCGAGTTTTTTCATAAATACTGTTCACAGAAAAACCTGTATAACATTCAATTTCCTGACAAACATGTACATACGTTTATGTTTATTCAAATTTTCTGACAGATACCATACATAGTTGGTTCCCGTTACTCGTAGAATAAAATAAAAATAACGGGATACCTATATCTAAAGGTATAGTTTAGAACTGGTTTTTATCAAAAATTCTTTTCAATTCTATACACATTGAAAAAGACTAGATAATGTTTTAAAAAAAAACGGCAGTTAGGACACGTTTGCGAGCTTCTAAATTTCGTAAGCAATAATATTGGCTTTTTTTTGAATCCATAGATACAATCTAACAATAATAATCATAAATTCCAAATAAAGTAAGTTTCAATAACCACAATTTTAGATTGTTGCTTTGCTTTTATTTATATACATAAGACATTTGCATAATCATATGGCGCTAGCTGAAATAAAAAAACTAATTTGAGTACGAATTGTCAACATATTTTAATTTAATATTGATTTTAAACAGATATTTTCTTTGTTATTGGCGAGAGGCGTTTTGAATCACTTTCAAAATGCCAAATTATAGCATAATCTTACTGGAATATTTCTACTATAATTTTTGTAAATGGCGGCAAATGTCAATTCTAATTTAACATGTCTGAAGTAAACAGATACAAAATACATGTAAAAAAAATTTTAATCGCTATATGTACTCATAAAGCACGAAGAATAATTGTTTCGATTTTTATTCCGAATAATTCGACGATGGTGTTGGCGCAGCATGAATTTCTTGAAGATGTTTCCTTACAAACCTACGCTCAAGGTATCGTGAGACTCGATTATGAATAATCGACTAATTTCAATTATCGAGGTATTAGTATTCAAATAAAATAATCGAATGACCATTCGAATTGTGAAAGAGTAAGAAAATTGAAATAGCTTACTCCATTTTTTTACTATGCACCATATTCCATATTTCGATTGAATTTCAATTTAGAAAGGTAAGGGTTAACTACTGCTATAACTGTTTTGAGTTAACTAATTTCAAAAGTCTCAGATACACCATCTATCTATATCTCGAGTGATCAACCAACTTGTAACGAGATCAAGTGATTACTATTTCTAATTCATTCGAATGATAAATGCTACATAAAAAGACTTCAATTAATTCACTGGCCAGACCACGGGCAAAACATACTTCTAGGTGCATGAATCTAACCAAATTCCCCTAGAAAAATATAATTTACAGTGAGTAATCGCTGTAAACTTTATTAAAGTCGGTAAAAATCGATCAAAAAATAATGCGTCTTAGAAAGGTACTACAGCATCTAACTGATGAGCCCAGCTGTAGTACCTGGGCGAAACGCATTTTGGACTAAAGGTCACAAAAAAATTCAATTGGCTTTAAATCCACACAGTCCACTAAAACAAAAATAATATAAACATATTGTTTGCGTTTTCTTCAATTAATACATAAAAAGACTTCAATTCTAGTTTGAACCTACACTTACACTAGACCAGGCACTCACAATCATACTACGAGTATCTCTTGGCTCTTGCTTTTGTCTCTTTTTATTGCATTTCCATTATGCTTACGCTTAAATAGTAGTATGTCGAAGTAGAAAATACAAAAACCCATGTAATAGATATGAGGCATCATTCGAATGATGAATGGAAATAACTCGAATGATGAATAGGAATCATTCGAATAATTTCAGATGAAGTATTGAGATGTCTGAAGATAATGTAAGAATCGATTATTTCATTCTAATGTACACGTCATTACTCTCGTCCAAGAGGGAGAAAACTTTTCATAAGAATCATCTTGAGCGACAGGGCCCATTTCCTGGTCTGTGGATATGTGATTAAACAAAGTTATAACTTCATTCGACCTAAATTTACTGCATGGTGCGCAGTTTCTCTGGAGGCGTCATCCGTCGGCCATTATTTTTTTCGGAAACTCTTCGGATCAAATGATGTTTGCAGCTTCACAATCATTCTCAAGGACTTTCTCCTTCATTAATTGAATTGGGACTGGAGACCATGTGGTTTCAACATAGGATAGTTCCCAAATTCCGATATCAACTCCAGGCTTAGTGGTAAAAAATTAAGACATCTTTTGAACATAATCCAAAAGATATGTGTCAAATTTACCTAATACACGAAAACCATTTATAAAAAAAAACAATGACATACAAAAATTAAACGTTTATAAGAAATTTTCGCGTGTAAGCCGTGATGTGCCGTGTAACTTTCACACAATTTCTGAACCCACCCCAATTGAATTGCCAAAGAAGTGACAGATTGAAGATGACCGAGATAGAAAATGGTTCAATTATTTTTGAACATTATGGTCTCTTCGATTGTAAATTCGGAACCTTTCGGAGTGCGTGTGAACCCTTCTGAAAGTGTTTTGATGACATTCAGAGTGACAGTTCTTCTCCTGAAAAAAAGAGAAAACGATTTTGGATTTCATTTCAGAATCCAAATCAGAATTACACACATTTTCAAACAGAACTACATAGTTGTCAAGGATGTGAAACGTCATTTAATGTAAGCAGCAATTTCAACTTCAATTTTAAATTGAAAATATTTTTACAAAAGAATTAAACATTTTAATTAAATAATATTAATAATACAATGACCAAATAAAATTGATTTTAACATGTCCACAATAATTTTTACTATGTTCTGGTTTCCGCCATGTTTACAAATTAAAAATGGGAAAAAAACTATTTTGCATATAAATGCATGAACATATGCAATTACACATATACAGCGATACAAAAACTTCAGAATGAAATTGAATGTGTTTGATTGTCAGAGAATTCGGAGAGTCCTTCCGAATTGCCAATAAAAAACGACATTTATATTTTCTTGTTTTTTTAACAATGAACGATCTAGTCGATTGATAATTTTTGGCACAAAATTTACTTACCCAACAATGTTGTAAAAAAAAAAGTGTTTTGAAGAATTTCAAAAGAACTTTCTTATTTCACGATGAATTCATTCACTCATTGTGAATTGCTTAACAAATTTACGAGTATAACGCGAAAAAAAATTACAGCAATATTCTTTTAAAGCTCTTGCATTGTGAATAAGTATTTCCTCTCTTCTCTTCACACTGTAATAGCCGTGTCATTTGTCACTTATGGTGACTGAATATTTCAAGTCGGTCAAAAACTACTTTATTCTATTAATTATCAATATGCAAGCATATTATGCAGTGTGTGATTTGACAATTTGATTTTATAAATATTTAAAGAAAAATATTTCTGTTAGAAGTTTTCTTAAAAGAAGAAAACAAACAAAACTAACATCTGTCAAGTATGCATGTCAATTAAATTCGTGCAGTGCGTGCACATTTTGAATAAAAGCAAATTTATTCATAGAAACTATTTTTCCCGCCTATATGAATTGTATAAGCTCAATGAAAGAGCTTTTGCGGTCACTGATGTGGTGGACTAGAAAAATTTTTTTTTTAAATAAAAATATTTACATAGTTAAAAAATATGACATTTTGACACATTTTGCCCACAGATTTTACAAAAAAAAAAAAATATATAATATATGATTTGCTGTTTGCTGCACTATAAATGTAATACACAAGCATGGCAAAGATTCTCATATGAAATATACATATATACATAGTCGTCGCACAATTTGAGAATATAATTAATTAAATTCACACGAGAGACTGAACATAAACAAGTAAAGTCATCGGTTGGAGGGGTAGTCGGTTGAATGGGGTGGGGTTGGGAGGGAGGTGGTGGTCTGGGTGCAAGAAAAGAATGAAAGAAACTCATCGCAGTATGATACACAAAGCATAATATATCGTCCTTCATGGTGTCATTGCACTGCAATAACCCCTCATGATACAGCCCCTTCAGCAGCCTAGTTTTTTTTTTTTTGTTTGTCTGTATTTAATTCTTTAGCTTTGTTTTGAAGTAGAATGTGTTCCGAAAGGAGGTCACATACAAGCCCCATCAGCAGCGTGCTGCTTCACTCTAACTAGAGCTCTTCTATACAGCAACTATGTATAATTCAGTTTATAGTTAAAAAAAAAACAAAAACAGAGCGTCGACGTCGTTGCTAGTTGGTGCTCCAGATTAGTGTGTTTGCGCGCTAATATAGCCATCATCGTCATAGTAAAAGGAAACTTACAGCCGAACGCCACCGAACCCAACTTGAGTCATAGTCATCAACCATCATCACGATTCACGATGATTAGAAACTAGAAACAGAAGCACAGTTTCTCTCCCAGAAATGAAGAAATGGTCGATGAACAAAAAAAAAAAATTGGAACCACAAAGCTTCCATACCTATGTATGTATATCAACCAAACTGTGATAGTGTGATGTGATGAAGAAAGTCTTCATCAGAGATGAACGAAAAAATAAAGAATTTATTGTCGGCAATAAGTTAGTTAGGCGCTGCATCAGACGCATCCAACCAACTATGATATCGTGAGAGGTTTGGTTGTTAGTGATGATGATGATGACTGTCTATGAGCGCGAGGTGGAGCAGGCACAGGCACTGCACTCACATAACGTTCGAAGTCCATTAAATTATAAACAGACAGTTGTTGCCTCTCTGCTCCGCGCCACAAAATTCTGGGGGTGGTGGCTGAGCGGCAATGCAACAATATAACATTGTGTCTTTCACACTAGATTGCACATAGTCAAAACACACACACTCCATAGTTGACGTCTGTCCAATGTCCATCCAAAAAAAAAACAGTGTTGCTTCTCTGTCGCAGTCAGTGCTGTATGGTAATCTCTTTTGTCATAGAAAAAGTAATTTTATATTAGTGATACCTACTTACGCCTTTTACGGGTAAGTTCACAATGGCGGAAAGAAATAAAAATATATAAGTCCTACGAAAGTATGTATGGGCGCTTTGTATAAACATACCGGATGTTGGGCCTGCATATTAAATTTGTATTTCTTTGCAGTTTGATTTTTTTTTTTAATTTAAATTTATTTCCAACTAATGATACGAAGATTGAATGATAGAGGAGGCGAAAATTAAACAAAAAAAAAACGTCTACTTAGTCGTCCGTCCTCGCTTCAGTCGACAGTCGAGTAAACCAAAACCACGAATATAATCCAATTCACCATTGCTCATAGTATTATTTCGCTGAGTTTGTGTGTGGTAAGGGGTCTACGTTCAGTGACTTTGATGGTCGGTCATTGGAATCGATCCAACAGGTTTCATTTAAATTTATTGGTCTGTTATTTATTGTTATTTTTTTTTTTAGGTTTTGCTATTGTTTCGTCAACTGTTTGCTGACAATATACCTACCTAGTTGTTAATGTGTTGCTGTAATATGAAAAAATTCTATTGAATAAGCAAATTTAGGTATACTTCTTTTTTGTTTCATTAAATTAACAACAAAAAAAAAACATTTACAATAAGTTCAATTCATTTCAGAGAAGAAATTCTTTGTTCACGAAAAGGTAAACATAATTTCGATTAAAATATGCATAAGGAATTTTCTTAGAATTTTACAGGACAATAAACATTGTTCTGCGGATATTTGTAATTTTATGTTAACTGTTTTTGATAGACAAGTAATAAAGATTTAATCAATTCAGAATGAATTCAACCAATTTAAATGATTTAAAAATTCACTTTACCTTAAAAATTCATTGAAAACAGCATTATAACGGCTGATTTTTTTTGCTACTTGGTTTTTGACGTTTATATTTTTGACAGATCACACATGACAAATTCCACGAACATTTGACATTTCGATTCAGTATTGTTTGCCATTTCATCATGAATAGACTTACGCCTGAACAACGTTTGCAAATTATTGAAATTTATTATCAAAATTCGTGCTCTGTGAAAAATGTGTTTCGCAAGCTACGTCCGTTTTTTTTTTCCGCTCATTTTTGGCTAAATGGATACGTGAATAAGCAGAATTGCCGTATTTGGAGTGAAGAGCAGCCAGAGGCAATTGAGCAACTACCAATGCATCCCGAAAAATGCACTGTTTGGTGCGATTTATGGGCAGGCGGCATCATTGGGCCGTACTTCTTCAAGGACGATGAAGGCCGCAGGGTTACGGTCAATGAAGAAAGGTACCGTTCGATGATAACAGATTTTTTTTTGCCGAAAATGCAAGAATTGAACTCGGTCGACTTGTGGTTCCAACAGGACGGTGCCACATGCCACACTGCACGCGAAACCATGCATCAATTGAGAGGCGAATTTGGTGAGCAGTTGATCTCACGTTTTGGCGCAGTCAATTGGCCACCAAGATCATGTGATTTGACCCCGTTAGACTATTTTTTGTGGGGCTATGTTAAGTCTATTGTCACGGGGACAAGCCAAACACGATTGCTGCCTTGGGAGCCAACATTGAACGCGTCATTGGTGAGATTCCGGCCGAAATGTGTGAAAAAGTTTGCCAAAATTGGACCTTCAGAATGGACCACCTGAAGCGTAGCCGCGGGCAACATTTAAGTGAAATTATTTTTAAAAAGTAAATGGCAGAAATTGATTTATCGATCCAAATAAAAATTTCATTCACTTTTTACAAGTTTCTGTGTTTTTTTGAATTTTCAAAAACCAAGCTCTTAAAAAATCACCGTACATACCGACCTAGTCGATTAAAGAGGATACACAATAGCCGTGTTTTATTATTATTGGGAAATTTATCCACCGTAAGTTTATCCGTCGCGTCGTAGCATTTTACATACAATTCGCTACGGTCGATAAAAAGCTAAAGTAGAAGTTACGGTGGATGGGTGGTTGATGTTTATTCGAGTCTCGAATTTGATTTTGTTAGCTTTGTTGGTACGATTGATAATTGGATTAAATCTCGATGGATGTGTTCATGGAGTGTTATAATTATTAATTTCATTCGTAAGACAAATCGATCTTTTTGATTCTTTTTTTTTTTCTTTTTTTATAGTTGGCCAGTTTATATTTCTAAAATCTAAGATAACTCCATTTGTAATAAATTATAAGCTGTTTTAACAAATTTAGATTTCCATTTTGAAAAAAAAAATCAATATCTATTGAATGAATTCCGTTTTACTTTTATTTTTGACAGTTATAGCGATCAGGAAAACGAATCAGGAAAAAAGTTCTAATGGATAATTTATGATAATTTCACGCGTTTTAAAATACAAATGCTACACTAATCGATGACGAATAACTCACGACATTTTTTTTTAGAAAAAATATTTGCAATACAACAAACATTTTTTGTCAAAAATGTATTTAATTATTTCCTTGATGAAAATTCATCTTTCGTCGCAGCTGAATGCCTTTTGACACAAAGTGGAACAAATCACTCCAAAGATTTGGGTTCCAATTTCTCTCGTTCCCCTGACAGAATTGTGAGCGAAAAATTTGTTCATGTGTATTTCAATCAGGAAAACTTGATGGTATACTGGTAGTGCGGCTTGGCAACTGACATAATTTTCCTGTTTGCTATAAACCACCATCAGGAAAAAAATGTTCACTTTCATACTGTTCCAACTTTTCCTGATGCGTTTTCCTGATCAATATAATTGGCCCATAGGAACAAGCCTTACTACCAGTATCCCACCAAGATTTCGTGATTAAATTATACACGAAAAAGTTTTTCGGGCACAATTCTGTGAGAGTGGAACGAGAGAAATTGGAACTCAAAACTACATTTTCAGCAAAAAAAAAAAAAAAATAATTGTTCTGCTGCAATTAACTTAACACTTTCCTTTTTTCATTATGTTTTATATTTAAGTTTTATATAGGTATGTAGGTATAGACAACTGCTACCACCTACATAAGTGCTCTTCGGACAAAGGGTTCTTTAAACTTTAATTTTTGTTTAAATTAATGTAGGTGGGTATATGCCCAAAAACATTTTCTTCTAATTAAACTTTCTCACAACAGCTGCAACAAAAGATTTAAATTTCATTTTTTTTAAATAATTACCAACAGAAATCCTGCAATTTCTTTCTTCGTCCTACTTACTTCATTTAAATGTCAATTCGCGTCAAATCAATTAAACTTTCCCTCAAAGCTGCTTTCTATACGCCCTCACAAGCTTTGCGTTGCATATATTCCACACCGCCGTCAGAATCCTATCCTGATTTGTATCATCCAACTACATATTTATAAGTACTCACATCTATCCAAGCCAAGTCGTGGTTTTTCCAAAAAAAAGGGATCAGGCAAAGTACACGCTTTCAAGTTAAAAATAAAGAAAACAAAAAAAAAGTTTAAACAAGAAAACTAGGGAAGTGAAAAAAATACAAGATTTTCATACTCTTGTTCGTACATACTTATTCGGCGCGGTGTACCTCTACAACATACACTCGTTGTATCCCAATTTCTTAAGATACACTTGAGAGTGAATAGATAGTATGAAGAATCAAAATAGCGACGGCGCGCGGTGGCGGTTTTGATGTGCTCCCATTCACGGATGTATATCTTACCAATACCCGCCATACAACATTCGAATTATCTGAACCCACAAACCATCCAACTAACCAAGCAATCAACCAAGAAGGCAGTACACACATAGATACGAGTGCACGGAGGTTCCAGCTTCATGAAGCTACAATCAAATCTTAATGTAATGATGTGGGTCATGCACAGTGCTGCCATATTCTCTCGAAAACAAAAACTACTTTCAATAATTATATTTCAAGAACCATTTTTTTCAAATTCGAAATATAGAAAAAAAAAACGATAATTGGACTAACAAGAATGTTTATAGGAAAATGTTGTTGTTTATTGACCGCAAGTTTTCAATATATTAATAAAAAAACACAAACAAATTTGTTTTACGATATTTATGTATGTCTTTATATTAATAAAATAATATATGCATTTCCAGCTCATAATTGTGTGCTTTTCGTCAGCGAACAACAAATTATTAACAAGAGAAACACATTATAAAAGTAAAGGGTTATCCATTTTGCGGTTTCAAAAGTATAGGCCTGTAATTCGACATCTGTCAAACTAAGTTAGTAAACCAATTTTTTTTTCAGTTGAAAATCTGACATTTACGAAAATGGATCGCTTAACTATAGCACAACGCATAAAAATTGTTAAAACCTACTACAAAAATGGTGATTCTGCCATCGTGCTTTAAGAGGAGATTATGGTTTACATAATCGTCTAACTACGTAAGCAATTGGCAAAATTGTGAAGAAATTTTTAGAGACTAGATTGGTTTCAGATATTGTAAGGCCTGTGCATCATCGTTTCGCTCGTACCACTGAAAATATCGCTGCTGTAAGTGAAAGTGTTGCCGAAGACCCGAATTTGTCGATTCCTCGTCGTTCTCGGGAATTAGGACTGTCTTACGGCACATTATGGCGTATTTTGCATTTGGATCTACACCTATATCCATATAAAGTCCAGCTCACATAACAACTGAAGCCAGCTGACCATTCATAACGTGGTAGATATGTCGAATGGGTGCTTGAACAACAGGCGGTGGACGGCGATTTTTCGAACAAAATTTTCTTTAGCGACGAAGCACATTTCTCACACGGTGGGTATGTTAATAAACAAAATTGTCATATTTGGGGTTCTGAGAATCCTCAAGTAATTGAATAGAGGCCATTACATCCACAAAAAGTTACTGTTTGGGGCGCTCTTTGGTCCGGAGGTGTGATTGGACCTTAGTTCTTCGAAAACGACTATGAAACGACTGTCACCGTCAATTCGGAGCCCTATGGTCATATGATAACCCACTTTTTTTACTTCTATTGAAGAATACGACTTAGAGGATATGTGGTTTCAACAAGACGGTGCGACATGCCACACAAATCGAGCGAATAGATATGGCTTTATTGCAAGAGACATTTCCTGGCCGCGTAATTTCTCGTCGTGGCGATTTCAACTGGCCACCAAGATCATGCGATTTAACACCGCTGGGCTTTTTTTGTGGGGCTACGCGAAAGACCGTATTTATGCAGATAAGCCTTTAACTCTTGAGCACTTGAAAAGCAATATTCGTCAAGTTATGGCTGAGACACCGCCCAATATGTGTCAAAAAGTGGTCGAAAATTAACTCAAAAGAATCGATGCTTGCACCAATTCGCGTGGTGGTCATTTAAATGATGTCGCGTTTCACACATAATGTCAACGTTCAAACTTTATAATAAAAAAGAAATATCATGAAAAAAACATGTTTTATATGTGTTTTATTTACGTTTACTTTTGAAACCGCAAAATGGATAACCTATTATATTAAATTTTGTTAGATATTTTCAAACTTGTAGGTATTATCTTAAATTATTTATAAAGAACACCCAGATCGCATTGAACACTTCTGTTTATGATCCAACACTCCAACAATTTGTATTGTCGAATTTCTGATTTGGTACATTCAACTAACCTCAGTTGGCAAGAATGTTGCTTCATCTTTTTATCATGTAGCTATGTGCTGTGCATTTCTCTTCTGTAAAATTGTTTTTCTTTATTTTTTTTAAGCAGATAGAATCGTGAAGTTGATTTTGCTTTATTTTTATTCTTGACGCGGCCTTAATACTGTGAAATACTATCTCTCATTCGCATGAATTGACTTAATGCTGGCGGTAAGACATTTCGAACGCCCAGTGCTGCAACTCAAGATAGATACCAACACCAAAAAAAAAAAAAAAAAAAAAAAGGGAAATATGTATCTACCATGTTTATTTCATAACTGTATCTCACACCACATGTGGGAGCAGTTATTATTTGAACAAAAAAAAAAAAAACACGCATTACCGTAGCTTTGGCAAATTCTGCTAACACGAGTAGTCGTCGCGTCATCAAAGATGCCCACTTAAACACATTGAAATAACAATGATACTGATGATAACATCTTTTGCAAGTATCTTACATTCATATATGTATGTAGGTATGAGAGGTTTGTAGTTACAGTTATAAATAATAAACAAATATGGTGGGATAACGGTGCTTGCGCGTGATATTTTTTTGCCGCATTCTTGAGATACATATACCTACCTATAAATAAAGAAGAAAAAAAACTTTTTGTGTTGTCAATGTTGCAATCTTTTGAGGAAAGAAATTCAGCTGACAATTTATTGACAGCTTTCGAAAAAACTAACATGTCAATTAATTTCTCTGAAACAAAACCAAACGAATACACTCTTAGTTTTTAGGCTAGTTGGTACCAACCTAAGCTGCTGACTGATCTGTCTTTAACAAGAAAACGAATGGAAATTCATTCGGAAAAATATGATGGAGAGTTTCACCATTTGGAAGAAAATACAAAACAAACAGAAAAAGAATTAGAAAATTCAAGCTGTAATGTAAAACCACAAAAATAGTTATACCAAATATTCAAATGTCATTTCCCCCCACAAAATTAGCTAATTCTGTGGAATTCTATAAGTAAAACGAAATTTTTCGTTTATAATTTTATTAGGCGTTTTATTGTTTTTATCTCCGAGCAGATCTGAGGCTGCTCGAACTAGAGCTGTGTCAATCGTTCATTTTTAAAGATTCAATCGTTCAAATGTCGTTCATTTCAAAGATTCGGTCTTTTCAATCGTTCATTTTTTCAATCAAGCATTTGTTACAGTTGCGACCCATATGGAAACATTTTTGAATTGAAACTATCATATGGTTTGATGTGTGTGAAGTCAATCAATCTATTACTTTCATTCAACAGATATACATATGTATGTGCATATGTAATGTGGTTGATCCGAATGTTTGTGAAATTTAACTGATGCTTTAAAAAAAAAATTAGGAACAAAATTGGTAAAAATACACATACATTTGTTTAAAGGTATTTCTTTAGTTTCGAGTAAGCAAACCATTAACCCATAAACATTATGGGAAAATAAAGAGAATATCTAATACATACATATTTCATTTCCATTCAGTTTCGTTCGTTCTTTAGAACGATAGAATGTAGTGAAAAGTGAAACCAATCAATTTTGATTGTAAATAAGTGGAATGAACGAAATATGATTGCCTTGCGTTCAATCGTTTGATTGAAACTGTAGTATAGTGTAAAACGGTTGGTATTGAAATTGATTGATTCGATTTACTTACTTTGATTGCAATCAATCAATCTTTTTAATGAACGGGTCATAAAGATCGAATCAATCACGATTGACACAGCTCTAGCTCGAACCGAGTTAGCTCTGAGCAGAACATGTTCAGAGCTCTACGATTTTATTTTGAAATAAACTTAAGTGCTTTTTCGAATTCATTTTTGTTTTTAATTTGTTTTACTTTTGTGATTATTGTCAACATTCATACCTATTACCGAAGTCGTAAACGACAGCGAAATCTACGATGCGACATAATCTGCTTTCCATAAGTCGTTTTCAATTCTTGTTGTTGTTACTTGTTTTGTTGTCGTATGTAAATGTCAAACTACGTTGAACGCTTACATTCTGTATTCTATAAGACGAAAAAAAACGACGGTATCTCTCGCTCAAAAACAAATCAAAATCAGTTCCAAGCACTTCTGCAGCTGATGCAGGGGAACGAGCACTTGGCTAGAGTTTTTTTTTTTTTAAGGGAATACATAATGGATATACAAAATCAATGGGATTAGCTGATCAGCTGAACAATAAAGGTCCCCAGTAAGATGGCAAAAGGTTTGAATCACTTATTTTAATAAATATAAAAGTTCTATCGTTGCTTTTTTCAGGTTTGGGCCGATCTGAAATTTAAATTTTTTTAAATTATTCACAATACTAAGGATATGAATACAAATGGAGGAGTCCCAAATCAGTTGCAAGCTTTATCTCCACTGGAAAATGCTGTAGCAAATTTGCTAAATTTCAAAAAGTGGTTAAATCCAAACGGAAATCACATCGGGATGTCGCAGCCCAATTTGCTCTCAGACCACTTGACAACTGCATCGGAAACCACGTCAAAACAAACTCAGGCTGCAGACACTGCGCTTCACTATTAAGAAGATATAATTTTAAATACAGATGATAGTGTCGCTGAAATTCAAGGTAAAGTTTCGGAACAGCAATATCAAAAACCGCAACATGAGAATGTAGAGCCTGCAACAAAAAAACGACGGCAAGCTACACTTTTAGAAAGGAAAATGCTGTGCTTCTAAAAAAGCTGTTCGTTTTACAAGAAATGAAATAATTTCTGCACTATTCATTTTAATTAATTGTTAATAATTAAATTTAACACAATTTTTTTTTCGTCCAATTACTTTTTTTCCAATTCCATTTGAGTTTGACAGATAGCTATTACTTTATCATCGTTTAGAAATCTGATACTGATTTGTCGCGTCGTTAAAGTTATGGAATGCCACTTGAAAACGACACGACAGAGAAAACGACAATCTCGAAAAAAACGAGACGACTTCGGTAACAGGCATAATTATGACTGAAGTTAGCCACGCTCAGCTTTTTGCTCCGTTTGATGGGTAATTTTATTCTGAGCTAATGGTGTATGCTCCGATTTAGCTCTGATTGAAAAAAGAAACACAAGTTGAGCGATTAGATGCGTCTGAGGTAAAAAAAAAAAAAACACACAGGTCTTTTTTGACACCCCAGTTTTTTACACTGTTGACATTTAGAGTAGGAGCATTCACAAATCTGATCGAATTTGTTATGATATTCATTTAACAATATTGGAATAGACTTTTTCCTATCACGTTTCCCAATTCTTTTTTCCTTTTCTTGCTTTTATAAAGGTGTTTTCGTCAATTTACTGAGAGAGAGAGAGAGGGAGAGAGGGGGAGAGAGAGAGAGAGCGAAGATTAGGGAAGCCATGATCCATCAGTCATCGGTACACTCTGTCAGTACTTTGAAGAAACAATATGGACGTCACTTATTTATGAAAGTAGATGGTTAATACATAACGAAACTTATGGAGTATTACAGACAGGATCTGTAATCAAGTTAGATTATGGAGGAAGCAACAACAACATTTGGTAACGCTTTGAAACAAACAACTAAAAGTTCGGAGGACATTTTTGGTCCCCGAAAATGTCACTAGAGAATATACTCTATAAAAATGCAACGCTTTTTTCTTATCTCCAATTCCTTTAATTCTGACAAATAAATGAAGTTATTTTATTCGAAATCACCAGTAGGGAAATAACCGACAATTTGACTTTCGTAAAATTTTGTTATGGGACATTTGCTTTTCCTTTGAAAAATGATTTGATTTTTTGATAATGAATTTTCTTGATTTCTGGAACTTTCTGTTTCCTTTTAACTTTCTTTTAAAAATAATAGAAAATAGGGGAGGGGCTGGATGCGTTCATCGTATTCGCCGCTCCTGGCAGTGAAACCACAGGTCGTCGAATTCATGTATGCGAGTAAGCTGGTTCGTCGGGTTTCGTCAACGCTGAGACTCTTCAACACCCTAAAAAATCATGGGGTATTAATTTAAAAAAATCTTGACGAAACTAGAAAACTTGGAGGCGAGAAGAAGACAATTTTTGAAGAATTTGAAAAGTGGAACAAAATTTAAAAAAACAGAAATTGCTTTAGTTTTTTTACAGTAATTCAAAAAAAAAATCAAGAAAAATGTTGGAATGCGGTTAATCAGCGGCTACAAAGTGCAAAGCATATTAAAGCAACGATTAAGTGGCAGTTTATCTTTATTTGATATTTTTTATAAACTTTTTTAAGCACTCACCCACTGAAGGAGATGGTTAAGCGAAGGAATAAATAAGACATTTGACAATACTTTACAGAACCATATAATACACAAAAGATGGAGATCATACTTATTGTAGTAGATTTTGTTCATGGAATTTCGGACGGACACTATATTTTTTATTAATTGTAAAATGTGACTCGCGGATTAACTTCTATTCTATGGTTTAGAAAAATGGTGGACCATCAATAAGTATTATCTAGGTATGGCTGAATAAGTTAAGAAAGCCCATTGCCCTTTTCACCTGGCGGGACAGTACCTTGCCTTAACAGATTTCCGGGTGGCAATGGCGAAGTAGATATAGTACCTGACTGCTAATTTAGACCTGAGGGTTCGAGCCCCACTCTAGGCAATATTCTTTTCTATACCTCCCAGTTTTAATTGGATGTCAACCGTAGATTAAAATAAGATAATAAACACCCAACTCTCAATCTACTGTGCCAACAAACAAACAAAAATCTTTCATTTCTTTCTATTCTTTCTACCCAGTGCCTTGCAATTCAGGTTGCATTTAAAAAAAGACCTTAGGTCTTACAGGCATATAGTTATAGTTTAAATTAATTGTAGTTTTTTGTTTGAAAAATACACTTGCCACATCCATCAAATTCAGATTTGAAACCCTTTCAAAATAAAAACCTTATACCACTATCTAAAATTACAGTTACATGGCAAAACATTCTGACAGGACAAGCTTTAACCTTTTAATGACATCGGGGTTAATAAATTCTATCGTAAAAAAAGGGCTAAATCATAACTTTTTGAATATTGTATTTTTTAGTAGAGCACATCGGTGCCAGAGGTGATTCATTTGAATTTCCATTCGAGTTGAAATGTTGTACCTTCATTGTTCAACCCCTATTGCCTACCTGATGATGATGAAGGATATTTAAAGCTTCCCAGCTTTTAACTATGCTAAATTCGTTGACCTCCTCCTAGACTTATACAAATATACATATGTACAACATACTACATAGTATGATTATTATATCGTTAAATTTAAAGAGTGCAAAAGTAGAAATATAAAAAAAAACAAAGAAAAAAGTAAAAATAATCCCCTTTTCTGCTAGAACCAAATAAAGACGAGACGACTGAAGCGAAAATTATGACATGAAGTGTTCTATTAATATGTCGATGCACTATTTCCTCACTATTCTCATTCCTCAAGTTTCTTTCAGTTTTTAAACCTATACAAACTATAGGGTGTATGCATATCAATAGAGGCTTTTGTTTTCCATTCTACCAACATATACCTTCTTGCTTGCCATGCCAGCAGCCAGCGCCAGCACCAGCCCCCTTTCATATTTCTGCTGAATTGGGGTGATAAGGTTGAAAAATCCATATTCAGATAAGTCATTTAATTTTCATCGTATTCGTAATTGGTATAGAGTACAGGGTGTTTTATAAGTCCAAACGGTCCAAACTGGTGTCACTGACAGTCACATATTATTCCCAGAAGAATATGTAAGCAATTTTTTCATACCAGTTTTTGAAAAAGGTCTGTTTTTGCAATTTAAAAAAAAAAAAACAGACTAAACCAAAATTTTTGTAACTTTATCAATGATAATTGATTTTTTATTTGCACTCTTCGAATGGTTATAAAAATTGTCAAAAATGAATGTTGATCAATTTCTCATTAATTTCGAACAAAATATTTCGTCACCCAAATTATTAAGAGGTCATGCCCTGAAATTTATTCTATTTCAATTTGTCCATGGGGCACCCTGTATATGGGCTAGTACGATGATAATGCAGGGAGGTATTGGTGCTATCGGGAAATTGTTCAATGAAAGAGGGATGCGGACACCGACCGGTAAGATTATGCAAACTTTTCCATGGTAACTGACAAACTAATGCGGGGAATCGGTTTAAAACCCAATTGAAAAGTTGTTTTCGAACTAAACGACTAAATAGGTTGGTACCTACATATGTATATACGTAAGCCTTTGGAGTATTTAGGGGCTGTGTCAATTTACCCCACTCCCTTTAAATCTTTTATTATATGCTGTAGTGTAAAAGACGAGAAGAAATACCAAATGGTAAGGATTTGCATTTCCTGTAAATGATGAGGGATTAAGGGTATAATGATGACAAGTCATGCACAATGACTATACGTAACCAAGTACAATCTACAGACATTTAGTTAACAGAGGCGTGAAATAAGTTGCAAATCTTTTTGACAACAGTTTTATGGGATTAATTTGAGGCTCTCAAATCTTTATAATTTTTACATTTTCACACAATTTCAATGTGAATATGTATTGAGGTTGCGAAAGTGTTGTTCACTAAAAAAAAAAGTGTTGTTTACACAGAAAGTGTTGGCAAACTATCTCAAGTCGCTGATCGTATTCATAAAAGCTTTGCAATTCAATATTAATATCTTTGCGAATTAAACTATAAGTAGATTTACTAAAGGGGTTTTAAACTACCCTTCAAATGATCAAGCACAAGCCAATTTGAGGAAATGAGGAATTAATGATGCACATTAGGGTGTCCCAAAAATATGAAATTGATTTTTTTTTAACGCATACCCGCTAGTTTTTTTCGTTTTGGAGCAAAACGCCAGTAAACCAAATTTCAAAAGTCTGGAGATTTGTTCAAGCGTCGTCAACAAGAGTTTATAGACAATTTGGACAATTTGTTTGACATTTCGCACGCCGATGCTCTTCATACAATAAGAATAGAAGAAGACAAAATGTGTTTCCAACGACAAAGAGAGCCAGGTCGACTTGGTCACTTAGTTGGTGTGGACAAAAAACTGGCTGAAAGAGAAAAAAGGTCACAAATTAGGGCTATTAAAGAAGAAAATCGGCGAATTAAAAATTCTTCTGCGACATCTTCGTGTGTGTTACACGTTAATTCATCAAGCTTTGAAGATATGGGTTTTGAAGAAAATTTAGAATCAAATTTAATTCAAATCACACAGCTTGAGACAACGCAGACTGAGAGCACACATCTTTTGACCACACAGCCTGAGACGACACAGCCACATTCAAGAAAAATTGGTAGGAGAATAGACTTCATTACTCCTAAATTGGTAGCTGCATCAGACCGGTATCAGTTAAGTATGAGAGATTAGGTGGTCATTCTCCAAGCTGCTTTAGAGGCATTAGGGCATAATCCTGATGAATTTACAATAAGTAAGTCTTCCATCCAACGAATCCGCAAACAAAAAGGAGAAGAACGCGCGAAAGCTATAAAAAGATTTCAAAAATAAAGTTCCAGATGTTGTAAACGTACATTTGGACGGCAAACTACTACCAGGTCTAGATGCGCGAAAATTGAAAGAAGGCCGGCTCCCTATCGAAGAAGAGCAACTTATTGGTGTTTCCAAATTGGAAAATTCTACCGGCAAGGAACAGGCTCAAGTTGTTTGGAATGCGATCCTAGATTGGGATCTTCGAGATAAAGTTCAAATCCTTTGTTGCGATACGACGGCCTCAAATACCGGCCCCTTGAATGGTGCTTGTGTTCTCTTGGAGCAAAATTTGGACAGGGAAATTGAAACGAAAATCAGCCAGGTGACAACAAGCGCCGATATTCCCTTGTTCAAAAAGTTCAGAGATGGTTGGAGAAATATCGAACCCGTAAATATTCAAAGTTTCAGAGAAAAGGTAAAAGCTTTCTTAACAGTTTCACAGACGGATGAACTTATTAAATTCTACCAAACGGAATTGACCAAAAGCCTAGTCAGAGATGATTACCGTGAACTGATTGAGCTCTGTTTGTTATTCTTAGGCGCAGATACAGAAGAGGTTCAAGATTAAACCTCCAGGTGCCATGCACCTAGATCGATGGATGACAAGAGCTATGTATTCGTTAAAAATTACGTTACTAAGCTCTCATTTCAAAATAACCTCTAAAGACAAGTCATCGCTATTGTGTGCTTATTTGTAGTACAATGATATGTGAAGCCATGGCTTCAATGTGTTTCCCCAGTAAAATAACCTTATAAGGATTTGTGCTTCCTACGAGTAAAGACAATGAAGGCATATGAAGCAGTTGATAAAAGCATCTCGAAGGCAGCGCTAGAGAAGTTTTGTCAACATCTATGGTATTTGAGGGATGAAGTAGTAATTCTGTCCCTAATTGACGAGGATGGCTTAGAAACTAAGGAACGAGTAAAAATGGTTGCAAATTTGACAAAGGAAAATGTCTCGACTCATGCGAAACGATACATTCCATCAAACGAAGAACTTACTGCTTCATTATATGGTAAGTGTGTTACAAGCAAACTAAAATAGAAATATAGTTTTCTTTTTTAATTTATCGTTTCAGATAAGGAATTAGAAGATTTCGTTTCCCTCAAAAGCAAGTTTTTTTTCACTCGACTAAAAATTGATGACAGCTTTCTTCAAGAAAGTCCATCTTCATGGAATTCTTCAACTTCATTTGTAGAAGCTAAAAAAAACTGTTTCAATGTTAAGAACAGTAAATGACACAGCTGAAAGAGCTGTGAAGCTTATGTAGGACTTTCATGTGCTAGTTGCGGTGGAAGAGGAACAAAAACAATTTTTGTTGCGTTTGTCCAAGACCATAGAAAGAATCCGGATTGTAAGAAGGAAACACTGAAAAGAATATATGGGGAATAAAAATAATTTAACGAAAGAATAATTAAGATTTTTTGTTGTTTTCGGTAAATAAATAATTTTAAATATATTTAGATTTTTTCACTATTGCGAATTCTAAATTACTTAAAAGTTGATTCAACACAAATTGTTAGGTTCTAAGTTTGACATCAAATCGGCACGGGTTCCTGTTATCCCATCGCGATAAAATTTTGTATTCACGTATGTAAATCTCAGTGGAAAAAATATAATTGCCAAGATTAAATTTAATTTATTTAGCTTAATACAAGCAGTTGAGGGTATGCGAGTGAAAATTCGCAAAAAAAATTCTCTCTTATATCTTGGGACACCCTAATACACAGCACCCAGTTTTCGAAATTTTGAATATCAAATTGGTGGGGAAAAATAGAGTCAGGCAAGACATTGGACATTCGTGTTCGGCTCAAGACTAAATATGGTCATTCCTATAGAACTGCGTTTATTACGACTGAATAGTTTTAGGGGAGGACGCTGTTTATGAAAAAAAAAAACGATAAAATAATGATCACATAAAACATTACTGTTAAGGAATTCAGAGCCCTACATATACTTGGAATTCTATCCAAGAGAGTCGAATAAGTTTTAAGAGCTCCAGCCTAGATGTGATATTCTAAGAGCCATCAGCGACAAAAATGCTAATAGCCTCCCAACCAACGGATAAGTGGCAGACAATCTATTTAATGTTTATTTATATTAAGACTTTACAATGATACCAAATATTTTCTTAATGAAATTATTTTACCATTTTTGTTGCTGGCTTTCCGTCTATGATAGGAGCAAATAGAGAAAGAATTTCTTGCATTTTTAAAGTCCAGGATAAAAGATTATAAGGGTGGGTCAAAAAGTCCTTAAAAAATAAAATGACAAAGACTCTCTTCGGCAGAAAAAAAAATGTATTTTTCAACTCAATAACTTCATCCAACCTTTATCCAATTTGTTGATTTGCCCTTTTAATAAAGTCCCTCAAAATAAGCCTATATATCAGCGATGACCCAAATGTCGTGCCCCATAACCATTTCTCAATGTTTGAAAACGATAAATATTCACAAGTGGCGAAATCTTGGGAATATCCGTCAGTTATCGTTTAAGCCGATGTGAATAACACCGCAACGCATCCCAAAAAAAAATTGTTTGCTGACATATCACCCTTAGCTTTTCACTTACCGGTCGTTCATTATCAAATTGGATGAATTTTGTCGCTTATTTTTGGTATGACGTTAGGCGACAATTGTGCCTGAACGACCGCACCGAAATTGAGTAAACCAATGGTCCGAATCGATTGTGGAGTGTATCCATAATATTTGTGAAGCTTTTGTTTGGTTTGCGTTATAGCGATTTCTCTTAAAATAGTGTTTAATGAGCACTCGAAATTCGCTCAACGAAAATGCTCGAAGGCGGCTATATAAAATGGCTGCCGCTACAAGACTATTTGACAGATTTGTTTGTAAATTTGGGTGCGTTCTCTTGAAAAATAATTCTTGAGAAACAAATACATATGATAAATTCAGGGTGACAAAAAATGTGGTACATTTTCAGGGACTTATTAACCCAACCTACGAAAATGAAAAAGAGAGTCGCAGACAAAACAGAACCCTGAGGTACACCAATATTTATGTATTTTGTGAATTTGAGACTCGAAACCATCCAAAATACAACTTGAATTCATCGTTCCGAAAGCTAATTCTCGTTCAAACAAGAAGAGATTCATCAATACCCAATCCATACATTTTCGCTAAGAGAGTTTGATTGCAAACTCTACAAAAATGTTTTGGAAATATCAAGTACAATTATTCAAATTCCTGAGCAGCACTATTAATAAAAAACGCTTAGTCCACCTTTAGTCCATGGACTTACAAAACCATGGAGTAAGAGTTAGACCATGGACTAAAATTACCTATTAATAAAAAATCGAACAAAAACTACTACAATAAGTATCAACTCTATCTCTTTTTATTCTGCCTCCTTGTAAATTTTGTTTGTAAATGTCAATTCTTAGTCATTAAGAAGCTTTGGCTCTTCAAGACATTTTTTTAGCTCCAGTGGTTGAGAGTTAACTCCGAGTTAAATCACAGTTTTTAAGGGCGGATGAGTTGTAAAAACGTGGATTAAATATTTGATCCGTGGTTCAGTGTTTTTAACTACCGATTTCGCCGAATTATCTGAAGTTTAACAATGGTTCAAGTTTAAAGGCGATAAGAGCTCAATATATGCTTAAACCATCGTTGAACGTCAGTTAATCCGGAAAAATTAGTGAGCTAGTTTTTCGACATGACTGTCTGTCACAGGCATAGATACTCGTATGTATGTATATAAGTATTTGATTATTTTCTTGAACATTTGTATCAATTTTTTTTTCGTTTGCGAATGCCTTTCAAAGAAACTGAAACTCGACATAAAAAATGATATTACAGTATACCCGTTTTTCAGTGTTGTTGCTTAATGAAAACTCTAAAAAAAGGGCAAATATGAAGAAAAAACACTTTCGTTCTTTCCGAAAGGATACAAGCTTTTATGTTGGTATTTAAAAAAAAATAAACAAAATATTCGCCCTCAAAGTACAGAGAGCAGAATTTTTAAAGTAAAACAAGATACTAAATTAATCAAAAACTTTTCAATTTAATTTTCTATACTTTGTGACACACTGACACATGCATCACATGGGGAATTAAATCACTGAAAACGTGCGTCATATTTTTAATGCTGTCATTCAAGAAATATTAAATTAAAAAAAACACTTTTTTTTCTTTCTAAATCAGAGAAAAAAAAAGTGCTTTCAGTGCAGATATTCTCTTTGGTTTTATATAACATGTCACGTGGGTTATGACGATAATGGAGAAAGTTTTTATTACTAAATAAACAAATAACAAAGAAATTTCCATCAATTTTTTTTTTTTTTTTTTTATTTAATTTGTAATTTGATATTGTTGGCTTCGTTTCATTTTCATTTATCATAATATTCAAAATTGATAAACTGGAGTTGACATATTAAATAAAAAAGTGCTATGATATGAACAGTGGATATACGTCATATATGTACGGGTATTTATGTATGTAAAACTGTTTACCAGGAATTGAAAATAAAAATAAACAAAAATTCAAAAGAACTCCCAAATTGTGCGATTTGTTTTCATTAAAAAAAATTACGTATTTTTTTTTTTTAAATTGTGCGAATAAAAAAAATCTGACATATCTTTTGACAGAAAAACAAAACTTGTCGAGTTATCTGTAAAAAGATAGATATTTTTTAACAAAATAAAATAAAATAAAAGCCAAAAAACTATGAAAACTTGTTGAATAACAAACACATAACAAAACATTGAAAACAAGGACATAGTCAAGCACATTTCCTTTGTAGCCAAAAAGGAAACTCAAACTTTTCTCCAAACCACATTGTCAAGATTTTGTCACTGAAAAGTTTTTTTTTAGATAAAAGCAAAAAGATTGGATTGTCTCTAGAGACATCTGTACAAAAAAAAATTAAATAAATGTAACATCCTTGGAAGGAAGTTTTGAATTTTTTTAAGGTATTCTTATCATAGAGACTGAAGGACCAATGTTTCCTTTAAATGTTTGCTTTTTAGAAGTACCAGCTGATAATTGAAAAAGGACATGTTTCAATTGAATTCTTTTGATTGGAAAATTAATGTCTGAGTCATCAAAATATACGAATGCATCTCTAAAAGTATACGAGTATGTTATGCAATACTTTAAATTCTCGATGGGAGGAGATTAAGTTGGAAATCTTATTTGTCATGGAACATGTGACTATGCTGACATAACCAGTTGTTATGATGCATCTGTCTCTAAACGTAGGATGTTTATGTAGGAAAGACGTATACAAAATGTACATATAACGGGTGATTTTTTTGCTACTTGGTTTTTGACGTTTATATATTTTTGACAGATCACACATGACAAATTCCACGAACATTTGACATTTCGATTCAGTATTGTTTGCCATTTCATCATGAATAGACTTACGCCTGAACAACGTTTGCAAATTATTGAAATTTATTATCAAAATTCGTGCTCTGTGAAAAATGTGTTTCGCAAGCTACGACCGTTTTTTTTCCGCCCATTTTTGGCTAAATGGATACGTGAATAAGCAGAATTGCCGTATTTGGAGTGAAGAGCAGCCAGAGGCAATTCAGCAGCTACCAATGCATCCCGAAAAATGCACTGTTTGGTGCGGTTTATGGGCAGGCGGCATCATTGGGCCGTACTTCTTCAAGGACGATGAAGGCCGCAGGGTTACGGTCAATGGAGAAAGGTTTTTTTTTGCCGAAAATGCAAGAATTGAACTCGGTCGACATGTGGTTCCAACAGGACGGTGCCACATGCCACACTGCACGCGAAACCATGCATCAATTGAGAGGCGAATTTGGTGAGCAGTTGATCTCACGTTTTGGCGCAGTCAACTGGCCACCAAGATCATGTGATTTGACCCCGTTAGACTATTTTTTGTGGGCTATGTTAAGTCTATTGTCTATGGGGACAAGCCAAACACGATTGCTGCCTTGGAAGCCAACATTGAACGCGTCATTGGTGAGATTCCGGCCGAAATGTGTGAAAATTTTTGTCAAAATTGGACCTTCAGAATGGACCACCTGAAGCGTAGCCGCGGGCAACATTTAAGTGAAATTATTTTTAAAAAGTAAATGGCAGAAATTGATTTATCGATCCAAATAAAAATTTCATTCACTTTTTACAAGTTTCTGTGTTTTTTTGAATTTTCAAAAACCAAGCTCTTAAAAAATCACCGTTTAGAAGATACCTAGATGGATAAGTCACATGAACTAAATCTCATTTCAATTGGTTTTCAAAGTGTATACGTAGGTATAAGAGGACATCAAATGTTAGGTGTTGTATGTTTACTATGCGAGTATGTCCGACTATATTTCTTATTGTTTTCACATTTGCAGAACTGTAATCCTCCTGGTGCAATCATATGTCATAGACGATGACGTATACTATAAAGAGGTTTAGTTTTAGAAAAGCGAACTCTTCTTTCAATTCGTATAAATGGTTTTGAAGCTATATCATTTTGAACGAATTTTAGACAATTTTATTTCCAAATGGAGTTTTTTTTTTGTTTTAATTTGATAGACATATTGACTATAACGCAGCATGTGCTCAGAACAAGTGATCCATATTGGAAAATGAATTAATCGAGAATTTTGTGCATAGTATTGGGAGCATCTGCACCAGAAAAGTCGAGTTATGAGCAGATGCTCGACTTTATACATACCACTTATACTTTAAGGGATGACTACTGTCAAATGTAAGATTATAAATAGGTACAATGGCAAAGTTTTTCCAATTATTGTCTTTCAGTAAATAAAAAAAAAAAAGGAAAATACCCTCAGCTTTTCATATTCGTTTTTAGAATCATACCCATGTCCTTCGGTTGAATTTCATGCTTCAAAAACTCAATTGTCGTCAAAGCAGAACGCTCTTCCAATGCCACTGTCCATGAGGGGCGATTGCACCGGGGAAACCGAACAACTTTCAATTTACCTTTTGTGGAATAAGCACATATTCGATGTCACCAAAAGTGCTACAAGGTGTTTGGGTTTTCTAAGACGATGCAAGAAATATTTCACACCTTCTATCTGGCTGTAATCTATAAAGCCTTTATTCGTCCAAAGCTTGAGTACAACTGCCACATTTGAGCAGGAAAAAAGAGCTTTAGATGATAGAGAAATAACAGAAACAATTGAACCTCTCGAGCACCGTGTCGCAATGTTTCTTGCTCGCATTGTGTCTAAATATTTCGAGGGTATTCATAACCCCTTGAGTGCGCGCAAAAATCAAAAAAAGATCTAAAACCATCTCTAACGCCCACTTTTTGTAAATTCACACAGCGAAAGTGAATTTGAGTGTTCCACAATTCGTTCGAAATGGTTATTGTTCGAAAATCAATACTTCGAAAATGAAATTGGATGTTCTGGATTTCGGTATGTTTCATTTTCTGAAATGCTTGTGAAATTGGTGCAATTACACTTTCGTATTTCTTAGTGTAAGATATAAAATGTTTTTTTTTTCCGTTTTCGTACACCAAAAGAAGGTATTTTTGACACATATGGAGGAATATTCCTATTATCCGTACTTTTGAAGAACAAATCTTTTTGAATCTTGTTTTTTCTGTTTCAGTAATCTACTTGATCTAATCGTGGCATAATTTCGATTCCAAACCATTTATTATTTCGTCCCTGATTTTTCAAAGTGTGAGCGTCGCCAAGGTTATGCCTAAATCATTACAAATATTGATCTTCGATATCTTCATTCACCTTAGAATCTGAGTGTTGCTGTAAGTTATTGAATTGAAGATATCGATGAAGATCTTATAAAAGGTCCTATTTCCTTTAAAACATCCTTGTTCAGTTTTATTACCGTGAAACCTTAAAACAAATTTAAAAAATTTAACTTCAGATTTCATAGCAATTCACAATGTCAATACCATTCTAAAAAAATCTAATCTATTTGGTTTTTGTCGCAAATTTTGTCTTCTAATTTTTTCTTTTGAGTTCGGCTTCATAGTCCAGGAAATAAGACATTCACTTCGAAAAAATTCCGACAAAACTGAATTTTGGAGAGCTTCATTTTAACGTCCTAAGCATTTGCTAAACAGTACCCTAAATTTGGTGTGGAGCAAAAATGTTTGTTAGGGAAGGGGAAGGGGAAGGGGAAAAATTCAGTTTTTTTTTCCAAATTAATCGAAAACTATAGGTACTTTTAACAAAAGTTGTAGGTACGCATTGTAGCTCATATTATTCTACATAAAAGAAATTAACATACTTTTTAACGAAAAGTTGATAGATTTGGAGAAAAATGGTCGAAAACATTGGGGTGTAATGCATTTTTCAAAAAAAATGTAGTAAATTTATGTATGGACAAACATGTTCTATTAAAAAAGCCAAGTTTTAAGTTTGGAACCGGAAGGGAAATGCTGCCACCTTAAAAATAATAATTTATTTTATTTTGTTTAATAACTCCCAAAACCGTTATTTTGCTCAAAATTTTTTAAGAACAACTTAGAGACAGTAAAATTATCTACAAAATGACATATTAAGGACTTCTGTATGTCAATTCGTTCTTAAGTTATAGCGTACCAAGTTTAATTATAAAATATATATGAAAATAAATATATAGATTAAATTCATTCGTTAAAGCAACCAGACTTAATATAGCTCCCATTTTAACGAACAATTAAACTTTGGTACGCTATTACCTAAGAGCGAATTGACATACAAAAGTCGTTAATATGTCATTTTGTAGATAATCTTACTGTCTTAAATCTGCTTTTAGATTTTTTTTTTAAAATAAAGATTTTGGAGTTATTAAGCAAAATAAAACAAATTAGGATTTTTAAGATGGCACCATTACCCCTCCGGTTCCACACTTAAAATTAGTTTTTTTTTTTTTCATAGAATACGTTTTTGCAAACATAAAAAAAAAAAAAATCCCACTCAAAAACATAAATTTATTACATTTTTTTTAACTGTATCAATTGTACGATAAAAAGTATCTTTATATTTTTGGTATAGAATAACATTAGCTACAATGCGTACCTACAATTTTTTTTTCACAAGAACCAATAGTTTTCGAGTAATTTGGAAAAAAACGATTTTTCCCCCTTCCACCACACCCCCCGCTTTTTCAAATTTTTTTCGAAGTTTCATAATTTTTTTGTCAAATTTTCCTGGACTATTCCCTTTTCTCTAAAAATCAAAAAAAAAACTTGAATGTATTTTCAAAAGAAGTAGTAATTTCACTTAAGAGATAAAATAAAAATGGACTAACCCAAAGTTTTGACAATTGAAAATCGAAATCGATGGAAATGTAGAACAAATATTTTTATTTCACGTGAAATTAAAAAAGTGATTTCAATTCGATTTCGATCGAAATGCAGAATGATGGGTGAAACGGATGTAAGTCGCTTTTAAAGCAGGAGTCAACTTTTAAAAAAACTCTTTTGCAATTTTAAACGACATAAAGTATATTTTAAAACTAATGCACTCGTCTAACATTCAAATCAGCTAAACGCTACTTTATTTATTAAAAGTATACTTTATCCATTTTACAATTCGTCATTTCAAAAATAGTCAAAATCTTTTCGTTCTAAAGAAGCTTGACAATGCGAATGACAGAGAAATCTGTGAAAGGAACAACAACATGGATTTTTTTATAATCAGTATTCAAATATATTCTTTCTCGTTTACTCTAGTACACAGCATATTTTGTAAATTTTATTTTGTCGGACGAAAATTTATTCGTTTCAAAGTAGTTTTGTAATATTGTGTTTTAGTTTTTGTTTTGTAGATCAGCTTTGTCACATCTGTCATTTTTGTTCTTTTTGAACAAAAATTTGCTACGTTACGCTGTGCGCAATTGGTAAGAGGAGTTATTTAAGCTGTTTAAAATTATGAAATAGTTAGGCAAGGATTTGGATCTAAATGAATGCGTTAATTGAAGCCGGTCTTATTCCTTAAACGTACAATGTTTAAAATTGTGGGTCAATAGCTGCGTTTTATTATCTACGGGTCTGGGTCTAGGTCATTTCTTAACACGTATTACAAAAACAACACGAGATCCAGGTTTCTATCGAGGTTTCTATCTGGGTTTGCAAATATTAGTATTAAATTCGCCGAACAGAGGGTACATTTCATTACATAATCCAGATCGTTTTGTTTTCACAGGGTGAACCATATAGGTTATTGGCGATAATAAAACACGGCTAATAACTCTTCAATGGAGTATATTAAGCTTCGGGCACAAAAATGCGGAAAGCGATGAGAGGCGGAAAATGTTTGGTCTTGATAAATTCCTTCATGTAAATACTACCGATAGACATTTGGTGCATCAAATATCAACTTCTCGCAAACCTCTCGCATTTTTCTTGCAAACAAATCCTTCTCATCATTTTTTCAAGCGATTATTATGGTTTTGTCAATGAATAGATTTTTTAGTAGAAAATTAAAAATATAAATTAAAATTAAAAAAAAGAATTTTGCGAAAAAGAAATGCGAGGAATTAAAAAACCAAGTTTTTTTTAGACACTCACCATTCGTCATGAAAAACACCTGCATTGAAACGATTGCTGTGCTAATTTCAGACGATTCCTTAAATTTGTCTGCTTCTCGCATTGTGTGGTATTGCTTCACGTACTTCACTATTTACCCGCAACAGACAGCCTAACTTAAGTGAAATCAGGTGCTGAAATGCATCGGCCCATCGATATAATTTAGAAGTTACTGCGTCCGCGTCGCTATATCTTAGTGTCAGCTACTCGTACATGAATTATGTACTTAATGAAAAATAGATAAAGATGAAATTTGTATTGGAAATATTTCAAATTTATAATTGATTTCAGTGTTGTTAACCAGATTATTTTGATGATATGTATGTTTTTTTTTTTGTATTTCTAGAGCTAACTTATTTTGAGTGTTCTTTGTTATTTTATTATAATTAATGTGTCTATGACATTTCCTTATTTTATATTCGAAAACAACCCCACACAGTGCATATTGTTTCTCTTTTGTCTGTCCAGACAAAGAATTAAACACACAACAACAAAACAAAATAAGAAAACATTAACTGTTGATCTGCATTTGAACTTTCTGACAACGGAACCGAATAAATAAAATTTAAAATACAGTAAAATATTTAAAAAAAGAAAAAATAATATATGTACGTATGTAAATACCTACGAAATAAAATTGTTTCATATGCAAAACAATCAAATTGTATGCGTCTGAATATGTTCGTGTATTTTATTGCAGCACACTTTGCAGCAACATTGTTGCATTTACTTTTTTCTTATTGTTTATTTTTTATTTGGGTTTCGCATACGTAATGAAATGTAAATTCTTGCGTTAAGAAACAAAATTGCGGCTAACAATGCAAGACAAAAGTAAAAGAACAAACGATAGTAAAACAAATAAATAAAATGAACTAATAGAGGGTCGCATATACTTAGCTCTTAAAATAATTAGGCGTTTGCGGGGTAAGCATTGACAGCCAAAAGTCTTCGATGGTCTGGCGAAGGACTAAGTTGGTAAACGTCAAATATTAGAAATTCCGTTTTATTAATAGCATTTCGCACTTAGTCCACGGAATAAGTCCTAAAGCTTCCCTAGTCCATGTTTATTAATTTGGGTGTGAATGTCCATTTCATCGGCTGAATTTAAATTAAAACATAATACGCAAACAAAATTGTTCGTGTGTTTAGTTTACTTTACAAAATGTACAAAAAAATCATTGAAACCGGTATAACTGTTATTGAGAAAATCGAAAACCAAAAAATGGTAAAATTTAATTCAATTCCAATTCAATTTTCATTCAATTTCAATCAATTCAATATTATTTCAATTCTATTTGGATTCAATTCAATTTCAGTTCAATTCTATTTCAATTAAATTCAATTTCAGTTCAATTTCAATTCAATTTTAGTTCAATTCAATTTCAATTTAATTTCAATGTAGTTTCAATTCAATTTCAATTGAATTTCAATGTAATTTCACTTCAATTTCAATTCAAATTCAATTGAATTTCAATGTAATTTCAATTGAATTCATTTTCAATTAAATGTCACAATCATACTTAGTCCTTGTTTAATATAAATGAAAGCCTAAATACCTCAGAATAACATTGTATGGCAGCCACACAGTTGAAAAATCGCTACCAGTGGTTTAGAAATTAGGATATAGCCGCAAATACAGAAAATTGCGAGAATCATTTAATGTCAAGTTTAATGAAAATCTAAAGTTCGATTATTTCCGAATGCATTTTCATTGTCGTAAATTAATGTGTAATTGTAAATGTATTTAAAATCGCAATTAAAATTATCATCGCCTCCAATGAATGCTCTTTGATCGAACAAGAAAATAACAAAAATTGATTACAAAATGGGTAAACAAAAAATAGTATTACATTGATGCCATTACAATTTGCCATAACCGCATTTTCCGGTAAGACTACTGGGAAACTGATTGGGGGCCAGTTACAGCTTCTTTTTGAAATTTATAATTGAAAACCTAATTCAAAATTAAGCCAAACAAATTTCATTCTTACGAAAGTACATATTTTGTTTCTAAGTTTCACAATGGAATGAGTCAAAACATTTTCGATTAAGGTTTACATAGGGTTGAAACGAAGTTCAAGCTATTTTCAACTTCTTTTTTGGTTTTAGAATATGTAATACAATAAAATCAAAATAATATTTACTATTTGACTGTTGACACTGTAACTATAGTTACAGTTACCCAATAATTTAATCTCTCCGATAAAACTCAGTAAAGTCTCCAACATCGGTACGAGAGTCAAAAAAAGAATGACACACAATGGGCAAGAATACAAGACGAGATTTTGACATACTTAACTGTAAGCATTGTGCAATTATAAAACCATTTCAGTGGGACAAAATTTTTCACTACGAAATTTAAGAAAATAATATTGAAGCTAACTGATTTTCAATTACTTAATCTATTAATTTAACGTAACGATTTATTATGTATATCCTCGTTATAGTTTAACACTAATTTAACAAGAACGACGAGATCTCGTCACACTCACGTCCAGTTTTCTTATCGCATCCATTCTCTTCAAGAATTAAAAAATTCATTCAAATGCATACATGGTAATGGTGTTTTGGAATTGTCAGCAGACTTAGGATTCCTCGTATTAAGCAATGCTAGTCTTCGTTTGTCAACATGGCAGTTTTGTTTATTTTGTGTTTTCGTTTTTTTTTAATTTTGGGAAAAATTATTTGTAATTAAATTATATTTAAGATCAGTTAGAGTTTTCATTGAAATTCATAATGGAACACACACATAATAAAACCAATCAATGACACATGAGAACAGACAGAGAAAAGAACACAAATCATAGTGTTCCACTTTGCAGCTGTTCACTGAAAATGATTACCATCATTTTAATAAAAAGATGAAAAGCAAACTAGTTATATTTTGTTGGCGAAATTGGCACCTGAAGCACAATAACAAATTTCCTAAGCTTTAGATAAGTGAAGTAAATTTTTGAGGCTTAATTCATATTTTGATGATAAACTATATTACCGACACGATTTGCTCCTTTGTTATCGATAGTTTATATGGGAATATCAATATCGTTTTTACTTGGAATTATAGGTACTACAAGGCAAGTTATGCATTCGTCGAAAAAAAAAGTTTTAAGATAACAATCAAGCATGACATTACGATGATAGCGAAGACGAAAAAAGATGGTCTAAAATTCTGTCCGTCTGGATGTCTGTCAGTCTGTCTGTATATATGTATAGAAACCTAGAGCCCAAACGGATGGGCCGAATTGCTTCAAACTTGGTCTATGGAGTGTTTTAGGTATTGTGCAGAAGGGAACTTGAATTTTTTTTTAGCTCAAAAAATAACGGTACCTGCCATATAACCGTTACGTTAAAGCCTATTTTTCTCGGAAACGGCTCTAACGATTTTGATTTTTAAAAAATCAGTGCAGCTTTTTAGATACGACCGATCATATGGTTGAAAAAAATTTTTTTTTTTGATGTCTAAAAACGGTACTCCATAGGACCGTTTTTTTTGCTTGCTACTATCTCATAAATGGCTTCCCCGAATCTTTCTAAATTCCACACATATATAGCCTTAGATTGTCCAATTTATACTGCGTACCAATATTTTTAATTAATATTTTTTTGTATTTTTAAAAGCATTTTTAAGAAAAAAATTTTAAAAAATTATATTTTGAAACCGACTCATTAATTTTTTTTTCAAAAATTATATTTATATACCCGTTACGGGTGATTTTTTTGCTACTTGGTTTTTGACGTTTATATTTTTGACAGATCACACATGACAAATTCCACGAACATTTGACATTTCGATTCAGTATTGTTTGCCATTTCATCATGAATAGACTTACGCCTGAACAACGTTTGCAAATTATTGAAATTTATTATCAAAATTCGTGCTCTGTGAAAAATGTGTTTCGCAAGCTACGTCCGTTTCAGCGACGAGGCTCATTTTTGGCTAAATGGATACGTGAATAAGCAGAATTGCCGTATTCGGAGTGAAGAGCAGCCAGAGGCAATTCAGCAGCTACCAATGCATCCCGAAAAATGCACTGTTTGGTGCGGTTTATGGGCAGGCGGCATCATTGGGCCGTATTTCTTCAAGGACGATGAAGGCCGCAGGGTTACGGTCAATGGAGAAAGGTACCGTTCGATGATAACAGATTTTTTTTGCCGAAAATGGAAGAATTGAACTCGGTCGACATGTGGTTCCAACAGGACGGTGCCACATGCCACACTGCACGCGAAACCATGCATCAATTGAAAGGCGAATTTGGTGAGCAGTTGATCTCACGTTTTGGCGCAGTCAATTGGCCACCAAGATCATGTGATTTGACCCCGTTAGACTATTTTTTGTGGGGCTATGTTAAGTCTATTGTCTATGGGGACAAGCCAAACACGATTGCTGCCTTGGAAGCCAACATTGAACGCGTCATTGGTGAGATTCCGGCTGAAATGTGTGAAAAAGTTTGCCAAAATTGGACCTTCAGAATGGACCACCTGAAGCGTAGCCGCGGGCAACATTTAAGTGAAATTATTTTTAAAAAGTAAATGGCAGAAATTGATTTATCGATCCAAATAAAAATTTCATTCACTTTTTACAAGTTTCTGTGTTTTTTTGAATTTTCAAAAACCAAGCTCTTAAAAAATCACCGTTTATATGCTGAATACCTATGAATTGGCGTTTTTGATTTTTTTTTTCAATTTTTTTCAAAAAGTTAAAAAAAAAAATTTCTCAAAAACCGCTCCAGAGATTTTAAAATTTTTTTACTCATAAATTCAAATTTATCCAAGAAATAAAATGGCGTACGTTTTTTTGAGCTCAAATTAGTTAAAGTATTTGTTTCAGAATTTTGATTTATTTTTTCTTTGATTAATCCGATTTAATTTTTTGTTTTTAAGTTTATATTATTAAATATTTAAGATTGTCATACCAATTTTTTTTTAGAAAAAAATTAAAGAAACTGTGTATAAAAAATAAAGTAAAAAATGACTTTAAAAATATATTTAGATTTTAAATAGAAATCTTTTGCATACGACGTGATCGAACATAAGAGCAAGTTCGTGCGATCCAGTCGTGCATTTTATTTCATTCCAATTTTTTCGTGATAACATAAAAAAATACCTACAGTGGACGTCCAGTATTAGGAATGATATAATGTTTGAGGTCATTCTCTATATTGAGGGCGTTCATTATATCGACCTTTTGGGCCATACACATACCCTTTGGGCCACACACATACGAGAAAACTTTTGTGTTTACATAAGAACAGATACAAACAAAAAAAAAAATGTTAACAAAATTGTGACCATCGTTAGCAATTTAGGGATGTTAATGTAAATCTAAAAAGCGTTCGTTATATCGGGTATTCCTTATACTGGACGTCCACTGTATATAAATTATATATGTCCAAAATTGAGCTCATGATAAAACATAGATACATTTCTAGAAGTGTCAATACTACGGAGGGTTGACGGATGAACGAAATTGTCTAATTCGCTAGAACACTGTGTTATCAAAGGGACACAAATTTGTCGACAAAACAACATCATCATTTTTAAAACTCTATTTAAAATTCTATCTAAGAGAATGAGTTCTCCATAGTTGTATATGCAAGAATACATACATATCTTTCCGGATATGAAAATTGTAGACACTTTTTTAAGCCCATGAATGTTCCTATAATTTATTATTCAATTTTATAACTTGTTCCTCAAGTTAAGAAGAACGCTCAAGGCATCAAGTCGTTTAAATCCGACACTGCCAACGATGAATCATGACAGACAGAGATAAGCAAAGCTTGTTATATATAGTTGGGACAGTAAAAACAGACAAAAAACATACGCAATATTTTTAGTAGGTATATTTACAAAGCAGATACTTACATGTGATTGTATATTCTTTAATAAAAATGAGATAAAAAGAAATTTCAGTGTAAATAGAAAATATTTTCCTTGTTTGTGTTTCTTTGTTTTGTCGAATATTACGCTGTTACAAATCTTTAAGGTATCTACGTTCTTCTTCCTACACCTACATACTTACTTACGCTACGCATCTTCCGTATAGATTTGATACTCTTTATTTTCCATAACAAAAAAAAACAACAACAACTTTTTCTCATATTGTGTGTAGGAACACAAACTTTGGGATTGGGAGGCACTCAAAAATATCAACAACAACAACAAGCAATAGAGAAACCAATATTCCTTCATAGTTGTTGTTTGAATTAATAATTAGTTTTGGAGAAGCAACTATATACTGTAGGTATGTATATATTATAAAGAAATAATAATTTTAATTAAGATTATTGTTTGACTATGGGATTTTGAAAATACATACAGACTTTATGAAAGGAACACTGCTAGAATGCATATTTGAATATGTATGTGTACACAAGATGTGAGTGGGTTGTTTGAAGATTAATTTCAAAACGAAAAGTTACACGTGCGACACTGCATACACATCAAGAAATGTACAAGTATATATTTATTTAAATAACTTATTCAATTTATGAGAAAAGATTTTTGTTTTTCAAAACACAAAAACAAACAGCTAGAAGAATATTGCCGACATAAATCATCTTGTTAGAAATTTGGTATACCTACCTAAATATTTTAAGTGTGATTTTGAAATACCCAACAGTTTGCAGACAAGAGTATTTTTCGGAAAGTTTTTTTTTCTCAAACAAACTTAAACAAACACAGGTAGTCGCCCGTGGCGTAATGATTAGTGAGTTATATTATCACGCCAGAGGTCTGGGAATCAAAGCCCAGCATATGCCATCTAAAAAACGGAAGGTATACCTAACTAACCTACTGCCTTTGGCAAGGAAGTGATAATGTCTTGTTTTTGAAAAAGTGCTTCTAATTTTAGACTTTCGGATTTGGCAAAAAAAATTGTAAGTCCCCTCCATTCCTGGCAATTTACAACACACAGTCAGCCATGGTTGAGAGTTGTATTATGTAACTATAGGACATGGTTCTCCACGAACTGTTGCGCCATCTAATTTATTTATGTTATAAATTGCCAGAGAAAGTCAAAAGTTTAGAAAGGGAAAACATGCTTCTTTAAACGATTGATACAGGTATTAACTATATCAATTTCAAGCCGATAGAATTGTGGTACATATAAGGCAAAACCTTCAGGCAGAATTTCTCAATTTTTAGAGGCTTCATCTAAAAAAAATAAAAAGAGGGAAATTTTGTAAAAATGGAAATTTATCAATTTAAAACTTGGAGGAAAAACAGGAAAATAGATTTTTTTCAATATTTACTTTTACAAGCAATGTACGTTTTTAAGATTGTCTGGATTGTTTAGTAATTTACTAATTTAGAATTATTTAGCCTAATTGTTGAATACTTTGTGAAATAATTAGAACAGTTTCAAGCACTGAATAAAGGACATTTTTAAAGAATTTGAGTGACGCGACGCAAATGACGAAAACCCAAGGAATTCAAATTAATGGCGCAAAATTGTAGTCAGATAAAGTACACTTTATACCTTAGTGTCAATCCGACGAAGAATTTTCCTAGCCAACCGCTGCTACTTCGGTTTGGCCAAGCAAATGGGTTCAAAATTCCGTTCTCGAAAGACAATGTGCGCGCTATACAAAACGCTAATTTTACTAGTTCTACTCTACGGCGACGATAAGTAAATAAAATGCACGACTGGATCGCACGTACTTGCTCCTATGTCCGATCACATTATATGCAAAAGATTCTTAATAAAACGGCTAAAAATATTTTTTAAGTTTTTCACCAAAAAAAATTGATATGACCATTTTAGATATTTAATAATATAAACTTAAAACAAAATTTCGAAATATTGAATTTTCAAATTTTTTTTTTCAAAAATCCAACAAAACTATTTTCCGAAAATTTTGAATTTTGAAATACAGTTTTATTTAGAATTTGAAGAAGATCCTGTATAAACATTTTGATCGAAATCCGTTGAGCCGTTTATGAAAAAGTCGAAAATCAATGAAATGGTTGTATGGCAGGTATCGTTAATAGCAAAATATTTTTAATTTTTTTGGGCCAAAATGTAGAACATACTCAAATTAGTACACACACCAATTTTTATCAAAATCGTTACAGCCGTTTTCGAGATAATTTAGATGGTAGAAAAAATTCTATGGCAAGTACCGTTATTTTTGGGGCTAAAACAACAATTCAAAAATCTATTTAGGACAATCACCTAAAACGCATAACCTCCAAGTTTGAACAAAATCGGTTCAGCAGTTTAGGCTACAGACAGATAGACAGGCAGACAGACGGAATTGTCGGACCCACTTTTTTGGTGTTCTCTATCATCGTAATGTGAACTTTGATAAAAATCTCGATTCGATTTTTTTTCCAAATGCAAAACTTGTCCTCTTCGGAGGATATTTGGTCCTATATGCGAAGAGGGCGATTGGACGAGAAGATTCAATCGAGAATTGTACGAGATGTACCAAGATGTGAATGAAGTCCAAAGAGCCAAAGCGCGTCGACTACATTGGCTCGGCAATATCGAGCGAATGGACAACAAAGCTCCAGCCAAGAAAATCTTCGAATCCCAGCCCCAGGTTCGAGACGACCAGGAAGACCGAAACTCAGCTACAGGGACCAGGCGGTTACAGACGCCTGAGTGCTTGGTCTCGACGACTGGAAGGGAGCGTGCATATGTCAGGCAGAGACCGTCGATGGATCGGCAGATTATATTCAAAATAAAATCCTCTTTATCTAAGCGGTTCGTTATAAATTTAATACCGACTAAATACATTTTATCTTTTAGTATATGTAGATCATTTGAGCTAAATAAGATATCTGTCAGTTACAGTCGCAAATAATTCTAAAAATGATTTCTTGGAAAATTTTAATAATTTCAATGATATTATGAGGTTTTTTGAAAGCCAAGAAAAAATGTTACTCTCGATCGAAATCTCAATATCCAATTAGTCGTTGACTAAAAGTGGGCTTTCAAATATACCTGCATCCAGTGTGACCAATTTAGAATTTTGCCAGCTTTTTTTCTAGGAGGAATTCATATTACTCATTAGTCATAGCTGATAAAAATATTACTTTAAAAAAATTTTAAACTCAATCAATGCGTAATCGACGTACCAAATCAATTTTTGTGTGCAATATAAAAATTGCCTGAACGCATACACTTTCAACGAAATCAAAAAGCATCAAGCGAGAAGCCTCCAGCCGACAACACTGACGTGAAATTTTCAATTTCGGAAACGTCATTTTTTGTTTTCTGTTTTTTGCGCGAGTCCGTTACTTGCAGTTATCTTCATTTCCAAATTGCAGCGGCATTCCACAAATATAAAAATTGTGCGTATTGGTCAGCGAAAGTTAGAAAAATAACTTTAATTTTGCGCCAATATTTTAAAAATTATGTGGACTTTAATAATAGTTAGAAAAAACATAATTTTGATTCTAAAAGGTGTTTTTTTTTTAAGGTATAGAACTTTAAGTTGGCAGCATTGTTTTTATTTGCAGCCACTGTGTTGTCTGTCATGTGATTTATTTTTAGTTTGGTTTGCCATTTCATCATGAATCCACTGACGCTTGAACAACGCATGTTAATTGTGCAGATTTAAAATTTGGAAACAAGATTCCTGTCGATCCCGATTTTCACAACAAAATTTTGTTCAACGGTGAAGCAAATTTTTTGGCTAAATGGTCACTAAAAAAAATGCCGTATTTGGAGTGTAAACAAGTGTCAAGCCATTGTTAAGACATCCAGGAAAAACTATCAGTTTTATGTGCTTTATCTGCTAGTAGAATCATTGGTCTTCACTTCGTTTAAAATCAGTCAATGGAGATCATCATAAAGCCATGATCAATGAATTTTTCGTTCCAAAAATGAAGACAGTTGTTGTTTCAATAAGAAGACGAAACATGTCACACAGCGCGTGCCACAATTTTTTTGTTGACGGTCACCAAGACCGCATAATTTCGCTTTTTGGATATGTTAGTTGGCCTCCGAGATCGTGCGATTTAACACCGCTAGACTTTTTTCTGTGGTTGTATGTGAAGTCGCTAGTTTTCACCGGTAAGCTAGTGACGATTGACGAATTGGAAAATAACATTCGCCGCGATATTGCCAATATACCTCCCCATATGCTGCAAATTGTGATCGAAAATTTAACCTGAAGAGGAGGAATATTTCCGAGACAGCCGCGATGGCCATATGCCAAAAATCATATTAATATAAAATTGGCACAAAATTATCTTTCAATTTAAGAAAATTTTAGAGCAATTAATACAATTAATTTATTTTAATTTTATTTTAAAGTTCATCACTTAAAAAAATGCATGTAATATTCTATTGCAAGGTTATTCCAACATTTTAGTAAAGAAAACATGTTACTCGGACGAATAAAACTACAAGTTTGAATTAAGCCAATTTGTTTTTACCCAGGCTCACAGTGCCTGAAATACAATACCTATACATCACATTTATTCAAAATAGAGTGTTTTTTTTTTGGCTGAACTTTCCTTTAGGGGAGCACGAATTTTAGCACGCGGATACTTTTATTCGGTAGATTTATGCTTAAAAACAATAAATATGACAATTTTAAAGTGAGGAAACTTTTATTTCTATTTTTAATTAATTTTTAAAGTTTTCATTTTTCATACAAAATGTATGCAAATGATAACTACCGACAACTTTTTTTTTTGTGTGGACAGTTGTTTACCAATCCACAGATGACTGTATGCAACTTCGGTATGGTAAGTGTTGTTGTATGTGCATTTTTCTTGGGATAATATAAATTGATTTCAAACTATGTACTATTGTGGTTTCGTTTCATGTCAAATCTTAAAAAAACTTTGCATACACCCAACCTTGACCCCACCCAACCTTGACCCCAACCCAAATCCTATAATTGTCCCCGGCAGAGGGGTTGCAGGGGGGCAACATCATATTAAATTAATAAAAGTCGCTAAACAAATAGTGTTGCTACATTTATTTTCTCAAGAAATGCGAACAAGAAACCAACAAAATTGATAAACAAAGATCCAACTTCCAAATCAAATCCGTGAGATTTGCCAGATACAAAGTAAGTAGATAAACAAATCAAAATCCTAATGTTTTCAATTAAGATTATAATGTTCTCTTCTTTCCAGATTTGTAATGTGTAGATACTTCAGGCTTAATAAGATAGCCTTTCCTTACTTCAATAAATAGCAGTACAAAATGCCACAAGGAAGAAGGATATTAGGTGTCAATTTTAAAACTTGGTGTTAAAGAATTCAATGTTGTGCTGATTCGAATTTGATTTTGCTTTTTGTATTTTGTGACACCTCCTCCTCTCTTAAAATTAGTTCGAATAACTCCACGAGATGCTTCATTTGTTCGGCATTTGTAATTTTTACCCTTTAATAAACCCAAATTAAAAAAAAAGTGTTAAAAAAGAATATACAAAACAACAAAACTTATATTTTTAGGCAATTTCGCGACGAGTCGTTTAAACATTTTTGTTCCACAAAAAAAGAGCGTTTTGGGTGGCGTATACACAAGGCGTAAGGCATATTGTAATAACGATGAATGACGTTTCTCTCAAAAATTTAAGTTCCACTCAAATTAAGGCGTGACGCTGAGAAAAATGACTATACAACGCCAATCGTAATACAAATATTTGAAAATGACATTCGTTATTTAAGCGAAACGACTATAGTAATAAGGGTGATTAATAATAAATCTACCGAATATTAGTATCCGTGTGTTGAAATTCCTTCTTATTTAAAGACAAATTGAACAAAAGTGGTGTACTAAAAAGGCCAACATTGAAAATTAAAACATTGTTTAATCATATTTAACAGTGTTTCCTCACTGTAATATTTTAAAGCTGTTCTATAGAGACCCATAGATCACTGTAAAAAAAAATCAAAGTTCTACGCGTGCTCCCCTAATGGAAAGTAGCCCTTTTTTTTAATAATATTCCCAATAGCTCATATTTTTGCTGATTGATTGGAAACAAATATACAACAGGAAGAGAAAGCATCATCTAGACCACATTTAATAATTTCCAATAGAAACGTCCTGCAATATTCTATAAACTTTTTCTACCATAACTAACAACCTATAAAAAAAACATTAATAACATCTTCTCATACAAATGTATATGTATCTTCGATTATATATTCATATTATATTAATGAGAAAAAGAAACTTCCTTTACTTAATTTACTCTCAGATAGCAAATACGAGTATTCTGTTGGCATGCGGTGAAGAACATTATTGCTTCTAATTACTTTTTTTTTTCTTTTATATTTTTGTGAGAAGATGCAAATTCTATAATGACTGTTACCCGGAAACAGGATAGATTTTTTCTTACTTGTGATTAGAAATTATTTTATAGCTCTTACGACATAAGAAAGTATTTTTTTATGTTGACGTAATTAATGAGTATTATCGAACATTTTCATATTATTAGGAAATTAATGCTTTCGATTTCAGAAAACTGAGCATTTGCTAAATTTTCTAGATGCCCGAGTGTTCTGTGATTGATCATGGGTCTTAGCTTTTCACATTTTTCTGTTTTACAGTACCAAACACAACATGCATTTTTGATGGGGTTTTTCGTTAATTGTTTTCAGAAATTTAAATTTATTGTGAAATGTATCTTATGAAAAACGATTCAGTCTCTTCATTTCAAAATCGACTCGCTCTTACCTCAGAGCATTGTGGATGCGATGTGAGCTTTTTTTAAGTTTAACGCTTGCGGGTGTGTTTAAAACTAAATCTGCTCATTACTGATGGATCATGAGTGAATGTATCTGAAAATCGTTAATGGGATAAGGACACTCACGAGCCACTGTTGAGCTTATGTTTTCGAACCCTGGTTCGACATGTTACGATGACGCTTCTCGAAACGACTATATTTCCGGACAAAGTGCAGGTAGTCCCTACGAAAGGCGATGGTTTTCTGCATTTTGGATAAACGAACAACTGAGGTAAAATGCTTACTCGAATTCTCACATTGACCGTGAAAGGAGATTTTTTTTCCAAAATGTTTGGCCGATAGCCTCACGTGGGATTTGAACCTTAATAGGCCAGTTATAGGAAAGAGGAAAACGAAATTCGAAAAAAGTTCACTGACAGAATTGTGAACGCAACAATTTTTCGTGTATGTATATTTGAATCAGGAAAACTTTACGGCAGACTGGTATTGAGGCTTGTTAACGGACATAATTTTACTGTTTTAACTTTTCCTGAAGCCGACTTCCCGACATGGCTTTTTTGCCATGCGTTTGTTCATCGCAAATTTACTGTGTACAGCATGATATTTGAATCAGCATGGTAAATGAACGTTCAGTTTGCTGATCGGCCATATTGATGAAAAAGTGGGAGAAGCTTGATTCTAGAGTTTGTTTGTTTGGACGATTGTTCACCTTTCATGCCTCAACGACTGAACGGATTTTAATTAAATTTTGTAGCTAGATAGATGATGGTGTTAGATTTCCGTGGGATAGAAAAGCCATATCAGCTCACGGTACCTTCTAAGTTTCTAAGTGTGTATAATGCTTCTAATTTCTTAAAGAACTTAAAACTTCTGACTTTTTATTTAACATCTATATTATGCAAGTTCTTATCCAGAATTTATAAAAAAAAAAAAAGAATTCTTCTCAACCCGTCAATAGTTTCCAAATTTGTACAAGAAATTTCCATATATTTTTTTCCGATTTGTTTTAACCCCTTTATCTCGAGTACTAATTGAAAGGAAGTTTTATGGGATATTCTCTGAATAGCTGAACACGTGTACATTATACAAAGAAAGAACATACGAACAATTATTCGTATGGAAGGCGGGATTAAATAAAAATATATCCATTAGTATAAAATTGTGCTTTGTGATTTTTTTGAAGTCAGAAATGAATTCTTTGATTTTATTTTTAGACCAAATTTTAAGCAATAATAGTTTTGGTAACAAAAAAAAACAGCGTATTATGTAACAAAAATAATATTAAAAGACCATAATATTACAGCGACATTTAAAAAACTGAATAACGAATAAGTTACATCGGTAGATGCAAGATAGACACTGATTATATTAAAATATTCGCAGGCAGGCAAGTTAAATCTTATAAGAAATACCTAACAAATTAATTATGTTAATTTTTCGCATGGTAACGTTATTAATTTAAGCGATTTTAATAAGCAAGTTCCGGTTTATAATGTCAATTTATATAATACAAATACAATCGATTAGCGTGGGAATAATAACATTTATTACAGAAAAGAAAAAGTTTACCCTGACTACTTGTATACCTATTTAAGTAGTTAGGCTAAGATCAAATTAATTTTATGTGAATGTTAGTTTATCTAGTGCTAGATTTGTCTTTGTAACATTTTAATGTATGCTCTGATTGTGTATAAATATATAGCGCTAATGTGTTTACGTTCTTTCTCAAACAAGTTTAATGTTGTAATGTGTCGTTCCGCTTTCGAAAATTAAAATGTAACTTGTACTACTTAAAATGACTATCATTTCATACTCACTTCTAATGTGTACACATATATAAATAGTTTTATAGGTGTTTACCTGGAAGTAAAAAAAAAGAAAATTGTATTTAGTATTTATTTTTTCAAACATTAAATATAATTAAACAAAATGCACGTCTTGCTCTTGCAGTACAATGATATAACATGACTAAACATTAAAGCCATCAAGGCTCTATTTAATAGAACCAGATAGGTGGAAAAGCATTAATTCTTAATTTGGCTTTTTTTTATAAGAATAATTGCTTTTAAAAATTGTATTATGTAATATTGGCGCATTATGGTATTTAAGCAAATTACCAAATATTCCTAATATTAAACACTTTTTAACTAGCACCATTATAATAACCATTCTTAATAAACTGCACCTGCACAAACTTAAAAGTGCAAAACCTAATGATGTTCAAATTCAAATGAAATAATCGATAATTAATTATAATAATCGGTTATTACATTTGGCGTTTTTCTTTTTTATCTCCGAGCAGATCTCTGAGCAGAGCCTGAGTAAACCGAGTTAGATCTGAGTAGAGAATGGTCAGATATCTACGATTTAATTTTGAAATAAACTTAAGCGCAGAACTTTACAGCCTTACAGCACCTTCGTTGTTTAACAAGCTTCCATATCTTATGCGAACAATTATAAATCTTAACTCTCAATAATAATTTTTTTGAATTAAAATTTAATTAAATATTAATAAAATTATAAAAAATAAGAAATAACAAAAATTGTAATTGATTTTATTATTTTTATAATTGTACAGTTTTTTGTATAGTTTTTGTTTGTCTTTATATATTTGCTTTCTTCGTTTTTATATTATTTGAAAATAGAACTTCTCAATTATATATACCAATATTAAAAATCTAATTTTAAATCTAAATATAAAAAAATTGAAATGATTATTACCCCACAACACATATTTTCTGTACTGAATTATATATTTAGATATCATTCCACACTAACTTTTAAGTAACAGAATGAACATTATTATTTATTTCCATTATATATATTTCTTTTTAAATGTTGGTTTAATAAATTATTAACTGGAATTAAATAAACTTTTGAAATTGAAATTAAAAACTGTCATATATTATTATAATTGTTTTTATTAAAACTTATTTACCAGCAAATCCAAAGCTTTCGTTTTCCGAATTCATTTTTGTTTTTAATTGGTTTTACTTTACTGATTATTGTTAAAATTATGAGCAAAGTTGGCCGCGCCCAGCACTTTGCTCCGTTTGATCGGTCATTTTATTCTGAGCTAAATGGTTCATACCCCGATTTAGCTCTGATTTAAAAAAGAAACACAAGTTGAGAGATTAAATGTGTCTGAGCTAAAAAAGAAACACATATCTTTTCTTGACAGCTGAGTTCTTTACTCGGAGCTAAAACAGAAAAACGGCAAATATTCGTTGTCCGCATTTCTGGCTTGAAGTCTTCGCTTCGTATATTGGTGTGCAAGGCTTGATGTCAATGCTTAGCAAAAGCAGTAATTGGCGGTTTCATTTGGATTCAAATATTAACTGCTGAAGCGGTAGTTGTGTCTACGTTGAGCGCTTTTTTAAATTTGTTTGCAATGTACAAAGAAAAGTACGAAGCAGATTTTTTTTTCAGAACCGCCTATTTCCCAAAAATATAGTAATAAATTGTATATATTCCATAATATTGGGCCATTTGCAAAAATTATAGCATCGTCCCATAGGGTGATGATTTAAGCGCCATCTTGTATGAAATCCAACACACCCCTCCCATATGAATATTAGCTGTCATAAGTTCTACAAATTTAGGTCGAAAGACATTAATATTAAGAGATATAGCTTAGCCTAGAGCGCCCGTAAGGGGCCAGTAAGTTAGTTGTAAGTTATTGATAATTAAGCTAGTTTTAAACATTTTTGTCTAGCTTTAAATTAGTTTTAAGTTAATAATAAATAAAAATGAATTTACAAAAAAAAAAAAAAGTTCTACAAATGTAAAGTTGGCAGTTGTGGTTACATGTACCTATGCGATTTTAATTAAAACCATACAATTTCCTTTTATCAAACGCAAACAAAATAAAATTATAAAACACAAAATATTATTTCGGAAACAACAAGCAAACGCGGCAATAATATACCTACAAACTGGAAACATAAAATAACCATAAACACACAAACATGTTTGTAATTTTTACTTTAAACACACGAGTGAAGTGATTGACCGTCATTGCCCGACAGGATTTTTTAATTATACCAAAAAATTGATAAGTTTATTGACTTTTTTTTATTAAAAAAAAATTGGAATTGTTTTAAATTAAATTAAAAAAAAAAAAAAAATTCATTAGCCGACATAAAAGCGGCACCTATTTTTGCGCGTCATTCTTTGCCAATTTCTGTACTTGGTATCACAAAATTCTAAGAGATTGACAAACTCTTGAATTTATACTTTGACTACGAGTAAAACTCCCATTTCAGTGCAAAATAAAATCAAAAAAAATATTAGGTACGTGGAATTTATTTTCATATTTATTTTTAAATTAGAATTTCTTGCCAAATTTTTGCGTGCGATTTTTTTTTCTGTTGAAAATAAACAAAAAAAAAATAGAGCAAACAAGGAAATCTAAAATCTAATTAAGAAAACATTTTTATTTTCTAAAAATATGAACGGCCGAGTGACAAGCTTCTTGGAAGATTTTTCTTTATATATAATTTTCCTGCTTCTAGCAGGTGAAACTAAGTGCAGTTTTCCTTTATGCGTCAGCGACAAAAATTTCTCATGACGATGTTCATAATACTTTTTGTCCACTTTCGGCTAGTGGGAGTTATAAATATATGCGTGCTACAAAAACACAGGATAATTATACTGAGAACTCTTAGTCGACGCATGTGATTTTCATCTCTCCATATGACAAACATTAATGTCAAATGGATGGAGGGAAATTAGTTAAGTGCAATTTAGTGTTGTGAAATCATGAATTTGAGCGCCCCCAACTGTCCGTGACAACCAAAAATATCTAATAACTCCTTTCCTTTAAGAAGGCAGCGACGAATTAGACATAAACCCAACAATTCACAATAGGAAAAGTAATCCCACCTATACCTATTTGAAGCCTCCAACCAACAACAAAATATTGTCTTGCAATGAATATTTTATTTTCTGTCGGTTTTTTTTTGTTTGTTGCTCTTCTGTGATGTATGTTTGTTATGTATATGGAAAATAAATACGATGTGGGCGCTATGGTTTAATTTTTCATTTACGATCAAGACAGAGAGCTTACGAAATATTCATGTACATATTTGGCAATCGGCAGGTTTGCTATTTTTGGTTCATGGCGCTATTTAAAGATAATTTTCTCAATTAGAGGTTTATTTGTTTTCGTGATGACAATTTATTGCAATGAGAAAAAATAAAAATGTCGAGGGTTTTTCATAAGGCAATGAAAATAAGAAATAAGATGGGTAGGTACATTTTTTCTTTGTAATTTGAAGATGTTTTTTAAGCACCTTCTACAAGGTCTTCATTTTGTTTCTTGAAATTTTGGAAAATCTTTTAAAAAATTGACGCTCCAAAAGTTTGTTTTATTTTTGTCACTGAATACCTATCACCACCTTTGAACTCTTCCTGAAGATTTTTCAAAAGGCGATTTTTATTTTTAGCTTGAAGTAACGTTTTATTATATTCCACAGCTAGCTCGGGGAAGCTCTCAAAATAAAAAGACCGAACAGAAACAGATGGAGTACAGAGCTGCATCGCGGCCATTTTCTTTGAACTTGTCAAGTACAGCCAACTACGCTTAATTGAACCGGAAATGTCCTAAATTTTTTTTAGTATTTATCTATTAACTAGCGGACCCGGCGAACACTTTTAACACTGCATATCTCCGAAAAGCCCCAGCTTTGAAAATTCGGAATGTCCATTCGTTCTTATCTACTTTGGTATCTATTCTCTATTTAAATTGTAACAACTGGGAGACTGCTTCGAAAAACTATCCGAGTTACTTAAACAACAGAAATACTTCAAATGTTTTGATGATCGTCGATTTCAATGCAAGAATGGGACAAGAAACAGGAGAGATGAATGCACTCAATGGAATAAATAGGCAATCGAAAGACAAAGTATGCAATGCAAGGGGAACAAACTGATTGAGCTCTGCGATTCATTTGGCCTAAGAATTCAAAATGTATCAAGTTTGAGCGTGGAGTGTGGTAATTTTACATTTGCTAGCACGAAATGAGCATCAGTCATTGATTATAGCATCTTAGGAAATGAATGGGAGTCTTATGTTACGGACTTTGAAGTAGAAGAAATACAGTACTCGGACCACTTTCCGATTGTTGTTAGTTTTCCAATTAAAATGTATGATCCTGACGAAATCAGGAACATGCAGCTTCTTCCTAAGCTAAAATGGAATGAGCCTAGGGCTCCTACATACAGAGGTCTACTTGATTTGAAACTTCAAGCTCAGGATGATATAGACTTTGGCAACTTGGAAGAGATAATCAAAACTTCATACCCACAACAACAATAGAAAAGAAAAGTTGGCAATAAGGATCCTTGATTTGATAAGGAATGTCAACGTGCCTGCGAAGCTTCATTTAAATGGCTCAAAATTTTCTGAAATTCTAACGAAGGATTATTTAGACAAAATTACATAGAGGCGAAGAAGAGGATATATGGCGAATTAGAAGCGAATAGGTTGGCGAGTTGTAAAAATGGAATTCTGGAAGCTAGCAAGGAAACTAAATGACAAACTCTTTACCATCAACACGAAGCTGTGTAAGAACAAACTGAAAGAACATTTCAATATTTTGCTCAATCCAGTATCAAGTAACTTGAATTGGCAATATATAGTCCCTGGGTTCGTTAGTGAAATATTAGATCCTGTAATCACTTCGCATGAAATAGAGCTAGTATTGGGGTATCTTAAAAATGGAAAAGCTTCGGGGACAAATGGAATACCAGTTAAATTTTATAAATATATAACTGACAATCTGAAAGATTGCTTGGCTAGACTTTTTAATAAAGTTTTTGAAGGTGATGTTATGCCCAAGGAGCTTCAGGACTCGATCATATTCCCTATACATAAAAAAGGCTGCTTATCGAATCCATCAAACTATAGAGGAATCTCCTTTCAGAATGCCAACGTATAAAATATTTACAGCAGTGTTAAAAAAGCGCCTTACAACATGGATTCAGTCTCATAACTTGTTAAAGAAGTTTCAAGCTGGCTTTAGATCAGGGTACTCGACAGTGGATAACAATTTCATTGTGAGAAGTATGGCGGAAAACTTTCTGTTACAGCGCAAGAAACTATACGTGTTCTTCATTGTTTTCAAGGCAGCTTTCGATACAATAGACCGAAGAGCATTGTTTTACAAATTGTATGGATTGGGCTAATCACGGAAGTTTGGACGAGTTCTAGAAGACTTGTATAAAGGAACACAAGCTGCAGTTTGGAACAGAGCAGAACTTTCGGACTGGTTCGAAACTTTATCTGGTGTGAGGCAGGGGTACTCATTGAGTCCAACGTTATTTGCACTCTTTATAGACGATCTGACTGATTATCTTCCGGGTGGAGTGTACATAGCGGGAGTGCATATAAAGGCTCTGCTCTTTGCGGATGATGTCATGTTTGCATATTCCCCCGAAACTCTGCAACTCATGATCAACAGAATGAATGAATACTGTCAGTTATGGAACCTTATAGTCAGCACAGAAAAGTCTAGAGTGATGGTTTTTAGAAGAGGTGGTGGAAGAAGTGCATCGAATGAAAAGTGGAATTTTAATGGCAAAAATATTGAGAGCGTTAACGAATACAAGTATCTAGGTGTTTATTTTTCGAAAAACTTGATTATGGAAAAGCATTTCAAGGAAAAGCTTCAGAAGGCAAAAACTGCCATCAATATTTCTTGGAAAGGATGGTTTCGAAACAAAAACATAGCGAAACACAAGGTATTTGAAGCAGTTGCGGAGACCATTCTTCTATATGGAGCGCAGTCTTGGGGATGTAAGAAGTTTGATGGAGTTGAACAAGAGGTTTTATGTGAAAAGGATATTTCAGCTCCCAGCAAACACACCAAATTACGTTATTATGATTGAGACGGGGCTATTACCTCTTTTTTATTAAAATGCTTAAGCTCCAAGCGTATTATTTTCTTAAAGTCATGAAGTTGCCCGAAACCCGACTAACGAGAAAAATAGTCCTGAAATCTATTCAAGATAAAAACAGCTGGTATAGAGAGTGGTTGGTACTTGCGCAGGAATGTAATTTCAGTTTGAATATAAAAATTGAAGATATACCGAGCAGTAAAAGAAATATCTATTAAATAATAGAAAAAGTAGACGAGCAATGTAAAACAGAATACATTGCTGAAGCATGTGGGTCGTTGTACAGATCAATTTACAGTAGACTTAACCACAAACTGGCAGAAAAAATTACTTTCACGATTCAAACAGCGTTCAAAAGATTGCTACAATGGTCAGGCTTCGAAGTGAATTGCTCAACCTAAACTTTATTCCCCATAGAGTAGATTTACCATTGGAATACAGTATATGCAACCTAGCGGAACGGTAAGATGTTATCCACTTCGTTGGAAGATGCCCAACTCTTAGAGAAACAAGGAGAAGCGTATTTGGAAGTGATTTCTTTTCGGAGGATCACGTTATTATGCGGCTGAACGAGATGGATGTCCCACGACTCTATGAGTAATGCAAGATAGCTTTAAAAGAAAGAATTCAAAATGAAATTTTTTAAAACAAAATAAGTTCCACATTATTAAATAGTTAATTAAACATTATACATATTATTGTCAAATCGTAAATTAACAACGGCAATTTAAAAATTTAAGGATAGCTTATTACAAATAATTTATTATTTTATATTGTCAATCTGGCAGACGGCATTATGCCATGCTATAAAGATTTTTGTATAAATAATAATTGTAAGATGAAGATCAAAAGAAAATAAAATAAAATAAAATAATATCAATCAAATCAATCAATCATATTCACAGAAAAAATTTCAGCTATGATAAAATGACGTATGTCTGCCGGCCATGGGATCTTGGTCTAAAACTCCAGAGTGAGAATAAAACACAGATAGTTAAAATGTCAATGTGATTTATTTGCATGGAATTGAAATCAGTTAAGAGCGATATGATAAACAATGTTTTCGATTTGTTTTCCGTTGCAAAAACAAACAACAAAGACGGTTTGACAACACGAGAACAGACAACTTACAGCTGACCGTGCGAAAAACAGGGAAATTCGAGATTTATCCTACAGACTTTCAACGATTGGAATATCGATTTATTGATTGTTATCGCAAAAGCCAATCGAACGTGGAACTGAATCAGCTTGAGTTGGAATGGAATATCAGTTAGAATAATCGAAAGTGGTGAGAGGACTTCCTCTCCCTTCAATCTCGATCCGACCTTCAGCGGTGAGTTAGGCGGTGGGTCTGCTGACACATCAAGCGAGTTCAAAAATTCCGTCGTATACGAATAGTTATGGCGGTTTCATCCTTGTCGGTCAACGGATTTGTACGAATGCAGTTCTCTAGCAATTTGATTTTAAATAATGAAATTCAAGCTATCGACGCGACCGTAGTCCTTATTCTTCGCTTCCAGTATAACCCATTCACTAATTCAATCGAGATTTTTATAATTTTGTTGAATGTACTCGCAAAAATTTGCCGAGAATGATATCAATACATCAAAATTTAATCGAGACAAAAATCATATTTTTTCGCGTTTTTCCAGATTTTTTTTCTGGAGGGTTTCCCAAAAATTTTGTTTCGTAAAACCCTTGACTGCTTGACTGCATTTGAAAAAAAAAATATAAAAACCGGAGAGCTTTTCGCATAGAAAAATCGATAAGTATTAAAAAAATTTTCTTAATAATTTCTGATTATTTTGAAATCAATATTTTTTCACACTCGATAGAAACGTTTATTTATATCAATGTGTTTGGTCAAGCCATCTTTAGATTTACCAACACCGATATTCTTCAGATTTTACCAAATTAGTTTGCAGCTCAAGGAAAAGTAATTGATAAAACGGCTGGAGTATATGGTGACCTTTTCATTAAGAATTGTAACTTAAGTTCTATTTCGTAGGGAGCGATATTGTTGATGGAAACTTTCAAGAATACATTTTTTCCAGCGTTGGCAAGCAAGGTCGAGCTTTCGCATTAAAGATTAAAAATCATTGGTGAACCACGGTTTCTTTTGGTAATATTAAGTTTTTGTTTTTAATGACACTTGTATTTCAAAAAGCCTTAAAACATTACTGTTCTGATATTCTACTTTATTGCTAGGTGTAGGTCTTGAAAAGATGAAACTTCCATTTATATTACGTATTTCAGAATGAAGTGAAGAAAAATTGATGCGTTTGAAGTCTGTATAACTATTACCATATTTTAGTATATGACTCGGCGTGAAAATCATAAGTTAGAAAAACTAGAAAGCTGGTGTTGGCAATTGATCATAAATGACCAGTCTATTTTTTTACTGACGAAAAAAGCGTGCAATAGTGTCGGTTCAAAAATGTAAGTGGTACTTTTCCCTAATACTCCGAAATCTGATAAGCTGAACAAAATTTCACTTACCGGAGTTCTGATAATGAAATAACTCCACTTATCCAACCTAAAAATCCACAAATTAGATATTAACAAAAATCACAATTTTTCATATACGATCAACCGTGTTTACTGTTCTTACGGTTGTTACGGATATATTTTGCCTTCAAGATATTGAAAAGTATCAGTGGCTTTATTGTTTCATCTAAAAAAATTTTTAAAGTATTAAAAGCGCTAAGAAGATCCTCATTCACTGCTAGTTTTCGTTGTAATCGACTATTAAAATGTTTGTGACAGATCAGACAACGTGAACTATCAAGTAAAATGGATGAGAACAAGTTAACAAAAAAAAAACATTATTTGATGGTTATTTCATGTATTTACTATTTATTCTGGAGGTAATTATTTTTGCAGTTAACATGTATTTCCAGTTAAATGACCGAACTCTTGTAATTTGTATGAGAATTGTGTAAGTGTGTTTCAGTTAAATGAAATGCTCAATAAAGCCTTTAAATAAGGGGAATTAGCAGGTTTCTAGTCATCGAACAGATCCGTGCTCTAATGTCTATAATTAAAGCGGAGATCGTTCTCTTCTTACTCGGTTTACAAAGGTTCTCCTCAGAGCTTTAAAAGAAAAATCCCTTTATAGGGAATACTTACATTTTACTAATAAGGTTTTTATTTTTGGGTAATTCCAATATACGCGTAGATACGAATCTCTTTTGATTTAACGTTGGAAAATAGTATCATGAACGTATTTAATTTAAAGTTGAAAATATATTGATTTTACTACACAACTTTGTTTTTAAGAGCTTGGTTTTTGAAAATTCAAAAAAACACAGAAACTTGTAAAAAGTGAATGAAATTTTTATTTGGATCGATAAATCAATTTCTGCCATTTACTTTTTAAAAATAATTTCACTTAAATGTTGCCCGTGGCTACGCTTCAGGTGGTCCATTCTGAAGGTCCAATTTTGGCAAACTTTTTCACACATTTCGGCCGGAACCTCACCAATGACTCGTTCAATGTTGGCTTCCAAGGCAGCAATCGTGTTTGACTTGTCCCCATAGACAATAGAATTAACATAGCCCCACAAAAAATAGTCTAACGGGGTCAAATCACATGATCTTGGTGGCCAAATGACTGCGCCAAAACGTGAGATCAACTGCTCACCAAATTCGCCTCTCAATTGATGCATGGTTTCGCGTGCAGTGTGGCATGTGGCACCGTTCTGTTGGAACCACATGTCGACCGAGTTCAATTCTTGCATTTTCGGCAAAAAAAAATCTGTTATCATCGAACGGTACCTTTCTCCATTGACCGTAACCCTGCGGCATTCATCGTCCTTGAAGAAGTACGGCCCAATGATGCCGCCTGCCCATAAACCGCACCAAACAGTGCATTTTTCGGGATGCATTGGTAGCTGCTGAATTGCCTCTGGCTGCTCTTCACTCCAAATACGGCAATTCTGCTTATTCACGTATCCATTTAGCCTGCTCGGTGGGTCGATTATGACGACCATAAAACGGACGTAGCTTGCGAAACACATTTTTCACAGAGCACGAATTTTGATAATAAATTTCAACAATTTGCAAACGTTGTTCAGGCGTAAGTCTATTCATGCTGAAATGGCAAACAATACTGAATCGAAATGTCAAATATTCGTGGAATTTGTCATGTGTGGTCTGTCAAAAATATAAACGTCAAAAACCAAGTAGCAAAAAAGTTACATTAAATTATTCTTCCACAAAAATTGATGAAAGATTTTTAATGTAAGATCAACTTTAATTTGATCATTTTTAAGTGGACCCAATATAATTCAGACTGACGTAAATCATTGGTGTATCTATAAGTTGTTATTTTAAAAACGTAAAGTAGTAAATTCTACAAGGTTTCATGGTTGGTAGGAAAAAAAATCTAAAACGTTTTCATTTCAAAGTAATTTCTATTAGAACAACATTGAAACGTAGTGAAATTAAAATTGAAAGATAGTAATATTAAAGTTGGTTCGTAATATTTTTAAGCTCGAATACATTTAATATAACGATGCACCACTCTAAAGTAAAGTTGGAGCATTATACTTTCAAAGATGTATGCCTTTGAATCTAAAAAGTTGGATGATATTCATTTTACTATGATCCCACCTTAACTCAAAGGAAAACGTATTTAAATCAAGCATGAAAACTATTCGTTTTCATATAGGAAAACACGTCGAATCAATGATGTTCCACTTTGATTCTACGATTTTCATCTTTAACCCCGAATCATTCCTAAATATACTTAATTCAAAGTGGTTTTCTTTGATCTTACGTTGTTTTATCTCTGGGTGCGACTTAACTGATTTGACAAATTTTCGAATGTAAATATCTTTAGTTTACAAATGGTTTGTATTGCAGCAATAAGTGTTTTCTTTATCAATTTTGAATACCAACAAAAAATTTTACTTCAAGACTGTAAGTTCTGTATACTGTCTTTAAGTTCAGGCTGTATTTATATGTATGTCCTTAATTCAGGCATAAAATAATAAAAAAAAAACAATATTATTCAACTATTGTGAATTATTTGTTTGAGTTTCCAATCCAAGGAAAGTCCTCTATATAGAAAAAAAAACGTTGCCCTCCACTATTGTCAGATTCATAATTAATAACACTGGAATTCGAAACGCGGTCGTCCTTCGTAAAATTTAAACTTACGTAAACGTATTTCTGCTTAAATAAATTCGAGAAAATCTAGAACAACTTTTATATTGCTTATATTTTATCTTCTTTTTTTTTCATTTGCCTTTGCGCCTTTTGAATTCAATTGAAGTTGTTTAAACTTGAAATTAGTAGGTTAACACAGGCTGCGGTATCAGACTTTGACTGAGTATAATTTACAATCACGATTTATTTTGTTGTTTATTGTGTAAATATAATGCAAATATGTATGTTATCACATGATGCTTTCACAAATTTAATTTATTTAATGTCTTAAACTTAACATTGGGGCATTTGTATGTATTTTGTAAGGTCAGAATAAAATTGATAATCAATGAATTACGACTAAAGAAAAAAAAACAATAGGCATAAAGATAAGAGGCAAAAAGTAGGCGTGTTTGTGGATCAGTTTTCATAGAATATAAATTTAATGTAATTTTTTTGTTGCTAATTTGAAATAAAATTCGTGCACGTTTCCTTCCAATACAAACATGAAATAAATAAATTAGCTATTTGAGCAATAACGGTAATATATACGTTTGAATTGTCTTCTAACTCAGTGACATTTTTGATTTATTTCCACTTTCGAATATGTTTTGTCTCACTGTGCAATATTCAATGACTTGGGAACGTTGATGTTATTTTCAGTTTAATTCTGATTTGTTTTGTAATTCATGGTTATTTAATTTAATGTAGACAAATTGATTTTACGAGGGGCGTTCAATATATTCTCGATATCGATATGAAGGAAAATGCGAATTCAATTTAAATTGTTTTTATTTTTCAATATAATCTCCCCTAACATCAATGCATTTGTTACATCTTGAGATAAACTTTTATAAACCCATTTATTGCCGACTTCAGTTCTTCATCATTAGAAAATCTTTTTCCACGAAAACATTTTTTCAAATCCGGAAACAGGAAATAATCACTAGGGGCAAGGTCTGGACTATAGGGTGGGTGTTGGATTTCTTCGAAACCACAATCTCGCGCAGCAGCCTTGGAAACTCGCGCCGCCGCCGTGAACAGGAGCGTTGTCATGAAGAAGCAACTGCGAGTTTACCCCGTCTTTTCTTTTTAATTTCCTCCCGCAAATTATGCAAAGTGGAAGCGTGATGTGGCGTTGATGGTTTCACCTTTTTTTGTACTCAATGAGCAAGATTCCCTTTGAGTCCCAAAAAACTGTGGCCATGAGCTTACCGGCAGACGGAGTGACTTTGAACTTCTTCGGGGGGTCTGTTCCTTTTTTATGCCACTGCATGTACTCTTGTTTGCTTTCAGGGTCATAGTGGTGAACCCATGTTTCGTCCCCAGTAACAATTCGATCCATAACACCGTCCGCGTTCTCACTACACATCTCCAAAAGATCTCTACAGCATGCGATTCTCACTTTTTTCTGAGGCGCTGTGAGCATTCGTGGCACCCACCTAGCACTGACCTTTGAAAGTTTAAGATGGTCATGAAGAATGGTGTAAATGGTACCAGTTGAAAGCTTGGTGATCTCTGCCATCATTTTAACCTTTATTCGGGCATCCTCAAGAACAAGTTTTTCGACTTCTTTGATGCTTTCTCCCGTACAAGCAGTAGCCGGGGCGCCGGAGCGGGGGTCGTCTTCAATGCTATCTCTGCCTCTCTTGAACACAATTCACCACTTTTGCACAGTTGATAATGAAGGTGCCACCATCTCTTCGTGAATAGTTTTTTTTGACTTTTTCCTTGCTTAGTGAGAAATTTAATTACAGCGCGATGCTCAATTTTCACCATCATTGTCTCAGTTGCCATTATGATTCTGTTTAACTAGAGATAAAACGCGAATTAATAATCACATTTATATGAAATTTTACATGAATGCACTAAAATAATAGTATTACTTGATAAATAAGTCAATTTATATATATAACCACAGCTTCACCCAGATACCGAGAATATATTGAACGCACCTCGTACATTGCTGCTAATAAGAGATTTGTATATTTAATTGAAAGACAAAATTGGATTTGGGAGAACTGGCAGTGGTCCGATAGAAGATTCCGACTAGAAAGACTAATTTATTGTAAAAATAAGGCAGTAATTCAAACATGTCGTCCATAAATAAAATAAAACCTAGTTTCTGTTTTGCTTTTATTATCAGTTGATGAAAAATCAATACAAAAATTATGACAGTTGTTTAATTGAAGTCCTTTGTCAAGATGAATTACTATACAAAACCTTTTAAACCATTTTCGTGACCAGATTTCTTAAATAAGCTCAAGAAATATCTAAAAGTATCAAGACCACACATGATATGGCAATAAATTCAACAATAATTTATTGCCATCCTCCATTCAATTACAACGCAACTATTTTTTAATCCACTTTAAACTAAAATACAACACAGTTGCTTTTTTTTTCTTTTAATTCAAGTAATAAATTTTGTTTCACAATGTCTTTAGGTAGGTAGCATTTCTACAGAGAACTCAATTTATATACATAGATACCTACACAATATTAAAGGTAAAACGTCATCCGAAGTTACTTCCCAGCTTAGGTGTCTGTGTGTATAAACAGATGGATTTTCTAGATGGGAAAAAAGTGTAATGAATTTATTTATTTTTGTTTCTTTTTTTGTCATTTCGTGCGAATTTAAAAGCAAAAGTTTATACAACAAAATTGGCAAAGCGTCACGGTATATTTTTTATAGGTCAAGGAATAAAAGCTGGAAGCTGCAAGGAAGTGACAAATCCTCCAAAATTATCTTTTGTCTTATAAAAAAGTTGGATTCTTAATATAAATGTCCATCCTGTCCATTAAAAACACACACTCAAGTTGATGGCTGTTAAAAGTCACTACGTTCTTGATCTCCATGAACCGTTACCTAACCTAAATAATTTCTTTATTTACTTAAACTAATTTTGGTTTCTCAAAAAAAAAAAAATAAATAACAATCGCTTACATTTAAAACAGTAAAGTTATCCGTTTCTGAAACTTCGAATACATTTTTTTGCCATTATAATCCAATCAAAAGCAGTATGAAGGGTGTTCTGCTGATAACGATTAGGCGCGGTCTGCTATCTATTATTACTAACACCCCTCCTCTTCTTGTTTTCTTTATATTTTTTTTAAGAAAGTGATTCCGTCATTAATTTTACATTAAGAGCAATTTTTTTTCCACACAAAATATTTAATGAAAATATTTTAACTGAAAATTTGGAAAAGAAACCTTAATTTTCAAAATTTAAAATTTAAGGATTCAATTTAATTGAGTGCATTATAGGGGTGACTATTCGAAATGCTACTCTTCGTTATTGTATATTTTGACGTTTGCTAATCGAGTAAAGCACAACTTCTTTTCGATATACATATTAAGAATTTAGTTTCCAAATTCAATGTTGATCAATCTTAAATGCCAAGTTTAACAATCCGATTGGAGGGATCAGAAGTTTCAAGTTATTACCACTTATCTCTATAAAACGCTGGGTAGCATATCATATTCATATAAAAAAGATGAAGGAACTTGAAGACTGTTATATGTGCGAAGGTACCATGCCACTATAACTTTATAACACTCGAATAACTTTTAGAGGTCACATTGTATTTCAAACGAAGGTATTACTTGTTTGTACAAAACAATAAAATACAAAAATATTTCTTTCCTTTTGTGCAGAACACAATGTCAACTTACTTTTTTTTTACTAGGATAGACGTCAAGTATGGTACCAGCGCACCTTGCCATCTTTAAATTTCTCAAAAAAAACTTATGTGTAGAATAAACTATCCAGTGTAATACATAGATCAGTGGTTCTTACGACACGTTGACTCCTTGTGAGGATTATTGTGAATTGATCATTTTTTCTAACTCTGCGAAAATCCACACAAAAAATAAACGAATAAACGAAACTCACCACAGTAAGATGTATTTTTTATTGTGAATGGATAAAGTTCAGAGATGCCAGATATTCAGATTGAATTTCTAGTCACAAGAAGTTTATAGGTTTAAAAATGCAGAATTACCCGAACATATATGAATATGACCAACCCATCATACATAATAACTTTAATGATGCTTAACAGCGATCATTTTTGTGAGGGTCACAAGTTGTGGCTTAAATGTCACTTAATTTATTTCACCTCTACTTGTGACTTGTGAAGTATAAGTGGAGTAGTTTGCAGTTTGTTTAAGCGTATACCTACTATGTTCCTACCAAAGCGAAATCTGAAATTTCAACAGGAAGATATTTTCGAGATTTCACATAAGCCAAAACTACGATTTCGTCACTTAATTGCAAGAGTTTTTCTTGCAATTTATCAAGCCACGCGCTCGAGTGTATTTGTATTTTCTTCATGTTCAAATATCAAATAAAAACTCATATGGTGAAGTTTAAAAAAGACTTGTTCATTACTCACTTTATGAATGGCACTCATCGGTAATGTGATTTAATGGAGATTTTAACGAAATCTATATTGCGAAATGCGTGGATTTGGACTGAAATCTACGAAATCCGAAATTTCTCTTCGGTGGGAACAGAGTACGGCTTTTATTAGTAGGTAAACAATTCTTTTGAAAGAAAAAAATATTGTTGTGAGAAATTTTATCGTCCATGGTGAAAACGTGGAATTTTCTTCTTTTATTCCACACGCAAAATTATTCGTAGATTTATTTATTTTTTTTTAGTTTGTCCACAGTTCCTAATTTTTTAACAAAACGTCAAACATTCTTTTTTTTGCGCAAAAACAATAGGGGTATTCACGATCCGATGTATCTGGTTTTGTATCATTGTAAAAGTGTAAAAGTGTAGCATTTTTTTGCACTCCAACAACAAAATATACTGAATGCCAAAGTCTTACACTTTTACAATTTTACAATACCCGAACCCTATTGTAACAGAAAAATACAAAGGTGTACGATTTTCTTAACACAAACTAAACCTTCTTTATAACAAATGTGAAATAGATTTTGACATTTGCTTCAGTGTTGCTACAGATTAGAAAAGGTGTGTTCACAGTCTGTTGTAAAAAAAATAAAATTTTACAATCTTACAAGACTTGGTACACCAGATCGTGAATACCCCTATTATAAATACACAATACATTACATCGAGGAAACTGTATAGACTAGGCTTTAGCCTTCAAAATATTCTCGTCACAAAATATAAGTAACAACAATTTAATTAACCTCAGAGCTCATCTGGCAACCATGTTACCTATAAACGAGAAGATTCTTTATATTTACATTGTGCTTCAGTGCGTCTCTGTGGTAGTCATCGATTCAATTTATGCACATACATGGTCAAAGTAGTAGTATAGCAATTCGAGGTGACCGGTTTTATTATATTTTGTTTGTATTTTTTTGTCTTATTTTTTGTATGTTTTTGTTGAAAGTACCGACTCCAAAACAAAAACAGCAACAAAAAAAAGAAAACAATCCAAGCTCGAAGTTATTTTTTTTTTTTTTTTTTGTGGGGGGGGGTTATTTTAATGGCCGAAGGTACTCGTATATACCTTACCTACCTACTCGTACGTGTTTCGTGGTACTTGGCATGTATCAGAATTGCATTAAATACAACAGATTAAACTTTCCCGTGTAAACACAATTTCGTCAAGGTGACTTTGGAATTGGCCAAAGAAAAGAAGAGAGAGAGGCAGAGGTGTTGCTTGGTTCCAAAAAAAAAAAAAAAAAAAACTGGTACTTTTCCAGATTGTGTACGTTTTTTCAGCATTCAATTACATATTAATATTTGTATCTTCCACTTTTACGGATACGAGAACATCAAAAAAAAAATCACCGCCTTTTTCTTAGTTTTTTTTTTCAGCTTCGTGGTTTCATAAAGTGGGGATCTCTTTAAGTTTTTTTTTCAGGTGTGCTCATTTTATCTGGGCCTTATTTTTTAAATCAGCTTTTAAGTCGATTGCAATTCTTTTTAATTCCTCTTTGATAAAAAATGAAGAAAAAGTATCTGATTCATTTTTTTTCTTATATCTAACAGATGCTTCTCGCGAATGAACTTAAGGCTAATAGAAAATGTAAAAGCATCAAAAGAAGACTAAGCGATTAATTTATTATGTCCTCGAGCAAAAGGGTAGAAAATAATTCTAAGAAAATCATTTGACAAGAAGTGGAAACTTAGGCACTTCACAATAAACATCGATGATTGATTGACAAATAAAGGGAAAAGATTTAAAAACAAAAATCTATTGGGAATAAATAAAAGAACTTTGAGGTGCTTATTGATTTTTGTTTAATTTTCTGCGCAATTGGTAGGTATATTAAGGAGGTATTATCATTTTGTTTTCATTTTATTGTCATGGGAATTGTCTTTAAAATAAAAAAAAAAGTCTTGCTTTAGTGGGTTAAGAGTCATTCGATTAAATATATATTTTATAGGAGTGTCTTTTTTTTTGTCATGGAATGAAATTTTAATTAAGATATTCTATTTTGGGCATCATTATTGTCTTAAAGAACATAAGGTACCTACTTCGTTTTAATTATTTTTTGGGACAAAAATTCCCAAATATGAGTGTGTAAAGCGAAAATTAGAACGAATGAAAATGCCGTTTGAATCAAATATTTAGACCGTAAAGGTGTGTAGGTACATAATCTGTTTTAATTTTATAGATTTTTTTTTTGCAAAAACGACATAGATATACAATAATTAAAAAGTATTTGTTGGTGTCTAAGCATCTAAGCTCGTTAGGGGTAAAATTGATAATTACGTTACGGAAGCCAAAAAATGGTTGGGGATTTTTTTGGAATAAAAGGTAAAACCGCTCTCGCAGGAACTATACTTTAGCGGAACTATACTTTAGCGGAACTATACTTCACAACGTATTACGACGTTTCTTTCGTCGGTCGTAGGGCTTAACGATATTCGATAAAAATTTCGGTAACGTATCGATGGTCGATACGATAATCGACACGATATTTAGTAGCTGCTGTACCGATTTTGATACGATACACGTGTTTATGATAGTTACTTGTCGATACTATCGTATCCCCGATAAAATGTGACCGATAATTATTGAATATATGGACATCGACTAAAAAAAATTTATTTTCGTCGCGCCGCCGTGCGCAAAGAACGAATTTTACTTTCAATAGTATATTACTTACTGTCAAACCGACCGACATTTGACGTGAACCGACACTTACCTCTGACGTGCAGCGACAGATGACATCACCTTGCACGCACGCTGAGGATTTTTTTTGTGGGTGTTGTGGATTCTCATTCTGTAGGTACCTACATGAATTGGGTGTATTTTCTTTTTGCTTTGTTGATGCTCATACATTTGTGTATATTGTGTTGTATTAATGTGTGTAATGTTTAAGCTTTAGCTTGTGTTTCACTTTTTTCCTGTATAATTATGAAACAAAATCATTTTTTTGCATTTCGATATTATGTCGAGTATCGTATCGGCATCGATACATTTGTTTTAAAAGTATCGCCGATATCGATACGATACGATTAAATAATTTTATATTCGATACGATCCCGATACAAACGAAAAATATCGGTACCGTATCGTGAAGTCCTAGTCGGTCGTCGAGTTCTTATGGGTAATTGGCATTGTGTGAATGTAAATTAATTTTGACAGGTGAAAATTTCATTCACGCTTCGAAAGTTTTACGGAGCACACATTATCAAATATGATGGACAAACATGTTTGACGTCACATAAAAAATCATTAAGCGGGACACATGATCATTTGTTTGGTCACACAATTATTTGACAATAATTTTTAGTGTAACGTCAAACGGATCTGCCAATCAGATCTACTAATGCGTAGCCCCCTTTATCAAACAATTTTGTACAAAATTTGTTTTTTTTTTTCAAATCATCAATCAGAGGGTACACACTATTAATGTCAAACAGAATACAAATATGTTGTGAAGTAACCTTAAATATGATCACCTTTTTTCCAAAAAACAAATCCCTCCCGAATTCACGAACCATAATAAACGAAGTGAATGCACGAACCATTAGGGTGCAACCGAACCAGGTAGACTGCTATTACACCTTGAAGTTTGAGCCTGCGATTTTTAAGCACGTGCTGTGATTGAAAAAAATGCAGCTATCAGTTCTTCTGCTTTGTGTTTTTTCTAATTGTTCAGAGAGCTACCCTATGTGTGGAGTTAGGAAAGCGGAGGTATCACATCAATTGGAAAAATTATATTTTTTTTTAATTGAATTCGTGTAAAAAAAGTTCTTGGAACCGAAAGGGGAACAAAAGAGAATCAACGCTCAAATATCGCAGGTGTATAAAAGCAGACTTACACGATTTCGTTTTTTGGTTGTTTCGTCTTTCTCGTCTTTTTACAGATTGATTGTAGAAATGCAGAGGAAAAGAAAGAAGTAACGAAAAGACACATGAAAATTTCACGACTTTTTCAGGTTGAACTTTTCTGATTTGCCAACTGAATGCTTCTCGGTTCTTTTCATTATTAAATATATAAAAAAGGAAATTACATCATTTTTATAATGTAGGTATACCTATACACTTTCTATATAGCGTACTTTATACAGCAAGGTGGCGTGTGTCTGTCAAGTTAGCACTGCCACTTCAAAATTTTAGACGACCACCTTTTGGATTAACTGTCGTAAATAAAAAACATTTCGCGCTTAAAATGGGTGGAATATATTCAAATAGGAAATGGAATGTGTTAAATAATAAAAAAAGGGCGGGACAATTTTGTTTAATTACAGAGCTTATTTAAAGACATACAAATATTAGAAAACACATTTTTAATTTTTTTTTCTTTCGTCACTTATTGACAAATCCCTTTTTATTTGTCGAGTACATATAACCCATTTTGGAGGAATGAAAATGCTAGACCGTCAATCATTACCAGGATTTACTTAAAACAACAAAGTAACAAATGTACGCGAGTTGAATCTAATAATGGGTGATTTTTTTGCTACTTGGTTTTTGACGTTTATATTTTTGACAGATCACACATGACAAATTCCATGAACATTTGACATTTCGATTCAGTATTGTTTGCCATTTCATCATAAATAGACTTACGTCTGAACAACGTTTGCAAATTATTGAAATTTATTATCAAAATTCGTGCTCTGTGAAAAATGTGTTTCGCAAGCTACGTCCGTTTCAGCGACGAGGCTCATTTTTGGCTAAATGGATACGTGAATAAGCAGAATTGCCGTATTTGGAGTGAAGAGCAGCCAGAGGCAATTCAGCAGCTACCAATGCATCCCGAAAAATGCACTGTTTGGTGCGGTTTATGGGCAGGCGGCATCATTGGGCCGTACTTCTTCAAGGACGATGAAGGCCGCAGGGTTACGGTCAATGGAGAAAGGTACCGTTCGATGATAACAGATTTTTTTTTGCCGAAAATGCAAGAATTGAACTCGGTCGATATGTGGTTCCAACAGGACGGTGCCACATGCCACACTGCACGCAAAACCATGCATCAATTGAGAGGCGAATTTGGTGAGCAGTTGATCTCACGTTTTGGCGCAGTAAATTGGCCACCAAGATCATGTGATTTGACCCCGTTAGACTATTTTTTGTGGGACTATGTTAAGTCTATTGTCTATGGGGACAAGCCAAACACGATTGCTGCCTTGGAAGCCAACATTGAACGCGTCATTGGTGAGATTCCGGTCCAAAATTGGACCTTCAGAATGGACCACCTGAAGCGTAGCCGCGGGCAACATTTAAGTGAAATTATTTTTAAAAAGTAAATGGCAGAAATTGGTTTATCGATCCAAATAAAAATTTCATTCACTTTTTACAAGTTTCTGTGTTTTTTTGAATTTTCAAAAACCAAGCTCTTAAAAAATCACCCTTTATAAGCCCCAGCAAACATTTATCTGAAGGTTCAGATTCTAATCACCAAAAATGAAGAATAATATTCAGGAAACCTCCAGTTTTTTGAATGAATTATGAATATATACAAAGATCCTACAAATTCTTACCAGAGAGACACAAAGATATATGTATTCTGTGTCACAAAAAAACAACACCCATTTTATTGTTGGATCCTTTATATGGAGATCCTTTTTTGTTCGTCCTTTTATTTTTCTTTTTACAAAGGGGTAATGATGACGGGTCATTGCAATGACAAAAATCATTTCTTTAATTATAGCATCGTGTTACAATTAAGAAGTCCTGGAAGCTATTAAGTTCAAACAAGAGGCAAATCAAAAAATGTTCCACAGTCTCACCGATGAAATATTCAATCATAAATTAATCAGAAATAATGAATTCACTTATGATGCAATTTGAATCCTTTTACCCGGGCTCTTAGACACCGATTTGAATCATTTTAATAATTCATTTATGATCTGAAAATTCTGCAATTGAAACAACGTATATAAGGGTTCCATATATTCCTTTAAATGATTAATCCCTGAACCTTTTCTGAATCGCAAAAATGATATACGATTAATTATATATATACTTAGAAAACCTTGACTTAATTGAATTTTATTGGAATTATTTTTATGATTTAGAAAAGGCGTTAACCATTTAAATGAATATATGGAGCCCTTATATACGTTCATTTAAATGACGAATTTTCAGGTCATAAATGAATCATTACAATGATTCAAATCGGTGTCTAAGAGCCCAGGTAAAAGGATTCACATTGCATCAAAAGTGAATTCTTTTTCGGCCGGTTTCTTCACTTTTATGAATTAATTATCGTTCATTTCTGAATTAAAATGTTTGCTGGGGCGTTTCTTTAAAATTTTGAAGTGGTAGTCTAACGGCTCGCGTACACCAAAGCCGTTATCGGCCGAAGTATGCTCGGGCGACGTCCGCTAAACTCGGACCGATCCAACCAAACGTATGTAGAATAAATAGAACGCGTACACCACTTAAACCAACATCTTCCGATGACGTCCGTTATTCATCGATAAACCGACACATCCCAACTTGTTTGGATTTATCGTCAGTTTGCCTGTAAGGTTGTATGAAAAAAACTTCGTAGTCGCATAGACTCAAGAACTGAATCGTCCGATAACGGATTGAGTGTATGCAGGGGAACGTCCGAGACAGTGGTCCTAATTGTTCCGACACAAAATCGTCCAATGATTCGGTTTCAGTGTACGCGAAGCGTAAATGTTGGCTTCCAATACGTCTGTATGTTTGTTTGTCAGTAATTACAGAGCTTACTGAATAAAACCAAAATGACAGTTTACAATTTGACAAAATGCTTTGACAGATATACAACCCTATTTCGGTTGTGAGTTCTCAATTGATAAAAATTTAAAATTTCAATTTTGAAACTTAATTTGTTTAAAAAAATACTAATCAATTATTCATTGATAATTCTTAATTTTATCCTACAACATTCTCAATGATCAATATTTTTATCAATTGGGTCGTTAAAAATAGAATTTAAATATTCATCAATTATCAATTGAAAGGTGACAATTCTTAGGGCAGTATTGGATTTAAAAAAACACCTTTTAAATATTTTAAATTTAAAGCATTGTGATTGTTTTTTTGTTGATATATAAAATTTAGTAGCACACATTTTTGAACAGAAACTATTTTGATTGCGTACTTAACATTTTTTTTAAACATTTTAGGGTATGGGCCGTTTTCCTTACATAGATACCTACATGTGTACATAGTTTTAAAAAAAACTTATCTCTTGAAACTTTATAGGCCTTTCCAAATAACGAAGTTCATCATTAAAATGAAAAGTATAGATACCTACCAAACATTATGTAAAGAAATACCCAAAACAAAATAAGTTTCCGGCTTCCAAAAGTATATCATAGGCCAAGCAAGTTGTCTAATTTAATAAATTTGAATATTTGCAACCTTGGTCGTAAGATATTTTTCTTTTTTTCTAAATTGAAATCCTTTTATTATTTTTTTTTATTATTTTTTAAATTTCCTCGAAATAAGTGAAATATTTCTCAAACTTTCATCTTAATTGTGTCCAAGGTTTGCTCATATAAAATATTCAAATCATCTCACCGTATAAAGGTCAAAGAAAAACCCCAACAAAAAATGTTGTTTATTTATTTGTATACAGAAAATACGTAACTACTTTATTGTTATATCCTTCTGTTGATATACATACATTATGTATGTTTATGTACGTGATGTCCTTTTTTTGCCAAGGTGAAATTGAAAATTTGTCCGGTTTCTTGTTCTTGGAAAACGATATTATTTTTTGTTTGTTTTTCTTTACACATTGCAAAATGTATGTATATAGTAGTGTGTGTGTTTTGCGTAATATTTTAGTAATATGGTATCCTTTTAGCGTATGTACAGGGTGACCTCACACATACATTTTTGGTGCTTGTGTAGGAAAAGTTAAAGTATTTCAGAAATAATGAGAGGGACGAAACCAAATATTTATCCAATATCACAAATTGGGCTATTTAGTAGAGAAGAGACGTTGTAACGAACTCTAATAATTATGTCGAGCTTAGCAAACTGGACAAAAATTCCAACATAGCTATATTTTTTCTAGCAGAAAATTTTTGTTGGTAAGGGTTCCATATTACATCAGAATATTCTGTTGATGATCTACTAATGAGGTTGTATATTAATTTCTTTTAATGAATCCAAACATTGTGTTGGATTTATCAAAATTGTATCATTATGCGGAGGAAAAGAAAACTTTAAGTCAAATGAAACACCCAAGTCATCTTCTTTATCAGTTCTCTGAAGAAGGAAATGATCAACAGACTATCATAACATTTCCTAAAGTTTAGTTATGGTGCAGTGTATCTTACGCTATCAGGATAAATTATCAAGGTCCAATTAAAGTTTTAAGCAGTCATAAATGGATGTCACTTTCAAAAATAACTTAATATCATCAGTGTTACATGAGATTGAATTTTATATTTTTTACAGATATCATATAAAAATTTGTAAATAAAAGTGGGCCAAGATGGCTACCCTGAGGAACTCCTGAGATACATTTAATAGATCCCGATTTTGTCAATTTTCACGTTGTCAGTTTTGACTTTTTGGTCCTAATCAGTTAAAAACGATGATATCCACTGCAGGAGATTTGAGTGGATCCAAAATATTTTTTAAGCTTGAGAAGAATTGTGGCATACTGAGTCAAATGCCTTACTAAAATCCGTGTAGATAGCATCTACCTGACTTTGAATTTCAATATGATTAATAACGGAGTAGGAAAACCAAACCAGATTAGTGACAGCTGATCTATCTGAAATAAACCGAGCTTGGTCGTCACTTATATGTTCTGACTCTAGAAAATCAAGTTTACTCATTACTAAACTTCCGGACAATTTAGAAATTGCAAACAACTTAAAAATCCCTCTGTAAGTTCTCAACGTAGTTTTTCTATACGGATTTTTGAATTGGGATCAGAAAAGACAATTTCCATTCATTCAAAAATATTCCGTTCAAAAAACATTCAAAATAATATGCAGTGAAAGTCAAATTGAATTAGAGCATATTTTTTCTTGCGATATAAGAACTATAATAGATAGGACAAGTTTTGTATTTGGAAAAAAAATCGAACTCAAGATTTTAATCAAACTTGACATCACGATAATAGAAGGCATCAAAAAAGTGGGTCCCGCAATTCCTTCTGTCTGCCTGTCTGTAGAACGATCTACAGCCTAAAGGGATGAAGTGATTTTCTTCAAACCTACCTAAGCACGTTGGTGATTGTCTCAAATAGATTTTTGAATCGTTTTTTTAGCCCCAAAAATAACGGTACAATTTTTTCTAATATCTTATTTATATCGAAAACGGCTTTAACAATTTTTATAAAAAAAAATTGTGCACTACTTTGAGTATAGTCTACATTTTCTTTTACATACATATTTTATTATTAACTGTATTTGCCGTACAACCATTTTTTAGATTTTCGACTCTAATAAATGGCTTGACGGATTTCCATCAAATTCTAAACAATATTGAATAACAAAATTTTCAGAAAATATTTTTTTTGGATTTTTGAGAAAAAAAATATTTTATTTTTGAAAATACAATATTTCGAAAAAGTATACCTAACTATTTTTTTTTCGAAATTATATTTTTAAGCTTATATTGCTAATTACATAAAATTACAATACCAAATTCTATTTAAAAAAATTAAAGAAATGTTGTATATAAAAAAATTATATATTTAGCCGTTTTATTAAGAATCTTTTGCATACAATGTGATCGAACAAGTGATCGAGCAAGTACATACGATTCACCAGAAATGTGATTTGGCTTAAGATCAGGAAAATTTTGAGATTGAGTTTGTTTCAAAGAATTTAGGAAAAAGCTCTAGAGTTTTATTAATATCCGTACAGAATTATACCCTATAAAATTCATTGAGGTTGGAATCCTGATTGATATCCGGTTGAAAATAAATATTATTCCAGAATTGTTCCGCTCTTCAAATTTAGTTCAATAATCGAAAAATAATTTTTGTGCAAAAAATAGCTGAAAACAATGATTTTTTTTAGAAGTATACAAAACGTTTATGTGGTATCTAACGTGTTTCGACATTTTAAACTTAGCAAAGGTTTTATCGTTTAAAGTTTTTAGACGAGTTTTGCGAACTTAATGTATGTCCTTTAAGGCGCAAAAAAATAAAAAGCAGTATTTAAGATACCCGTAAAATGTCTAAGCATATTCTTCAAACTAAGATTTAAACATTCTGTTTTGCAGTCCACGATTGCAAGATAAGTATCAAGATCAAGAAGTCAAGTTTCTTTAAGAAGTTATTTGATCTTAATTGTTACAATTTTAATTAGTGTTAAATATCTGTATATTGGAATTTCAATATATAATTCTTTATGGTGAATTGAATTGTTTAATAATTTGTAAGTAACGATATGAGTGATTGAAACTTTCAATTCATTTTGTGAAACATCATTGTTCCTGACTTCTCCATCTACGATCCGCTTTTTCGAATGTAGTCAAATTTGTGGATCTTTATTCTATAAGACAAAAAAGATGTATTGTAAACGGATTTTAAAAAGCAGCAGGAACTCTAATTTTAAAGCAAACGTATCTCAAATTTTCATTAGGTCCATTTATCATTTAAGTTTGTAGCATTCAAACTATTAAGAGTTTAAGTTTAAATTCGACGATAAGTATTGAATCGGTCGAAGTTGATTTATTGAACATGAAGTGAAGCCAATTTAAATTCATTTAAGCTACAAGTCCACTATTTTGAATTTTAGACCAGGAAACCAATTGAGCATACAAAATATATCCGCGTTTAAGAGTGTATCGCTCCATTACTAGTTGTTAACTAATTCTTTAGCTGGCATTCTGTCTACAAAAATCAATGACATTTTGTAGCCATTTTCAACAATGAAGCCACATTCACACTATCCAAACCCAGTACAAAGTTAAGCATTTTAAGAATAGTTGTTCTCAAACTTAAACTACAAAATATTTTTCATTAAAAATAAGCACACAAATATTTTATAAAAACAAAAAAGATAAACTTGATTAAGATTTATAATTCCAGAAAAAAAAAACAAGAAATTTTAAAGTACAAGGACATGCAAAATATTTTTAGTTTATAAATTGAAAATAATAAATACAACTTTTTTAAGTTTGCGTCATATATAAATCTTGTTGTTTAAAAAAAAATAAGAAAAAAAGCTGCTGATTACTTAAAAATAAAAACCAAAACTAGACAATTTATTGCTGTGGTTAAAAACATAATGAAAACTATGTGGTTAACATTTTGTTTGCATGACTTGTTTCAACATTTATTATGAAGAACATTGTGATAGTTATCAGCCAACAGGTTTTTTTTATTAATAAAGTATGAATGTTTTTTTCGCTCAATATCATTAATGACAGTTTATTTTAGTTCGTATATTAAATTAAATTGAACAAAAACATAGTTGAAATTGCTCAAAGAGAATGAAATGATTAAATTTGTTTATCAGTGCGGCTTTTGATATACTAGTACACTCTATGATTAACTGAAGCCATCGAGTTTGATAACACTGGTCAACAAAATTACATTTATTTTGTTAAAGAAACCGCAGGCTATATACAAAGAGTACAGTAAACGCCGCTTATTTAAACTACGCTTTACTGAAAATATCGCTTAACTGAAGCAATACATTTATTATACAGACTTATTTCACAACAAAGTCATAAATCATACTTTGTTAAACTAAATTAAACTGAAAAATTAATCAATGACGAAAATCATTGAATATAATTTAAATAGCTCCGAGATAAAACAACTGAATACGCCCATCACTAAAATAATGCTTTTCATTAACTGAACTCTACACTTAAATTGACACACGAGTATTTCACTTTGACTGATCTGTCAATTTTGACAGACAAAAAAATTAACAAGAGATCACCTAAGGTTCTAATTCCATGAAAACTAACAATGATTGAAGGATTTTTGGTGTTCTTCTGGCCAAATTCATAAACAAACACCAAAAGCACTTTCATCATAAAATCTTCTTAAATTTCATCAGACCCTTAAATCTTTTTAGTTTCACCAATTTATAAAAGGGGAAATTTCAGGGATTTTTTTTGTTAAAATTGAGTTTTTTGCACATCCCTGGAAAAATAAATTGTTTTTTTTTTTCTAATAACCGAAACATATGAGAACAAATGAGAAAGCATCATGTGTTAAAACAAATGCTAAAACATCCAAAGTTGGTGCTTGTCAACTTTTGTTTATGTTTTTTTTTTGTATTTGAAAAAGAATTGAAAAGTTTATTATGAAGAATTTATTTAATTTCTCTGTTAAAAGAAATCAAAAACTTAATAATTCCTTTCCTTAGAATACACTTTTATGAAAAAAGCGTACAAGCATTTGACCAGCTGTGGCAACTTAACAAAATGTAAACATTGGGAATCGCGGTTTTGGTTTAACTCGTTTCGTTTCACAGTTTGTTTCAAAGTTTTTTTTATTTTGAAAATGATGAAAATGAAGAAGATGGAAAAAAATACTACGTCTTCACAAACACAAATCTATAAAAGCCAGCTGTCAAATTGAAATGTCACCGTACTGAAAAGTGGTTACAAACGCTGAACTGAAGTTTAAACCGCAGAATAATCTCGGTTAACTTAGGGACAATTTTTCAATAGTCATTTAAGCAGTCAGTTAGTACATATTCTTCAGATAGAGCAAAAATCAGTTTTTCAACATTCAGATAGAGCTTAATCTAGGAATACATTTATTTGCTCGTTTTCGAGCGGAATAACATAAATAGCTATTTTCGATGTAAAAAACACTTTGAAAAATTATTGCTTTGAAATAAATGTTAAACAAAAAATATGAAAAGTTCGATACTCGAAATAAAAGTGACGTTCAAATTCAATTATTCTATAGATTGTTTTTTCTTGATTGAAAAATTTGATTTTGTTATCCGGTTGTTTAACAGTCAAGTTAATTCTTCTGGTAACTAACTGACTCCTTATCTGGAGATTGAAAAATCTGCTCTTAAAATACAAATTGAACTCAGTTCAAGGTTTAAACACACTGTGTAATCGAATAAATTGTTGATCTAAAGTTTAAACCAAAAGTCGAGTTTAAACTTGCACTGTAAAACTGGGGACTAAAGTCCTTCGTGAAATCGGGGCCCTTAATACCTTAAACGTATTTTTAGATGAAACAGTAAAGTCGTTGATGCTTTTGATGATCTTGAGGCAAAATATTGCTTTACAATATACCAGAGCATTTCACAAAAACCGAATCTTATATTAAAAATGCTTTTTGTGGTAAATATTTAAAACTCGAATTATTTTCAGAATCGTTGTTCAATTATCCGGAGTTTGCGTAGAATATAGTACCGCTTAAGTGATTTGTTTTTAGAAAATTGACGTCTTAGTTAAGAGGAAACTAAACTCAGAAATAATAAATCACGTTAGATTATCGAAATAGCCCAGTTTAAACATATTTGATGAAAGTTAAAAAGCTATTGAAAGAGCAAACAATTTCGACTACTTGATTACGATAGTAAAATGAATGACTATTTCTACATCGACTCTACATCTCTTTTGTTGCTGATTTACCATAGAGTTAACTCAATAATGAATGAATATATTTAGGGTACTGATGCACTGCAACCTTGAGATCTATTGTGCTCCCCTAGAGAGCTGGATGAGGCGTCTCATTCTACAGTACGTCCTCCAAATTAATAGTATAAAGGAATTTCATTATTTGGGGTATTTTAATAGAGGATAGTTCCTCTTCCTCGATTAGGTGATGTCCCAGAAATGTGCCTGTGGCGAATGATGGCTTCACATCCAGGGTTAACCGAACTGTCACTTTTTTTGTATAAAATACATTAACTATTTCAGCTACGTAGTCAATGTAGTTAAATATAGTTAATGTAGTAAATGAAATAAATTTTATCATTTCTTTTGTATTCTGCGACTAATGACCAACTTAAAGTTTTTATCATAATAAAAGGAAGAAAAATACGAGATTATTACAGTTTTTTTTTTTTTCAAGTTTTTCTCGCACTGGTCTTTTGTCCACACATAAGAAACCGACTTGGGCAAGAATAATCCAAAAAAACTTGTTCACATTCACTTTACGCTGAAAATGAATGATAAACATAAATGGGAGGATTACTGAATGTATTTTTGAGATCACTATTACTTGCGATATATGTAGGTACTATAGGGCAAGTTTTGCATTTGTAAAAAAATCTAACTCGAGATTTTAATCAAAGTTGACATTACGATGATAGAGAACACCACAAAAGTGGGTCCCGCAATGCAGTCTGTCTATCTGTCTGTACAACTCTCTACAGCCTAAGCGGCTGAAGCGATTTTCTTCAAACTTGGTATTTAAGCGTTTTAGGTGATTGTCCAAAATAGATTTATTGTCCAAAAATAACGGTACTTGCCATACAAATTTTTCTACTATCTTAATTATCTCGAAAACGGTTCTAACGAAGGGTTATCCATTTTGCGGTTCCAAAAGTATAGAGCTGGAATTCGACATCCGTCAAACTAAGTTGTTAAACCAATTTTTTTTGTCAGCTGAAAGTCTGACGTTTACGGAAATGGATCGTTTAACTATCGCACAACGCATAAAAATTGTTAAAAACTACTACAAAAATGGTGATTCTGCCACAGCCAAATATCGTGCTTTAAGAGGAGATTATGGTTTACATAATCGTCTAACTACGCAAGAAATAAGAAATTGGCAAAATTGTGAAGAAATTTGAAGAGACTGGATTGGTTAAAAATATTGTAAGGCCTGTGCATCATTGTTTCGCTCGTACCACTAAAAATATCGCTGCTGTGTAAGTGTTGCCGAAGACCCGAATGTGTCGATTTCTCGTCGTTCTCATGAATAAGGACTGTCTTACGGCACATTATGGCGTATTTTGCATTTGGATCTACACCTACATCAATATGAAATCCAGCCCACACAACAACTGAAGCCAGCTGACCATTCACAACGTCGTAGATACGTTGAATGGGTGCTTGAACAACAGGCGGTGGACGGCGATTTTTCGAACAAAATTTTCTTCAGCGACGAAGCACATTTCTCACGCGGTGGGTATTTTAATAAACAAAATTGTCTTATTTGGGGTTCTGAGTAATTGTCAAGTAATTGAAGAGAGGCCATTACTCCACAAAAAGTCACCGTTTTGGGCGCTCTTTGGTCCGGAGGTGTGATTGGACCTTACTTCTTCGAAAACGACGATGCAACGACTGTCACCGTCAATTCGGAGCGTTATGGTCATATGATAACCCACTTTTGTTTGCCTGCTTTGAAGAATACAACTTGGAGAATATGTGGTTTCAACAAGACGGTGCCACACAACTCGAGCGAATATGGCTTTATTGCAATAGACATTTCCTGGCCGCGTAATTTCTCGTCGTGGCGATATCAACTGGCCACTAAGATCATACGATTTGACACCGCTGGACTTTTTTTTGTGGGGCTACGCGAAAGACCGTGTTTATGCAGATAAACCTTTAACTCTTGAGTGCTTGAAAACCAACATTCGTCAAGTTATGGCTGAGATACCGCCCAATATGTTTCAAAAAGTGGTCGAAAATTACCTCAAAAGAATCGATGCTTGCAACAATTCGCGTGGTAATCAATTAAATGATGTAGCGTTTCGCACATAATGTCAAAGTTCAAGCTTTATAATAAAAAAGAAATATCATGATAAAAATATATTGTATATGTGTTTTATTTACGTTTACTTTTGAAACCGCAAAATGGATAACCATTTACTTTAGGTATGGTCTATTTTTGGCCAATTTTTTTTTTTAATATTTTGTTGTTAACAGTACCTTCGTTTTTTGAATTTAGATTATTAAATACTTAAAATGTTCATACCAATTTTGTTTTAGAAAAAAATTAAGAATTTTTACATATAAAAAAATAAGTGAAAAACGACTTTAAAAATACATTTAGCCGTTTCTATTAAGAATATTTTGTATATAATGTAATCGAACATAGGAGCAAGTACGTGCGATCCAGTCGTGCATTTCATTTTTTTACTTTTTGTTCCTTGGGCACAAATTGAAAAAAAATCAAATTAAATATGGCATAAGAAAAAAAAATTGGGATAGGTACCCCTATTTCTCTAAATATACCTATACATTTCTATTGGTCGGAATCGGGTTGCATTTAACTTGGGTCCCTCGGTGAGATATTTTTTATTCGAAATTTTTGAATTAGTTCATATCCGCTTGAAATTCTATTGGTTTTATTAATTTACTACGTTGAAGTAGCATACGTAGCAAATTGTAGTAAATAAGACACGTAACGTTTATTCCATTTACTACGCGTAGTTTTTGACGTAGAAAATAGAATGTAGTTAATTCGACCAACCCTGTTTACAACTAACTTGTCTTTTGTCTCCTCGTACACCTTACAGAATCTACAGAGATCATTGCTCTTCAATCTCAGAATATCGATGTGCCTGTTCAGTTTACAGTGGTCAGTTAGGAGACCTGTTATTACCCTTGATTTATTTCTACTTGTGTTAATACAGGATAAAAACAGTTTTTGGTTGTAGTTCCCAAGTAGTAGTTTAGCCTCTTCTTCGGATCTGATCTTGTGTTTGCTGCCGTTTTCTCACATTCCGCAATAGGGTTCTGCTCTCCATTAAAGGTGACGTTGCTCCTATTTTTGCTAGGGAGTCTACTTGTTCGTTATTCTGATCACACATTCCCATACCAATTTTGAGCTGATGGACTAAGAGCTTAGTGCCTTTAATGCAGCTTCACTATTTGACATGACGGCAATGTTTTGGTTCTTATAGTTTCTTTCGATATTACGTTCTGCGTTCCTATTACATTAACATCCGCCTGGAAAATGCTAGTGGACTGCCCCATCAGAACGGAATTTAGTTCTAGGCCCAAAAACTCATGCACCATTCCCTTTAGTTGATCTCGATCCATCAGTGTAGCACTTGATGGCAAGTGCTTTTAGTGTGCATTTAAAATTTTTACCTACCCATTTTTTTGGAACTTATAGTCTTTTCACACCAAACCCAAAACAGGGTTTTCAGCTAAAAGTTTACGAAAACTCGAAAACCGTACACACTGAACATTTACAAGTTTTCGTTTGACATTTCAATTATTTTGGCACCATAGACAACAACAAATACGTTGTGAAATGAAATTGAAATTACCCCAGACACCTGTTTTTTTTCTTTCGTTTTTCCTTGCAGCAACCCGTCAGCTATTTATGTGACGATTAATTGAGCACTGAATGTTTCACAAGGTGTGTTTGTTTAGTTCATCTTGCAAATCCAACATGTTTTCGACAGATTTTATTTAAAACTTGTAGTTTATCAAAACGTGTGGTTTATCAAAAATGTATAGGAAAACTTGTGTTTTCGCTTTAGGTTTTCAGCCAAAACCGATAATTTCGCGAAAACCGTGTTTTGGGTTTGGTGTGAAAAGGCTATTAACTCCGTTCTGAAGTTATTTTCGAACATTACAACAATAGTGATGTTCCCGTAATCTAGGTACAGTCAATCTCTTCAGTCATCCTCTTCTACGCCAATTTTTCTCAGTTTTTCACAAATGAGAGTAAAATATTCTCCATGGGCGGCGAATTTTAGACCAAGAAATATCTTTGGAAAACATTTTGCAGACTGTCAACTGTCATTTTGAAAATAATCAAATTTATCGTGTCTTCAACAGCAATTAATAAATAATTCGTCATAGCAAATAAATCCTCTTAAAAATTTTTCCACAAAAGCTAGTAAAGCCCATTACTGAAATATTTTCCTTTTGACGTTTTTGAAAAGTATTAAGTTTTGTGTTCCAATGCGTTCCAGCACTTTTGTTTCACAGTTTGTATCTCTTTCTCTGAAAGAATCTTAACAACTCCTAAAAATAATTAGATCCTGTGAATTTGTGTGCACAAAGTGTACGAGAACACATCTAATGAAAATGTACATATTTGGTCTGAAATTTTTGAAACTCAACAATAATTCATCAACAGTATGAGATGCAAAGCTAGATTTACTTCGACTTGATTGTGATGATTTATCTAATTAGTAGGTATTTTGATAAAAATCAAACGTTTAAATGCACAAGTCGTGTCGTTTTGCAACTACTGACTAAGTTATTCGAACATAGGAAAGAGGGAGGTGCCGTGGGAGAGAAATAAATAATGTAGATATTCAGGAAGGACAAAAACAAGACTTAACTTTTGTTTTATATTCGATTATTTGTCATGATATAGTTTTTTTTTTTTTTACATAAACAAATAAATATAAAAAAATTAACTGCTGATAAAATTCAAAAATAAACGTGAAAAACTTGTTTCAACGACGCCGACTGACGCCGACGGCGTAGTAAATCTGTGAATTTTTTCTGCGATTAATCGACAACTTTAATTTGTATCTCCATATTATTATTACAAGTTTCTGAAAAGGTTGGTATTTTACACCTGTGTGTGAATAACAACAACTTTAAGCAAGCCCATGCAATTCAATCGTGTTCTTAACTTGTTCACTTATTCAACAAAGGGCATTAGACACATGAGAAAAAATCAAGGGCAAATATAGGTCGTGTTGCCAATTTGATATTTTCTATTATACTACACAACAGTGATTGAAGGTGGGTGCCCTGCCCAGCCCACATCTATTATCTTTGCCAATTAATTTCGAATCGAGGAAAAAACAATTATGTTTTTATTTTTCTTCTTACCATTTCGACAAAATGGGTGTCATTCTACTCTTTGAGCTACCTACTTGCCACCTACAACCAATAGCACAGATGCTGCAGTGTTCATACATATATGTATGAGAATTAGGTCCACATGTGTCTAATCTGCGAAGCAATTCCTTTTAATTTTGAGTCACGTATAATTTCGATCCCTTAATTTATTTATGCGCAATTGGTATAGCTTGCTTGCTTATACCAAACACCTTAAAGGCTATATTCGATGTTAATTCAAAGCTGACAGCTATACATGCTGATGGGGTAATACCCATCTATACCAACTAAGTACACTCAACAGGGTGTTTTGAAATTTATTTTCGTATTTTTTTTTAATTTTCTCTCACTTCTGACTTTTGTTGGAATTTTTGTCATGATTTTCATCAGGCAGTTTTATGTATGTATAAATAATTATTCTCAAGGATTATTTTGAATGGTATATGTCGTGATGGTGAATCTCATTTTTTTGTATTTAAATTGCGTGTATGCAGATGTATTTTTATTTTTTTTTTTTGAGAATAACTCTGCAGCCTCAAGTAAACAAGGTTTTATTTTTATTTTGTTTTTTTGACAAAAACCAAGTTTTAAATTGAGCCAAAGGCAGATTTTTTTTATATATAAGATGTACATCTAGAGTTATCACTAGGTAGGTATATCAAGCCTCACCATCGCCTGTCATTCACCACCATTCCAAAGCACTTTGCACTACACTAATGCACTATACTGATGTGGAAAACGCATACCTACAGTATGTATACTATGAAAGTGTGTCAAGCGTCTGGTTGTTTATCTTTTGGATTCACAAGAGGAATGACTGAAGAGGAAGTGCATAAAGTCAATGCCGGTGTGGTGTGGATATACTTTAACCAATTTGTCGGTGTTTTATGTCACAAACAGATGCTTTTCAACGTCAAAATAAGAATCATTGCAACAGAGTGCGGGAGAGAATAAGAGGGGAGTTATAAGTACAAGGACTACATTTATTTTTATAGCGTCTGTTTTTTTTTTATTTTTTTTTGACGGGATGATTTTTCTTTTTGTATAAAATCTAGCACAGCAGGTGTAAAGTAATATTTTGCTCAAAGTTACAGTTTTATTTAATTAAACTTCTAAAACATTTGTTGAGTTGCCTTTTGAATTTCATTTTTTGAAGGTTTTCAATATTGTTTCTTATCGAAATGCTTTGGTTTCCAAGCTGAATCCAACATACATATGTATGTAGTTGTATTCTTGATAAATAAAAATTTAGTGGAATTATTTTTATCAAATATATAGTAAATGCATACAGTGTAATGACAAGCATAAACATTCAATTGCGAATTTAGAATTTAAGAAAAATCACAGAAACTAGCGGGTTTTTAGAAACTTCTCTCTAAAAAAAATTATCACCCGATGCTTTTGCATTCGAAAAAGATTAAGAATCTAAATGAATAGCTTTCAGTGACTATCACTTTTTTTCCAGTACAAAAATTTTGCTTCATACGAATTCTGATTCTGTGTCGAACTCGAAAATGGGATACATATTTTTTTCGATTTGACATTCAATGTATTTCAAATACACCTCTACACATGGCAAGACTGGACGGAGTCACGCTAGCAAAATCACTGCGTACCTACTATTCTGTTTGATCGAAAACATGTATTTTTCCAGTCCGTTCCATAAGAAGGCGTATTTTCTTCCTCCTCTTGATTGATTTGCTATTTTGAAACCGGTGATATGAATAATGTTAGGAGATTTCAACCTTCTATCTGATGTTGGAAATGTCAAAACCGAAGAAGAAAGCTTATTCACGGACTGCTTACAAAATTCATGTCTTTTCAAGTGAGTGGCAATTTGACCTTTTTCACATCTGACCTTGCCAATTCGATTGTGACTGATCGTGACCAACTATTCGTTCTCTTTCGACTAGTCTTTGAATAATATTTTCCCATTCCTTAGCCAAATCAGCTTAAGTATTTCCCAAAGATCGATTGAAGATCGAAGTTCGTCGAACTTTTATTCCAAAATCTTCAACTGTTTTTTTTCAATCTGTCCCTTTTCAGCCACGCAAAAACTATTCCTCTTCTTCTACAATAAAGAACTTCGGTGCCTTCGACACGTTAGGAACAATTTGTGGAAAAACTATGTGAAATTTAAATCTGACTACGATGACCAAATATTCTTCAACATTTTCTTTCTTCTCTGTTCTCTCTGAAGAACTGTATGATGATTTATTTGTCATTCGTAGAGCCTATCGATAAGAAAGGATCAAAGAATAGTGTTTCTAATTATCGACCAATTACCAAGCTTTCTTACATACCGAAACTTCTTTTTACATCCACTGATTTTAGCAAAGCCTTTGACAAAATGCCTCACAAAGTTATTACCAACAAATTGATGCGAGAATGCAAAATCATCATTTGAGATGAATGTACGATGGCGCATAAACTAGCTTTGGAGGCAGTTGACCGAATGATGAAAGATTTACGAGATGATTCGACATGATTTATTTTCGTCAAACACTTAATGTCATCCCAAAATCTACAGCTACCGCTGAACTTAATGCATGCCTGAATTCGTCGTCTTTGTGTCTGCATGTCTAGAAGCTGAAATTGACCACAAGCATGAATCGCATTTCAGAACGACCCATCGGCTGCTGAATTCTCGAGATAACTGCTAGAGCCTGGCAATGGTCAATTTCCTGTTGATGTTTCGACTGAATTGATATCGTTCACGGCAAATTTTTGCGACTTCACAAGGCCGAAAGAGGAACTCATCATCAAAGTTAAAAAATCTCGATTGAATTAGTGAACGGGCAATAATAGCAGCGAAGTTTAAGGACGTCGCGTCGACAGCTAGAATTTCATTATTCAAAGTGGAATCGCTGGAGAATTCCATTAGTACAAGTCCGTTGACGGACAAGCATGAAACGACCAACTATCCGACGAAATGTATGAGCTCGCTTAATGTGCCAGGAACTCCGACGCATAATTTAAAGCTGAAGGTGTGATCGCTCATAATCATGTTGCGGTGATTCCAGTCATGATCATCTAGGGCAAATTCAAAGGAGATGAAGTCCTTATCCAACTAATTCCGATTATTCCAACTGATTTTTAATTCTAATTCAAGCTGATTTAGTTCCACGTTCGGTTGGCATTTGCGATGACAATCAATAAATCGGTCTGTAGGATAAATCTCGAATTGTACTTAACTTATTTCCAAGGTCCTCATAAATCCACAAAATTTACAAATTTAATTTTCATTACAGACATCTTGTCTGACATTTCTAAGCCACTAAATTGTTTTGCTGACGAAATTACCTTCAGCTTTACATATAAGGCTTCTAGATTCACACATCTACAATATATTAAAGCTTTAAGGCATGGATGAAAGAATACAAGATTACGACACTTCTATTTTTTCGCTTTGTTGTTGTAATTTTTGACAAATAGTATGACGTCACACGAGATTAAAAATGAAAACGAGATAATAGCGAAACAAAGTTTGAAATTGTAAAGTTTGGATTTTGTTATTGAAATTGTATATTTTGTTTTATGCGAAATAGCTTAAAAATGTTGTGTGCTGTTTGTAGGTGTAATAACAAAACCAATAAATTAAGAAGAGAAGATTTGTCATAAGACAGTTTCCCAAAAGATCCTGAACTGTTGAAAATTTGGATTCATTTTTGTAAAAGAAAGGATGCAAGTGACCACTTTGGTGCAGATGACATAGAAACGTTCGTTTTCTTCGAATAGAAACGAACCTCCAATTTGAATTGGGTAAGTGCATTGGGGTTGCTTTAAAATATGTAAATAAAAACTATATTCTATCTTCATAGGCTGAACGGATAAAAAACTCCCTCACCTTAAACCTGGTTCCATACAAACAGTGTACAAAGCAACGGAAATGCTGATTTATCTGGCCGGGCAACTAGGGTTTTGGCCATGGATAATACAAAATAGTAGAAACCCTGTTAGACGCAAGTCTAACCCAAGAAAGGTTTCATGCATATGGTCCTGCTCTCGACACCCAAAACAAAATCCTTGATCAAATGTCGGAGCTGATGCCAAGCATGAAAATATTTGGAAAAACTACCTTACTTCCATTTCAGAAAGGTTGAATTTAATTATTATTAATTAATTGTTGAAAATAAACACACATCTAATTTCTTAGGAATTATTCAATAGAGATTTTATTCAAAGACTTTGTAAGCCGATTTGGATTCAAGTATGTGTTGTCATACAGACTGAACCAGGACGTACTAGAAAACACATTTGGTGTGTTACGTGGCAGGGGAGGCCCCCATTATCATCCTGATCAAGAAGAATTCCGCTTTAGGTTAAGGTAAAACTTTTTTTTTCGGACGCAGCAAATGTATGCCTTGACTTACCCCAAATTTGGAAGCGCCATTGACCGGTTTGCAAGACATTTCTTTTGCTTATACAAACTAAATTTCAAAGCATTGCTTGGGAACCAGAAGAGGATAATACTGATGGCAACAAAGTTGATAAAGATTTGACTACTTTAGAGAGCGATGGCCTAGAAAATATGGCCGGATACATGTGCCATAAACTAAGAAATAAAATTCCAGCCGAAGAAAATGTCCCATTGTATTCATGAGTGGACCACCTAAGTGAAGGCGGATTGTCAAAGCCATCACCAAAGATGTTGAATGACTTGACGAACTTGGACAACATCTCCAAATCCTTCAACGGAGAAGACTTAGTAATTTGTCCAGGCTACCAAACAAATCTTCTTGAATTATCCAAAGACATTGACTGCGATGTGAAAATAAAATCCGCCCGAGGATGTATTTTACAATAAGACTCATCAAATAAATGCAAAAAGTAAAAATACAACAAAATTAAAACATAATTAAAATATTTTCCATTTATTTAATGCACAATAATCTTCACAAATTGTTGTTTTGCTTAATTTAAGTCAAACCTTCGATATCCATTTAGCACTCCGACTTTCGTTTATTCTTGATTTTTTCGCAATTAATTTAAATTCAATTAAAGTAAATTTAGTTCAACAATATTTAATTATTTAAACAAATTGTATGTTTATATTATTCGCGTAGGAAAAATCCATTAATCCACATCGGACACACTAAACAATTTCTTTTGCTATCAGATTTTTTTAATCTCGCGTGACGTCAGCAAAAAAAAGACAAAAAAAGAAATGTCGTAATTTTGCTTTATTTTTGATTCATGACTTTAAGGCCCGTTTGCTGATACAGATTATAGGCATTTAAGTTAAGCATAAGTAATTATGTGACATTTCACGCAGAAGAAAAAGTTAGTAATTTGAACAAAAATATTTATGACATTTATGGGACTTAATTGTTGTATCACTATTTTTGTAAACAATTTGTTAATGAAACAGCCCGAACCACCCTTCCCCTTAAACTTTTCAACTGTAATACTCGCGCTTCAATGAATGCTCAGCAGTTTACCTCTGTGTCTAACTTTGGATATACTGTCAAAGATAGAGATTTCTTCTTTAGCCGCACATCATGAATGTGGAATAGTTTGTCTGACCCCATTTTCCCTGAAGATTTCTCTAAAGTGACTCTTTAAACACTGAGAGCCTCTTGATAGTCGACAAAAATGTTTCTTCCAAGAAAATGCAAACATACACTGTAAATTTGATTGTGTAAACAAAATTTGTTTGTTTGTATTGAATATTAATATTGTTACCAAAATTTCATTATTAATTAAACAGAGCTTACAGACGATGGAAGCATAGCTTCCGAAATGTACATTTGAGCAATAAATAAATAATTTGTGTTTTAGTTAATTAAATAAAATCTTTAATTTATTACATTTTATTTATTAGTTTTATTATTACATACATTTATTGTTTTATTTTTGATAATATTACTACAATCTTTAACAAATTTTCATTTCATAAATTCGACGGAATAATGTCCTCACATATTATTTAGTATTGTTTAATGAGAATCTATTGAAATTTCAATAAACTCTTGAACAATATAAAATTGATTTGAAAAACGGATGTGTTCTGATGAACTAGTATTTCTGAGGTTTGTTTGTTCCGAGTCTGACTATTTCTTATAGACACACACAAAAAGATGACGAAGACGACACGAGGAGATTATACCAACGCCTATATGTATATTTCCAAAAATTATTTCAAAATTCCATATAATGGATTTTGTATTAAATTTCCTCCTCCTTTAAATTTTCGAATAGTACACTTGGGTATACATAATTTTACCAACAAAACACAAGTGTCATGCTTACATTTCAAAGCACATATTCATTTTAATTCGATTACTAAAAAATGTAACCAGATCCAAGAACAGAAAAATACGAGTATCTTCCACAAACCAAGTCTCCCTATAGGATTCGATGAGTTCACTTGCTTATCATCCGATAATGCACAGTCTGGTTTATTTAAACAAAATATAAAAAAAAAATACACATCCCAAGATAGAACAGCAAAATTACGGTGAATGCCCATACTTTTGTCCTGGTTAGGTTTCGGTTGGGATTTTTTTTTGTTTTAGTTTTTTTTTTTCTTGAGTGCTTCTCTGATGATGGAATCCACTCAGTGATAACAAAGTAAAAAAAAAAAACAAAAATCAAGTCACTGCTAGCAAACATGCCTCCAGTCTGATGCCTTAATTGATATGGCCTTTTTTGTTCCCCTGCAACACTGTGCTCATGTACAAGCTTTATGTATTTTTAGTATTAAATTTTTCGGTCAAGTATGAGAAATAATCCAGAATTTCGTCGATAATATACCAAACCATATTTAAAAAAAAATTTTTACAATTTTAAAGTTTCACATGACCAAATAAAAATTAAAAAAAAAAACCAAAACAAGTCAACAAGGGAAGACCACACAATAAACATATTAAGACGAAAACAATACGTAATAGTAGAACCACTATAGTGGTAGATAGTATAAAACATGTTGTTTTATTTTGCAGTTTTGATAGTGTTTTCGGTTTGTAGGTATGTGATATTTCTTTAAAAATACGTAAAAGTTATAAACATACAATTATTCATGTTTTTAAGTTTGTTTTTGTTTTGTTTGGTTTCTCAGTGGAATGGCGCAAAATAAAGCACACATTATGTACATATATGTATGTATGAACATGTACATATATTCTTACCATTTTTTCCATCTTTAAAAGCTTTTTATAGGGAGCTGCTGGCAACAAGAATTCGAATAGTGAATCGGTAAAGATTAAATGTTCATCATAACATAAAAGAAAAACATGATGTAACCGAATCAATGAATAATGGATATTTCGGCTTACTAGCTGACCCGTCCGACTTCACCTTGAAAAAAAAAACATTTTTTTTTTAGGTTGAAGTGGCTGGAATCGAACTCAGACCTATGTCGTGATGGTAATGGGTTATGTTATTCTACAATAACGTATTATTCGATAGTTTGTTCGCCTAGACTTACGAATTGGCTTAGCACCAGAAAAAATAATCTAGTGTTGTCCAATTAAAAATTTTTCGTTCACAACTTCGATCACTACTTTGAATATCTTGTTGGACCAACAGCTGGGATATATCGATGATATCGAGCTCTGGTCGAGACAGAAAGTCGGTTAACATCGCTCAATGCCAGAGACAGACTATTAAGACTGTAATGGTGTTTCCTTGCTCATTTCGAAAGAAATAAGGCCCAATGATGCAGCAATGCCATAAACCTCAACAAAGGGACAGTCTTTTTGGTTGAATTGTGGATCGTGTTCAATCCATACGGCAATTTTGACTTGTTCACATGTAGCCGCTAACTCAAAAGTGAATCTCGTTCGTGAAGATGGTTTTTTGGCCAAAAAATCGAGTTGCTAATTTAACTAGAATAAACGATGACATTTTTGAGTTGACAGCTGCTGAAACATAACAATTATTTTAAAAACTATCATTGATATCGGGTCACTCTTTGTATAGCGATATACATAGAGTATCTCTACCAATGAAGTAAGTTTTCAGAGCTATACAAATTCTAAACCAAAACCTCTATACATAATTAAAATCGATTTCTATGAAATACGGAAAACACAATCACAAAGTATTGACATTAGAAAAATCGATCTCCAGTCGTTAATTCAATTCAATACGCCAAAAGAAGAAAGACGCGACATAACACAGCATACAAAAACTGTTCAATTATCCAGACACTATTCAAATACCTACACAAACTACCACGCATAGTATGTCTATTCACAATTGAATTGACATAACGCCCACATATTAGGTTTGTTCTATCACAGTGGCAGTCTAAATTAATGCACCCAAAAATGTAAAATAAAGCCCAAATCATTAATTCCTTAATAATTCGAACAAAACGACACAAGGCCCAAATTTTAATAATTTATAAATCGCAAGCAATTCTAGCCGCAAAATTTTTTTATATAAATTCTTGGAGCCGTTTTCGAGAAATAAATTTTGTTCTTAACGGTTTTTCAACATTGTACCTTCCGTTGTTTTTTATTTAAAAAAAATAGTTTTTTTTAACTATTCAAGATAATTTAAGAATAAATGCAAAAACAAAACCAATACAAATGCATTTACATACGTAGGTATTGTTTTTGTTCCTTATTTTGTGGACTGTAATTATGATTTTAATTGAGTTTTTTATTTTTTGCGACCTTTAGTCCAAATTAATATGCGTTTCGCCCAGGTACTACAGATGTGCTCATCAGTTAGATGCTGTAGTACCTTTCTAAGACGCAATATATTAGTCGATGGCTACCGACACAAATAATATTTACAGCTTTAAAGCACTGTGAATTATATTCAAGATAATGTCAAAAAACCACCAAATACGAAGTTTTGAAAAAATCTATTGAGTCGTTTTCGAAATTTCGAGTTTTCAAAAAAAAATTAATTTCCAAAAAAAATTTTGAAAAATTTTGGTATACAATTGTGTTTAAGCTTTCTAGGAGCTTCTGTGTAAAAAAAATCAAAAAATCAAATTAACCGTTTCCGAGGAAATCGAAAACCAAAAAATGGTTGTACTAGATGTACCAAAAATAACAATTTTTTTTCAAAAAAAAAAAAATATCAAAAGGTATCCTTTCCGTTCATTAATGAACTGATTTTTTTGTATTAAAATCGTTGGAGCCGTTTTTGAGAAAAATAAAATTTTTGTTTCTGGCCAAAAAAAATTTATGGGGGCTACTGTTATTTGTGGTCTTAAACAAAATGAAAAAACGTGTGGGCGGGCATATTACCGAAAAAATAATATGTACCAAGTTTGAAGCAAATCCACCGAACCGTTTAGGCTGCAGACTCGAGGACAGACAGAATTGCTGGACCCACTTTTTTGGTGTTCTCTATGATCGTAATGTCATGATTGATTGTTAGAAACAATTTTTTTTTTTACGAATACATAACTTGCCTTATAACGGATCGGCCATCTACCGTTTTTTGTTCAACTAGTGCTTATTTCGTGAATCGTAACACTTATCTTATGTCTGATTTGACAGATAATAATTAGTTTTATCCTTCCGCTGAACGAATATGGTTGTGTATACCCTTGAACAACGCTCGCTAAGTGGGCCTGCGATCGACTTGGAGAAGATGCCGATTTTGCCAAAAAAAATCATCTTTTCAGATGAAGCTCATTTTGATCTTGGCGGGTATGTAAACAAGCAAAATTGTCGCATTTGGGGCACAGAAAACCCGCACGCATACATTGAAAAGCCGATACACCCAAAACGAGTCACTGTTTGGTGCGGATTTTGGTCCAAAAGGCATAATTCGAAAATGAGCAAGTGGCCGTTACAGTCAATGGCGATCGTTATCGGGCCATGTTGAACGAATTTTTGTTCACAAAAATTGAAGAGGAGGATATTGGCAATATTTGATTTCAACAGGACGGCGCTCATGCCACACAGCCGAAGCTACACTCGATGTTTTGCGCCCATTTTCAAAAAAAAAAAGAAGTTATTTGGCGGACCCAATCGCAAGTAATAAAATATACAAAGACCGTCGTATATGAAATAGTATTCAGATATCGATGAATGTTTTTTTTTTTTTAATTATGTGCTTTTGCAGCAAACGTCCGATATGTATTTTAACATAAATCACAGATTTTTTTTTGTAAAATTTCCTACATAATGTCTCCTTGTTCATATTAGAAAAATCGCCACCAGCTCCTTAATAATATATAAGTTTTTCTAGTCTTGAATTACATTAATTTGTTTTTTTCTCCGAATACCAGCAGAAGAAATTTTAAACCAGTTTTAGTTTTTGTATTGTTTTTTTGTTTTTTTTTTCAATTGTCAATTTAGGCGTTGTGTTTTGTTGTTTACTTGTTATTTTTTATTTTATTTCTTTTTTTTTCGTTCGAACGTAGGACGTGGTTATTCGAAAGCTTCAACAATTTAACGAAGTATAGCGCTATCTTGTGTTTTCTATTTCTATTTATCTTGTTTTGTGTTTATTATTGCCATTTGACATCGATAATTTTTTTTCCTTTCATTTGTATTCTTCAATTAAATTGATTAATCCAAGAGGAGGCGGCAAAACAAAATTTGTGTTTGTGCTCTGGAAACTTTAAAAAAAAATTATAGATAATAAAAAAGCACAACTGCGAAGTAGGTATTTTTTTAAAGAATAAATCGCAGTTTAGCGATATAGTTGAAAACATTTATTTGCAAACACAAAAAAAAACCCGAGTTTTTATATTAGTACGTCTACATTTGTTTGTATGAATGTATAGAGGTATTGCGCTGTCATGTGGTTTGATAAAGTTGGATTTTTTCGTCTGTTGGATCGTCGGTCGGCGATGTCTCTTGTCACAACCACTACTGACATATTTACTCAAATTAATTTTATTTGTCCACCTAAATAATGCACAAGGAGAAAATTAAATTGAGTATAAAATGAAGTAGGTATAGATACATATGAAAGCAGAATCTTGAAAAAAAAATTAACTTTAACACCAGAGAAACGATTTTTATTCATGAATTAAATATTTAACTATTTAATTTGATGTTGTTTCTTGTTCTTCTTTTTTTTTGCTGTGTGTTGCCTAATGCTTTTTATTTCATTTCAATGAGGCTGAGTATGTATTTGATTGGGCCACAAGGTCAGGGAGGGAAAGAATGTTTGGTGTTCGTGCTCCAGCGATTGGTGGTGGGTTTTTCTTATTGTAAACACAAATTGTTTGTCTATGGTTTTTAGTGGTTCTGTTTTTTTCTATATATTTATTCACGTAGGCAAAAGATAACGAATATAAATACTACAGCAACAACAAAAACCTCAATAAAGACAAGAAAAAAAGTAAAATAAGTGCGCTAAGAAAATGTAAAAAAAAAACATGGACCTGCATACCTACATACCCATCATAAATATTTGCAAAATTGATTGAAGAGCTGTTAATAATTCAGTCTATGACTCGATTGATAAGGATTCCGGAGTTCGGTAATGGAAATTTTTGTCACTTTATTTTTGAATGAAAACCAAACAAATTACACATTTATAGCCGATAGGTAGGTATCTGTACGTGAATTATGCGTATTTCGTAGATGGTTTTGGCGTGTTTTATATCTCCACGTTTTTTTCCGTGGGTGCCTACATCTACCTACATACATATATCTAGATATAAAAAAGATATGAATATAACAAGGTGATTTTTAAATTGAATAATCAGAATGTTGTGCTTTTAAATTTTTATTTACATAGGTAGATATACAAAATTGTTCAAAACAAAAGAAAGTCATCGCAAAGATGTGTTTAAGTCAAGATTCTTTGGTAATTTGGATTTTCTTTTAGGATAATTTAATAAAAACGCTTATACGCGTGTACACTTCTTAAAAAAAAAAAAAAAAAAACAAATAAGATACACGACTGGATCGCACGTACTTGTTCTTATGTTCAATCACATCGTAGTTAAAGATTTTTAGTAAAAACATATAAATACATTTTTAAGATCGATTGTTAATTATATTTTATTTAAAAAAATGGTATGCTAATTTTAAATATCTAACAATAAAACACTTAAAAATAATCTTCCATCCGTTTTCGGATTATTGAATTTTCAATTAAGAAAAATTGTTTTTTTTTTTTAAAGCCAAAAAATTATTTTTCGATAATGTTGGTATGTAGTATGGTTTAAAATTTGAAGGACCGCCTGTATAAAAATTTTGATGGTCATTCGTGGAGCCGTTGATGAGAACGTCCAAAATTAAATAAAAATGGTTGTATATAAACAAAAAATTCCACCAAAATGTAGTAGACTATAGTAGTGCACAGTTTTTTTTTTATCAAAATCGATAGAGCCGTTTGCAAGATAATTAAAATGGTAGACAAGATTGTATGGCAGGTACCGTTAGTTTTGGGGCTAAGACAATTCAAAAATCTCTTTGAGACTGTACGAAAGTGTCCGTGTGAACATAAAAAGGATATCACATCAGAACAAGTCATAATGAGAAAATCGATATGATCCACAAATTCAGCACATTCAAACGACAAAGTAATTAATGTGGCAAGTATACAAATCGACTATACACTAGGTCTTATGACCCAAATAAAATACAATTATTGTTACATTCAAATCAAGTGGTTGCATTTTTATTTTTTTTTTATAACTTTGCACGCGCTCAAGGGATTATGAATACCCTTTATATGTTTTTTCTTAACACAGCCAGCGCGGGCATCCGGTGGAAGAAGAGAAAGAAGGATAGGAAAGATGTGTGGCACGATGTTCTGAGACTAGAGCTGGTTGTTGTCTCAGATTTATCTCCAGGGATGGCGGCTGAACTAATGCGGAGAGAATTACCGTGTCTTATTTATTTATGTCCCTTATAATTCGCATTATTTTATTTAATTCGTTGTCATGTTTTATGGGTATGCTAGTTTACTCAATCACATGTGTTAGTGTTATGCCTAAACAGCATGTAATGAGTAAAGCAGCAACTTATTTTATGACAATTTTTAGAATTGGTTTTTAATGGAATATATGAAGACATAGACAACGGCAGGAATCGAACCTGCAACCACGAGGTTGACAGGCGAGCACACAACTATCGCGCCATGGCCACCCCCTCTGGGAAAAGAAACATATTTTTTTTTTTACTAATTTTTAAGGATAAAAATTCTAGACATAACAGAGACAATCACCTAAGACGCTTAAATTTAAATTTTGAATCAAATCGCTTCAGCAGTTTAGGCTGGGCGTTGTTGTACAGACAGACAGACGGAATTGCGGTTAACACTTTTTTTTGTGTTCTGTATCATCGTAATGTCAAGTTTGATTAAAATCTCCAAATGAATATCGCAAGTAAAAAATGTGAGTACACGGACTCGAATTTATGATGTGTTTGTCTGAATGTCGAATTTTTATTATAGAACGTATCCAATAAACATAAAAAATAATTCAATCTTAATGCTAATTGCATTTGTTAAATAATATTCTGAGCAATATTGGAATAAGTTTCTGTTGTTGTAACCCTGGCAAAAGCACAGTTGATGAGTTATCCCAAAAGTGTTCGAATAATTAGCTCTCCGACGACAAATGTATATAGAACAGCTGTTCTGTTTTTCGACAGCTTTCAGCTAACCTACCTGAAACGTTCACAAATATATTGGGATAGTTTAGTATCCAAGTCCAAGATAACTTATCCAATAAATAAGTGAAGGCACTCATTGTTAGCAAAAGAACGCAGTACCGGACTTCGATACGTAACGTTAGATTTGTTAGACTTATGTTTAAACAGGGATGTTAATTTGATCATTTAATTTACCGAACTATATTCCAACAGAGATGTTATCTGATTCGAAATACTTTACTACAACTATTTGCTCGGTGCATTAATAGAGGTGATCACATTCACAAAATTGTTTGACAAGCACCAAGCACGACATGATGAATATTTGAAGGATGCAAAACATTACCGCTCACATTCATCAAACATGCTGTCAAGCATCACTTCTCATTAGAGTTTCAATTAATTACCGCTATTGCTAATCAAATTTAACTATATGCCTGTAAGACCTAAGGTCTTTTAAATGCAACCTGAACTGCACGGCACTAGTTTGACACAGTGGATTTGAGAACCAGGTATTGACTGTCTCATTTTAACCTTGGGCGGCATCCAATTAAAATTGGAGGTATAGAAAAGAATGCGCCTAGCGTGGGGATCGAACCCACGCGTCCTAGTTAGCAATCAAGCACTTTATCCACTGCGCCATTGCCACCCTGATATGTGTACATACTTTCTTAAGATATATTCAGGTCGAGGCTTGACAAATATGACTTCACATTATCAAATATGCTTATCGTGCATCTAAAATATCAAAAACATTTTAAATTATATCCAGCATGTTTGACAAGCTTTTGTACAAGTTTCGTGCACCAAAATGTTTGACAAGCACGGCATGATTGGCTTGATTTTGATAATGTGAACGCTTTACATATTTTGAATATTTGAGAATGTGAACGACGCGAACGATATTTCTGTTTGACACTTGGTGTCTGATTACATCATTATTTTTTTCGTTCGTTTCGTCTGTCGTCTTTTTGACAGTTTGGGTGAGGGGCTACACTTTTTCACTTCACACCAATCAGGTACACCTTGAACTAAAATCTCCGACTTTTTTATGACATATCTGTGCTTTATCTCACACACTACGTCATAGATTTATAAACCGGTTGACATCATTCCCATTTTGAAATGGGCATTGTCAAAGTAAATATAAGCGGAAAGGGCTGAACATTTTAATAATACAATATTATTTGTTGATTTGATGTATTTGTCATTAGTAGAACATTTAATTCGAAATTTGGCATTATTTGGTTTGACAGATAAGGGACAAATTAAATTTGGACGTATCGAGAATATTTCATTGTAAATGTCAACCGATTGCCCTGAAAATGCATTTTAGGGAGCAGAAAACAATAAACAACATTTTTCTTATTTGTTATTAAATTTCAACTCAGAAAATGCATTTTTTCGAAACTTGAATGAATAAAATTTGGCACCAGCTGTTTCGACTTTTTTACATTTAATGTGAGATGAAAAGAAATGTTGGGGGAATGACGATATTTAGTTCTACTAAAATTGAGATTTCAATCCATTGACACCATAGGCGAACTCTCTTTGAGGCGCCTCAATGTTTGCTATGCAAGCAAATACGAAATATTCCCAAACTGGATCTCAAATGCATTTTTCCGTAAGGTAACCTGCTTTTCGGAACGTAAACGTTAGATTCATGTTTTAGGGTTTGAAAGTTCACTAACCTGCTATGTAAAGGGCATTTAGTAATCCGAAGCATTGGATAATATTACGAAATGACAAATATCCCTTTCCACACCTTGAAACCTTTCCAACACACCTTGGTTACGTTTTCTTCGCAATCGCTCTAAGTTGGTTGATTAATTTCTCTCTATGCGATCATACATACATTCATACTTTGCAAATGGCTTGTTGGCGTTACTGACTTGTCATCACATTTTACCTTAACTTACTTTCGCCACGCCCTAACATTCGCCTTATTCCCCATCCCATATCATTATCAAAATAAAAATGAACAAATTAAGCTGAAAAGAGTCATGGATTTTGTACGTGCTTCAAAATGAAACGAAAATCCTTCATAGGCCTATTTTCATATATGAATATTTTTTGTTCTCTCGATGGATTACACGAATATATTTATATATGTATGAACATGGATTTAAAAACAACACACAAATATCCACCAAACAGAGCTGTGAAAACTATTCAAATAGGTATCTACAAAATACAGAAACATCCCGAATCTATAAAATTTCGAAATATTCATGCTTTGTGTTGTGGGTTCTTCTTCTCCTTCTCTGTTTGGCGCTGATATTTAAATCCTACTTTTTCCGTGTGAAAATTAAATGACTTTTATTTCACATTTCACTGTCCTCTTATTCCTCTCGCCCACCCTCGTCACACGAAGAGGTTTTTTTTTGTTTTAAATTCATAAATTATATGGCTTGGGGTAATTTTGTGATTTTAATGATAGGATTTTTTAGTTGTCGACTACGAAGACAGGGGTTGTTTTTTTAAATATCTAGGTATACCAGAAATGTCCACTAAATTTGTATACAATTTTCCCACTACATGTCAAATTATTATTAGATGTGTGTGCAGCAACTTTTATTTGTCATTTAAATACCTAGTTTTGCTGACAGAATGAAAAAGACGCAAATAATATAATTTTCTAGGATTTTTTTTTTTGTTGAATTTCGTCAGAATGACATTGAATTTCAAAAGATAATCTCTCTTCTATCGATTTTGTTTGGCCTTTGAAGACGATGGGTAGTGCCAACAGAGTACCTAATACATTGCGTGTTGCTCACTATTGTTTTATTTTTAAAAAAATATGATTCATCCTTTAGCAAATTAAGGAATAGTTTATTTTTATAAAAAAAAAAATATGTACCGATAAATGTACGCATGTTTGAGTACTTATGACTTATGATATTGGGAATTTATTGATTTCCTAAGATTGCTTTTTTAAATTTAGTTTCTCTTTGACTTTTAATTATAGTTTGTGCGCAATCACATGAATACAATATTTCACCTCCTTCTCTTAAAAAAAAATCCAGAAAACTACGTTTTATGAATTAAAATTTAATCTCCAGAAAATTAATAAACAGTGTCATAATTTCTTTTCAAGCTAATAATTTAAATAAAACACAGTTATGGTTTAGATTTCGATGATTACGAAAGCGATTCTTAAAAGCCTCGATTTCTGAGAATAGTAATTTTGTACAACTTTTTGTCGAATATCGGCCAATATGTGGGTTATAATTTGAAGAAGATTCACATACAAAAAATTGTGGATTGTGTGCATAAACACGAATTTTGCATAGTCCCACAAAAAGTACTCCAACGGGGATAAATCACACGATCTTCTCAAAGAAATCATGATTTTTTTTCTTGCAGGCCAAAAAAAAACATGACGTGTTGTTAAAGCCACTTCCACATTTATGTATATGTTCAATTTTTAATTAACAAAATTCAATGAGGTTATTTTGGCCTTCTTCATTTTCGAAGAAGGGTGGCATCAATGACAGGAAAAGATTCCAATCCCGAATGGACAAAATCCAAATGCCAAAATCCTTTTGAAGCGTAGTCGTACATTCGCGATTTCGTACCTAAACCAAAAGACCAAATTGCACATTATAAAGTGACTTTTCGTAGAGGCAATGGTGTTTGGACAGTTAGTCTCCTTTCACACCAGGGAAACTTTCTAGAACTAATTGCTGGAGATCTACATTTTCTCTTAATTGCTTGTTCTTTCCCAAAAGAGACAACACGAGGAAACTTAGTTGCTCATCTGCCTTCTTCACCCAATCTACATAAGGCGTTTTTCTTTTTTAGTTCAGAGCAGTCTGAGCTGTCAAAAAAATTGTGTGCGTTTCTTTTTCACTCAGAGCATTCAGAGTTCCGAATGTTTGTTTCTTTTTACGTTCTGAACATGTTCAGAGCGCGTTCGATGTGCTCGTACATAATCGTCTGAGCAATTTGAGTAAATTGCTGAGCACACGGAATATCATGTGCCTAAAAGAAGGAAATGTGAAGCAAAAGATTTATAATTAAAATGACGGAAGAAGTTGGGCGCTTGCTAATTTTCGGTATCTGATGTGTATCTGTGTACAAAATAAGGGTGGTTTTGTGTTGCATTGCTTTTTACGGTTAATATGAAAATTTATTCTTTTTTATGTGGTCCAAGTCTGAAAAAACCAATCAGTGTTCAAAGCTCGTTCTGTTCGGAACAAATTCAGAGTTCGAACTCTGTTAAGAACTCTACTCGAACGAAAAATGGTGGTGATGAAGATTAAATAAAATCTCATTTTCCTGATAGTTACAGGTCAGGTACAATTAGGTTTCGTATTACATCTTGCAGCCAACGAACTGTTTTTTTATCGATGTTATTAATTCCCACAGCCAAACATCAGAATCTACTAAAATGTGTAAAAGAAAATGTAAAAAATCTCCTCAAATTGTTGATCGAAGATTTTCATCATTCTACTTAGTTTTTACCCTTCTCTCCAACAAACTTAAAACTTGGTAAAATAAATTTACAAAATAACAGTTTTGATTTATCAATTTTTCATTTTGGTTTTAAAACAGTCTTATTCATTAAAATCCGATAGACACATGCATAGTTATGCAGTGCATAAGGAATTATGTAGCCGCTATGCAAATCCTTATATACAATATAAATTTTTCTATACCCATTATAGTTATAAAGTGCTTATGTCAAAATAAAGTATTCATATGCTCTCTTGTATTTTCTATGGGGCAAACAAGAGTTTTGCAATAAAAAATATGAATATACCTGATCGAGCCAAGAACAAGACTAGTTTTCACACAGCAACGTCGCGTCGTTGGTGCATTGTGCATCCCAAAAATACACATTCATATACCCACACTTAAAAAAAGGGAAAATTGATATTGGTGATGTTAAATGACTCTTCGATACAAAATCATTTTTATGTAGGCTCTATGCAACCTTCTAGTGGGTTTAACTTATGTTGCTGCTATGCAACGTTACATAAGATAAAGAATAGCATTTTTGCGTTTAGAGAAATTATAATAAGGCTATGTTATGTACTCGCTATGATGCGTTAATGAATAAGGCTGTAAATGCATAAGTGCTTTTAATCAGAAGATCCCTAGTGTGTGTGGCCCAACTTATTTAACTTAATTGTTCAATAATAACACCTAATGGCCATTTTGATGATAATAAATAAGTTTATATACATACATATTTTTTTTTTTTTTGGTTCAAGCTAGGGATTCCAATTACTGGTATCGCATGTCAAAATGATTCTTCATTTTGAGTCAATTTAATCAATTTGGAAATATCATCCCTTAAAATAAATCGTTCAGGCAATTAGTAAGCCAGTAACCAACCGTTAAGGCATATCATTTTTGTTTGTAGTTAAACAAAAAATATTATGCAACTTTCGATGTAAAGCCTATTAAAAAAAATTAATTTTGTAATTTTAAGAAAAAAAAATAAATAAAAAAACAAAACTTTAGTTAAAATATCGTAACACTATTAAAGTGTCATATCAGTTGTTTGGTCCTAAAAATCTTGTTTTTACGATCTCATAATCATGTTATTTTTTTTATGATGCAATACGTTCACAGGGTTTGTAGTTCACAATATAAATATAAAATGCAATTAATTTGTTTTATGTTTAGAGTGTGCATGACTTTGATTTGATACTTCAATCAACTAATGAATAATGACATACTTATAAAGCAGTGATTGTTAGTATACTTAAATGCTAAATAAACAAATGTCCATAAATCATTATTAAGCTTTATTCTCATAGAAAATACCATTCATTTGACACCAAAGTTCACTTGGGTTTTTTGCTGATTCACAGTAGTTGGCCTAGCTTCCGTAACACTAATGTACGTGTACATACATACATACATACATACAATAATCGTACAGTGTAAACAAAAGATTCCTAGGGTACATTCGAAAAAAAAATATTACACGTTCATATGTAAGTACATACTTACTTGCAAAAGAATTCTTTTTTGTTTTCAATTTGCAAAGAAAATTACTTGCTTATTTGATTATAAATTCATGCAAAAACAATCAACTAAGACCAGTACCTGATGTCGAGGATTCAAACAAGGTTAAACTGAAGCAAAAAACAAACAGATTACGAAATTGTAGTAGTAAGATTGTGTCTGCTTTGGTTAGTAATGGGTGTTTTTTAAGCAGCATGAGAAGATTCGATGGTTGTTGTAAGGGTGTCCGCCGGGAAGGTATACTACTTTGTTTGTTTATAATTTTTGATTAAATGAAAGAGAATGGATCTTATATTGATAAATGTTTTCTTTAATGTCGGCAATTATGTATGGAATACAATATAAGGTAAATGTCCGCCTCTGTTAGTCTCAAAAATGCGATCTCTTTGAGCACATTTTTCATTACATTCTAACACATTTCACGCGGTATTTCATTAATTTCATCACGAATATTTTGTTTGAGTTGCTTAAGCGTTTCCGGTTTGTTTGCATAAGCCTTGCTTTTCAGATATCTCCACAAAAAGAAGTCCGGAGACGTCAAATCAGGTGACCGTGAAGGCCAATCAACATCACCATTTCTTGAAATAACTTGTTGTGGAAAGAGGTATCGCAGTAATTCCATTGTAATCCTGGATGTATTCGATGTGGTACCGTCTTTTTGATACCACATGTTGAGCAAGTCCAAATCATGCAGTTGTGGCGTTAAAAAGTTTTCAATCATATCACCATATCGCTCCCCATACACAGTTACCGTTACGCCGCCCCGTTTTCATTTTCAAAGAAGTAAGGTTCAATGATTCCTCCTGACCAAATTGCACACCAGACTGTAACTTTTAATGGATGCAAATGTGACTGATGAATAATTTGAAGGTTTTGCAATGCCCAGAACCGACTATTCTGTTTATTCACATATCCATTCAAATGAAAATGTACTTCGTCACTCATTTGGATTTTTTTCATTAAAATAGGGGTTGTCATGGGCTAGCTGTAACATCCTTTTGGCATATGTACGGCGGCGTAAATGGTGGAAGAAGCTCTTGTGTCAACTGAATCTTAAATGGCAACAAATGCAAATGCTTGTGCAAAATTGTGGCCATAGTTGTTTTTTGAAGACCAAGCTTCTGAGCACGGCGTCGAATTGAGCTTGTTGGATTGTTTTGAACACTTACTTGAGCAGCAGTAATGTTTTCAGCCAATCTTACAGTACGTTGTGGTCCATGCTTGGGGGTGTCACCTACAGACCCTATTTCTTCGAAATCATTCAGTACTCGATAAATAGTGCGTTTTGTTGGCACGTTGTTTCTCCCAAAAATTTCGCGTAACTTTCTCATCGTCACAGTAATCGATGATTTATTTTGATAAAATGTTTTAAAGATTAAAACACATTGGTTTAACGAATATTTTTCCATAATAAATTTGCCACGTGTCTACTTTACGACTGTCAAATATGAACTGTCAAGACTAATGTTTACCAAAATGGCGGCAAAACAAAGTAGTATACCTTCCCGGCGGACACCCTTTATATAGTTTGACAGTTGAGAATGTTAAACTCTCTCGACATTTCTGTTCAGTAAGGTTTGGCAGTTAACGCTAGAACAACACTTCCAAATTGTGGAAATTTACTTTGAAAAAAATAAATCTATTCGCCAAGTCCAGCACTTCGTCAATTTTACGTTCAACACAATCGGCCTCATTTCTTGTAAAATGGTTTCGTCAATAAGCAAAATTGCCATATATTGGAGCGAAGACAATCCTTAAGTCATTCATCATTACATCCTTCAAAATTGACTGTTTGGAGCGTCTATCACGCTGGCGCGGCGGCATCATCTGTCATTATTTCTTTCGAAATGAGGAAGGAGCTGCCTAACTGATTTTTTTGTTTCCAAAAATTAATCAGCTAAGCATCCGCGATATTTGATTCCACGTTCCAACAAGACGGCGCAACTTGTCGTTCAGCACGCTTAACCATACATTTATTGCAAAATCGATTTGGTGACATTTTTATTTCCAGAAGTGGTCCTGTTAACTGGACCCCTCGTTCGTGCGATTCAACGCCTCTCAACTAATTTGTATGGGGCTTTATTAAGGAATTGGTTAATGCTAACAAACCAGCCACTGTTGAAGCATTGGAAGCAAATATCAAGCAACAATTGACGCCGTACGGCCATATTTATTGAAAAAAGTAGTAAAAAATTGGACTGATCGAACGGATTATGTATATTCACATGAGAGCGACCAACGACCGACGAATAAACGAATAAATTCCATATAAACAAATTTACCAATCTAAATTGTTCACAAATTCTAACAAAAATATAGAAATAAAAATTATATATCATTTCTATTTTGTTAAACGTTCACGTGAATAGTTGTATTCTGCTATCCGACTCCGACGGAAAAAACGAATTGTTCCAAAATGTATATAAATTTCGATAAAAAAAATAAATTTTAACAATTCGATTTTCTTAAGAATTAAAAAAGAAAAATATTAGTAAAACTTTGGACTCAAAGTAAAAATAAATAGTGTAAAATTGAGTGAAATATTCACGTGAATCGAAAGATTCGATCGGATCGGACTGCAGAATAGGGCTGTTAATGTTTAGACACAAGTATCTACTTTTTAATCGACAAAATAATATATTTTTGAGAAAACAATATTGCATTGGATTGTTACGAACATTCAAGCTCTATTCGCGTACCACATACCATCCACACTTCAACCAAGAATTTGTTAGCGCGCGTCTAACCTCAAAATCAGACTTTAAACTTATATTCTTGACGATTAAAATTTAAGCTATGTGAACGAAATGTCAAAATGGACGAATATTCATTAATTCGTTGGTCGCTCTCATGTGCATAGCACTTAACTCGTATCCCCGGCGGACATTATGCAGGAAATCATATTTAAAAAGTAAATGCCATGAAATTATCTACCAGATTATAATAATAAGAAATTCATTCCAACAATACTTCTGAATTGTATTATTATTTAAAATGATCAAGCTCTTATAAAGAAAACACCCTTTATATTTATATGATTTACAAATCTATGAGCATGCCTTGTTGCTAAGCCTAACTTCTAACATTTCGCATTCGTACATTATTTGGCAACAGTTGCCATAAAAATATGTAGAAATTATTAATAAAATAAACAAATGATTAACATTCCTGGAAAGATTAGAAGATATTAAAAATGGACAACACTATAAGAATAAAATTTCCCAAACAGTTAAGCAAATTAAAACTCTTCTTACGGTTATCCGAAAACTCATCAAGTGTTCATAATGCCAAACAACAACAATTTGTAATCAAACCTTTTTCCCTTCCACATGTTATCCTTAAAACATTTAACAACACATCTCTCTGGATATTTAACCATCAAATTGGCATGTTATAAGGCTATAGGTATATGCTATACAGTATAATATGCCCTGGGTTAGGGTTTGTTTTAAACATTCATCTCAATTTCACAATGATTTCAACATTTCCATGTTCTTTGCAAATTTTGATACCCAAAAATTAACATGCCAAGAATAAATTAAGGTTGATGTTAATCCTAAAATTTATTTGTTTTGTTGTTTCGTTTTATTGTTTTGTTTGCAGTTTCATTCGTTACCTGGGTAGGTAGCGTATCATCTAGTTTTAGTCTTGACATGATTAACATAATTCTTTGACAAAACCTTCTGGAATTGAATATGAAAAATAATTAAGATAATCAAATTCTCGAGAAGAACACCATCTTATTGTGAATAAGGCCCTTTCGTTTTTGCAGATGACATAAGGTGTGAATTTTCTGAGTGTCTGTGCAGGTTTGTGTATACACATTTCAAAATCTGACTCTTTGTAACCCAATGAGTGATGTCTATATTTAAATTTTAATGTTCTGGCATCACAAATTAGTGTTACTTTTTTTGCGAAACCTACATGGTTTTTTTTTTGTTTAGGCTAAACTTTATTATGAAAACTCAGCAGTCAAACTTAACAACTCACAAGCTTAAACTGAAAAAAAAATAGCAAACGAAAGTGTAAATATTATTTTAGTATTGGCCACAATGTCTGTTCACAGTTGGTCGTTCGTCAATTTCAAAAGACTAGTAGAAATTTAGCATCTTACTGTAAAAGAGCGATACATTTTTCCTGGAAAATATTCTGTTTGAAAGTTATTTTTTGCTTTTTTTGAGGAATTATATTTGCTTTTGACAAAGAATGTAAGTTCTACCAAAAATTTGCATAAGAGTGCATTTATTTCATAATTGTATCTAGGTACTATAATACCTAGAGTAATATATGAACTTAAGTTTAACAACCTGGGGCAACATTAATTTATTTAGATAAACTAAACACACACAATATTCTTTCTAATGGGTGATTTTTTTGCTACTTGGTTTTTGACGTTTATATTTTTGACAGATCACACATGACAAATTCCACGAACATTTGACATTTCGATTCAGTATTTTTTGCCATTTCATCATGAATAGACTTACGCCTGAACAACGTTTGCAAATTATTGAAATTTATTATCAAAATTCGTGCTCTGTGAAAAACGTGTTTCGCAAGCTACGTCCGTTTCAGCGACGAGGCTCATTTTTGGCTAAATGGATACGTGAATAAGCAGAATTGCCGTATTTGGAGTGAAGAGCAGCTAGAGGCAATTCAGCAGCTACCAATGCATCCCGAAAAATGCAATGCATCCCGAAATGTTGGTGCGGTTTATGGGCAGGCGGCATCATTGGGCCGTACTTCTTCAAGGACGATGAAGGCCGCAGGGTTACGGTCAATGGAGAAAGGTACCGTTCGATGATAACAGATTTTTTTTTGCCGAAAATGCAAGAATTGAACTCGGTCGACATGTGGTTCCAACAGGACGGTGCCACATGCCACACTGCACGCGAAACCATGCATCAATTGAGAGGCGAATTTGGTGAGCAGTTGATCTCACGTTTTGGCGCAGTCAATTGGCCACCAATATCATGTGATTTGACCCCGTTAGACTATTTTTTTGTGGGGCTATGTTAAGTCTATTGTCTATGGGGACAAGCCAAACACGATTGCTGCCTTGGAAGCCAACATTGAACGCGTCATTGGTGAGATTCCGGCCGAAATATGTGAAAAAGTTTGCCAAAATTGGACCTTCAGAATGGACCACCTGAAGCGTAGCCGCGGGCAACATTTAAGTGAAATTATTTTTAAAAAGTAAATGGCAGAAATTGATTTATCGATCCAAATAAAAATTTCATTCACTTTTTACAAGTTTCTGTGTTTTTTTGAATTTTCAAAAACCAAGCTCTTAAAAAATCACCGTTTATATAATAATGAATGAGTTTGGCTGTCGGAAAAAATATTGAAACGTTTTAATGAAATATACTTATATAGTATATGAAAGTAGATTGGAAATTTGTGCACTGCGATAAATTGAAATTGATTTATTTCATATACGTACCAAATCTATTTTAAGTCGAGTTTCTTTGTGTGAATAATTTGAAAAAAAAAATCGATTTTTTTGTGAATGTCTAGTATAATAGACGACAGCTTCAATTTTAAGGAAACAACAAAAATTATTGGGTCTGGTCTAAACTTTTTTTGGCAAAAATTGACAGCTAATCAAGTTTTGAAGAGTGGGGATGAAATTCTTTCATACAGAAATAAAGTTCAAAAAAGTCAACACATTTGTTTTTTTTTTTAATTTTTGTTTTTGTTTAAAATTCACATTTTTTCCCTCAAAATTATAATTTTGTATTTTAGTGCTTTTAAATTATGTCGAATTTCCAAATCGATTTTAGATCGATTTTTTTGCTTGTTGTAAGGAACTTGTAAAAAATGGTTCGCGTGTATCTATGAAATCTTGCTATCTGTTTTGACAAATTTTGTTTAGAAATAATTCGATTGTGTTAAGAAAAAAATAGAATTTTTGGTTGTTTGGAATTCGACATTCATTTTTTTATTCAACAAATCTTTTCCCACAACAACCACGAGGCGTTTTTTTTATGGCAAACCTCATCCTTGCACTTGTAAATTATTGTCTGCCCACAATTTGCTGGCTACAAAAATTTATTGGCAGAAATTGGCAACAAATTGTCAGAAAGAATTGTCTCAAGAGCGATCTCTTCGGTACAAAACTATCAAATTTGTAAATCAGGAACAGGAATTGGCAGAAATTGTTGTAAATTTGCGCCAATTCGCAGAGCTTGGATCAGACCCTTTATTGCGAGGAAATGAAAATTTTCAAATTGACGTAAGGAAATGTCAAATATTGATAGTGTGTGTGTAAACAACAAAAAAATCGATTTTAAATAATTGTTTGGGATTCGACATTAGAAATATAATTCGATTTTGTTCAGAAAAAAATCGAATATTTGGTTGAAAGGAATACCACATTAATTAAAAATATCACAAAAGTTTGGCACGTGAATGGCTTGTGAATTTTCACATTTTTTTATTTTCCTTACGGGTAAAGACTGCAAGAAATAATTTATTGCATGTCAACCAGTTTTAACATGAAATCTGTAAAAATTTGAGGTTAGCAATACACCTTTCTTCAGTTTTGTTTTAAAGTGAAAACACATTAATCCAGAACCAGCCATTGCGGCAGCCATTATTTTAGAACCAATGCATTTTTAATTGCACACACCAGGCCATCACCAACAACGTCAAAAGCGTGTCGTTAAGCCAAAGTCGTAAAATTGCTCTTGCTGGTACATTACTAACAATGTTTCCACCATAGTGACACCAAAATGCAAAAATATAAAATGTCAAATAATTCGAAATGTGGTGATGGTGTCAATGCATTTAAAAATATTTAGTTGTTTGCCCTGCTGTTTGCTGTTTACGATGATGGTTTAATCTGTTTCTCTTTTGTCAACTTGGTCAATTGGGTTTATTGTCAACTTTTATAAGAAATGTAGAAAAACAATCTTAAAATCAAATTTTTGCCTGGACTATATTCTTAGTAAAAAATGGCTAAATATATTTTTGAAATCGCTTTTTATTTAATTTTGGTATATACCTACCCAATTTCTTTTTAATTTTTGTCTAAGAAAAAATTTGGTTTTGCAACATTACGGCCCGTTTGCTGATACACAACTTCATTTAAGTTCTACTTCAGAACTTATGCTACAGTTTACGCAGAGGAAAAAGTAGCCCATAAGCGTTTTAATTTGAACATAAATATTTACGATTCGTATCAGCAAACGGGCCTAAGTATTTAATAATAAATAATAATAAATTTAGAATAGAAACATAATTTTAAAAAAATCGTACAACCGATTTCGAATTTTCACAAAAAAAATATTTTTCGAAAGTTTTATGTTGTACCCAGTAGTATTTTAAATTTGAAGCAACACCTGTACATATTTTTTTATCAAAATCCATTGCGCCGTTAATTAGAGAGTCTAAAATAACAAAAAAAAAACGGATCCATATCAGGTACCGTTGGTAACATTTTAGGTAAACATTTTTTTTAAACAAATGATGATAATCGCCTCTTACATTATCTTGATATTTCATCTGAAAGCATTCGAATGATTTCCATTCATCATTCGAATGATTTCTCATCTCTTATACAATACATGGTTCTTCTTATTTTCTTCTTCACTATATTACCTACTATTTAGGCAATAAAAAGAAGCAAGAGCAAGAGTCACGAGGTAGAGTGAGGATTAATATGCGTGGAAGTGTAGGTTCGCATTGGAATTGAAGACTTTGTAGGTTTGGAATTGAAGACTTTCCGTTTCTGTAGCATTTATCATACGAATGAATTCGTAATATAGTAATCACTTGGTTCTCGTTTGTTTATCACTCGAGATACAGGTAAGTAGTGTATGTGAGATTTTTTGTTTTATGGCATCACCGAATGAAAATGGAAGTATGAAATCATTTTATTTGCTTTTATAGATTTGGGTGTGGTCATGGTGGTTTTGAGCATTTGTTATGCATTTTATTTATTTATGTTTATAAACTAATGTATTAAAATTAATTGACATGTTAGTAGTGACCTCTCTAACTTTAAATAAAATATGGAAACAAAATTAATATGCACATGGCACAGTAAAAAAAAATTAGAGTAAACTATTCCAGTTTTCTTACTCTTTTGTAATTTGAGTGATCATTCGATTATTTTGATCACTCGAATACTAATATATCGATTATGGAAATAAATCCTATAATGCCCATCACTATTATGACAGACTACAATAGCACATTGATTTTATTTATCTACATCTTTAGAATTGTATAGCGCAGGTACCGTTAACCTTGAGGCTACAAAAACAAGATTTAAAAATCGAGCCATTACTCGTACCTAAGACGTTTTAGTATGTATACCAAGTTTAAATGAAGTCAGGCAGACATACCGAATTGTGCGAGCCACTTTCATCGTAATGTTGAATTTGTTCAAAATCCCGAGTTCGATTTTTTTAAATGTGAAACTTGCCTTAAAGTACCTTTATCGCTAGTTAAAATTATTATCCGGTTGGTACCTACATTTCATAAGTTTTTTTTAAACCAAAAAGGATGTCAAAAGATCCTGATGAAATACTTTCTTGATTAAACACCATCGAATCGATTTATTACCAAAAAAAGGCATATTTTCCTGTTTAGCCGGATTGGTTCGAGAAGTCATAAAACGAAATAATACCTGAATACATATATGTACATAAATATGTGTGTACTTGTACGTACATTTTCAAGGGGTTAACAAAAACAAACATTAAACAAAATCTGAATAAATTTCCATCCATTAGATATTTTCCTGATGTTTTACAAAAAGAAATGGTTGGTGTTGGTAAGTATAACAAAAAAAAACAATTGAACTCACCTGTATCACGCTTCCTTTTGCTTGCCTTGTGTAGCTGATGTTGTTGCTGCTGCTGTTGTAGTTGTAACTGTTGCTGCTGATGTTGTTGATATTTATATGTTAAACTGCGTATATCTGTCTTGTCACTTGCTCCTGTTGCTGATGATGTCTTCACCAACAACTGACTATGCCCGTACTTCACAGACTTGTCGAGAAAAATTATTCCGGGACGCTGATTATTATTATTATTATTGCTAGCTGTCAGGCTACCGTTATGAGATACAACTTGTTGCTGTTGTTGTTGTTGTTGGTTTTGGTGTTGCTGTAGCTGATGGGGCGTAGGCGCAACAACTGACGGTATGGAGTTATATGAGGAAGCTGCGCTCAATGTGACAGCGCCGCTACCATTACTGTTAGTTGCCTTAATTTGACCAGCAGCTATTTGAGTGTGGGTCGACAACGGCGACGGCAAAGAGTCTGCTAGTGATGGTACCTCTGAGCTAAGAAGAAGTTGATGATGGTTTGTTGCGGTAGCAGCAATTTCTGTTGTTGACGATGTTTCTATTGATGATGATGACGATGAGTATTCGTGCTTTTGTTGCTGTTGTTGTTGTTGATGATGATAAAGAGGATTTTGATGATGATTCACATCAACTATGTATTGCTCATTCAAATTATGTTCGTGCTGTTGATAGACACTTGAAACAATTTCAGAGTCTGATGACAAACCAAGATTTTGATGTTGCAGTTGTTTGTCTACTTGTAGTTGCTGATGAAAACTACCATCGTTTGGATAAGTTGACAAAGACGATGAGGACACAAGTTCAAAATCGTTACTAATTTCTGGACAATTGATGTTAGTGTTGTTGCTGGTTTGCTGATAGCAATCGCCCTGTATATTGGGGCGACTAGGAAAGTCGTAATTGGACGACAAAAAATGCGAAGTTTTCATTTGCGTTTGAAAATTCCAAGCGATTAATTTATTTCTCTTTCTAGCTCCGTCTTAATTTCCAACTAAATTACGTCGTCGGATATCTCAAAATTAATTAAGAGATTACGTAGGTATATACATACATTTGAGATCTTTTTATTTCTGGTTTAATAATTTTTTTGCATTAATTCTTGTTGCACAAATCGAAATAATTTATTGACTTCGTTTTCTTATTTTTAAGTCATCACTCACAAACACAAATTTATTGAATTCCAAAAAAAAAAACAAGGAAGAAAAACTGAAAGAAATTTTAGAAATTTGTTATTTTAGGTAGGTATGTATTTTAAATTCAAGTTTTTTTTTTTTTAATTTTTACGAAGGAAGGAATCTTTTCTTAATGTACACTCGTTGAAGAAGATAGCTGGACCTTGAATTGATTGGTCGTATAACAACTAATAAAATATACACTTTTCCAGACCGAAAAACTATTGGGTATTGCGAGTTGGGGTCCCTTATTGTTGCAGACGCGCCGCATTTTTATTTTTTTAAAGATTGGTATACAGCAAGGCGGGTGAAGAAAAATATACTGCGTCGCAGGTCTCTATACCGTTATGCTTCTACCTACTGTCGATGTTTTTCATATTTTTTTTTTAAATTTTATAAAGAGCAATATGTGTGTATGTGTTTTCACTGTGCCGACAATTGTGAATGGAGGATAGGGAATCCCTATGAGTCCTTCGTGCCGTATTGTTATGATTCATTCGAAGGCATGCGCATTTCAGGCTTGAAAAAAGCTCTGTGGGAAAGGTGTGAGTATTGCCAGATATGACGAAATAAACGAAATAGTATACCTACCTACTGAGCATACGCTGCTAGTGGGGTTTTATTTAAGGCAGGACAAAATGCTGAATGAAATTATTGCATAAAATTATGTGCTATGATTTAAAAATTGAGTTTCGATGGCAAGACTTGAGAGGGTTTGGTAATTCCCAAAAGTTGATTACAAATATGCATACATTCCCGGGCAAGCTGGTTTTTTTCTTAGCGAATAGGTATTATTTTTAAAATGGATGCAAAATTCAATAATAACAATTAGGTACCTATTTACATATGAAATGTCGGTGCTTGGTTTATATTCTATGACAGTTATATGCATATCTGCAACAGAACTAAGAAGCGATGCAGGAGTATACGTAGATACCTACTAAGGAACAATTAACCTAAAAAGCTCTTTTTATTAATACAAATATTGACTGGATAAATGAGGCAAAACATAAGCAACAGAATGAACCATATTAAAATCATCCCTTATACAATTTCTAAAATCCTTGTTCTCTGGTTGTTGCATATGTATGCATAAATAGGTACCTAATTTTTTGGGAACATGTCTTTTGCTACAAAATTATGATAAGTGATGAAATTTCTGCAATTACCTCGCAATGGTTAAAAGGATTTCTTCTCGCTGTATTAAGGAAATTATATACATATGTATGTGTGTATGAAATTTCTTTGTAGATACTCAGGTATACCTAATCGTATAAGAAAAGTTAATGTAGAAACCAAAATTAAGACAAATAAAAACCTAACTTGGCTGTAGAAACCCCAATTTGCACCTATACCTACCTACCTTTCAAAAGATGTTGCAGTAGATCAATCCTCAGGCATAAGAACCGCACTTGACAAACTGTTGTAAGCTTGACATGGCTGAACATGATGTAATTAATCTCAATTAAAGGGAACATGCAGATCGACTAACATGAATGAATCAACAGATGAAACCATGTGATCTTTATGCAACGATCCCAGTTGGTCGAGACTGTCCAACGCACCACAGAAAGAAACTCATTTTTATATCTATCTAGGTGCATACTATTCAAAAGAACAAACATTTCGAATTGGATAAATGGATTTTTTGCCATTTCGTCGACTTCAGTCTACCCCAATGCGTTGACCTATCTATCCATTTACATAAGACTACGTGCAAACAAAAAATAAAATTTAAAAAGTCATATGAAAATTGTAACTCCTTTCTATTATGAAATATGATGAAAGTTTTGCTAAAAATGAAATATGTAGTTACATACTACCTAACATAAATCACGAAATGAAACATTCGTGTAAACGAACTACAAGATTGCATAAAATTGTGGCTGCAGAAACTGTGCACTTTTTATCAAATACAAACATACTCTGTGTGACGTTAATATAAACCAAAATAGGTAGATATAGATAGGTACATAGACGAACTAAAAACAACAACCATATATAAATGCATGATGATTCAATTTTGTCAAAACGTGTGTAGGAAATATTCATTCACAGCGACGACGATTGCAGCAATAAATTGATCATAATCATGTGTTATGAAATTATATCTTTTTTTTTTTAATGAGACATATCAAAAATATAAACATAATACATATTATACACATAAAGCATGTATTTTTGGATATACATATACCTATGTACATAATGTACAGTAGATTTAAATAAGTAAGAAGTGTTTTTCGACTTTGTACGTACATGTACGGGTACATTATGTAAATAACTATTGGAAGACTTGTTGCAAGAATTTGATCCGATATTTGGTTTTCATCACCAATTGCCCGTTATTTCTGAACCAACAATTTTTTTATAAATACCGAATTTTAAATGCCCGTACAAAAAAATGTTTTTTTGTATTGTTTACTTTTGATTGAGGCTAAATGAATACACCATATATTTAGAGTGATGGCACGTAAGGTCGGCCACCTCTAGTAGTCGGCCACTTCGTTGTAAAGTACAAGTTATAGCAAAAGTTTTCGTTTAATCTGCTGGCAAATAATATTTTCCAAAAGTCTAACAATTTTTCTTCCACGGTGGAAAATTTCATTTCACTGGTTTTCTTGTAAAAAAATGCATGTTTGGCTCAAGTTTTCGCTTTCGTTTGGGATGTGCCTTTTCGATATACTGGCTATAAAACTTAAAAAAATATTGTTTGTTAATAATTTACAAGGGGGGCCGGCTTTAAGGGGCATTTTTTTTTTCAATTCTCCCGAGCTTAAGGAATTTTTATTTTCTAGTTATTTATATCAAAATAATCAAAAAATATTCCATGGTTTCAGTAGTTGGCCGCCTGTTAACGTTAAGGGCCAACTATAGAAGAAACGTGTTCTTATGTCGGCCTGTTGGGTTTAGTATAGAGGCTGTGATTACATTATGTAAGTTTTACTTAGATAAGTTACAAATATAATTAGTTTTTTAAGAAATATTACTGTAAATAGATCTATAAGTGAGTTACAGTAAAATTTACTAACTTCCTACGTTGTTTTTACTCACGGAGAACTTGCAACATACCCCACTAGTTTTGAGAAGTTTTTTGCTTTTCGTAAGAAGAATTCACTGCACTCGCCATTATTATACCTAATTGCTCTTGTAAGACACTTATAAAAGAATTTCACAATTTATAAATGTAACGTATACATGTACAATGTTTAAAAAAATGATCATGGATAGGTTATACAAACTTCGAAAATTTGTTTAATATGTTGTTATAAAGAACTTTAAAAATGGAAAAAACGAAGAGCAAAAGAATATTTTATAGCTACACGAAAGAGGCACATTCTTCAGTACTGATCAATATTAGATAAACATTTTAAATTGAAATAGGCAATTCGGGAGTTCGGGTTTCCTAGAAGTAATCTACAAGACCGAAATAATAATAATAAATTATAATAAAAATTTATTCTAATACAGACCTTAGTGCGTCCAAGGAATACAATTTTTAGAGTGGTCCATAGACCTTTGACAAATGTGAAATCTCACAAACATCATCAGGTTTCTTAAAAACGGTCCAAACATTTTAAAAGAGAATTTCAATAACCCATTCTAAGATGGAAGACTTGCCACTATGAGTTCTCTAAACATCTTCGGAGTTTTCAATATAAACGACAGTGAGGTAGTAGTTCCTGGAGCTAAAATAGTATTTAGGAAAAATAGATGCCTCGAAGACGTTTTGGGAGACGCTTCATGTATTTTGATAATGTCAATGTAACATCCTTCTGCCTGTTTTCGAAATCAGGTATTGGCTTAGTTCCCAAATGATACAACAAATTTCATAATGATCCATTAGGAAACCATAAGGAGGCTAACTACTCTGTATTCGGTGCAAATAAGAGCATTTGGTACAACTAGTGTTCCTTCCTCTGGCGGCCTCCTCAATATGTGTAAACTATGCCCGGCAAGTAGGTTTTAGGTAGGTTTGAAAGTGGCCAGATGCGATCGAAAACGACTTTTATTATTAAATTAATATCAAACGGCCAATAATGTTTCGGGTCGGTATACTCAACAAACGTATTTTCCATGGACCTAAGTGATTTTAGCAGTAATAATTTTATTATTTTGTATAAGCACCGTCCAACCACTGACCGCCCACATTACATTACCATATGCTTTACCATAGAAATGGCAAAACATTTCAGAAAAAAGAAAACATTAAAAAAAACAACTTTTTCATAAATATAAATACAAATATAATTTGTTTTTTTTTTTTTTTTATCTAAAGCAATGTTTAATAACATTTGTCTGGAATATGTAAATATTTATTACATGTAAAACAAACTTAGTAGCTTCATACCTTCCTATTCCTTCTAATTAGTGCCGTGCAATTCACGTTGCATTTAAAAAGACCATAGGTCTTAAAGGCATGTAGTTAATATTGTATTATTATTATTATTATTATTTTTGAAAAAAAAAGTCTATGTCTTTGTACCTTATATGAAATGGCGTTCTTAGACCAAAGAAAATCTTACCATCATACTTTTTTATTTAACTGAACTATTTATACTATTAGATATTAAAATGCGGCCGACCACTGGGGCCGTAGAGCACTTAAATAGCACCTAAAGATTATACCAAACCAAATTTTCCAAATCAAAGTTTTAAGGATTTTAGGTGATTGCTCTGCTAACTTGAAATCAAGATACTCGTAGCAGAACATTAATTTTCTCCAAAAGTACTGGAGCACTTAATTTTATTTTTGGGTACTTAATTAGCACTTAATTAACATCTAATTATGGCATCACAAAAAATGTGTTCTGCCCAACTTGCTCTGCTAACTTGATGGACCTGAAATTTTTAAATATTTATAATTTTTAATTTGAAAAATAATCAGTTGAAAAAAAGGTATAAGGAATCCAAGTTATATGACGTCAATCAGTAGAAAAAAAATCCGTCTCGGGACGCCCAACAGAAGTGATAACTTAAACTAATATAAGTTGAACTATTTACTATTGAAATTGAATAACTTGAAAAAATCTTCGTTAATTTGATAAATTTAAAAACTTCTACGTATGCGTGAGAGAAAGCGAATCCAGTCAGACTGGGGTCGTAACGCGTTACGTTTGCCCTCCTATAAGAAGTTATCACTCCAAAAAAGACTACATTACATTTAATGCAATCAATAGACTTCAAATCTTTTCATTATTTTACAAAATGCTTAAAATTTTAATGCGAATTAATTTTTGTAGTGAAATTACTGCGATAACAAAAAATTCATTCCCAACAAAAATCGGTTAAATTACCTAAAGTATTGCATTATTTTACAGATTTTAAGAAAATAGGCACCTACTGATCAAAAATCATAAGGGGTATTCACGATCCGCTGCAACTGGTCTTGTATCATTGTAAAAGTGCAAACATACAACTTTGTTTAACACCTCAACAACAACTTACACTGACTAAGATCTTACCACACTTTTGCTATACCTTCCCTAACTCTATTAAAACAGAAAAATACAATGGTGCGAAATTTGCCTGGTGTGTTTTTTTTTGTCTTGGCTGGGCAGTTCATGTCTTGACAATTCATTCATGCAATAGGTTGAGGTGTAGGTAAGGATGTTTAAGAAGAATTATCAAAAATTAATGAACATTAACACAAATTTTTGAAGTGCTCCAAGAGAGTAGTTACCGGCGTAAATAACGCAGCCGTCAAATTTGATGTCAGGTATCGCTATCAAGACAAAATCGAAGAGAGAGCTCGCCGACATCCCAACACAACAAGAAACAACGCGACTCCATTGGAGATTTCATGTCAGGCTTAGTATTATGAGAAAACGTATTGCCAATGGAGTCGGCCTATAACAGTTCGGCAGCTGTTATTTTCTGTCAGAAAGGATTGTAGTCAAACTGATTTTGTCTTTTTACTCGAGAGATACAATAGAAGAGAAAAGGTGTGTTCACTATTTCCTTTTTTGGCATCGGATCGCAAATACCCCCATAGTTTAAAGATTGCGTCACACAGATAATTGATTGCATTTAAAAAAAACATTAATCTGTCTTAATTAAAGTTTCACTCTTAATCCCAAAGCAATCTATTTGTTTAACTCGACTTCTTTCCGTTTAATTTTACGTGAGAAAATTCAGTTTGTAAACATATGAATGCAAGCCTTCTTCGTCAAACAAGCAAATTAAGTTTTATAAATCGCACATAGATACATGTAAATGCAACTGAAGTGGATCCTTTAAATAAAACGCGTACCTACCTATTTTGTTTTATTCAGTTGAATAACTTATTTAAGACATTATATTGTGTCCTATCGATTAGAATTGGATATGTACTCAAGTTTTATTTTATTAATTTATACTCATAGGTACCTAGTTAGGTAGGTATTCAAATACCTATGTATTTTGAAATAGTGAGTATCAGCGTCACACCGTGACAATAGAAACACCCTATTCTCTCTATCTTCTGTTATTGTTGTTCAACCTTTTTATATTAAGAAACAGGAATACATTTTTATTCATAAATACCTACATCAACTCAACCATTCACTAAATTTGAAACTTGCTCATAAGCCCAAGTCCTGACAAGAACCTATCAAGTTACGACAACCTCAAATCAGGTAGGTAGGTAGTCAAATAATAACCTTCTCTTGCCTTTCCAGCCGGATTGTTAAGTTTTACCAATCTACTACCTATCTAGTTAAATTTCGAAGCAACAACTACCTTCATTATGAAATACAATATTTAAACAATATGGAACGTTGATATACCTATGTATGGACTGTAGGGACATGTGTAAGTACATTATATACGTATATCACCCGAACTTTTGCTACGCAATATAATAGGTAGGTGAAACCTACATAATAAATCAACAGAAATGAAATTTTATTTAACTGAATCGAAGAAAAATAAGAAGGTAGGTACATAAAAGTGATAGGTGTACTTTCCTTCCCATCCCCAACTCATGGATAAGCTCTTATCTGCCTTTCCATATGGAACGTTACATTATTCCTTCGCTTACAAATCAACAGTATACCTATAACTATATAGTGGCAACACCTTTTCCTAATTTGGTAAAAGAAAAATAGAATGAACTCGCAAAGCAGCCATTCGCCATTTCTACAGTGTTGTTGGACAAGTAAAAAAAAAAAAAGTGGTAACAACTCCCTGTGCACCTCATAATGGCCAACAATTGAAGTTACTTATTGTCATGAGGTTACCATCAATTCCAGGGCGCCTTATTGTTTCTTTTGGTTTTGCCGAAGGGAAAAAGAACACACCAGAACCAAAAACCAGAAACCCATAAAAATAAATTCTGTATGCGTGGCCAGTATGCATAAACTTTCACGAAAAATGAATCCACCGTCGTTTATTCTTATTTTTTTAGGAGCAGGAATAGGCTTGTCCTATAATAAAGTAAAGACCAATCGGTGGAGAAAACAATTAGGTAACAGGTGTGCTTCCATATGGAAACTTTTAATTGTCACCAATCGACTACATCACCACGTTATTGTCCGTCGGTCCCCGTTTCACCGACGAACCCTTCTTTGTTTATGGTCAGTTACTAGGTAGGACGAAAGCCGGCTTGGGTTTCTCTTAAAAAAGATGTCAACCAGGTCATTTCTGCTGGGTAACCATAACTAACTCACCTAGAAGAGAATCAGCAAAACTACAAAAGAAAAGAACACCATATTGCTGTTGTTGTTTTCTTCGATTCGATTTCTTTTTTTTTTCTATTATTATTATTTTTGTAGTGTTAGCGTATGTTCGTTCGTTTTGTCATTGAGCGAAAATAAACTTTTTTTCTTTTTAAATGTTTTTGTTTTAATTAAATTTTACTTGTTTTTTTATGCAATACACTGTTTTTTTTTTGTGAAATTAAAACCACATTACACACGTTTTTTTTTTGCTTGTTTTCCGTTTTAAATTCGAATTAGAATGACAGCTGCCAGAAAAGACGACAACGGCGAACAAGAAACGACGACGTAAATTCAACGATGGTGGATGATGGTCGTCCGCCCGGGAAAAATGCGACCGCTCCCGAAAAAAAAATTCAATCTTCCTCCCTGACGTTTTCTAAACAAGGTATTCACATACACCCATAAACACAAAATAGAAGGGGCAACGTATATAAATACAAAATCAAACAAGCTACAATTTGTTGGTGTTGGTTAATGGTGGTGGAATATTTTCCCATTTCCCCTAGGACGAAATGACGATGACGACGACGAGTGTACAAAGAAAAGATTCCTCATTATTTTTTTTTTCACTATTTTTTTATCTATAATTTTTTTTAAGTTAATTTTGAAAGAATAAACACTTACGAGCACTTCAAGTTACAAAATATTATTGTAATTCACATGCAATCACTGCTTATTGAAAAAAAACGCCTTTACGTTTACAGATTTTTCATTTCTTATGTATATTTTTTTTTTATCACAAAATATGAAGAGAAAATGATTTCACCTCACCACACATTCCAAATAAATGGGAATAGGAAAAACAATTTGATTTGAAACTCCTGAATTTATGAAAACTAGGATTAAATTATAATAAAATAAAACGAAGGGAACTATTTGAAGTCTAAATTTGTGTAATTTATTTATATTTACTGCGTTTGTTCGTGAACGCTGGCCATTTTTTACTTCGACTTCGATCACAACACGGTTTTCGCGTAGCGTTTGTTGGTACACCGACGTTGGTCACCACACAGTCCCGTCTCACATTCGTTTGTGTGGTACAAAATTTTTGATACACAAGTTTATGGGGATTTTGTTGAATTCGATTGAATGTTCGAATAAGACGTGGTAGTGGTATGGCAAATTAACAATGGAAGTACGTGAATTTCGAGAGAACTGCCCGAAAACAAAATGGTTGATTTGACGTTTGGGTGGTGAGTTAGGTCTGACATCTAGTGATGTGGTTTATTGCCGTAGTAAAGATGTAAACCATGGTAACAAAAATATAGTAGAACATTTACGTTTGAATTAGAAACTAAATAGTTTTGCTTGCAATTTATTCGTTGGGCCATAATATACTATTAATACTGTATTGAGTTTACTTTTGTTTTCACACTTTTAATTTACATAGTATTTTGTTTTACCATTAATAAAATATTGCCGATTTTGAATTGACATTGATATACGAGATTTCTATATAAATAAAAATGCATATTTGTATGCTTACGTTTAAATTGTATAAAAAAATAAAGAATATTCCATCTATAGGCGTGTTTTTTCTAAGGCCCGGGGAAATTGGACGAAAAAAACGGTGAGTAGGATTAACAATTTTTATACTAAATCCAACAACAACTAATCCCCCGGTGTGCTTAGCTTAAACCCAGAGAATTCTCGGGGCTCAGCTATTGGAGAGGATAAAAACTGTGCTACCAAAAACTTTTTCACTAAGTTATCGATAAAATGTATAGAAACTTCAAAACTGACATTTTGATATGTCAAATAATTATCAATTTTGTTTGGTTTGTTGAGCTTTTGGTCTAAGTGTGTCAGCTGTTTTCCTGACGACCATGTCAACCTAACCTAACCTACCTTTTAATATACATTCCGCAACACAACACCAAATCAATTTTAACATTTTCCGCTTTTGTATTGCCTCTATGGTGTCGTAGATTTTTTCCACCTGGCCATGAGCACAACCTTCTACAGCGATTTTCATTTTTGCGTTTATTTTTATTATGTGTATATTAAAACTTAACTGTGAAATTATTATTAAATAAAGAAGTGTTTCCTGAAGTTGATATTCGTTCAATTAACAAGAATTGAGAATGAACTACAAAACAAACGTTTTTCTGAGAAAATTGTTTTCGGCTGCGTTTTGTTGTACACGGGAGCATACTTCAATCTTCTTGATCGTCGTCCGCTCTTGCTCAGAACTATATTCCTAATGACATAAGAACTGAGCGTCCCGCCCGAATAAGCAACTCGTCCACTAATATCATGTCACCAGGACCGACGAATCGGGTAGTTTTCAAGTAGTTGAATTCTATGTACCACTGTATTTGTGAAAATTAAAATTAAAAGAAAATCACATCGGCTAAAAACAATTTCCAAAACACTTGATTTCAATTTTCAAATTACTTGATTCACATTTTCTTGTATAAATAATAATTAACTTGGTTCTTTTTATGTTATTTTAATAGAAAAGTAATTTAAATTCAATAAGTATATCGAAACTACACAAAACAAATCAACCCGATGATTTTTAGAAGGATGAGGATGAGGCAAACAGTGATGTTTGTTTTTTTCTTGCATTGCAGCTGTTCTTCAAATGTCATCTTGCAAATGAATAGTACTGCCAAGTATTTCACTTAGCGTCTTGGTCGTTTTTTTCAACCAATTCCCCCGGGGATTGCAAAAAAACGCACCTATAATTTCATATTCTAAATTTCAATCACTTCAGATTTTATGATTGTCGGTGGTGGCCGTGGCGTGATAGTTGTGGGCTCGTCTGTCAACCTCGTGGTCGCAGGTTCGATTCATGCGTTGTCTATATCTTCTTATATTCCATTAAAACCAATTCTAAAAAATTTTAAAAAATGAGTTGCTGTTTTACTCATTACATGCTGTTCAGGCATAACACTAACAACATGTGGATAACTAGTTATCCATAAAATATGACAACGAAATAAATAAAATAATGCGAATTATAAGAGACAAAGTAAATAAGACACGGTAATTTTCTCCGCATAAGTTCAGCCGCCATCCCTGGAGATATATCTGAGACAACAACCAGCTCCAACCTCAGAACATCGCGCCACACATCTTTCCTATCGTTCTTTCACCGGATGCCCGCGCTGTCTTAAAATCATATAAAGGGTATTCATAATCCCTTGGGCGCGTGCAAAATAATAAAAAAAAACTTGTCAAGGAAAATGTGAACGGAAATTAGACTGCGATATGTTCTTTATTTGATGGAGGTGCTGGCAAGTTTCGCAACGAAAGCAATAACAAACAAAATATGAACATTTTGGGTTTCTTCTTGTTGATAATGCAAATTTTCGATTTTATTACCAATCTATATTAAACAAAATAAAATAGGAGACGATTCAGTCTAAAGGTAGGACCGCACTATTCGTATGAAATTCTATGAATAATTTATGATGTTTTCACGCATTTTAAAAACACAAATGCTGAACTAATCGATGAGGAATAACTCTATTAAATATTTGCAATAGAACAATTATATTTTGTTTAAAATTTACCTATTTATATATTTTTCAGATGAAAATTCATTTTTCGTGCCAGCGAATTGCCATTTGACACAAAGTGGAACAAATAATTCCAGTAATTTGGGTTTCAATTTCTCTCGTTCCACTGACAGAGTTTTGGACGAAAAACTTTTTCATGTGTGTTTCAATCAGTAAAACTTGGTGTCAGACTAGTAGTGAGGCTTCCCAACTTAATGACATAATTTTTCTGGTTGCTTTAAATCTAAACGACCAACAGGAAAAAATATACTGTTTCAACTTTTCCCTGATTGCTATAAATGTCCCCCAAGTGCAAACTGAACTTCACAAAATTTCATACGAATACGTTATGTGAAGTGTAGTTATCCGTTTCAGTGCATAGTTCCGCTGAGTGCGGAAATAAACAAAATAGAAATAATTTTAACAGTTCTCATGATTCTGTTATAGCTTGATCTTATTAAAACGCCAGAACAGAAAATGATTTTCTTTTCTGTTCTAGAAATTATTGGTGTGTGTGTAATGTTTTTTGACCGGGATGTTTAGCATAACAAATATATAAGGGGTATTCACGATCCGATGTATCTGGTCTTGTATCATTGTAAAGTGTAAAAGTGGAGCATTTTTTTTGCACTACAGCAACAAAATATACTGAATGTCAAAATCTTACACTTTTACAATACCCGAGCCCTATTGTAAGAGAAAAATACAAGAATGTAAGATTTTTTTAACACAAACTAATGGCCTTTTCGATTGGCCGTCCGGAACACGTTCCCCCAATAAAACAGCCGTAAGCAATTTGACTGATTTCGAATTATATGTATCACTGTATTTGTGAAAATTAAATTAAAAGAAAATCACTTAGGCTAAAAAGAATTTCCAAAACACTTGATTTCAATTTAGATACACATTTTCTTGTATCAATAATAATTAATACTTGCTACTTTTTATGTTATTTTACCAGAAAATGAGTTGAAATTCAATAAACACAACGAAATTACACAACAAATCAAGCCGATTATTTTGACATTTTAATTGTGTAAGTGTATTAGTGATTCTGTTTTCGATTCTGAATTGAAATCCAGAATCGTTTTCTATTCTGTTTAGAGTAACAACTGTCATTTTGTGGGGGTCAGAACAATTCTGGACGGCCAATCGAAAAGGCCATAAGCTTCTTCAGAACAAATGTGAAACAGATTTTGACATTTGCTTCAGTGTTGCTACAGATTAGTAAAGGTGTGTTCACAGTCTGTTGTAAAAAAATAAAATTTTACAATTTTACAAGACTTGGTACACCAGATCGTGAATACCCCTATAGTTCAATTTAATTCAAATGTCTAAAAAAAAAAATAAATATTAATGCAGATGCTTGGATTTTACAGATACATGAAATGTTACGTTGGGATTCAAATATCATGAAAATTATCAAAAGATATATGTCCTACCAATAATTCAGATGTAGAAATAAGTAGACAGAAACAGAAACATATACATACAAAATATTTGAAATAGTAAGTACGTAGTTGTTCACAAAACACAATAATGTGCATGAAAAAAAAACTAGAGTAACTTTTAATTAAAAATTATTAACCATACCTAACAAAATTGACTGAACGGCTTAAGTGAACAAAATTGATTAATAAAATAAAAAGCGTAAAGCTATTTTCTCAAATAGGTAATATAAAAATGGGAATCATTTGCACTTTTACACTATTTAGAACAAAGCTTTCATCATAGAAAAATAAATCAAGCGACAAAATGAGCAAATTAGTAATATTTAATTTTATAAAACTTAATAAAATTAATTATTTATATTATATTTACTCATTGTAGATATTTATGGCAGTTATTATTTGTATTGTTACCCTCTGTACGGAAACCATGGCCTTTCCAGATTCACCCAAACCGGTTAAATGGGTAGCATACCGTTATTTACCAACATTCACACAGACTTTATAAATAAATTTGAAATTGGATGCTATTATAAATAAACGAGTTCTTAATTCTTTTTTTTTGTAAGTTTCATAAAAATTCCTATATTTAATTTCTAAAGCTAGAATTACATGGTCAACGTAAACGGTCAACGCTTTGACTCTCAGAAGTAAAATGACGTCAAAATTTATCTTAAATTATGTGTTGACGAAAACGGTAACACCTGCTTCGATTGGATTTCGAACAAAATTTTTCTATAGGTGGTCTTTCGAATTCTAAATAACACTCAATGCCAGTCTTACCAGATGTTTATAGGAATATAAATATATCTAGCTCCTTGTGGAACCACGGCAGGAAACAATTTGTAACCTTCGAGGAGCAAGAAAATAAAATGCACGACAGGATCGTACGAACTTTCTCTTGTAGCTAACAACTTTTGTGTAGCTAACCACTGACGCTGTTAGTAGGTATAGGTAGTCTAGTTATCCTATGCAGGTTTAAAGCCGATGTAGGTAAGATAACCCTGATTGTTAATATAATGAATTGTGGAATACATATGATTCAATGAATGGATACATAGACACCTACCTACAAATATATATTTAAATGGACTTGAGGGTAATATGAACCTACCTTACATACATATGTATGTACATATATAATGAAAGTGAATGGTGTATAGGTGGGTAAAAATCGTTTCACCACACTAATCGCCATTAGGTGCCACGGATCAATGAAAATTTTATAAAAAAATATCTCGAAAATTGTAGACGGATTTTGATCAAATCGTGTTTTTTATTTTTAGTTTTTTAAAAACAATTGTTTTTTGAAATTTTGGTATGCAGTTTTTTAGATCATATTAATATACATGTGATTATAAAATTTAAAAATATTTTTTTTTATTAGTTTTAAAAATATTGATTTTTGAAAAAAAAAAGGTTTAAAAATTAATTTTTATTAGAAAAAAAACAGATTTTCAAAATTTTGATATGCAGAATTAGTTTGCCTACTTAGATCTTCCTATATGTAAGATTTGAAAGAAATCCAATGTACCGTTACCAAGAAAGCCAAAAATTAAAAAAACCGTTATATGAAAGGTATCGTTATTAGACTTTTCCGGTAAACCTGGTTAAGATTACAGCTATTCCCAACAAAAAATTCTCAAACATTTGTATCAAAATCGTTGGAGTCGTCTTCGAGAAAAATAAGATTTTCCTAAACTGTTATATGGCAGGTACCGTTTTGCATCGGATCGTGAATACCCCTATTATTATTAGAGCAATGAGTGCGATTGGTTTTAAATCACATTGAATTTGAAAGTTTAAATTTTGAAATTATGGTAGATGATAATATGAAATCCTAAATGCAAAAAAATAAATCTGAAAAGCAATCCATATGAATAGGAGGCTTATGCTGCATTTATACAAGTGACAATATGTAATTGTTGACATTTTTATGTCACAGAACCGCATAACCCAAGTAACATTTTTCATCTCATAAAAGTTTTCAAAAGTGTTTGCGTTTACTTTGAGTTTTTATTGAGAAATAGACATGACAGTCAGTATAATATTAAAGGTCAAAAACTTGAGGTCATAACCATTTCGATTGCTAAATATCTAGTATCGATACCTCGGATAGCTAGTTATTCCAAATTTGCTTGGATATCACAAGATAGCTTCCATGAGGACAGCTGTTTTTTCATCAGATGTTTTTGCACGCATTATTACAACAACAAAAATTTATTCTAGATTGCTGAGAATATCTGAGTGAACGTCCCCACCGTAAGCTATGTACGGGTGTGTCCTATATTTGGAGAATTTGCAGCGATGCATATATTACATATAGGTATAAAGTTCACGGCGTATAAAATCTCGGCGCGTAGGGGAGCATACTGCCCCCTGCAACGCTTCTGCTTGATCCTATATACGATTTGGGGTGATGTCGAGTTTGGGTGTATGCAAAGTTTTTTTGGATTTCAATTTTGTTTCAATTTATTTCGAAAATGTATATAATTTCTTTTGGCGAGGCACGTTATTTAAGCTTTTAAGACCTGCGCGGTTTTCTTATAACCTTTGGTTTTCTAACCATAGTCAAATGGAAAATACGTACGAAATTCTTTTTTTTTTGAAGTGATAACTTTTTATGGGAGGGTAAACTGATACATTACGTAAAGCATAACGCACTATCAACTAAAAAAATTTTATCTTTTAAAGGAGTGGACCTAGAAATCTGAAATTTTCAGGAATATTAGCGTATATGGCGATGAATGTTTGGTAAAAAAATTTGATTCCTAGAATGGCAATAACCGTAAGAAAACTGTAATATTGAGAAGATTGCATATATCAGTCAATTACCTTTGACTGGTTCCATGAAAAGATTTGGTTTTTCTTTAAATAATAAGTAGGGGTGGCCGTGGCGCGATAGTTGTGTGTTTGCCTGTCAACCTCGTAATCGCAGGTTCGACTCATTGTCTATGTCGTCTTATTTTTCCATTAAAAACCAATTCTAAAAAAATTGTCATAAGATGAGTTGCTGGTATGCTCATTATATGCTGTTCAGGCATAACACTAACAACATGTGATTGAGTAAATTAGTATACCCATAAACATAACAAAGAAATAATTAAAATAATGCGAATTATAAGAGACATACACAAATCAGACACGGTAATTTTCTCCGCATTAGTTCAGCCACCATCCCTGGAGATAAATCTGATACAACAACCACCTCGCACCACACATCTTTCCTATCCCTCTTTCTCTTCAAATGACGGCCGCGCCGTGTTAAAAACATATAAAGGGTAATCATAATCCCTTGAGCGCATGTAAGTCCCCTTTCACACAGGGAAACCAGTTGTGGGAGATTTTTTTGACGTTTTCCTTTAATTGCCTCAACTTTCACATGAAGAAACTGGCACCAAGAAACTGAGGAGGAAACTGGGAAGATTTTGTTGGGCTAATTGGAATGCAAAGCAAAACGTCAAAAAAATCTCTTCAAATCGTTGACCGGGGAGATTTTTTTCATTCCCCTTACTTCTTGCCCTTGTCGCCATTAAACTCCCAGTTGCCGGCAACTCAGTTTCCTTGTGTGAAAGGGGACTAAGATTATAAAAAAAAACAATAAAAAAAATAGACAATATGACAATTGTTGATGTATCAAACATTACTCTATGCGCTATACAAGCTTGGCAATCTTAATTTCAAAACAGGAGAAAAACATTTAAGATTGCTTACTTAGTTCGACTCCTATCATCGATGTTTAGTGTAAAAGAACAATTATGTTTGAAAATTCATTAAAAAGAAAAGGTGTGGTGGCTGTTTTGAGCCTATATCGTCAGTTCTAGCAGTCCAATCTATAAGGTTAAGGTCCTCAAATTGAGGTAAGACTTGGCTATATGCCAGTATAAGAATAACAGGAATGTAGTTAAAAGAACAAATTTATTCGATTTTTATTCGTTTTTTGATTATTAAATGCAAAAGTTGTTAAAAAATCAATATTTTTAAAAACAGTGTTCCACAAAATTATTGCCCAGTTATCGTCTATTAAATTGCTGGCGTAAGCATATAGATATATGCATCAGAAAAGATGTAAGGTGGTTACAAATGTGTCAATTAAATTAAAACAAATTATGTTGTTGAAAGTCAAGACAGTATCTTATGTATATAGTATACGCACATATGTATGTATGTAAATGCTTAGAGCTTTACAAATGGACTTGGTTCTCTAATATGATGGGTAGGTTTTCTAGCATATATGTATATAACTACACATGTGTACATAATAATATGTGGGAAAGAGATTAAGACTGTTGGTGGCATCTAATCTGGCTACCTCCCTTCGCTTATCTATGCGTTATATCCAACTGTACCATTGAGACTAACTTGAGGGCAAGCTTTGCATTTGGAAAACAATCGTTCTCGAGATCTTAATCAAACTTGACATTACGATGATGGAGAACAGCAATAAAGTATGTCCCGCAATTCCATCTGTCTGCAGATCATCTACAGCCTAAACCACTGAAAAGATTTTCTTCAAAGTTGGTTTTTTAACCCCCAAAATAACGCTAATTGCCGTACAATCGTTTCTTCTATCTTAATTATCTCAAAACCGGCTTTAACCATTTTGATTAAAAAAATCTGTGTACCATAATAGGCATATTCTACATTTTGGTATACAAATTTGTTTACATATTTTTTTTTAACGGTACCCTCCATACAACCATTTACACTTTTTTTATTTTCAACTTTCTCATAAGCGGCTCAACGCATTTCGATAAGAGTTTTAATATAGGAGGTCCTTCAAATTCTTAATAATGCTGCATTACAAAATATTTGAGACTCTAACGCATACGGAGATCTTTTGAAATTAATGGAGAACTTTTGAAGCTTTTCTCAAGTTAAACAATTTCAATTATAAATAGTTCAACCTAGATTAGCTTAAGTTGTCACTTCTGTCGGGCGTCCCGAGACTCACATGTTTTTTGTTTTTTACTTATTTCCCTCTTTTTTAAGAAATAACTTCAAAATTTGGTTTTTGACTTATATACACTACTATAGCCATATGGTGCTTAAGAGGAGTTAAACGGCCGATCGTCAATGAGACTTTTTATAAGCCAACTACCAGCTCTTACAATAACGTAGTTGTGTATTGGCATCGGATTATCCGGATTTGTGATTCCTGAAGGAATTAAGGGCCATATCTTCTCGACTTGGAGGTTGTGTCATTGGTTAACTTCCCTTACGACAGACCGACGCACGTTAAACCTACTTGACAAATATATAATTGCTTTGAAATACTAGAAATATATTAAGCGAGCAAAATATCATTCCATTTAATCAATTTCCCCCAGTTTAAAAGTGATAGAATAGGTATAAAAAAGTTTAAAAATATCAAGACTACCTCCCGGGTGGTTTTATTGAGAATTTCCAGAAACTAAGCAACCCTATGTGTTTTATTTACAAAAATAGTTTTGTACACCTGCATAATATTCCATACTAAAATTTTGTACATCCCTTCAGCTTTTGACGATGGTGAAAATTAATAGCCGCAGTTAATTAAAGGCCGCCTCCACAGGCCATAAGCGATTTAAGAATTATGAACATGCCATGAAAAAATCTATAGGAGTCGAAAAAATCCATACATGCACATGGCATATCAATAATACATATAAACGTAGTACATAATTGTTTTTGGATTAGATTGTGGTTTTGGTGTTGAACATCTATATTGCCAGTGAAATCGGACTGTTAAATAGAAAGGGGACGTTTTCATCAAGTCATGTCTTATCGTTTGACAACTTTTGCGACACCTATTTCTTTTTTTTTTTTACAAAATTCAGGGCCATTCAAGAGTTTGAAAATAATTTTTTCTCGATTGGTGTATTATTTGACTGCAATTTCGAAATAATGTACATATGTATGTTTATGTAAGCCTAATTGCGAAACACTATAATGTGACGATTATGGCTAATAAAATGCAATAAAATTAATTTTATTCAACCTCTGACATTTTGCAAAGTAAAAAAAAGCTACTTAACTCAAATAATATCTGATAATTAATTTGCTAACATGACGTTTTTACCTAATTTGTGGCTAACAAAAAATTTACAAATTTGGATATAATGAAATTTATCATATAGTTTAATAAAAACAAAGCTTATATATTGGTACATCAATTCACCCACGCGTACGCGCGTCAATTCAAGAAAAAAAAGAACACTCATCGAATTAATCGGATCCATATAAATAGAAGGTTCGATTGCACGACACTGCCATTTGTGAACAAAGTATCATCACTGAGACAAATACTACACCTTGGTTGATTCTAAAAGAAACAAAATATGAATAAATTGGTAATATCTCTTAACAAATTTATTGTAACAGATTACATTTTTTTAAATTCAAATTTTAGATTATTATCGCGGCCTTAGTAGCAACATGTTTAGCAATACCAGCTGTGGAGGTTGACAACAACGACAAAATGGAAGTTTTAGTAGTAGAAAATGTTCCCCTTTCTGGAATCGATGCGAGTGGTTGGCCAGCAAAGAGTGATACTGCATCTATAGATGAGGATGATCTTGAGAGAATAACAGGTGTTAACGCATTGGCTGAAATTAGCAGAGAAACAAGAGCTACTAACACAACGATCAAACCAAAGAAACTGACATTGAAAGATCTTATCGGTAGGACATCGGCTTAGTATTGTTGATTAAGCCTACGCAATTGTTAAACGGAAGGATATGCGCCTTGTGATTAATACAAATGTAAAGTTTTAATCCAAGAGAAATCCTTAAAATTATTGTTTTATAATAGTTAACTTGTTATTATGTATGTATGTATTTTTTTTAATACAATTTTTTGAATACCTATATAGTGGTAAATGATAGATCAGTCTGAAGTTGAAGTATACTAATTCCTTTAAGGCCCATTCTTTGCTGGTACACAAGCATGTATTAAGTTCTACTTAAGCATTTTTCTGACAACTTACGCAGATGAAAAAGTAGGCCTTAATCATTTTAAGTTGAACATAAATATTTATGATTCGTGTCAGCAAATGGGCCTGAATTGCATAATTTCAGGGGAAGAAATCACTTCTCCAAGATTTTTAAAGCTTTGTTTTTGAATCTGAAGGTTATCCTAATTTTTACAACTCCAAAGCTGAAATGTAAGATATCAGAATTATGTCGGGCTAAGCCAAATGTGCTATTAAACCTGCATAATGGTAACTTTTCTTCAATTGCTGAAAGTAGACCATGAAAACTATTGCTTGGAATATTTCTGTGCCCTGTGTATCCCTATAAGGGAAAACTTTGGTAGATGGCTGAAATTGGCATATATGGCTAGGTTTCCATTTGTTATTTACCGACAGATGAAATGCAATTTTTACATTTTCACAAATTGAAAAATAGAAATACTCGAAAAGTGGTTGCGACAAACTAAATACAAATAAAAATATCTCCATATTATACAGAGGCTAAATCTATAGCTTTTTCTTTATTTTCTTATTCTTCCTGGTTCAAGTCTGCTTCAACAATCTTTGTATTTTCTTTTAACACAATATTGTAGTGAACAATTATTTATCTTTATCCTAATCAAAAAGATAAAATAAATATCTTCCCACTTATGGCCTTTTCGATTGGCCGTCCAGAACTGTTCTGACCCCCACAAAATGACAGTTGTTACTCTAAACAGAACAGAAAACGATTCTGGATTTCATTTCAGAATCGAAAACAGAATCACTAATACATTCACATAATTAAATTGTCAAAATCATCGGGTTGTTTTGTTGTGTAATTTCGATGTGCTTATTGAATTTAAACTACTTTTCTGGTAAGATAAGGTAAAAAGAAGCAAGGTATAATTATTTTTCATACAAGAAAATGTGTATCTAAATTGAAATCAAGTGTTTTGGAAATTCTTTTTAGTCGATGTGATTTTTTTTTATTTAATTTTCACAAATACAGTGATACATACAATTCAGAATCAGTCAAATTGTTTCCAGGTGTTTTATTGGGGGAACGTGTTCCGGACGGCCAATCGAAAAGGCCATTAACAATAATTTCATTGAAGACAGCTGACAGCTGTCACATTGTATTCAATGAATAAAAAAGCGATTGTCAAAATATGTTTGTCTTCAAAAAGACACCCAAATGACACACTTGGACATTTAAAAGGTTTGTTCGTTGAGCCTATAGGGTCCCTATAAAGCTTTTTTTTTAACCTATTTTAACATCTCTGTCATTAAAATCTATGAACATATCGCTCCTAATCTGAAGCATTTATTTTGTTTCGGATTATCGTTTTGCATGCAATTTGTAATTTTTAAAATGGAAATTGAAAGAGTATTCAAATTTTAATATAATAAATAGAAATAAAAAAATGGAAATCTTTGAAGTTATACAGATTGTGCATCGAACGAATCCGCACCCGGCCAAAGCGCATGCATTATAAGAAATTGAATTTAAACAAATATTACGTTTTAATTATCAGTTGACATAACTTGTTCTTTTTTTTGGGTGTTGTTTTTTTGAGAATCGAAAAATCAAGGTTGATTATTTGGATACTTAGTTTCTTGACAATTATAGACGAAATAAAACCAACTTTATTGTTAGTGGCTTGTGAATATCAACCAAAGTACATTTTTAATATGAGCTTTAATTGAGCCCAAATATCTGTCAGTCGCGTTAAAAATATCTTCGGCTAGGGTTCCGGTGCAAGCGAATTTCACGCGCGAAAGGGCAAAGTTTGCTAAATTCATACAAATGTACACATTTCCTATGTTTTCCTTCGGGTAAAAAAAAAAATAAAACGATCGGAAGTTTGACTTGCTTAGATTTGCTTAGTTCGCGCGAGTAAAATTCGTTCGCACCGGAACATAGCTTAAGATAAATTTTTTAAAAGTTTTAATATTATTGAGTAAGTTTTCCGAAAATCCAAATATATAAAAACCGGTCGAATTCTTTTGAAGATCTAGATGAATACGAATTTTACTGCCGATATATGTTCATTTGATATGATCACTATCCAGTTTCTGATCGAAAAGCTCCTGTACGAATTGTCTCAGCATTTTTCGCTCGTTCATTCTCTCTCCAATTTGGTTCCCTATCTCGCTTAACCATTATGGACAAACATTTTTTTTTTAAATATGAAAATAATTAGTGTAAGATATATTTTTCATGCAATTATAAAACTTAAAAAGCAAAATGAAAAATAAACGTGCAGGATAAAATAGAAAGCATGCAAATAAAATTTTAGACCAGACCATTTGATTTTTTTATTACGACTGTCTTGAAAACTAGCATAAAATATTAGAGCGAAGCTTTAACAATGGAATATCGGTAAACTTAACACTAATCTAGTTTTATGTTTTACAGTCTGTGTTTCGAAATAAATTACAAAGAAATCTTTCTCTTTCATAATTAAAAATGGAATATGGAACATGATATCGTAAGTGCGCGTTGCCAATACGTTATTATTTTCTTTATAGATAATTATTTAAGATAATTAAATTATAATTATTTTATAATTTGTAAGAGATCAAATCCCTTACAATAGTTTTGGGTACTTTTTGGGACTTAAGGGTAATACACAACTTAAGGGTTACACAATTTGAATTTTGAATAGTGCTGTCACAAATAAATTAAAACACTAGGTTCGTACGTTGAACTTTACCCAGGGTCGACCTAGGTTTTTTTGACAACCCCAAGATTTGTCAAAAAAACTGGGTTTTCCGGTTCTCAAAAAACACCCGAGGGCCATTAATTTTATGTTGCAGATAACCAAGTTATGTCATTTAATAATTAAAATTTGAAATATGTTAAATTTAAGTTCTTAGTACATTTTTTGGCAATATACACAAACCACAACTTCAAAGGTTTCCATTTTGTATATCTGCGTCTGAAAATTAATTTGAGTATTCTTTTATTTCCGTTTTTAAAATAACAAACCAATTCCAATCTCATGTGACTTTGACGTTTATTCATTAACCTTAACTTGCCCCAGCTAAGAACCTAGTTCTACTTCAGGGCGAGTTAAGGGCGACCCTAGGTTTAAAAAAACTTAGAATTTGTTTATCGGGGTGACTTCAGGTTTTTCAAAAAAACGCTTTAGGGCGACCCTAGGGCGAGTTCAGGGCTCAACGAAAAAACCTATTATGATCTAACAACGAAATTGGATGAGTGTATTAAGTACATAATATTAAAATATGTCACTCACACATGCAATAAACGTGGCAAACAAAACTACAAGAAAAAGTAGGGTGCCATATCACCCTCGAGTATGTCACCATGCATTTTTTCAATCGTTTTTTATTTGTGCAAAAACAAATATGAAACAGACAGTTAATTTTCTTTATGGTCCTATTTCTTGTTTATAAATAACGTTTAAAATAAAGTTATTTTTTTTAAAATAAAAATCTCTTATTTTTTAAGTAATAAAAAATGGGTGCAATATCCCCCGACCTTACCCTATACCTAATCATCTCTTATATAAGATATACCCCACCATAGATCGTAGGGATTGAACTTCTGAAGTTTCCAAACCATGAATTTTTTGAGGATCGAATATCATTAACGTATCAATGGTCTAGGTAAAGGTCCTTATTAATGTTAACATGTATTGACATCACAAATGATATGGCAAGGCTTTCACCACCTACCTCTGCAACAATTCAAACTTTTATCTTTTCCATTTTCATAGAGTGGCATAAATGCCCTTTACTTGTTTATAAAATCTTTATCGAATGTCTAGGTTAATATTTTAAATAGTCTGATTCCATAAGTTTTGTAAAACAATATTTCAATTTCAACCATGGTTTGTATAGTTTTCTCTTCAGGTGAAATTTTCGCAATGACTAACTATCGAGTGATCAATTGTTGCTGCTTAACAGCCAACAACTGACAATAAAATCATTATTACAAATTCAACTTGCTAATATGTACGTAATTTTGTTTTCCTCAGAGTACATTCAAAGCTTGACTCACAGTCACAATTGATTAGCAGGTACCATCTAATCTAAGGTATGATGACAATACTACTTACAGCAACAAGCCAAGTAAACATTCGACCACAACAGCAATATCGTGAGCCATTATTGGTCAAGTGCTTTTTCTTACTGCGCAAACACATTGAGCTTGCAAAATAAAAATCAATAAAAAGCCGATTAACTCAAAGACATGAACTCAGATAAAGTTTTGATATTGAATCGTAGATAAGATGCTGAAATTGGTATAGGCTGCCGATTGTGATACATTACTCGATCTGTCTTAAAAGCTTTTTTTTTTAATCTATCATAGGTAATAGTTTTTGGTTTGACGGTATGCTGTTTGGCTTACCCGTTGGAAAAATCTAAGGAGCCATCGTATCCTGTGGATCTAATTCGACCAAGTCCTATAAGTCCGGATATTCCTAGCGATCCAAAGCCAGAGGAAAAGATAACCCTTATTACAGATCCAAAAGTTCAACCTCTGATACCATCGAAGCCTACACATTTACCAGGTCCGTATGTTCTTCCCGGGGAATCATTATTGCGGCCAAAACGTGAAGATAAAGATTCCTCCGAGAGTGATGAAAATAGTAGCGAGGAGAAGAAAAATTCCGCTGGAACATTTACTGCTACTTCAGCAGCTAGTTCGCTAGAAAAACATGCCAATAATAACCCATCAATCAACACACCCCTCCCAAGCACCATACACTCAGCTAAAGAAACTGACTCCAGAGTAGGTACTTCATCTCCTATTCCAACACACCCTAGAATACCATATACTCCGCACATCCACCAACATAACGAGCATCTCTTTAAACGAACTACACAGGCTCATTCGAGTGGTTCATCATCAACTTCAACATCGACGACAGTGGCTCCTTCTCAAGACCACGCTAGCAACAAGCGTGATATTCCAGTGCCATTGACACCTAAAGACTACCATCACAGCGACGGCAACGACGATGAAACCAAACACAAATCATCTTTAGACAAGGTGCCAAAAGAGGAAATCAATCAGGAAGAGAAGGAAAATGAAGGCCACAATGCAGAACCGGTAGCATCGGCATCAGCCGTCGAACAGCACCCAGCCACATTTGCACGTCCCATACCGGTTGCGGAACTATTTGCAAAGTAAGTTAATTCGTTAAAAAATAATCACTGATCATTCACTGATTAGACATCAACATCACCACCCATCTGACCTAATTTGATCATGATTTTCTTCCAAAGGAAACCTTAAAGCAATTGAAGAAACAAAACTAGACGAGTTTTCGTATTATGCGGGCATAACGACTTTGGCTAATTAACTCTAAACCTGCAAGTTGCTTGAATTTGTTAATTTAAATAAGTATTTTGTTATATGTATTTGCGTGGAATACATAATGATGGCCAAAAAGAAAACTAATTCAACAAATAAATAATATTACTTTAAAAATAAGAAATCAGTTGATAATTGAGGTTTAAAATTTCACAAGTCGTGATTGTATGGTTAGCGGTTAAGGCATTGTGGATGTCGGTTGTCTGATGTCGGATGTCAAAGAGGTTTGGTTATGCTTTATGCAGGTTGCAAAATAATTTTTTAGTACAAGTAAAAGCTTTACCGATGAATGGGAAGATGTGATTTAAGTGATATTTGTTTTATTTGAAATGGACTAAAAAGCCCCCATTTTTGAAATGTATAAAAGGGTTGATAAGACTGCAAAACTTTATTCCCACTGAATAATTAATATATGTCAATCATTTGAACTAGGGCTTCCAATCCCGCAGCCTATTTTCAATATCGGTATTTGCGAGACTCGAAATTTTCAATCCCGCGGGATCCCGGTAATTACGGGAAATAAAATAAAACTATGACTCAATCAACATAACTCCACTTTTATTTTAGTTTTATGAGCGAATTACACTTTTAATTTATAGACATATAAAACATGAACAGAAGGAACAAAAATTAATCACCTTCAATTTAAAAATAAAAAGCGTTTTCAAATTAATCAACCGAAAGTTGACATTAATTGAATTAATTTTTGGTGATTTGGTCAGCATTCAATTGAATATGCTTGCGGAGAAAACATAACATATCCAAAGTGTCGTCTGCAAAACTACTGTGTATTGTAGAGGCAATATAGCCAGCAGCGAAAGATGTATTCTTTCTTCTCCTTCTAACCTAACCTATCTTCCGCAATAGTTGGCAGTATTCCTTTTAAGGCTGATGATACAGTTAACTCCAACTCCTACGTTAGATCGAAATCAGATTGCGATTGTTGTTTTCAACTGGAACAAGCTATTCGTCGCCATTGCTCTAAGTCTTAGATGGACTTAAAAGGCTGCATTTCATTCTCAGTATAAAGTCTTTGATTTTTTTTCTGAGTAAATGTCTCTCTGGAAGACGGAATGTTTCATCATCGCACGAATTATAGTAACTACAAGTATTTGGAGATAAATCAGATGTATAGTCAAATTTGTTCTGCATTGTGAAATACGTCAGCGCAAAGACGAAGCTAGTTCTAAAGCTAACGCTGAATGATGATCTTCCAGTTTTTTGATCATAAACTTGATCTTCAGTGGTAATGAGATTGGCGCCTTGACGACACGGGACTTTGACTGCAAATTTCACCGACCTTAGTTCCAACACATTCTTTTTTTACAGTCCCGTAAATCCCGCGGAATCCCGTACCCGTAATCCCGCAAAATGCGGGACAGGAAAATGAACGGTGGATCTCGGAATACCGGGATCCCGGTATTGCGGGGTTGGAAGCCCTAATTTGAACGATGGAGTGTTGAATTCTTTTTCCACTTCTGTACTTTGATTCAATGACGAAGAATGCGACGCGGAAATGCACCTTAAAGGAACTATTCGACATTAAACATAATTTTAACTGCTGCAGAGAAGGAATTTAAGATGAAATTATGCGGATTTTTTTCATGCACGCGGAGAAAATTGCACGAAAAATTCATATTGGGTATTAGCGGAAAAGGTTGACATTTCAATAAAAATGATCGAAAGAAGTTTTCTTCAAAATTAAAATTACGTTCCAAAAATTGAATGCGTTTAGGAAATTACGAAGGGCAGAAGCGGAACTTTACGACGCTACACAGTAAATTAAGCTATCAAATGTTCCCTTGTCAAGTCGGTGCGAGTTCAGTTAAGTTAAGGCTTACATCATTTTTAATTGGAAACCTGGAAGAACAATCCGATCTGATCTGGCGGGAATATAGGTATCTATCTGTACATAATATGTCAAGCGCACATTTATGTCGTTTTCTTTCCAAGCAAAAAATCGATCCCTGAGGGATTATTTGATCCCGGACCAGTTTTCGCGTTCTTTTCACCCAAAATGATCGATTTTTTTTTTCATCGCAGATCTAGATTTTTAGAGGAACACAACACGCGTTTTGCACACACGACAAGGTAAGTAAGATTTGCTTATACGTCAAATATTTTTGTTACTCAACACTTCAGAATGGTAAAAAAAATTCTCACACATACAATTAGCAAAGCAAAAAAAATAGTGCCTTCATTTTGCCACGAAAAATCCACAATCTCGGATCACTGTCCCTATTGGCAAATAGAGCACGATATTATTATTATTTTATTTTGTAAACATGGCTATTGAATTTGATCATCGTCACATTAGTTTTACATATTTCAATGTTGACAAAAATGATTTGATACATTTTGAAATTGAATCGATGATAAAATTAGACTAGTTCAGAAAAACGAGATCTCAACAGATAATTCAACAAATTTATAACTTTTGATGTCAAACAGAGGAAAAAATAAAATGAACGACTGAATCGCACATACCTACTTGTTCTTATGTTCGATCACATAGTAAGCACAAGATTTTTAATGTAAACAGCTATAAATACATTTTAAGTCTTTTTTAACTTATAATTTCTTATAAACAAAAATTCTTTAATTTATTATAAAAAAAAATATTGTATAGGAAATTATAAACATTTAACAATAAATTTAAAAACATTATTTTAAAAAACCATCGTGCACCCGTTTTCGAAATATGTATTGAATTTTCAAAAAAAATATTTTTTTTTTTCGAAAATCCAAAAAAAAATATTTTTTGAAAATTTTTGTATACAGTATTATTTAGAATTCGAATAACCTTCTATATAAAATTTTTGATCGAAAATCAAAAAAATGGTTATATGGTAGGTACAAATAACAAAATATTAAAAAAAAATATTTGGGCAAAATGCAGACTTAAAGTAGTGCACACACTTTATTTTAAATCAAAATCGTTACAGCCGTTTACGAGAAAATTAAGAAAATTTAAAAATGGTATGGCAAGTTTTGAAAAAGTGCTAACTTAGTGCAGTCATTTTAGGTTTTATCTGCGGAAAAATTAATAGTGAGGTGAATTTTTGTATACACCTTTATTACGGTGTGTAATGAAGATGTGAAAAATCGACATCGATAAAAAAGTTATGAAGGTCAAAAGGTCACGAGGATTAGTTTTTCGCAAATATCTAGCGACCTGTTGCTCGTAGGGTAATAGTGGTCAGTATGAAAATTGTTCCTAGTAAAATTATCTACAAAAAATGGCTTCCGCATTTTTCTGTAACATCAACCGTTTTCGGAGTAGAGCGCTGAGAAAGCGACTAGAATGCACTCACATACGGTATTGTACACTCTATTGCTTTTTATTAATGTTTGTAAGCGTCTTAAAAACTTTTATCTGATATTGGACGTTTCGGGAAAAATATACTTATCTTAGAGAGGTTTAAGAACTTCGTAAAGTCTACAATAACTTATACAAATGACCTCCACTGGCAGATGTTACGTATTTCATTGTTCCGAGACCCATCCCTATATACCTGCTACTGCCTGTCGGACTTTGTTTAGTTCAGTTGGAAATTATTTCAACTGTGTGATAAACACGTTATTTTAGTTGTTTTCTGCTCTTAAACAGTTCATAATAAGTGGTACATGTTTTGCATTATTTTCGGATGGTGATATTGAAGAAGTTAGCCGTGTTCTACAGTCTGGTCTAGCTTATTCGTGCAATTATTCAAAATTAATGATATCAAATTGGTTATTTTAAGGAATAATTTCATGTAAATCCTTAATAAATATTTTCACAACACACTTTTATTTTGACGTTTAAAAAAATGGCTAAAATTGTTGTTCAAAGCGTTCCCGTTTTTTGTAAAACTTTGTTGCTCTCTGAGAGATTTTGAACGCCACTCTTGCAAAAATAACAGTCTTCACATTTGTGTGCACAAGGTACATGAACACATTTATTGCTTCTTCAATAATCTCAACTTCCATCATTGGTTTCGTTTTTGAGAATAAGACGTGTGCAATTTTTAGAGAAGAGCAGTTGCTTTTATTGATTGGGATATTCGTTTGATTAAAGACTCTGCTTTTTGGTTAAGTTCAACTTGATGTCTAAATTTTTTTTCTTTCGAATTTATTAATTCATTTGAAAATTCTTATTACAATTTGTTTACTTTAACATTTTTGTACCTACGTTATATACATATCTAATACAATTTTCTTACAATACTTCAATCTTCATTTATCCCCTCAATTACAATGCACACCTTTGACATAGGTCAAATATAAATTATTGTTATTAAAACATTAATGGAAAAATAACGATATATCAAAAACAATTCAAAGATCGTTGGAGCGGTTTTTTAAAAAAATATTTTTTTTGTTTAAAAACATTTTTATTTAAAAAAAATTGAAATTGGACCTATAATTGACATACATATAAAAAAAATTCAGCGGCTGGTTTTTGAAAAATCGATTTTTTTTTTAAATCAAAAACTTTTTTTTTTGAAAATTTGAGTATGCAGTCTTATTAATACTTTATTATTAATATATACATAAGAAAAATAATTTTAATCGGTTGATCGAATAGTGAAAAAGTTGAATATGAAAAGTGGTTCTATGGGAAGTACCATTAATAAGTACGAACAAGAAAAAAATTATACTTAAAAGTAAACTGTACTAATTTAATAAAACACACATTTTTTTATAAACAATTCTTGAAACCGTTTTCGAGAAATAATTTTAATTTTGCGGATTTTTAACATTTGTATGGATGGTACCGTTGTTTTTATTTTATGAATATAGTTTTTTTTTAACTATTCAAGATAATGTTAAAATACTACCAAATACAAAGCTTCAAAAAATCGATTGAGTAGTTCTTCTTTAATTTCCAAAAAGTGTTTTCTAAAATTTTGGTTTATATTAGTGTTTAAATTATCTGAGTGCTTAAGCTATTTGGTCTGCGTAAATAATTTTAATGAAATGAAATGAACTGTTTACCAAAAATAACCATTTTTGTTAAAACAAATTATCAAAAAGTACATTTTCTCTGATTTATTTTTACAAAAATCCTTGCACTCGTTTTTAAGAAAAATAAGATTTATCCTTATGGAAAAATATAATGAAAAAAAAACGTGTCTTAATATTACCGAAAAAACAATATTACCAAAAAAACAATAGGAAAATGTTTTAAATATCCATCCAACCGCTTAACCTACAGGTTCGAGGACAGACACACAGACATTTTGAGGAACAACTTTTTTGGTGTCTCTATCATCGTTATGTCAAATTTACTTAAAATCTCGAGTTCGATTTTTTTTACGAATCCATAACTTGCCGCATAATACGTATACAGTGATGGCCAAGACTAAAGCACGAAAAAATATCACTTTCTAAACATCCGAATAAAAAGTTAAAAGACAATTACGAATACGAATACGAATACGAATATTAATACGAATACGAATACGAATATGAATACGAATACGAATACGAATATTAATACGAATACGAATACGAATATGAATACGAATACGAATACGAATACGAATACGAATTTTTTGATTTGATGATTTTGATTTTTCTGAGTATAGTTCGTGAAAGGTTGTTCGCCCAGTACAGGAGAATTAAGCACGTTATAAAACGTAATATAAATTTGTAATAATAAAATATTTTGCTGGAGGCCGAATTAGTTTTTACGATCTGCAAGGTAAAAAAAACAAAACAATTTAACCTAAAATATATTCTAAATAACTTGTTCTTAAAATATTTTTAAATCCCGGGATTATCACGGCATCGAAATTTTGTAATCCCGAAATCCCCTGATTGAAACGAACATTCCGGGATTGCAATCTCTAGTTGTAATGCTCTCATCCAAAATTTCTTTGGAAAATGGGCCTTAAAATATAATCCAAATTTGGTTAAATTTGCTTGAATACTTTTAGAGGTATACTAATTTAAAAGAAAAGTGTCTCATTGTTCGCACCTTTACCCACCGTTATTTTTGGGAAAAGGGATTTCACATACCTTTCTATTGGTTTAAAACTTCTTGTACAATTCACGACTTCACTTTTTTCCACATTTTAGAAAAAAATCAAGGCCTTGCAAAAAAATTACATTTTCAAAAATGTTCCCAAACCCATCGATGTATACATCAAAAGAAAGGTCTGTTCAATACATATCCACAGCTGAAGACAAAAAGTATCTCCTACATCTGGTTTCAAAGTTATTCGCATTATTTTCCACCAAACTGCATTTGACTTGCTTTGGATACTGATATCTTCACAACCAAACCCCGCAAAAATCTGCGGTTACCAGTGCTCGAAAGGGATTTCACAGACCTTTCTATTGCTTTAAAACTTTTTGTACAATTCATGATTTCACTTTTTTCCACATTTTAGAAAAAAATCAAGGCTAACCTCTTGCAAAAAAAAAATACATTTTCAAAAATGTTCCCCAAACCCATCGATATATACATCAAAAGGGTGGTCTGTTCAATACCTATCCACAGCTGAAGATAAAAAGTATCTGCGACATTTGGTTCTTGAGATATTTCAATTAAAAATCAACGATTCAAAAATCTATTAATTTATTGAATCAGCTAAAACGCTTGTATCAAGTTTGAAAAAAATGCTTCAGCCACTTAGGTTGTAGATCGATCTACATACAGAATTAATTGCGGGACCCACTTTTTGGTGTTCTTTATCATATATCACCGTAATGTTAAGTTTGATGAAAATCTCGATTTCAATTTTTTACCAAATGGAATACTTACCCTATAGTATTTATATTGCAATTACAAATTTATTCGACTTCTAAATATTTGACGTATTAAATTTGGGAAAACACTTTTCTAAAATAGCCAAATTAGATAGTCAACAGCGTAATTGGTCATCGCTTTAACTCTCTGATGTCACCACAAAATTTATTTTCAATGTGTAGTATACAAAAGTCAACAAATTGACACAAAAATGCTTGTCAATTCTGTTCTCGTCAATGTATACGAAACATTTTCCGTTGGCAGTCACACAACGTTCCGCCTTCGTCACAGCAAGTTCACAGATACGATTTTGACAGGCTTTATGTATATATGATCCCAACTTGCTAGCGTACTGGGTCGTTTGGCCTCAGGGTTAAAAAAATCAAGAATTTTTTTTTTAAATTAAATTTTACGTTATAAAATGTATCTTTGAACACAGTATATTCACTATCAATTCATAAAGCGCAACCAACTTCGCTTTGCTTCCTTCCTATGTCACTGTGACATTTCGTTGTTTTGGAGAAAAGTTAAAACTGACGTAGCCAAAACCCAAGTTCTTTTTTGAGATAAACCATGGCAAACCCATTGATTTTATTCGCATTTATTGCATTTATCAACTTTGTCAGTATAATACATACCATTTTAAATTTTTATATCCGTATATCTTTATTTCAGTTCTGTTCCAATGGGGAATTTTCAACACAAGACTGCCGCGAATTGGGTTACATCAAGAGTCAACTGATGTGCTCATCCTGTGATAAACTGGATGACTTCGGCTTGGAAAGTATAAAGTTAGTATAATTCGATGTTTCCTTCAACGATTGCAAAATGTTTAAATATTTTGTTTTCATGCAGATCGCTTTGCTCGGAATGTTGCCAGGAAGACAAGACTCCACCATCAGAAAAACGATATCCCAAAGCAATTCTTGAGGTATGCACATGCAAGTTCCGTGCCTATCCCCAAATTCAAGCGTTCCTCCAGAGCGACCGTACGAAACAATTCCCAAATCTTCAAATCAAATATGTTCGAGGTTTGGATCCAATTATTAAATTGCTCGATAGCAACAAAAATGTGAAAGAAACTCTTTCAATTTCAAAATGGAATACTGATACAGTTCAGGAATTCTTTGAAACACATCTGGAGAAGGCTCCTCCGAAACATCTTAATTATGTGTAAAGCCAGAAAAATAATATTAAAAATGTTTTAAGAGGTTTTTGTCACTCAAGCGAATTAGAATCTTATTTCCCATTTTGTATTTTGTTCATTTAAAGTTAGGACTATAATTTTCAGAGGGCACTTGAGGTGGCCGTTTTCGGAAATGGAGATGCCGTCGAAGTGCACTCAGAAACATGTATTATTTAATATTTTCCCCATTCTGAGATCTATGAGGTATAGATACGCGTCACTGAGTTGATGTAAAGCGACTGAGGTGACTCAGTCATGTATAGAACCGATGGACACCAAGGCTGCGCACCGAAAATCTCCGAATCCAACAACGAGGAACGCCTCAGTAGAGGAGGATCATGGCTCAAGTGCAAAACAAATTCAACCAACTATAGCGCCACTTAAAGTATTTATTATATTTATTAATAATTTTCTTTATAAAAAGTAATTTATGTTATGAAACTATTATTTATTGGCATTTATTGAGTCTAGTTCTTATAATAAATATATTTAAGTGGTGATATTTCATTACTGGAAATATTCGCTTCGAATCGGGATTGGGTTACTGAAGAAATTAATGCCAGTGCAGAATTTGAACTGCATTCTCCAGTAGGTTGCATTACATCCTGAACATCCGGTGGCCACAAATCATATTCAACAATGAACTGTGGCTCTGGACTGGACAAACAAAATTGGATGTTAACATCGCGCGGAGAAAGTGGCACTGGATTTTCCAAACACTAAAGAAGCCTGATGACAGTGTTTTGAATGAAATTCTCAATGTGCAAGGTGAAGTGGAAGGCCAAAAGAAACATGGAGATCATCTGTAATCAAGTAAGTTCAGTCCCAGAATTTGGCGTCGTGGTCCCAGCTGAGGTAAAGTTTTCGGAATAGAGAGAAATAAAAGGTACTGGTTGCTGCCCTATGGTCCAGGAGGAGTTAAAAAGCTGGTAATAGTGGTATCTTTCGGAAGCTAAGAAGAAGAAACAATGGAACTTTTAAGTATCAGCCCTATCCTGTTGAACGTTCACGTAAATATTTGTATTCTATTGTTATAAAAAGTATATAAATTTCGATCAAAAATAATTTTTTTACAATTCAAATAAAATGCACGACTGGATCGCACGAACTTGCTATTATGTTCGATCACATCGTGTAAAAGATTCCTATTAAAAATCTAAATATATAATTGAAGTCTTTTTTACTTAATTTTATATATATACAAAATTTCTTTAATTTGTTTCTATAAAAAATTGGTATGACAGTCTTTAATATTATAATATAACTTAAAAACAAAATATTAAATCGGCTTAATCAAAGAAAAAATAATTAAAAATTCTGAAATAAATACTTAAACTAATTTGAGCTAAAAAAAAAAGTACACCATTTTATTTCTTGGATAAATTTGAATTTATGAGAAAAAAAATTAAGAATCTGTGGAGCGGTTTTTGAGAAAAAGTTTTTTTTTTAAACTTTTTGAAAACATTTTTCAAAAAAAATTCAAAAACGCCAATATTTGGGAAATACATATAACTATAAATTTTGAAAAAAAATGATGAACAGTTTTCCAAATATAATTTTTTTAAATGCTTTTAAAAATACAAAAAAATATTAATTAAAAATATTGGTACGCAGTATAAATTGGGCAACCTAAACATTTATATGTGTGAAATTTCGAAAGAATCGGGGTTAAGCCAATTATGAAATAGTCGAAAGCAAAAAGACGGTCCTATGGAAAGTACCATGTGATCGGTCGTACCGAAAAAGCTGCACTGATTTTTTAAAATCAATATCGTTAGAGCCGTTTCCGAGAAAAATAGGTTTTAACATAATGGTCACATGGAAGATACCGTTATTTTTTGCGCTAAAAAAAATTTTCAATTTCCCCTCGGTACAATACCTAGAAACTCTATATACCAAGTTTAAAGCATTTCGGCCCACCCGTTTGAGCTGTAGGTGTCTATACATACATACAGACAGACTGACAGCCATACAGAGGGACATAATTTTTAGACCATCTTTTTTCATCTTCGCTATAATCGTAATAGGTCTGATCCACACTCTGCCAATTGGCACAAATTGGCACCAATTTCTGCCAAAACCTGTTCCAGACTTGCAAATTTGGTAGTTTTTGGCAGAAGAGAGCGCTCTTGAGAGAGTAAAATATTTCCCCTTCCTGACAATTCCTTGCCAATTCCTGCTTAATAAATTTTTGTGGGCAGAAAATTTACAATTGTCAGACTGACGTTTGTCATAAACGAAAAAAAAACGGTTCGTAGTTGGTGTGGAAAAATATTTTTTGAACAAATAAATTAATTTAGAAACACTAAAATACCAAATAATTAGTTTGAAGAGAATAAAATGTGAATTTACATCAAATAAAGAAATAAAAAAAAACAAATGTGTTGACGTTTAAAATTGGCAGAAAATTGTGCACAAGCTCTTCCAGACTTTTTCGGACTTTATTTCTCAATGAGAGAATTTTATCCCCACTCTTCAAGTTTTGACAATCTACCAATTTCTGCCCAAAAAAAGTCTGGATCAGACCTAATGTCATGTTTCATTGTTTTCTCAAAACTTTTTTTTCCGACGAATGCATAACTTGCCTTATAGTACCTGAGTATAATCGCAAGTAAAAATATTGGTCAAACTTTAGACTCAAAAGATAGGAGACTTTTGAAAATAAATATTGAAAAATTGAGAAATATTCACGTGAATCGAAAGATTTGATAGCATCGAATAGCAGAATAGGGATATATATCAAGTTACAGATTCTCATTTTAATCTTGTGTGGTATTTTATTTCAAACCCAACACTGTTCAGTTTTAATGATACCCTACAAATTTTATGGAGTTTCCAGGAATGAAACAAAACTTACATAAGCAATTTTGAAAAACAGGTTATTTTCAAACACTGGTAGCTTTAAAATAAGGAAACATACGGCCCTTTTCTGCTATTCGATCCGATCGAATCTTTCGATTCACGTGAGTATTTCACTAAATTTTTTACTATTTTTCAAATGTCTTCTATCTTTGGAGTCCAAAGCTTTACTAATATATTTTTGTTGTTTAATTCTTAAGAGAATCTAGTTGTTAAAATTTATTTTTCTTGTATGTACTTTGTGGATCAATTCGCTTTTTCCGTCGGATAGCAGAATACAAATATTCACGTGAACGTTTAACAGAATAGGGCTGATAGTTCTGATTTTCTGTTTCCAATAAATGTTAAAAAAATAAAAATGTTTAATTTTGTATTTGTAAAGTCAGATATGCCACTATGCATATAGACAAAAATATAAAAATTGAAATTCCAGATATTTTTATAAATTGTTTTTTTTTTTTTTTGATTATTAAAATTTAAAATTTTTACTCGCTTTCTATTGGAATCGATCCATAAAAGCCGCAGTAACCAGTTATGCCGCCTGTGAGCAAAATTACCTAACTTAAAGTTTCAGAGAATAAAATCGAATATGCGACCATAATGGAGCTCGTCCACTAGGCGATAAACACACAAATTTCAAGTTCATCACATTCAACTTTAATGTAGGGTTTTCTCAATTCTATTCAACAAAGGAGTTTGATCCGGTTGGAGACCGTTGCTTAAACGAATTGTCTTACTAGCTGTAAGGAGCTCATGTTGCTCATTGCAAATGTTGGCTCTCAACGTGTTGAGCAACATTTTCAAAATGTGTTGCAACTTATTTGTTCAACTCGTCGATCAACTTTCTTAAATTTTGTCTGGTGTTGCTCGCGGTAGAAGTGGAAATAGGTGTGTTTGGTATCTTTTTTGTAGTAAGAAGTGTAACAACTGTCAAAACTTCAAGAGGGGGGAAATTTTTTAAATATTACAACAAAGTAAACAAACGCAAATTGGCCATATTTGTGTATAAAACGTCAGTGGACACAAAGAAAGAATATATGTATATCGATTGGCATAATTGAAATAATAGAAAAAGGGAAACACAACATGCAATACAAAGAATAGTGGGCACATCAAAAATATTCTATAAAATAAAATGAGAAAAGACTCCATAATTCCAGTGAACAGATAATAAAATTTTCTCCTTGATTATTTGTGTTTTCCTTACTGCGTTTTTTTTCTTTATTCCTGTTTTTCTCTAGTTTTCAATACAAACATTTCATTCTGGTTCAGAAATAATGAACTTTTCGCTCAAGTTCTCATATCTTTCGAATGTGGGCGAACAATCTTGCCGTCTTGTTGCTTTGACAGTTTTTGCATCAGTTACCCATAAAAATTCTTGTAGTAAGAATTCGCAACTTTTTCAACGTAGGGGAAGTTTTTATCCTCTACAGTCCTTGACAGTCTTTGTAATAATATTTTAAAGTTAACAAACAGCATTTTGTGAAAATTTGTACAAATTGTTACGAATTCGTACAAATTCACAAGATAACAAACAGACCTAATGTCAACATTTCATCAATCAATATCAATGCGGGCGATCACTCACTTATTAGATATGTTATCTCGGATACCAAGCTATCGGGGTATATCTGGGGACGAATCAGATAGGTTAGCTGAAAGCTGTCAAAAAATCAAATCAAAACGCATACCAAGGAATTTTGCAGTCAGCTGGTTCTATACATTTGGTCTCGGATTGCTAGTTATTCCAATTTGTTTGGGATAACTCAAGATTGCTTTCATGAGAGCAGCTGTTTTTTCATCAGATGTGGTTTTGCACGCATTACAACAACAGAAAGTTATTCCAGATTGCTGAGAATAATTGAGTGAACGTCCCCAATATCTATGAGCTATATATACGGCATTTTCGATTGGCCGTCCAGAACTGTTTTGACCCCCACAAAATGACAGCTGTTACTCTAAACAGAACAGAAAACGATTCTGGATTTTAATTCAGAATCGATAACAGAATCACTAATGGCCTTTTCGATTGGCCGTCCAGAACTGTTCTGACCCCCACAAAATGACAGTTGTTACTCTATACAGAACAGAAAACGATTCTGGATTTCATTTCAGAATCGAAAACAGAATCACTAATACACTTACACAATTAAAATGTCAAAATAATCGGCTTGATTCGTTGTGTTTATTGAATTTAAACTCATTTTCTGGTAAAATAACATAAAAAGAAGCAAGTTATAATTATTATTTATACAAGAAAATGTGTATCTAAATTGAAATCAAGTGTTTTGGAAATTCTTTTTAGCCGATGTGATTTTCTTTTAATTTAATTTTCACAAATACAGTGATACATATAATTCAGAATAAGTCAAATTGTTTACGGCTGTTTTATTGGGGGAACGTGTTCCGGACGGCCAATCGAAAAGGCCATAATACTCTCACGTAATTAAAATGTCAAAATCATTGGGTTAGTTTGTTTTGTGTAATTTCGATGAGTTTATTGAACTTAAACTACTTTTCTGGTAAAATAACATAAAAATAAGCAAGTTAATTATTATTGATACAAGAAAATGTGTATATATATTGAAATCAAGTGTTTTGGAAAATCTTTTTAGCTGATGCGGTTTTTTAAATTTAATTTTCACAAATACAGTGATACATACAATTCAGAATCAGTCAAATTGTTTCCGGGTGTTTTATTGGAGGAACGTGTTCCCGATGGCCAATAGTTCGTGCGTTGAACGCGTTCGCCAACGAATGGCATTTGGTTCATCAACTCGCCCATCAACTTGTTGAGCAACCATATCAAAAACGCAGGTGATCTACTTAAAAAACTGTTTTTTTTTTAAATTATTTATTAGGTTATTCAACATTGGAGTTTGTCAACTATGTCCACGGGCTCTCAACACGTTTTGCTCAATTTTACGTCTGGTTTCATTGATCAACGTGAATAACGGAAGTTTCAGCACTTTGTACATTTTTACGTCCAACGATGGAGTTGAATGAAAAGTTGAAAGAAGTTGATTGAGCGTTGTGGACGACCGTCATGTGAAGATATGCCACTTTTGCTCTCAAGCTTTTTATTTTCCTGTAATGCTACGTTTTCACCTAAAGATAATCCGGTTTAAATTGAGAAGATTAAAAATTAATAAATTAATAAAGTGTTTTCACCATTAAAAAAAGATTAGTTTGACGTTTTCACTATGAATTGTCAATACAACAAGACAAAAACAAAATAATAAATTTAATTTCAATAAATAAAAATGAGTAATAACTTTGAAATATTGTTATCCCAACATCTTGCAGTATATAGATATATTTACATAAATACTGTAATCGCCTTTGCACGGTTCTCGTTTTTATATATTTGGGAAAGAACAACTTCAAAGTATTACTTTTCACTTACAAATTCGAGGCACCGACCGCTTCGGGCTTTGTAGCTTTATTGCATTTTTTATTTTTATACTTATTTATAAGCAAAAACAGAATTTGAACGCAACGACAATTTATACCAGACAAATAATGTTGGACAGTTTTTTTTTTGATTGTCAATGGAGAAAATATGACATTAGAATAGGCGCGTTCTATGAAAAAAGGTTTGTTTCTTTTGTGAATCTTGTAATGTCGATTTCGTTTCAACAAAAACATCGACTTGCCGTCGATCCGCCGTCAATTTTTTTCTGAAAATCAAATTCGTTTCAAATTAAAACCAATATTTTTCTGGAAAAACAGATCCGTATTGAATCTCTTTTTGGAGACGGATTCAAAACGGATTTGTGCACAGATTCGTACACACACTACAATATTTGTTTTGACGTTTCTCAATTGTTGTGTTGTGCATTAATTTTTATTTTGTGGCAGTGTACAGAAAAAGTAAATTAATATATTAAAAAATAAAAAAAATTGTTAAAAACTTCTTGGAAACAAATATTAAAAAAGTGCAAGTGGGTTTAGGAATCGGGAAATTAAAACGAAATAATGATGTTTTAACGAATTGAAGATTTGTTTTTTTTTTTAGAGCAGCCAAGCAACACACACAGTCCCAAAAAGAGATTCGGTCCGTAATCGTTCTTTTCAAAGCCAAAAAGTATTGGTTTTAGAAGCGAATCCTAATTATTGAAACGAAATCGACATAATTCGAAAAAGATTTCAATGATGGCCTTTTCGATTGGTCGTCCGGAAGGCTTCCGAATGCTTCTGAAACTGTTCGATTGGTATGACATGACAGTTCTTCTCCTGGATAGAAGAGAAATTTCCTTCTGGATTTGAAGTCAGAATTAAAACCAGAAGCAGGCACACACTCAAATACTAAATATCAAACGCGAATTTAATGTCAACAACAATGTTGTGTAGGGATGAGCGATATTGTAAAACATGGATGATAACATCGAAAATACAATATCGATATCAGAATATCGATGTTTTTTAACATCGAGGTTTTTTTTTGAAAAATAATAGCACGTGCAAAAATCAATTAAAAATACAATTATAAATTCAAAATACATTCAGTGTTTTGAAAATTGTAGCAATGTTTTTTATCGCAATTTTCTTTTCCCTTTTTGTGTGTATGAGCTACATTAAATTGCACTTAGTGCCAATTGAACTCATTCAATTTCACACAAATAAATGTGAAGCGTGGTTCCGCTGAAGTGCATCTCCGTCGAGTGCTGTCTAACCTTTATAAGCATGAGTTCATTGGCAAGAGATTTGATTTTAAGTCGATATTTTGAATCTTAACATCGATGCTGTGATGTTTTACTTGCTTCAACATCGATGTTGAAACATTGATATTTTTTTCGACGAACATTGATTTTTGCCAACAACAGTGAACATTGCCCATCCCTATATTTTTATGTCGTTGTTTTATTTTTTCCCACCTTAGGCCGTGTGTGAATTGCGTTAAAATTTTGGTTAAATTTTCTACCTTGGTTAAATTTTGAAGTTTGGTTTGTGGTGGGATCAAATTTAGCTTTTTGCTGTGTGAACTGCGTTAAAAGGGATTTATTAAAACACTATTTTGGCTAAAATTCCTTCAAGATTGAAGAAATTTCCCTAAAAACATTTTTTTTTGTTGTTCAAGTTAATTAATTTCTTTCCCAAAATCCGACTTAGAAGATATAAAGTTAATAATTTCGCACGAAAAAAGTAACGAATTCTCAGTTTTACTAATATGTTTCGGTTTTACATCGTTAATTTAATATTTTAAAAAAACAATTCCAAATCTTTTCAATACAATTCCCATTATGGTTAGTTTGTTTATTTAGTATGTAAAGACTAGTTTTCACAGCTGAAGAATTTGTCAAGCTGACAAATAAATCTATTTGTATTCAATTTGCAAAATGAAATACAATGAGTATTTTAATTAATTATTTTATATTTCTTAAAATATCAACGGATTATAATATTTGTTTTTTTCCTCTTGAGACCCTACACAAACAAAAATAATAATGTAATTTAATTTTTCAATTATTAAATTAAATTAAAACTTACATTTATTACATGGTTTCCCAGTAGATCTGGACTTTTTGGAGTTCATCTTTCTTTTCGGTTATCGCTTACAGGTTCAAATTACTCTATCTTGAGAAACGTTAAATTTTAACGCAAATTTAGCCTGCTCTACAGCTGCCTACATTTTAATCCATTTTATTCACCACGCTAGTGTCAAATTTTAACCAAGGTACAAAATTTAACCAACATTTAAACGCAATTCACACACGGCCTTATACATACACTCACATTTAATTTCAAAATCAAGAATAAGGTGTTAACTTGTTCGATTGGAATCCCGGATCGGAGAGTTCTTCTGGATTACCAATCGAAAAGGCCATGAGATTAATTTCTAATCTTCATTTAAGGAGATTAAAATTTGTATGGGAAATCTTCAAGATTTAGAAGATTTCAAAGAAGATTTATGGTAAATCCACTTAAATCTGGATTAAGTGGTAAGTGAAAACGAGGTATTAGAAGATTACAAAGAGGATCTATGGTTAATCCACTTAAATCTGGATTAAGTGGTAGGTGAAAACGTAGTATTAAGTGGTAGGTGAAAACGTAGTATAACATTTGCATGAAGCCGTTATACCCCTTTCACACAAGGCAACTGAGTTGCCGGCAACTGGGAGCTTGTTGGTGAGAAGGGCAAGAAGTAAGGGGAATGAAAAAAATCTCCCCGGTCAACGATTTAAAGAGATTTTTTTGACGTTTTGCTTTGAATTCCAATTAGCCCAACAAAATCTTTCCAGCTTCTTCCTCAGTTTCTCGGTGCCAGTTTTTTCATGTAAAAGCTACAAGGCAATTAAAGAAAAACGTAAAAAAAAATCTCCAGCAACTGGTTTTCCTGTGTGAAAGGGGACTTAGTTAAAAAAAAGGAAAATGCAGAAATGTTATTTCACTCATATTTATCCCGTTTGTGTGAGTGAATTGAGGAATCGAATCGAATGGAATTGAGATTTCGATTCAGGTATATGGCCTCGTGGGATCGGAAGATTGAATTAAAATGGAATCGAAGTGATAATTTGAGTTTACAGAATAAACAACAAAAACATGCAACAGAAAAAAATACAAAGAAAACGAAAACCCACTGACCACAAAAAAACACTATTGGTGCACACACACTCCAAGAATCAGATGTGAAATCGATTCTTCAATTCCTCGATTCATGTATAAAAATACATTTTCAATTCGATTCAGCTCTTCTAGTGGGATCGGATCGAGTAATCCTATTTTAATCCGATTCAAGTATACAAAGACCTAAATCCTGATTCAATACCGATTCAATTCTCAATATAAACGTAGTATAGATCGAATTTTCGTACTAAACTCCATTTTTATAAAATTGCCGTTAGGCCAAAATTAATCTCACGGCCTGATATTTACCTAGCTCATTTGTTTTTAAAAAGAATTTAAAGAAAATTGATAAGCCTGAAGGAAATAACTGTTAAACTGATTTAAACTAACGCACAGGCGGAAACCTATACCTACTTCCAAGACCACTCCGGAAATACTTGTCTAACATTCCTGCTAGCATAAATATTCATAGCCACAATGTGGAGAGGTATGTCACCAAAATAATTCAAAATATAAAAACGAAATTGAAAATAGGTAACAAATAAAGTAAATAAATCAATGAATAAGTCAGCTTGCTTATGATCTCATTGGTATACGTGTATCCCAGGACATAGGCTACTATACCGTAAAATTGCGCCCCATCCAACTCTGTTACTTATTCAAAGCCTCCAAACCATGTCTATGCTACTGACATACCTACACACAAATACTTTGCGAAGAGCGCAAATGCTTCCTTATCTGGATTGCTAATCTTTAGTTCATAATAAAATAATTGCGTGAATCACTGTTATTCACCCGCCCGCCTTTTTTAGCATTATGCACATAGTCTTCTAATAAGTTTCCAATTATTTATTATCGAAGGGGAGAGAGGTGGTATAACAAATATTAAAACCGATCATCATACATTTCATTTATATAAAATTTGAAAACGCGTGCCGTCTTTGGCTTTAAAATTGTTATTCAAACACGTGTGCGCACAAACTATCACCTTCTCTCCCGCCAAAAAAAAAAGAAAAAGAAAAAAAAACAATATTTACAAAAGCGACAAAAGAGTTTATTGTGCTAACAACAAAACATCATCGTGTGCTCTACTCGAAGCTTTATCAGCGAAGCCAATGCCACCGATACCAAATTTGAATTCGAATCGCAATTAGCATTTAAAGCATTTCGAATTTATATGAGAATGCATTTCCAGTTGCAAAAATAAAACAAGACAAATTAATTTATTTATACTAAAATTGTTTATTTTTTGGTTTATTATGTCGTTCGATTAAATTTTTTTTTGAATTAAAATTCCAACACGTACATATCAGTGTGGTTGTTATTTTGAAGTTTTAATTGTATTCATCTACTGGACACACCCTACCGGGATGATTGATAACTAGCTACGAATTTAGGTACACACATTGGTGCTCTCGATCGACGAGGGTTTTCACTTTCTTTAGTCCACAGTGAGCTGGGCCTGCGATAAGTCTTTGAGCTAAGAACAAACAACAACTCTTTAGACACATACATACTGTAGATTGATGACGAAAACAAATCGTGTTCTACCATAAGCATATTAACTGAATAACTTGCTAGAAGATAAGACTGCTTTTATGCTTGTCACCACACACACTATAGTATAGCCACCATAGGTAACCGATCAATTATACAATCTCTAGAGATCAGAGATGAAAGCGTTTAGTATTGTTAACATTGTTAATACGTTGATTCGAATCAAACTTTAATTTTAAGTAGACTTGTATCAAACATCTTTCTGAAGTCTGAAACCAGATTAATCAGACCTTGGACATATTATTAATTTCAAGTTTCATTGTTTTTTAATATTGAAATTTAAATTTTTGTACCACAAGCACGAAAAACAGTAACGAGATTTTATTTTTTTAATGATGTACCGATTTTATAGACAACAACACATCACACAATGGAAATGGATGATTATTTGTGTTTTGTATTTGAATTTGAACAGGGCAAAGGGCGAGGGAAAAATGTTTAGACAAGTTATAAATTAAAACATATTGCGCGGGATTTTGTGTAGTTTTTTTTTATTTAACATTTTTAAAAGATAAATAAAACTACGCTTTAATTCTTTCTCGTAGTTGTTGTTGCTGATTGTTTTAAATGTTTGTGTGGTTCATTAATTTACTTCTATTTAACATAAGTTACAAGTTCAACGAACGATTATAGAAATCTGTGTATATGTATGTTACAATCTGTTACATTAGGGTGGGTCAAATTGAAACCTTAAACAAAATATGGTTGTGGTCGTGGCTCCGAAATTTGAGCTCAATCGTTTAGAGGTTCTTAATCGCAGTGCTTTATATATACATGGTTTTTTTGTGGAAAATGTTTCTATTCAAATAAACGTCATCGGATTTTTTTCAGGTTGAATAGTCGGAGATTTATAAATTTTTTTTTTATAACCTATAAGAAAAATAAAATGACAATGAAACGCCTCTAAATGTTAAAATTTTGAGTTCAAGCTTGTAGAACCAACCAACTAACCAAACAATTTGACCACCCTAATACATATATGTAGATGTGGTTCAATAACAGTTTTTATTTGTTATTTGTTTTATAAAATTGATAAGCTAAACAAATGCATACATACAATATTTAGGGCAATATTTTAATGTGAGAAAGTAAACAAAAAATATACGCTTGTATATGCAAATATTGTTAGATACTGAGAAGATCGTCATAGTTTTATTAATATTTTTATTGATAGTTTGAACTGTATTTTTGTTTTTTAATCGATAGATAAGTACATATAAATTTCTAGAATAACAATATGTTTATTTATTTATTTGAATAGCACATTGACGATCTACTGGGGGTGTTGTTATGACAAAAGCACAAATATTTTTGTTTTTTTTTGCAGCTTCAGAACTTTAGCTTTCCTTTTCAGACATTGGATATGAAACCTAACATAAACTATTTACATACTATAATGTATGTGAAATCTTTTATTTGAGGTACTAGACAAATCAACAATTAGTATTCTTGGGTTTTTGCATCAGTGTGAACCAGGGGTTTCAAGACCTATCACAGCCTATCGATCTTATTTAGAATTTTAGAATAAAAATATGAATTTTTTTATTACTTTTATTACTACGATCCAACAATGGTCGTAGCGAGTTGATTTCGTGTTATTACCAGCCAAAACTTTTCAGCAAAATACGACTAGTTAATTAAATAACGCAAAAGCTTCCATATTTTGTTTCAAATATGTTTCTAATTTACAAATTTATAGGAACCTATTTTCGCTAACTCTGTTCTAAATAAGAACACAAATTCGCCGTAGTCTCGAATGACAATTTTTTTTGAGGAATTATAGTCATTAATTTCACTTTAAAATATTATAATCAATTAAACCAAACTCGTTTCTGTTGCAACTAATTATTCCAACAAAAAAAAAAACCTCACAACAAATTCTCACTCACCACTTATTACTCAGACAAGTTTTCCCCAAGTAGACTATACAAAAGCGGTATGCTACATTCTGCTGCTGACTATTAATTAACTAACTCAAAGTGATAGAAATTGTTTTAATACGAACTCGTACAATTATTAAAATGGATAAGTTAGATGTAAAATTATTATTGAATAAATTATGTCTCACAAAGAACTTGTCTGTTTGTATGGTTTCTGAGAATCTAAGCTAGTTTGAAAATGTAATGAGCGTTTGGAAATAAGACTAATAGCAATACGAATATTTAATTAACAAAATAATTTTAATGAACACAGTGTTTTTTTTAGATTTTGAGAAAAAGAAAAGTCAAAATGGTAGTGTCTTACGTGTGTGTTTAAATCCACATACTTTATCCATTTCCAACAACAAATTGATTAGTTTCGATTATAAGTTCCAGAGAATATCCGCTATTGCTCATCAGGGCTCCACGTTATATTATTTTTGTTTAAATATTTCGTCATCATACATTGGAAATCCCAAATCTGTTTTAATCAAAACTTTGATAGCTCTTATACGTAGTAGTAAGATCTAAGTTCTGTAAAAGTTTATATTTTAGTCTTTTTTTTACATAAAAAATTTTAACAGTTACTTAATATTCTAATTTGTTTACTCGTGGAGTCATTATTGAGTCTCTAATTCTACTATACATTACATATGTAACTACGCATATTCTTTCATTTCAACATCGACAGAGCTTACATTTTTTAATTGAGAAGATCTGTGAATTGATCTTCCGTCTAAACATGAACAATATTTATATCCGCAACTATTTCTGCTATGTTCAACGGTTAGCGACTTGAAAAATTTCAAATTCAAAGCGATCTCCTTTTGATTCTCGTCGGTAAACAAAAAAAAAAAGTGTGACGTCGGTCGTGCAAAACCAATTTAACTACTATATGTATGTACACATATATATTTTAAAAAACCGGTATTCGAAAAAATTAATTAGGCGGGGCACGTTTTTTTGGAGATACATAAATTATGGACCTTCCAATGAATAAATAAAAATAAAACTGTAGCAAAAACATAGACACAAATCTAATTGGCATGCATCGACTCAATATTCCAACAAAATATTTTGGATTGACTTTTTTTTTACAAACAAAAGAAATATAATAACCACTTAATTTGGTTGGTGTTAATGTTTTTAAAACCACCATCACAATATTGTACACCTGACTTAATCATCAATGAATGAATATGTCTAATTAATTAATTCTACTCTGCGTTTTTGACGAGTCGTAAATTTACCTAATAAAAACCCTAGATTGTCTGTCTGTCATAAATAATAATTTAAATCAGTTATTTTCTGCATTCCAATCACATACTCACTTGCCTAAAATGTTTTAAAGAAACAAAATATCAATGAATCAATAAAAAGTCTACAATAAATAATTCTGCAACTGAAGATGAATTTTTTGTATGTATCTGTTTACTCATTAATTTACTATTTGCTTCTGCTAATCGTCGACTCCTGATAAATAAATGAAAAACAATCTTCATCCAGAAAAAAAGATAATAGGAAAACCTATCACACAATCCGTCCTAGTGAACGAATTGTCATTACTAACGGATTCTTTGATACTTTTTCCGGGATTAGTAAAACTTTCCTATTACGATGGAAATCGTGATATGGCTGAATGGGCCCTATTGGGAACCTCCCAGGAAATTTCGTTGTCCACGGAATATTTTATCGATATATATATATTTAGTCGTATGAAATCACAGCAATAGGAAAGAATATTTCCGATGCCAATAACCTCCGAGGGAAACTTTAGAGCATCATTCTAAGTTTAGAATAAGAGAAAAATTTTTCAGGGAAATTTTTATTTACGATAACCCCCAATTAACTCGATTACAGAATCCGATGAATAAACAACTCCTGGGGGAATCAGACCCAATTTTGTCATTTTTACAACTGAAAAAAAGTCAAAAGTAACTACAAATCCCTCCGAAAGGAAATCGTCGGATTATATAATAGGCCTGATCCACAACCTGCCCAAAACTCCCAATTTGCACGAACTTCTGACAATTCCTGTTCCAGACTTACAAATATATGGCGTTTTTATTTAGCAATCAGGATTTCTTCTCTGATCCAGATTCCAACTGAACACTTTTATGTGATTCTGACGATTCTGAATTTTAATGAGATTGTATGTGTGAAAATAATTGTGTACGTGAGAATATTCAAATTAAAAAAAAAAATGTTTGTTGCACAATTATGATACAAAAAAATGACAACAGTCGAGTTTGACGTACAAGTATATGAATGTGTGAGTGCTTCTGGTTCCGATTCTGATTTCAAATCCAGAAGCAAAATTCTATTCTCTTCAGAATTAGAACTGTCATTTTTTCCCAAGTGAACGTTTTCAGAAGAGCCCGGAAGGCTTCCGGATTGCCAAATAAAAACGACAATAGTAGTTTTAAGCAGAAGAGAGCACTCTTGAGAGAGTAGATCATTTTCCCTTCCTAGATCAGATCATCTACTTATTTGTGTTACAACAACAAAAGGATTTAGTTTTGTTGTTGTAAAGCAAATAAATAGATTTTTTGATCTGGATCACGAGGAAAATAAAATACGGCCATTGTTCACAACAAATTAATAACAAAATATTTTCCATTCCACGTTCGACAGAAACGATTTTTAACATGTATTGTCGTTTTTATTTGGCAATTTCTCTCCGATCCGGGAACCCAACTGAATGGGTGATTCTGACGATCCTGAATTTTAATGAGATTGTATGTGTGAAAATAATTGTGTACGTAGAAAGATTCAAATTAAAAAAAAAACTGTTTGTTGCACAATTATTAGCCTTTTCGATTGCCCTTCCAGAACTGTTCTGACCCTCACAAAATGACAGTTGTTACTCTAAACAGAACAGAAAACGATTCTGGATTTTAATTAAAAATGTCAAAATCATCGGGTTGATTTGTTTTGTGTAATTTCGATATTGAATTTAAACTTCTTTTCGGGTTAAATAACATAAAAAGAAGCAAGTTAATTATAATTGATACAAGAAAATGTGTAAATCTAAATTGAAAACAAGTGTTTTGGAAATTCTTTTTAGCCGATGTGATTTTTTTAAATTTAATTTTCACAAATACAGTGATATTATAAAATTCAGAATCAGTCGAATTGTTTCCGAGTGTTTTATTGGAGGAACGTGTTCCGGACCGCCAATCGAAAAGGCCATATGATACAAAAAATAACAACAGTCAAGTTTGATGTTCCGAATCTGATTTCAAATCCAGAAGCAAAATTCTCTTGTTTTCAGAATTAGAACTGTTATTTTTTCTCAAGTGAACACTTGAGAGTCTGGAAGGCTTCCGGATTGCATTCAGATCAAATCTGCCAACCCATTCTTTCGTGTTGAGATTTGACTTTTTTGTTGCAATGAACCTTTAAAACGTTGCCTGTTGTTTCGTTTTTTTTTCACTTCGCATTTCGTTGTTTCCCCATTTCTTACATCGATCTGTTTACTTCGTTTTTGTATCACTTTGTTTTTCAATCATAACGCCCTACGATCACTTCGCATTTCTTTATTTCCTTTTTTCCTCGTTTAGCATTTCTATTTAAAGTGCAATGAGCTATTTAGGTCAAGATTATTTCGCCCAAGGTTTATTTGTTTGTCGCATTTTGTTTGTTATTAGAATTATTGTCATTGGCGTGTAATACATATAAGGCTTTATTACATTTATTTTTTGTTTATGTTAAGTGTTTTTGTATAATGAAGAAATTATCTTATTTAAATAAAGTATTAAAAATCTCGGTTTATTATAATCTCACTTTTTAAAATCCTGGTTAATCCCGGCATAGCCCGATATGTATTTTGATAAATGTTACACAAACAACTTTGCATATACCCAAACTCGACCCTACCTCAAATTTTATAATTTACCTAAGCATGGGGGTTGCAGGGGGGCAGCATGCCCCTCTTTACGCACTGTTCGTGTAAATATTAAGCCTTACATAAAAAAAAATTAAGACTAAACACACGTTCGCGAAGTAATCGAAATCGAAATGAATAAAAAATTAAATAATCGAAAAACTAAATAATAAAAACCGGAATGAACTTAAAACGAACTAAGTAAAATTCCTAATTATTTTTTTTTTCAAAATAAATGTAAGCAAAGTAATTGAAAAACATTTTGATTAAAATACTGAATAAACGAAATGCGAAACGACTAAAACGAAATAATACCAAAACGAGACGAAAAAAACGAAACAACCATACCCCATCTAAAAATTCAAACAGATCAAATCTTTTGACAGAAAGAGCAAATCTTTTCTTGAATGAATGAAATTCGCTATAAGTCTTGAAAAGGAATTAAGAGAAATTGGTGCCCAATTGGCAATTTTATTCAGAGTGTGGATAAAACCTTATACATAAATAGAAATAAAACGATATTAAAAAAAACCCACGTCATCTTATGGTACATATATATTATTTTTATTTAAAGTTTTTGGCTAGGAATTATTTTTTTATTTTAAATTTATTTATTTGAAACAAATAACTGTGTTATTTTGTTTTTATAATTTTTAAAATTATTACATTTACAATATAGGTACATCGAAAAAATAAAAAAAGAAAAAAATATTTTTATTTTTTTGTTTTTTTTTTTTTTAATAATAATATTAAATATAATTTCATTTAAAGTTTTACTTTTACTGGTTGATTTAAGTTCATATACCAACCTATAGTAGGTTTTTTTTTATCAATCTCTTAAGGAACAGAATTTTTGAAAAAAAATCTCCTCCAGTTCGCGTCTTGGACTCGTTTTTTTTATGTGTGTATATATTTTTTTTAATAAATTTTACTTATTTCCTTGCATAACTAATTTAAATTTATATCGAATGATTTCATTCTCGTTTTTTTTTTAATTTTTGTTTTTATTTTAATAATGATAATTCTCAGAAAATTTAATAAGAAAAAAATTTATATTTAAGTTTTAATTTTGTTTAGTTTTTTTTTTTAATTAAAATCTTAAATTTAAGAAAGTTTGAAACTTTTATCTCTTTTTTTTTTTTTTTTTTTTTTTTTGAAATTGTTTAACGTGGTGCTGCGTTTTTTTATCGCTCATTACCTCAATCATACCCATATCCTCTGATATGAATCTGCTCTCGTTGCTTAGCTTAAAGACTAATAATTGGTTCCAATTAAGCGATCCTTAACCTTGTTTTGTCTTGTTTTCGACAACAACTATGGCGATAACTTAATAATTAAAACTAACTCACCTTCTTCGCATCAGTTGAGGTCTCTTCGAAACCCATCCTCTATGTTGGGATCTGCTATCATGGAACTCGGGTCGGATAGCATTTGAAGTCCGGCTGGGTCCATCTGACCAAGGTCCAGGTCTAGGGTGTCGAAAATCTCCTTCGAGTAGTCGGTGGACGAGAAGTCAGAGAACACAATCGACGGGATGTTGGGTGTCGTTGATGTTGGCGTAGAGTTGTGCATATTGGAACTGGTGTTGTTAGTAACTCCGCCATCGCCGCCATCATTCGTATGATGAGACTTTTGTTGTTGTTGTTGTTGCTGCGCTATTGATGCGATTTCATTGACTAAGTTCGAGTTGTTATTACTGGGACTATGCGGTTTAGGACTGTGCGGGCTATGCAAAGGCGAACAACTCGCACTGGCAGTTCCCCCTGCTGCTGTCTGGCACGATGATGAATTATTGTTGTTGATGCCTGCTCCTGCGTTTCCACTGTTGCTGCTGAGACCCAGATTACTGCTACTGCAGTTGTTAAGTGAATTCTGGTTGCTCAAACTAAGATAAGGATCTCCTGCCGATGTGGTAGTGCTTCCACTGACGACTTTTGACCCGCCACCGTTGCCATTCTCGGTGCTGAACTGCTGGTGATGGCCAAAGAGAGAGTCTTCGAATTGCAGAGACTGTGTGTAACTGTTGTGCGGTGAGTGGAGATCTTGCTGCAAACTGGTCGGTATATATTGGGCTTCACTCTGCGCGGTGTCTACCAGCGAGAATTCAGCAAAGTGGTTGTGGAACGAGGGATTCAAGTTGTTACTTCCATTGCTGTAGTCTCCACTGGGCGAGAACCTGTCGTAGGTTTGAATGTTTTTGTCGCTGTACTGTTGTTGCTGCTGTTGGTGCTGGTTCTGTCGGATAGGACTGTTTGGTGCACTGTTATGCAGATCGTGAGGCGAATTCGCCACCATTAGACCTGGACTTGCTGATCCCGCTGGCGATGGCGGATTATGAAGCTGAGGATTTCGGTATTCCGTCAGGTTACTACTGCTAGTCGCTACATTATTCGTGCCAGAGATACTTCCACCACCTGCTCCAGTTGTTGGCAGATTTCCATATGAACTGTGTAACGTTGATGATATGTTGTTGGGGGATTGATTCACCATCACGGGGAGGTTTGTAAAGGACAAATGCGCCTGGGTCCCGCCAGGAGAATGCTGCTGTTGCTGCTGCTGCTGATGTAGTTGATGCTGCTGCTGCTGGTACGATTGATTGCTGAACGGGCTTTGCGATTGCTCCCGTTCGAGTCGCATGTTGTTGTGCTGGTTGATGGAGGATGGTGAAGGCGATGGCACATTCGAGAAATGCACGGAGGTGAGGTCAGGCAATGAGCCCGTATTTGCCATTGCCATGGCCTGCTCCTGCAATGTCTTGTACACGTTGTTTGTCGGTCCGCACGCATTAAACTGCAACTGTGACTTCACAATCGAACTCTGCTGGTGTGGATGCATGTTATGATTCATCTGTGCATGCTGTTGCTGTTGTTGTTGGTGATTTTGGTGTTGGTGGTTCAGTTTGTGGTGATTGAGTTGACTCTGCAACTGCATCTGCTGAAGGTTGCTGCTGCTGTGCGAGTGCTGTGCGGCGACCATGTGCTGTGCTTTTCTCCTTTGTGCTGTCGGACTAAGGCCCACGGAGGCGGCAGGGGAATGAGATCTCTGGTTCGGATGATATTGCTGTTGTTGCAGATAGTGTTGTTGTTGTTGTGTGGTGCCGTAAATAGGATTTTCTGGGCCCAAAATTAAACTCTGATGAATAGCCGAGTCCGAGTTAGAGCGACGCCAATTGTTGTCCATCGATGGGGGCGACAAGTAGATGCCCTGATTACTGTAAGGAGAACGATCTGTTTTGCGGTCGGAGGGTCGCCGCATCGGACCTACACCTACACTGCGCCCACGGGATTCTCGGTAGGCTGTTGGTGAACCACTTCCCCCATTTCCATTTCCACCACCTCCCCCACCACCCCCACCACCACCACTACCTGGAATAGGAATTCCACCTACAGTTTTGCTAACACCACCAACAGTCTGCTGTTGCTGCTCAGGACTCAGACAACAGCCTAATCGCTGCTGAGAAGCAGATAAAGGTTCATCCCTTCTCGTTGCGAATACTTCTTTCATGATTTTCTCAAATTCTGCCGTGCCCTCGGCTTGTTTTTGTTTTTGCAGAGCGATCTTTTCACTAAATTTGCGCGGATTCGCCATACTGTGACTGTCAAAATGATTATTATCTTCACTTACCCTTCCCCTGACCCACTGATTGAAACTCCTTACCTAAAATATGCAAAAAGATGTCGATTACCGAGCTTACTTGCGTCCCTTGCTCGTCGTATCGATGTTGCTTTTTCCTTTTCATCCAATGCTGCCGCAGCGCAGCGCTTGCTTCCCTCGCTTCCTCCAATAAGCAGAAGCACAACCACAAGCAGCAACGAAAAAATGTCTCCTCCTTGCCACCTTCTTTTTTTTCTAATTTTACTTTATTATTCTTTAACTGGGATTTTCGATAACTCGTTGTTTTGTCGTGGTTTTAATTTCCTTTTCTTATTTATTTATTAATTTTTTGTCTTATTTCGAGCCTATTTTTGTTTTTAAGTTTATATCGCGTTTAGTCCGCACTGACCCGTCCGTTTGTCGTCGTTTTTCGGGGGCTGGTCTTTTCTTTTGGATAATTTTTTTTTTTCTCAACAAAATATATTTTTCTTTTTGATTTGACACACAAAACTAATGACACACACTTGGTTGGTTTGGTTAAGGGGAGCTGAGCTGCTGCTGGTGCTGCTCTTGTAGAGTTTTTGTCGAGTCGATAACCAGCAGAGGCCAACACATATCAAGACAACGACGACGACAACGACGGAAAAAATATAATTATTCTGCGTGTTTTTCTCTGGTTAGAGAGAAAAATATATTTTTCTGTTTTTTTTTTCGTTTTTAATTACTTTAATGTTGTTTCGTTGGAGATTGATGTGAGAGAGATTATTTTTTTTTCTTTTATTTTTGCTAGTTTTGATTTGAACTAAAAAAAGCTACTTGCACTTGCACTCCACTGTTTTACTGGTCTCTCTTGGTTATTTTTTACATTTTTCTAATAGAATTTTATTTTTGTGTTCTAGCAGCAGAAATTTCTATATTCTATCTCTTGCGCACTGATGGTTTAGAATAAAGTAGGGTATAGATTTTTTGGAGTACACTAGAGTGTTTTTAGTATTTGTTCTTCTTCTAAATAAGAGAAAAATATATTTAAAAAAAAAAAGTGGAACAAAAATTCTGGTTGTCATTTTTTCAAGATTTGTCAAGTGAAGTTGGTTGGGGTTTGAATATAATGAGTTTCGTAGTGGAAGAGCTTTTTGAGGTGTTAAAATTACTTTTGCGCAGTAATGCTAATCAATTTCGTGTATAGGTTAATGTCTAATGGTCTGCTTAAACGGATACTTTTTTAAACTGTCTGATCCGAATATTAAACTCGATTTCGTTTAAAAAAAACATCGATCTGCCGTCGATCGGCCGTCAATTTATTTCTGAAAATCAGATTCGTTTCAAATTAAAACCACAAATAAGCCAAATAAGATTGGAAACTTTCGTACGTTTCACCCCCCAAAACCCATTTGTTTACATTGTTGTATTTGTAGCTTTGAAACTCTATCCATGAATAGATGGGAAATCGAAAAGCAAAGCAAAAACAAATTACTAGGGCTGGGTTGTCTATGTGTCTATAGGAAGAGGAACAGAAAAGATTCTTGTGTGCGTTTTTATCAATGTGTCTATTGGAAGAGGAACAGAAATGTTACTTGTGTGCGTGTTTTGTAGGCAAATGTCAATTGAAAGCAGAGGTTTCCGGTCTTTACATTATTAGTTTATGATTAAAACATCTCTTTTTGGAGACGGATTCAAAAAGGTTTTGTACACAGATTCTTACACACACAATAATATTTGTTTTTAAGTTTCTCAATTGTTGTGTTGTCAATTATTTTTTTATTTTGTGGCAGTGTACAGAAAAAGTAAATTAAACATGCCCATTAGTGAATTCGCAATTTTCTACTCCCTGGAACCTGAAGAGATTCGCAATAGATTCGCTTTCGCGTTTATTTCAATTAGTGAACTCGTCGAATGAACTATGATATCGATTCTTGAATTAGCTTACCATTTTCCGAACTATATTATCTCTGCCGTCATTCGTTGGTATCTTAAACGTCACTCGCAATGTTAAATTGTAGCTAAGGCATTGAAGTATTTTTTGTTGATCGAAATAAAGAAATGGAAACTATTGCATTTTATTTTAATTTTCGGGATCATTCGTAAACGATCGGAATTGTATGCGCTACCGATCTAGGTATATATTTGATATTTCCGATGCATTGGCAAGTTTAAGTTTTCATATTTCAGAAGACTTTGAAATGCGAATTTTTTAAGCAGGACAGCTGAACCACATCTTCTGGCCTTTTAGATGGGCCGTCCGGAAAACGTTCCCCCAATAAAAAACTCGGAAACAATTTGACTGATTCTGAATTGTATATTGAATATGTATCACTGTATTTGTGAACATTAAATTTAAAAAAAATAACATCGGCTAAAAAGAATTTCCAAAACACTTAATTTCAATTTAGATACACATTTTCTTGTATCAATAATAATTAACTTGCTTCTTTTTATGTTATTTTACCAGAAAAGTAGATTAAATTCAATAAACACATCGAAATTACCTAAATCGAATCAACCCAATGATTTCGACATTTTATTTATTTGAGTGTATAAGTGAATGTTTTCGATTCTGAAATGAAATCCAGAATCGTTTTCTGTTCTGTTTAGAGTAACAACTGTCATTTTGTGGGGTTCTGGACGGCCAATCGAAAGGCAACTGGCGATAGGAAATGATTTTCTCTTTCTTATCACTGGTTGCATTCATGGACCTCTTGTTTGGACAACTTTTTGTTTGATTGATGACTTGTAGTCCTTAAAAGGAGAACCCAAACCGTTTACTGGTTTATTTAAGTTTTTCCAAAACTGTTGTTCTTAGTTAATTTCTTGGCAATGTCAGGTTGTGTTTTCAGTAATCCCAACATTCTCTTAAACTGGTCTCGGTTAGTGGTTCGTTTTCTAAAAAAAAGAAAATTATAACCAACAATTAATTAAACTAGTAGGTATATATTTTTTAATTCAGAATTAAATACATATTCTAATTTTAACTTACATTATATGTGCTATCCATTATGAATTTTGGACAAAAAGTACATCAATACAATAGCTGCGTTTTATTAGCTACGGGTCTATGGCTAGGTTGTTTTTGAACACGTATTACAAAACAACACGAGATTTAGGTTTCTATCGGGCTTTCTATCTGGGTTTGCAAATATTAGTATTAAATTCGGCGAACAGAGGGTATATATCAGTACATAACACAGATCGTTATTGGCGATAATAAAACACGGCTTATATTGATGTCGGATCCATCTATTGATCCAATTACTCCTGAAAGAGCTGCTACTTCAAAAAAGTTCTGCTTCAAACTAATTATATTATAATTAACATATACATCTATTTTATTCTACTTACCTTCTGAGTATATGAACAAAAATAGAACTATTTCTATTTCATTAATTTTCTGTTAGGTCCAAACAAATTTCAGTCTAAAATATTACAAAACATGTTCTGTTAATATTTTTTTCCTTCAGCACTCATTTAGCACACATTCACGGCAAACCCAGCTGGGGGTCAATTCCCGATCTGTGAAATTATGAAGTGATAAAAAAAATATCATTTCAGTTTTCACAGAGGTTTATCATTATCCAACTTCACGCACACGCCTAATGCGATTCTAGAACTCATTGTGATAAAATTTGTACTAAAAAGTACTAAATGATAAATTCTGTCATTTCTGATTAGATTTTTTGTTGGGAAAGGTAAATATTTCATTTCAGTTTCTAAATTTGCTTAAGAATAATGTCCGGAATAATAATTCGTTTAATAAATTAATAAAAGGCGTCGTACTGAAGAATTGTGGGTTTTATATTATATTGAATAGTATCTCTGTTTTGAGTAAGATTTATTATTTTTTTTTTATGTGAGGATATTGAGGCTTTCCCTTCGAGATGGGCAGAATCTATTCGAAGTTACAAATAGGAGCACTTTATTGAACTTTATAGATTCCCAAAACATTTATGCATGGATTTAATACGCGAATTGAGAGTATTCTTGAAAAACACTCAACTTATAAGTGCCATTTAAATATGGTTAAGTTCTCTGCATTTTTTTGCAATGGGTAGTTTCCAACGATCTGTCGCGGGAATGAGCACCGTCGTCGCGGCGGCTGTTGTGAATCTGTTGATTTAACAATTTCGTTATTTACTCGAATACACACAAATATAACTTATAACCAAAATATATTTGTGTATAAATATAATGGTTGCTTACTTGTCATGTGCCAAATCCTGTTTTTCTTCTTAATATTCGATTAGAAACATTTTCTTCACAAAACAATTGACTGTGATAAAAAAATTATCATATGAAAAATGTTTGGCATTTAACTTCACTTTTTCACGAATCGAGAATCGAATTAGACGTGAAAGCGTGATAAAATTTATCACTTCACATCTTCACAGATCGGGAATTGACCCTCTGATATTGTCACAGGTGTAACCAGAAATGGGCGCTGGTGTGGTTAAGGTCTGTTACGGGCGTGGAGTGGGTGTGATGAACTCAATTCACACAGAAATGACAGAGAATTTCAATTTCAATACGCAAAGCAAAAAAAAAAAACACAAACAACAGAGAAAAAAAAATAAACAACTACTTTGATACACTGTTAAAATGGCTTTCCTAAGTAATAAAAATAAATGAATTAAAAAAAATACCTAAGGACTATTCACATGAGAGCGATCAACGACCTACAAATAAACGAATAAATTCCATTTAAAACAATTTACCAATCTAAATTCTTCACAAATTCTAAATAATATTGTAGAAATATAATTTATATTTATGTTTACGACAGAAATAAGATAAATTTGAGAAAACAATATTGTTTGTGGCGAATTGCATCTGATTGCTACGAACAGTCAAACTTTATTCGCGTTCCACATACCATCCACCCTGTAACTAGTAATTTGTTCGCGCGCGTCTAACGTCCAAATCAAATTTTCAACCTATATTCGTGACGAATAAAATTAAAGCCAGGTGAACGAAATGTAAAAATGGTCGTTGGTCGCTCTCTTGTGTATGGTACTTTATTGATGGCTGACCTTAACACGTTGATTGAGTACAATATGTCATTTGAAACATAATGTCAACCTTTTTGATTAAAAGCTAATGCCACCGAAATGTGCTTTAACGGAATACGAATTGACACTAGTTGACAATATTGTACCCAACCATAGAATAATAACGAGGAAGCTCAACTGAATTACTACCAAACATTTGTAGGTGTTTTTCTTTTTAAACTCAGAGGAGGGAACTGAGCTGTCAAAAACAGACCTATGTTTCTTTTTTAGCATGGATACATCAGAAGGCTCAAGTTGTGTTTCTTTTTTCAAACAGAGCTAGCTGCGAGCGCGCTCTATAAGCTCAGAAATAAAATGGAGTAAAAAGCTGAGTGCGTCTAATTACCTACACTTTTTTGTGTGTGATATGACACAGACAGACGAAAAAAGAAAATAAAACAAATAAAAATGTAGATTGATGCCGGTTGTTATTTTTTTGTAAGTAACAAAATATTAATTATTCAATTGTAACAAATTATAATTTTTTTGTTTTCATTTTTACTAATGGGGACGTTCACTCAATTATTCTCAGCAATCTGGAATAACTTTCTGTTGTTGTAATGCGCGCAAAACCACATCTGATGAACAAACAGCTGCTCTCATGAAAGCTATCTTCAGTTATCCCAAAAAATTTGGAATAACTAGCTATCGGAGAACAAATGTATAGAACCAGCTGACGGCAAAATTCATTGGTATGCGTTTTGCTTTGATTTTTTGACAGCTTTCAGCTAACCTATCTGATTCGTCCACAGATATACTCCGATAGCTTGGTATCCGAGAATAAATGAGTGAACGCCCGCAATAGTATTAAGTGGACCAAATCATGATCCTATTTTTAATTACTCTGAAATGAGGTTTAACAGAGGGGTGAAGAAAAACGCATTCCATTTTTGTTTTTTTTTTCTAATGAAAAAATAAAAACTACATTTGACAGCTTGTCAGATTCTAAATCTTTTGCCAGTTCGGTATTCCGGTATGTTCCATAAATAAATCGGAGATCACTGATCAAACTCTGCTCAGAGCGTACTTGACATTTTCAAGCTCAGCTCAGTGATCTGTACACAGATAAAAAAGAAAAACGCCTATGGAGTGTTGAAAATCTCTCCGGTCAATAGCTTGAAGAGTTTTAAATTTTTCAGACCTAAAACAGTTAAATGAAAATGTTTTTAATCTTCCATATTAGATAGGTTGAATAGGTCCGCTGAACAACTCAGTTTCCTTGTTTTGTTTTTGGTGTTGACTGAGATAAGACAAGAGATTAAAGGAAGACGGCAAGAAATCTCCAACAACTATAGTTTTCCTGAATGAAAGGGGACTTAAGACTGGGGCCAACCGAAGCGGTGGCAATAACAATAATGATGATACACAAATTTAATGTGGTTTTCCATTGGTACAAACATTTAATTCTTTTTTTATACAAATCTGCCAAAACACTAAAATCCTTTCATTGGGCAACAAAAAAAATGTTGGTTTTGATTCTGAATCAAATTCGCAGATCCGTATTTTTCGATGAATCTAACTCGCTTTTTCTGTCACCACTAAACCACAAATAAGCCATAATAAAGATTGGAAACCTTCGTACGTTTCACCCCCCAAAACCCATTTGTTTACATTGTTGTATTTGTAGCTTTGAAACTGTATCCATGAATAGATGTGAAATCGAAAAGCAAAACAAAAACAAATTACTAGGGCTGTGTTGTCTATGTGTCTATAGGAAGAGGAACAGAAAAGATTCTTGTGTGAGTTTCTATCAATGTGTCTATTGGAAGAGGAACAGAAATGTTAGTTGTGGGCGTGTTTCAGCTTGTAGGCAAATGTCAAATGAAAGCAGAGGTTTCCGGTCTTTACATTATTAGTTTATGACTTTATTAATCGTAAATTTCAACTCGCGAAAAAGCTTTTATTCTAATAGCGAGTTTCATTCCTCTCAAAATCAAGATTTGATATTTTCAATAAAAATTTTTTCCAGATTTATTGTAGTACATATTAGTGAATAACTGACATACATTTCTGAAAAAAAAAAACACACCTTCATCATCAGATGACGAGGAAGACGAAGACGAAACAATCAAAAACTCCACTGGATTATAAAATTATTTCTTCTTTTTTTTTAGCAGGGATTGGCACTAGCTAGTTCACAAGTTCACAACAAATTAAATACAAAATATTTTCCATTTGACCCTTGACAGAAATGACTTCTTACATGTACTTATGTGGACGTTCAGATCAAATCTGCCAAACTATCAGAGATCCAATCTTTCGTGTTAAAAGTTGATCTAGATTTGCTCTTTTTGTTTGAATGAAACTCTTAAAATTCAAAAAGATGAATTCATTTGTCGGAAAGAGCAGATCTTTTCTTGAATGAAACTGGCTATAAGGTTATCAAAAGTCGTGAATTTGGCATGGATAAGCGGTTTTTGTATTATTATTTTTATGCATTTCTATGCAAAAATTTGAGCTGTCATAAAATTTGTAGCTTCGTTCATCGAACTTTGAAAAGGGTTGACCCAAGATTCCCTAAGAGTTGTTAATAACCTGGGTTTTTCGGTTCTCAAAAAATACCCAAGGGCGATGTTATTCCTGTTGTTGACTTTTAAAGTAAGAAACAAGAAGTCAAGTCCTCTGATAATTAAAACCTAACATTTGTTCAAATTTCTCATTTGAAGTGTTAATTGGATGGATTTAATGCAGATCACCTTTATGGTGAGTTGAGGGTGTCCCTAAGTATCAAAAAACACATAATTCGTTCAACAAGGTGAGCTCAGGTTTTTTTAAAACGATTTCGGGCGCCTCTAGGATGGTGACTTCGTAGGTTTCAACGAACAAATCTTGTTATGAACTGTAAGTATTTATTTTTGGCGTCATATTTTGTTCCTTTATTCTCTCATGGATTTCTTTACAAAAGTTGGGCTGTCAGAAAATCGTTTGTGAGTTATAAATTTAGTATTCGGCACGTTAAAATCTATTATGAATATGAACTGCTAAAACAATTGTTTATTTAATGATTGTTGGAAAAAAAAATGTTATGACAAAAATTATCTAACGAATCGTTATCGTCATCGTCGTATGGAACATTGTCATTTAATTTAAATTTGCGAGTAAAAAAAAGAAAACTTGCAATAGATTGTCAATGCCAATTTTTTTCCTTTCACTATAGACCACCTTTTTCAGTGGATCAGTGGAGAAATGAGTTTATGAATGTTGAATACCACAAATTTTGTAGTATTAATGGAATATTGCACTTAATCCACGATTTAAAGATAAATCGCAAATCGACCAGCGGATATGCGGTTCAAACTTTGCTATTAAAAATTAGGTAAAATCAAGTAAAGGCTTAAATAAAAAAAGCATCATCAAATAGCAACAAACATTTCAAAGGAACAATTTGCTATTAAGTAACTATAAGCACCACCGCTCCGAGTCGTTGAATCTTATTTGTTTTAGCATTTAGCAAACATAAGCAAGAGTGCTCGGCGCAAGGAAATTTGACAAAAGGTTTTGTTATAAAAAGCAATATATCTACATAATAACAGACAACACATATTAAAGTTTGCACAGCTGTTTTTAACTTGAATGTGAATCAAAAAAATTTTAAAATGTATGTTGTATTTGTAATCTTTTTGTAGAATAATATATAGGTACATATTTATTGTTCTAAGAATTCAAAATACTCATTTCTTGACTTGAGACTTGACTTTTTTCTGGCTTAACGACTTCTAACAAAATATAGTGGGAACTATTTACAGGTACTAAATTTAATATACGCCTTTCACAAATCTGTCAAAGTGAAGGTGCTTTTTGGAAATTAATGATTTCTTTAAAAAAAAACCCTTTTCAACACACAAAATGCGCATTAAATACATATTCACACTCATCTCATCACAGTCCTCATCATTATTACATTCGAAAAATAAAATAAAAAGAATAATTGTATAATATTTGCAGGCATGCAATGAGCCTTGACCAAATTACGTGCCCTTCCATATTGCTGCCAAACTTCGGATAAAATCAGCTGAACTTCATTGCATGTCGAATTGGCCTCGCAGCGCAATCAGGAACGATTCATACAACAACAATATCACAAAACACACGCTACCTATATTGGATATAAAGACTGAACCCATCACCTCGTATTTTCGAAAACAACCACACATCGTTCATTGCTTCCAATGCAGTCGAATATTGATTGGTTAGCTTTTCATGAAATTTTCAGTAGATGTATATCTACTATATATAGTGTGTAGTTAGTGTTATGTTTATTGCACAGGGTGCTTGTAATACTTAAAGGGGGAAAACTTTAACTTGACAAGCCTAGTACCTACTAATTTTGACGTTTAGATATAGCATTTAGTGTCAGCTTGAAGAATAACGGTTGCGACAAAAAAACAGTAATTTTAATAAAATTGTTGTTTGCAACGGCGGAAAACCCGTATAAACCTCAAAAGCCAGATAATTTTTTTTGAAATTATCTTTTTTCTATGAGGTTTATACGGGTTTTCCGCCAATTCATGAATACCCTTAACCTAGTTTCACAGTGCAAGTTTAAACTCCACTTTCGGTTTAAACTCAACAATTTATTCGGTTTCACAGTTTCGGTTAAACCTTGAACTTAGTTCAATTTGTAGTTTAAGTTAACCGAGATTATTCTGCCGTTTAAGCTTCAGTTCAGCGTTTGTATTGTTTTTTTTTTTTTAGAAAATATTATTATTAACAAACAAAAAAATTGTGTATTAAAATGTTATCGAGTAGTGAAAGTGATTTTGAATATTATTTTGTTTATTATTTTCGTTTCGCTATCGCTGATTAGAATCAGAATAATTACGGTACTTTGAACTTGGCAACAGCACAAAGCATTTGCTGTTGTTTCGCGTGTTTTTTGTGTCAGAGGGAGAAAGGCAAGACAAGGCAAGAAAAATTCTACCAATTATTTTTCATAAAACCTAGTTAAAGAAATTTCAACTGATCTGAAGATCAGATTTCACTGTGAAACTGGACGAGTTAAACCAAAAATTTAAACTCAGTTTAAGGTTCAAGTGATCTTAAGTTTAAACTCCCACTGTGAAACTGGGGGTTAATGTTTATGTTGTATAATTAACTTAAAATATGTTTAAATTGTATTAATTCTTGCATTTGATTTATCCCTATGTACAATCCACAACTTCAAAGGTTTCTACTTTCGATTTCAGTGTATGAAAATAAATTACGGTATTCTTTTAGGGCGTGACTGTGTGAATATCAACAGTGTGACATAAGAATAGAGTTTATGAGGCCCAGGAGGGTTAAAAGAGCATTCGACTTCCGCGCGAAGCTCGGGAATATTTAACATTCTTAAGGCTGAACAACTGTTATAAAATTGTTATAAGTGCTATAAATTGGCATTCCCTAGACTCGTCCATTCATTTAATTTCCATTTTTAAAATAACATATTGCATTAAAGCGCGAAACCACAACAAAGCAAATGCTTCAGATTAGTAAGGAGCGATGTTCATCGATGTTACAAAATATCGATCTTAAAACAAAAAAGTAGAAATACACATTTGAAGCTCTAAAAGCTCTGAGTGATATAAAATACAAACATTTTTGACAACTCAAACTCTGAAACAAAGAATAAAGGAAGGAATTAAGGATCGATGTTTTTGATTTTATAATTATTAACATCGATGATGAGTATTCGATGTAACATCGATGTCATCTCAATATCGCTCATCCCTACTGTGACTTTGACAGATTATTCATATACCTCAACGCTCAACTCGCCGTAGCTAAAAACCTAGAACTTAACAAAACGCAGAACTTGTTCACAGGGTGAATTCAGGGCTCAACGCACAAACCTTGTATTACATATGTCAAACCGAACTGTCGTCCCATGTTGTATTATGTCTAGTTTAATTATGGCCTTTTCGATTAGCCGTCCAGAACTGTTCTGACCCCCACAAAATGACAGTTGTTATCTAAACAGAACAGAAAACGATTATGGATTTCATTTCAGAATCGAAAACAGAATCACTAATACACTCACATAATTAAAATGTCAAAATCATCGGGTGATTTGTTTTGTGTAATTTCGATATGTTTATTGAATTTAAATTACTTTTCGGGTAAAATAACATAAAAAGAAGCAAGTTAATTATTATTGATACAAGAAAATGTGTAAATCTAAATTGAAATCAAGTGTTTTGGAAATTCTTTTTAGCCGATGTGATTTTTTTAAATTTAATTTTCATAAATACAGTAATATTATACAATTCAGAATCAGTCAAATTGTTTCCGGGTGTTTTATTGGGGAAATGTGTTCGGGACGGCCAATCGAAAAGGCCATTAATGTTTGCCGTTTTACAAGATGGATCGTTTAAAAATCTATGAATGTGCTTAAATCATAATTTTTTTAAATAATGAAGGTATAAATTGACATATTTTGTAGAAGTCAATAAATCATTGTATAAAGAAAAGCGTCACAGTATGATATGATTTTTATTTAATCTGAAACCCAGGATATTATTGTGGAAGACATGTGCGAATTGTCGTTGGGGTTTTACCTTCTTTTTTTTACTCTTATCAAATAAGCTTGCATATTACAATTTAATAGCTGTTTGTTATCTTATACACTGATTTAATGAAAATGTCCCTCTTGCAAAAGCTGTTATTAAATCAGTTTCTTGGGGTGAAATGGATCAAACTGCAAATTATAAACCAGTGTACAGCTCTTGCGTTGCGTTGCTAAGATGTACCGAGTTCGAGTATCAAGCCGCTAGACCATCCAAAATAGTATCGAAAATATTTATTCCATTTATTGACAACACAATAATAAAAAAACACCCTGTATTCCGAAGTACATTTTATACACCACATCAAAATCGTACAAAAAAAAATCACTTTTTCTCCACATTATTTTACCAAATAGAGTTCGAGGATTTAAGGTTGTTATGCACCTTAAACCCAATCCACCTTCATATTCATTCGCCTGTAATTCTATTACCACGGAGCAAACCACAAAAAAAAAAAAAAAATAAAACGAAATTGCAAAACACTCGAATTATGGATCTGTAAAATTTTTCGAACAGCTAGAGAGTGGCGCGCGGGCGGTTCTGAAATAACAATAATCCTGTCGATGCGCCTGGGATATTACACATTTAACAAAACAAAACAAAAAAAAAAATACTCAGAGCAGAATAGAGTGCATGCTTCGTGCTCTACTCTATCATAGTCGGCTATGTGTATGTTTAGTTTTGAAAATCCTAGCGCGAGGCTGTTTTTGCTATAGTTTAAATGCAATAATCTCCTACCTCTCACTTCACTTGTCTTACTACTCAACCCTGTCCAAACTGACACCACACCATAATATTCATTCACATTATGGTTTGAGCAATACCGAGAATGAACATACATAAAAAATATAAACGGTGATTTTTTAAGAGCTTGGTTTTTGAAAATTCAAAAAAACACAGAAACTTGTAAAAAGTGAATGAAATTTTTGTTATTTGGATCGATAAATCAATTTCTGCCATTTACTTTTTAAAAATAATTTCACTTAAATGTTGCCCGCGGCTACGCTTCAGGTGGTCCATTCTGAAGGTCCAATTTTGGCAAACTTTTTCACACATTTCGGCCGGAATCTCACCAATGACGCGTTCAATGTTGGCTTCCAAGGCAGCAATCGTGTTTGGCTTGTCCCCATAGACAATAGACTTAACATAGCCCCACAAAAAATAGTCTAACGGGGTCAAATCACATGATCTTGGTGGCCAATTGACTGCGCCAAAACGTGAGATCAACTGCTCACCAAATTCGCCTCTCAATTGATGCATGGTTTCGCGTGCAGTGTGGCATGTGGCACCGTTCTGTTGGAACCACATGTCGACCGAGTTCAATTCTTGCATTTTCGGCAAAAAAAAATCTGTTATCATCGAACGGTACCTTTCTCTATTGACCGTAACCCTGCGGCCTTCATCGTCCTTGAAGAAGTACGGCCCAATGATGCCGCCTGCCCATAAACCGCACCAAACAGTGCATTTTTCGGGATGCATTGGTAGCTGCTGAATTGCCTCTGGCTGCTCTTCACTCCAAATACGGCAATTCTGCTTATTCACGTATCCATTTAGCCAAAAATGAGAGTCGTCGCTGAAGACAATTTTGCGATAAAAAAACGGATCCTCATCCAACTTTTCTAAGGCCCATTCACCGAAAATTCTACGTTGTGGTAGGTCGCCTGGCTTCAATTCTTGCACCAGCTGTATTTTGTATGGCTTTAAACCAAGATCTTTGCGTAAAATCTTCCAGGTGGTCGAATAACACAAACCCAATTGCTGCGATCGGCGCCGAATGGACATATCGCGATCTTCAGCAACACTGGCGGATGCAGCAGCAATATTCTCTTCGGTACGCACTCTACGGATACGATTTGGTGGATTAATGTCCAATAAAGTGAAACTGGTGCGAAATTTGGTCACAATGAGCTGAATAGCCTGCTCGGTGGGTCGATTATGACGACCATAAAACGGACGTAGCTTGCGAAACACATTTTTCACAGAGCACGAATTTTGATAATAAATTTCAATAATTTGCAAACGTTGTTCAGGCGTAAGTCTATTCATGATGAAATGGCAAACAATAATGAATCGAAATGTCAAATGTTTGTGGAATTTGTCATGTGTAATCTGTCAAAAATATAAACGTCAAAAACCAAGTAGCAAAAAAATCACCAGTTATATACTACTTCAAATTGTGCGAAATATTTTTCGAGTTACCTTATTACTTGCGATATAGGTAGGTATTATAGGGAAAGTTTTGCATTTGGAAAAAAAAATCGAATTCGAGATTTTAATCAAACTTAAAATTACGATGATGGAGAACACCCAAAAAGTAGGTCCCGCAATTTCGTCTGTGGTCTGTCTGCCTGTACAACGCTCTACAGCCTAAATGGTTGAAGCGATTTTCTTCAAACTTGGTACTAGAGTGTTTTAGGTGATTGTATCAAATAGATACAATTTTTTCTACCATTTTAATTACGAATATTGAAAACGGCTCTAACGATTTTGATAAAAAAAAAGTTTGCACTAATTTAATTATAGTCTACATACTGGTAAAAAAAATTTAAAATATTTTGTTATTAACGTTACTTGTCATACGACCATTTTTTTGATTTTTGACTTTCTCATAAACGGCTTGACGGATATCAATCAAATATTTTCTTTTCTTAATAGGAATATTTTATATATGATGCGATCGAACATAAGAGCAAGTACGTGCGATCCTTCGTGCATTTTACTTATTTTTTGGTTTTTCGCTTACATTTTTGTTTTTTTTTAATTTCAAATGAAATGGCAAAAACAAAGGATTTTTCAAAGGAGACTGGTAGATTTTGACACTTCATTGAAGCCATAATGTTGTTTTATATATTAGGTATTCACGATCCGCTGCAACAAAAAGGTGTACAATTGCGAAATTTATTTTTTTTTTAAACCGCGAACGCACCTTTTCTATTCTATTGCAACTCTGGAGTAAAAATGACAAAATCAAATTATGTCATTTAATAATTAAAACTTAAAATATGTTTAAATTTAATTTCTTTATTTATTTGCTTTGTCTAACACAATCCACAACTTCAAAGATTTTTTAAAATTTTTTTTTAGCAAGCTCCGTCTTGCGACCAATGGTTTGCCAATACAGAAAACTGTGTTATACCACCGGCTCATCATTTAGTGCAGTGTTAGTTGTTAGTAGGCAAACTCTATTACAAATAACACTAACACAAGTACAACATGAAAATATAACATATAATATTACGTCAATACAAAACAAGAACATAACAATAAACAAAAAAAACATTTAGGAGCGTGAAACACTGGTTTTGAGTAGATGTTTTAATTTAATTTTACTGATATTGAAATCAAAAACGTTTGAATTCCAATTTAAAAGTCTACCCATACATGTCAATGGATCATGCATCCCATAGTTGGTCCTATGTGTTGGGACTTGAATCAAGTCGAGTCCACGAAGATTATAACCTCCACCCCGATAATTTAAAAAAACTGAACATAGTAGGTATGGTGCATCTGTGACACCTGTTATTATTTGGTGGAAGAATACCAAATCATTGTTTGTTCTTCTCTGTGCCAGTGTTTGCATTTGAAGAATAGATAAACGTTGGTAATAAGGGAGGGCATTAGAAGGATCACTCCACTGAAGCCCGTTCAATGCGAAACGAGTAAAGTTTCTTTGAACAAATTCTAATCTCTCAATATGAACATCGTAAAGCGGAGTCCAAACCTGCGATGCATACTTAAGATGGGGACGAACCAAGCAGTTGTATAAAGCACGGGTAACATTGGGATCAAAAAATTCTTTGGACCAACGTTTAATAAATCCTAACATGGAATTGGCTTTGTTAACTAAGATATTAATATGGACAGAAAAGTCTAAATTTTGCGTGAAAAGAACTCCAAGGTCCCGTACAGTTATAACGCGAGTTAAAATGTGCCGTGAAATAATATAGTCATGAGAAGAAGGAGAACGTTTTTTTGAAAATGTCATTGTTTGACATTTTGTCGGGTTAAGATTCAAACTGTTCTTTTTACACCACAAGGCAAAGTGGTTAATATCTTCTTGCAATAGAGTTCGATCCTTTGAGGATGATATATTTTTATAAATCTTCATATCGTCTGCAAAGATAAGAATTTCGCTATTGCATACACAAAGAGGAGCATCATTAATGGCCAATGTAAAGATTAATGGTCCAAGATGGCTTCCCTGCGGAACACCTGATTTTTCAATAAAGGATCTTGAGTAAAAATTTCTGAATTTGACTTGATATGACCTATCTTCAAGATACGATGATATCCACTTGATGAAAGATGGAGGAAACCCGTATGAATTACGTCTAAACTTGATAATCTCATGAGACAATTGATCAAAAGCTTTCGAGAAGTCTGTGTATACGCAATCAACTTCTTGACCACTTTCTAGGGAGTTTAAACATTTATTCAAAAAGAAAACTAGATTAGTAACAGTAGACCGTTTCTGCATAAAACCATGTTGTTGGTTGCAAACAACTACAGGAGAATCAATGAAGGATTGGCTAAAATTACTTGCAAATCCCTCACAGATTTCAGAAGTTGTATTCAAGATTACGTTATTATAAATGAGGTTTACTGGATACCCGTCACATTTCTTTTTAGAATTTATGAATTTCCAGAAGTTTTTCAGGTCTAACTTCAAAGAACGCCCCATGGTTTCCAGATATTCCTTATAGAGTTCGAAAGAGAGTTTTTTGAATTCTTCAAAAAGGGAAATGTAAACTACTTGATTCTCCACCGTCATGAACCTTATGTATTTTTTCAAGCCTTATTTCTTTTATTTCGGATACATTTTAGTTCTTTTGTGAACCAAGGATGACAAGAAGAATTGGAAGAAATAGATCTTTTTTTAAAAACTGTTTCATTAATGCATCTCATCAAAATATTTAGAATAGAAGCTGGAGATAGTTTAGTCAAGATCATTAGAAATCGGTAAATGTTCTATACCGGAATTTATTAAACTATCTAAGAGCTGTTGAAAATCACCTTTGCGAAAGTCAAAAGTATGGGAGCAGTCATGAGGATTACTATTTTCTAGTAAATGACCACTCAAGTCAAGAAAAATGTCAGCGGGTGATAACGATCTATATTAGATAAAGCAGAGATAGATTCTACCGCTACTGTACTAACGGCGTCAGATGAGAATACAAGGTCAAGTTGTCAATTTTTAAAATTGTGTACATTGTGAGTTAACTTGATATAAATCCGTAGAGATAATATTATCCAACATTTGGAGCTCCTGTTGGGATGAACTTGCGGAAGCTTCGAAATAGGATTCGTCATCAGAAGGAACCCAATCAATGTGAGGAAGATTAAAATCCCCTAATAGAAGGAAGGATATATTTCTCTGTATAGAAATAAATTTGAGTATTCTTTTAATTTCCATTTTAAAAATAACAGTTAACATACAAAACTGGAATACACAACAAAACAAAAACTTCAGATTAGGTATGAGCGATGTTCATCGATATTAAAAAAAAAAAAAAAAAAATATGCTAATATCGATGTTGAATGAAGGAATAAAGGAAATTCGTTAAAAACATCGATGTTTTCGATTCGATAAAATAAACAAGTATCAATAAATGATTGATGTTATCTCAATATCGCTCATCCGTACTTTAGATCTCATGTCTTCGACAGTTTATTCATTTACCACAACTTTGCCCAGCTAAAAATATAGTTCTACTTCAAAAAAACAACACAGATTTTGCTTACCAGGATGACTTTGACTTCAGATTTTTCAAAAGACGCTTTAGGGCGAACCTAGAGCGAATCCATAAACAAACCTATTATTTCATATAAAAATAAAAGTGTCAAATTTCAAACTTGAGTAAAATTAAAAAAGAGTGAGATTGCCCTGACAAAACGCAATTTATGTGGACTAAAGGCCGTTGAAAGCTGTATGTATGTATAGACACCTAAAGCCCAATTGCTTCAATCTTGGTATATAGAGGTTTTTAGGTATTGTACAGAGGGGAAATTGAATTGTTTTTTTAGCTCAAAAAATAACGGTACCTGCCATATAACCTTTACGCTAAATCCTTTTTTTCTCGGAAACGGCTCTAACGATTTTAATTTTTAAAAAATCAGTGCAGCTTTTTAGGTACGACCGATGGTTGGTTGAAATTTTTCTTTTAAATGTCTAAAAACGGTTCTTTTCATGGGACCATTTTCTTGGCTTAGAAATGGTTTAATCGATTCTTTCGAAATTTCACACATATATAGGTTTAGGTTGCCCAATTTATACTGCGTACCAATATTTTTAATCAATATTTATTTTTACTTTTTTTCTCAAGAACCGCTCCACAGATTTACAATTTTTTTTTTCATAAGTTCAAATTTATCCAAGAAATAAAATGTCGTAGTTTTTTTTAAGCTCAAATTAGTTTAAGTATTTATTTCAGAATTTTGAATTATTCTTTCTTTCCTTAAGCCGATTTAATCGTTTGTTTTTAAGTTTATATTATTAAATATTTAAGATTCTCAAACCAATTTTGTATATATAAAAAGAAACAACGAACAACGAAGTTGACATCTTTTGATACCGGCCCCGTACTTATACATAAATACATCCCCCATAACGACCCTGTCTTCCAATTGTACAAACGTAACCGTCGTCCGGACTTTGATTCATGTTTCGGCAATTTTACATTACATTACACATTATACTACTCCGAATATATAAATCTTAGAATAAGATACATTGAACCACTGGCAACGAGGCCATTGACTTAAACATTACACACATTAATACAACAAAGAAAGCCATAGAAATAAAGAACAATACTGTGGGTACCCATTTTATTTTTGAGAGCATGTCGTGTCGTGTTGTCGATTGGACAGCTCCATCGATATATTTTACCCCCAACGCCGGAAAAGAAGTTTTTATTCAAAAATATAAAGTTCTTTATTTAAATATAAACTTATTATAATGTCGATTTCTTTTCAATAAAAACATCGATCAGCCGTAATTTTTTTCTGAAAATCAGATTCGTTTCAAATTATAACCAATGTTTTCTGAAAAAAAAAGCAGATCCGTATTGAGTCTCTTTTTCGATACGGATTCAAAACGGATTTGTACACAGATTCTCACACACACTACCCAATATTTGTTTTGAAGTTTCTCAAATGTGTTGTCAATAGTGTTTTTATTTTGTGGCAGTGTACATTAAAAATAAATTAATATTATTAAGCATTAAAAATAGGTATATTTTTTGAAACGAAATAGCCATAAATTCAATTTACCCTATTTTCAGAAAAGGTTTTCCAAATGTATAAATATTCTGCCTGGCTAAATGCACATAACCGTATGGAAAGAGAATTTTTACTAAGGACGCGTGTTAACGCTATTTTGAAAATGTTCGAGATATCGCACAAACTATCAGAATTTGAACGGATATGCCAAGCGCAATTTTTACCCAAACTGAAATCTTGTTTGTACCGATTCTGATTACGCTCTGTTGATCTACGTACTCGTATAACGAACCAATAGACTTGTCACAATATTTTACCTCTAAATGCGTTCAGGTTGTATATCGTTGTGTATATCCATTGTATTTTCAAATAATTTCATGAACGTACACAAAAAAGTACATCCATACACGTGTCTGAAGAACCTGGTCGTCATTGAACAGATGATTTAATGATATGCATTATATGTGCGTGTCTCGACTGTTATGATCGACAGCCTGAACCCAACATACCTATACACAAGCAAAAAAGAAATAATAAAAAATTGTTGACAAGTCAATTGGACCGTAAGTTAATAATAATGCTTATTTCGAATAAAAAAGGAATCACATCCAAAGGATATTGTTTATTTTATTTTTTTTTCTTGCTAGTACATATATGGATCAATTATTTTTAATATAACGACAGGCATCTCTTAATTAAAATAGGATGTGAAAAATTAAAGTGGGGTTGGTTTTGCTGCACAGCGAATTGCAATGCAGAAATTAAATTCGAATAAAATAAATACGTATACGCCCGAGTAGCCGGAATGACTTTATTGACATATTGGGGCTTGTTTGTTGTGTACCATACGGGAAATAAATTTGTTTATTTTGTTTTCGTCACATTGCCTGTGAATGAAATAAATATAAAAAAAAGTAATTTCATAAATTGTTTCAGAACCGTGAAAGGGCATCGATTATTATGATTGATTTCCCAGAATTTTTAATAAAACTTTCTTCTTGTAGTTATAATATTTATGGCAATTGTGTTTATTTGAAAATTCAACCAACACTTGGAACAGATTTTATGGTACCTTTAGCTTTTATTTTCTACATTAAACAAAAAAATTAGATAAAACAGGTTGGAAATTCACTTTTTTATAATTGAGTTTGTTTATTTATAGATTTATTTTTTTATTTGTACAGCAGTGTCAAGAAAGCTGGTGATGCTTGATGAAAAACAAAACATTTTTGTGTCTCAAAATTAACCCACCATACTTCTTTTAATTATTATTATTCTTATATTCTTTGATAATACCCTTTTTTTATAAATCAATGAAGAATATGAAATGTTTCGTATTATAAATTGTAGTATATCTTTAAAAAAGTGGTCACTGATTCTTTTGTATATTGTAAGTACCAAAGTTTTTTAAACAAGCAAGAATTAAGGCCGTAAGCCGAAGACCGAGAATAGTCATGAGCGTGGTGAAAAAAATTGGCTTTTAGTAAAATTTAGCCGAGTCGATTTTGGACGTTTTTAGCATACAGTTACTCTCAGCTTACATTGTACAATGTCGATTTCCATAAAAAAACAGAGTATCTTAAAATACGAGTATAAGAAGTATACAAACGAAACTTAATTGATTTAATTGTAGGTTCTTAGAGCTATACTTAAAGAAGTAGAGGTAACTTAAGGATTCAAAAATATTAATTTAGCAATATTTTAATATTGGGCCAACAAAATACTTCATGACCTATATACAATGGCTCAATTCCGCAAGCGTGAGGGACTATCGGTTTACAAAATCGTCAACGGCCTTGGCTCCGATGAAAGCATCGCTTCCCATAGATCAGTGAAATCGATGGAGGGCCGTCGGAAACCAACCACGTGCTGTTGACATGTGTTTCTTCTGTTGTGTGTTCTTTCCTTCTCTGTATCTCTCTGTTGTATTAATGTATGTGGTGTTTAAAGCCAATGGTCTCGTTGCCAGTGCTTCAGTGTCTCTACTTCGTAGATTTATCTACGGAGTAGTAAATATAATATATAATGTAATGTAATGTAATGTAATGTTTACAAAATCAATTTATGCTCAAAATATGGGTGAATAAATTTTCCTATCTGAGTAAACGTTATCTATAAGACAAAAATAATGAATCTTTTATACATGAGGAAACTCATGGAGTTCACACTATCATAATTGGTCGCAGAGAGCTTATAGCAAGCTCGTCTTGCGACCAATGGTTTGCCAACACAGTAAACTATTTTATACGACCACCGGCTCATCATTTAGTGCAGTGTTAGTTTTTAGTAGGCAAACTAAAAAAATTTAAATCATAAGTTAGTTAATTGAATTCAAAAAAATTAAATCATAAGCTACTGAGTGACTTGTGAATTAAAAAAATTTAATTCACAACCTACTAAGTATCTTATGAATTAAAAAAAAAATTCATAAGGTAATGGGTGAATTCTGGTTAGAAAAATTATGAATTGGAAAATTTATAAGATAGCATGATGATTTTATGATTTACTAACCAGATTTGAAAGCTAAAAATAGATTCAAAATCTAATTATACTCCCTAAGCAGACTTAAAGTTTCGAAGCTAACTTAAGAAAACGGAATGTTTTTTTATTCAGTTTTATTGAAAATACATATTAAATTATTTTTTGATACTTAACAAAATTTTACAAAAAAAACTATACAAAAATCAATTCATCTAAAATATGATAACGCAAAAAAAATTCAAATGTTTATACATATGTTACTTCCAAAATTTATATTTTACAAAAAAGAAAATAAACACAGTGCGGGCATCTGGTGAAGAAGAGAAAGAAGGATAGGAAAGATGTGTGGCGCGATGTTCTGAGACTAGAGCTGGATGTTGTCTCAGATTTATCTCCAGGGATGGCGGCTGAACTAATGCGGAGAGAATTACCGTGTCTTATTTATTTATGTCCCTTATAATTCGCATTATTTAATTTATTTCGTTGTCATACTTTTTGGGTATGCTAGTTTACTAAATCACATGTTGTTAGTGTTATGCCTAAACAGCATGTAATGAGCAAAGCAGCAACGTATTTTATGACAATTTTGAGAATTGGTTTTTAATGGAATATAAGAAGATATAGACATATATTTGTTGTTTGGAATTGCTTTACGAATTACTCGCATTTCAAAATGTTTGTCAAAAATTCTTCAAAAGCTTAAAAATTTTTTCGTTAATAATTAAATAATTATGTCGTAAAAACAATCTTAAGAATTTCTAATTTACCAACTAGCTTATGAATTAAATTTTTATAAATTCATAAGCCACTAACTTGCTCATTACTTACATTTTTTTAAATTCATAAGTCACTTAGTACTTTGTGAATTAATTTTTTTTAATTCATAATTCACTAAGTCTTGTGAATTAAATTGTTTTAAATTCACAAGTCACTTAGTCTTGTGAATTAATTTTTTTTAAATTCATAAATCACTTGGTAGCTTATGAATCAAATTTATTTTAAATCATAAGTCACAAGTTCACAATTCATATACAGACTTACGATTTAATGATTATTTAATTCAAAAATTCGCAACCCTGCGCCAGTTATTATTTGGTGGAAGAATACCAAATCATTGTTAGTTCACTCACAGATGAGTAATTACCAAAATAGGAATCCTCGAGTTTCAAACATGTTTGCCTACAAGCTAAAGCACATAACTATTGGCTTACTTTACCCATTCGCCAGCCATTTTTGTTTAAAATTTTGTTCATCCGGTATGTTAAAATCGGTGGGTATTTTTTCCTAAAAAATAGTTCAAGTGCTCTTTAATGCATTAAGCTTAATTTTTTTTAAACACTTAAATGAATGCAAAAAGGAAAGAGGTACGATTTACACCCAGTTTCAAAATGGATTATTTAAAATTGTCAATTTCTTGTGAAATCCCCATATATAATCATGAATTTTTCTGGACAACATTTTTGGAACAAAATCGATTTTATTTAGTCAAAACAATTTTTATTCGTTTTTGGCAAGATTTTATCTACTTAACGCACAATAGCAATATTTGACATTTCTCTAACGTCAAATCCTAATTTTAATATCGCAAATTTACTCTCTTTAGGAAATTCCAATTTGAAGTTTCGGTCTTATATTTAACAGTAGTGATATAATAAACTATAAGTAATTAGATGCCATTTATTATCACATGATCTAATGCGGATTAATTTTTCAAATCTTGCTTTCTAAAAGAGCACGAAATTTCGAAGCCTTCCTGACAAAGTATAAAATGACCACAAAAGAGAACACGATAATAGGAAGTTCTGCGGTGAGTTAAGTCTAAACTTTGATTGTACAAAACTTAAAAGGAGTTAAACCGATGTCAAATATTGTATCAAATGCGCTTAACCACGATTGTACGATTGAACATCAATTAATGTCAATAAAATTAGAAATTTTCTTTTAAAAAAATAAATTTTGTATTGGCAACAAATCAAAAAAATTGCCTGTTTTGGACACTGTCGTTTTCACTTAAACTGTAAAATTGATCCCCATTGATTTTTGATCGATTTTAACGAGTTCTTTTTGACCAAAAAAAAGTTTTTTTTCATCCGGGATCAAAATCACAGATTCAGATTCTTAAAGCGACTTAAACGAACCTAAAAGACGCACTTGAAAACAAACACCAAAGTACAGATATTTGCTGAAACGTCAAACGTAATTAAGAACCTAATTAATAAAGTTTTGAACACATCCCAAACAAAGTAATTCACATTTATTCATCGATATGAAATCAAATTACAAATAAAACAATGTAAGCAAATTGGTTTTGGATAGTGAAACGTACGAAAAATTCCCATTTTTGTATTGCTCATCTGTAAAATGTGTTCCTCAATATATTGAAAAAAATTGCTTCGAAACACCGAAAAATTGGATATTCGTTCAAATTTCGGGTTCTACTTTCTAATTATCCAATTACCCGAAGCACAAGCCAGATGAAAACACAATACAAAATATCAAAAAAAAAAAACTGAAAAAGGCACTTCTAGAAGAATATGGTAGATAATTACTCCAGAAATCGCAGTGAAGATTGTTGATTATGAAAAGACCAGCAAATATTAAATGCTCTACAAAAACTAAAACCTTAATTTTTATCAGTTAAGACTGGTAATTTGGTTGTGTATCAAATACGCTGTTTCTATAGTTTTTATGTTATGCAATGTTTTAGAAATTATTCTTCTTTCCTAAAGTACATTTGTTTTCCTTCCAAATAAATTAGGAGAATAAATTCTAAATTATCTTTATAGTTTACAACCTGCATCTCAAATTGTTTGCTAGTCACTGTATTAAATAAACTGTGAACCACTGTATGTTTGGAGTAGAAAAAAACTTTGAGTATTTCGGATATGTGGATGACCGGTGTTATTCAAGAAAAAAGCTACGAAATAGAATAATGTTTTAAAAGAATAGTGCAATGTATGAAACATTAAAGATTTTAGTGGCTCAAGGAGTAAAATGGCTCCCAAAGCAGAATACATTTTTGACATCAGAACATTATCTATTTACCACTCTAATGTCAAAAATTTATCATTGGCTAATATTATTTATCACACGATCTTAGAAGAAATTATTCCTCGATACGGTTAGGGAGAAGTCTCTATTAATATGCCTATACTAAAAAATATTTTTAAGAACATGTATTGTTTGTTTTTCTGATTTAAAAAATAAAAAAACAATTTTGATGAAAAAATTATTAATTTTTTTATTGATGAAATTTTATTTCCGAATTATTTTCTGTTTTTTTTTCGAAAAAAAAGCATTTGTCAAAGTTTTAAAGAAACTAACGAGTGTTTTTTTAGACGTGTGGTTTTCAAGAAGAGATAAAAGGCATATAATTTAATGTTATGTTATGAATTTAGCTTTATTAATTTTTTCAAATTAAAGTTTAAAGATTAATTCATTTCAAATTTCGGACGTCGGCGTCGTTTAGGAAAGATATTTTCGGTTTAAGGAAAAGAGAGCCAAAATCATAAAAACCGTTATAACTCCAAAACGGAGCGAAAACGAGAAATTCACCTCATAAGTTTTTCAACGTAGAATGACCTCAGGAACACATGCTTTTCATCTGCGGCGGTGACTGTGGGACACCCTGTATATCATTGTTGAACCACAGTTAATTCTGCGAAATCGGATGTTATTATATTGAACCAAACATCAAATACTTAAAGCAATTTATACAACTGGTTGTTAGTGTGTATTGTAAATCGCCAGTAATGGAGGAAACCAACAAATTCTCTAAGACGCGAGATGCAATTTTTCATAACAAGATGAAAATCCAAATGCAATCAAAGTACAACCAGCCTTTATACCTCGGACATAGTACAGGCCACTGCAGGTAAGGGGTCTTCATAAATTGGCCACCGTCTATATTATCGTCGGCCATTGTCTATATTATTAAAAAAAAGAGTTGGTAACATTTTCCCCAAGCCTTATTCCCCAAGGGTAAATCCCCAAATCCAAAATCCCCAAATTAAAATCCATAGCATCAAAGTCCCTAAAGAAAGAATCCCCAGGGCAAAAATCCACATGCCAATATCCCCACTGATGATTCACTACTTGAACATATTTGTTTTGGGGATATTTGGTTTAATTTATATTGCATGAAATGTAATGTAAAGAGTAAATACAATTTTTTGTTATTTTAAGAAAATAAATACATAGTCATGTAAGTAATTAATATGTTGAAATAATGCAAATAAAATAAGTTCATCTTAAAGTCTTAAATAAAACGGAAAGCAAAAATTCACAAAAAAGTTTTACAACGCACCATGTAAACGAAAGTCAGATTGAAAAGTACATGCATTAATAGTAATTGATTGCTTAGAAACTGTTAATTGTTATCACTTAAAAAAAATCCGTCCGCCAAAGGATGATTACTCTTCGGGTCCTGATGGTGTTCCCCCCGTTGTTCTTAAAAAATGCGTCTCTAGTTTAGCGCAACCACTCACTGCCCTCTTCCAACTATTGATTTCGCATTGCTTATTTCCGAAAATATGGAAAGACTCTTTCATTATACCAGTGCATAAAAAAGGATGCAAGGGAGATATTTTAAATTACAGGCCAATTGCCAAACTTTCCTGCATACCTAAAATATTTGAGAGCATAATCTATGACACCTTGCTATTTCATTGTAAGACATTGTTCTCTGTTAATCAACATGGATTTCTTAGTGGTCGATCTACGACCACAAATCTAACTGAGTTTGTATCCAATACCATCTGTTCCTTGGAAGTAGGCAAAGAAGTCGACGCGATTGCAAACGACTTCAGTAAAGCATTTAAAAAGTATCACATAGTATTATCATTTTCAAGCTTAAGCCGTATGGTTTTCCATTATTTTTTTATAACCTGGCTCCAGACGTATTTAAACAATCGCCGGTACACAGTCCTGTTTAGATCATGCAGTTCAAACCCAATTTGTGCAACATCTGGGGTTCCTCAAGGTAGCCATTTAGGTCCACTGCTTTTCTTATTGGCTATTAATGATGTTAAACTTACCCTAGTTGGATCTGACCTTCAAATCTACGCTGATAACATGCGTATTTCCAAACGCATAAAATGTATGGCTGATGCTCAAACACTTCAAACTGATCTAAACAATTGTTTCATCTGGTGCCAACACAATTTTCTTGAGCTAAATGTAAAAAAATGTCAAGCAATTACGTACTCTAGAAAACGCCTCCGTTATCAGTCCGCCAATATTTCATTAATGATGAACCTGTTTCAATTGTAACTTCCATTCGCGATCTATGTGTTATATGTGATAACCAACTCAATTTTCGTGCCCATTATGGAAATATTATTAAAAGAGCTAATTCTACTCTAAGATTCGTCAAACGCTGGTCCAGAGAATTTGAAAATCCCTATGTTACTAAATCTCTTTATGTCACTTTTGTGAGACCTCTTCTTGAGTATGCCTGCGTTGTATGTTCACCTTACCATCATGTTCACAATAATCGTATTGAAGCTGTTCGACGACGGTTCATCCGGTTTGGCTTGTGTGGCATTCATTGGGATGATCCATACAATCTATCACCTTATGTAAGCCGTCTGAAACTTAAGTTTACAGACCTTAAGTAGACGTCGCGATAATGCTGACATTCTTTTCATACACCAGCTATTGACTGGCGGCATAGATAGTGTAAATCTTCTTGACAAATGAAAGCTGAATACTAATATTCGTCGTCTGAGATCCATACCACTCTTCAATATCCCATTTTACCGTACTGAATATGGCCAAAATGAACCTATTACTAGAATGCTTCGCAAAGTAAATAATTCTTCCATTTTTGATCGCAGCATTCCTAAAAACGGAATCAAACATGTTCTTCAATTATAATAATCCCCTTTCCTCTTTATCAAACCCTCCTATCTATTTATTTGTAGTTTACTTAGGTTAAGATTTAATTGTAATTTAGATCTAAGATATTTATAATTTATAGTTTTACTTTTGCTTGTATTAAGCTTCAAATTAAATTATTAGTATCACAATACGAGAATTTAATTAGATTTTTTTTTTTGAAAAGTAAGTGCACATAATGAAGATGTGCACGGACCGGACACTGTGGATTCCGTGGGGATTTTCTCAAGAAAGATTGTTTCGTTGGGAATTTTGTCCATGTGTATTATGTCTATGTGGATATTGGCTAGTTGGATTTTATTTTTTTGTCCTATGGGGATTTTTTTGAGATTTCGTACGACTCCCTTAAAAAAAAAACGTTTTTTGTTTTCTAGAACCGTCTACAGTAGATACTAATTAGGGGAATATTTTCCTCTGTCCAGACAAATGCCGCAAAAAACAGAATTCTTATTATTAAAAAAATTTCGTACGTGGTTTTGATATTTTGACAAATTACCACAATTTCAAAGCTTCATAAAATCGTCTTATACATATCCTTTCCTATTTCTTATTGGAGGAGTGAACTTTAGAAATGGCAAACGCCATAATCGCCGAGCGAAATGGGACCAGTTCCCTGTTAATTTCTAAGATTGAGCTCCAGCTCATCTTTGATTCACTAAAGAAAAAGAAATCAGCAGTAGTCGATGGTATATCCAACGTTGTACTACGACATTTGCCTCAAGAAGCAGTTGACATTTATACCACACTGTTTAACAACGCGCTGAATAATGCATATTATCCAGTGCGGTGGAAGACAGCTGTGGTGCACCCTCTCCCAAAAAAGGGAAAGGACAACTCCAATCCGGCGAATCTCCGGTCGATAAGTCTTTTTCCAAGTATCAGCAAAGTATTTGAAAAGGTTATTAATAGAGCCCTGTTCAAATGGGCGGAGGACAAAAATATCATCCCGGATAATCAGTTCGGTTTTAAGGGGGGACTTGACACAATTCATGCCGCGTCTAAACTAGTTTCTGATATCCAATGAAACAAAACTAAAAAGCAGTATACGGGTGCCTGTCTGGTTGATTTGGAGAAGGCCTTCGACACCGTATGGTTAGAAGGTCTCTATCTAAAGCTAACCAGACTAGGTATAAGTAAACCTCTATTGTATATGCTTTATGACATGCTAAATGGTAGAAAGTTTGTTGTCAAGAGTGGCAATGTAACTTCTACCGCAATTTTTAATATTAATAATGGTCTTCAGCAGGGAGCGGTTAACTCGCCGATTCTATTCAGCATTTACACCAGCGATCTGATAGGTAGTCTAACTCAGGCAATTGCGTACGCCGACGATCTAATTGCGTACGGAACAGCTAATACAGTTGAGGTCATCAAAAGTCTCTTGCAGAGTGACTTCGACAAGATTCAGCGATATTGTGATGACTGGAAGTTGAAAATCAACTTCCAGAAATCAGAAACTATTTTGTTTAGGACTCCGTTGTCTAGCGCCTCAAGGGATACGAGAAAGAACTGGCGCAAGCTGGTGATCGTAGGGCCACATGGACATCCACTGGCGAGTAAAAGTGTAGTAAAGTACCTTGGCATCTGGTTGGATCAGTACTTGTATTTCGACAGACATATAGGTGCTGCTCTGGCCAGGGCTAGGGGAGCCTTTGCCCTGACAAAACGATTGTTTTATAGCAGTCGTCTTGACAGCAGGGTGAAGGTGATTTGCTACATGGCCCTCATCAGGCCGATGATTGCCTATGGATGCCCGGTGTGGTTCAACGTTGCCCCATCTCAAATGGAAAAGATTCAGGTGTTTGAGAGGCAGTGTCTTCGACGTTGCCTTGGATTACACAGAACACCAGAGTCGGAGTACAAACGATATTATTCCAACCAGGTTCTATACAACGGAGCCAACATAAACAGAATAGATAATTTTTTGTTTAAGCTGATTCGGGGTCACGTTGCAAGAGCGATGTCCTCAACTAACAACTTAATTTTTGGGGCGTATTACCCAAATAACCAATATTTTGAGAGTGCGCGGTTAAGTGGTTACATCCCTCCCGAGGCATTCCTCTATTTAGACAGTCGAGGGCTGATACAGGATGGAGGGGCGGTTCCGCTCATCTACCACGTCAGCCGGAAAACTGTGGATAGGCGACTCCTGTATGGTCGAGACGTCATCGCTCAAGGTGGTGAAGAGCGCCTTCGGTTCAGTAGGACTGTGTCCGATCGGGATCGGAGGGATAGGGCGAAACAGGAGAACCAGTTCTGGTGGCTCTCTGAACAGCATCATAATATTTAAAGTCGATGAAGATGGTATATCTTGGCCGACTTACATAGATTTAGGGCAATTAGGTATAGGGAACAGTCGGGGTGGCACCAAAAAAAAAACATTAAAAATATGTACATATGTATGCGGGGGCATACGTGCATGTATCTACGTGTCTTTACATGTATGTGCGTACGTATATGTATGTGCGTATGTACATGTATGGGTGGGTTGCATGTTGTTGTGTGTCTGCATGCATATAAAAAGTAAACAAAAAAAGTTTAAAAAACGAAAAAAATGCTCCTGTGGCTGTTCTAGTTTTTAATTAATTTTAAGTGGTTTTGGGTATTTTTAGGTATTTTAAGTAGTTTAAGTAATTTTTAGTTAGTATAAGCTAGTTGTATCTAGTTTTAATTATTTTTAATCTATATTTAGGTTTAGTTTATACGTAAAAAAGAAATGTTAAGATACCAAGTTTTTTGTCAAGAAGTTTCCTTGGTTAAAAAATAAAATAATTAGATTTAATTAAAATAGTTTTTAGGTCGAAAGACATAAGTTCTAAGAGTTATTGTTTAGTTTAGAGCGCCCGTAAAGGGCCAGTAAATTAGTTGTAAGTTATTGATAATTAGGCTAGTTTTAAACATTTTTGTCTAGCTTTAAGATAGTTATAAGTTAATATGAAATCAAAATGAATTTACAAAAAAAAAACGTCTACAGTAGATACTAATTATGTCCAGACAAATGCCCCAAAAAAACAGAATTATTATTATTAAAAAAAAATCGTACGTGGTTTTTATATTTTGACAAATTACCACAAATTCAAAGCTTCATAAAATCGTCTTATACATATCCTTTCCGATTTCTTATTGGAGTGAACTTTAGAAAAAAAATAACCATTTCACAAAATCCTTTAAAGCAGATCTTCTCAAATGCTAACAAACTAAGAAAGATAAACCATTTGCCGATAAATTCGACAAAAATACATTGAGTCTCATTGATATACTTTAAAATGAATCTTTACATAGTTAAGCTATGCACCAACACCATCCACATCCAGTATACCAAGTCCCAATCCCAACACAATAAAGTGCTTATTTTATAAAGAAACTTGTACATAGCTACTTCAGGAAAATGAAAGCATTTTACTTTTAAAACACCCGGATAAAGCCAAATGGCATTTGTGAACGTATTTTATATATGTACCTTCATCCTTCCGCACAAAGCTCGAAAATCTGCACGACACTTATATATGAATATGTACATAGTTACCTAGATGACGTTTAAAAGAAGCGGTGCCCTCTTTAAATGTAAGAAAAATCAACAAACAAAATTCAACTAGTTTACCTTCAACCCCGCAGCTAAAGCCAACAGCACCAAATGCATTCCAATTTAGACAAGAACTTAAAAAAAAAAAAGCCATCCTCCTGGGGTGACACAAGCAAGCTAGAGCTAGAATGATGCTGGGGCTGTGAAGCCATGAAAAGGTGCAAAAACCGACGCCCAGCTTATCTTTCCCTCGAGGTGAATTTTTTGCTCAGATTTTTCTTCCTTCGTGTTTTTTTCCTGATTTCTCATTTTAGTGAAGCGATTGCGAAACATTTCCTTTTTTCGCACAGTCGAGTGCAAACAAACATAAATAAAGATCCTTATCGGGACAAAATCAGAAAAAAAAAATGGTATCAACAAGAGCTTGCGGAGGGTATTGGGGCTCAGGCAAATCCCAGCAACGCATAAAAGCTTTATATGCAATTCCTCTTCGAAGTGTGGTTGAATGAGCGCGTGAAAATTGCTGCAACACTTTTTTTTTTATGTATAGGAAAAGTGAACACTTTCAGCAGGAGCAATACGATATGCCACTCGGTCGAAGGTTTGAGTTTCCAACGATCTGATGATGGTGGTGGGGTGTGGGGAAGCATCGCTATTGGATTGCTGCCCTGAGGAGAAGTATCGTATTTTCTGAATCATGTCATACAAATCAAAGGTGCGCCACAAGGGTGAATGTGTCATTAAAGTTGGTACCGAAGCGCCTTCCATATTGTGTAAGTGGACGTAACATATGTACTTGTATGTATGTATGGAAAATAATAATTATTTCTTCTTCCTGTTGGGGCCGGGCCGGGTAGTTGCAAGTCATATATATTGTATATTCACGCATATATGAGGTTAATTTTTAAAGCACTGAATTGTACAGTACCTAGCAGTTCATAGGATTCACAATAATCCAACAACAACCCACACTTCCCTCGGGAAAAAACAAAACAAACATACACAAAAATCTGTGCTATTTTTGTGTTGTAAAAATGTTTGCTTATGGCGGATGTGTTTTCGATGTGAAATAATTTCATTTGTTACACACGTCCGCCGCCGTGTCGTGTCGTCGTGGGATGTGGAAAATATTTGTTGTTGATTTGAGTGTCATAAAAGAAATGAAAAAAAAGGGATACCTTACATAATCGAAAACATTCTTTGAAGAATAGGTATACCAATGAATCCTAATTCAACAAATGAAAATGATATTGTTCAGAAGTTGGAATTCAAAAATTCTTAATAGATACACTCGTAAATCATAGCATACCTATGTTGATATTGTAGGTAAAGTTAGTTACCTTGGGGGAAATATTTTATTAATTTGCGAATTCATGCTTAAAAATCCGAAAACTGAAAGCTAACTAACTTTGGTAAATAATTACTTTCAAAATAGAGTTTTTAATAAGTTGGAGAATCTGTACGAATGATGTTTGTAATAAAGTTGGATAATTTAAAAAATGTAACTCATCAATTTTAAATGTCCTTTATTTTTAGTTTAACTTTTGGTTAGCATTCGGTAAGTACAAATAACGTTGCCAGCTCTTTTATCATGTGAAAGGTTTTTTGTTTTTTAAATTCGTTACTTATGCACAAAGAAATATGAAACTATATTCTTTGTTATACACCAAAGCTGTATCAAGCCGTAAAATCAAAGTGATATTCATAGTCTTATTATTATAAAATATGCCCAGCGCATGCATAGTTTATGCAGTGTATTACAACTTATGTTGTCGCTATGCAAATCCTTATACAATACACATTTTTCTACACATATAACGTGCTTATGTCAAAATAAAGTAATCATGTGTTCTCTTTGTGACACACAAGAGAGACTTGGGCAAAAGTACGATAACTCAGCCGATAAGAAATAATACCGGACTTTTGTAGTACAACTAGATGTAAGCGGTCGATCTCCTCCCATTTGGGTGGGAGATACAATTTACTAAAAAAAAAACACTTCAAGTGGAAAGAAAATACAGTAGTACCTCGATAATGTGAATCCCCGATAATGTTAATTTCTCCAAAATGTGAATCGCCAAAACTTAACATTGTCATCTCTATAATGTGAACTTCCGAAATTTTCGAACTCTAAAATATGAATTTCTTATGTAAGATTTGTACATACATATTTGTCTTTTTTCTCTTGATAGTTTGGCGTGCTATATTATTAAAGGGACTTACTATCCGTTATTTGTCCAGACAAATTTCGAAGTTTTGAATGCAGATGCAGGTATACTCTTTGCCTACTGCCAGTTGTGCAAAAAACACAAGGTAACCGTCATAAGTGAAAGGACAGTTGTAATGAGCTGGTATGTGGGGCCATAAAAGGAGAAGACATGCTCAAATTGCTTTATGATGGGGAAATGGAAGGCTTCAACTGCAATTTTAGTACTCTCACCGAGAATACTCGACAAAAACCTAAATTCCGTCTGTCGCTATAGTTATTATATGCCCAACTCAATGTCAATTTTTAACAGTAATGAAAATATAAAAATCAATGAAAGCCTACAAAATATTAGAATTGGACCTTACAACGTATACGGCTTGGAGAACAAAATCTTATTTTCTGACATTTTTAAGTATTTAGCATCCTACGAGATATTCATACTTATAGAAACTCATCTTTCTGAGGAAAAAATAAATCAATTCAAAAAATATTTTAAAGATTTTCATACTTATTGGGGGCCCGCAACGCGAAACAGTCGTTTTGGGAAAGCAATTGGTGGTATGGTTTATGGTATCAATAATAGTTTAATCAAAAATGGTATTCTACATGAGTATATAACTTACTGCATGAGCTCTGCAACGACTACGGACTAATTATCCGGAATGGTAGAACAAAAGGAGATGAAGAAGGAGAAATAACTTACATTAGTACCATAGGATGGTCGGTTAATGACATATGTGCTCTGTCACAGTATATGCTGATGCTTGTTGAAAAATGTGGAAAAATGAATATGGTCGGATCACTTACCAGTAAAACTATGCATGCAGCAAAGCTACATATCTACTGGGAACACGACACACAATCTTTTGCCAAAACTTAAATGGAAGGAAGCTAGAAAAGCAGAATACCAAGAAAAGCTTAGCTACAACCTTCAACTTTTACAGCTTCATAAAGAAAGAATCGAGATACTTAATTTAACAAATATATTAAAGGATTCAGCATCTCTACCAAATTTCAGCTTAAATACCTTCAAACCAAAAAATAAGTGTTTTAATTGCGAGTGTGAAGCATCAGGGAAAAAGACATTTCAGTTATTAAATTTATATCGTAAATCTAGAAATCAAGAAATGAAAGAAAACTACTTAAGAGCTAAATATGATTTGATTATAAATCAATTTGCAACAATAACAAAATATTATACTTTCAACAAAAAGACATCAAACTTAATTCAGTCAATAACAGTAAAGATTGTTGTCGTTTGGCTAAGGAGATAAGAAATCAAGAACAAGTGTGTTGTCCTGAGATAAATGCATCTGAATTTAAACATTACTTCAAAGACCTTCTTAACCCGAGGCAAGAAATGAAAAACTTATTTTACGCATCTAATTTTATTGAAGATTAGATATTGGATACATCGTATACTATTGATGAAAAAAATATGCTGAAGGACGTAAAGTTGAATAAAGCGCCCGGAGAAGATAGAATTCCATATAAGTTCATTATAAATGCTACCGATGATTTTTTGGAAAATCTCGCAACGGCATATAGCAAAATGTTTGAAGAATGTTGAATAGACGAAGCTTTCACTAAATCTGTAATCTTTCTAATTTTTTAAAAGGGCAATGCTCTCGACCCAAGTAATAACCGGGGAATTTCATTCATGAATAGCATTGCAAAGATTATGATGGGAATTCTCAACTCAAGGTTATGGGTAGAAAGAAACAACATCCTAAATGAGTATCAGGCTGGATTCAGAAAAAAGTATTCTACAGTATACAATATCTATAACTTGGAATCTATTGTTCATATCAAGCTGGCAGAAAAAAAGGAAGTCTATGGCCTTCTTCGTGGATTTAAAGGCTGCTTTTGATAAAATCTCAAGACAGTTGCTGGTATTTAAGTTACGGGAAATGGATGTTTCAACCAAATTTGTTAACCTTGTGGAATGTATATATTTAAATACTCAATCAGTAGTTTGGACGGGAAAGGAGTTATCAGATTACTTTGAAACTCTTTATGGTGTTAAACAAGGATGCTTATTGTCACCTTTACTGTTTGCACTATATATCAATGATCTTCATGTATATATTGAAGGAGGCCTCTTTATTGAACATTTAAACGTAAGATTATTGCTATATGCTGACGATATTGTGACTTTAGCAGATGACGTACAAATTTTGCAACAGATGATAACACGTTTTTAAGAATATTGTGATAGCTGGAATTTGGAAGTAATCCTTACCCCAGAAATTATGGTTTTCCAAAATGGAGGCAGACTATCGAATCGAGAAAAGTGGGTTTTCAAAAGCGAAGAAATTCGGATAATACCAAATTACACTTATCATGGTGTACTTCTCACTCCCAAAATGAGCTTTTTAAAACACATAAACACAGCAAAAAGCAGTACTAACTCAGCATTGTTTCCTGAGTAAACAAAATATTACCCCAAGTTCGAAGTTCGATTACTCGATAGGACCCCAATATATCACCGATAATTTCAAAGCAAATAAAGTAACATGGATTTTTAAAGCCAGGTGCGATCTTATCTTTCTTAGTGTAAGCAGATTTGGAACCAACGGTTCAACACTATGCAACCTGAGAGAAGAAAACCGTCAACACTTTTTAGGCAGGTGCCCCGTTCTTAGGGAATTTAGAATAAGATACTTTGAAAAGGCATATTTAAATGAAGAAGAACTCATTATTATACTCAATGGAAGAAACATGGCTGATTGGAACAGATTAGCTAGCAATATAAATGTTGCAATATCCTATAGCAAACAAATCTTAAGAGAATTTAGTTAATGACATTAATTATTTTGATCATTTTTTTACATTGATCATTTCTTGTATTCCTCTAATTTATAGCAATCAAAATTAAGATTTATACGTAATGCACCTGAGATAAAATTAATAGTTAATTTAATTTACCCGACAGACGACTCATGTCATTGTCGTACATTTACCTTGGGGGAAATATTTTATTAATTTGCGAATTCATGCTTAAAAATCCGAAAACTGAAAGCTAACTAACTTTGGTAAATAATTACTTTCAAAATAGAGTTTTTAATAAGTTGGAGAATCTGTACGAATGATGTTTGTAATAAAGTTGGATAATTTCAAAAATATAACTCATCAATTTTAAATGTCCTTTATTTTTAGTTTAACTTTTGTTTAGCATTCGGTAAGCACAAATAACGTTGCCTGCTCTTTTATTATGTGAAAGGGTTTTTGTTTTTTAAATTCGTTACTTATGCACAAAAAAATATGAAACTAGATTAGATTTTTTTTAGATTAGAATAGATTTTTATTGGATTACATATTAATTTAACCTAACAGTTAATTCATATTTAATACATATTTATACAAACAAAAATCATTATGACATGGCATTTGCCGTCTGCCAGATTGACAATTAAAACAAATTCAAATACTTTAATAAGCTAACATAATTTTATGTAATTTGAAAAGAATTTAATACTACGATTTTGATATTTAACAAAGGAAAAAAAAAATCAGAACTCACCATTCACAATTCTTGCTCTATATCTATTCAGTATTCATACAGCTTGGTTACATCCATCTCATTCAGGCTGGCAAGAACTTGTTCCTCTGACAGAAAGTCATTCCCCAGAATACTTCTTCGTGTTTCTCTGAGAGTTGGGCACCTTCCGACGAAATGAATAACGTCTTCTCTTTCCCTCAAGTTGCAAATACTACACTCCAAAGGTAAATCGGGTCTGTACGGTATGAAGTTAAGACTTCGCTCCGAAGTCTGACCATTGTAGCAATAACGTTTACCTTATTTGAATCGCGGAAGTAATTTCTTTCTGCGAGATTATGGTTCAACCTGCTATATATCGTTCTGAATAGGGAAGTGCTGGCTTCAGCTACATATTCTTCCCTACATTTTATATCTATCTTAGATATCAAATTGTACAGGAGAGTTTAATAGCTCGATATATTTTCCAAGTTTAAATTAAATAATACATCGCATTCTTCGGCAAGACATGCCCACTCCCTGTACCAGCTATGTTGGTCTTGTATGCCTTTTATAACTATTTTCCTGACTAGTCGGAAATCAGGCATATTGAAAACTTTCAGTAAATAGTCCGCTTGCAGTTTTAAGGTTTTAACGTATAGAGGTGATATACCAGTTTCTAACATAAGAACATAGTTTGGTGTGTTCGTTGGTAGGCGAAATATTCTCTTCACGTAGTGTGTTAAAAGTTTCTCCACCTTGAGAAACTTTTTAAATCCCCAAACTTGAGCGCCATACAAAAGGATACTCCCTACAACCGCTTCAAAAATTTTATATTTACTGCTATGAGCAATATTTACATTCATAAAAATTATTTTCCACGAGATATTAATAGCGGTTTTGGCTTTATGCAGTTTTTCATTTAGATGTTTCTCCATACTCAAGTTTCTCGAAAAAAAATTAAGCCTAGGTATTTGTATTCATTGACACATTCAATATCTTCTCCGTTAAACTCTCATTTTTCATTCGATGCGTTTCGACCACAGCCTTTTTCAAAAATCATTACCTTAGACTTCTGAATATTGACGATTAGTTCCACAGACAACAGTAATGGTATACTCTATTAATCATGAGCTGAAAGTTTCTGGGGAATACGCAAACATGACTATATCATCAGCAAATAAGAATGCCTTAATACGGACCCCTGCGAAATCAACACCCCCAGGAAGGTAATCGATGAGATCATTAATGAAGAGCAAAAACAGGGTGGGACTCAATGTGCAACCTTGCCTCACTCCCGAAGTGGTTGCGAACCAATCCGAAAGATCATTTCCATTCCACACTGCAGCCTGGGTTCCTGTTTACAAATCTTCTAGCACACGTCCGAACTTCAGCAACAAACCAAGACCATACAGTTTGTAAAACATAGCGCCTCGGTTGATTGTGTCGAAAGCTGCTTTGAAGTCTATAAAATTCACATACAATTTTCTACCTTCCATACTGAAGCTCTCCGCTAGACTCCTGAGAATGAATATGTTATCTATTGTAGAGTAGCCTGATCTAAAGCTACCTTGAAACTCTTTCAATACGTTCCGGGCTGCAATCCACGTTGTGATGTAACATTGTTGAAAATATCTTATATGTTGAATTAAGAAAGGAAATTCCTCGGTAGTTCGCTGCATCCGATAAGGATGAAACTATATTCTTTTTTATACACCAAAGCTGCATCAAGCCGTAAAATCAATGTTATATTCATAGTTGTATTATTATAAGATACCACAAGCGGATGCATAGTTTATGCAGTGTATAATAACTTATGTTGCCGCTATGCAAATCCTTAGACAATACACATTTTTCTACACATATAACGTGCTTATGTCAAAATAAAGTAATCATGTGTTCTCTTTAAAATAAACTTATGTGGTTATGGCACCTAAATTAAAACTGCATCGATTTCTATCGATAAAAAAAGTGTAAAATTTAAAGCGAAGTGGATGCTGGACATTCTGGAATGGGATTATCAGAAAAATATGGTGTTTCAAGGTCAACAATTACTGGACTAAAATTAAGTTCGAAGAAGACCAGGGAAGACGAAGACGCTTAGGAAATCCGAAATGCCTAAAATGGAAAATGCATTGTCCGAGTGGCTTAAAAAGCAAGAGAACCACGTTCCAGTTTCAACAGATTTACTCTGCCGAAAAACAAACGCAAAGAGATAATCAGTTTATTTAAACTTTAAATTTGTTGTCTGAACTAAATTACACCATTACCTAACTATAGTTTATCACTTTTTGATTTTTTTACAGGTAAAAATTTACCTAAGAGAAAATAATTTGCCAAAAAAAAGCATTGTTGCTTCTTGACAATGCAACTTGTCACTGCATAAAGAAAGGTTAACTAGCTCTGATGGGGACATAACAGTTTTGTTTTTCCCCCCAAACGTCACCGCTTTGATCCAACCCATGGACCAAAATGTTATTAATTTAGTCAAGGCATACTACAATAAAATGCACGACTCGACTCACGAACTTGCTCTTATGCTCGATCACATCGTATTCAAAAGATTTCTATTAAAAATCTAAATATATTTTTAAAGTCATTTTTAACTCAATTTTGTTTATGCATATACAAAATAAAATAAATGGGTATGACAATATTAAATATTTAATAATATAAACTTAAAGACAAAAGATTAAATCTGTTTAATTAAAGAAAAAATAATTAAAAATTCTGAAATAAATACTTAAACTAATTTGAGCTCAAAAAAAAGTACGCCATTTTATTTCTTGGATAAATTTGAATGTATGAACATTTTTTTTTTAAATCCGTGGAGCGGCTTTTGAGAAAAAAAGTTTTTTTTTAAACTTTTTGAAAATATTAAAAAAAAAAATCAAAAACGCCAATTCATAGGTAGTCAGAAAATACAAATAAATATAATTTTTGAAAAAACATTAATGAGCAGTTTTCGAATAATAAATTAAAAAATATTTTTTTTAAATGATTTTAAAAATACAAAAAAATATTAATTGAAAATATTGGTACGCGATATAATTTGGGCAACCTAAACCTATATTTTTGTGAAATTTCGAAAGAATCGGTTAAGCCATTTATGAGATAGTCGAAAGCAAAAAAAACGGTCCTATGGAAAGTACCGTTTTTAGACATTTTTCTAATTTTTTTTTCAACTATATAATCGGTCATAGCTAAAAACCAACATTGATTTTTTTTATCAAAATCGTTAGAGCCGTTTCCATGAAAAAAAAGGTTTGAACGTAACGGTTATATGGCTGGTACCGTTATTTTTTGAGCTAAAAAAAATTTCAATTTCACCTCTCTACAATACCTAAAAAACTCTATATACCAAGTTTGAAACAATTCGGCACACCCGTTTGAGCTGTAGGTGTCTATACATACATACAGACAGACTGACAGACAGACATACAGACGGACAGAATTTTTAGACCATCTTTTTTCGTCTTCGCTATCATCGTAATGTCATGCTTGATTGTTATCTCACAAATTTTTTTTTCGACGAATGCATAACTTGCCTTATAGTACCTATAATAAATGATCTCCTTGGAATTATAGACAGAGAGCAAAACATTTCAATACACGAAGTTAGAAACTGGGTCATCGTAGAAAGCACTGAACCTGAACCGATTAGGGATATTTCGGATAATGAAAGCGACCAAGTCACTCCAGCTGCTCCTAAGGTAACGAGCTATGATGCAATAAAATGCATACAAATACGCTTCTGGGGTATTCAGATCAAAATTAATTGGACGCAGAAACGATCTTTAATCTACTAAAGTTAAGGGCAGTAGCTATTGAAAGATCAAGTCAAACTGTTCTCCAGTCCAAAATAACAAATTATTTTTCCAACAACTGATACTATGCCGATCCAAATGTTTTTGTTTTTGAAATGAATTGTTTTCGTTATTAGTACACCACATAATATTTTTATTTTTATTTTTTTTAACTTAATAAATGTTGAAACTGTGCTTTAAATATTGTTTTATATTATTATAAATGAATACGAAAGTTGTTTCAAAGCTTTAATAAGGACTGAAGAAAATGTTCCAGTAATGTGAACACCTCTAAAATCCGAAAACGCCTTGTTTTAATTGGTTCAATCTATCGAGGCACTACTGTATTTACAAATAACGGTAATATTTACAATTAAGTTTGTACGTTTTTTTTAAGCTAGAAGTCTTACTTCTGTCACAGGTTTATATTCTATTTAAACAAAAAAAAAGTGATACTACACTCTTGCAAAAAATGAATGCACACTTTTGCACTTTTGAGCTTAGCCACCTGTATCTTATTTTTGTTTTTGTTGTTTTGCATTTTTGGATTCTTTTTTTTTATTTAATAACGAGCCAACTAAAAAAATGTACCACATAGTCGCTATTATTAAGAATGTCAGTTACGTTTCTACATACATGTTTGCGTCCGTCTGATGAATTTAAACTTACTTAGGTCTCATCTGAGAGAAGAACTCGATTCCAGTCTTCCAATTTTCAATTAAGATGGTCCCGAGGAATTGAAGTCTTCTTACTCGGTGCTCCGGTGAACAGTGGGCAATACCCTTGTCGCTGCTAGTGTTTACATTTTTACTTGTGATATATGTACATATACTCGTAGGTACTACCGTGGCAAGTTTTGGATTCGTTAATAAAATTAAACTCGAGATTTTGATCAAACTTGACACTACGATGATAACGAAGATGAACAAAACTCAGTAACGGCTCCATGGATTTTAATTTTTTTTAAATCAGTTAAAGTCAAAAGTTACTTTTTCGTATTTTTTTAACATATTTTCGGTACGTTTAGTAAAACCATTTTTTTGGCTTTCGATTTTCTGGAAAACAGTTCATTTGATCGTTTTAAAGTTTCTTATGGAGAAGCTCCTAAAAAGTGTAAGCAGTATTGTAGCCAAAATTTTTCAAAACAAGTTTTTTTTTTGAAAACTCAATATTTTGAAAACGATTCAATCTATTTCTTTGAAACTTTGTATTCATAAGTTTTTTTTATTAGAACAAAAATCAACGGTTTCTCCCATACAAATGTTAAGAAACTGGTGTCTTAAAAAAGAGAATATTTTATCTTACATTCTTATTATCGATATTTTCCTATAGAACAACTTTTCATATTTTCGAATAACTTTCTCACTATTGAATGAATTGATTAAAATATTTTTTTCTTATGCAGATACTCTTAAAAGTATAAATAATAAAGCATATTTAAATTTCCAAAAAATTATTTTGTCGATTTAGAAAAAATCAATTAATTTTTTTTAAATTGATTTTTCAAAAACGGATTGGTGATTTTTTTTTCGAAATTAAAGTCTAATAGGCATATTAACAATTATTTTATATTGGCAATCCAATTTTTTTTCTTACAATGATTCCAACATTTTATACATAAAACATTATTTTTTAAAACACCGCTTCTATGATTTAAACAAAAAATGACTGATATTCTTATTTGTCCAAGAATTCAAATGTTTTTTCCCTCAAACTATAACAGTTATGCAATGCAAACAATTTTAATATGTGTTATTAATTATATTAAGGACTAATGTAAGCTTTAACATTATCAGCCTTAAACCTGCAAAGGGATAACAAGACTACTTACCTACTTATGGTGTCAATGTTTAGCAACATTAAAGTTGCTAGCTACAAGAGCACATTCGTATGATCCAGTCATGCATTTTATTTTTATCTTCTTTTATGACGATTTTAATTATCGTGATCGACTCGGCACCAGCGCCACAAGTCGCCTAAAATAAAATAACTAAATTTAATGGAAGCGACTAAAAACACATGCGAATTGAGAAAAAAATATTAAAGTAAAGGGTTATCCATTTTGCGGTTTCAAAAGTATAGGGCTGGAATTCGACATCTGTCAAACTAAGTTCTTAAACGAATTTTTTTTTTCAGTTGAAAGTCTGACATTTACGAAAATGGATCGCTTAACTATCGCATAACGCATAAAAACTGTTAAAGCCTACTAAAAAATTGGTGATTCTGCCACAGCCACATATCGTGCTTTAAGAGGAGATTATGGTTTACATAATCGTCCAACTACGCAAGCAATTGGCAAAATAGTGAAGAAATTTTAAGAGACTGGATTGGTTACAGATATTGTAAGGCCTGTGCATCATCGTTCCGCTCGTTCCACTGAAAATATCGCTGCTGTAAGTGAAAGGGTTGCCGAAGACCCGAATGTGTCGATTCCTCGTCGTTCCCAGGAATTAGGACTGTATTACGGCACATTATGGCGTATTTTGCATTTGGATCTACACTTACATCCATATAATCTGCAAGATATTGCCAATTTTTTTGCCACATTTTTCAAGCAATCTTTCACCGACGATTCCTTCGTACCTGATTCAGATTATTTCGATTATTTGCCAAATTTCGCACTGGCCTTTTTGCAAGAAAAGAACCTCTTCCTCCTACCGTCGACCCATATATCATCGAAAACAAGTTGAATCAACTTAACGATGAATATCTTCCTGGCCCTGATGGCCTCCCCGCAATATTCCTAAAAAATGTTCTTCAGCTCTCTCTTTTTCGCTCTCCAAATTGTTCAGTCTATAATTATCTCAAGGAGAATTTCCTCAGGTATGGGAAACCTCTTTCATAACCCCAATATACAAAAAGGGTACTAAGAGCGATATTAAAAACTATCGTCCCATTGCCAAACTTTCACATATCCCTAAAATATTTGAAAGTATTTTGTACGAAATTTTAAGTTTCCGTTGTAAGTCGCTCATTTCCCCTAGACAACGCGGCTTTCTCAAATGTAGGTCTACAACAGCTAATCTAGTTGAATTTGTATCGTATACAGTCTCAGCTCTAGAAAGCGGAAGTGAAGTAGATGTTATCTCTGCTGACTTTAGTAAGGCTTTTGACAAAATTTCACATAGACTTATACTTTTCAAATTGTCCACCCTCGGCTTTGAACCTATTTTCTTACAATGGATTTCTTCTTATCTGGAAAACCGGTACTACAGTGTTCGTTTCAGATCTGCATTCTCCAATTCATTCTTAGCTACCTCCTGGGTCCCCAAGGGAAGTCACTTAGGACCTCTCCTTTTTATTCTTACAATTAACGATATTGAATTGGTCATTAAACATTCCCATATTTTACTATACGCTGACGATACCAAGTGTTTTAAGACAATTTCTTCCTCACACGACTCTTCCCTTATTCAACTATATCTCGACAGATTCTCAGTCTGGTGTATCAAAAACTGCTTAGACCTTAATATTGCTAAGTGTCAATCAATAACTTTTTCACGCAAACGCATAAAATCTTGTCCCAGGAGCTACAATCAACCCTTAGCCATAGTTGAATCGATTCGAGACCTCGGTATATTATGTGACCGAGAGCTCAATTTCATAACACACATCGATAATATTATTTCAAAAGCCAATTCAACTCTTGGTTTTTTTTGAAACGATGGTCCAGAGAATTCTCCGACCCCTACGTCACCAGATCAATTTACATAACATTTGTCCGCCCGTTACTTGAATACGCTTACCAATTATGGTCCCAATATCAAAAAATTCATATTTCTAGAATCGAGAGCATACAACGCCGTTTTTTAAGATTCGCCTTTCGTGGCCTGCCTTGGAATAATTCGTTGATTCTGCACCCCTATCAAAATCGCCTCCAACTAATTAACCTCAATACCCTGCAAGAGCGAAGAGAAATAACAGAAATCCTCTTCATTCATCGACTTTTCTCAGGTTCCGTTGACTCTTAAACCCTCTACAACTCTATCTTTCTCAACAATAACCCCCGTAACCTAAGAAACCTTCGCTTCTTCTACCTGCCTACTCATCGTACCTCTTATGGCTTCAATGAACCTATTACCCGAATGCTGCAAAGGGTTGATTTATACAAAACTTTTTCGACTTCAATCTCAGCACTCCGAGCCTTAAAATCCTCCTGTTAAATCGTCCGCCCAATTCAACCCAATCATAGCCCTAAGTTTCATAGTTTTAAGTTAGGTTAAGTTATGAAGCTTGTATTAAGCCAAATAAATGGGGGTATTGCCCCCACCAAAACTAAAATTAAAATAAAGTCCAGCTCACACAACAACTGAAGCCAGCTGACCATTTACAACGTCGTAGATACGTCGAATGGGTGCTTGAACAACAGGCCGTGGACGGCGATTTTTCGAACAACATTTTCTTCAGCGACTACGCACATTTCTCACTCGGTGGGTATGTTAATAAACAAAATTGTCGTATTTTGGGTTCTGAGAATCCTCAAGTAATTGAAGAGAGGCCATTACATACACAAGAAGTCACTGTTTGGGGCGCTCTTTGGTCCGGAGGTGTGATTGACCTTACTTCTTCGAAAACGACGATGGAACGACTGTCACCGTCAAGTTATGGTCATATGATAACCAACTTTTTTTTGCCTGCTATTGAAGAATACGACTTGGAGAATATGTGGTTTCAACAAGACGGTACCACATGCCACACAACTCGACCGAATATGGCTTTATTGCAAGAGACATTTCCTGACCGCGTAATTTCTCGTCTGGATCATGCAATTTGACACCGCTGGACTTTTTTTTGTGGGGCTACGCGAAAGACCGTGTTTATGCAGATAAACCTTTAACTCTTGAGCACTTGAAAACCAACATTCGTCAAGTTATGGCTGAGATACCGCCCAATATGTGTCAAAAAGTGGTCGAAAATTACCTCAAAAGAATCGATGCTTGCAACAATTCGCGTGGTGGTCATTTAAATGATGTAGTATTTCACGCATAATGTCAACGTTTACACTTTATAATAAAAACGAAATATTATACGTGTTCGAGATTTAAAATATATCTCTTTCGGCTTTTTTGGTCTTAATGTTTTTTTAATGAAACAATTTCATTTCCTTTCCCGACGTTTCGACGGTGGTTGCCGTCTTCTTCTGTTGATCTCTTATTTTCAAAAATAAATTGAACATATTATACACATAAGAACATTTAGGGTAAAATTTTGGCAAACTTACATTTAGTAGGTATTACAGATAAACATAAATAATAAAATGAAAGACAAATATAAGGCAATGTTTAAAAAAATTCATGCGATTGACATAATCAATAATAAGTGAGAGGTATTTATAAGGGTATAGTTTATGTTCCCAAACTGTCAGAAAACTTTAAAAAGACGGTAAAAAATAGTACTAATGACGTCAGCTTAGAGTATAAATCCAATAGGACGCTGGTACCTCTTTTCACCAACTTGAAAACAAAAACGGAAAAGGATAAGTGCACAGACGTAGTCTATAAAATTAACTGTCGTGGCAATGAGGAAGAAAATTGCAATCTTTCCTATATAGGTACAACGAAACAACTTCTTCGTCAACGAATTTCCAACCACAAATCCGACATTAATTTAAAAAGCACTGGGAAGACAGCATTGGCCTTACACTCCATTGAGCGTGGACACAAACCAGATTTTGACAGTGGAAATCCTGGAAAGGGAGAAACATGTCTCCAAGCGGTATACTCTAAAAACGCTTCATATTATTAACAACAAAAACAATATGAATCGTAAAGAAGACAGCCAGAACATTTCATCGGTTTACTGCTCTTTGGTGACTAAGCTGAATCCGTGACAATTTAAAGCCGAATAAACTTCAATCGCAGTGTTTTGTATATCATAAACATTTTTTTTTAAACATTGCCTTATATTTGTCTTTCATTGTATTATTTATGTTGATCTGGGATCTGAACTTAGACGTGTGGGTTCGATCCACACGCTAGGCGCATTCTTTTCTTTACCTCCAATTTTAATTGGATGCCGCCCATGGGTTAAAATGAGACAGTCAATACGTGGTTCTCAAATCCACTGTGCCAAACTAGTGCCGTGCAATTCAGGTTGCATTTAAAAGACCTTAGGTCTTACAGGCATATAGTTAAATTAAAAAAAAAAAAAAACAAAAAAAAATGTTCTTATGTGTAAAATATGTTCAATTTATTTTTGCAAATAAAAGATCCCCTGAAGAAGACGGCAACCACCGTCGAAACGTCGGGAAAGGAAATGACATTGTTTCATTAAAAAAACATTACGACCATAATAGCCGAAAGAGATATATTTTAAATCTCGAACACCTATAATAATTCAACCAATTGCCAATAACTTAACAATAAAAAAGAAATATCATGAAAAACAAATATTTTATATGTGTTTTATTTACGTTTACTTTTGAAACCGCAAAATGGATAACCCATTATTTTTCACGCGGCTCTGCAGAACCAAGTCCTTTCGCTGGTGGTTGGCTATAAGTTCGGACACCCAAAGTTTTTTTTTCCAGGGATGAACTTTTCTAAAGAAATGTTGGTGATGTCATTTTATACCATTTTGTTCGACATCCGTAGGATGTTGACGATCACGAAATGAAATTTTCCTGTATGGCTACAAAAGTTTCATGAGAGACAGCTTAATATTTTTTAATTTAGATATGTAAAGAAGGAAATATCTTTTTGACTCAAATAAATTTGTGTTCATATGATACAATTTGGCAGCCGCTACTTTTATTTTTTTAAATTTGTTTGATTTATTTTAAAATAAATTGCTTCCATAAAAATTCTATCAGGAAATATGCTCTTATCGCAAAATCACGTTCCTTATCAGTTTGCATTTTTCTCTTGTTTTCTTCAATAACTATCATCAATTGAGTCAACATGTCTGTGATGCATTTATTTATCAGTTTATATCTAAAATGCGCTCATTTAATTTTATACCCTTCAGTTATACCGCTGACCGACGAGACGCGACGTGACAAGACAACGCGCATCCAATTTTCTCCGTAATCACACCTTGAAAAGACGTCACAGTATTGCTTCGCATATCAAGCCCTAAAAATAGAAAGAAAATATTTTGTAAGCAAAAAAAAAATAAGAAAAAAACAGTTTTCCTTCGAGAAAAACTTTTCTTTATCAAACTCACGCGTATCACGAATTCCAATAACAACGACGACGACGACGTAGACGTCTTTGAGTAAGTCGACAAACGCCATAGTTGCTTGCAGAAGGAATTTACCCTCACAAAAAGGCACACAGTTCAAAATAAAATTGATTTAAGCGGATTTAGCTGAAGTTGACTTCGTCTTAAAGCTGCACTCTTTACCAAGGACGAATAGGAATCTACCCTTTTTTCTCTACTAAAAGGACAAGGTTCTTAAAGGCAAATACCACTCTATCAGCAGATATAACGAACAAAAAAGTGAAGAAAAAAAAAATTAACTGAAGTATATACTATCCACAAGGATATCAAATAAGAAGGGGCGGATTTTCCCGTTCGCTGTGGCAACTATTGACAGCAAAGCGTTTGTCAGTGTCAAGCGCTTCGTCTTATTTTGCATTTTCTGTTTGTACGCCTTATTTAGTTCCTCGTTCACCTGGAATCTATTATCCTCTTATAAAAAGTGCCTCAGCATTCAAGTGGCGAAATATACACGTCTGTGTCTATGTTCGGCGAACAAGCCTCTTGAGATAACCCGTTTTGAGTTTTGAGAATTTCTAATGACATAAGTGCACCTTGAGGATAGAGAAGCTGAGACAACACGAGAAAATGAGGCTTATCAACAGATGGTGGTATTCTCTTAGCAGACTACCAGGTTTTGGCTTTCAAGATCAGATACCGCTTGCTATTGCTGTGTTGGGTCATTTGGCATTGTTTCAATTGGTTGATGCATCAACACAATCAACATCATCTTCAGCAATAGCAATAGCAGTAGCAAAGATGTCCTTACCACTTGGCAATGATGGCAAGTACGCATTACCCAAGGGAAGATGTCGAGGACAGGATGTGATATCTTCGGTACCGGAAAAAGGTGAGTGCCAAATGGTTTGAGATATATATTTTATCTTATAGATACACATTTTTATTTTCTTTGCCGACATATTTATGTGAGATTTTGTTTTCCTTTTGCTCCAATCTTAACATCAAGCTGCAATGAAAGTCTATAAAAATAGTATAGCAAAATAGTTGCATAAGGGTCATTCCGATGCACGTTTCTTGGTTTCTTTATGTGGAAGCATGAACGTTAACATCAGTTAAGTGTAGCTTACATTCTGGGCCAAGCAAATAGTTCCACAATAATTATTATATCTGCTTTTAAAGAAATATTATCTTTGTGTGACATATAATAAGAGTATTCATGAACGAGATAATTTTCCGCTTTGCAGATTGATACTAATTTTTCGTTAGACGTTTGCATGAACAACCCATTTTAAAATACTTGCGTTAATGTGGGAAATAATCAGCTGTTGGCTAAACTAATTTTGTGAAGTTTATTTCTTCTCTTTCAACATAAGATTCCTGTTTATCTGCTTTGTAGAATATTTTCCCCACACAAATTTTGACAGTTCATTTCTGCGGAGATAAAATTTGCTGGTTTCTGAGGCTTATCCGGGTTTTCGACGTTATTCATGAATACCCGTAATATAAATGTAGGATTTCCGCTCATTTCGCAATATAAACTCAATTCTTTTATTGAAACATTCATATATATTTTAATTTCATCATTAAATTACTAAATATACTCATTTTTATACTTTAGCGACTATCATAAATGCCAAAATAAGATAAATTGGAGAAAACAAATTAGTCATCGTGAATTTTAATCCGATGAATGGTGGAAATACCAGCCACACTTACTGAAGTCTATAAAATAATAGGCAGCGCATTCATACAAAAAAGATGAGGCAACTTGAAGACTGTTATAAGTGCAGTGGTACGATGCTATTGCAACCTTATAACACTTCGAATAACTTTTAGACGTCACATTTAGCGATATTTCAAATCAAGATATTATTTATTTGTATAAAATAATAAAATACAAAAATATTTTTACCTTGTTTGTACACAACAGAATGTCAATGTCAACCTACTTTGTCTTACTCGCATAGACGTCAATGATGGTACCCGTGTAACTTATGTCATCTTCAAATTGCTTCAAAAAAACTGTTATACTTATAGAGAATACCCACTATCCAATTTAGTATAGAGATCAGTGTCCTCACTTCACCGAATCAGAGATCATTAATTAGACTGCTTTTACATAATGCAATAAACCTTGCGATTTTGACATAAGTTGGTGAGGGGCGTGTTGGGCTTAGGAACAATTACATATAATGAAAAAGTGCAGGGTTATCAAGATATGCTTGGATAAAATTAACATCCAATATCGCTTTATTTAAAAATCGAATGGAGCCCAAAAAAAAACAAAGATTAAAAATTGGTCTCATGTAAGAGCGGTCATTCACGACTAAATACAAACAAAAATATATTATGTGAACGAAATCTCATGATATGCTATGAATTGATTGTAATGATTAACATTTAAAAAAATCAAGAATAAATAAGAAAGATAAAAATGATGGAGATTTATGCATATGCGTTTGCTGCTTATTTTCGTTGAGTTGTGGCATCGCATTATTAGTTCTGTTTGTCTCTCAGTTTTCAATATTTTTTGTCAAGAAGGCATTGTCTGGTTTACCCCGGTCGCATAAATGTATACTTATAGAAATTCGGATGAATTGTGGAATGCCATTATGGAAAGACTCGTTATTCTACAAAAAAGTCGATTCTATTTTTCTATTTCTTATTTTAACTCTGCAGAGTTCCCTCTCTCTCTTTTAAAATTGCGTTGGACTGTAACTACTCGAATATTAAGAACCCACTCGACCTCAACAATGGCGGTTGGGCGTTACTTTTTCATGCGATATTAATTATCTATGTATTTAAAAATCTGCTTTGTACAGAATGTGAGAGGTACTTTATTGTTATTAGCCGTGTTTTTTTTTGGCGTAAGCTATCGCAGCAAATTAAAATTTACGCATATTACAAACAAAGCAAACAAAAATTTGCTGAGGATAGAGTTTTGACATTTCTTCGAGTATCGAATGAAATTATAGTTGTTTTGTTGGTACTATTTGCTGACTTTTATAAATCGCGAAGCCTTTGTTCGAATAGTTCTCAAAGAACTCAAGATAGCTTTATGTATTCTGCTTTCGATGTGATTGAACATAAAAGCAAGTCTTTGTGTATATACAACATGGAGTCCTTGTTTCTATAGGTATTTAACTCATAGTGCTGCCTGAAGTTTATATAGTAAAAGTTAAAGTTCGATTATTCGTGCGAAACTGCCAGATTAAAAATACTTTACTAAAAGATGTTTGAGTGGCTTTGTGTCAGCTGTCAAGACGCTTAAAAAATGAACTAACTGAAACTTGAGTAGTGTAACATATCAAATCTTTCCAATTGAAACAGCAAGAACCACTCCATTTTATATATGTATACTCAGAGGAGCAAGCCGTATGCTGTCGAAATCCATTGCATTAAAAACCCTCAAAAAATCTCAATTTTAATAAGAATTTTAAATTTTCAGATTTAATTTTTTTCTCCGGAAAACGATAATAATAGATCTATTAGGCGAAATTTAGAGACAAAACAGTTAGCCAGAAAATAATAATCAACTTTACCCTAAAATTTGTGTCAAAACAGAATTTCATTTTGAATTCAGAGTCGATTTAATTATTTGCTTTGACCGTCTAATCAACTCTGTTGCGACTGCGTGTTGAAGCGATATTTCGAATGCACCCAATCACTTTTTCAATACAACGATTGTTGTGATTTTTGATGTTTCTCATTTTTTCACAATTTAGATTGTCAACTTTGCAATTAATAAAGCAGAGTGAATATAAAAGTGAACATAATAGTTTTATAGAAGCTATAAAAACTGATTTTATGGTGGTAGTTAAACTAAATAAATTAATTATAAAATACGTAGCTAAAAAAGCTTTCCGTCCATATTTATATTCTCTTCTCGAACTAGATCGCGTTGAACCGCATACAAACGAAGTTCATAAAATACTTAAATAATGAACGCTAACATATTTGCAAGCAAGCACTATACGAACATATCTCTAAATCCACATTTAGGGCCAAACATATGTACATATATTAAAAACTTAATTTTTTGTTATATATTACTTCTTCATATTACATTTTACTTCGATTTTAAAATTAAAGTTTTAATTTTCGTATTTATCTTTAATATGAAAAAATAAAAATAAATTATGTTGATTTCTTTGCATTTAAAAATTTGACAGATGGTCAGTAAAAGCAACTTAAAATATAAAAATCATGCTACTGCGGATCGGTTTTTTTTTGGGAAACCCTGTTTGGTTCGAGATAGAATTCCCTAAAAAACACGGCTATTAATTTGTCTCTTAGTTGCAAGAGGCAGCAAACGTGAAAATTGTTCAATGGTCTAAAAATTATGTCACGAGTTAATATATGTTCACAATTTAATTAGATAAAAACAATAATTGGATCTATGCTAATTATCAAGAGTGTTGTTGTTTGGAAACTGATGTGATGACTTTTTGCCTTGGCTTAGTTCCTTCTGCTCTCCAGCGCAGCGAGAGTAAATTGTGATTCTGTTCATCTGTTGTCTACTTGTGCTGAATTGTGAAGTGGTTTGTGTTTTGTTTATTGTTCATCGTGGTGTACTTGGAAAAATTGTGCACGTGTGAATGTGTGTGTATGATGTGTGTTGTTTTGATAGTTTTTTTTGTTGTTGTTGTTGTTTTTATTCGGATCCTTGCACTCTAATTAACTTAGAAACTAAAGAGAAACACACAAGGATATGTTGAGGTAACAAGTGTGTAACACATATTATTTTTTTATACATATTTCAAAGCCAAGTGAGATATGTGGGCTTTTTATTAACTTTAATTAAGTTTTGGACAGAAGTGCGTTGAGAGATAATCTAATTGAAAAAAAAGTAAAAATTCAAGCACATGTACATAGGTAAAGTAGCTTCGTTGTTTGTTATCAAGTATCTACTAAGTGGTAGAGGTAGAGACTTGCGATACATTTTTTAAAGCAAAAAGGGTGAGAATGTCAAGATATCACTTGAAATGATATAGTACAGTTGTTATAGAGTTTTTTTTTTGTTTACTTTTAATTAAATAATGGCGGGACTTGTTTTAATTTATGAAAGAAATTTTGTCTTGAGATAAAATGAGGCGTGTTTTGCATTTTTCAATTGGTGGCACATTTTTGAGTATAGAAAGTTAATGAGATAAAAACAGTTGGAACAGTCTTTTCAATTTTTTTTCGTTAGTTATATATAAATAGATATTTTAGGTCAGAAGTTCAGAAGTAAGTGCTCGTAGGTGTTCAGTTATGTCTGTCCGAAATCGAATTTGCGATAATTATTTACTATAAAATGTGTAGTGTACTTTACACGCGACCTCAGTTTTTAGATCTTAAAGTTGAGTTCTTCAGTTCAACGAATTTGACCGATATGTATGGAAATCCAAAGCTTTTCTCCAAATATTGTATTAATATAACGGGAAAAACTGTTTAAAACGTTTCCTTGATAAGAAGGCATTCTCCAACGAAGTTTTATAAAAAAGTATATTTTATTTAGAAAACGACAAAAGACATTGTAACGAAGCGTTATACTGTTATCCTAACCACCGACCGAACCACCGATAAACCAAACCGACCGCCCTGCGCCGCAAAGAAACAATAGCCCTTTTTTATTGGTAAATGTATAGGCAGTTCAGCAAAAATTTATTCAGTAAACACCAACAAAGGAAAATTGCACATAAAGTAGGCAGTGAAAATAAAAATAGTGCCGATAATAGTGTAGATAAGGCTTTGGAATATTTGGAATGGAACGAATCGCTCGGTTAACAGACAAAAAGCTTGTGCACCATTGTTGGCAGGAAGAGGGAGATGTAAAATAAGAGTGTATATAAAAAGTGAATAATAGTTTTTTTCAGACTTTTATTATTGCACTACCTACAGGTTACCAATAAAATATGGCTAATAATGTTTAAATTGGTTAATTTACATCATTATTTTTACACACCGCACTGAGCCCTGGGTTTTTATTTCGCCATTTTTACCGCACCCCTGCCATTTTACCAAACTATGTATTTATTTACTCTTATTCACTACGCCACCACCGAACCCAGACTTAAGTATGGTGTATAGTGAACCATCTCATCGAACCGTTGTATGATGCGAATACACCCTTGTATGATGCGTATACACCCTTGTACGATGTGGTTACACAGAGATTGTTATCTTAGATACCAACCTATCGGAGTATATCTTTGAACGAATCAGATAGTTTAGCTGAGAGCTGTCAAAAAATCGGAACAAAACGCATACCAAATGGATTTTGCAGTCAGCTGTTCTATACATATGTTCTCGGATAGTCCCCTTTCACACAGGGAAACCAGTTGCTGGAGATTTTTTTGACGTTTTCCTTTAATTGCCTTGTAGCTTTCACATGAAGAAACTGGCACCGAGAAACTGAGGAGGAAACTGGGAAGATTTTGTTGGGCTAATTGGAATGCAAAGCAAAACGTCAAAAAAATCTCTTCAAATCGTTGACCGGGGAGATTTTTTTCATTCCCCTTACTTCTTGCCCTTCTCGCCTACACACTCCCAGTTGCCGACAACTCAGTTTCCTTGTGTGAAAGGGGAAATAGATAGTGGCCTCATTCGGTGCGCGGCCGATAGGCTATCCAAGATTCCTTTGTAGCGGATTTATTTTCGAACGATTCAGGTAGCTTTCTTGTTATGTCAGTTGTATTGCATACACATCTGAAGTTTTGAATCAGCTGTTCCTCACATTTCCAAACGAATCTCAACGAATCCAATTATTTTTGGGTAGCTTGAGATTTGTTTTTGACAACATAAGTTTAGTTCATCAGCAGTTTTTTCCTTAGGCGTTACAACAACACCAAGCAATCCGGATCGGTTAGGTTGTGCCACCGAACGAGGCCAGTTATTCCAAATTGTTTGGGATAACTCAAGATAGCTTTAATGAGAACAGCTGTTTTTTCATTAGATGTGCTTTTGCACACATTAGAGTCGTTTGGTGTAAGTTGGCGCAGCGGGGAAGTGTACGCACAGTTGTTGTTGGCCCTTTAAATTTGTTTGTTTTGTGAAGGGAAGCCAAACAAAAAAAAGCTTAGTTTTACTAAAATATTTCTCAATTTTAAAAACGTGGTAGTGTTCAGTGATTTTATTTTAACACATTGAGTCCTAATTATTTATTGAATATATTATATATACTCGTACATGTATTTGAGTAAAAATGTTACTCTATTTGGTGTTAATTTGTTCAAAATAAACAAAATATTAAAAAATCTGCTGTGGGGGTAAGTGTTCGCAAAACTTTTGGGGCAAGTGTGTGCGTGCGTACATATAATGCTAAGTCTTCTACTTGGCTGAGTAATTTCAGTAGTATATAGAATTGTATTATAAAAAAAAACACCTTATTATATTTATATACATATATATATAATGACAATATCAACAATACGGAATTAAGTTTTCCAATACGCCACGGTAAACAACATCAACGTGATTGGGTTCAAAGCTTTCTTAGGCGACATCAAATAATTTTCTCCTGCGCTTCTTTTTTTTTGTTTAAAAAAAAACTATTTACATTAAAAACTATATGAAATTTAATTTTGTGGTTTCTCTACGAAATAGACTATAATTTTGTTTTTAAATAAAAGAGTTACTAATAAAAAACTCTGTAACATAAGTGTTTTAGAAACAAGCTGTACATTCGCACACTTACCCCAAATCATGTGTACACTTACCCCCAGATAGGGGCAAGTGTGCGCATTCTGACTTGCTTTGATTTTGTCAATAATAATGATAGCAAATTGGCAAAAATATATAGTTTTACTTTTCGTAATAAATAGTCAAATGTGCAGCTTTGTAATTTAATAAGGCCCTGTACAATATCTTCTATATTTCGCTAGGAATCATGTTTCAAAGTCGAAAGTACGTACACTTACCCCTAACGACTTTACAACAACAGAAAGTTATTCTAGATTGTTGAGAATAACTAAGTGAACGTTCCCATTGTATGCATGTATGCGTATGGTGTATCACATGTTTTTACATCACATGTTTTCTTTGGCTACTTCCTCTAAGAGTGTAATAGACTAGTCTGTTATAGCGAACAGAAAGCGATTTTTCTCCTAGTTTGTTAATAGGAGCGAGAAGGTATGTTTACCTATTTATTTCTGCATTCCACTTCTTTTATTTGTAGAGTGCACGAGACGTAGGTCTGTCCATTTATTCTTCGGCCTTTTGCTGGAGGCGAGGATTTATTCTTGCCCGTATATTAATATTATATTAAAAAAAAGTTGTAAAATTGCGAAATTTTATTTTTTTTCTATAAATCGTGAACGCACCTTTTCTATTCTATTGCAACTCTGGAGTAAAAATGCAAAATCAGTTCGACCACAAACATTTCTGACAGAAAATAACAGCTGCCAAACTGTCAACGACACCAGACAAATTTTGCACCATTGTATTTTTCTGTTGCAATAGGGTAAGGGTATAGCAAAAGTGTTGTAAGATCTTAGTCAGTGTAAGCTGTTGTTGTGGTGCAAAAAAAAGTTGCACTTTTGCATTTTTACAATGATACTAGACCAGTTGCACCGGTGAATACCCCTATTATGTTGTTATAAAAGAAACTGATGTAAAGTAGATTAGATTTAGATTAGATTTAGACCTTATTGAGGCTTTAAATTTTAAATTACAATGTTTGTATACAAGTCGGTTACGACCTGGTATAAAACCGTCGGTCAGATTGAAATAATAAAATAACAGTTGATATAAATTTTATTCAGTTTTTTTTTTTTTTTTTTTATATATATATATTAAAAGAAAATATAGATCAAAAGCTATCTGTTACGATTCTCTTTCTATAGCTTAGTGCCAAACGAACAAATTTGTACAAATTTTCCCAACTTTCTGCCGATTGATCCTCCAAATTTAGTTCAAGCGTTTCATACAAGGAACTAGAAATATCAAACCATACGCCGACAAAATTGAGTTTGTTTGAGATCAGATATTCTAACACTCTTAATCAGTCTTGTTGAGCTCATTTTTAGTATTTTGAGCAAATACTTAATCGAAATGGGCTTTAAGGGTGTCAATAAACACCGGAGGTAACCCCGTTTCAATATGAAGCATGTAGTTTGGGGTCGTTGAAGGAAGAGAGAAAACTCGCTTCAAAAAGAACCGAAGAAATTTTTCAACATCTTCGTATTCTTTATAGCCCCACACCTGCGCTGAGTAAAGCATAATCGACTTGGCTACTGCTTGAAAGAGTTTGTACTTAGTAGAGTGATGGGTAGCTTTGTTTGCGATACAATTTCTCCATGAAATACAAAGAGCCGCTTTGGTTTCTTGAAGTTTAGCTCTGACGTGTTTTTTCATGCAAAGATTACTTTTATAGTCACTCTTAAGTACTTAAATTCTTTGACTATTTTAATCTCCTTTCTTTGAAAATTCCATTTCTCATCCCAAGAGTATCTTCCATGTCCCCTTCTAAAAATCATTATATTTGATTTCTCGAGATTAACAGATAAGTTCCACGTGACACAATATTCTTCCGGTTTCACTATCATTTTTTGGAGTCTTGTAGGCAAGTCTGCAAAAAGCACGATGTCATCTGCGTATAGTAGGCCAGGTATAGTTTCGTCAGAAATCTTCACTCCCCCGCCAACATGCTCCACCAAATCATCGATAAATAGATTGAACAGGAGAGTACTCAAAGCGCAGCATTGTTTAAGCCCCATTGAGGAATTGAAGTTATCTGACAGACTGTCGCCGTCCCAGACATATATGCAATCCTTGTCGTAGAGAGCTCGTAGTATTTAGCTAACTTTGGTAGATATACCGAAGTTTGAGAGTTTATAAAAAAGCGCCTCTCTATCTATACTATCAAATGCAGCCTTAAAATCGATAAAGAAAGCGTATAGTTTTTTCCCTTGCAATTCCGCAATATTTGTAAATAGGAATACTTGGTCTGTTGTCGAGTAACCAGATCTAAACCCTGCTTGAAGCTCACTAAGTAAACAACTTCATTTCTGAGTTCAAAACCGATATTCCTCTATAGTCATTTGGGACAGAAGGGTCTCCTTTTTTAAACAACGGGAAGATAACAAATGACAAGAACGATGAGGGAACGACCATGGAATCGAAAATAACATTGTAGCATTTCAAAAGTGAAGATAAATAATTATTCGAGGCGTACTTAAAGAATTCCAAAGGTATTCTATCTGTTCCTGCTGCTTTGTTGTTTTTGGCTCTATGTAATGCTAATTGTAATTCTTCTTCATTGAAATCGGAGTCCAGTAATTCATCGATGTAAAGTATATGAAATTGTCTGTTATGTATTAGGTATTAAGAATTAAGAAATTCAAAAAAAAAATTGAATGTTGTCATCTTAACCCATATTTTCTTTGCTTTCTTTGGGTAAAACCCTGGACACCGACGAGTGTTAAAAAGAAAAAGTATCACAACATCAAGAGAAGCTACATTATTTAATTAAGTTTCAGATGTTATAAATCCAAACAATTATTAGACCTTTACCGATAAATTTCGATGAACACAATTTTGTTCTAGATTCTTTATTCATAGGGATGTAGAAACTATCAGACTACATATATAAATATAAGCTCATTAAATTCTGGCTCAGCGAAGCACCGAAATCCCGTAGAATTCAAAAATGTATCGCTGTTTACTGTCGCTAAAACGCTGTGACAAAAAATATAAAGAACAACAAACATTTTATCGATATACATAGGTACACATTTTATCGATTACAGTGGTGAAAGTTTTTTGTTATATTTTAATAGTTCTACATCTGTTCTACATTTCCAATTTAAATGCGCTCCAAAAGATTTATTGATGCAAAATAGGTTAAAAACAAAAAGGTTTTTAGTCCACAAAATTTGCGTTTCGTCCCGGCAATCTCACTTGGACTCATCAGTTGGTTAGTGAGCGCCTTACCAATACGCAATTTTTGTTAAGTTCAGTTCAACTTACATGCTTACTTACTTACTTACTTAAGGTGGCGCTACAGTCCGGGGTGGAGCAGGGCCTCAACCAACAAGCTTCTTCCAGTCAGCTCAGTTTCTAGTTATCTGTCTACAGTTTCGCACTCCAAGTTGGTTGAGATCCTCTTCCACTTGCGTGCGCCACCTTTTACGCTGTCCACTTCTACTGCGCTATCCCACGGGGCAGTATTCAAAGACTTTCCGGGCCGGAGCATTGGAGTCCATTCGCTCTAGGTGACCCAGCCATCTCAGTCTTTGGCTTTTCAATTTTGTAACTAGGTCGGTGTCGCTGTAAAGCCCGTAAAATTCATTGCTGTATCGTCTTCTTCAATCCACATCTATGCAGACGAGACCCAAAATCACCCGGAGAATTTTCCTCTCAAAATAACCTAACGCGTTCTCATCCACCGTTAACATTGTCCATGTCTCTGCACCATACATCAGGACTGGGATAATGAGCGTTTTATATATGGACAGTTTAGTTGCTCGAGATAGGGCTTTGATTCTCAATTGCCTTCTTAGCCCAAAGAAACAGCGATTGGCAAGAGTAGTTCTGCGTTTGATCTCAGCACTGGTATCATTCGCTGAGTTTATAGCGGATCCTAGGTATACAAAGTCTCTGACCACTTCAAAATTATAGCTGTCTATAGAGACGTTCTGTACGAGACGCCGGTGCTGGGTGTTACGAGTATTTTGTTTTGCTTCCGTTCACTGGTTTAACATCTTCTTGGCTTCCTTTTCAATACTCACGAAAGCACCACTGACATCACACTTTGTTCGTCCGATTATGTCAATGCCGTCAGCGTAAGCGAGTAATTGCACGGACTTTTGAAAGATTGTGCCTCTAGTGTTGACATGCGAGTTTTGCACAATTCTTTCAAGAATGATGTTAAAGAAGTCGCATGACAGGTCTTTGTCGATGTTGATGGAGCAGCGTGCATTCTCCATCGTCATCCTGCACAAACGAACGAGTTTGGTAGGGATGTCAAAAATAGACATGGCTCTATATAGCTCGTCCCTGTAGATGCTTTCATACGCGGCCTTGAAATCGATAAAAAGGTGGTGAGTATCGATTTGAAATTCCTGTTTTTTTTCCAAGATCTGCCGTAGTGAGAATATTTGGTCGATAGTGGTCTTCCGTGGCCTAAAGCCACACTGATAAGGACCATTAGGTTGTTGATGAAAGGCTTTAGGCGCTCACAAAGTACGGCAGAGAAGATCTTGTAGGCGGTATTAAGAAGACTGCTGCCTCTGTAGATGGTGCATGCCAGAGGATCGCCTTTCTTGATGATCGGGCAAACAATGCTGAGGTTCCATTCATCGGGTATGCTTTCCTCCGACCATATTTTGCAGATGAGCTGGTGCATACTCCTTACCAGTTCATCGCCAGCCGCCTTGAACAACTCGGCCGCAAGACCATCAGCTCCAGCAGCTTTGTTGGACTTAAGTTTAGATATAGCTACCTTTACTTTGTCGAGATCGGGTGGACGGTATTGTTGGCCTTCGCCTTCCAGGTTGAATGGTACAGTCTGCACAATAGCGGGATTCGGTTCGCCATCGCCGTTATACAATTTGCAGAAATAATTTTTCCATATCCTCAGCACCGACTGCGAATCTACCACGATGTTCCCCTGATCATTCTTCAAGGTTTCGGTTCGGGACTTGTACCCCTGGGAGGTTCTTTTTACTTTTTGGTAAAACTTCCGAATTTCATTCCGGCAATGGCATCCCTCTATTTCCTCGATCGCGCACTTCTCATGCTCTTTCTTTTTCCTTCTTAGAAGGTTGTGTTCCTTTCTCCTCTTATGTTCGTAGAGCTCGCGAGCAGCTCTAGTCCTTCTATGCAGCGCCGCTTTGTATGCCTGTTGTTTGGCTGTGTGTACTTGCCGGCATTCTTCATCGAACCAGGGGTTTCGCTGTGGTGGTCGTGCGAGGCCAAGCACGTTAGAGGCGGTATCACTGATTGCTTTCTGGCAACTCTTCCACTGGTCTTCGATACTTGCAGTTGGCGGCAAAGGACGATTTAAGAGGGCGTGAGAGACTTGATCGGAAAAGGACCTGTTCGTACATCTTTGATACTGGAGGAGTGCCTTGCATCGATCGCAATGTGGTCAATCTGGTTGGCGGTTGATTGACCAGGAATTCGCCATGTCCCTTTGTGTATATCAACTTACATGCATTTTTTTGACAAAAAAGCAATGTGAACTACATCCAACAAGATTAAAATTTTAATCATTAGAAATGGAAGATTTTGTCCTTGGCAATTTCAGTAGTATATAGAATTGTATTATAAAAGAAAACACCTTCTTGTTCAAAAGATTTAGTTTAAATCTTCTTTGAAAATCTCATACAAAATGCAGTCAAAACAAATATAGGTAGGTAAGGTATATATAGACAAGGGCCTTCCTAAATAAAACTTCCCTCCTTAATTCGACACTTTCCTTAATTGCATCCTATTATTGCATTGAATGTTTTAAGCTATGTCAGTTATTGAAAAGAATTTCACAAAATCCATTTGGTTGTCCTCTTGTCATCATCATTTCCTTTGTTTCGCCATTTCATCATCTTACTACCTGGGATTTCATACTAAATAACAAATCCTCTTGATGCTCCTTGCCATTCAATCATTTGCCGACAAAACAGAACTAAGAAATACAAAATAAAATCCACGACTGGATCGCACGTACTTTATTCGCGATAGCATCGTATGTAAAAATTTCTTAGTAGAAAAAATATATTAATAAAATCGTTTCTTACTTAATTTTATAAATAAAATTTCTTTAATTTTTTTCTTAAAACAATAGGGATGTCAATTTTATGAAGTATTTAATAATATACATTAAACAATATAATATTAAAAAATTCGTCCACCCGTTTTCGAAATATTGAACTTTCAAAACAAACAAAATTTTTTCAAAAATATTGGTATACAGTATTATTTACAATCTTAATGGCCTTTTGAATAAAAATGTTGATCGAAATTCGTTGTGAGGCTTATGAGAAAGTAGGAAATAAAAAAAAATGGTTCCATGGCAGGTTCCGTTAGTAATATTTTGTTTAAAAAAAAGTAAACCAAAATATAGACTGCTTCTGCACTGATTTTATTTTATGAAAATTGTTACAGCCGTTTTCGATAAAATTAAGAATTAGGTACACCATATTTTGTACAAAAAATTGTATGGCAGGCACAGTTATTTTGCGACTAAAAAAGATTAGAAAAAAATCGAGCCAATCATCAAAAACGGTTAAGAGCAAAGTTTGAACAAAATCGCCTCAGCGGTTTAGGCCGTAGATCTACCTACAAGAACACAGGCAGTCGGAATTTCTTGAATCACTTTTTTGTGTTTGATTTATTTTTCCAAATGCAAAACTTGCCCTTAAGTACCAATATATTTATTTCGCAAGTAAAAAACGATAACAGATTCGCATGCATTTTCCAATAAGTGTTTCCCTTTGGCCTTATATAGATTTGTGTGTTAGTTTTGAAATTATTCCATTTCACTACGGTCTATTATCGACATCATTAAAAGTACTTGCTTATGCGTATAGAAAACATTTACATTTTCATCAGCTTTGACACCATCTTGTACACCTTCGTGCAATACCCCAGAGAGCAGTAATAGTAAAATCAAAGCAGCTTTTCGCAGGACATTGTGTACCTATAGAAAATGTATGTAGGTACCTTTACTCTGTAATAAAAAAAAAACGTCCTGGAAGATCAGCAAGCCAAATGAACCTTGTTTTTAACCAACTCAACTGACACAAAACGCCTCTGTTCCGTTTGCTACTTATCCATGTCATCCTCGTGCGTCCAAAGTAAAATTACTCCCCTTTTTTTTTTTTACTAAAAGTCCTGATTTCATTTGATAATGTCATCGTCGTTACACACGAATGTAGGACTTTGCTGTAACACCTGCCTCTGGGTCTGAGTGTTTCGAAGTCAGGAATTAAGTGATGATGTTTGCATTGAAATGTGTTTTCTACTGAAAGGATTCCACCGCAAAGCTCAAAGTACTTCACCTGAGAAGAGCCTTTCAAGCCTTATACACATTTATGTACATAAATAACTAAAACCATTCCTGTATATGTATATACCCACGTATATTAGACTTAAATTGGTGAATGAGCGTGGGAGTCCTGGGAAATGAATCGTTCTATCCTTTCATGTTCTGTTAGCAATTTGCGAATGAATATTTGATTAGAGTTGTCTGCGTCGACGACATGCAGTCCCCTCGCACATGTTAACCTGTAAGCTTCACATTCTTATATACATAGAAATAAGTTCATACAAACTTGGATGGAATCACAATAATGCACAGGAAAATCCACGATTTGAGGAGCTCCAGATACTTTTAATACTTTAAGACCCAACGCACTTGCCAAGCCATTGAAAGGAAGGATCGATATAATATAAATTTGTATGAAATTTTGTTTCAGAGGAAAGTGTATAATGGTAAGCGATAATTTATTTGATACTAAATTGCCATCGATTGGCCTGCTGTTGCCTTTGTCATAACCCGATTGGTGATGCTGAAAGGATTCGCCTTATATTATCGAACCATATGGAAAAAGGGATTAAGCATAGTTTATTCATTTGGATGAGAGGACTATTCAATATAGAAGGACGTGTATTTGAGTTGTACATGTTTAAGTAAGATTTTTCTTTTGGATTGTTTCCTTTTGCGTGAAGGCAGTTCGTTAAGAAGTTATTTGACTGAACTGTGTATACCTACTAGTTGACCTTCTAAGAGGGTTCTTTTAATGTGAATGGATTTTCTTAGCTACACGAGGATAGAATTGATTTATTTTTAATTTTTTATGGAAAGAATAGACGGCAATTTTTAAATTTATGGAATATGTATGGAAAAAAAAACGAATGAAATAATGATGCGCTCACTAAGAGGGGTTTGGGAAATAGGAAAGGATGTAAGAGGGGATACCGATATGTACATTGGTTTTGAATTTATAAATATCAAAATGGGAGGGGGAAATAGAGCCGAGTAAAACATTCCACATTCGTGTTGTACGGCTAAAGAAAGAATCTCTGTACTTGACAGTAAGTCCAAAATTGGACTCAAGGGTACGCTGATTAGCATTCCTAGAAGTGCAAGTGTTACCGCTGAATATTTTAAGGGGATGAATGCAAATGGCTATTTCGCTAGAACATTGGTTACAAAAATTGCGATGAAAGACATAAACATTTAGACGGTGTTCCAGAGAAGTAATTGTAATTATAGTTATATCGCCTATCATTTTTAGATCTCTTTTATGGATTCTACCAAAAAAATTCATATTAGTTTTGGCAATGACAGCATTCAGCTTTTGAAGCATTAAATTCTACGTGGTATTTCCCCCATTGGCGAGTGCTGTCGAGATCAGAATTTAATGAGGTTATGATACCCTGCAGTGCAAGTTCCACATTCGAAGAACATGGGCGTGAATCTAGAAACGAATATGAATAGCTGTGGGTACTGTCATCAGCAAAAGAATTTAGAGCCGATTTTTCAATCTCCAGATAAACATCCAGTTAGTTGGCAGAGGAATAAACTTACTTGACTGTTAAACAACCGGCTAACAACATCGAATTTCTCAATCAAGAAAAAACAATCTATAGAATAATTGAATTTGAACGTCACTTTTTTTTCGAGTATCGAACTTTTCATAGAAATTAATTTTTTGTTTAACGTTTATTTCAAAGCAATCATTTTTTAAAGAGATTTTGACATCGAAAATAGCTATTTATGTTATTCCGCTCAAAAACGAGCAGATAAATTTATTCCTAGATTAAGTTGTATCTGACTGTTGAAAAACTGATTTTTGTTCTATCTGAAGAATATGTACTAACTGACTGCTTAACTGACTATTGAAAAATTGGCCCTTAGTGGATTAGAAGTTCCAGATAAGAGATTATTAATGAAAATGAGAAAGTGAATCGGAGATAGAACGGAGCCTTGGGGCACTCCAGCATTTATTTTATGAAACCAAAAAGATACCAGCGGTTTTGCCAGTGTTCAAAAACACGTCTTCAGAACGATGGGAGAAATATTGTCCGGGCCAGCGGATTTGTGTATGTCAAGGGCTTTAAGAACTCTAGCAATTGCACGAATGCGAAAGAAGATGCGTCCAATTTGGTTTTCTGAATATGAACGTTGCAAGTCTTTCTAGCTTATTGAAATTTATTCCGGCTTTCTTCAATGGGGTTGTCTTTAAAATCGGAAACTTACTTCTCTAACCATAATAACCCTTTTACAGATCAAATTAAACCATGCATTTTCTTTCGGTTTGATTGATTTCACAGTATTCGTGATACAATTTTTCATTCCGAGAAGAATCAAATTTGTTATCATATCTGAAAGAGAAAAGAAACAAAGAGAAAGAAAGAGAAACGTCAAAACTCTACACATGCGTGTTCAAATTGAATTATTTCTGTTACACCTTTTCGTTCTTTTTTGCTCTCTGGCACTTCAAACACGCGCAGTGTAATACCGAACTAAGGTGACTGATAAAAAATAAGATCCATAAGATATCATAGATGTCGCACATTTCTATGAATGAAATTTCAAAATGGTTGTTATTGCTTATTGGTGCAACTTTTTTTATTCTTTTTTTCAGATGTCGCTAATTTCTGTGTTAAATGTTTCCCTTTGTCCGATGAGGTCGAATTTTCCACAAAAAACGATTTTTCTTATAATCCCCCAGCACTGGCATTTGACCGTTTTTTTGATTTTCGATTTTATGAAAAACACGGGTCATTTGAATTTTTTGAATTTTTTATGGAGAAGGTCCTAGAAAATTTAAGCAGTACTGCAAACAATTTTTTTTTGAAATTAAAGAATAAACAATTTTTTTTTAAATCAATATTTTGAAAACTTCGCAGGTTTTGACATTGTCTTGTATACTTGAAAAAACTATTTTCCTAAAACAAGAATTTTGATAAAAAAAAGTACGTGTTCTTAAATTAGTGCAGTCAACTTTTAAGTAAAAAATATTTTATTTTGCGTTTTTATTAACCGTACTTCCCATAGAACCAGTTGTCATATTTTCGACTTTCTTACTATTGGATGAACCGATTTAAAATATTTTTTTAAATCTAAATAATACATGTATATTGATATATTCAAAAATGTGTTTTCGATTCTTAAAAAATAAATATTTTTTTTTAGAAAAACCGATTTTTCAAAAATAAGTTACTGAATTATTTTGAAATTAAAATTTTATAAGTTTATTAATAATTACTACAAATTGGTGTTTAAATTTTCCTAAATTTTATAAATAAAAAAATATTTATTTTTTTCGATAAATTCATATTTGTCCAAGAATTCAAATGGCATATTTTTTAACTTCAAGCTTTGAATTATATTAATTAAGACATCAGAACTTTTGTAATTCTTTATGAATATGTTACATTATTTTCAAAACAGGGTGGAAAAAAACTGAATGCCCAAATAAACATTCAAAAAACATCATATCGTTGGTATACAAGCAGAAGGCACTAAGTCAAAAACCATAGTTTTGAATAAATTGATATTTAAGTTTAGCTTAGTCACGAAAATTCAATGCTGATTGTTTTTTGTCTTTGATCACACAAAAAATACTATTGGCATAATGACATTAGTTTCCAATAGAAATTTTAATCTTTTGACAGTCCAATTTAAAAATATTGCAGTTAAACTAAAAAATATGGTGACTTTGTGCTTTTTAGCAGAACTGATATTCCAATTTTGTATGAAAAATATTAAAAAGGGAAAAAGACATACCATATTTTTTAATGGAGTGAATAGATTTATGTAGTGTGATATTAGAATAAAAATAATATAAAGTTAGTAGATTTAGTCAAACAATAATATCCTATATTTTTTAAAGTTATAGTTAACACAATAAAGAAAATAAATAGACCCTATTCAATGTGTCTTTATTGTGATCATTTGAATTTAGTTGCCAGGGCAAGGATTCAAACCAAGGATCGACAATTTCGGGAACCACTTACTTTTTTACACATTTTCAGTCCAGTTTTTTTATGGTCCTACCCCTACGAAGAGTCTTAAGAACGTTACTAGTCTTAAAATCGTCTGTTAAATCTATATATATAAAAGAAAGTCGGGTTAGTTACACTTTTAATAACTAAAGAACGGTTAAACGGATTTGGCTGAAAATTAATGGGGAGGTAGCTTACCACCAGGAGACATATGGTATTTTTTATCCCGTTCGACCGCTTTCCCGTGTGACGTGACATAAAACGTCAAAAAGAATGCAAGTCACTATAAAAAGTGGTATAACAAAAACGCATCTGACAGTCAATAGAAAAATGCAAATGACAGCTAAACGTAATTTTCTTTATGGTTGAAATTTTGATAATTATAAATTTTTTTCAGAAATCAATAATCAGTAATAATCAGTGAATGCTTCCATTTGCGATTGATGCTCTTAAATGTGCGTGGACCAATGTCATTTGACACACTACGTACTGTTAATGGTATATAATAATTCCAACTGGATAACTCAATTTACTAGAAAACGATACCCATTGGGCTACAACCGTTGAAGCCATTATCTCTGCATCTCCAAGTCAGATACGCCCACTATTTGGTTTCATCATTTCGACATGCTTTCCATCGAACCCATCTAACCTGTGGCACAAATACAATGATAATTATGCCAGAAGATATTTTACATCAAATTCGTGTCAGTTCCAGATATCACGATCTTGAGATGTATGAGAAGATACATAATCGGGCTTTACTCTTGATCGAAGACATGTTTCACCTCATGTTCGGTGGCTTATTAGTCAGGTTAGGAATGCCAGCGCCAAGTCGTGAAATAAATGACAACTTTAATCGAGAATTGGAACCGGAACGTGAATATGTTCACCAGGAATAAGATTTAGTAGTTCAAACTAATATAGCCCTGTTGACCGCAAAAAAGGTAGTTTGTGATACATTAATGAAGGCTATTGATGATGGAAATGGTGGTATATATTTCCTGGATGTCCCCTGGTGGAAGTGGTGAGACATTCCTCATGTCAGTAGTTTTAGCCACTGTTCGTGCGAGATCCAACATTGCGGTTGCAGTTGCTCCTTCTGGAATAGCATCCACATTGTTAGAAGGATGCCGCACATCTCATTTAGCATTAAAATTGCCGTTACATATTCAAACTATTGAAGAACCAACATGTTATATTGCACAAAACTCTGCAATTGCCAAAGTTTTATCAGCATCGAAAATCATCATCTAGGACGAATGCACAATAGCGCCTGAAAGAAGCTCTTAACCGAACATTGAAAGATTTACGCAATGACTCGAGATGTTTTGAAGGAGCAATGATTTTACTATCTGGCAATTTCCGCCAAACACTGCCAGTAATTCCAAGATTAGCGGCTGCCGACGAAATAAACGCTTGCCTCAAATCATCGAATCTATGGCGCTATGTGAAGAAACTTCAGCTGACAACAAATGTGAGAGTTGCATTGCTTAATGATACATCTTTCAAGATTTCTCTGAGCAATTGCTGAGTATCTGCTATGATCGAGCACCTGTAGACAAATCGAGCGCATTGATTACATTTCCTCATAATTTCTGTAATTTTGGTGAATTATCAGTGGTGTGGAAGACCATCTGCTTTATTTGTTCCAGCGCCTGATAATAAAACAACTAATGTCGTGTATCACAAATCTAAAATCTAACTGAAGAGCGCAGCCTATGCACCAAAATACATGAACAATAAAGAATCAATAAAATACTTAATTTTGTTATTTGCATTTCCTAATAAAAAATTGAACTTAATAAAATACAAAATCTGCTTATTTATTGAATCTAAGGCGGAACAGAGTTCGCCGGGTCAGCTAGTTATATTTAAATTTAAGAACTCTTGGTCTGTTCTGGCCAGAGTAAATATATACGAAAATATAGAGAGTTCTACAATATTTTCGGGTAATTGCTGTATGCATTACAAGTTTTGCATCAGAAGATGCATTTTTGTATTTATTACACGGTCCACACTGATCTTTTTTCGGTACGAAAAAGCATACATTTTATTCGCTACCTATTCAATTTAATTTGAAAGTCATTATTTAAATGTACAATTCTAGCTTTGCTGACAGTTAAAAAGCATTAAGTCACTATGCCATACATTTAACTTTTTTAAATGACAGCCAAAATGCACTTAGTCAACTTAGTGCATTTTAACAGTATTAATTATTACCAAACTGACTTAGTGCATTTTATAACTTCAAATAACTCATGTTTAGATGTCAAAATGGCTTCCGGCGTATATTCAGTGCATAAGTACAGGGTGCGCCAGAGAAACTTACTTATTTGAAAAAATTCCCGCGCGGTGATTTGGGCGGTTAGAGGGGCGAGAGGGGGCGCATCTGGAGGGGGAAGTTCCCAAGTTTGTTTCTCCCTCTAGTCAGTTGCCATCATGTTCTGGTCTAGAGAGCAGCGGGCCTTCGCAGTCGAGAGCTTCTTTTCTAACGGTCGCTCACAGACTCGTTCCTGGCCGTAATTCGATTCTGTCGTGGGTTAACTCATTTCGGGAGTGTGGAAGTGTCGCTAAACCCAGAAATGGACTTCAACGGACCATCAGAACTCCGGAAAATATCGAAAGAGTGAGGCAGTCAGTTGTGCGTTCTCCCCGGCTTTCGGTTCGCAAACACGCAGCTGCTATGGGAATTTCTGACACCACTGTTTGACGAATTCTCCATGAAGACCTTCAATTTCATCCCTATAACTTGGCTGTTGTGCAAGAATTAACTGAACGCGATTTTGTTGCCCGCGACGCCATTGCCAACATACCGATTGATATGCTGCAAAGAGTGGAGACGAATTTCAAAAATCGACTTCATCAGTGTATGCGCAATGGGGGTCGCCATTTATCCGATGTCATTTTCAAGACTGCATGAACAAAAAAAAAATGGGATATTGTATTCTTAAATAAAAAAAAAATTAAAACAATAATTGAAGTACTTTTGTTTTTATTGACCTTTCAAATAAGTAAGTTTCTCTGGCGCACCCTGTAGATATCATCATTTGGATCACTTTGCATCAAAATGTAAAAAACCTAAAAAAATGACTTAGTGCATTCTGCTTGTATACCGAAAATATATTTGTTAATTCATCACTACATATTTATAAAAAAAAATCATAAATCTGTTCTCTATATTAAAGAAAAATTTAAGGAATAAATTCCAATTAACCTAACCTAAATAAAAAAAAAACAATTGTGTTGAGTTAAAATTTTATTTATTTTGCAGATCGTGGATTATTTGTCATTTATCATTTGACAAAGGCCTTAAATTCTGCGTCCACAAACACAAATATCATATTAGCCCGATCAGAAATTTCAGATAGAACTTCTAAAACATTTGAGGTACGTACCTTTGAGAGTTAAAAATAATAAAATAAGAAATTTCTTCGCTCACTGAACACGCCCAATCACACATATAATACAAAAGAATTACCTTGGAATTTTTGAACATATTTTCCGTTTTTTTTTTTGTTTATTTTCAATTTTTAAACCTCATCTGTCTGGCTACCCAATTTTCAATTTAAACAAACCAACCAAATCCCACACACGTAAAGTAAAAACATCCTTTTAAAGCACACATAATAAAAGGTGAAATAAAAAAAGATTGGTCGTTTTTATTTGACGACAAGCTATCACTCTGCCTACGAAGGATTCATTTCCGTTTCCTTCACATCAGCAGCAACGGCAATGGCAATGGCAACGGCATCAGCAAGAGTAGCAGAATCAGCAAACTTTTTCCCATCTACCTCCATTTCGTTCAATAAATCTCTCATTAGCTATGCATAGAATGTGGATCGTGGTTATGTCTCGGCGAATGCATGGAATCTTTACGAATTGGAGCTGAAAAATTTAAGGATACCGTAAGGAAATTAATTTGAAAGGAAGCCGCTCCATCTAAAAGCTCAGACTCAGATACAAGGACATATCTATAGACATCGACCGCAGAGAGTCATAGCTGAAAGAAGATAGACAGACAGACAGACAGGGAGACAGACATGGACGGGACGTGTATGCTTTTAAATTTATGTAACTTTTCCTTGGTCGTTCGGGTTTTTATACTACTCTGTTTTTTTTTTTTTGGCGAAAAGTTTATCCTTCGTATTTAATTGAGATAATTTGTGAAAGTCCTTCAGAATGAAAAAGGATATATAAATCGAATTTTTCAACTTATTCTCCATTAGTTTCATATTGAGTTTAATTTGCCATTGCCAGAGCTGGAAAGTCAAATATTGATTTAAGGACATAAGTTCGCGTGTAATGCATATATTTATGTGTAGGTACACACTTTGTACGAAATGCAAATAATATATGGCATGGTATAGTATAGTGGTACGTATAATCTGGATATCCTTTTGATATTTATAGCTAAGAAAGACTAGTATGCAATATTTGGACTAAGGCCCTCAAGATATTCGAAAACTATTGTGCAAAGAATCTTGGATATCTTTCTCTCTATGCAAATAGTATGAATAAACTTTTGCACCCTTAAGGTCCTGTAAACATATCTCTCATATCTCACTATCTACAACATATATATTGTGGTATTGTGGCTTAGTCCTTAAGTCGGTGTTTGTATGACTTTGTTTTAGCTTATATATGCTTCTATTTACCTTTTTTGGTCGACGGCATATTTAATCCATCCGGAGTGACATGGATTTATGGGGGACGACACTGTTTTGTGTTCTGTTTGTGTTTGTGCGTGTTAATGTCCTAAGGATGCGTTCACGTTCAGAGGAGAGCACAGTACCACATACTGCTTCCTTAAACCCAGGTTGGATTTAAATTCAAAAGAAGGTTAAGAAAAAAAAGATGACTTTTATCATGACATCTTAATAGGTAGTCGTCACATCACCATCTACAAATGAGATAACTCCGTTTATTTGCATCTAAACTTGTAAGGGGCCGGGACCGGGATGGTTGAAATGAGTACACAAGATATTGTGGGGATATTAAAGTAGGTAATTTATTTCAAACTCCAATGAGCAACAAATACACAAAAAAGATATAAAAAAATTAAATAGAAACCTGAGCATAAAAGAAATGCCGCAAGTTAGAAAATCTGTTGAATTGCTGGATTGTCTTATGAGAATTTCGCCAGGTTATATAAGTTTTTTGTACATATACTATTTATTTGTTTTAAAGATGATTTAGGGATGATTGTTAGTTAATATTTTTTTTTATTTTTATTCAAAAAATATTTTGATGAACAAAATAATTTTTTAATCGATAATTGGGGAAACTTTTTTTAAATTAAAGAACCATTTAATATATAGTTGTATAATGGATAGAATGGCACTGTGAAGATATTTAGAGCGATTCTTACATTGTCATAGGATGCGACAAAAATCTAGAACTCTAAACCAATTAACTGGCTTAGAGGTCACATACCCTTCCCTTAACCGATTATGCCAATTTGTGCTTGCCATTTTTAAATAGGTTATGGCAAGTTTTGGATTGGTAAAAAAATCGAACTAGAGATTTTGATCAAACATCACACTAAGATGATAGCGAAGACGAAAAAAGTTGTGTGTCTGTGTATCCGCCCGAAAACGTACAGCCTATAAGCGGGTGGATGGATTTTAATTCAAACTTGGTAGATATTGTTTTTTAGCCCAACATGCTTTTTAAATTTTTTTGGATCAAAAAACCATACCTGCCATAATTTTTTAAGCCAAAAAGGTAAATCCTATTTAGTTCAAAAATAGCTCCAACGATTTAAATTAAAAAAATAAATTTACAAGGCATGTACTTGCCTTAATGTTCGATCCCATCGTAGGCAGAAGGTTCTTAGTAGAAACGGATAAATATATATTTGTAGTCGTTTTTTACTTAACTTTTTAGAAATAAATATACTTTAATTTTTGTTGCTAAACAAAATATTGGTATGGCAATTTTAAGTTAGTTTAGTTCATGAATTCCATAATTTGTTCTGTTAAATCTTTGGCTTAGATCTAAAGGATCGTGAGTATATATTTAGATTGAGTTGTGATAAAATATATTCGGAATTAATTTCTCCAATCAAAACATCATAAATAAATAAAATTCTAGAAACTATTCTTCTATTCATTAGTGACGGTAAATTAATTAAGGCTAGAGGCGTTGATTGTATGGTGGTAGATGTGTGCTTATATTCCATGGTAGATGTCGCAGGGCATAACGAAGATATCGTTTTTGCACTGATCCCAGTCCATTAATATTGTTGACATGATATAAATTAAAAAATATGTGTTCCGGTCACTGCAGCCTTCGCAGCAACACTTTAACTCCTCAGCAACAGATTCCCTCCATCTATCTTGGTTCACGGCATGGTGCCTTAGCTGAGCCCACGAATGGAAGTTAAAGGACTGAGCTTCATTAAGTACAGTTGACCTCCATGTTTTTCTTGGTCTACCAACTCTCCTTACACCCTGAGGATTCCACCCGAAGGACTGCTTTGCTATGTTCTCGTTTGGTTTCCTCAGAATATGGCAAATCCATTGCCATTTTCATTGTCTAATGTCAAGATCTACCCTTCTCTGGTGAGTCCAATCCCACAGCTCAACATTTCTTATGATTTGTGGCCATCGAATCTTGAGAATGTATCGAAGACAGCGATTGATAAAAGCCTGTAGCCTGCTCGAGATGTCGGCGGAGCATTTCCAGGTTTCACAGGCGTACAGGAGGACGGATTTCACGTTGGACTCGAAGAGTTTTAGTTTTGTGCATAGCGTTATTAGGCTGGAGTTCCACACGGGAGAAAGCATTCCAAAAGCACTACGAGCTTTGTTTATCCTGCTGACAATATCAGATTCCGTTCCACCATCAATTGATAAAATACTGCCTAGGTAGTTGAACTGCAGAACCTTCTCACCTTGAGAAATTAAAAAAGCATATTGAATATTATCATTAGCATTATGAGAACATCAAAAATAAAAAAAACGGTACCGTTAATAGCAAAATACATATGTAAACATTTGTTTAACCAAAAAATAGGCTTTATCTATAGTATAGTCCAAAGGTTTTGTTTTATCAAAATCTTTATAGCCGTTTTCGAAATAATGAAGATATTACAAAAATTGAATAGCATGTACCGTTAGTCTTGGGACTAAGAAAACGATACTAAAATCTTTTTGTGACAATCACCTAAAACACTGAAATACCATGTTTGAAGAAAATTGCCGGCCTAATTTTTCCGTGTTCTCATCTTCATAGTATCAAGTTCAATTAAAATATCGAGATCGTTTTTTTTTTCAAATGCAAAACTTGCCACATTGTACCAAAGTAAAAACCAGTTGACTAATGATGAGAATGAGGTATAAGGTATAAGGTAAGGCAAGTTATGCATTCGTTAAAAAAAAATTAACAATCAAACATGACATTGCGATTAAAAGGAAGCCTAGAAAAGTGATCGATAAAAATGTATGTCTGTATGTACAATGAGCTGCAATCTAAACGGCTTAAGCGATTACCTTCAAATTTGGTATATGTGTGATTCTTTTGGCATTCTTCAGAAGGGAAATTGAATTTTATTTTTAGGCCTAAAAATAACGGTACTTACCACATAGCCATTCAGGAAAATCCTATTATTATTTCTCGAAAATGGCTCCAACGATTTTGATAAGAGTTTTCGAGAATTTTTTTGTTCGTACTATCTATCGTCTAATCAAAACCAAATTTTTTTTTTAATTAATGGGTTTTTTTAGTAACGGCTCTTTGGGTCTATGTCAAATTTTATATTTGAAAAGATTTAGGTAGCCAAATTAATTTTTAATTAAAGTTTTTTTTTCTAATTAAAATTAATTTTAAAAATTTTTATTTTGAAAAAAAATCAATAATTTTTTAGAACTAATCAAAAAAATATTTTAAATTTTACAATCACATGTATGTATATTAATAAACTCTAAAAAACTGCATACCAAAATTTCAAACAAAATAACATGATTTCATCAAAATCCGCCTTATAATGTTCGAGACACTTTTTTATAAAATTTCACATATGTACATACAATTATACAATTATATTTAAAAATCACATGAGTAATATGTATATTGCACCTATCATATAAGGTTATATGCACCTACATCACTCAATTTAATTATATACATATGTATTTATGTACATACCTAGATTCCATTTATGTAGGTGGCTACATATTAGCCTCCTATTACATAACTAAAATCCATTTAAATATATATTTGTAGGCCGGTACTTGGGTATGCAACTTTTCCTTGAATCATCCATTGGACAATTTATTATACTGAGAACGAAGGTAATCTTACCTACATTAATTGAAGGTTGTTGGGGCTTTTCACCCTTTTGAAAAATTAGATTTATATTCTTTTGTAAAAGTCTCCAAAATCTCATCAGGAGAATATTTGTAGTTTTCTGTTGGTATTCTTTCAGTTCCGGTCGCTTTGCTGTTTTGGCATTTTGATAATACTAGACTCATATCATCTTCAATCATTGTTGTATATAAAATGGCATAACGCATTCAAAACGAGGGGGAGCGTGTATAAATTTTTTGCAGACGAGTGGTTGGTTCAGTAGAATTTCAAAATGGTTTTTAAGGCTCTCTAGTACAGCAAAATTAAGCGAAAATAACATTTTTTTACAAGTGAATGTTTTTAAAACTCGGTGGCCACGAAAGAAAAATTAATCAACAGTATTACAATCTTGTGAACTTCACCTAATGTTTGCCTTCATGGATGTTCTATAGCCTCTAGTATGTATTATTCTAAGGTTGTTGAATTCTGAGAAAAATGTCATATCTCATGAACGCTTAAGATGCCTGTTAAATATACACGGATACACGGTCGTCATCACCGTCACCGTTTTCTCTGAATACAATGAAATTTGAAACTCGAAATTCCCATTTCTCAATCCATTAGTTATTTTTTGTTTGTTTGCTAATGCCACTCCCAGCTATGTTCTTGACCAAATAGATGGATTACAATGTACTCGTAGGCTCCAACTCCAACATAGTCCTTTATTCTTCTATAAAGAAGGAGAAATGTAAAATATAGCATTTGGATCTAACTCGGGAGCGTGACAAAGACGACGCAGCGCAACGATGAAAACCTTATAGATTAATGCGATATGGTAGAGTTGGGGGTGTAGTAGGACTCCACTGTGTCTTGACATTGATGAGAGAGTGTCTTGTGTCCATGGTATAGTAGGTATGTCATCGGTGATTTATTGCGTGAATTATCTTTTCATTTTTTCATATCCTTCTCTCCAAAACAAAACACCAATAAGACAGGACAGCAGGACAGACATTCGCGAAAGGAGGAGAAAAAAGCAGAACAGAAATAAGATCAGCAACAAGAATTTGTGCGGTTCATAGAATTTAATTAAAAACCCATTTTCGACTGAAGATGCTGAGTATTTTTTTTTTGCCGTGAAAATTCGAATTCATCCCCTCTGCATCAATATCCCTTAAATCTGTAAATACTTACCTTTATCTTCATTATTCGATGAAAAATTCAACAAGGTGTGTAAATAATGATTTTCCAAAAAAAAAAATCCAAATTTCTTATCGGCCGGCTCGGCGATATAGGTAGACTCTGAAGTAGTCGTATCCGTCGTGGTATGGGCGTAATATAATTTTAACGACTTCATTAAATTTGGTTAAACAATTTTAAATGAAAGGTCAATTAAGTTAGCGCACGGAAAGAATAAATTCAGGTTCAAAACAAATTCAAAGAAAGTAATCGAAAAAGTTTTTTTTTTTTTTATTTTTAATTATAATGATTTGTGGGTGACTGTACTTTGAGATTTTTCGTCGAATCAAAGGAAACTTTTATATGCTTTCATTAACTTTTGATTTACTAAAAATTTTGGTGGATGAATACATTAACGAAAGAGATTTGTTCAATCAGGTAGGTAGGTATTGCTGATTTACAAAAGTACAAAAATAAACATTTCATAAGATGACTTGAGGTGGTGTTATTGCTAAATGAACCGTTATTTTGTTTATTCCAAGCTCATTTCATTCATTTAAAGTCGTTAGTTGTCAAATGCACATTTTACTACGTCTTAGTAAATTGTTAATTTAAGTTTCAGTCTATGATTCTGTAAGATCAAGATTTGTTTAAAAAGTAAAAAGTATAGGGTGTTTTTTTTTTAGCTGCATGAGAATTTTCGATGTCTGTCGTCATTAGTTTGACAGTTGAGAATGTCAAATTCTGTTTAGTCAGGTTTGGCAATGCATCATTGATCGTTTTTCGCCAGACCAACGCTTACAAATTGTGGAAATTCACTATCAACAAAAATAAATGTGTTCACGAAATTCATAGATCACTTCGTCCATTTTAAGCTTACCTAACCATTATATCCACTAAAATTGACTGTTTGCATCATCGGTTCTTATTTCTTTGAAAATGAGGTAGGAGCTACCGTTACAATGAATGGCGAGCGCTATCTAGCCATGCTAACTGTTTTTTTTTTGTTCCTAAAAATTAATCAGCTGAGCATCTATGACATTTGGTTCCCATATCCATATCTAACCTCAAAATCAGATTTTCAACTTATATTCGTGACGCATAAAATTATAGCGACGTGAACGAAAAATAAATACCATGAAATTGTCTACCAGATTATAATAATAAAAAAAATCATTCCGACAATATTTCTGCCTTGAATTATTATTTAAAGTTCGCAAGCTCTTAAAAAAAACACCCTATTTCTAAAAAAAATCGGCTCGACTGATTTTTGTTGGAAAACAAACAAATCAAAATCCATAGCAATTTTGTATGGAAAAGTGGTGATTTCATCAAGGGAAATTACAAAGGAGAGGATGTATTAATTTCGCGCATCACTAAATTATGATGGTACCAAAGGAATTGCCATTTGAATTCAAACTGTTACAATTCTCCGTGCATCTGGTCCTCCACGATGACCATCACCAAATTGGAAGACTAACAGTTGTTTTTAGAAATAACTGAGAGCTTATGTGTTATACTTGCATGGTCATTGGATGACTGTATGTCAGGTGTTCGCATGCACATTTTTGTCAGATCTTTCCAGGCATGCCACGATAAGCTTAATGTGAGCTTAAATTCATTAAATTTGTGCTGGAATGTAGATGAGAAGACAACTAATTTACGAGCGTTTTTGCAACGTAACCGGACAGCAGATGATTTTTCGAGGCAACTGTAATGGAAAAATCGCATGTGATATCTCGAAAGGATTAACACATTGACCAAAAATTGTTGACTTCAGAGCTTTTTCCAAACAAAAATTTAAGAACGAGCTATATTAGCGGCGAAAAACAAAGATGTCGATGATCTAATTGCAACCATTCAAAAATTCATACCCAGGACAGTAATTTGCCTTCAAATCGGTTGATAGAGTTCTCTATCATGATGAATTAGTGCAGAATGCTCGAATTGAATAAAATTGCCCAGCAGATTACCACCTCCCATTTTACAACTGATAGTTGGTTCAGCCATCATCATTTTATAGAGAAAAAGCGAAACAACGTTGGCCGGTTTCAGCTAGTACAGTAATAAATAAAATACACGACCGGATCGCACGAACTTGCTCTTATGTTCGATCACATCGAACACTCGCAAAAGATTTCTATTAAAAATCTTAATATATTTTTAAAGTCGTTTTTACTTAATTTTTTATACATACAAAACTTCGTTATTTTTTTTCTAAAAAAATTGGTATGACAATCTTAAAAATTTAATAATATAAACTTAAGAACAAAACATTAAATCGGATTAATCTAAGCAAAAATAATTCAAAATTCTGAAAAAATACTTAAACTAATTTGAGCTCAAAAAAAAAACTACGCCGTTTTATTTCTTGGGTAAATTTGAATTTATGAGAAAAATATTTTAAGAATCTGTGGAGCGGTTCTTAAGAAAAAAAGTTTTTTTTTAACTTTTTGAAAACATTTTTCAAAAAAAATTCAAAAACGCCAATTCATAGGTATTCAGCAAATACATTCTAAATATAATTTTTGAAAAAAAAATTATTGAACAGTTTTCAAAATATAATTAAAAAATTTTTTTTTCTTAAAAATGGTTTTAAATATAAATACAAAAAAAATATTAATTAAAAATATTGGCACGCAGTATGAATTGGGCAACCTAAGACTATATATGTGTGAAATTTCGAAAGAATCGGGTAAGTCGTTTATGAGATAGTCGAAAGCAAAAAAAACGGTCCTATGGAAAGTACCGTTTTTAGACATTTAAAATTTTTTTTTCAACCATATGACCGGTCGTACCTAAAAAGCTGAATTGATTTTTAAAATCAAAATCGTTAGAGCCGTTTCCGAGAGCAATAGGCTTTAACATAACTGTTATATGCCAGGTACCGTTATTTTTTGAGCTAAAAAAAAATTTCAATTTCCCCTCAATACCTAAAAAACTCTAACACCAAGTTTGAAGCGATTCGGCCCACCTATTAGGGCTGTAGGTGTCTATACGTACATACAGACAGATTGACAGACAGAAAGTCAAACAGACGGACAGAATTTTTAGACCATCTTTTTTCGTCTTAGCAATCATCGTAATGTCATGTTTGATTGGTATCTCAAAACTGTTTTTTTTTCGACGAATACAAAACTTGCCCTATAATTGCAAGTAAAAAAATCGAAATTCAAAAGTTTAACCCAGTATCACCGTAATTTTATTCAAAAATTTCCGTTTTCGGTGCTTTTAGATTTTTTAGAAAAATTAAATAAGCGTCAAGTTTATTTACAGTGGTCCAATATTTTTTTTACAACAATCTAAAATTGAAGCTTAAATTTGCACTCTTAATTTTTAAAAATCAATGAGAAGTATACAATATTATTGGGAAAAAGTATTCAAAGAAAATTTTTACTTCGGAACACATTAAAAATATCTCAAATCCATAGAAATCTAAAATAAATCATAAATCCATAAAGAGATTTTTTTTTCAAAGTAATTGATTAATTTATTGTGAGTCCACATCAAGACCATTTTTTCAAAAAGTTTTACAGCTAAAAAAGCGATATCGAAATAATTTCTTTCATCAAATTCAATTTAAGTTTTCAACGAAAAATATAAATTTCCATTACTAAATATGTATGTATGTATATACAGGGTGCGCCGGAGAAACTTACTTATTTGAAAAAATTACCGCGCGGTGATTTGGGCGGTTAGTGTGGCGAGAGGGGGCGCATCTGGAGGGGGAAGTTCCCAAGTTTGTTTCTCCCTCCGGTCAGTTGCCATCATGCTCTGGTCTAGAGAGCAGCGGGCCTTCGCAGTCGAGAGCTTCTTTTCTAACGGTCGCTTGTTGCTACGCAACGTGCCTTCCGCGCTCGCTTTGAAATCCCTCCTCACAGACTCGTTCCTGGCCGTAATTCGATTCTGTCGTGGGTTAACTCATTTCGGGAGTGTGGAAATGTCGCTAAACCCAGAAATGGACTTCAACGGACCCTCAGAACTCCGGAAAATATCGAAAGAGTGAGGCAGTCAGTTGTGCGTTCTCCCCGGCCGGCGTTCGGCTCGCAAACACGCAGCTGCTATGGAATTTCTGACACCACTGTTCGACGAATTCTCCATGAAGACCTTCAATTTCATCCCTATAAATTGGCTGATGTGCAAGAACCATATGACCATAGCACACCTCAAGAACAACATTCGCGACGCCATTGCCAACATACCGATTGATATGCTGCAGAATGGAGACGAATTTCAAAAATCGACTTCATCAGTGTATGCGCAATGGGGGTCGCCATTTATCCGATGTCATTTTCAAGACTGCATGAAAAAAAAATTGGGATATTGTATTCTCAAATTAAAAAAAAATTAAAACAATAATTGAAGTACTTTTATTTTTATTGACCTTTCAAATAAGTAAGTTTCTCTGGCGCACCCTGTATAACAGCAAGCAACTTCCTTCAGATCTTCAGCTTTTCATTTTTATCGGAGAAAAAAAATAAATAAAAAATTTTAATACCTCAATGTTATATCTCAAACAATAATACTTTTCTCATTGCATTCGTTCGTTCTTCCATTCAATATAATTGTATTCCATTTTGCCGAAGGATAAATAATGCAATTGCGACAAACAGCACCTCTTCAGTTCAATGCGGATTGCATTTTGCATTCACCGGAAATTGGAAATTTAACTCTTGAAAAGGCGAAATCCGGTGTTGGGTCGGTCCTTGTGCCGCAATTGAGGAACATTGCCATTTGCCACCGCCAAACCGTCACTTTCGAAAGGACACTGCCGCCGCGCCTCCACTAACTCCGACACTTCCACACAAATGATGGAGATTCAGAATATACTAGCGATATAAAAATAAAAAAGGAAGTATTCGCTTTTCACGGATGTGGTCTGTCGATTGCTGTCGAGGCGAACATCCTGTAAAAGGGAATATTTTTCTTCGTTGAAATATGCTAAAGGGCTTTTGTTGTGCATACTTTTTTATGTCCAACTTGTTCATGTTGTTAATTTTTTTTTCGCAAAACTTTTTCTTTTGTCATCGTTGTTGTGGTTTTTCTGATTTTTTTTTTAACTTCAAGGCATTATTGAGCTTTCCTAGCTTTGTTCGTATTTTTTCTTTATCTTGTAAAAAATATTGAAAAAAATTGCTGCATCCTATTGTACAGATATTCATACCTTGTCTGTCTTCTTTGGTTAAAAAATAATGTGACATGAACGTATATGTACGTAACTATGGCAAAGCGAAATATTTGCTGCATTATATCTGCAGTTTTTAATTTTAGTCACGTTCTTAAAAGGGAGTTCTTACGCATAGACATAAATACTCAACCCTTTATTATCCTGTCAAATTCAGTTCAAAATGAAAAAAAAATGTAGAGGGTTGCAAATTTTTGAAGAAATATTCTTACTCATGCGAATTCTTAAATAATCCACGTGATTTTAAGCACAAATCTGACATAATAAATTCAATATTTTTATGATTATTATAATTTTTTTATTTTTTCAATTTAAACCTACCTGCGTCTTTAAGAGCGTCCAGGCTTATTTATGGATCTGTCATTGACATGTTTTTATGGCGTTTTTATTTGGCAATCCTTAATCACCCTCCGATCCGGAATCCCAATTTCCAATTGAACACTTTTTTCGATTCTGAACGAATCTGAAGTTTGTTGTGATTGTATATGTGAAAATAAATGTGAAAATAATCAAAATCAAAAATAATGTTTGTTGCACAATTAGGATACAACAAATGACAACTGTCGTGCTTGACATTTTAAGTATATGAATGTGTGAGTGCTTCTGGTTTCGATTATGATGTCAAATCCAGAAGCAAATTTCTCTTCTTTTCAGAATCAGAACTAACATATCCAAGAACAAATTAAAGAGCTAATTGTTAAACTATTGAGATTATTACATACTTAAATAGTTTAATCCCTGTTTGGTTTCATTTAAAATAAAAAAATGTTTAGCAAACAAAAATTGTTTGCAAGCTTTGCAATTAATTCAAATCCTTCCAAAAATGTTTTTGAAGTTATAAATTCTTATAGGAGGAGGATAAACCACTTTGTTACGTAACGCGTTACGGCGTCTAGCTTCCCTTTCTCTCACGCATACGGAGAACTTTTGAAATTAATCAAATTAACGAAGAACTTTTGAAGCTTTTCTCAATTTATACATGCTTTAAAGCATGCTCTATATTCATCGCTAATGGAGACCGCATGTTATCACTCGTCGGGTGTCCCGAGACGCCCATGTATTTTTCTTCTGAACTGGTTTAGAAAAACAGATCCATCAAAACTTCTCTAGGCGCTCTCTCAAAAGCTTTAAAAAAGCACTAAAATAAAAAAGCTGAGTAAAAAAAACGACAAGGAGCTCAGCTAGAATTTGTATTCAATTGGTATATAACACTGATTTGATATTTTTATTATCTAGCTAGATCACACTCCTCTGCCTGTCACTATTTGTGTGATAGACTTGTCATGGGGGAACGTATATATGTACATATGTAGGTACTAAAGGGCAAGTTTTGCATTTGGAAAAAAATCGAACTCGAGATTTTAATCAAAGTTGACATTACGATGATAGAGAACACCAAAAAATTGAGTCCTGCAATTCCGTATGTTTTTCTGTCTGTACAACCCTCTACAGCGAAACGGCTGAAGCGATTTTCTTCAAACTTGGTATTTAAGGGGTTTAGGTGATTATCCAATATAGCCATACAACCATTTTATTGATTTTCGACTTTCTTATAAAGGGTTCAACGGATACAGGTGCTCCTTCAAATTCTAATTCTAATACTGCATTTCAAAATTTTCGAAAACTAGTTTTTTGGATTTTTGAAAAAAAAAATTTTTTTTTTTGGAAAATTCAGTATTTCGGAAACGTATGGAAGGGGTTAAGAATTTTTATATATAAAAATTAGTTTGAAAAACGACTTTAAAAATACATTTAACCGTTTCTATTAAGAAAAGAAGATTTTGTCATGGTATGTTCATAGTTCTGCCAACGTTTGCTTATGGCCTGTGGAGGCGGCCAGTATGGAAAAAAGTGTCATATGAAACCAAAAGAGCTTGCTTTCATGAAAGCTCTTTTCAAAGAATTATTTTTAATATGGTATTTGTGTTTATTTATGACTAATTATGCTAAGAGTTAAGACTTTCGGACGACAGATGTATCCTACCTTCTTACGTAAATCGCATTAAATTAATCAAATTAAACAATTTACATACCTTAAGTAAACGTTGTGATAATGCTGATATACTTTTTCTACACCAGCTATTGGCTGAGGGCATTGATAACGTAAGCCTACTTGATAAAATCATCCCGAACACTAACCACCGTCGTCGTCTGAGGTCAATACCACTCTTCTCTATCCCTTTCCAACGCACCGATTATGGCAAACATGAACCTATCTCAAGAATGCTTCAAAAAGTTAATAACTCTGCCGTTTTTGATATAAACCTTTCTAAAAATTCGCTAAAACTTGCCCTCCAATCATAATCATTTTTCCTTTTCCTATAGAACTAATTATTTATTTATCTATTTTTTTTCTTTCTTATTATAAATTTTAAGAACCCTGTTGTCTTTCCTTGATTTAAAATATCTACTTTTATTAAGCTTAACTAAATTAAATTAAATTAAAAACTATTTATATATATTTGTAATTAATAATTTAATTAATTTTTTTATTTTGAAGAAAAATAATAATTTAATATTATTTTTGTTTTTGTTTTTGTGGACTGTATGGGTTATAGCCAAATTTTTAATTAATTTTTTGTTTTTTAGATTTAAGATATATGCTTGTATTAAGCTTAAGAACAAAATTAAAATTAAAATTAAATTAAATTAAAATTTTACAATAAATCCGCAATGCCAATCACATTTCGAATAGCAGAAAATATGTTCTCTTTAAAAGAAATCCAATTAAATTTTGTCTTTAAAACAATAGTTTCGCCTAACCAACTCGACATCGTTTTATTTATATATAAAATATAAGTTTCTCCTGCAACAAACCAAACAAGCCAATTCGCTTATGTGTGGTGTATAATAACTTTTTAGCAAAAAAAAAAAATACTTTTCTTTGCATTAAATTATCAAAAGAAGCAGAGAGAGAATTGTTAGGAAGTCAGTTCCGAAGTAATAAAACAAAGTTTGCCCAAATAAACTAACTCAGAGATAGCTTTAGTAACTTAGAGAGCTTAGCCAAGATGGTTCAGGTATATACGTAAGGTGTCTTCCTTTAGGCATTTTATTTTTTTCCCTCTAAGCACATTTTAAATAAATTGTATTTGAATATTCATATAAGGGCTTAAACTTAACATAGAAGTGTACTATTAAGACTTAGTAATTTATTCGTAAATGAGATCACACTCCAGGAAATATACCCACTTACGTAACTATCATAAAGTGAGAGAGGGCAAAAGTATAAGTGACTCACTTTTGGAATTATAGAATGTAATAACCATAGAACATAGCTGAATTTTTTTCTGTGAATAGATACCAAAGTAGATAAGACCGAATGGACAATCCGAATTTTCAAAGCTGGGGCTTTTCGGAGATATGCAGTTTTAACAGTGCATACCCAACCACGTTATTTTATAAAAAGCTGATTTTTTTATATGTTTTTAGGGGGATAGTGTCTATAACTTAGATAACATCTTAAAGCTATGATAAAATGCCGACCTTGGGTGGCAATGGCGCAATGGATAAAGTGCTTGATTGCTAACTTAGACGTGTGGGTTCGATCCCCACGCTAGGCGGATACTTTTCTATACCTCCAATTTTAATTGGATGCCGCCCATGGGTTAAAATAAAACAGTCAATACCTGGTTCTCAAATCCACTGTGCCACACTGGTGCCGTGCAATTCAGGTTGCATTTAAAAGACCTTAGGTCTTACAGGCATATAGTTAAATTAAATCTTACTCTATAAGACTCTAATATAATTTTTTTTTTTGGAACCTTCAAATACCCAATTAAAGGCTGAACTTTGATTTTTTCTTAAACATAAAACCAATTTTTTAAAAATGGTTTCCAGTATTAAAGAAATAACTCTTCTTTATGCAGAGAGTTAAGATAAAGTGAATGGAATAATTAGATAAATTAGACAATTCTAAATCGTTCCGTTTTTACTTGCGATATATGTAGGTAGATACTATCGGGCAAGTTTTGGGGAGAATACTATAACTTTGGGGCCAAAAATCGATAACGGTTTTTGTAGAGGGGTCGAAAACAATCATTTTCTACATGCATTTTTTTTTAACTATTGCGTAAACTTTTGGCTTTCAAAACCGGCACTTTATTGTAAGTGTTGCCGTTGCTTGTTAATATTTTTTTTTCATTTAAAGTATTTTTTTTCTAAAATCGCACCTACCTCCTAAACCGGCCAAGATAGACCCATTCCAATAGTAAATAAAATACACGATTGGATCGCACGTACTTACGTGCTCTTATGTTCGATCACATCGTATGCAAAATATTTCTTATAAGAATCTAAATATATTTTTGAAGTCGTTTTTTACACAATTTTTTATATACAAAATTTCTTTAATTTTTTTCTTAAAAAAAAATTAGAAGGTATCAAAATTTTAAACATTTAATAATACAAACTTAAAACCGAAATTTCAAAAAAAACATCCACATGTTTTCGAAATATTGAATTTTCAAAATTTTTTTTTTTCGAAATTTTTGATCGAGATCCGCCGAGGACATTATGAGAATTCGAAAATAAAATAAAAATGGTTACCGGCCATCGGTACGGTTAATAACAAAATATTTACAATAAATGTTTACCAAAATGTAACCTATACTTAAAGTAGTGCACACACTTATTTTAATCAAAATCGTTACAGCCATTTTTGAGATTAATATTAAGATGGTAGAAAAAATCGTATGTCGAGTACCGTTTTTCTTGTGGGTCTAAAAACAAGATTCAAAAAACTATTTTAGTTTGTAGATGGCTCTACAGAAAGACAGACATACAGACCCACTTTTTCTATGTTCTCTATCGTTGTAATGTCAAGTTTGATTAAAATCTCGAGTTCTATTTGTTTACAAATGGAAAACTTTACCCTATAGTACCTATATCGCAAGTAAAATGCTTGTTTTTGAACCCTTTATAAAAAAGAGTTATACATATTTGGCGCCAAAGTTATCGTACTTGTGCCCAAGTTTTACATTCAATTTTGTCTACCATCTGAAATAATTCCAAAACGGCTTAAACTATTTTGATTAAAAAAAAGTGTGTGCACTACTATATGTATAGTCTACGTTTTGGTCTAATATTTTTTGTATATATGTTCTTGTTCTTGTATATCATTCTTGTGATTTTCGACTTTCTCATAAGCGGTTGCACGGATTTCGATCAAAATTTTTATATGGTCCTTCTAATTCTTAATATTACTGCATACCTAAATTTTCGTTAAATATTTTTTTGGATTGTTGAGAAAAAAATAATTTTTATTTGGAAATTCAATACTCCGAAAACGGGTGGACGATTTTTTTTGAAATTCAGATTTAAATTTATATGATTAAATACTTAAAATTTTCATACTAAAATTTTGTATACAAAAAATTATGTAAAACAAAAATAATATATTGCGATGTTTCTAATAGTAATCGTGTGCCTTAAGTATGATCGAATATAAGAGCAAGTAATTATTAGTTAATATAAGATAATATTGTTTGATTGATTAAAGAATTATTGAGTCAATGATCGATTCGTTCAGTTAACAAATTTATTCCTTAAGTCAATGAAATCTATTTATTAGCTTATGTCAAAAAAATGTTAGCATTGGTAGATTAATATACAAATTTGAAGTATACAATTTATAACCATTAAACAATATTAGTTTTTAACAGCCTTTAAAATTGCACCAATGTTGGACGATGGAATATACGGGGTCCGCTAAATAACTTTTTTTTTTGAAAATATATAAAATATATAAAATATTGCCAATATCCTCCTCTTCAATTTTTGTGAACAAAAATTCGTTTAACATGGCCCGATAACGATCGCCATTGACTGTAACGGCCACTCCTTGCTCATTATCGAATTATGCCTCTGGACCAAAATCCGCACCAAACAGTGACTCGTTTTGGGTGTATCGGCTTTTCAATGTATGCGAACACGTTTTCTGTGCCCCAAATGCGACAATTTTGCTTGTTACATACCCGCCAAGATCAAAATGAGCTTCATCTGAAAATATGATTTTTTTTGGCAAAATCGGCATCTATTCGTTCAGCGGAAGGATAAAACTAATTACCTGTCAAATCGGACATGAGCTAAGTGTTACCATTCACGAAATAAGTACTAGTTGAAAAAAAAACGTTAGATGGCCGACCCATTATATAACATGAAAAGTTATTTATTAGTCTAACGAATTGTTCACTAAGTTAACGAAACTTCAGTTAATGTAATGTACGTCATAAATGAATTCTGTTTTAGTATAGTTTCCATTTTTTGTTTTTTTGAAGGTCGAACCAGAAGGACTTATATATCAACACATTTTATTTCTACTTCATTCTCTATGCTCTTAAAAAAAGTAGAAGAACTTAAGTGAGCAATAAATCAATCTGCTTTTAATGTCATGTTCAAGGATAATAAATTTGATTTGTGAAGAATTGTCTTGTCTTCATTTTAATTATTTGTATTTATAAAAGAATTATGAAAAGAAATAACTTGCACAATTTAAAATAAAAAATCATTCTTTGTTTTCTCATGGACTACTTTAAGATAAATCACTTTTGTGAAAGATGATTATTCTCTTTACGCTAGCTTTCATCAAAACTTGAGATTGTCCCCTTTAAGTTGATGGGGCGCGACGCGGCGGCCGTCAACTATACTATACGGACTTGGGCTGAAGACTTGAGACCGAAAACCAATGTTAATATAATACAAAATTGTTTTGTATATGAAAAGATATTCCTTGTGTTTGTTATTCCTCCATTTATAGTGTTTCGCTTAAGACCTCTAAGTTGAGAAGGAGATGGAGTTCTTAGAAAGAGGATTGGAAGAACTTTATCATTTGTCATAGGATATCTTGTTTTTATTGCTGTCTGTTTGCTTTTCCGCTTGAGACAGACATCAGCATTATTCATCAAGAGATGACGTTTTCATTGTTCATCTTGTGAGTCCTTTTATTTTGTTGTGTCCTTGAATAATTCATAAGATAAGACATAACAATTATTAGATAGAGAGAAAAGCAACAAACATGAAATCATTTTCTGAATGCGATTGTAAGAGTGTTAATTAGGGATGATTTCATATTATTTTTATTTTTTTTTGTGGGCAAAAAATCATACCTAGTAGGAGTATCTATCATTTACAGAAAAAATCCGCTTTGCCTTCAAAAGTTTGACTATTGCCGCCAAACATTATTGCAAATTGCAAATAAGTCGATTGCATATTTTCTCTACCGCTTTGAGCTTACTGGAGAAAAGGATTCATAATATTTGTGTTGATTTAAAATACTCAACCATTCAAAGCTCTTCCATTAATGAAGAAAAATTTGCTTAGTTGAATGTTGATTTTTTTGCGAATTTTATTTAAGGTAATTAATTTAAAATAGCAAAGCTACGAACTTTGGATTTTTTTTTTCAACTACATTGACATTTTATAGAATTTTCAATCAACGACAAAACTTATCATATAACCTTTCGGTCTATCAGCAAACTTAACTAACCGCATAAAAAATCAATTCTATTCTTTAATAGAAAAAAAAAATAATTGAAACCTTTTCCGGGTTGAATAAATTAAACGATTTCGGTCTTTATAGTTTTTTTTTTTGCTCTACATATATATGCAATATATAATCTACCCATCGACTAAAACATACACTACCGCACAACTTTGATTGGCCAAAGTTTTGCCTTTGAGTGAAGGAAGCGAAAAAGTTTGCTTGATATTTTTTTTGTTCGTTTTATATTTCTCAAACAGAATCAGCAGAACCAACCCAAGTTGAAAAAAAAGGTTAAAAGGCAAAAAGCCATTCTAATTGTTTCGAAACTACTTTCAATTAAATTGTTCATCATTATGTGTCCACTGGGTTCGGCTTTAATATTCAGCTTTGGCAACAACTGTTGACTCTTCTAAAGTGGCCTTAAAGAGTCGAGTGGAGTGGATGATACTTGAACAAAGTTTCGTGTCCTGAAATTCGCTAGCTCCTAAAAGTGCAATAATTTTTGCTGTTCTTCCTGCATCTTCTGTGTTTATGAGCTTTTGACGGTGCGGTGGGGTTAGGCATCCTTTTTATAGAACAGGGACCTTACTAAGAATTTTTTTTAGGAAGGGTAAGAAGAAACAATGGACATGAAGTGAATTCTGTTGAGTCACATTAACATTATGTTAAAAAAAAAGCAAAGGAAGAACTCGGGCGCATTCAGATTTGACAATTCGGTCAGCTCATTTCGCCAAAAAGGCACGGAGGTAAGTTAATCATACATCAATTATATGCACATTATGGGAATATCTTTAGGTCTTTTATCAAACGAGCGTCTGTTGACGCCAATCTGTGCCGATGTTTGTGAACCGTTTTCTCTTCAATGCCCTCGGCCACAGCAGTGATATTCTCGATTGAATTAGCAGTTAGGTCTCGGCCACTTCATGCTACATGCGTGGTTACTCCAGTTTGCACAATACGTTATGGGAAACTTCTGAGTAATTGTTCGAGCACAGACAAAATAATTCCTCGTTCATCAGACATGTATTAACATATTAGGCGATTTTCTTTTTTAGTTCAGAGCAGAGTTTGAGTTTTCGAAAAATTTGTTTTTTGTTTCTTTTACACATATAGCGCTAAAAGCTCCAAAGGTGTGTTCTTTTTTTCGTTCTGAACATGTTCAGAGCACTCGTCAATGTGCTCATACATATCGTCTGAGCATTCTGAGTAAATTGCTGAAATTACTACAGAAATAATCATACACAATTAAAATGGCGAAATATTGATTTTCGGTATCTGATGTGTATCTGTGTAAATAATTTTTGTGTTGTATTGCTTTTTAGGGTTAAAATAAATTTTTTTTTTTCTGGATTGTGTGGTTCAAATGTGTTTAAGAAAACAAATCAGAATATTCAGGACTCGCTCTGTGCGGAACAAGTTCAAAGCATATTCTATGCGCTCGAACTCTGTTCAGAGCTCTACTCTATTGATCGTCTTCTATTACTCAATAATATTAATGTCAAATTTATGGTAAATACTACGCCGTTCTCAAAAATTATGGCAACATTGCTTTTTCCCCACAAAAAAAGCAATGTTAACTTTCTCCCTACTGAAACAATTTACAATTTTAATTGATACGTATTATCAATTAAAATTGTAAATTGTGTCAAAAATGTAAGTGTTGGCAACGTAAGCTAAACTGAGTAAGTTGCCCAGATAGTTACACATAACTAATTAAAATTAGTTACGGCATAACTAAAAAAATTCGATGTTTGAGTTAGTGATACCATTCGACTAAAAAATCATGCTCTATCGTTCTGTAAAATCGGCATAACTGTATCTCTTCAGAAACCCGTTAGATAGGTCTTGTGATAGTTTGTACTTTGTCCCATTTCGTTGTTCGCCAATAGAGAACACAGACATAACTCAGTAAGTGCAAGTGTTTCGGCAGGAGCGGATTTGATTTTATGCGGAAACCCGGATATTTTTTGTGTTGTGTGCAAGATATTTATAAAATAATATAGAGCATAGTGTACTTACTTAAAGTTGAGCAGTTTTCTTATAAAAGTAAGTACTGTTTTGTAATATATTTCTGTTTTAAAACAAAATGGTTCACTTTTCTTGATAAATTGAAAAAAAAACATTGTTTTGGAAATGACACTTTATGAATTATGCCATATTTCTAGAAAATATTTTTTAGAAATCGTTAAGAAATAAATTGATTTTATATATAAAGTACAAAATTAAATCATTATAATATTTGACAAAGCTGTGATGAATTAACTCAGAAATAAAACAAAATTGCCTGAATAAATTCTTTCTGGAAACGTGACCTAATTTGGCAGGATCTTTTTAGATCCTCATTTTGACAACCTAATCGTATCCTTTTTTATTTTTAAAATTTGTTTTCATTAAATAAAATGTGGAACTAACTAAAACTGAAAACATAATTCGAAAAAAAAATTAAAACATTAAAAAATATAACATTATGAAAATATGACCGACTCAAAAACTTTAAACTGATTTTCTGAAGAATCAAGTTTTTTGAGCTTTGCCGGTTTTCTTAAAGAGCGACGATATGTATATTAAACCCGTTATTTAGACGAGACTTATAGTGATTTTAAACTGTTTAGGAATTCTAATCATAACTTGACAGTGTTCAGCTATAGTGACTCAGTGAATGTTGGCAATTATTTATCAATTCACAAATTGGATCAGCAATTAAATAATTGTTTTGACACTGTCGATGAACTCCATTATAATTGCGTTCGGAACTCATTATATGTATCTTGGAAAGTGTTCCTATAGACCATAAATAACTATTTAAATTTAATTACATATTTGTGGATGTAAATTTACATATGTGTTTGTTTTGCATTTTTTTCTGTCAAATTTTGCAGAACACCTCCAATCTTGAAGTTTCAGAGAATCTTTGAGGTATGAGCCCCAGACCGCCGAGTGAAGTGGACATTATATGTACCTTCAATACTGACGGCTTTGTTTTGTGAATTTGTTCAGACATTTATAGTTTTTAGTGAGAATTTATAACTCAAAAGCAGCGACTTTTGGATTCCAATTATATTCTGATATGAATATTTCCGTGAAGAAATACCAAAAAAACGATAGTTTGTTATATTTGTTACGTTAGTTACATTAGTTACGCGTAACTTATTAAACTGTGTAAAACTCGCGTAACTTAACAACACTAACTCTATTTGCGCGTACTAGAGTAAGATACAAGGGCCGGTAGAAATGCGTCATTTTATCATAGCTGAATTTATTTCTGTGAATAGATAACAAAGTAAATAAGAACGAATGGACAATCCGAATTTTCAAAGCTGGGGTTTTTCGGAGATATGAAGTTCTAACAATGCATACTCAACTACGTTATTTTATCAAAGCTAATTTTTTGATATGTTTAGGGGATAGTGTCTCAAATTTTGTTTCGCACTTGTCAAACCCCTACTGTGGGGCGTTTCGCCTGGCAACGTAGTTGAGTATGCATTGTTAAAACTGCATATCTCCGAAAAGCCCCAGCTTTGAAAATTCTGAATGTCCATTCGTTCTTATCTACTTCGGTATCTATTCACAGAACAAAATTCAGCTATGATAAAATGGCGTATGTCTGCTGGCCATGGGATCTTGGTTTATAACAATATTATTATTTGAGAAGCACTTAAACGAAACTTTGAATAAAATTTCTGAAATTTTAAATGCCAAATACAGCTTTTAAATCATTTTAATATTATACTTTTCTCATGAGAAAGCGAAAAAGAAATAATACAAATTAAGGATAAAGGATTTTTTTTTCAAAGAAAAAAGAACACGGTTTCTTGTGTTATAAAAAATGCCATATATATATGCGCAAAAGTAAATATTCCTGTAAAAAAATTGGATTCATTTGTCCCGAAATTTCTTATGAGTTAAATATAAATTCTGTCAATAATATTGACCCTTTTCAAAAAGGAGATGATGAATTTGAAACAGCTTACCGGCAAAAATACTGAACTGGTAGATCAAATTTACAATATTTGTTGCCTTTTCCAACTGGACTTAAAGTCAGAACTTGACAACATAAATATAGCTGTTTTATTTTATAAAATAATACTTGTGGGATTATCAATTAAGATGCTATCTATCGTGAAGGCGTTTTACCAGAACAGTACTGCAACAGTATGGAACGGAACAGGTATCAGTGCATTTGTTTGCATCAATCAAGGCGTGAAACAGGGTTGCGTTCTCAGTGCTCTGCTTTTTATACTGTTTTGGAACGACCTCGACTATACACTGCCAGGTGGGACAGCTATTGAGGGTTTTGCTTTATGTTGATGACATTGTGTTCCTTCCCGACACACTCACCTACTTTGCAAGGAATGCTAAAAAGCTTCGCGAATTATTATTGTGAATTTTGGAAAATCGGAAACAGTTATTTTTAGAATCAGTGTTTTCTGAGCAGCTGGTACAAAATGTTTTTTGAATAACGAAGAAATAAATATAACTAACTGGGTGTAACATTGAGGTATAACTTGCCTTGGACCGAACATCTAAGACTAGATTAATGCTATCTGATCAAGTTTTTTTAAAAACAAAAATATTCTGCACTCAGCAAAATGTAAAATATACGAAGCTGCTTCGAGATCTGTAATTAACTACTGATCATAACGAAGCTAAAAAACAACAGCGTTTTTTATCAAAGATGTTTCTTATTATTGAACAATACTCCCAAAATAGAATGCAAGACATCCGAAAGCAACACCTAAATTATATTTGAATTTTATCTAGGGAGTTATCACACATTCTGAAATCAGACTGCCAAAGAAACTGTCGGATATTATTGTGAGACGGAAGATTTATTGTACCAGAAAATGGTGGTTTAGTGTTCAATTGGTCTATGAAGTCTGAATAAAATACGGAAGCTTGAACAATGCTTGTAGAAAAACATTGGCTGGAACACACCAATCGAGCTCTACAATCACAATTTTATGACGAGTATTGGAACCTAAAAATTCGGATGCACCAAACTACTTTTACAACCCACGTGAGATGATTAGTTGAAATGGTGTTGAAGTCCAGATGTGGATTGCTCAACCTTAAAGCTGAGAAACAATTCGAGATTCAGTAGGCATCTGCAAGATCCGTAACATTGAAACTACTGAAAATACAAACCTGCCCTTTGTTCAGATCATACAGAAGACAATTTTTCGGGAGTTAGCAGCTTAACCTGGATCAATTGCTCAACAATCTAAATGGAGATTTATATTCTTCTCAACAGCTCAATAGCAGTGAGTTACTGCAACGAAATCAATGCTTTTGTTATAATTCTTGTATCTATCTAATCCATATATCTGCCTATTTATAAATGTTGTTGGTAAAATATCCGATTCTTAAAAAATATTCACATATTAAGTTGTGGCCTGCAGTAAGGCGTCATTTATAGCTTTCTTTGAAATTCATCATTGAAACAAAAATCTGTGAATTTTTTTTGGCAAATCTGGTAGCTATCATTGAAACTTGGTTGTCATTGGAAAAAAAAATTCATAGTCAAAATCTAATTTTGAGGTTAGACTTGATCATTGACAGAAAATCTGACATATGAGAATAGGAAAATAAGCGAACACAAATCATTGGAACGATTGTGTTCGGGAACAAAATGTCAGTTGTCCATTAGGGGGTGGCCGTGGCGCGAAAGTTGTTTGTTCGCCTCTCAACCTTATGGTTACAGGTTCGATCCCTGCCGTAGTTTATGTCTTCTTATTTTTCCATTTACCGATAAAATATGACAAAGAATAAAAAAATTAATGCGAATTATAAGGGACATAGATAAATAAGACACGGAAATTTCTCCGCATTAGTTCAGCCGCCATCCCTGGAGATAAAATCTGAGACAACAACCACCTAGTCTCCGAATATCGCGCCACACATCTTTCCTATAATTCTTTCTCTTCCTTAACCTCACGCCCGCGCTGTGTTGAAACATTTAAAGGGTATTCATAATCCCTTGAGCGCGTGAGATTATAAAAAAAAAATGGCAAACGCTTTTCATCATTGAAAAGTCAAAAGCGATTTTACAAGAAAGTAGAGCAAATAAAATATATTTTTTTTGACGAAAGAAATTATATATCTTATCAACATCATTTTGGTACCAAAACGACATAGACAAAGTTTTCAATGATGAGTTTCAATGAAATCTATAACTGGCGCCTTAGTTCCACAAAAAAATAACAACACTCTTGAATATGTAGTTTGAAAACATTTATTGAAGCCCTAACTTCCCTAACCAGAAGAAGCCAAACAAATTTAAACTTTTAATTTGAATTTCAAATTTTATTCATAACTCAAAACAATAAAACCGACAAATCAAAATAAATTAAATTTAGTGGATTGGGTGATAGGGTTGGTCTTTATTGAAGAACAACATTTTTTTTATTCTTTTGTAATAATTTGGGATTGTAATTGTTCTTGGCCATATTTTAAAAATATGTATGAAATACTGGCACTCCAGAGGTCTGATGTTCGTATCCCAGCCTATGACACCTCACAAAATGAGTACAAATTAGTAAAACTCCTCTTTTGTTTAGTAATTATATCCTTGCGTTTAATCTCCCTTTTGATTGTTTGAAATGTTTTTCATTTTACAAAAGTGTTAGCATTTACTCTAACTTTCATTAGGTATTGTTTTTAATTAAGTGTATTGTATCTACTCCATTTAATCCCCTCTAACTCCGTCCCTGACATAGAAGATATGATAATGTACAGCCAAAGTCACTAATTGGGAAATGTGAATAATATTATTGTTGCTGTTATGCTGTAAGGCTGTTCTTGGGGTAGTCAGTTCAGTTTCCTCTTTTTGTTTACTGGCCTTGGTTGTGTTAATGTTGACTTCTTAATGAACGAGAGGATTAAAGTTTAGTTTTACTGCCGCTTGTGAAACTACAGCACACTTTTTTGTTTTTAATTTTTGGATGGCAAATTATTCTATATATATATAAAATGTGGATTGCTATTTAAAAAAATAGTGTGTGTACTTATTTATACGCGCCACTTCCCTAATTTGAAAACATTATTTCTTTTGTAATTCTAAGTCAATTTGAACATTTTTAACCCCAACCCCGGAAAAAAGTTTTACTTCAAAAATATTATCACAAGTAACCAGTTTGCAACAAATTATTATTTACTTTCTCTGCTCCGTACATAGAAAAATGTCGTGAATTTAAAATCAGAAAAAGTTTCGCAAATATATGTCTATGAGTTGGCTACGAAAGACCCACAATGAAAATCTTCCTTTTAAAATATCGCATATATTATGAATCTTGTATCAGGAAATTTAATAGGTTATAACATTTGGCATCTCTAAATCTCGCAATATTTAAATATCGCAACATTCAAATCTTGCAGACTTAAATCTCAAATAAAAAAAACATAGGTATTTATTAATTGTGAGTAGTACGGTATTCCGCAAATTACAAACCTTGAATAATGAAATCTCGCAAACTATTAAGAATACTTTTATTAACTTCAAATATCTTGAACTTAAAAATTTCTTAAATTTCAAATAAAATATCGCAAACTAAATGCTACGACTGTCAGTGCTCGAAAGCGATTGCACAGGCCTTTCCAATTTTCTATAATTTATTGTAGAATTCTTGACTTCACTTTTTCCGACATTTTTGAAAAAATCAAGGCTAACCCCTTGCAAAAAAAATTACATTTTCATCAATGTTCCCCAAGCCCATCGACACGTACATCAAAAGAAAGGTCTGTTCAATACCTATCCAAACCTGAGAACAAAAATCATCAGCGGTATCCGGTTGTTGAGATATTTCAATCCAAAGTTGTTCTCATAATTTACCACCCAAATGCATTTGACTTGCTTTGGGTAGTGATATCTCCGCAACCAAGACCCGCAAAGAGCTAAGGTTGCCAGTGCTCGAAAGCGATTGCACAGAGCTTTCCAATTTTCTACAATTTGTTGCAGAATTCTTGAATTCAATTTTTCGGACATTTTTGAAAAAAATTAAGGCTAACCTCTTGCCAAAAAAATTACATTTTCATCAATGTTCCCCAAACCCATCGACACGTACATCAAAAGAAAGGCCTGTTCAATACCTATACACACCTGAGAAGAAAAATCATCAGCGGCATCTGTTGTTGAGCATTTGACTTGCTTTGGATAGTGATATCTCCGCAACCAAGTCCCGCAAAGAGCTACGGTTGCCAGTGCTCGAAAGCGATTGAACAGACCTTTCCAATTTTCTACAATTTGTTGCAGAATTCTTGACTTCAATTTTTCCGACATTTTTGAAAAAATTCAAGGCTAACCCCTTGCAAAAAAAATTACATTTTCATCAATGTTCCCCAAACCCATCGACACGTACATCAAAAGAAAGGCCTGTTCAATACCTATCCACACCTGAGAAGAAAAATCATCAGCGGCATCTGGTTGTTGAGATATTTCAATCCAAAGTTGTTCTCATAATTTTCCACCCAAATGCATTTGACTTGCTTTGGATAGTGAAATCTCCGATACCGATCCCGCAAAGAGCTACGGTTGCCAGTGCTCGAAAGCGATTGCACAGACCTTTCCAATTGTCTACAATTTGTTGTAGAGTTTTTGACTTCAATTTTTCGGACATTTTTGAAAAAAATCAAGGCTAACCCCATGCAAGAAAAAATTACATTTTCATCAATGTTCCCCAAACCCATCGACACGTACATCAAAAGAAAGGCCTGTTCAATACCTATCCACACCTGAGAAGAAAAATCATCAGCGGCATCTGGTTGTTGAGATATTTCAATCCAAAGTTGTTCTCATAATTTTCCACCCAAATGCATTTGACTTGCTTTGGATAGTGAAATCTCCGATACCGATCCCGCAAAGAGCTACGGTTGCCAGTGCTCGAAAGCGATTGCACAGACCTTTCCAATTGTCTACAATTTGTTGTAGAGTTTTTGACTTCAATTTTTCGGACATTTTTGAAAAAAATCAAGGCTAACCCCATGCAAGAAAAAATTACATTTTCATCAATGTTCCCCAAACCCATCGACACGTACATCAAAAGAAAGGCCTGTTCAATACCTATCCACACCTGAGAAGAAAAATCATCAGCGGCATCTGGTTGTTGAGATATTTCAATCCAAAGTTGATCTCATAATTTTCCCCCCAAATGCATTTGAATTGCTTTGGATAATGATATCGCCGCAAACAAGACCCACAAGGAGCTACGGTTGCCAGTGCTCGAAAGCGATTGCACAGACCTTTCCAATTGTCTACAATTTGTTGTAGAATTCTTGACTTCAATTTTTCCGACATTTTCGAAAAAATCAAGGCTAACCCCTTGCAAAAAAAATTTCATTTTCAACAATGCTCCCCAAACCCATCGACACGTACATCAAAAGAAAGGCCTGTTCAATACCTATCCACACCTGAGAACAAAAATCATAAGCGGCCTCCGGTTGTTGAGATATTTCAATCCAAAATTGTTCGCATAATTTTCCACCCAAATGCATTTGACTTGCTTTGGATAGTGATATCGCCGCAAGCAAGACCCGCAAGGAGCTACGGTTGCCAGTGCTCGAAAGCGATTGCACAGACCTTTCCAATTGTCTACAATTTGTTGTAGAGTTCTTGACTTCAATTTTTCGGACATTTTTGAAAAAAATCAAGGCTAACCCCTTGCAAGAAAAAATTACATTTTCAACAATGTTCCCCAAACCCATCGACACGTGCATCAAAAGAAAGGCCTGTTCAATACCTATCCACACCTGAGAACAAAAATCATCAGCGGCGTCCGGTTGTTGAGATATTTCAATCCAAAGTTGTTCTCATAATTTTGCACCCAAATGCATTTGACTTGCTTTGGATAGTGATATCTCCGATACCGAGACCCGCAAAGAGCTACGGTTGCCAGTGCTCGAAAGCGATTGCGCAGACCTTTCCAATTTTCTACAATTTGTTGTAGAATTCTTGACTTCAATTTTTCCGACATTTTTGAAAAAAATCAAGGCTAACTTGCAAAAAAAAATTACATTTACATCAATGTTCCCCAAACCCATCGACACGTACATCAAAAGAAAGGTCTGTTCAATACATATCTACACCTGAGAAGAAAAATCATCAGCGGCATCTGTTGTTGAGCATTTGACTTGCTTTGGATAGTGATATCTCCGCAACCAAGTCCCGCAAAGAGCTACGGTTGCCAGTGCTCGAAAGCGATTGCACAGACCATTCCAATTTTCTACAATTTGTTGTAGAATTCTTGACTTCAATTTTTCCGACATTTTTGAAAAAAATCAAGGCTAACTTGCAAAAAAAAATTACATTTACATCAATGTTCCCCAAACCCATCGACACGTACATCAAAAGAAAGGTCTGTTCAATACCTATACACACCTGAGAACAAAAATCATCAGCGGCGTCCGGTTGATGAGATATTTCAATCCAAAGTTGTTCTCATAATTTTGCACCCAAATGCTTTTGACTTGCTTTGGATAGTGATATCTCCGCAACCAAGACCCGCAAAGATCTACGGTTGCCAGAGCTCGAAAGCGATTGCACAGACCTTTCCAATTTTCTATAATTTATTGTAGAATTCTTGGCTTCACTTTTTCCGACATTTTCGAAAAAATCAAGGCTAACCCCTTGCAAAAAAAATTTCATTTTCAACAATGCTCCCCAAACCCATCGACACGTACATCAAAAGAAAGGCCTGTTCAATACCTATCCACACCTGAGAACAAAAATCATAAGCGGCCTCCGGTTGTTGAGATATTTCAATCCAAAATTGTTCGCATAATTTTCCACCCAAATGCATTTGACTTGCTTTGGAGTGTGATATCGCCGCAAACAAGACCCGCAAGGAGCTACGGTTGCCAGTGCTCGAAAGCGATTGCACAGACCTTTCCAATTGTCTACAATTTGTTGAAGAATTCTTGACTTCAATTTTTCGCACATTTTTGAAAAAAATCAAGGCTAACCCCTTGCAAGAAAAAATTACATTTTCAACAATGTTCCCCAAACCCATCGACACGTGCATCAAAAGAAAGGCCTGTTCAATACCTATCCACAACTGAGAAGAAAAATCATCAGCGGCATCTGTTGTTGAGATATTTCAATCCAAAGTTGTTCTCATAATCTTCCACACAAATGCATTTGACTTGCTTTGGATAGTGATATCTCCGCAAACAAGACCCGCAAGGAGCAACGGTTGCCAGAGCTCGAATGCGATTGCACAGACCTTTCCAATTTTCTACAATTTGTTGTAGAGTACTTGACTTCAATTTTTCGGACATTTTTGAAAAAAATCAAGGCTAACCCCTTGCAAAAAAAAATTACATTTTCAACAATGTTCCCCAAACCCATCGACACCTACATCAAACGAAAGGTCTGTTCAATACCTATTCACACCTGAGACGAAAAATCATCAGCGGCATCCGGTTGTTGAGATATTTCAATCCAAAATTGTTCGCATAATTTTCCACCCAAATGCATTTGACTTGCTTTGGATAGTGATATCGCCGCAAACAAGACCCGCAAGGAGCTACAGTTGCCAGTGCTCGAAATCGATTGCACAGACCTTTCCAATTGTCTACAATTTGTTGTAGATTTCTTGACTTCAATTTTTCGGACATTTTTGAAAAAAATCAAGGCTAACCCCTAGCAAAAAAAAATTACATTTTCAACAATGTTCCCCAAACCCATCGACACGTGCATCAAAAGAAAGGCCTGTTCAATACCTATCCACACCTGAGAACAAAAATCATCAGTGGCGTCCGGTTGTTGAGATATTTCAATTCAAAGTTGTTCTCATAATTTTCCACCCAAATGCATTTGACTTGCTTTGGATAGTGATATCTCCGCAAACAAGACCCGCAAGGAGCTACGGTTGCCAGTGCACGAAAGCGATTGCACAAACCTTTACAATTTTCTACAATTTGTTGTAGAATTCTTGACTTCAATTTTTCGGACATTTTTGAAAAAAATCAAGGCTATCCCCTTGAAAAAAAACTACATTTTCAACAATGTTCCCCAAACCCATCGACACGTACATCAAAAGAAAGGTCTGTTCAATACCTATCCACACCTGAGAAGAAAAATCATCAGCGGCATCCGGTTGTTGAGATATTTCAATCCAAATCTGTTCTCATAATTTTCCACCCAAATGCATTTGACTTGCTTTGGATAGTGATATCTCCGATACCGAGACCCGCAAAGAGCTAAGGTTGCCAGTGCTCGAAAGCGATTGCACAGACCTTTCCAATTTTCTACAATTTGTTGTAGAATTCTTGACTTCAAATTTTCCGACATTTTTGAAAAAAATCAAGGCTAACCCCTTGCAAGAAAAAATTACATTTTCAACAATGTTCCCCAAACCCATCGACACGTGCATCAAAAGAGGGGCCTGTTCAATACCTATCCACACCTGAGAACAAAAATCATCAGCGGCGTCCGGTTGTTGAGATATTTCAATCCAAAGTTGTTCTCATAATTTTCCACCCAAATGCATTTGACTTGCTTTGGATAGTGATATATCCGCAACCAAGACCCGCAAAGAGCTACGGTTGCCAGTGCTCGATAGCGATTGCACAGACCTTTACAATTTTCTACAATTTGTTGTAGAATTCTTGACTTCAATTTTTCCGACATTTTTAAAAAAAATCAAGGCTAACCCCTTGCAAAAAAAAATTATATTTTCACCAATGTTCCCCAAACCCATCGACACGTGCATCAAAAGAAAGGTCTGTTCAATACCTATTCACACCTGAGAACAAAAATCATCAGCGGCATCAGGTTGTTGAGATATTTCAATCCAAAGTTGTTCTCATAATTTTCCACCCAAATGCATTTGACTTGCTTTGGATAGTGATATATCCGCAACCAAGACCCGCAAAGAGCTACGGTTGCCAGTGCTCGATAGCGATTGCACACACCTTTGCAATTTTCTACAATTTGTTGTAGAATTCTTGACTTCAAATTTTCCGACATTTTTGAAAAAAATCAAGGCTAACCCCTTGCAAAAAAAAAAATTACATTTTCACCAATGTTCCCCAAACCCATCGACACGTACATCAAAAGAAAGGTCTGTTCAATACCTATTCACACCTGAGATCAAAAATCATCAGCGGCATCAGGTTGTTGAGATATTTCAATCCAAAGTTGTTCTCATAATTTTCCACCCAAATGCATTTGACTTGCTTTGGATAGTGATTTCTCCGCTACCATGACCCGCAAAGTGCTAAGGTTTCCAGTGCTCGAAGGCGATTGCACAGACCTTTTCAATTTTCTACAATTTGTTGTAGAATTCTTGACTTCAATTTTTCGGCCATTTTTGAAAAAAATCAAGGCTAACCCCTTGCAAAAAAAATTACATTTTCACCAATGTTCCCCAAACTCATCGACACGTGCATCAAAAGAAAGGTCTGTTCAATACCTATCCACACCTGAGAACAAAAATCATAAGCGGCGTCCGGTTGTTGAGATATTTCAATCCAAAGTTGTTCTCATAATTTTCCACCCAAATGCATTTGACTTGCTTTGGATAGTGATATCTCCGCAACCAAGACCCGCAAAGAGCTACGGTTGCCAGTGCTCGAAAGCGATTGCACAGACCTTTCCAATTTTCTACAGTTTGTCGTAGAATTCTTGACTTCAATTTTTCTGACATTTTTGAAAAAAATCAAGGCTAACCCCTTGCAAAAAAAAATTATATTTTCACCAATGTTCCCCAAACCCATCGACACGTACATCAAAAGAAAGGTCTGTTCAATACCTATCCACACCTGAGAACAAAAATCATCAGCGGCATCCGGTTGTTGAGATATTTCAATCCAAAGTTGTTCTCATAATTTTCCACCCAAATGCATTTGACTTGCTTTGGATAGTGATTTCTCCGCTACCATGACCCGCAAAGTGCTAAGGTTTCCAGTGCTCGAAGGCGATTGCACAGACCTTTCCAATTTTCTACAATTTGTTGTAGAATTCTTGACTTCAATTTTTCGGCCATTTTTGAAAAAAATCAAGGCTAACCCCTTGCAAAAAAAAATTACATTTTCACCAATGTTCCCCAAACTCATCGACACGTACATCAAAAGAAAGGTCTGTTCAATACCTATTCACACCTGAGATCAAAAATCATCAGCGGCATCAGGTTGTTGAGATATTTCAATCCAAAGTTTTTCTCATAATTTTCCACCCAAATGCATTTGACTTTCTTTGGATAGTGATATATCCGCAACCAAGACCCGCAAAGAGCTACGGTTGCCAGTGCTCGATAGCGATTGCACACACCTTTGCAATTTTCTACAATTTGTTGTAGAATTCTTGACTTAAAATTTTCCGACATTTTTGAAAAAAATCAAGGCTAACCCCTTGCAAAAAAAAATTACATTTTCACCAATGTTCCCCAAACCCATCGACACGTACATCAAAAGAAAGGTCTGTTCAATACCTATCCACACCTGAGAACAAAAATCGTCAGCGGCATCCGGTTGTTGAGATATTTCAATCCAAAGTTGTTCTCATAATTTTCCACCGAAATGCATTTGACTTGCTTTGGATAGTGATATCTCCGCTACCAAGACCCGCAAAGAGCTAAGGTTGCCAGTGCTCGAAAGCGATTGCACAGACCTTTCCAATTGTCTACAATTTGTTGTAGAATTCTTGACTTCAATTTTTTGGACATTTTTGAAAAAAATCAAGGCTAACCCCTTGCAAGAAAAAATTACATTTTCAACAATGTTCCCCAAACCCATCGACACGTGCATCAAAAGAAAGGCCTGTTCAATACCTATCCACACCTGAGAATAAAAATCATCAGCGGCATCCGGTTGTTGAGATATTTCAATCCAAATCTGTTCTCATAATTTTCCACCCAAATGCATTTGACTTGCTTTGGATAGTGATATCTCCGCTACCAAGACCCGCAAAGAGCTAAGGTTGCCAGTGCTCGAAAGCGATTGCACAGACCTTTCCAATTTTCTACAATTTGTTGTAGAATTCTTGACTTCAATTTTTCGGCCATTTTTGAAAAAAATCAAGGCTAACTTGCAAAAAAAAATTACATTTTCATCAATGTTCCCCAAACACATCGACAGATACATCAAAAGAAAGGTCTGTTCAATACCTATCCACACCTGAGAACAAAAATTATCAGCGGCATCCGGTTGTTGAGATATTTCATTCCAAAGTTGTTCTCATAATTTTCCACCCAAATGCATTTCACTTGCTTTGGATAGTGATATCTCCGATACCGAGACCCGCAAAGAGCTACGGTTGCCAGTGCTCGAAAGCGATTGCGCAGACCTTTCCAATTTTCTACAATTTGTTGTAGAATTCTTGACTTCAATTTTTCCGACATTTTTGAAAAAAATCAAGGCTAACTTGCAAAAAAAATTACATTTTCATCAATGTTCCCCAAACCCATCGACAGATACATCAAAAGAAAGGTCTGTTCAATACCTATCTACACCTGAGAACAAAAATTATCAGCGGCATCCGGTTGTTGAGATATTTCATTCCAAAGTTGTTCTCATAATTTTCCACCCAAATGCATTTCACTTGCTTTGGATAGTGATATCTCCGCAACCAAGACCCGCAATGAGCTACGGTTGTCAGTGCTCGAATACGATTGCACAGACCTTTCCAATTTTCTACAATTTGTTGTAGAATTCTTGACTTCAATTTTTCGGACATTTTTGAAAAAAATCAAGGCTAACCCCTTGAAAAAAAACTACATTTTCAACAATGTTCCCCAAACCCATCGACACGTACATCAAAAGAAAGGTCTGTTCAATACCTATCTACACCTGAGAAGAAAAATCATCAGCGGCATCCGGTTGTTGAGATATTTCAATCCAAATCTGTTCTCATAATTTTCCACCCAAATGCATTTGACTTGCTTTGGATAGTGATATCTCCGATACCGAGACCCGCAAAGAGCTACGGTTGCCAGTGCTCGAAAGCGATTGCGCAGACCTTTCCAATTGTCTACAATTTGTTGTAGAATTCTTGACTTCAATTTTTCCGACATTTTTGAAAAAAATCAAGGCTAACCAATTGCAAAAAAAATTACATTTTCAACACTGTTCTCCAAACCCATCGACACGTACATCAAAAGAAAGGCCTGTTCAATACCTATCCACACCTAAGAAGAAAAATCATCAGCGGCATCTGGTTGTTGAGATATTTCAATCCAAAGTTGTTCTCATTATTTTCCACCCAAATGCATTTGACTTGCTTTGGATAGTGATATCTCCGGAAACAAGACCCGCCAGGAGCTTCGGTTGCCAGTGCTCGAAAGCGATTGCACAGACCTTTCCAATTTTCTACAATTTGTTGTAGAATTCTTGACTTCAATTTTTCCGACATTTTTGAAAAAAATCAAGGCTAACCCCTTGCAAAAAAAAATTACATTTTCAACAATGTTCCCCAAACCCATCGACACGTACATCAAAAGCAAGGCCTGTTCAATACCTATCCACACCTGAGAAGAAAAATCATCAGCGGCATCCGGTTGTTGAGATATTTCAATCCAAAATTGTTCTCATAATTTTCCACCCAAATGCATTTGACTTGCTTTGGATAGTGATATCTCCGCAACCAAGACCCGCAAAGAGCTACGGTTGCCAGTGATCGAAAGCGATTGCACAGACCTTTCCAATTTTCTACAATTGGTTGTAAAATTCTTGACTTCAATTTTTCCGACATTTTTGAAAAAAATCAAAGCTAACCAATTGCAAAAAAAATTACATTTTCAACACTGTTCTCCAAACCCATCGACACGTACATCAAAAGAAAGGCCTGTTCAATACCTATCCACACCTAAGAAGAAAAATCATCAGTGGCATCTGGTTGTTGAGATATTTCAATCCAAAGTTGTTCCCATAATTTTCCACCCAAATGCATTTGACTTGCTTTGGATAGTGATATCTCCGCAACCAAGACCCGCAAAGAGCTACGGTTGCCAGTGCTCGAAAGCAATTGCACAGTCCTTTCCAATTTTCTACAATTTGTTGTAGAATTCTTGACTTCAATTTTTCTGACATTTTTGAAAAAAATCAAGGCTAACCCCTTACAAAAAAAATTACATTTTCAACAATGTTCCCAAAACCCATCGACACGTACATCAAAAGAAAGGCCTGTTCAATACCTATCCACACCTGAAAAAAAAAATCATCAGCGGCATCTGGTTGTTGAGATATTTCAATCCGAATTTGTTCTCATAATTTTCCACCCAAATGCATTTGTCTTGCTTTGGATAGTCATATCTCCGCAACCAAGACCCGCAAAGAGCTACGGTTGCCAGTGATCGAAAGCGATTGCACAGACCTTTTCAATTTTCTACAATTTGTTGTAGAATTCTTGACTTCAATTTTTCCGACATTTTTGAAAAAAATCAAGGCTAACCCCTTGCAAAAAAAATTACATTTTCATCAATGTTCCCCAAACACATCGACACGTACATCAAAAGAAAGGTCTGCTCAATACCTATCCAAACCTGAGAACAAAAATCATCAGCGGCACACGGTTGTTGAGATATTTCAATCCAAAGTTGTTCTCATAATTTTCCACCCAAATGCATTTGACTTGCCTTGGATAGTGATATCTCCGCAAACAAGACCCGCAAGGAACTACGGTTGCCAGAGCTCGAAAGCGATTGCACAGACCTTTCCAATTTTCTACAATTTGTTGTAGAATTCTTGACTTCAATTTTTCCGATATTTTTGAAAAAAATCAAGGCTAACCCCTTGCAAAAAAAAATTACATTTTCACCAATGTTCCCCAAACCCATCGACACATACATCAAAAGAAAGTTCTGTTCAATACCTATCCACACCTGAGAACAAAAATCATCAGCGGCATCCGGTTGTTGAGATATTTCAATCCAAAATTGTTCTAATTTTCCACCCAAATGCATTTGACTTGCTTTGGATAGTGATATCTCCGCAACCAAGACCCGCAAAGAGCTACGGTTGCCAGTGATCGAAAGCGATTGCACAGACCTTTTCAATTTTCTACAATTTGTTGTAGAATTCTTGACTTCAATTTTTCCGACATTTTTGAAAAAAATCAAGGCTAACCCCTTACAAAAAAAAATTACATTTTCACCAATGTTCCCCAAACCCATCGACACATACATCAAAAGAAAGGTCTGTTCAATACCTATCCACTCCTGAGAACAAAAATCATCAGCGGCACCCGGTTGTGGAGATATTTCAATCCGAAGTTGTTCTCATAATTTTCCAACCAAATGCATTTGACTTGCTTTGGATAGTGATATCTCCGCAAACAAGACCCGCAAGGAACTACGGTTGCCAGAGCTCGAAAGCGATTGAACAGACCTTTCCAATTTTCTACAATTTGTTGTAGAATTCTTGACTTCAATTTTTCCGACATTTTTGAAAAAAATCAAGGCTTACCCCTTGCAAAAAAAAAATTACATTTTCATCAATGTTCCCCAAACCCATCGACACGTACATCAAAAGAAAGGCCTGTTCAATACCTATCCACACCTCAGAAGAAAAATCATCAGCGGCATCTGGTTGTTGAGATATTTCCATCCAAAGTTGTTCTCATAATTTTCCACCCAAATGAATTTGACTTGCTTTGGATAGTGATATCTCCGCAAACAAGACCCGCAAGGAGCTACGGTTGCCAGTGCTCGAAAGCGATTGCACAGACCTTTCCAATTTTCTACAATTTGTTGTAGAATTCTTGACTTCAATTTTTCAGATATTTTTGAAAAAAATCAAGGCTAACCCCTTGCAAAAAAAATTACATTTTCACCAATGTTCCCCAAACCCATCGACACATACATCAAAAGAAAGGTCTGTTCAATACCTATCCACACCTGAGAACAAAAATCATCAGCGGCACCCGGTTGTGGAGATATTTCAATCCGAACTTGTTCTCATAATTTTCCAACCAAATGCATTTGACTTGCTTTGGATAGTGATATCTCCGCAAACAAGACCCGCAAGGAACTACGGTTGCCAGAGCTCGAAAGCGATTGAACAAACCTTTCCAATTTTCTACAATTTGTTGTAGAATTCTTGACTTCAATTTTTCCGATATTTTTGAAAAAAATCAAGGCTAACCCCTTGCAAAAAAAAATTACATTTTCACCAATGTTCCCCAAACCCACCGACACGTACATCAAAAGAAAGGCCTGTTCAATACCTATCCACACCTGAGAAGAAAAATCATCAGCGGCATCCGGTTGTTGAGATATTTCAATCCAAAGTTGTTCTCATAATTTTCCACCCAAATGCATTTGACTTGCTTTGGATAGTGATATCTCCGGAAACAAGACCCGCCAGGAGCTTCGGTTGCCAGTGCTCGAAAGCGATTGCACAGACCTTTCCAATTTTCTACAATTTGTTGTAGAATTCTTGACTTCAATTTTTCCGACATTTTTGAAAAAAATCAAGGCTAACCAATTGCAAAAAAAATTACATTTTCAACACTGTTCTCCAAACCCATCGACACGTACATCAAAAGAAAGGCCTGTTCAATACCTATCCACACCTAAGAAGAAAAATCATTAGCGGCATCTGGTTGTTGAGATATTTCAATCCAAAGTTGTTCTCATAATTTTCCACCCAAATGCATTTGACTTGCTTTGGATAGTGATATCTCCGGAAACAAGACCCGCCAGGAGCTTCGGTTGCCAGTGCTCGAAAGCGATTGCACAGACCTTTCCAATTTTCTACAATTTGTTGTAGAATTCTTGACTTCAATTTTTCCGACATTTTTGAAAAAAATCAAGGCTAACCCCTTGCAAAAAAAAATACATTTTCAACAATATTCCCCAAACCCATCGACACGTACATCAAAAGCAAGGCCTGTTCAATACCTATCCACACCTGAGAAAAAAAATCGGTTGTTGAGATATTTCAATCCAAAGTTGTTCTCATAATTTTCCACCCAAATGCATTTGACTTGCTTTGGATAGTGATATCTCCGCAACCAAGACCCGCAAAGAGCTACGGTTGCCAGTGCTCGAAAGCAATTGCACAGGCCTTTCCAATTTTCTACAATTTGTTGTTGAATTCTTGACTTCAATTTTTCCGACATTTTTGAAAAAAATCAAGGCTAACCCCTTACAAAAAAAATTACATTTTCAACAATGTTCCCCAAACCCATCGACACGTACATCAAAAGAAAGGCCTGTTCAATACCTATCCACACCTGAAAAAAAAATCATCAGCGGCATCTGGTTGTTGAGATATTTCAATCCGAATTTGTTCTCATAATTTTCCACCCAAATGCATTTGTCTTGCTTTGGATAGTCATATCTCCGCAACCAAGACCCGCAAAGAGCTACGGTTGCCAGTGATCGAAAGCGATTGCACAGACCTTTTCAATTTTCTACAATTTGTTGTAGAATTCTTGACTTCAATTTTTCCGACATTTTTGAAAAAAATCAAGGCTAACCCCATAAAAAAAAATTACATTTTCACCAATGTTCCCCAAACCCATCGACACATACATCAAAAGAAAGGTCTGTTCAATACCTATCCACACCTGAGAACAAAAATCATCAGCGGCACCCGGTTGTGGAGATATTTCAATCCGAAGTTGTTCTCATAATTTTCCAACCAAATGCATTTGACTTGTTTTGGATAGTGATATCTCCGCAAACAAGACCCGCAAGGAACTACGGTTGCCAGAGCTCGAAAGCGATTGCACAGACCTTTGCAATTTTCTGCAATTTGTTGTAGAATTCTTGACTTCAATTTTTCCGATATTTTTGAAAAAAATCAAGGCTAACCCCTTGCAAAAAAAATTACATTTTCAACAATATTTCCCAAACCCATCGACACGTACATCAAAAGCAAGGCCTGTTCAATACCTATCCACACCTGAGAAAAAAAATCGGTTGTTGAGATATTTCAATCCAAAGTTGTTCTCATAATTTTCCACCCAAATGCATTTGACTTGCTTTAGATAGTGATATCTCCGCAACCAAGACCCGCAAAGAGCTACGGTTGCCAGTGCTCGAAAGCGATTGCGCAGACCTTTCCAATTTTCTACAATTTGTTGTAGAATTCTTGACTTCAATTTTTCCGATATTTTTGAAAAAAATCAAGGCTAACCCCTTGCAAAAAAAATTACATTTTCAACAATATTTCCCAAACCCATCGACACGTACATCAAAAGCAAGGCCTGTTCAATACCTATCCACACCTGAGAAAAAAAATCGGTTGTTGAGATATTTCAATCCAAAGTTGTTCTCATAATTTTCCACCCAAATGCATTTGACTTGCTTTGGATAGTGATATCTCCGATACCGAGACCCGCAAAGAGCTACGGTTGCCAGTGCTCGAAAGCGATTGCGCAGACCTTTCCAATTGTCTACAATTTGTTGTAGAATTCTTGACTTCAATTTTTTGGACATTTTTGAAAAAAATCAAGGCTAACCCCTTGCAAAAAAAAATTACATTTTCATCAATGTTTCCCAAACCCATCGACACATACATCAAAAGAAAGGTCTGTTCAATACCTATCCACACCTGAGAACAAAAATCATCAGCGGCGTCCGTTGTTGAGATATTTCAAACCAAAGGTGTTCTCATAATTTTCCACCCAAATGCATTTCACTTGCTTTGGATAGTGATATCTCCGGAAACAAGACCCGCCAGGAGCTTCGGTTGCCAGTGCTCGAAAGCGATTGCACAGACCTTTCCAATTTTCTACAATTTGTTGTAGAATTCTTGACTTCAATTTTTCCGACATTTTTGAAAAAAATCAAGGCTAACCCCTTGCAAAAAAAATTACATTTTCAACAATATTCCCCAAACCCATCGACACGTACATCAAAAGCAAGGCCTGTTCAATACCTATCCACACCTGAGAAAAAAAATCGGTTGTTGAGATATTTCAATCCAAAGTTGTTCGCATAATTTTCCACCCAAATGCATTTGACTTGCTTTGGATAGTGATATCTCCGATACCGAGACCCGCAAGGAACTACGGTTGCCAGAGCTCGAAAGCGATTGCACAGACCTTTCCAATTTTCTACAATTTGTTGTAGAATTCTTGACTTCAATTTTTCCGATATTTTTGAAAAAAATCAAGGCTAACCCCTTGCAAAAAAAAATTACATTTTCACCAATGTTCCCCAAACCCATCGACACATACATCAAAAGAAAGTTCTGTTCAATACCTATCCACACCTGAGAACAAAAATCATCAGCGGCATCCGGTTGTTGAGATATTTCAATCCAAAATTGTTCTAATTTTCCACCCAAATGCATTTGACTTGCTTTGGATAGTGATATCTCCGCAACCAAGACCCGCAAAGAGCTACGGTTGCCAGTGATCGAAAGCGATTGCACAGACCTTTTCAATTTTCTACAATTTGTTGTAGAATTCTTGACTTCAATTTTTCCGACATTTTTGAAAAAAATCAAGGCTAACCCCTTACAAAAAAAAATTACATTTTCACCAATGTTCCCCAAACCCATCGACACATACATCAAAAGAAAGGTCTGTTCAATACCTATCCACACCTGAGAACAAAAATCATCAGCGGCACCCGGTTGTGGAGATATTTCAATCCGAAGTTGTTCTCATAATTTTCCAACCAAATGCATTTGACTTGCGGATAGTGATATCTCCGCAAACAAGACCCGCAAGGAACTACGGTTGCCAGAGCTCGAAAGCGATTGAACAGACCTTTCCAATTTTCTACAATTTGTTGTAGAATTCTTGACTTCAATTTTTCCGACATTTTTGAAAAAAATCAAGGCTTACCCCTTGCAAAAAAAAATTACATTTTCATCAATGTTCCCCAAACCCATCGACACGTACATCAAAAGAAAGGCCTGTTCAATACCTATCCACACCTCAGAAGAAAAATCATCAGCGGCATCTGGTTGTTGAGATATTTCCATCCAAAGTTGTTCTCATAATTTTCCACCCAAATGAATTTGACTTGCTTTGGATAGTGATATCTCCGCAAACAAGACCCGCAAGGAGCTACGGTTGCCAGTGCTCGAAAGCGATTGCACAGACCTTTCCAATTTTCTACAATTTGTTGTAGAATTCTTGACTTCAATTTTTCCGATATTTTTGAAAAAAATCAAGGCTAACCCCTTGCAAAAAAAAATTACATTTTCACCAATGTTCCCCAAACCCACCGACACGTACATCAAAAGAAAGGCCTGTTCAATACCTATCCACACCTGAGAAGAAAAATCATCAGCGGCATCCGGTTGTTGAGATATTTCAATCCAAAGTTGTTCTCATAATTTTCCACCCAAATGCATTTGACTTGCTTTGGATAGTGATATCTCCGGAAACAAGACCCGCCAGAAGCTTCGGTTGCCAGTGCTCGAAAGCGATTGCACAGACCTTTCCAATTTTCTACAATTTGTTGTAGAATTCTTGACTTCAATTTTTCCGACATTTTTGAAAAAAATCAAGGCTAACCCCTTGCAAAAAAAAATTACATTTTAACAATATTTCCCAAACCCATCGACACGTACATCAAAAGCAAGGCCTGTTCAATACCTATCCACACCTGAGAAAAAAAATCGGTTGTAGAGATATTTCAATCCAAAGTTGTTCTCATAATTTTCCACCCAAATGCATTTGACTTGCTTTGGATAGTGATATCTCCGCAACCAAGACCCGCAAAGAGCTACGGTTGCCAGTGCTCGAAAGCGATTGCGCAGGCCTTTCCAATTTTCAACAATTTGTTGTAGAATTCTTGACTTCAATTTTTCCGATATTTTTGAAAAAAATCAAGGCTAACCCCTTGCAAAAAAAAATTACATTTTCACCAATGTTCCCCAAACCCACCGACACGTACATCAAAAGAAAGGCCTGTTCAATACCTATCCACACCTGAGAAGAAAAATCATCAGCGGCATCCGGTTGTTGAGATATTTCAATCCAAAATTGTTCTCATAATTTTCCACCCAAATGCATTTGACTTGCTTTGGATAGTGATATCTCCGCAACCAAGACCCGCAAAGAGCTACGGTTGCCAGTGATCGAAAGCGATTGCACAGACCTTTCCAATTTTCTACAATTGGTTGTAGAATTCTTGACTTCAATTTTTCCGACATTTTTGAAAAAAATCAAGGCTAACCAATTGCAAAAAAAATTACATTTTCAACACTGTTCTCCAAACCCATCGACACGTACATCAAAAGAAAGGCCTGTTCAATACCTATCCACACCTAAGAAGAAAAATCATCAGCGGCATCTGGTTGTTGAGATATTTCAATCCAAAGTTGTTCTCATAATTTTCCACCCAAATGCATTTGACTTGCTTTGGATAGTGATATCTCCGGAAACAAGACCCGCCAGGAGCTTCGGTTGCCAGTGCTCGAAAGCGATTGCACAGACCTTTCCAATTTTCTACAATTTGTTGTAGAATTCTTGACTTCAATTTTTCCGACATTTTTGAAAAAAATCAAGGCTAACCCCTTGCAAAAAAAAATTACATTTTAACAATATTTCCCAAACCCATCGACACGTACATCAAAAGCAAGGCCTGTTCAATACCTATCCACACCTGAGAAAAAAAATCGGTTGTTGAGATATTTCAATCCAAAGTTGTTCTCATAATTTTCCACCCAAATGCATTTGACTTGCTTTGGATAGTGATATCTCCGCAACCAAGACCCGCAAAGAGCTACGGTTGCCAGTGCTCGAAAGCAATTGCACAGGCCTTTCCAATTTTCTACAATTTGTTGTAGAATTCTTGACTTCAATTTTTCCGACATTTTTGAAAAAAATCAAGGCTAACCCCTTACAAAAAAAATTACATTTTCAACAATGTTCCCCAAACCCATCGACACGTACATCAAAAGAAAGGCCTGTTCAATACCTATCCACACCTGAAAAAAAAAATCATCAGCGGCATCTGGTTGTTGAGATATTTCAATCCGAATTTGTTCTCATAATTTTCCACCCAAATGCATTTGACTTGCTTTGGATAGTGATATCTCCGCAACCAAGACCCGCAAAGAGCTACGGTTGCCAGTGATCGAAAGCGATTGCACAGACCTTTTCAATTTTCTACAATTTGTTGTAGAATTCTTGACTTCAATTTTTCCGACATTTTTGAAAAAAATCAAGGCTAACCCCTTACAAAAAAAATTACATTTTCACCAATGTTCCCCAAACCCATCGACACATACATCAAAAGAAAGGTCTGTTCAATACCTATCCACACCTGAGAACAAAAATCATCAGCGGCACCCGGTTGTGGAGATATTTCAATCCGAAGTTGTTCTCATAATTTTCCAACCAAATGCATTTGACTTGCTTTGGATAGTGATATCTCCGCAAACAAGACCCGCAAGGAACTACGGTTGCCAGAGCTCGAAAGCGATTGAACAGACCTTTCCAATTTTCTACAATTTGTTGTAGAATTCTTGACTTCAATTTTTCCGACATTTTTGAAAAAAATCAAGGCTTACCCTTTGCAAAAAAAAATTACATTTTCATCAATGTTCCCCAAACCCATCGACACGTACATCAAAAGAAAGGCCTGTTCAATACCTATCCACACCTCAGAAGAAAAATCATCAGCGGCATCTGGTTGTTGAGATATTTCCATCCAAAGTTGTTCTCATAATTTTCCACCCAAATGAATTTGACTTGCTTTGGATAGTGATATCTCCGCAAACAAGACCCGCAAGGAGCTACGGTTGCCAGTGCTCGAAAGCGATTGCACAGACCTTTCCAATTTTCTACAATTTGTTGTAGAATTCTTGACTTCAATTTTTCCGATATTTTTGAAAAAAATCAAGGCTAACCCCTTGCAAAAAAAATTACATTTTCACCAATGTTCCCCGAACCCATCGACACATACATCAAAAGAAAGGTCTGTTCAATACCTATCCACACCTGAGAAAAAAAATCGGTTGTTGAGATATTTCAATCCAAAGTTGTTCTCATAATTTTCCACCCAAATGCATTTGACTTGCTTTGGATAGTGATATCTCCGCAACCAAGACCCGCAAAGAGCTACGGTTGCCAGTGCTCGAAAGCAATTGCACAGGCCTTTCCAATTTTCTACAATTTGTTGTAGAATTCTTGACTTCAATTTTTCCGACATTTTTGAAAAAAATCAAGGCTAACCCCTTACAAAAAAAATTACATTTTCAACAATGTTCCCCAAACCCATCGACACGTACATCAAAAGAAAGGCCTGTTCAATACCTATCCACACCTGAAAAAAAAAATCATCAGCGGCATCTGGTTGTTGAGATATTTCAATCCGAATTTGTTCTCATAATTTTCCACCCAAATGCATTTGACTTGCTTTGGATAGTGATATCTCCGCAACCAAGACCCGCAAAGAGCTACGGTTGCCAGTGATCGAAAGCGATTGCACAGACCTTTTCAATTTTCTACAATTTGTTGTAGAATTCTTGACTTCAATTTTTCCGACATTTTTGAAAAAAATCAAGGCTAACCCCTTACAAAAAAAATTACATTTTCACCAATGTTCCCCAAACCCATCGACACATACATCAAAAGAAAGGTCTGTTCAATACCTATCCACACCTGAGAACAAAAATCATCAGCGGCACCCGGTTGTGGAGATATTTCAATCCGAAGTTGTTCTCATAATTTTCCAACCAAATGCATTTGACTTGCTTTGGATAGTGATATCTCCGCAAACAAGACCCGCAAGGAACTACGGTTGCCAGAGCTCGAAAGCGATTGAACAGACCTTTCCAATTTTCTACAATTTGTTGTAGAATTCTTGACTTCAATTTTTCCGACATTTTTGAAAAAAATCAAGGCTTACCCTTTGCAAAAAAAAAATTACATTTTCATCAATGTTCCCCAAACCCATCGACACGTACATCAAAAGAAAGGCCTGTTCAATACCTATCCACACCTCAGAAGAAAAATCATCAGCGGCATCTGGTTGTTGAGATATTTCCATCCAAAGTTGTTCTCATAATTTTCCACCCAAATGAATTTGACTTGCTTTGGATAGTGATATCTCCGCAAACAAGACCGGCAAGGAGCTACGGTTGCCAGTGCTCGAAAGCGATTGCACAGACCTTTCCAATTTTCTACAATTTGTTGTAGAATTCTTGACTTCAATTTTTCCGATATTTTTGAAAAAAATCAAGGCTAACCCCTTGCAAAAAAAATTACATTTTCACCAATGTTCCCCAAACCCATCGACACATACATCAAAAGAAAGGTCTGTTCAATACCTATCCACACCTGAGAACAAAAATCATCAGCGGCACCCGGTTGTGGAGATATTTCAATCCGAAGTTGTTCTCATAATTTTCCAACCAAATGCATTTGACTTGCTTTGGATAGTGATATCTCCGCAAACAAGACCCGCAAGGAACTACGGTTGCCAGAGCTCGAAAGCGATTGAACAGACCTTTCCAATTTTCTACAATTTGTTGTAGAATTCTTGACTTCAATTTTTCCGACATTTTTGAAAAAAATCAAGGCTAACCCCTTGCAAAAAAAAATTACATTTTCATCAATGTTCCCCAAACCCATCGACACGTACATCAAAAGAAAGGCCTGTTCAATACCTATCCACACCTGAGAACAAAAATCATCAGCGGCACCCGGTTGTGGAGATATTTCAATCCGAAGTTGTTCTCATAATTTTCCAACCAAATGCATTTGACTTGCTTTGGATACTGATATCTCCGCAAACAAGACCCGCAAGGAACTACGGTTGCCAGTGCTCGAAAGCGATTGCACAGACCTTTCCAATTTTCTACAATTTGTTGTAGAATTCTTGACTTCAATTTTTCCGACATTTTTGAAAAAAATCAAGGCTAACCCCTTGCAAAAAAATTACATTTTCATCAATGTTCCCCAAACCAATCGACACGTACATCAAAAGAAAGGTCTGTTCAATAATTATCCACACCTGAGCACAAAAATCATCAGCGGCATCCGGTTGTTGAGATATTTCAATCCAAAATTGTTCTCATAACTTTCCATCCAAATGCATTTGACTTGCTTTGGATAGTGATATCTCCGCAACCAAGACCCGCAAAGACCTACGGTTGCCAGTGCTCGAAAGCGGTTGCACAGACCTTTCCAATTTTCTACAATTTGTTGTAGAATTCTTGACTTCAATTTTTCCGATATTTTTGAAAAAAATCAAGGCTAATCCCTTGCAAAAAAAAATACATTTTCACCAATGTTCCCCAAACCCATCGACACATACATCAAAAGAAAGGTCTGTTCAATACCTATCCACACCTGAGAACAAAAATCATCAGCGGCACCCGGTTGTGGAGATATTTCAATCCGAAGTTGTTCTCATAATTTTCCAACCAAATGCATTTGACTTGCTTTGGATAGTGATATCTCCGCAAACAAGACCCGCAAGGAACTACGGTTGGCAGAGCTCGAAAGCGATTGCACAGACCTTTCCAATTTTCTCCAATTTGTTGTAGAATTCTTGACTTCAATTTTTCCGACATTTTTGAAAAAAATCAAGGCTAACCCCTTGCAAAAAAAAATTACATTTTCATCAATGTTCCCCAAACCCATCGACACGTACATCAAAAGAAAGGCCTGTTCAATACCTATCCACACCTGAGAACAAAAATCATCAGCGGCACCCGGTTGTGGAGATATTTCAATCCGAAGTTGTTCTCATAATTTTCCAACCAAATGCATTTGACTTGCTTTGGATACTGATATCTCCGCAAACAAGACCCGCAAGGAACTACGGTTGCCAGTGCTCGAAAGCGATTGCACAGACCTTTCCAATTTTCTACAATTTGTTGTAGAATTCTTGACTTCAATTTTTCCGACATTTTTGAAAAAAATCAAGGCTAACCCCTTGCAAAAAAATTACATTTTCATCAATGTTCCCCAAACCAATCGACACGTACATCAAAAGAAAGGTCTGTTCAATAATTATCCACACCTGAGCACAAAAATCATCAGCGGCATCCGGTTGTTGAGATATTTCAATCCAAAATTGTTCTCATAACTTTCCATCCAAATGCATTTGACTTGCTTTGGATAGTGATATCTCCGCAACCAAGACCCGCAAAGACCTACGGTTGCCAGTGCTCGAAAGCGGTTGCACAGACCTTTCCAATTTTCTACAATTTGTTGTAGAATTCTTGACTTCAATTTTTCCGATATTTTTGAAAAAAATCAAGGCTAATCCCTTGCAAAAAAAAATACATTTTCACCAATGTTCCCCAAACCCATCGACACATACATCAAAAGAAAGGTCTGTTCAATACCTATCCACACCTGAGAACAAAAATCATCAGCGGCACCCGGTTGTGGAGATATTTCAATCCGAAGTTGTTCTCATAATTTTCCAACCAAATGCATTTGACTTGCTTTGGATAGTGATATCTCCGCAAACAAGACCCGCAAGGAACTACGGTTGGCAGAGCTCGAAAGCGATTGCACAGACCTTTCCAATTTTCTCCAATTTGTTGTAGAATTCTTGACTTCAATTTTTCCGACATTTTTGAAAAAAATCAAGGCTAACCCCTTGCAAAAAAAAATTACATTTTCATCAATGTTCCCCAAACCCATCGACACGTACATCAAAAGAAAGGTCTGATCAATAATTATCCACACCTGAGAACAAAAATCATCAACGGCACCCGGTTGTGGAGATATTTCAATCCGAAGTTGTTCTCATAATTTTCCACCCAAATGCATTTGACTTGCTTTGGATAGTGATATCTCCGCAAACAAGACCCGCAAGGAGCTACGGTTGCCAGTGCTCGAAAGCGATTGCACAGACCTTTCCAATTTTCTATAATTTATTGTCGAATTCTTGACTTCACTTTTTCCGACATTTTCGAAAAAAATCAAGGCTAACCCCTTGCAAAAAAAAATTACATTTTCAACAATGTTCCCCAAACCCATCGACACGTACATCAAAAGAAAGGCCTGTTCAATACCTATCCACACCTGAGAATAAAAATTATCATCGGCGTCCGGTTGTTGAGATATTGCAATCCAAAGTTGTTCTCATAATTTTCCACCCAAATGCATTTGACTTGCTTTGGATAGTGATATCTCCGCAAACAAGACCCGCAAGATACTACGGTTGCCAGAGCTCGAATGCGATTGCACAGACCTTTCCAATTTTCTACAATTTGTTGTAGAATTCTTGACTTCAATTTTTCCGATATTTTTGAAAAATATCAAGGCTAACACCCTTGCAAAAAAAAATTACATTTTCACCAATGTTCCCCAAACCCATCGACACATACATCAAAAGAAAGGTCTGTTCAATACCTATTCACACCTGAGAACAAAAATCAACAGCGGCACCCGGTTGTGGAGATATTTTAATCCGAAGTTGTTCTCATAATTTTCCAACCAAATGCATTTGACTTGCTTTGGATAGTGATATCTCCGCAAACAAGACCCGCAAGAAACTACGGTTGGCAGAGCTCGAAAGCGATTGCACAGACCTTTCCAATTTTCTACAATTTGTTGTAGAATTCTTGACTTCAATTTTTCCGACATTTTTGAAAAAAATCAAGGCTAACCCCTTGCAAAAAAAAATTACATTTTCATCAATGTTCCCCAAACCCATCGACACGTACATCAAAAGAAAGGCCTGTTCAATACCTATCCACACCTCAGAAGAAAAATCATCAGCGGCATCTGGTTGTTGAGATATTTCCATCCAAAGTTGTTCTCATAATTTTCCACCCAAATGAATTTGACTTGCTTTGGATAGTGATATCTCCGCAAACAAGACCCGCAAGGAGCTACGGTTGCCAGTGCTCGAAAGCGATTGCACAGACCTTTCCAATTTTCTACAATTGGTTGTAGAATTCTTGACTTCAATTTTTCCGATATTTTTGAAAAAAATCAACGCTAACCCCTTGCAAAAAAAATTACATTTTCACCAATGTTCCCCAAACCCATCGAAAGAAAGGTCTGTTCAATACCTATCCACACCTGAGAACAAAAATCATCAGCGGCACCCGGTTGTGGAGATATTTCAATCCAAAATTGTTCTCATAACTTTCCATCCAAATGCATTTGACTTGCTTTGGATAGTGATATCTCCGCAACCAAGACCCGCAAAGACCTACGGTTGCCAGTGCTCGAAAGCGGTTGCACAGACCTTTCCAATTTTCTACAATTTGTTGTAGAATTCTTGACTTCAATTTTTCTGACATTTTTGAAAAAAATCAAGGCTAACCCCTTGCAAAAAAAAATTACATTTTCATCAATGTTCCCCAAACCCATCGACACGTACATCAAAAGAAAGGCCTGTTCAATACCTATCCACACCTCAGAAGAAAAATCATCAGCGGCATCTGGTTGTTGAGATATTTCCATCCAAAGTTGTTCTCATAATTTTCCACCCAAATGAATTTGACTTGCTTTGGATAGTGATATCTCCGAAAACAAGACCCGCAAGGAGCTACGGTTGCCAGTGCTCGAAAGCGATTGCACAGACCTTTCCAATTTTCTACAATTTGTTGTAGAATTCTTGACTTCAATTTTTCCGATATTTTTGAAAAAAATCAAGGCTAACCCCTTGCAAAAAAAAATACATTTTCACCAATGTTCCCCAAACCCATCGACACATACATCAAAAGAAAGGTCTGTTCAATACCTATCCACACCTGAGAACAAAAATCATCAGCGGCACCCGGTTGTGGAGATATTTCAATCCGAAGTTGTTCTCATAATTTTCCAACCAAATGCATTTGACTTGCTTTGGATAGTGATATCTCCGCAAACAAGACCCGCAAGGAACTACGGTTGGCAGAGCTCGAAAGCGATTGCACAGACCTTTCCAATTTTCTCCAATTTGTTGTAGAATTCTTGACTTCAATTTTTCCGACATTTTTGAAAAAAATCAAGGCTAACCCCTTGCAAAAAAAAATTACATTTTCATCAATGTTCCCCAAACCCATCGACACGTACATCAAAAGAAAGGTCTGATCAATAATTATCCACACCTGAGAACAAAAATCATCAGAGGCATTCGGTTGTTGAGATATTTCAATCCAAAATTGTTCTCATAACTTTCCATCCAAATGCATTTGACTTGCTTTGGATAGTGATATCTCCGCAACCAAGACCCGCAAAGAGCTACGGTTGCCAGTGCTCGAAAGCGATTGCACATACCTTTCCAATTTTCTATAATTTATTGTAGAATTCTTGACTGCACTTTTTCCGACATTTTCGAAAAAAATCAAGGCTAACCCCTTGCAAAAAAAAAATTACATTTTCATCAATGTTCCCCAAACCCATCGACACGTACATCAAAAGAAAGGCCTGTTCAATACCTATCCACACCTGAGAAGAAAAATCATCAGCGGAACAAAAATCATCAGCGGCATCCGGTTGTTGAGATATTTCAATCCAAAGTTGTTCTCATAATTTTCCACCCAAATGCATTTGACTTGCTTTGGATAGTGATATCTCCGCAAACAAAACCCGCAAGATACTACGGTTGCCAGAGCTCGAAAGCGATTGCACAGACCTTTCCAATTTTCTACAATTTGTTGTAGAATTCTTGACTTCAATTTTTCCGACATTTTTGAAAAAAATCAAGGCTAACCCCTTGCAAAAAAAATTACATTTTCATGAATGTTCCCCAAACCCATCGACACGTACATACGTACATCAAAAGAAAGGCCTGTTCAATACCTATCCACACCTGAGAATAAAAATTATCATCGGCGTCCGGTTGTTGAGATATTTCAATCCAAAGTTGTTCTCATAATTTTCCACCCAAATGCATTTGACTTGCTTTGGATAGTGATATCTCCGCAAACAAGACCCGCAAGGAGCTACGGTTGCCAGTGCTCGAAAGCGATTGCACAGACCTTTCCAATTTTCTATAATTTATTGTCGAATTCTTGACTTCACTTTTTCCGACATTTTCGAAAAAAATCAAGGCTAACCCCTTGCAAAAAAAAATTACATTTTCAACAATGTTCCCCAAACCCATCGACACGTACATCAAAAGAAAGGCCTGTTCAATACCTATCCACACCTGAGAATAAAAATTATCATCGGCGTCCGGTTGTTGAGATATTGCAATCCAAAGTTGTTCTCATAATTTTCCACCCAAATGCATTTGACTTGCTTTGGATAGTGATATCTCCGCAAACAAGACCCGCAAGAAACTACGGTTGGCAGAGCTCGAAAGCGATTGCACAGACCTTTCCAATTTTCTACAATTTGTTGTAGAATTCTTGACTTCAATTTTTCCGACATTTTTGAAAAAAATCAAGGCTAACCCCTTGCAAAAAAAAATTACATTTTCATCAATGTTCCCCAAACCCATCGACACGTACATCAAAAGAAAGGCCTGTTCAATACCTATCCACACCTCAGAAGAAAAATCATCAGCGGCATCTGGTTGTTGAGATATTTCAATCCAAAGTTGTTCTCATAATTTTCCACCCAAATGCATTTGACTTGCTTTGGATAGTGATATCTCCGCAACCAAGACCCGCAAAGAGCTACGGTTGCCAGTGCTCGAAAGCGATTGCACAGACCTTTCCAATTTTCTATAATTTATTGTAGAATTCTGGACTTCACTTTTTCCGACATTTTCGAAAAAAATCAAGGCTAACCCCTTGCAAAAAAAAATTACATTTTCATCAATGTTCCCCAAACCCATCGACACGTACATCAAAAGAAAGGCCTGTTCAATACCTATCCACACCTGAGAAGAAAAATCATCAGCGGAACAAAAATCATCAGCGGCATCCGGTTGTTGAGATATTTCAATCCAAAGTTGTTCTCATAATTTTCCACCCAAATGCATTTGACTTGCTTTGGATAGTGATATCTCCGCAAACAAGACCCGCAAGATACTACGGTTGCCAGAGCTCGAAAGCGATTGCACAGACCTTTCCAATTTTCTACAATTTGTTGTAGAATTCTTGACTTCAATTTTTCCGATATTTTTGAAAAAAAATCAAGGCTAACCTCTTGCAAAAAAAAATTACATTTTCACCAATGTTCCCCAAACCCATCGACACATACATCAAAAGAAAGGTCTGTTCAATACCTATCCACACCTGAGAACAAAAATCATCAGCGGCACCCGGTTGTGGAGATATTTCAATCCGAAATTGTTCTCATAATTTTCCAACCAAATGCATTTGACTTGCTTTGGATAGTGATATCTCCGCAAACAAGACCCGCAAGATACTACGGTTGCCAGAGCTCGAAAGCGATTGCACAGACCTTTCCAATTTTCTACAATTTGTTGTAGAATTCTTGACTTCAATTTTTCCGACATTTTTGAAAAAAATCAAGGCTAACCCCTTGCAAAAAAAAATTACATTTTCATGAATGTTCCCCAAACCAATCGACATGTACATCAAAAGAAAGGTCTGTTCAATAATTAACCACACCTGAGAACAAAAATCATCAGCGGCATCCGGTTGTTGAGATATTTCAATCCAAAGTTGTTCTCATAATTTTCCATCCAAATGCATTTGACTTGCTTTGGATAGTGATATCTCCGCAACCAAGACCCGCAAAGAGCTACGGTTGCCAGTGCTCGAAAGCGATTGCACAGACCTTTCCAATTTTCTATAATTTATTGTAGAATTCTTGACTTCACTTATTCCGACATTTTCGAAAAAAATCAAGGCTAACCCCTTGCAAAAAAAATTACATTTTCATCAATGTTCCCCAAACCAATCGACACGTACATCAAAAGAAAGGTCTGTTCAATAATTAACCACACCTGAGAACAAAAATCATCAGCGGCATCCAGTTGTTGAGATATTTCAATCCAAAGTTGTTCTCATAATTTTCCACCCTAATGCATTTGACTTGCTTTGGATAGTGATATCTCCGCAAACAAGACCCGCAAGGAACTACGGTTGGCAGAGCTCGAAAGCGATTGCACAGACCTTTCCAATTTTCTATAATTTATTGTCGAATTCTTGACTTCACTTTTTCCGACATTTTCGAAAAAAATCAAGGCTAACCCCTTGCAAAAAAAAATTACATTTTCAACAATGTTCCCCAAACCCATCGACACGTACATCAAAAGAAAGGCCTGCTCAATAATTATCCACACCTGAGCACAAAAATCATCAGCGGCATCCGGTTGTTGAGATATTTCAATCCAAAATTGTTCTCATAACTTTCCATCCAAATGCATTTGACTTGCTTTGGATAGTGATATCTCCGCAACCAAGACCCGCAAAGACCTACGGTTGCCAGTGCTCGAAAGCGGTTGCACAGACCTTTCCAATTTTCTACAATTTGTTGTAGAATTCTTGACTTCAATTTTTCCGACATTTTTGAAAAAAATCAAGGCTAACCCCTTGCAAAAAAAAATTACATTTTCATCAATGTTCCCCAAACATCAAAAGAAAGGTCTGATCAATAATTATCCACACCTGAGAACAAAAATCATCAGAGGCATTCGGTTGTTGAGATATTGCAATCCAAAATTGTTCTCATAACTTTCCATCCAAATGCATTTGACTTGCTTTGGATAGTGATATCTCCGCAACCAAGACCCGCAAAGACCTACGGTTGCCAGTGCTCGAAAGCGATTGCACAGACCTTTCCAATTTTCTATAATTTATTGTAGAATTCTTGACTTCACTTTTTCCGACATTTTCGAAAAAAATCAAGGCTAACCCCTTGCAAAAAAAAATTACATTTTCATCAATGTTCCCCAAACCCATCGACACGTACATCAAAAGAAAGGCCTGTTCAATACCTATCCACACCTGTGAATAAAAATTATCATCGGCGTCCGGTTGTTGAGATATTTCAATCCAAAGTTGTTCTCATAATTTTCCACCCAAATGCATTTGACTTGCTTTGGATAGTGATATATCCGCAAACAAGACCCGCAAGATACTACGGTTGCCAGAGCTCGAAAGCGATTGCACAGACCTTTCCAATTTTCTACAATTTGTTGTAGAATTCTTGACTTCAATTTTTCCGACATTTTTGAAAAAAATCAAGGCTAACCCCTTGCAAAAAAAAATTACATTTTCAACAATGTTCCCCAAACCCATCGACACATACATCAAAAGTAAGGTCTGTTCAATACCTATCCACACCTAAGAACAAAAATCATCAGCGGCATCCGGTTGTTGAGATATTTCAATCCAAAGTTGTTCTCATAATTTTCCACCCAAATGCATTTGACTTGCTTTGGATAGTGATATCTCCGCAACCAAGACCCGCAAAGAGCTACGGTTGCCAGTGCTCGAAAGCGATTGCACAGACCTTTCCAATTTTCTATAATTTATTGTAGAATTCTTGACTTCACTTTTTCCGACATTTTCGAAAAAAATCAAGGCTAACGCCTTGCAAAAAAAATTACATTTTCATCAATGTTCCCCAAACCCATCGACACGTACATCAAAAGAAAGGCCTGTTCAATACCTATCCACATCTGAGAATAAAAATTATCATCGGCGTCCGGTTGTTGAGATATTTCAATCCAAAGTTGTTCTCATAATTTTCCACCCAAATGCATTTGACTTGCTTTGGATAGTGATATCTCCGCAAACAAGACCCGCAAGGAGCTACGGTTGCCAGAGCTCGAAAGCGATTGCACAGACCTTTCCAATTTTCTACAATTTGTTGTAGAATTCTTGACTTCAATTTTTCCGACATTTTTGAAAAAAATCAAGGCTAACCCCTTGCAAAAAAAAATTACATTTTCATCAATGTTCCCCAAACCCATCGACACGTACATCAAAAGAAAGGCCTGTTCAATACCTATCCACACCTGAGAAGAAAAATCATCAGCGGAACAAAAATCATCAGCGGAATCCGGTTGTTGAGATATTTCAATCCAAACTTGTTCTCATAATTTTCCACCCAAATGCATTTGACTTGCTTTGGATAGTGATATCTCCGCAAACAAGACCCGCAAGGAGCTATGGTTGCCAGTGCTCGAAAGCGATTGCACAGACCTTTCCAATTTTCTATAATTTATTGTCGAATTCTTGACTTCACTTTTTCCGACATTTTCGAAAAAAATCAAGGCTAACCCCTTGCAAAAAAAAAATTACATTTTCAACAATGTTCCCCAAACCCATCGACACGTACATCAAAAGAAAGGCCTGTTCAATACCTATCCACACCTGAGAATAAAAATTATCATCGGCGTCCGGTTGTTGAGATATTTCAATCCAAAGTTGTTCTCATAATTTTCCACCCAAATGCATTTGACTTGCTTTGGATAGTGATATCTCCGCAAACAAGACCCGCAAGATACTCCGGTTGCCAGAGCTCGAAAGCGATTGCACAGACCTTTCCAATTTTCTACAATTTGTTGTAGAATTCTTGACTTCAATTTTTCCGACATTTTTGAAAAAAATCAAGGCTAACCCCTTGCAAAAAAAAATTACATTTTCATGAATGTTCCCCAAACCAATCGTCACGTACATCAAAAGAAAGGTCTGTTCAATAATTATCCACACCTGAGAACAAAAATCATCAGCGGCATCCGGTTGTTGAGATATTTCAATCCAAAGTTGTTCTCATAATTTTCCACCCAAATGCATTTGACTTGCTTTGGATAGTGATATCTCCGCAAACAAGACCCGCAAGGAGCTACGGTTGCCAGTGCTCGAAAGCGATTGCACAGACCTTTCCAATTTTCTATAATTTATTGTCGAATTCTTGACTTCACTTTTTCCGACATTTTCGAAAAAAATCATGGCTGACCCCTTGCAAAAAAAAATTACATTTTCAACAATGTTCCCCAAACCCATCGACACGTACATCAAAAGAAAGGCCTGTTCAATACCTATCCACACCTGAGAATAAAAATTATCATCGGCGTCCGGTTGTTGAGATATTTTAATCCAAAGTTGTTCTCATAATTTTCTAACCAAATGCATTTGACTTGCTTTGGATAGTGATATCTCTGCAAACAAGACCCGCAAGGAACTACGGTTGGCAGAGCTCGAAAGCGATTGCACAGACCTTTCCAATTTTCTACAATTTGTTGTAGAATTCTTGACTTCAATTTTTCCGACATTTTTGAAAAAAATCAAGGCTAACCCCTTGCAAAAAAAAATTACATTTTCACCAATGTTCCCCAAACCCATCGACACATACATCAAAAGTAAGGTCTGTTCAATACCTATCCACACCTCAGAAGAAAAATCATCAGCAGCATCTGGTTGTTGAGATATTTCCATCCAAAGTTGTTCTCATAATTTTCCACCCAAATGAATTTGACTTGCTTTGGATAGTGATATCTCCGCAAACAAGACCCGCAAGGAGCAACGGTTGCCAGTGCTCGAAAGCGATTGCACAGAGCTTTTCCAATTTTCTACAATTTGTTGTAGAATTCTTGACTTTAATTTTTCCGATATTTTTGAAAAAAATCAAGGCTAACCCCTTGCAAAAAAAAATTACATTTTCACCAATGTTCCCCAAACCCATCGACACATACATCAAAAGTAAGGTCTGTTCAATACCTATCCACACCTGAGAACAAAAATCATCAGCGGCACCCGGTTGTTGAGATATTTCAATCCAAAGTTGTTCTCATAATTTTCCACCCAAATGCATTTGACTTGCTTTGGATAGTGATATCTCCGCAACCAAGACCCGCAAAGAGCTACGGTTGCCAGAGCTCGAAAGCGATTGCACAGACCTTTCCAATTTTCTATAATTTATTGTAGAATTCTTGATTTCAATTTTTCGGACATTTTTGAAAAAAATCAAAAATCAATGCAAAAAAAAATTACATTTTCATCTATGTTCCCCAAACCCATCGACACGTACATCAAAAGAAAGGCCTGTTCAATAATTATCCACACCTGAGCACAAAAATCATCAGCGGCATCCGGTTGTTGAGATATTTCAATCCAAAGTTGTTCTCATAATTTTCCACCCAAATGCATTTGACTTGCTTTGGATAGTGATATCTCCGCAAACAAGACCCGCAAGGAGCTACGGTTGCCAGTGCTCGAAAGCGATTGCACAGACCTTTCCAATTTTCTATAATTTATTGTCGAATTCTTGACTTCACTTTTTCCGACATTTTCGAAAAAAATCAAGGCTAACCCCTTGCAAAAAAAAATTACATTTTCATCAATGTTCCCCAAACCAATCGACACGTACATCAAAAGAAAGGTCTGTTCAATAATTATCCGCACCTGAGAACAAAAATCATCAGCGGCATCCGGTTGTTGAGATATTTCAATCCAAAGTTGTTCTCATAATTTTCCACCCAAATGCATTTGACTTGCTTTGGATAGTGATATCTCCGCAACCAAGACCCGCAAAGAGCTACGGTTGCCAGTGCTCGAAAGCGATTGCACAGACCTTTCCAATTTTCTATAATTTATTGTAGAATTCTGGACTTCACTTTTTCCGACATTTTCGAAAAAAATCAAGGCTAACCCCTTGCAAAAAAAAATTACATTTTCATCAATGTTCCCCAAACCCATCGACACGTACATCAAAAGAAAGGCCTGTTCAATACCTATCCACACCTGAGAAGAAAAATCATCAGCGGAAAAAAAATCATCAGCGGCATCCGGTTGTTGAGATATTTCAATCCAAAGTTGTTCTCATAATTTTCCACCCAAATGCATTTGACTTGCTTTGGATAGTGATATCTCCGCAAACAAGACCCGCAAGCAGCTACGGTTGCCAGTGCTCGAAAGCGATTGCACAGACCTTTCCAATTTTCTATAATTTATTGTCGAATTCTTGACTTCACTTTTTCAGACATTTTCGAAAAAAATCGAGGCTAACCCCTTGCAAAAAAAAATTACATTTTCAACAATGTTCCCCAAACCCATCGACACGTACATCAAAAGAAAGGTCTGATCAATAATTATCCACACCTGAGAACAAAAATCATCAGAGGCATTCGGTTGTTGAGATATTTCAATCCAAAATTGTTCTCATAACTTTCCATCCAAATGCATTTGACTTGCTTTGGATAGTGATATCTCCGCAACCAAGACCCGCAAAGAGCTACGGTTGCCAGTGCTCGAAAGCGATTGCACAGACCTTTCCAATTTTCTATAATTTATTGTAGAATTCTTGACTTCACTTTTTCCGACATTTTCGAAAAAAATCAAGGCTAACCCCTTGCAAAAAAAAATTACATTTTCATCAATGTTCCCCAAACCCATCGACACGTACATCAAAAGAAAGGCCTGTTCAATACCTATCCACACCTGAGAAGAAAAATCATCAGCGGAACAGAAATCATCAGCGGCATCCGGTTGTTGAGATATTTCAATACAAAATTGTTCTCATAACTTTCCATCCAAATGCATTTGACTTGCTTTGGATAGTGATATCTCCGCAACCAAGACCCGCAAAGAGCTACGGTTGCCAGTGCTCGAAAGCGATTGCACAGACCTTTCCAATTTTCTATAATTTATTGTAGAATTCTTGACTTCACTTTTTCCGACATTTTCGAAAAAAATCAAGGCTAACCCCTTGCAAAAAAAAATTACATTTTCATCAATGTTCCCCAAACCCATCGACACGTACATCAAAAGAAAGGCCTGTTCAATACCTATCCACACCTGAGAATAAAAATTATCATCGGCGTCCGGTTGTTAAGATATTTCAATCCAAAGTTGTTCTCATAATTTTCCACCCAAATGCATTTGACTTGCTTGGATAGTGATATCTCCGCAAACAAGACCCGCAAGATACTACGGTTGTCAGAGCTCAAAAGCGATTGCACAGACCTTTCCAATTTTCTACAATTTGTTGTAGAATTCTTGACTTCAATTTTTCCGACATTTTTGAAAAAAATCAAGGCTAACCCCTTGCAAAAAAAAATTACATTTTCATCAATGTTCCCCAAACCCATCGACACGTACATCAAAAGAAAGGCCTGTTCAATACCTATCCACACCTCAGAAGAAAAATCATCAGCGGCATCTGGTTGTTGAGATATTTCCATCCAAAGTTGTTCTCATAATTTTCCACCCAAATGAATTTGACTTGCTTTGGATAGTGATATCTCCGCAAACAAGACCCGCAAGGAGCTACGGTTGCCAGTGCTCGAAAGCGATTGCACAGACCTTTCCAATTTTCTACAATTTGTTGTAGAATTCTTGACTTCAATTTTTCCGATATTTTTGAAAAAAATCAAGGCTAACCCCTTGCAAAAAAAAATTACATTTTCACCAATGTTCCCCAAACCCATCGACACATACATCAAAAGTAAGGTCTGTTCAATACCTATCCACACCTGAGAACAAAAATCATCAGCGGCACCCAGTTGTTGAGATATTTCAATCCAAAGTTGTTCTCATAATTTTCCACCCAAATGCATTCGACTTGCTTTGGATAGTGATATCTCCGCAAACAAGACCCGCAAAGAGCTACGGTTGCCAGTGCTCGAAAGCGGTTGCACAGACCTTTCCAATTTTCTACAATTTGTTGTAGAATTCTTGACTTCAATTTTTCCGACATTTTTGAAAAAAATCAAGGCTAACCCCTTGCAAAAAAAAATTACATTTTCATCAATGTTCCCCAAACCCATCGACACGTACATCAAAAGAAAGGTCTGATCAATAATTATCCACACCTGAGAATAAAAATTATCATCGGCGTCCGGTTGTTGAGATATTTCAATCCAAAGTTGTTCTCATAATTTTCCACCCAAATGCATTTGACTTGCTTTGGATAGTGATATCTCCGCAAACAAGACCCGCAAGGAGCTACGGTTGCCATTGCTCGAAAGCGATTGCACAGACCTTTCCAATTTTCTATAATTTATTGTCGAATTCTTGACTTCACTTTTTCCGACATTTTCGAAAAAAATCAAGGCTAACCCCTTGCAAAAAAAAATTACATTTTCAACAATGTTCCCCAAACCCATCGACACGTACATCAAAAGAAAGGCCTGTTCAATACCTATCCACACCTCAGAAGAAAAATCATCAGCGGCATCTGGTTGTTGAGATATTTCCATCCAAAGTTGTCTCATAATTTTCCACCCAAATGAATTTGACTTGCTTTGGATAGTGATATCTCCGCAAACAAGACCCGCAAGGAGCTACGGTTGCCAGTGCTCGAAAGCGATTGCACAGACCTTTCCAATTTTCTACAATTTGTTGTAGAATTCTTGACTTCAATTTTTCCGATATTTTTGAAAAAAATCAAGGCTAACCCCTTGCAAAAAAAAATTACATTTTCACCAATGTTCCCTAAACCCATCGACACATACATCAAAAGTAAGGTCTGTTCAATACCTATCCACACCTCAGAAGAAAAATCATCAGCGGCATCTGGTTGTTGAGATATTTCCATCCAAAGTTGTCTCATAATTTTCCACCCAAATGAATTTGACTTGCTTTGGATAGTGATATCTCCGCAAACAAGACCCGCAAGGAGCTACGGTTGCCAGTGCTCGAAAGCGATTGCACAGACCTTTCCAATTTTCTACAATTTGTTGTAGAATTCTTGACTTCAATTTTTCCGATATTTTTGAAAAAAATCAAGGCTAACCCCTTGCAAAAAAAAATTACATTTTCATCAATGTTCCCCAAAACCATCGACACGTACATCAAAAGAAAGGCCTGTTCAATACCTATCCACACCTCAGAAGAAAAATCATCAGCGGCATCTGGTTGTTGAGATATTTCCATCCAAAGTTGTTCTCATAATTCTCCACCCAAATGAATTTGACTTGCTTTGGATAGTGATATCTCCGCAAACAAGACCCGCAAGGAGCTACGGTTGCCAGTGCTCGAAAGCGATTGCACAGACCTTTCCAATTTTCTACAATTTGTTGTAGAATTCTTGACTTCAATTTTTCCGATATTTTTGAAAAAAATCAAGGCTAACCCCTTGCAAAAAAAAATTACATTTTCACCATTGTTCCCCAAACCCATCGACACATACATCAAAAGTAAGGTCTGTTCAATACCTATCCACACCTGAGAACAAAAATCATCAGCGGCACCCAGTTGTTGAGATATTTCAATCCAAAGTTGTTCTCATAATTTTCCACCCAAATGCATTCGACTTGCTTTGGATAGTGATATCTCCGCAAACAAGACCCACAAGGAACTACGGTTGCCAGAGCTCGAAAGCGATTGCACAGACCTTTCCAATTTTCTACAATTTGTTGTAGAATTCTTGACTTCAATTTTTCCGATATTTTTGAAAAAAATCAAGGCTAACCCCTTGCAAAAAAAAATTACATTTTCATCAATGTTCCCCAAACCAATCGACACGTACATCAAAAGAAAGGTCTGTTCAATAATTATCCACACCTGAGAATAAAAATTATCATCGGCGTCCGGTTGTTGAGATATTTCAATCCAAAGTTGTTCTCATAATTTTCCACCCAAATGCATTTGACTTGCTTTGGATAGTGATATCTCCGCAAACAAGACCCGCAAGGAGCTACGGTTGCCAGTGCTCGAAAGCGATTGCACAGACCTTTCCAATTTTGTACAATTTGTTGTAGAATTCTTGACTTCAATTTTTCCGACATTTTTGAAAAAAATCAAGGCTAACCCCTTGCAAAAAAAAATTACATTTTCATCAATGTTCCCCAAACCAATCGACACGTACATCAAAAGAAAGGCCTGTTCAATACCTATCCACACCTGAGAATAAAAATTATCATCGGCGTCCGGTTGTTGAGATATTTCAATCCAAAGTTGTTCTCATAATTTTCCACCCAAATGCATTTGACTTGCTTTGGATAGTGATATATCCGCAAACAAGACCCGCAAGATACTACGGTTGCCAGAGCTCGAAAGCGATTGCACAGACCTTTCCAATTTTCTACAATTTGTTGTAGAATTCTTGACTTCAATTTTTCCGACATTTTTGAAAAAAATCAAGGCTAACCCCTTGCAAAAAAAAATTACATTTTCAACAATGTTCCCCAAACCCATCGACACATACATCAAAAGTAAGGTCTGTTCAATACCTATCCACACCTGAGAACAAAAATCATCAGCGGCATCCGGTTGTTGAGATATTTCAATCCAAAGTTGTTCTCATAATTTTCCACCCAAATGCATTTGACTTGCTTTGGATAGTGATATCTCCGCAAACAAGACCCGCAAGGAACTACGGTTGCCAGAGCTCGAAAGCGATTGCACAGACCTTTCCAATTTTCTACAATTTGTTGTAGAATTCTTGACTTCAATTTTTCCGACATTTTTGAAAAAAATCAAGGCTAACCCCTTGCAAAAAAAATTACATTTTCATCAATGTTCCCCAAACCCATCGACACGTACATCAAAAGAAAGGTCTGATCAATAATTATCCACACCTGAGAATAAAAATTATCATCGGCGTCCGGTTGTTGAGATATTTCAATCCAAAGTTGTTCTCATAATTTTCCACCCAAATGCATTTGACTTGCTTTGGATAGTGATATCTCCGCAAACAAGACCCGCAAGGAGCTACGGTTGCCAGTGCTCGAAAGCGATTGCACAGACCTTTCCAATTTTCTACAATTTGTTGTAGAATTCTTGACTTCAATTTTTCCGATATTTTTGAAAAAAATCAAGGCTAACCCCTTGCAAAAAAAAATTACATTTTCATCAATGTTCCCCAAACCAATCGACACGTACATCAAAAGAAAGGTCTGTTCAATAATTATCCACACCTGAGAATAAAAATTATCATCGGCGTCCGGTTGTTGAGATATTTCAATCCAAAGTTGTTCTCATAATTTTCCACCCAAATGCATTTGACTTGCTTTGGATAGTGATATCTCCGCAAACAAGACCCGCAAGGAGCTACGGTTGCCAGTGCTCGAAAGCGATTGCACAGACCTTTCCAATTTTGTACAATTTGTTGTAGAATTCTTGACTTCAATTTTTCCGACATTTTTGAAAAAAATCAAGGCTAACCCCTTGCAAAAAAAAAATTACATTTTCATCAATGTTCCCCAAACCAATCGACACGTACATCAAAAGAAAGGCCTGTTCAATACCTATCCACACCTGAGAATAAAAATTATCATCGGCGTCCGGTTGTTGAGATATTTCAATCCAAAGTTGTTCTCATAATTTTCCACCCAAATGCATTTGACTTGCTTTGGATAGTGATATATCCGCAAACAAGACCCGCAAGATACTACGGTTGCCAGAGCTCGAAAGCGATTGCACAGACCTTTCCAATTTTCTACAATTTGTTGTAGAATTCTTGACTTCAATTTTTCCGACATTTTTGAAAAAAATCAAGGCTAACCCCTTGCAAAAAAAAATTACATTTTCAACAATGTTCCCCAAACCCATCGACACATACATCAAAAGTAAGGTCTGTTCAATACCTATCCACACCTGAGAACAAAAATCATCAGCGGCACCCGGTTGTTGAGATATTTCAATCCAAAGTTGTTCTCATAATTTTCCACCCAAATGCATTTGACTTGCTTTGGATAGTGATATCTCCGCAAACAAGACCCGCAAGGAACTACGGTTGCCAGAGCTCGAAAGCGATTGCACAGACCTTTCCAATTTTCTACAATTTGTTGTAGAATTCTTGACTTCAATTTTTCCGACATTTTTGAAAAAAATCAAGGCTAACCCCTTGCAAAAAAAAATTACATTTTCATCAATGTTCCCCAAACCAATCGACACGTACATCAAAAGAAAGGCCTGTTCAATAATTATCCACACCTGAGCACAAAAATCATCAGCGGCATCCGGTTGTTGAGATATTTCAATCCAAAATTGTTCTCATAACTTTCCATCCAAATGCATTTGACTTGCTTTGGATAGTGATATCTCCGCAAACAAGACCCGCAAAGAGCTACGGTTGCCAGTGCTCGAAAGCGATTGCACAGACCTTTCCAATTTTCTATAATTTATTGTAGAATTCTTGACTTCACTTTTTCCGACATTTTCGAAAAAAATCAAGGCTAACGCCTTGCAAAAAAAAATTACATTTTCATCAATGTTCCCCAAACCCATCGACACGTACATCAAAAGAAAGGCCTGTTCAATACCTATCCACATCTGAGAATAAAAATTATCATCGGCGTCCGGTTGTTGAGATATTTCAATCCAAAGTTGTTCTCATAATTTTCCACCCAAATGCATTTGACTTGCTTTGGATAGTGATATCTCCCCAAACAAGACCCGCAAGGAGCTACGGTTGCCAGAGCTCGAAAGCGATTGCACAGACCTTTCCAATTTTCTACAATTTGTTGTAGAATTCTTGACTTCAATTTTTCCGACATTTTTGAAAAAAATCAAGGCTAACCCCTTGCAAAAAAAAATTACATTTTCATCAATGTTCCCCAAACCCATCGACACGTACATCAAAATAAAGGTCTGTTCAATACCTATCCACACCTGAGAACAAAAATCATCAGCGACGTCCGGTTGTTGAGATATTTCAATCCAAAGTTGTTCTCACAATTTTCCACCCAAATGCATTTGACTTGCTTTGGATAGTGATATCTCCGCAAACAAGACCCGCAAGGAGCTACGGTTGCCAGAGCTCGAAAGCGATTGCACAGACCTTTCCAATTTTCTACAATTTGTTGTAGAATTCTTGACTTCAATTTTTCGGACATTTTTGAAAAAAATCAAGGCTTTGCAAAAAAAATTACATTTTCAACTATGTTCCGCAAACCCATCGATATGTACTTTAGAAGAAAGGTCTGTTCAATACCTATCCACACCTGAGAATAAAAATTATCATCGGCGTCCGGTTGTTGAGATATTTCAATCCAAAGTTGTTCTCATAATTTTCCACCCAAATGCATTTGACTTGCTTTGGATAGTGATATATCCGCAAACAAGACCCGCAAAGAGCTACGGTTGCCAGTGCTCGAAAGCGATTGCACAGACCTTTCCAATTTTCTATAATTTATTGTAGAATTCTTGACTTCACTTTTTCCGACATTTTCGAAAAAAATCAAGGCTAACGCCTTGCAAAAAAAAATTACATTTTCATCAATGTTCCCCAAACCCATCGACACGTACATCAAAAGAAAGGCCTGTTCAATAATTATCCACACCTGAGAATAAAAATTATCATCGGCGTCCGGTTGTTGAGATATTTCAATCCAAAGTTGTTCTCATAATTTTCCACCCAAATGCATTTGACTTGCTTTGGATAGTGATATCTCCGCAAACAAGACCCGCAAGGAGCTACGGTTGCCAGTGCTCGAAAGCGATTGCACAGACCTTTCCAATTTTCTACAATTTGTTGTAGAATTCTTGACTTCAATTTTTCCGACATTTTTGAAAAAAATCAAGGCTAACCCCTTGCAAAAAAAAATTACATTTTCATCAATGTTCCCCAAACCCATCGACACGTACATCAAAATAAAGGTCTGTTCAATACCTATCCACACCTGAGAACAAAAATCATCAGCGGCGTCCGGTTGTTGAGATATTTCAATCCAAAATTGTTCTCACAATTTTCCACCCAAATGCATTTGACTTGCTTTGGATAGTGATATCTCCGCAAACAAGACCCGCAAGGAGCTACGGTTGCCAGAGCTCGAAAGCGATTGCACAGACCTTTCCAATTTTCTACAATTTGTTGTAGAATTCTTGACTTCAATTTTTCGGACATTTTTGAAAAAAATCAAGGCTTTGCAAAAAAAATTACATTTTCAACTATGTTCCGAAAACCCATCGATATGTACTTTAGAAGAAAGGTCTGTTCAATACCTATCCACACCTGTGAAGAAACATCATCAGCGGCATCTGGTTGTCTAGAAAAATAAAAAATAAATTAATAAAATCTTGTAAATGATTCCCAATGTCGCACCTACACCGAATCCTATAGCATATTTCTTATAATCTCGCTTTTGCAATAAAAAAGTGATAGTTTTTAGTTTGCGAAATCTATTGAATTGAGAGTTTGTAATGCAAGGTTTTCAATGTTATATTTTGGATTTCAAATGTTTTTTTACAACAAAGATGTACTAAAGTATTGATGATTGATAGGCCCTTTTAATCGGCATAAAACTTTGGATTAATTTTTTAACTGCTTGCGAAATATGAAATGAGAAAAGCAGAATTGTGTGTAGATGGCTATCAAGATTTTGATAGTGCGATATTTTTCAATAAATGATTTAAAAAATGAAAAATTTTGTGATGAGGGATTTAAAAAAAAAGAGATTTTTAAAAAGTGATTTTAGTCTGCGATCAAACCGTAAAACCATTCAATTCTGTAAGTTTGTTACTCAATTTATATTTGCTATTAATAGGACAGTATAAATGGTTTTCACCAATAAGCTAGTTTCGTCATAATAATACATCGCCGTCATTTTGCGTCTGTGCGTCTAATGTGGGTCCCACAACTCCGTCTGTCTATCTGTCTGTAGATCAATCTACAGCATAAATGGCTGAAGTGATTTTCTTGGTACTTGGTACTTGGTACTTAAGCGTCATCACAATGATCCTTTCTTTTTGGACTAATTAGTTATTTTTTTTAACAGCTAACAGCCACTGTAACCTAACCTAACCTAACCTGTAATCAGTCATGCATTTTATTTATTTTAGCTCATTATAATGGATAACAATTTTTGTTCTTAAATCTTCTCGCAAACGGTTCTGACGATTTTGAAATCTGGGATCCACAGTGCCAATGTGTGTGTAACAAGACTGCTTATCAGATCTTGAAAAAAATACAGAATATCTTATTAATGGCTAATAATTTTGGACATAGGCATTTCTAAATAATTCAAACAATAGATTAGATTAGATTAGATTTATTAAAATTCAATATTTACAAAGTTTACCTTTTTTGGTTTTTACAAATCTTATATGACATGGCAAAAGCCGTCTGCCAGATTGACTAATTGATTTACTAAGATAACAAGATAATGCTAATATCTTACAGGACATATAAATATTATTTTAGTTCTACATATTAATTTGTGAAGTGTGCATTAAGTTTAAAAGTCTTCTCTTAAAATTTGATTTCTATATCGGAGTGCAGCTTTGACGAATTTATGAAGAGCTGTCCAGGATTCTCCATTCAAAAGGCTAAGAACTTCTTCGGTTGAGAAAATAGCTTTACCCAGGTACAGTTTTCTAAGCTCGATAAGTATTGGGCAAACACCTACAAAATGCAAAGTATCTTCTCTGGTGTTCATATTGCAAAGGCTGCATTCTATAGGTAGATCTGGGCGATGAGGTATGTAGTTGAGATGTAGTAATTCCCCACGTATTTTGAAGATGGTAGATATCTTATCCACTCCAGCATTATTTTCAAAGTAGTTTTTCGTTCCCAGATCGTATTCTAGTTGGGAGTAATAAGTTCTATACGCAGAGGATCGTGCATTTTCGATAAATGACTCGCGCTGCTTTTCATCGAGAACTTTAATAATGTTAATTCAAACAATATAAATTAAATTAATCAATCACAGGTGCTGCATAAGTGGTTCCTGAGATACTGGTATACTTACTTACTTTACTTATCCGGCTCCCGATACATGGAGGATCGCTTCCTGGCATATTGCGGTCTTCCATCGATTGCGGTCCCTCGCACGCTCCCTCCAGTCGTCGAGGTCAAGCGCTCTTGCGTCTGTAACCGCCTGGTCCCTGTAGCGGAGGTTCGGTCTTCCTGGTCGTCTCGAACCTGCGGGCTGGGATTCGAAGATTTTCTTAGCTGGAGCGTTGTTGTCCATTCGCTCGATGTGGCCGAGCCAGTGTAGTCTACACGCTTTGGCTCTTTGGACTACATCCACATCTTGGTACAGCTCGTACAATTCTCTATTGTATTTTCTCTTCCATTCGCCCTCTTCGCATATAGGACCAAATATCCTGCGAAGAATTTTTCAGCACTCGGCGCCGTAGATTAGAACTGGTAAAATTAGCGTTTTGAAATTCGTTGGTCATTTTCAGGATATAAGACCTCAAAAATCACAAAAAAGTGTAACTGAGTCACTGACTGAGAGAATACCATTCCCGACATCGTCGAATATTTTAATTTTGGACAACATTAGGTAATGTGGTCCAAGTAAATCCTAGTACGCTGCTGATGTGAAACGAAAATTATCGGTGGTCTCCACTAGGAGAGCCAAATGCCAAGAAAAACATGAACGAAAAATTTGCAAGAAAAAAAAATTCAATCAGAAAAAAATCAAAAATAAATAAGCTGCCATGAAATAAACAACAAACAAGTGCGACTTAAAACTGAAATGTGATTCTCAGCGCAAAATTAATTGGTCTGGGTAATAAATTGTCTGTGAAAAGTGAGTGGAGACTTTTTAAATTTCGTGATGGAACAGCGTACTGCAGAACCAAAAGCATTTTTGAGTCATTTTTGTATGGGACTTTGCGTTTCGCATCAGCAGCGTACTAGGCCCAAAGGAATAAATCGAAAATTTGAGTTTTCCCATTCAGGGGGCGTGGTATCAGCACACTTCCTAAGTATTGGTATTAATTAAATGGTATACTTGAAGTCTAGGATCCATAATGCCAATGTGTTTGTAACAAGACTGCTTATTAGATCTTGGAAAAAAATACAGAATACATATTAATGGCTAATAATTTGTGACAGGTATTTCTAAATACAGTCGAACTTCGATAACTCGAACCATGACTTGCCAAAAAATTAATTCGAATTATCAAGACTTCGAGTTATCAAGTAAAACACAAAATTGTTATTAAGTACGTATTATTTATTTGCGAATAAGGAACAGTTGTTGTAATTACTAAAAATATTCTGTTATACTTGACTGACGAATGGATTGCCGGAATGCTATAGTTAATAGCCAGATCCTTCTTTATTTACCCACTCTCCAACTCTTTTATTAATTTAAATTTACATATCTTCAAATGAGAATGGCGCAAAATTTTAAACGATATGATACTAGGTTAAGGTTAAAAAGAGGATTTTGCTAATTTTAACGAGTTTAGTATCATATTATCTTCTTAACATTTTACTAAAGTTAAAATCCAGAGATGGCTACTTTAATTTTTTAGTATCGTGCTAAATCCATAGTGTCATCTGATAGTATATCAGCCTCGCACGCGAGTGTCCCAGATTCGAATCCTGCTGGTATACATTTTCTTTGTCAATAATGACGTTAAATGAATAAAATATAAACATTGAATACTTATTTAGAGCACACGTTGGGTTTCCATCAACATATAATTAATTTACAAAGTATAAACACAATAATTGTGTTCAACAAAATTCAAACCCTAAGAATGCTTCGCAATCTGGTTAATTAGCATTTACCTAATTAAGAAGAGGTTTAAAATTTATGAAAAGTTAGTAGGCTACTATGTATATAGTAAATTGTTAACTAGTATCGTGTTAAGGCCTTAATAGAAGGTTGTTTAAAATTTTGCGCCAATGTTTTTAAAGTCTGCTTTAGTGATATAACCACGATAGTTTTACTTTTAATAAACTACACTGCATTGTTAATACCTACGTCAGTTTATTTACAATTTTTTGTTCTTATTTTTTTTTATTTTATAGGCTACTATTTAGATTTATCAAAATGAATGCCTGGGATACTGAAAAATGGATTTGGATAGTGCAGCGATACCATTCTTTGCAGTCCGTCATTTCCGTCCAAAGGGAACTTAGGCTGGAGATTTTCGGTACTCCCCCGAGTAGATGGACCATTATTAGGCTGGTTTGCCGAATCTGGAAGCATCGAATGAAGACCGTATCATCGAGATCCCAATGTTCGGGTTCAGGATACAATCGTGGCTGTTGTATCGGCAATACAGGCAAATCCAAGTGTTTCGACTCGAAACATATCGGGCCAAATTGGAGTTAGCAGACGGTCATTACAACGGATACTTCATGATGACTTTTTATACTTGTTTCCGTACAAAGTCCAAATTACAAGCAAGTTAAACCCTCAGGATTTGCCTGTTCGCCTCGAATTTTGCCGAAAAATGATTGCAATGGCCGAAGAAGACAACACATTGATAAATTGTTTTTTCATGTCTGATGAGGCCCATTTTGACTTAAACGGTAATGTTAACAAGCAAAATTGCCGTATATGGAGTGAATCTAATCCAGAAATGCTCCATGAGACGGAACTGCGCACAGAACGTGTCAGTGTGTGGTGCGCAGTTTCATCAAGGTATATTGTCGGGCCATACTTCTTTGAAGAAAACGGTGTAACACAAACTATCAATGGGAACCGTTATTTTAAGATGTTAAAGGAGTTTTATTACTCAGAACTTCGCCGAAGACGTATCCCTTTCAGCAGAATTTGGTTTCAACAAGATGGCGCAAGTGAACACGTAGCCACACAAGTTATGGCGGAGCTCTAACAAAAATTCCGAAACAAATTGGTATCCAGAAACTGCACTTTCCGCTGGCCCCCAAGGTCACCTGACCTGATTGCACCAGACTTTTTTTATGGAGTTATGTCAAGCAGGAAGTGTAGAAAACGAAACCCAGGAATTTGTCTGAATTGAAGCAGTCCATTAAGACAATAATTGAAGCGATACCAATTTCAACCCTTCAGGTCACAATGAACAATTTTCTGGTGAGGTGCCGCATATGCGTGGATAAGCGTGGAGGTCAGTTGCGGTCTATCATCTTTAAAAACCAATAGTTATTTAAAATAAAAATTAATTTTTAATCCAATAAAAAAAATTAATGAAATACATCGATTAAAATAAAAGTAATTTAAATCTCGTATTGTAGCACGTTTCGTGTGCCACCCTGTACATGATATACCAACCTAATAATGTGTGTTCTAATACCGGAACATGACAGCTTTTACTCACACTTAACGCAATCACAATTTTCAACATTATCATATGATAGAACGTCATGGAACATCCAAACACAGTGCCCACAAGGCAATACATTAAGTAATGAGTTTGTAAAAATCCACAGAATTCGAGACTTCCCTCTAAAAATTCGACTTATCGCGGCTGCCGGCAATTGATATCTTCGAGTTATACAAGTTCGAGTTATCAAACAAAAATTACATGTAATCTTCAAGCTTCGCGCTATTGCCAACCAATTTTATTCGAGTTATCTTAAATTCGAGTTATGGAAGTTCGAGTTATCGAAGTTCGACTGTAATTCAGACAAAATTGTATTAAAAACAAAAACTATTTTTTAATTTTTTGACGTTTAAAGAAATATTAATTTAGATATTAAAATTACCCACTTAATTTAAAGTATCTACTTAAATTATAATTTTAACGATTACTTAAAGACATATTACAAAAATAATGCGTGTCAAATGGTAATGCCCTTGCGGCGTGGGTGTACTTCAAATTATATACATACTTTATTCTTACCCTGATTACTTGCAATATAAATACGGTGACCATCCGTCCCGTATTATTACGCTCGACTCTACCGGCTAAATTTTAAGAAAACCCGGGACGTACAACTGTCCCGTATTTTATTTTTTGTCCCGAACTTGTCTGATATTACCATATATTTATATTATTTTAATAACGTTAAAAAAAATTTACAATTTTATTTACATTAATTTAATTATTTGTTTAATATTTTTATGCCTTAAATTAAAATTAAAAGAATTGATTGAGAACAATTGATAATTTTGTTTGTAAACAAATTGGTCAAAGAATAATTCAAAAAATTAATTGACCAAAAGTAATGTAAGGCAAATATTCAACAATTTTACAGAACAATTTTACGAATACTTAAATAATTGGGATGTATTTTTTTAAAGAATATGATGTTTTTAGTTGTGTAATTCGTCGAAACATTCCTATTTCCTTCCTGGTCAGAATTAGAATCTTCGTTATCTTTTGTCAATCAAAAGCAGACGGATACAACTATTAATAATTCCACCTTGTTTGACGAATTTCTTTGTCACAAAATTATAACAAAATGGTTAGAGAACAAAATAACTGTGGCCGAGAAATGAAAAAGCGTTTTTTAGCATTTTTGCAAACAAAGTATAAACTTCAAAAATCTTTTACTTATTGTCGAGTTATGCCTCTGTCTGCCAGGTTCAAATGCTCCAACTGAAAGAGTTTTTTCCATAATGAATAATATTTGGACCAATTAAAGCACACAACTGAATGTTGAAACTCTCAGAGCAATGCTAATGGTAAAATTAAAGTATAATTTTAGCTGTCAGGAAATTAAAAAATATTTAATAGAAAACTGTAATAAATCATCAAAGAAATTTGTTAGGCAAAAAGGGACCAAGTACCAAAAATGTTATTGGTAATGTGTTATTAATGTTTATTTTTCAAAGACTTGGTAAAAAAAAGGTTGAATATTCAAAAAAATGTAGTTTTTGCATTTTGTGCTGTTTTTTTTTGTTTTTGAGAATTTTGCTCATTTTGTACCAAACACATTTTTCAATTTTTAAATTTATGTCCCAGATTTTGCTCAGAGAAATATGGTCACCGTAACTATAAACCTTAGAAGACAGCAATTAAAAAATCAACTAAAAACATACTTTTCAGACTTGCGATCATATACTTTGAGTCCATATAAAATTTGAACGCGCATCCATCATCCGGTGTTGTTGAAGGGTTACGTGACGGCAGGTTCATCCATCAACTTGAATATCGCGACAGATGAAGTTAATCCCACAATGTTTGTCCTTCCGTATATAAGAGTACCCGGTTGATGTTTTGTGGTTCCTAATGAATAAGTGAACAGCCAGCAATGGAAAAGTTTGAATGCTGGTATACAGCGTTCCCTTGTATTATATGGTCAAAGGACGATTGCAGTCAATTTTGAAAGATATTGGTTTGGGGAGTTGTGCGAAATAAATTACAGTGCTTTGGATTCTTAATTTGGAAGGTATTCTCTTCGTATATGGTGCATATGAAAATGAAAACAATTTGACGAGAGCGTGGTTTATTTTCCTTTGATCACTTCTAGCTCTCATTTCTCAACACTTTTGAAATATCAAAACTCCAAAAGCCTTTTGATTGTCTTAGGATTGTTGTTTCCTTCGACATACACACTCATTTAAGATATTTTACATCGGATTAATTGTCAAAAGTGGTCATTGCTTAATGAAACCATTTTGACTTTTAAAAATTTTAAGGATCATATGGAAATATTCCATTGGAATCCAAAGGGATTAAAATCGATATTAGTTTTGCTTATCACATGAAAATGTTGTATGATATCTATAGATTCAAAAGGGGTTTTTTACAGGATTGATGGTGGCATTACATTTTGGTGTAAAACGCCGCGCCCGGCCGCATAAAAATAAAAATGATTTGTTTTATTCAAAGGGAAGCATGTAAAGGCCTAAGTAAATTTAATTTGCTTTAATAGTGAAACTTAAGTTTGGTTACAAATCAAACTTTGACCATAGCAGATGACTAGTAAGCTCACTAGTGTCAACTCTCGGGCTCTAATGAGATATGTTTTATACTCATTTGTTCGCTGACGTATTAGAGTTACGAGTTTCATGTATGTAAACATTAGTTAGAGAGCGTTGCGCATTTTAGTGCGAGCAAGGGATTTCAAATAATGTATGTATATGGATAATGCTAATTAAGATAAATTTCGACACCACATTTGACACTTTGGCATCATGAGAAAACGTTTACAAATGTTTAAGTTCGTTGATTTTGTGGTTAAAGGATATCTGAGATAATATCTCACTAACTATAGAAATATGTATGAGGAAGCTCGTTTGTAACTTATACATATGTATGTATATACGTGCTTGAGGTTACAAATTAAACGTTGGCTTAGAGAAGATTAATGGCAAACTTGGGCTTATGGTTTTCAACTTCTCAATCGGAGTATTTGAAGAACAATATTGACAAGACAAAAATATTGTCTTTGTTTTCTTAAAAGCTATGATCCTATAGTAAAAACATATTGACCACATTAAGAAAAACCGCTATCACTCCGCTATCAAATGATTATTTCTAACATTGTTGTCAAAATGGGCTACTTTCTTTTATTTACAGAAGTTCGACAAGCGACAAAAATAGTGTAAGGTAGGTGAGGGTATTAAGGCCTAGCTAAGGGAAATTTGAAATAAAACAAAAACTTTTTATCAAAATTGACAAATTTTATTGTTAATTAATGTAACAGATATATTACTTTAAAAAAGTAACAAAACATGGCACCTTCTGCCTTAAACAAAAACAAAATTCAACATTTTTAAAAACCTTATCAGTAGGCCATATTAAACTATGGTCGGGTAATAAGGCCTAAGTCTTAAACATACTTAAAAAATCAAAATATACTTCATACATTTGGTAAATGAGATCAAATAAATAAAATGTAAATGCAATAAAAATGTTTAAAGTCTTAAAAACAAAACATTATTTCTCAGTTTAATAGCCATCAGGGCACTCAAAATTGTCTTTATCAGCCGGTGATAAGCCGACGCACTCCTCGTGATACCACTTGCCACATTGATAACACTGCATAATGTCAGCCATTTTGTCTACCTCACAACCGTGACAGTACCAACTCACCTGGTTTTCTTTTCCACCACTTGTATCTTTGGCGGTTGCTGTCTTTTTTATTGTACTTTTAACCTTGTCAAACAGGTCTTTGGTGACTGGAGTTACTCCGTAATTAATGGCTTTTTTTCTGATCAATGTGGTTGTTTTCTTAATTTTTTTATATGGTGTAGGCATAAGCTGATTAAATCCATTTTTTTTATTTGAGCGAGCGGCACATTATATTCATCATCATCCGAACTAGAACTGCCATAAACCATGCGGTAAAACCGTCCAGAAGGTCTGTTTGGAGTATTATGTTCAATCCTTTCCCGTGTTATTGATGTCGATGGCTCTGAGGTCATTGGCCTGTGGGAGATGCGAGGTTGTGAATTTTCCTCACCAATATCGTCAGATACAGGAGGAGCTGGGGCTTCTGTCAATAGAGATGGAGCAAAAGCTGGTTATGGGATAGCCTGCGGATTAAATGGATACAAGCCAGTCGCTTTAAAGCCGCTTGTAATATTATTGTTTGTCATGCATTTGGACCAGACACTTGAATGGATAATATTAAATCGTGCTTTAGTGAGTTTCTTATCAGTATTTTTTTCCATAAACAATAAAAGTTCAGCATCCCAGTTGTGTTCAAAAGATCGATATACAGCTTTATCGAGGGGTTGTAGTCCATGAGTAGTGTTTGAAGGTAAACAATATAATGTTATGTCGAGTGAATCTGCAACTTCAACGATGGATAGGTCTAAGTGACAAGCTGCCCCATCAAGTATTAAAAGACACTTTCCCGCACTTTTGTACCTGGATAGGTGCTTCAAAAATTCTTTGAAAAGTTCTTTGGTCATATAATCTCTTATAGATTTTTCTACCAATAATCCCGCTGGAAAATTTTCATATAATTCTGGCTTCAATCGCTTACCTTTAAATATTATCATTGGTGGTATGGCGCTACCAAGTGCATTAAGACATCCCGCAATTTTGACACTTTCAGCACGTTCCGAAGACTGTAAATGCAATCGTTTAGCCCCCTTCCTGGCCAAAACAGTCTACTGGTGATGGATTGTTAGATTGTTATAAATCATTTCTGGATGACTTTTCAAATCAAGGTTATTATAAATTTCATTCAGTCTTTTGAAGTGGTCATCAACAATAAATTTATTAAGCTTCTGTGCCCTGGCTGGATTCATAAATTGAGCTTTTCTTTTTGATATTTCTGGATGTCTTTTCATAAATGATCTAAGCCAGTCTTTACCAGCCGTTTTAGCATGTTGATTAAACTTATGATTGATGCGATTAAGCTCGCAATATTTATAGACCAAACGTCGGAGGATTCGTGGTGTTACATGCAATCCTACTTCAGCGAACCTCATAATTCTGCTTATAAGATTAGTTTCTGTTCGTCATTCAGTATTGATTTTCGTAGTACTTTTTTTCAAACTGCCAGTCTGAAGATGATTTCTAATGGTTCTTCTGGGAACCTATACCTCTCAGCAGCTTTATAAATGCTAATCGTTCCACTTTGTACTGCTCGGACAGTCAACTCTAAATTATTTTCAGACCAGATTGCTCGTTTGGGAGGCATTGTAGCTTGAGTCACTAAAAAAACCATAAATCAATTAGCATACAGTTGTAATTACTTACTATTGTGTCAAAAACACATGAAATAAATTTGACATAAAAAGACTTACGATTGAATATAATATTTTTTTATTATTTGGACCGCACAACCACCTCCCACAATAAATGACACAACACTGATGACGATGAGCGAGCGAACACGCAGAGACAAGCCTGATGCGTCATTTGTGGGTGTTGGCTACATAGTAGGCTGGCCGTGAGTGTGCAACTATTTTAACTTACTTTTTTTAAGCTTATGCCTTATAAGCCGACAGGCCTTATTACCCGCACCTACCTTACTTAATTATTGGTCTCCCTCAGAGAGTGGTATAAGCTCTGCCTTATTACAGTCTATAATGATTCTAAAACATTTGACAGTAATAATTTCCTACATATTGAGGAAAACAATATTGACTAGAGTTCTACGAGTATGTTAATTACAATGTTAGAACTTGTTCGGAAGTGCATCAAGTGCATTGATGTTAACAAGGGTAGTGATCTCGAGGGTATCCAACCATCAGTTTTGAAATAAAAAACTGCTGATAATATTGCCAAACGCTTACTTATGAGTGGTGCAATTTCTTCCTAATACCAATTTTAAAAAACGGGGATATGTCTTAAATACAAAATGATGGTATTGGAATTTCTTCAGCTATTAGCAAGCTATTTGAAAAAAAATTGTCACTGATAAGTTAAGTAGCATGTTCATTTTCTGATTTGTTAAACGTAGATTTAAGGAATTTCCGATCCTTATACATATATAACAAAAGTTCATTAGTTTGGTCTCTCTTAGAGCATGCTAGTGTTGTTTGGTCTCCGTTTTATGATGTCCTTGTTAAGAGACTTGAGTTCGTTCAAACTTCAAACCCAATTAGTGATATTTGCATTAAGAGATTAAGGCCCGTTTGCTGATACACAACTTAAGCATTTAAGTTCTACTTAAGCACTTATGTGACAGTTTACGCAGAGGAAAAAATAGCACATAAGCGTTTTAAGTTGAACATAAATATTTATGACTCGTATCAGCAAACGGGCCTAAGATATCTGGGATGAAGCCCTGAAAGTTCTGTATCTCCTCAAAACTGATTGATATGTGTAGTCTGCTTAATCGTAGGAAGTTGTCTGAGGCCTTAAGGACTATTCACATGACAGCGACCAACGACAGAGGAATAAATGACTATAAAATAAAAGATTTTTAAATTTTAATTTAATTCATAAATAAAACTTAGTATTTAATCAAAACTTTGCTGAATACCTACGAATTGGCGTTTTTTAATTTTTTTGAAAACTGTTTTCAAAAAGATTAAAAAAAACTTTTTTTCTCAAAAATCGCTTCACATATCTTTAATTTTTTTTCTCATAAATTCGAATTTATAAAAGAAATAAAATGGCGTACTTTTTTTTTTTTTTTTTATAACTTTGCACGCGCTTAAGGGATTATGAATACCCTTTATATGTTTTTCTTAACACAGCGCGGCATCCGGTGGAAGAAGAGAAAGAAGGATAGGAAAGATGTGTGTCGCGATGTTCTGAGACTAGAGCTGGTTGTTGTCCCTGATTTATCTCCAGGGATGGCGGCTGAACTAATGCGGAGAGAATTACCGTGTCTTATATATTTAGGTCCCTTATAATTCGCATTATTTTATTTATTTCGTTGTCATATTTTATGGGTATTCTAGTTTACTGAATCACATGTTGTTAGTGTTACGCCTAAACAGCATGTAATGAGCAAAGAAGCGACTTATTTTATGACAATTTTTAGAATTGGTTTTTAATGGAATATAAGAAGACATAGACAACGGCAGGAATCGAAACCGCAACCACGAGGTTGACAGGCGAGGACACAACTATCGCCCCACGGCCACCCCAAATTAGTTTAAGTATTTTTTTCAGAATTTTTTGAATTACATTTTCTTAGATTAAGCCGATTTAATCTTTTGCTTTTAATTTTATATTATTAGATTTTGAAGATTGACATGCATATTTTTTTTAGAAAAAAATTAGAGAAATTGTAATTGTAAATAAAAAATTAAGTAAAAAACGAATTTAAAAATACGTTACATATATTTAGACTTTTAATAGAAATCTGTTCGATCCAGTCGTGCATTTTATTTTCTTAGATATATCTGTCCAAAGAATTCCCAAAACCCAACAACTGTCGATACCTGACTATTGTCGCTTGCGGTTTTGAGGAAATTTTTTTGGATTCTAAAATGTTCCATTGGAGGCTCTCGAAACGATTTTTCTCGGTTCAAGTGATGGTCAGATTTTGGCCAGTTCGTCTGCGGTATGTCTCTATGTCCTTGGACCCAGATTTGGGTGACTAATTCATCTATTACTTACTCGTGAATTTCAATTTGTTTCAATTCTTCAGATTATTATAAATTTCTAAAAAAAAAAAAAACAAATTACCGAATAAAAATTGTAGTTATTTCACTACTCATTCTCCAAAAGTTATAAACATCTTTAAAATGTTCAAGCTAGAATATAGTCTTATTATTCATTCTACCAAACTAATTACGCAAAAAAATTGTCACTGCCAACAACACCAAAAGTTACACACATAAGCTAGTTATGTACCAATATGACAGAAGAAAAAAACTTTTGCATGAGGACAAATTTGAAAGTTCATTCCAATAATAAGGATAATAGTTACAAAACTTTCCAAACTTTTCTAAACTATTTCAACACATACCTACCTACGCTCTTGTAGGTAGGTATAGTTACATACATGTATATTTCTTCTACGTTAATTCGACAAAATTCTAAAGTTCTTTTTGAATTCATCATCTACCTATATGACTCTTTTGGAACATCACTATCTCCAATTAATTATAAAAAAAAATTGTTATAAACATTCATGTAACTATTTCGGAATGGATGAAGTTTGTTTTTCCCATTATTGTTCGGAGTAGGTTTATCTATATGTATTTGCCAATTTTGTACAGTATATTTTATGCCTTTGAGTTTGTGTTCTAAAACAAGTTGTTGGCAACTCGACAATTTTTTGAACAATAAAAAGTTCTGCCAACAAAAATAATGACAATAATGTTCCTTAAATTATCTCACAAGCTTCGATTTAATGATTATTATGTTTTGACATGTGTGATGTATTCGTAAGCTGTAAATAGTAATCTATATTTTTATACTTAAAGTTTTTTTTTTTTTTTTGTTAATATTTTAATGTACTTCCGGACTTCAAGAAGAATACATATACAAATTTATAAGCATTTATGAGCTAATGTTAACTTCGTCCATGGAGAGCTAACAAGCATCCTCAGCACAGCACAAATGGACTTACTCATAATTAAAAGCTCTGCCATTTTCAGTGGATGTCTGGATAAATTACATCCGGCCGGGGCGGCGAACCAACTCCGCTTTGTAAGTACCAAATAAATTTTTATATGCAATCTTATGAATCGCTATAAAACCAAAAAAAAAACTCTCTCAAAAGCCCATAGCAACAAGGGTCTAGAGACTGGGACTCGGGTAACTGATTGCAATTTGATTACAAGCCCAGAAAATCGCTCTCAACAACATAAACAACAACAACAACTAAAACAACTACTAAAAGCAGTAAAAACAATAAGTATGAAAAAAGGGCCACAACCCACAACTTGTGTAAAAGTTGAGATATGTACTGCTAGTCTCTTGCATAATTACACACTCAGTTGGTTAAGGAAGGATAATATCATATAAAAGCACACGATGACGACCGACGCGACGCGACGCGACGCTACGCTGCCAGCTATCAGCTTTTAACTTGTTTCCTGTCTCCTGTATACAGAACAAAAGGATGTCCTCCATGTCCAATTTCTTAGCTTGATGCATTGCGGATTCATTCTTGTTTATACCTACCTCCAATGTCATAGAATAATGGATAATGGAACATTATATGCGAATAAAATGGAACGAACGACAAAATAAAGCACACACTTGACTTAGAGATGAAATCATAATATTGCACTCCGAGTCATCCAATTGATGCTTTATTCGATATAAATTCTTTAATTAAATTTGTGTGTTCTGGTGAACCAATATAATGAAAAATAACAAATTGAATTAACAGTGACTATTACTCACTCTAAAAGTGCAATTAGTAGCGCACTTTGTTACTATATCAAGATCGGCGACAATGTTTTTTTTTAAAGATCGCGCTCTCTGTCTCTAGTATTAGAAAGACACATTGGCATTATCTTTTTCAAGGACGACTTCAAAGAAGTATCTGGTCAGCGCATTGCCTTGTCAATTTTTCCTGTTAATACATTTAAATTTCAAAATCAATTTGCACCAAAAAAAAAAAAGAATAGGCTAGTTCAGAAAAATTCTTCTAATAACAAATTTTTAGTTTTGCTGTCAAAAACCGACGAAAAAATTGTTGGAATTCCCTCCTCAATTTTTGAAGGAACAACATTTATGAGATAGTATTTTTCTGAATTGACAAAATAAATATCGAGTTTTCAAAAAAAAAAACACAATATTTTTACTTGCTATACATATACATAGGTAGGTACATATGTATGTACTATTGGGCAACTTTTGTGTTTGGAAAATAAATCGAAAAGGAGGTCTTAATCAAACGTGACAGAATTACGAAAAAGTGAGTCTCGCAATTCCCTATCTCGGCCTGTAGGTCGATATAAATCTTAAACCGCCGAGATTTCCATCAAACCTGGTTATTAAGCGTCTTAGGTGATTGACTAATTTCTTGTAGCCCCAAAAATACCGGTACCGTTTTTTGAATTTCGAACTCATTAACGGTCGTTAAATTTAAAATAATACTGAATACTAAAATTTTCGAAAACAATTTGTTTGGATTTTTGGAAAAAAAATATTTTTTTTTTTTGAAAATTCAATATATCGAAAACGAGTGGAGATTTTTTTGAAATTGTGTTTTTAATTTCATATTGTTAAATACCTAACAATTGCCATTCCTACCAATATTTTGCCTGTTAAAAATTTAGGTATGCACATAAATAAAAAAAACTAAAACGACATTTAAATTATATTTAGCAATTTCTACTAATAATCTTCTGCTATGAAGTAATATTGAACATAAGAACAAGTACGTGCGACCCATTCATATATTTTATTTTAAATATATAAGTCCTAAACAAAAAGTATGTTAGGACTTATATAATTTTGTTTATTTTTTTATATGTAATATTGAAATACCTTTGTAGAAGCTTCTCTATTGAGAAATTGTCTTAAAATGGGTCTTACAGTGAAACCCGCTTAAGCGAGACGACACAAAATTGGAACTTTTTTTTTCAGTTAAGCTGGTTTTTCACTTAAGCGGACATCGGATAATAGAAAAAAATTCAGTTAAGCGGATCACGGATAAGTGAAACATATATAACTTAAACGGGTGTCGGATAACTGAAGACATATTTCAGTAAAGAAGAATTCGTGTTACGAATCAATTTTTACTACATATATCGACATATACCAAAGCAGCTGAAAAGCAACCTGTTTTAATTGTAATTTCCGTACGGCTGTATGAATGAATGAATATTACTATGGGGCTCTTGCACTGCGACCTTGAGATCTATTGTGCCCCCGCATAGAGCTGGGTGAGGATAGTCCATTTTACAGCTCTTCCTACAAATTTATTTCCTCATGAATTTGAGTATTTGAAGTATTTTTAGAGATGGTAAGTCACTCTTTTCTTTGATGAACAATTGCATCACAATTGTCCAGATTATGGTCCGGCGTTTCCTCTTTTATATCACAGAACCGGCATGTGGCACTACTACGGCTGTAAGACTTATAGCATTTACGTGTCATATGAATGGAAGTGGAGGTGAAGGAATTGAAAAATTAAGCAATTCGGCAACCGTTTAATTTGTTTTGCTCCATTTTTAATTTTTCACTTAGAGTTGTTTTCTATAGAAAAATAGAAAATGCGGAGGGGTTTGTTTTAAAGTTACATATGCGAGTTTAACTTAATTGGGTTTCACTGCAGTCACTTATTGAGAAAGTGGAAATTAAGAACAAGGATTATTTCGGATAGAGACTGTTGCATCGCTTCTATGATAGGTTTCCTTATATTTAGTTCTGAAACAAAAGGGTTGGGGTCAAAATTCTGCCAGGGTCAAAATTCTTTTAACAAAATTCTGCCTTCAAAAGTCTGACCATTAAATTTTTTTTCTTGTAATTTTTGTTCATACTTAGGTTTACCTAATGGATTGTTTTGTTTTATTTTTGTTTCCCGTTTGCTATTGTAAATAAAAACTAAAACTAAAAAAAAGCAGAATTTTGAGAAACAGACAAAATGAAAAAAAGCTGAACTTTGAAAATCAGAATTTTTATTTTAAAAGCAGAATTTTGAAATGCAGTATTTTGAAGCCAGAATTTTTCCCCGCTTCAAAAAAGTGACTTTAATTTTTTAAATTTTGGTTTATATAACTTTTTAAACGTTTTAGAAAAAAGTAGTGTCTCTACAAAAAAGCATTGAAATCAGTTTTACCGTTCTCAATAAGTTCGATTGCAACTTCAATAAGGGACACAGTGAATTATTGATATTACTTATAAGCGAATGTCCTACTATTGAATCTTGCTAAATTGCAAGTCATCCCAATATAAAGTTTTACCTCAGTATCCTTCCCGACATTTGGCTAAGACAAGAGATTGCAACATTAAGCCATTCAACCGTTTCTTAAGCTGGAAGAATGAGGGGGGTGTAAGACGGATATAAGTTGTCATCTAAGCTATATTTCGAAGATCTCATGTTAAAGTCCTGTTGCATTTATTTCCGTTTACCTAGCCAGAACCAAATATCTGATTTTATTGGGAATTTACTGGACTAAACAATTCGACATACCTAGGTTAATTAATTTTAGAAACCCGTCTTACTTTTATCAAATCAATCAGGGGGAATCACCGATATTTGCAATTTGTTGAATTACTTGCCTTAATTTTTTTCAAAAATGCTTGTAAGTGTGTCCCGTAAAGTGTCTTTTGAAGACGCAAGAAATTCTGTTTCCCTTTTGAACTGGTTGTAATCTATAAAGCCATTACGCTTCAAAGTTTAAGTAGGTGTAACTAATATTTGGACAGTAGCTCCAACAACTGATTCGAATACCTTGATAGTTGATAGAACTATAAAATAAGCATTTATAACTCTCCAACACGTGCGTCGAAATATAACATGTCGTTCATTATGTTATCGTCAATTTTTATAAATAATGTTCTAGTAATGTAACCAGAGCTATTCGTCCCTTAAAATTAACCCTAGCACTATGCTTGGTCATTTTAGGGATAATCAAAATTCTAGTGCACGCACGCATAATCATTAAAAATCTATAATAGCTCACATAAAATCGTTCCACTATTAGAAATTTAAACACTTTTAGTCATTATATTTAATAAAGTAAATGTTATTATATTTTTTTTAATTAATAAAGCACATATAGTTATATATAACTTTTTGGTTAACAAAATTTTAAAGGAAATAGCCTGGTTTTTTTATAAATCAAAATCGTCGAAGTCCTTTTTGAGAAACACAAGATAGTCATTTATAACTGCTATGAAAAATTGTATGGCAGCTTTTGTAATTTTTGATTGATTGTTGAGCAAATTCCGTACGGAAATGAAGGACCAAACATTTTTTAAATTCCCATCATAGTAACTCCAAGCTTAATATACTTCATATAGTACATGCACAAAGCAAATAATATTCAATAGAAATGAGTGTGCAATCAACTGATGTGGAGTGTATCGGATTAAATTATACGTTATTTTATTTATTTACTTCCGTGTTTCTTCTCTATCGGATCCGGCACCATCATACAGACTAAGATAATATTGACACAAAATCGTCGAAGAAAAGAATACCATTTGTCATATTTTGTTTTCTCTTTTATTTCATTTTATATAAATGTACATACATTCATACATAGTTTTTGCTATTATTTGTTTTTGTTTTCGGATTTAATTTAGTTTGTTTTTGTATTTGCAGGATATTCGGACCTACGACACGTTCTCGGCTGATTTATTGAAGTGGACAATGCAAACATTCCAGTGGAGTCCATTCGATGTGAGCAATAATTTGCTATTAAGACGATATCGGGTGCTCTGTACGTCCAAAGGATGGTGCTTCAGTCCGGCAGACATTGGCAATATGTGTTGTCCGTTTTGAATTTTTCCTTAACTAACTATATAATACTATTATTCGAGATTCAAGGATAAAAGAAATAAAGGATAAATGCTTTGATATTGAAGATTATTTTCATTTTTCACTTAAAAAAAAAGAGAAAATAAAATGGTTATTACTTTAAAAATAAAATATTTCCAAACATAAATGGATTTGATGGGGATTAGTTGAAGAGAAGAGAAATTTGACATTTAAGAAGTAAGGACACGATTTTGTTGGAAGCCTCAAGGAATATAAAAGTAAATATTTGCTTAATGTTTGAATAATACGGCTCATCTTTAAATTGTCCACAGTCTCTGTGTTCTTGAGTAAAATTAAAATTTGTATCGAAATACATAAAATATTGTCTTTGTTTTTATTCAGGGAAATAAGTTTTAATCAAGAGAAATACGATAAAGGCAATTCTCTAGGGAAAAATTATATCGGATTTATGTAGGTTGAAATTCACCCATAATATTTTTGCATCAAAAAGCGTCAAACGGACATTTTAAAAGAAACATTATTCAATGGGAATTGAGGGTAAGGGAATTTCCCATTCAAAGTAATTGTTGTCTATAAATAATTTCAATTAATTGAAGAAAACGCAAACAATATGTTTATATTATTTTTGTTTTTGTTTTAGTGGACTGTGTGGATTTAAAGTCCATTGAATGAATTTGTGACCTTTAGTCCAAAATGCGTTTCGCCCAGGTACTGCAGCTGGGCTCATCAGTTAGATGCTGTAGTACCTTTCTAAGACGTATTATTTTTTGATCGATGTTTACCGACTTTAATAAAACTTACAGCGATTACTCGGTAATCGGTAAACATCGATCAAAAAATAATACGTCTTAGAAAGGTACTACAGCATCTAACTGATGAGCCCAGCTGCAGTACCTGGGCGAAACGCATTTTGGACTAAAGGTCACAAATTTATAAATAATTTCAGAGAGAGTTCGGTCGGTTGGATAGTAATTTTGTTATTTTGCTAACATAATATAGTTCCAACGTAAATATTGTAGTTACAGTTTTTAAGTATTATTGTTAATTTATTTTTAATCAGAAAGGATACGGAAAAGCACTCTGGAATTAGGGTACAATCATTTCAAACAGCTCATGGCCTAAACCCACGGGCCTGACGGCTCGTTGACCCAATTAGCGCTGTGGTTTGCACCGTTTTGATGCCATAGCTCTGTATAACCTGTGGAAGGTAGCAGATTTGGGGAAAGACCTCCTAGTGAATCATCGCCTACGCCTTGAGTTTTACTGCAGTATGCCAAGATAGGTAATTTGAAGGTTTGCCCAAGACGCATACATCCCGTATGGCGATTATCTACTCCCTAGTTCACATGTGGGAAATCTAACATTATATTTAGATAAATCTACGAAGTAAAGACACTGAAGTTCAGGGTAACTAAGACCGTAGGCTTAATGCTTAAGCAATACAAGACATTATCTAATACAACAGAAAGATAGACACAGAGAGCAAGAAAAAACAACAGAAGAAACACATGTCAATAGAAGGCTGTTGGTTCTTTGTCCCTAATACAAGTACTAACAAGGCGCAATAATAATTAATTTCACTGCGCTGATTGATGCGGGAAGTAATGTTTTATTCAGACCCAAGGCCGTTGGCAAATCTGAGTGGGTCTTTATCTGCCTCCTTACCATGGCGTCTGATCACCAGAGGGAGTACCACCCTTATCGTATAGAACCTATCATCTTCTCTAGGATTATTTTTAACGAATTTATGTTATGCTTGTGGGTGGTATAATTAGGAGAAGCATGCTCACTTGGATCGTAAGTCATACCTGAAAACCATCTACACTTTGCCAAGCTATACAGCTTGTCGAATGGAAAAATGAAGCGATCTCCGACAGAACTGAGTGATCGGTCGGCCTTCACGCACTATGAGCTCCTTTCAAAGGCCAGTAGTCTGTTTTCTTGCAGTCCTAGCCAAGGACTGGCCGTGCTGTTGACTTTTGTTTCTTCCGTAGCAAGTGCTAAAGTCTCTACTTCGTAGATTCATCTATGGAGTAGTATAACTATGTAATGTAGTGTAGGTGGGCCAAATCTTTCTAGAATTGATGCTGTTGGTTAAACTATTCCACTTACGGTTGTATTCGTTGAGAAAAATTGATAAAGCTTTCCCTTCATAACTTCGAGAGCGATGTTCACTTTTTCGGCAAGTGAGTTATCAAGGGCTGATCCTTGGCTGGCCAGCTCGTCAGCTTGTTCATTTCCCTCAATGCCACTCTAACCCCGTACCCAGACTAGCGTAACATTGAGGTTAATATTCAAGCTCGAAAGTTCATCTCTGCATTGTGATACTAACTTAGTGGATGACGTGGGCGATTCAATGGCTTTAAGACTTTAAGCGCCTCCTGAATGTTTGAGATTTTCTTAGCCGTATTTCCATTCTGGTTCGGATCTTGCTTAAGTAACTTGCATGTTTCCCTGATTTATAGTAATTTAGCTTGAAAAACACCAGCAACGGCTTGCCGTTACGATTGAAGACCACAGTTTTTACCATAAGAGTCTTGCTACAGACGTAAAATGATATGCAGGATTTGTCCTGGTACTTTTGGTAGAACCATTATTACTTGCGATACATGTACATAGGTACTATAGGGCAAGTCTTGCATTTGGAAAAAAAATCGAACTCGAGATCTTAATCAAAGTTGACATTACGATGATAGAGAACACCAAAAAAGTGGCCCCGGCAATTACGTTTGTCTGTCTGTCTTCCTATCTGTCTGTCTTTCTGTCTCTCTGTGTATAGAACGATCTTCAGCCTAAACGGCTAAACCGATTTTGTTCAAACTTGGTAGTTAGGCGTTTTAGGTGATTGTCCTAAATAGTTTTTTGAATCGTTGCCTTAGCCCTAAAACTAACGGTACTTGCCATACAGTTTTTTCTACCTTCTTAATTATCTCGAAACGGCTCTAACGATTTTGATAAAATTTGGTGTGTGTACTAACTTGAGGATGACACGTCTACATTTGGGACGAAATTTTTTTTTAAATATTTTGTTATTAACGGTACCTGACATACAACCATTTTGTTGATTTTCGACTTTCTCATAAACGGCTCAACGGATTTAAATCAAAATTTGTATACAGGATCTACTTCAAATTTTAAATAATAATGCATTTCAAAATTTTCGAACAATATTTTTTTTGGATTTTTGAAAAGAAATATTTTTTTTTTTGAAAATTCAATATTTCGAAAACGGGTGGGCGATTTTTTCTGAAATTTTGTTTTTGAATTTAGATTATTAAATACTTAAAATTCTAATACCAATTTTGTCCTAGAGAAAATTTAAGAATTTTTATATAAAAAAAATTAAGTGAAAAACGACTTTAAAAACACATTTAGCCGGTTATATTAAGAATATTTGGCATACAATGTAATCGAGCATAGGAGCAAGTACGTGTGATCCAGTCGTGCATTTTATTTTTTTCGAAAAATTATTATATTCCGAAATAATTTTCTTCGAAACTTCGAATTTAGTATAGTTTTTTTAATATTGACTTGAATAATTGAAAACACAAATATATTGCTTAAACAAAAAAAACGGTCCTCCAGTTGCCAGTGCTGTAAGATGGGTTCGTTATGGGGATGTATTTATGCAAGTATCAAAAACGCGTCGCAAGCTTTAGATAGGGTGAGGCGCGAAGGCTTTAATTTTAATTGAAAACAAATTCTGCCAAGCACTTTATACGCTTCAGAAAGCATATTTAGAGAATAGACTTTTTCGAGTAAGACATGGAAACGATTATTCAGATTGCAAACAAATAGTGGCTGAGGTACCACAAGGAAGGATTCTAGGCCGAATATTGTACCTATTATTTACAGTGGACCAAACGATAAATGATGCTACGAATAAATTATAAAAAAAAACTCTGAATAATGTCAATGATTGGTCAAAAACAAAGCGGATATCGCTCAACGAAACCAAATGAGTCCAAGTGGATTTTACTTATAAAAAAATTAAAAGATTACCGGTGTTTGTTAGTACGGTTCAAGTTCCGTTTGCTCATGAGGCAAAATATTTCGGAATGACTCTGGACGCGAAAATATTATGGAAACCAAATGTAAAAAAGAAATACGAAGAGTTAAATAATTAACTCAGAGATATGTAATGGTTGCTCGGGAGGTTCTAAATCAAATAGCTTATAAACATTTGAAAATAAACGGCTAAGATCTTTTGTTAACGTTCCTTGGTGCATTAGAAATGAAGATATCTACAGAGATCTCGGTATTCCCACAGTTCGGGATTAAATACAAAATTTTGCGCGAAATCATAGAAAACGACTATTATACAACACGTTAATAGTTCTACACATAATCGAAATTATCGATGAGTACGCCTAGGGCTGGCTAGTCTCGGTCTCGTCTCGGTCTCGGTCTCGTTGACGAGACGAGACTTCCTTAAAAGCACCCGGGACGAGACCGAGACGAGACTGTATTTTTGGTACCGAAATTCGTCGAGAGTCTCGCTGGTCTCGGTTTAGATTTTCGCTGGGAGATATATTTTTTTTTATTTAATTATTAAAATAAAAAAAAAACTATAAAAATTGAACATGAGTACTAAATGTTCAATTTTTATAAAATTCACAAGTTTTTTTGGAGAAATATTCTATGTGCGTTAAAATATCAAACCACATAATGTATACATGTATGTAGTTATACTCAGTTAAGCGAACTGCTAAAATCCAGAGAAGGATTTATTTTATTATTATTATTTATGCATTTCGTTCGTTGAATCCCTCATTGGTCAGACTATGTTTCCCCCTTCCTAAAATGATGACTTTAAGGCCCGTTTGCTGATACGATACTTAAATATGTGACTTAACTAAGTTCATCTTAAATTCTAAATAGAACATAATTTATTTTTGTTTGTTAGAAAATTTTTAAGTAATACTTGTGTAGGTTCCACATAAAATAAAACAAATCTATCTTCGTTTAATTATTAAATGTCAAACGGACTTCATATAAAAGTCAATGTTCAAAAAATTTAAAAATGAAATATTTTGAATTGTGTTCTGTGCAAAAACAAAATAATTGTTAAACATATTGTGATTGGAATGGCTGGCCAAAAAAAAGAATAAATCCAAATTTCTCAACAAAATCAAAACCGAAATGCACAGAAAAGTGAAGAATGATTCCATCACAGCTTTCGAAGCGTGCAGTGTGTTGAAGGATGTGATAAACATAAACTGCTAATTTATTTTTAAGAATATCAGTTTTTCAAAAATAAGGATTTCAGTTTGACAAAAATTTTCACATTCATTGAAAAATAGCTTTTCCTATTTCTAAATACATTATGAAAAATTGTTTTATGATAAAAAAAATATCCATTATTTAATGGAAATATATGCTTGTACTATTTCCGCGTCGGGTCTTCTAAAAAACAAACTTTATTTCACGCAAAATAAAAGCATATCTTATTTTAACAGGAGACTGAATTTTAATATGGGTTCCGTCAACAGAGGGAAACGATGCAATATCAAAAAATCTGCCTTTTAACCTGGGAAACTTCTGACGGTAAAGATATATTTTCTGTAAAGCCTTGCAATTTCTGTTGCAACTCTTATAACGATCCTTAAAACGGTGGAAACATGCATGCCTTTGTTATTTTCGCATTTTGTTATTTTTTCTTATTTTAATGTTGTCTCTTTTCTTTACACTACTGAATACATCCTCGAAAACAACCCTCAACAAACGTGATCCCGATGGAGAGCAGAGGATTTCATGTTGTTGTTGTTGTATCGCATGCCTTTCGATGATCCATATGGATCAATTCTGATCATAAAAAACGGGTTTAATTGCATGCATTAGGCCTTTTTTAGATAATGGGAAGCATGAGTACTGACTGGCAAGTATCATCGTTTTTACATTAAAAACTTTGATTAGCCTTAAGAAAAGAAAGAAATAACAACAATTTTACAATTTCACTGTATGAAACAACAACAAAAGACAAAACAGACTCACGCGTCTTATCTTCGATCTTTTTACTACCAAAAAACACGAAAGAAACCAAGACCAAGGATGAGCCTAAACCGCCGAGACCGAGACCGAGACCGAGACGAGACTGCACATTAAAATTTTCTCGGGAAAAAGGCGAGACCAGGACCGAGACGAGACTTGGTTACACAATACTGAGACCGAAGCCGAGACGAGACTGATTTTTTTTATGTTGACGAGACCGAGACGAGACTAACAAAAGTCTCGCTTGGTCTCGTCTCGTTGCCAGCCCTAAGTACGCCGCCTGCTAAGGACTAAGCCTTCCGCCCTTTGGTGCACTAAACGACAATCCGCTTTAAAATCTCATTATAAGTGGGAAATATCATCGGATAGTTACCTGCAACACGTTAATTACATTCGTTAAAAATAAATTACTTGATAAGTTTCTGTTGAAATCAACATTTACACTTTGTGTTTAAACACTTTAAATTTATATTTTTGTTTTAAACAGTTTTTTCTTGTTTGATATTTTTGTAAACAAAATATTATTTTTCTCCAGTCTTAATAAGTTGTTCAAACAATTAGAATCATTACAAATAAATTCCTTATTGTTTTTTATAAAAGGATTTCTTTATTTTCTTCAATTCTCTTGGCAATACGTGGAACAAGAACATTTCCAACAGGTTTTGGGCCCAGTGTGTGTCAAGGGAATATAATTAAGGAATTTATTAGAAAATAAATATATAAAACAAAAAATGGCTGAAGCAGGAAAATTCAACATTATGAAGTTGAACAATGGAAACTTCTCTATATGGAAATTTAAGACTGAGCTGGTGCTAATAAAGGATGGTTTATATGACGTAGTTACTAAAGCTAAACCAGAGGAACCTGATGCAGCATGGAAAAATAAAGACGATCAAGCAAGAGCAGTTATTGGTCTTCTGGTTGAAGATGACCAGCTTGTGCATATAAGGCGTGCAACTTCAGCAAAAGAAGCATGGGAAGCATTGAAAACCTATCATGAAAAGAGCACATTAAGCAACAAGGTGCATCTGATGCGAAGGATTTGTAGCATGCGGCTAGACAAAGGTGGAGATGTCCAAGCTCATATTAATCACATGACCGAGTTGTTTGAAAAGCTTAGAGACATCGGTGAAACCGAACTTTCTGATAACTGGAGCGTAGCCATGTTATTAAGTAGTTTGCCAAGAAGCTTTGACATCTTGATCACGGCATTGGAAACGCGTCCGGCAAAAGATCTTACTTTCAGCTTGGTACAATCAAAGTTATTAGGTGAGTTCCTTCGTAGAAAAGAAACTGATACAGCTTATAAAGAGACGGCACTGAAAGTGACAACTAAAAGAGAAAAGATTTGTTTCTTTTGCAAAAGAAAAGGTCATTTCAAACAGGACTGCAAGAAATATAAACAATGGAAGTCTAATGCAAATAAGAGCAACTCAAATGCTGCAAATAAAGTCGAAAACCAAGCTGGATTTTTATTTATGGAGGAAATCAACAAGATGGTTGGATTGTTGATTCTGGTGCCACATGTCATATTTCCAGTGATAGAGGTTTTTTTACAGAACTAGATACGAATCATCACGAAAACATCAGTGTGGCAAATGGTAACCAAGTTACATCTCAAGGTCGTGGTAGTGGAATTCTTAAATTCTTGAATCAGAAGAACGAAGAATTTTCAGCTATGCTTACAGATTTTTTGTATGTTCCAATCATTGATGGAAATCTTCTGTCAGTACGGAAACTTAACGAAAAAGGGTTTTCGGTAGATTTCAACAAGAACATATGTGAAATCAAACATGATCATAGGCAGATTGCAGTTGCTGACCTTACATCAAACCTATATAAGTTGCGGCAATTGAATAAAGCTTATTCGGCAATTGAGCACAAAGGCAATTGCATTCACTACTGGCATAGAGTATGTGGTCACCGAGATCCTCAAGCAATTGCAGATATGTGTTCAAAAGGGTTCATTGAAGGTGTCAAGTTATTTATAGTGATTTGAAATATCGTTGCGAAATCTGTTTGGAAGGCAAAGCTACAAGACTACCATTTCCCAAGAAAGCTATAGGTAAATCTATGGCTCCTCTCGATTTAATCCATACTGATGTCTGCGGGCCAATGCAGACAGTATCACCAGGTGGAAAAAGGTACATAGTAACGTTTATCGGTGACTTTACGAGGTATACTGTAATTTATCTGTTGAAACACAAGTCTGAAGTCATTGATAAAATAAAGGAGTACGTAGCAATGGTAAAAACAATGTTTCAAAGAAAGCCAAAGATGATAAGATCAGATCGAGGAGGAGAATATACTGGAAATGAAGTAGTAACATTCTTGAAGAACGAAGGGATTCAGATTCAAAACACAGCAGCATATTCACCTGAGCAAAACGCAGTTGCAGAACGAAAAAATCGCACTTTTATTGAAATGGCTCGGTGTATGTTATTGGATGCGAGTCTTCAAAATATTTTTTGGGCGGAAGCAGTGACGGCAGCTAATTACGTGCAGAATAGAGCCACAGTGATGACTCCATACGAAGGATGGAATGGTTTCAAACCTAACATCAAGCACTTTCGTATTTTTGGTTCAAAATGTTATGTACATATTCCAACTGAAAAGAGAAGAAAAATGGATCGCACTGCAAAACAGATGATTTTTGTTGGCTATGATGAGCAATCGAAAGCTTATCGTTGCTATGATCCATCATCAAGTCGAGTCATAGTAAGCAGAGATGTTCATTTTACAGATTGTGCTATGGTAAAAACAACAGAGGCTCCTCTTATTGTAAAGAATCTTGAAAAAATGAAACATGAAAAGGCAGTTCCAATTGAATTTAAGAACATTCAAGCTTTAGTACAAGAAACTGATGTACAAGCAAGTAAAGATAATGCAATTATGGATAAGGAAACTGAAGAACAAAAAGAAATTTGGGATCATCATGAAGAATCGGAAAATATTTCATTAAGACGGTCAGAAAGGATGAACAAAGGAGTTCCACCACTTAAGTTAATTGAAACCATAAACGTGACACAAGAAGAAATAGCTGAACCTAGAAACTTAAAGGATGTGATGTCAAGCAAACACAGAACCGAATGGCTATCTGCGATGAATGAAGAGATGGAATCATTGAAGAAAAATGGTACCTGGGAATTGATTGAACTACCGAAAGATCGAAATTTGGTGGGCAGTAAGTGGGTATTCAAGTTGAAGAAATCATCCAATAAAAACATAATAAGGTTCAAGGCTCGTTTGGTCACTCAAGGATTTTCTCAAAAGTATGGGACAGACTATGACCAGGTATTTGCTCCGGTAGTCAAACAAACAACATTACGGATATTGCTTTCAATCGCTGGAAAAAATAACTTGACAGTACAACACCTAGATGTGAAGACGGCCGGCGTTTCTTAATGGTGAGTTAAATGAAACTATATTTATGAAACAGCCCCCCGGTTTTGAACAAGAAGGTAAAGATCATCTAGTTTCTTTATTAAAAAAGAGCATTTACGGACTTAAACAGGCAGCAAGAGTCTGGAACGATGTAATTCATTCCGTATTAATCAATTCAAAATTCACTCAGAGTACAGTAGATCCTTGTCTTTATGTTAATAATGAGAAAAAAACAGTGGTGCTATGTTTTGATATATGTAGACGATCTGATTGTAGCTAGTAAGAATCTAGAAATGATTGAATTTGTAATAAAAACTTTGTCATCTAAATTCAAAATGAAAAATCTGGGAACAATTAAGAACTATTTAGGAATTGAAGTGGAAAAAGATGCGAAAGGCAATGTTAACATGTGTCAACAAAATTACATTGAGCAGATTGTCAGAGATTTTGGTTTAGCAGATTCAAAATTATCAAATGTTCCCATCGACCCAAATTACGGAAAGCAAGTAGACGAATCAGAAATTTTGATTGATAATTCCAAATATCAAAAGCTTATAGGATGTTTATTATATATATCAGTAAACACCCGTCCCGATATATCAGCAAGTGTTTCAATCATGGCACAAAAGGTTAGTCAACCAACACAAAAAGACTGGACCGAGTTGAAACGTTTAGTCAGATATTTGAAAGGAACCTCGCAGTTAAAACTTGCATTAAGCACACATGATGAAAATATGAATTTGTATGGATATGCTGATGCTAATTGGGCTGAAGATAGAGCAAATCGAAAATCCAATAGTGGCTATATATTCAAGTTAAACGGCGGAGTGGTTAGTTGGGCTTGTCGGAAACAAACTTGTGTGGCACTTTCTTCAACTGAAGCGGAATTCATTGCTTTATCGGAAGCATGCAAGGAAGCTTTATGGATTCGTCGTATGTTAATTGAAATAAAGATATGAGAGAAGAACCAACAATAATATATGAAGACAATCAAAGCTGTCTGAAATTAATAGAAGAAGAAAAATTTTCAAATAGAAGCAAGCATATTGACACCCGATACTATTTTGTAAAAGATTATGTGAGGAAAGATATGATTATTTGCAAATACTGTCCTACTGAAATTATGTTAGCTGATATGTTAACAAAACCATTGATGGCAACAAGACATACAATATTGAGAGAACAATGCAATATTTCTTTGTGTAAATGAGGAGGAGTGTTGAAATCAACATTTACACTTTGTGTTTAAACACTTTAAATTTATATTTTTGTTTTAAACAGTTTTTTCTTGTTTGATATTTTTGTAAACAAAATATTATTTTTCTCCAGTCTTAATAAGTTGTTCAAATAATTAGAATCATTACAAATAAATTCCTTATTGTTTTTTTATAAAAGGATTTCTTTATTTTCTTCAATTCTCTTGGCAATACGTGGAACCACACTATTTATTCAAGAACATTTCCAACAGTTACTACATAGTTGCAAATCGAGAGGAGGAGGTGTTTTTAGTGAAGTTAGAACCTCACACTCCTATGTGCACGCGTTCTTTGGCCCTCATAGAGAATTTTGAAGGTTTAACACATATATCCACGGAAAAAAAATATTTTTCCAAGAATTCAAATGGCAACTTTTCACTCAAACTAAACAGCTAAGCAATCCACACAATATTTTATTATGTTTTTCATTCATTTTTATTTTAAGGATAACTAGACTACTTACCTACTAACAGCGTCAATGTTAAGCTACATTAAACTTGTTAGCTACAAGAGTTTTATTTTTTTTGTGAAGCTGTAATTAATTATATGTATATTATCGAAAAGGTAAAATAATATTTAAAAGAAAATTATTTAGCAAGATTTAAGATGAGAATAGGAAAATTCAATAGGGAAATCTAGGTATCAATTTAACAAACAATTATTTTGAAAAATACTTTCTCACCGATAAAAAAAATGAACAAATTAATCAAAAATTATAGCTAACTTCATATTATTGATAATTAATTTCCTTAACCTATTCAATATATTATAATAAATTTTCATAAATATATTCGTGCTTAATCGCAATCACGTGTTTTACCTAAATTCCTTTACTTTGATCCTTTTTCAACTTTCGATATGCTTTTCTACTCGTCAACCTGCATGTTAACTTCTTAACCATCGAACGAACGAACTTTTACCTTAAGCTAAAATGCAAGACATCACGCAAAAGCAAAACCATAAAATTTTGTAATTTGCCTTAATTGTAGCATAATTCTTATACTTTAGTAATTTACAAAGAATTAATCTTATCGTCAAAAAAAAAAAGGAACAATATTGCTGTTTTGACAAAAAAGCATATTTTATCCATTAACTTATAGGCACCTATAAAAGGAATCTGCTAGGGATGATATGGCTCCTTAGATCTTAGAACAAGGCCAATGTCAGAGCACTTAAACTTATTTTCTCTGAAGAAGTGAACCTTGTTTGTAGCACACAAATAAGTGAAACACCTCTCGCGCATACTTCCCAGCCCATCCATGACCCATCCACTCAAAGTCCCCCTAAAAGGAGCAATCAGCCAAACCAGTGGAACATAACTTGGCATCGATATGAAAGGACGACAAATTTATTTAATGTTTGTGATAAAAATATTCATGAAATATTCAAAGCTTCAACTATGTACGTTCGTAACCCCATGTTTGGCTTTTTGTCTGTTATGCGACCTTGCGCCCTCTGCCTCGTTTTTTCATCTTAGTTATTTGTGTATTGTGTTTCGGGGTGTTTATGGCCCTGTTTCTGTAATGGCACACAGCATATTACGTTGGCTGTCTTGTTGTCCTTGTTGCGGTCCAGTCTAGAGACATTTTATTAGTGCATTATGTTGATGATATCGGGTTTGGTATGGGGTAATAAAAATGGTGGCGGATCGCTGCGCGCTGGTCACAAGCTGAATTTCAACAGATTCAAAATTTATTACTAGCAATTTATTTCAGCGTATATAAAGGAAATTTAATGCCAGCGAGCTATTAAGACCCTATTAAGAAGAGTTTAATAGGCAATCTAGACATTCTTCCCTCTTCATTGCATTTTTTGTAAGTAATTTAGTGAAAATATGGACATTGAGATTTAATTCTTGGTATTTCGATCAACTCTTAGTGATACTCGTAAGTATTTTAAGACATTCACAGATATAACCAACCAAATCCATGATTTTATTTCATTTATTAATGGTTGGGACTTTAGAAATATTATGGCTTCACAGCTATCCGCTTTATTAAAAGAAGAACAATACAGCGGGCTTAGCACGGGAACTGTCAAAACCACCAACTCTCACGCGAGTGCAATCGAGTCGAGTGAAGTTTTTTCAACTTAATGGTGATGCAGAATGGCCACATTCAGAAGACTTAGTCCCCTTGAAGGCTAGTCAAAATTCTGGTTTCTGATTTTTTACTTGCTATTATGGGTACTATAAGGCAAGTTATATTTTCGTGCAAAAAAAAATAATTCTAACAGTCAGACATGACATTACAATCATAGAGAACACCAATAGAGTGTATCCCCCCAATTCCGTGGGTCTGTCTGTCTGTCCGCGAGTCTGCAGCCTAAACGGTTCGATGGATTTGCTTCAAACTTTGTACAATATACATATTGTTTTTTCAGTAATATGCCACAGGTTTTTTTCATTTTTTAAGACTACAAATAACAGTACTTATACTTACTTACTTACTTAGGTTCTCAGAACTTTTATATTCTTGGGGACCCCTAGTGGGGCATAGGATATCCACAACGTCTCCAACTCTTGCCTAGTTGGGCTGACTTATCCTCGACTGTCCTTCTCCATGAGCTTCTCGGTCGTCCAACTCTTCTTCCTTCTTGTGTGAGCGGATTCCACTGCATTGCCTGTGCCGCAATACAGTTGTCGCCTTTTCGAACCGTGTGTCCGATCCACTGCCACTTTCGAAGTCGTATAATAGAGTCGTTGGCTTCCTGGCCCGTTTTTCTGAGGAGCTCTTGGTTTGATATACGATTGGGCCAGAAAATTCCAAGGATGTTTCGTAGACATCTATTAATGAATGTTTGCAGCTTCTTAGTGACAGCTACTGTTACAAATAACAGTAGCTCCCATATATTTCTTTTTGGCCAAAAACAGAAATCTTATTTTTCTCAAAAACAGCTCCAACGATTTTTATTAAAAAAAAAATTACTTCATTAATGAAGGGAAAATGAACATTTCGGTAATATTTTTTTTTGGAAAAAATTGTTATTTTTTTACCTCTAGTAGTACCAATTGTTTGATTTTCGATTTTCTGAGAAACTGTTGATTTGATTTTTTGAAATTTTCTGCGCAGAAGCTAATAAAAAGTTTAAACACTATTGTAACACAAAATTTTCAAAATTTGGAATTTCTAAAATCTAATAAATTCAACGTGGCAAATTGAAAATTATTGACATTTGCTTCAAATACGGCAACGACAAACTGACCAATATCAATGTGTAGTGATGGTGTTAAAAATACATCGAACACTCGGATAAAATAATTATAACGTAGCGTAGAAATAAGCGTAGGTTAAGTGTAAATTAAGTCAGTTATAATAAAGGTATTTCAAAAAGGATACAACTCCGTTTTTATTCTCAACTCAGTTACTTATAAATGTTTCCCATCAGCGGCAAGGGATTTGTAAACAGATGGAGTTGATTAATAAAATAGGGGAACATGGAGGAACATGGGGTTTTTACCGTTAACTATTTAAAAAAAAATGGGTGGGGTGGAATGGGATATACATCCAATTTGATGTCTACTTTCTATAAGGCAAAATTGGTGAGTTTCCTTATTAACATCAATGCAAATTCACCCAAACTGAAAAAAAAAATACCTCCAATGCCAGAAAGAAGAAAATACAATCAAAGGAGAAAAAATTGTCAGCAGTTACGAGAACGAAGATGTATAGTGGTGCTTACTTCAAGGAATTTTAGTCTAAGTCAACCGAGGTCTGGTGTTCCTGCACTGCATTGCTTGCCAAAGGTGGGCCCCCAAATCCTGTGGAGACGTTGTGTAGAAAGTGATGACAAAGCATATAAACAAAATCACATTTTGGGCCGTAAGGTTGCCCGGAATGGAAAACGTCAAATTGTTTTTTTTTTATTAATTTTATACTCTTTTATTTCTAAACATCTTTATTTTAAAAATACTAAAAAAATAAAAACTATAAAATAAATGTTATTTGGAGTTTTAATTTTTTAAATTAATTAATTAATTAAATAATTTAAAAAAAATGTCCATACAAAAATAGAAGCTGATGACAAAGCATCACTACTTTGTGAGGTTTGCAGCGGGCACTGTAAAAGTGAAATCGTTTTTTTAAATGAATTTTATCTTCTAAATATTTAAAACTATAAAATAAAAGTTATTTGGATTTTTTTTCTTGTAAATTACAGAAAATATCAGGTCTTTAGTACAAAGTACACCATTCCACCCATATCCCGTACAAAGTATATTTTTAAGGTGTTGCCACACCAAAGAAACATTTCAGGAAACATTGTATAAAAAAACATTTCTGAAATGGTTCCCAGTCTTTTAAAAAAAAAAAAACATTTTAGAAACAATTTAAAAATCACACTTTCAGCGAATTTTTTATTTTTCTGAACGAAAAATCTCTCACTCACACTTTCTCTTCCTTTGTAAATGCTTGAGAAACAAATGAAGTTTTTCGCTCGAAATAGGAAACAGAGGAACATTTCATAAATACTTAAGAAATGTTTCGCGAAGCGTCGTAGTGACCAAAATAAACATTTCATAAAAATGTCAAGAAATTGGTTTTAGTAAAGTGCGCCTACTGCCGCGCCCATTTTAATCATTTTTTGTTTAGTCGAAAATGACTCAAAAGTTTTTCAATAATTTTTTAGAGTGCATTTTAATAAAACCTAGAAAAAAAATTTTATTTAGAAAAATACGATCACTTTTTATCATTTCTTGGTTTCCTTTGAAAACCAGAAAACCACTCTAAGGGTTTGAATGAAATTTTCATAGTTTTCTTCTATGAATCTTTATCTCCTTCTAGCATTTCCAAAGTTCTAATCATGTGTCTTAGACTAGCGACGTGTCTTTTAAACATTTATAAAATAAATATGCCTTAACAAAAATTTGAATTTTTTGGTGAGTTAAAGGCTGCCCCAATAGATTTGCACAATAAACGACAGGTTAATGACAAGGTCAATATAATACAAATTATAATATTCAAACCGTATTGAGTCTCTTGGAGAGAAAGGTTTTAAAGTTATAGGTGATATTTTCCCAATAGTGCACAAAATTAATTGTCTTTGTAATATGTCTAAAATGATAATTTTAAGTAAGATAGATTATGCTTTGTCCATCTACGGTTCATGTCCAAAATCAACTAAGAACATCGTCGCACCAACTTACCACCAAGCTGCTAGGAAAAGCCTTGGTGCTTTCCCAACCACACCAATCAGAAACATTTTAGCTGAAGCTGGACTTCCAACTATTGAAGAGCGATATTTTGAAATCATTGCCAAACTCAACACGAAATTCGTCTTTCATTACATTACATAGATAAATCTACGAAGTAGAGACACTGAAGCAAGGAGACCATTGGCTCTAAACATCACATACATTAATACAACAGAGAGAGACCGAGAAAGAAAGAACACACAACAGAAGAAACGTCTTTCAAACAGGTTCAGTGATAGACAAGGATATTTCCAAAGCAATTTCGCACACACGGAGTAGAAAGATCCCATCTGCAATACACCACGTTCTTGAGTCTCGAAACAGATTACAATTATCCCTAACCAGGGCAGCAAAATTTACACCATCGCAACCAACATGGTCACTTCCCAAGGAATCAGTCATTCTCGGTCTACAAGAATTACAAAAGTACAAGACTTGCAAAACCATTTTTAGAGCTCGATTCCTGGGAATCTCAAATGATTTGATGGATAAGTGTTGGAACTTTATGTACACAGACGGGTCTAAAACGTATTTGAACACTGACTTTGCAGTTGTAGCCCAAGATGGTTCACTCATCACGCACGGCATCCTTCCAAAAATCGCCTCTATCTACACAACCGAAGCATTGGCTATCCACGAAGTAAATAAAGGGAAATGGGTTATGTGCTCAGACAGTTTGTCAGTACTAAAGGCCATCGTTAACCCGAAAAATGACTTAGATATCACAGCCATAATCCGAGATAGTCTTTTAAAAGCTAAGACAAAGATCAAGCTCATGATGGCCCCAGGTCATGTAGGAATAAAGGGCAATGAACTAGCTGACGCAGCTGTAAACGCAGTACTTAAAGCCCCCACTTACACTTTCAATACTTTCTCACGTGTTGACTTAAAGAGACACATCAATCTGGAGTGTCATAAAAATATATTACTGGACTGGGAACACTATAAAAATCACTATAGTTCTATTAACCCGTTGAAAATTCAGCCAAAATTTCCAACAGATATAACCAAATCCGATCTCAGAACATTCATCCGACTACGCCTTGGCCATACCGCATTCACCCACCAACACCTACTCAAAAAAGAACCTTCACCTACCTGCCCGAACTGTACGAATTCCATAACTGCAACCCACTTATTAAGTCCATGCTTCTTATCTGGACATCCTCAACTCCAAACGCACACTATCAACTCTAACCTCTTGGATCTACTAAAAGAACCGAAACAAAGCAATATTTTAAAAATTAAAGAAATTGTTAACGATCTAAAAATCTCTATTTAACAAATGTTATGATCCCTAGAGCCGAAAGCCTTTGCTGCTGTTTGCTCTTCCTTTTATTAATAGCAAGTTTACGTTGACTGTGTAATTGTAGCTCTAAGAACGCAAAATAAATTGTTTATTTGCGTTTCGTTTTTATAAAATTTTTTACAATACTGTGTAGACATTTTAAAAGCTTCTCCATAAAAAAATAAAATAATTAACTAAACCGGTTTCCAGAAAATCTAAAACAAATAAAATGGTTTTACAGTTTTTGACAGAAAAAAATAACGAATAAGTACATACATTTGGCTTTATTAACTAACTGGTTTTCTAATAAAAATCGTTATATCCGTTTTTTTGAGAAAAATTAGGCTAAACAAAATTTATAGCGGTGCTGTTGTGTTCGGTCTTAAAAACAATGTGCATATTACCCATTTAGGCTCGCGGACAGACAGACTGAAAGACTGACAGAAGCAGACAGACACAGAGCGTTTCTTATGTCCGTAAAATATTATAGGCGCTACAGCGAGATTTTTTCACATTCTCTAAAATTTAAAATGGGAAACCTTTAAATAAACTAATTTTGATTCCAAAATCTTACTAGTCTTACTAGTTAAAATTTGCACAAATGCACTGGTTTTTGATCAAGACACAAGAATGAACAGCATTTTGGGAAATCTTTTATATTTGTATTTAGGGACAGTTTACTTAGTATATTTTGCGCAAGATTTACGTCTAGGAATTTACCTTATGTGTACACATGTCATAAGTTAGTCCCATGTCTATTAAGTATACATATGGGTAGGCATATACATATAAAGGGTGATTTTTTGCTACTTGGTTTTTGACGTTTATATTTTTGACAGATCACACATGACAAATTCCACGAACATTTGACATTTCGATTCAGTATTGTTTGCCATTTCATCATGAATAGACTTACGCCTGAACAACGTTTGCAAATTATTGAAATTTATTATCAAAATTCGTGCTCTGTGAAAAATGTGTTTCGCACGCAAATTGTCTTCAGCGACGAGGCTCATTTTTGGCTAAATGGATACGTGAATAAGCAGAATTGCCGTATTTGGAGTGAAGAGCAGCCAGAGGCAATTCAGCAGCTACCATTGCATCCCGAAAAATGCACTGTTTGGTGCGGTTTATGGGCAGGCGGCATTGGGCCGTACTTCTTCAAGGACGATGAAGGCCGCAGGGTTACGGTCAATGGAGAAAGGTACCGTTCGATGATAACAGATTTTTTTTGCCGAAAATGCAAGAATTGAACTCGGTCGACATGTGGTTCCAACAGGACGGTGCCACATGCCACACTGCACGCGAAACCATGCATCAATTGAGAGGCGAATTTTGTGAGCAGTTGATCTCACGTTTTGGAGCAGTCAATTGGCCACCAAGATCATGTGATTTGACCCCGTTAGACTATTTTTTGTGGGGCTATGTTAAGTCTATTGTCTATGGGGACAAGCCAAACACGATTGCTGCCTTGGAAGCCAACATTGAACGCGTCATTGGTGAGATTCCGGCCGAAATGTGTGAAAAAGTTTGCCAAAATTGGACCTTCAGAATGGACCACCTGAAGCGTAGCCGCGGGCAACATTTAAGTGAAATTATTTTTAAAAAGTAAATGGCAGAAATTGATTTATCGATCCAAATAAAAATTTCATTCACTTTTTACAAGTTTCTGTGTTTTTTTGAATTTTCCAAAACCAAGCTCTTAAAAAATCACCGTTATTATAAATGTGAAAGTTTGGATGGATAGATGTATGGATGTTTGTTGCTCAATAACTCCAGAACGGCTGAACGGATCTGGATGAAATTTGGTACAGAAATAGATTATTGTCTGGAATAGGATACATGCTACTTTTTATCCCGGAAAAATGTATGGTTCCCGTGGGATAGGTGTGTTTAGCCTACATAGCTTTTATTCACAAGGAGGCGCATAGAATCACACGGATTTGCATGAAATTTGATTGGTAGATGGATGGGGTACTGGATTCTCACATGGGTCGTTTTTATCCCGAAAAAAAGTTAGCGGTTCCTATGGGAGAGGATTAAATATGAAAAAATATATACATATACTTAGGTGTTTGTACCGCTTTCACGCCTAAACGACTGAACGGTTTTTAATTGTAGGTGCATAGATATCATTAGATTCCCGTGGGATAGAAAGTCCGTTGACCATCGCACGGGCATCTGCTATACAAAATGGTGTGAAAAAATGTATTGTAATTCATCAATTGAGAACGAATGCGCCGATTTGGCTCGAACTCTTTTTTAGTTGTTCGTAAAATCAGGAGAAGGTTTTTGCGAAAGAAAATTTTGGGTAAGCCCTCCAGAAAATTCGGGAAATTTTAAAAATCGAACATTGATTTTTTGTAACGGGTCCGCCATCTAACGTTTTTTTTTCAACTAGTGCTTATTTCGCGAATGGTAACACTTAGCTCATGTCTGATTTGACAGATAATTAGTCTTATCCTTCCGCTGAACGAATATGGTTGTGTATACGCTTGAATAACGCTCGCTAAGTGGGTCTGCGATCGACTTATGGAAGATGCCGATTTTGCCAAAAAAATCATCTTTTCAGATGAAGTTCATTTTGATCTTGGCGGGTATGTGAACAAGCTAAATTGTCGCATTTGGGGCACAAAAAACCCGCACGCATACATTGAAAAGCCGATGCACCCAAAACGAGTTACTGTTTGATGCGGATTTTGGTCTAGAGGCATAATTCGAAAAGGAGTGGCCGTTACAGTCAATGGCGATCGTTACCGGTCCATGTTGAAAGAATTTTTGTTCACAAAAATTGAAGAGAAGGATATTGGCAATATTTGGTTTCAACAGGACGGCGCTACGTGCCACACAGCCGAAGCTACACTCGATGTTTTGCGCCCATTTTCAAAAAAAAAAAGTTATTTGGCGGACCCTATTGATATATTAATAAATAAATCGTCTAAGCAATTTCATATGTCTAATATTCAATTGCAGTGAACCCAATATTCGCAATTCTAGAAAGAAACATTACTGAAACAAATTTCTTCTTTAGATCAATTTTCACTACCTTTCCAAAATTCAAACATTTATAAAAATTTGCCTTAACATCTCTTATTAAATCTTATACTATTTTCCCAATTACTCATTTAAGTATTGCAAAATCAACCCTTCGTAATATATTTTTTTAAGGTAAATGTTGCAAAGTGTATAACAAAAAAAGGATATTTTTTATGGAAATTACAACAGAAGTATTGTTTAATCGAAATATTCAATAATAATTTAAAACCAACATTTACTATTGACTATAAATAAACCAGATTTCAGCTTACAAGTAAATCAATCCAACTACTTCTTTTGAAATTAATTTTTTTTTCTGTTCACATCAAAAAACAAATAAAAACATTTGTGCACATTCAATAAAAATCAAAAATACATAAACACAAACTCGTGTAATAAATAAAATATCTCAATAAATGATAACCACGGAAATGCAAAATAATCACTTTACATCTCTGTTAACACCAATATAAGCAATTTGTAAAAACAACTGCGGATTGATTTTTTTTGTTTGTCTTTCCAAAATAAATGTCATAAAAAATACTGCTATTCATAAAACAAATATTCAATTTTATTTATTCGGTCACCCATGAACATTATGGAAGCAAAAAAAAATGAATATTACATTCAAATGATGAAATAAAATAATTAAAACTTTATTTTCCCCCAGTCGATTGGGTAGAAAATCTTACAGATGAAAAATCAAGTTTATTTTAAAAAGTCACAGGGTCATACGTTTGAAGCTCAAACATTCGAATTGTATAAAATAAATGCAGCTGATATAAAAATAATAATAGCAAAATTTCGTAAATGAAATTTAAACAAAACTTACTCCTCAGTATTTAGGGTTTTTTCTTTGGGTAATTGAGTTCTGTTGTTTAGTTTAAATACCTCGTAGCACAGAAGACTCAATTTTTTAAGAAATATAAAAAGGTATTTTAGCTATTGTTTTCTTAAATCGAAGCTTCTTTGCCAGTTGATCTTATCGGAATGTAGAGGTAGACTTTTGTTACTCGTATTTTTGTTTAGTTGGTTTAAGAGGTATTTTTCCATGGAACTATGCATTTTCTTGGGTCTTGATACATTTTCCCAAAAAAATGCTTTCAAGAATCTTATGAGATTTTGCCTCTCAAATCTATAAATTTGTTCACTATAAAACAGCAAAATAAGAAAACATTGTTTTGAGAAACAATCTTTTTCCATTTAAAATAATCTGTGGGAACAGGATCAGACTAGGCAATTATAGTCACTTCCTCTCCTTGGATATTAAAGGAACCAGATTAAGAATTGAAAAAAAAAATAAAAATTGAAAAATGAACTAAGGCACTATAGTATTTGACTTGGTAATATATTTTAAAGGTCGTTTTTGAGTTATTTTTTCTTATACAAAATTTACATATTAATTTTCTTCTAAAAAAGTGTATAATAATTTTAATAATTCAACAATATAACTTTAAAAAAGGATTTAAAAAAACAACTCGGAAACCATTTTCGAAATACTGAATTTTCAAAAAAAAAGTCCAAAAAATTATTGTTCGCAAATGTTGGTTGCGGAATTATTTAGAATTCAAAGGACCTCCGATTGAAAAATGTTAATCAAAATCTGTTGATGATTTTATGAGAAGATCAAAAAAAAAAATGCACGACTGGATCGCACGTACTTGCTCCTATGTTCGATCACATTATATGCAAAAGATTCTTAATGGAAACGGCTAAGATTAAAAATAAAGTAGTTTTTCACTTAATTTTTGATATATAAAATTCCTTAATTTTTTTCTAAAAAAAAATGGTATGAACATTTTAAATATTTAATAATATAAATTTAAAAATAATATTTCAGAAAAAATCGCCCACCCGTTTTCAAGATATTGAATTTTCAAAACAAAAAATATTTTTTTTTCAAAAATATAAAAATAAACTATTTTTCGAAAATTTTGAAATGCAGTTTTATTTAGAATTTTAAGGTGATCCTGTATACAAATTTTGATCGAAATCCGTTAAGCCGTTTATGATACAGTCGAAAATCATTAAAATGGTTGTATGGCAGGTACCGTTAATAACAAAATATTTTAAAAATAATTTTGGCCAAAATGTAGACCATAACTAAAGTAGTACACACACCAGTTTTTGTTAAAACAGTATATCGGAAAGTAAGATTAAACTCCAAAGTTCAAAATTTTGCAAAACCAGCTAATCTGTCGTATATTAATCGCAGTTATCTAAAGACATATCGTAGAGTACTTACTAATAAATGCGACATAAAGTTTACGTTTATTTTAATATTTACAGTGCAGTAAATTTATCAATGCTATAACAATCGGTGTTTTTAAAGTCTTGGCAAGGAAGTAAATATGTTTTTACTGCTGTAAACGACTCTGGGTCACCCATACCATAATACCCCATATATTTTGCCTACATGTCATTAATAAGGTTGTCCCATGTCAGGAAGTGGTTAAAATTCACTCCGAAATTTTTAGCAGATCGATAGGCGTATTGCTCAACACAATCGGCAGAAAATTATCAAGATTTAAACTTTTTCTTTATATAATTTTACATTTTGAATTTTGTTGGGTTTAAGATAAAACCATTTAAATGGGACCAATTTAGAATTTGTTCCAAGTCTTCATTCACACAGCAGCTTAGGTACAGCTGAACGTTACCTGCATACCTATGACAATATCAGCTGTCATTCAAAGATGGAAGTTCGTTGACGTAAATTAAAAACAATGGAGGCCCAAGTATGGACCTCTGAGGAACCCATAGCAATTTGCAGAAAATTAAAGAAACTATGTATTACCAACGAGCTGCTTGTTTTTTATTAGAATATTATAAGCTTCGGAGCACACAATGAAAAATTAAACTGATGTATGTATAAGTTCTTACATAGATTTATTTGACTGGCTGTGTCGAAAGCCTTTTACAAATCAAGCAAAACTAAAGACTCTTGCCTAATATCAGTGATGTTCAAAGGTTGGCCATAAAATAAATATTGATATATTTCTCCACGATTTTCTCAATGACTTTAGACAAGTGGGAATGTACTGCGACTAGCGTAAATTCATCAGCTTTAGATTTTTTTGGAAGTGATATGATTTAAGCTACTTTCCACAGGTCGGGATACACGCCTGACATAAAAATTGTATTGAATAAAGGTTTTAATCAGGGTAATACCACCTACAACCTCAGGTAGCATGTTTCCCGGCTTTCCAATACCGCAATATTAATTTTAAGTTCTTCCACAACTATCGATCACAGAATGGTTTCTTAAAAAGCAGATTCACCACAACAAACCTTGTAGAATTCCATTCATTCACTCTTAGAACCTTAGCAAATTGGAATGAAGTCGATATGGCCTCCACTGACTTCAGCAAAGGTTTCGACAACTTTTTTCATAGTCTCAAAGTCTTCAAACTGTCTTCTTTAAGGCTAAGACCTCAATGCAATGGATTACTTCTTACCTAACAAATTGTGTGGGTCTAGCCACTTCTGGTGCCCCCAAAGGTAGTCATTTAGTCCCTCTTCTCTTTATCCTTACATTGAACGACATTGACTTGGTCATTAAATATTTTTAAATATCCCTTTCCGCAGACGATACCAACATTTTTAAAATCATAGCTGCACCTGAAGACATACCTCTCCTGCAATCAGCTCTCGACAGTTTCTCATTGGTGAACCAGCAATTGCCTTAAACTCAACATAAGCAAATGCCAGACAATAACTTTTTGACGTAAGCGCCTTAAAATAACTCCCCGTCTTTACTACACTCTAAAAATAAATCGTGTAATTTTTCTATCATAAAGCGAGGAAACTTGTTGCCCACCATAATTGCAGTATTTTTACGCACTTTTAAATCTTTTATGTGTAATTTCAAATAAAGATTTAAAGTAAAAACGTGTATTTCTACACCTAAGATGTTGAAACTTAATGTAGGTATGAATACATAATTTATTTTTAAAATTCAACAGCATTTAAGCAAAAGTTTTTTGTACATAAGCATAAGATGTGTAAATTTAAACTTTTTGTTTGTAAATTTATAGCGAAATTCAAGAAGCAATTTTAAACTTCCAACTAAAGTATTTATCTATTATAAAATAAGCATTGATTGTTTAATTATAAGCACTTTATGTGTTGTTTTCTTAAGGTGTTTGAATTTAAACAAATGAAAATTTACAACAAATGTTTGTAATATCCAACACAATGCGTTCAATTTGTTTTTACCTATTGTCATGTGTAAAAATACGCAACTTGGCTACTTAAACACTAAAAACTACATATAATTCCATGGTATATTTAAACGCCAGTTTTTATAGTGTATCCTCATAATCAACCCGTACAAATATTAGAAGAGTTAATGGATCTTAAATTTTTTTTTTACCGTGATCTTCAACTCCTACTTGATATTGATGAAATAATCCTTAAGGCCAACGCAACATTAGGTTTTGTATAAAGATGGTCTAAGAAATTTTCCAGCCCGATCCGATTTTGATTCAAAAATTTGTTTTGTAGTAGATTTGCTTCAAGCCTGGTAAGGCTGAGTTTCCAGTAATTTACAACTACTCGTAACTCCACTTACAAAGTTAGGGTTTTCTAATTTTCACGATCTTCTTAATAATGGGTAAACCAATATTGATTAAATTTATTAAGTAGTTTTTCGTTTCTATGTTTAACAGTATGCATACACATCTTTTTTTTAACCACTCAAAGTTCTCACATATAACTCTTGTTAACTTTTAGCCTATGGAACTTATGACCCTGCACCACATAAACACTCAATAAAACGCAACATTTCACTAACCCATTACCTGATATTTTATGATTTTATTCGCATCTAGGACATGACCAAAAGCAAGCCATCTACGCGAGGATGTATAATTTTATTTTATTTAACAACTTGCTTAATGGGAAAGAACAATAAACCGCACCATGTGTTACAGAACACAACTGTCGATGGCTGTGATGGTAGTTGTGGTTTGCCAGGCAAATGATGAAGCCACTCCTGGGGCTTTCATGTTGTCGTTGTCATTTGGCAACAAACTGCCAAAAAGGATGTGTGGACACATCCAATGTGGACAAGTGGACAAATGGGCTTATTCGCTATTTTAATTGACCGTCAATATAGAGACAGTGAACTGTGGATGTTGATTTTTTTTTCTTTGCTGAATTTTATTTTTAATCTCCGTGCTCTATGTCCCATGATCCCTTTTGTCCGCCAGGAACAATTTGAAGTCCTGATTGGAATATTCATTTGAACCTATTCGTAATTTATTTTTTGGTTCCTCTTAGTCTATATTAGTGTATATGGAGTTGCGCTGGGTGATTTGTTTTTGTTTTTTTTTTTTGTGTATCCGGAGTGTGGTAACATTGGCTTAGTATTCGGTTTGTGGCTTGCAAAATTGGCGGTTGCAATGTAGTTAGGGAATAAAAATGCTAAAAAGGAAAAGAGCATAGAATCGTCACAATGAATGGAACAAAGTTACAATTAATGGTTATCCAAGTGGCTGGGTCAGTTTTTGTTGTTTTTTTTTTAACGTTTTAGAAAAATTTAAATAAAATTATTTTATTTTTTTTATTCTGTTTTTTAATTGACCACAATGTAATGGAATTTTAATTACATTTAGATTGGAATGGGATGATAGTGTCGAGTTGGTATACGAATTCGGAATGATTAGGTATTTGAATTTAAGCGAGGTATTTATTAAACATTCCGATGACATATAATATGCGCTGCAAATGGATATTAGGATGGAAGGGTTATGTTGATACACGGATATTGTAATTAAAATTAATTAAAACTACGAAACGAAAACAAATAAAATGCACGACTGGATCGCACGAACTTACTCTTATGTTCGATCACATCTTATGCAAAAGATTTCTAATAAAATTCTAAATATATTTGTAAAGTAGTTTTTTACTTAATTTTTTATGTACGCAAAATTTCTTTAATTTTGTTCTAAAATAAATTGGTATGACAATCTTAATAATATAATAATATAAACATAAAAACAAAAGATTAAATCGGCTTAATCAAAGAAAAAATAATTAAAAATTCTGAAATAAATAATTAAACTAATTTGACCTCAAAAAAAGTACGCAATTTTATTTCTTGGATAAATTTGAATTTATGAGAAAAAAAATTTCAAAAATCTGTCAAGCGGTTTTTGATAACTAAAAGTCTTATTCTAAAAACTTTTTGAAAACATTTTAAAATCAAAAACGCCAATTCATAGGTATTCAACAAATACATATATTTATAATTTTTGAAAAAATTTAATGAGCAGTTTTCAAAATATAATTTTTTTTAAATTTTTTTCTTAATAATGCTATTAAAAATATTAAAAAATATTAATTACAAATATTGGTACACGGTTTAATTTGGGCAACCGAAACCTATATCTGTGTGAAATTTCGAAAGAATCGGTTAAGACATTTATGAAATAGTCGAAAGCAAAAAACGGCCCTATGGAAAGTACCTACCGTTTTTAGATATTAAACATTTTTTTTTCAATTATATGATCTGTCGTACTTAAAAATCTACACTGATTTTTTTAATCAGAATCGTTAGAGCCGTTTTAACATAACGGTTATATGGCAGGTACCGTAATTTTTTTGTTTCAATTTCCGCTCTATACAATAGACATACAGACGGACAGAATATTTAGACCACTTTTTCGTCTTCGCTATAATCGTAATGTCATGTTTCATTGCTATTTAAAAACTTTTTTTTTCGACGAATGCGTAACTTGCTTTATAGTACCTTTAATCGCAAGTAAAAAGAAATAGGGAATACACAAAATATATAGTTTCCTAAATTGGTATCTGATACGTCTAGAGCGGATGAGCAGAGATGATAGGGTAAGTTTGGTTAGTTCAATTCCCAAATTGTTTTTGGTTTTTAGTTTTAACAACTGCGTTAACGTCAACATTCCAAGAGTCCTACAAGAGCTAGAGGCCATCATGACCGCCTTAAATCGCTTTATTCTTTGTATTATCAAAACTTTGTATTACATATATAAAAAAATAATTTAAAAAAAATGTTTATTTTCGCGTTTTGAAAACAGGAAATTATGTGGATTATACAGGGTGAATACATATTTTTATTCTTAAACTTAACTTAAATGAAATTATTACCGAGGACATTAGTCCGGAGTCAATGTGTACAATTTTCGAGAATCCACTTAATGAATTTGAGGTTTCCTTTCACTCTTAGGGGAAGATGCAGGTTCTCTCCAGAACGTGTCCTTAAAATTATTTTATTAGGAGTAATAATTTTAAGCAACGTTATCGTATAAAATATCACTTAAACTTTGGAAACTACTACACAGATAGTAAAAATATTTTTTGAAAGATTCGAAGCAACGTAAACACGGGTCTGCTAGTATATAATACAAAACTAAACAAATGTTGTTTATATGGCAAATAACTAAATGAAAATAAGTTTTAGTGTTATATCTGTGAACATTACTACTATGAGCGTATCAAAATCTTTCATAATAGGCAGTGTTGCTGAAAATTAACTTAATTCGAAACTGGAATGCATATATTTGTTTTAAACTCATTAATAAAACAATTTTGATTTGGCCATTTTGACACTGACATTTTAAATCCGTTTGGAGAATTTTGATATGAAACTGTGGAGAAACTAATCACAATCGTCAATGCCCTTCCGTTTAGGTTTACTCTTGCAGGTTTGCCACAAATGAGTGGTTTTCCTAATTCGTTTTATCACAAAGTACCTTGTAACGGAGCGTTACAATTCGAACGCAATTTTAACCAAAACTGGACATAACCGACCGACCCGGAGTTTCCACCAACAATTTAAAGTATACCTCATACGCCATCGCGGGCTATACTGGCAGTCAAATAATGCCAGCATCAACTATCCACCACCTACGTGACATCATAATAATAAGTGTAGTTTTGAAAATTAAATTTTAGTCGCTTATGATTCACATTTGCTTACAACCAAAATTGTTTTAAGTAGAAATTCAAGTATAATTTTCTTCATAACAGATTATACTGATTTAATAAGTTTCACAAAGGAGTAAGTTTGTAATATTGCCTGGTGAATTGTTTGGTATCAAAAGTAGTTTCCTTGTTCCCTTTCCCTCCTTCACAACATTTGGGCCAACTCCCTGCTTTTAGATTCCTTCTTTAACTAGTGAAGTGACTATGTGGGCTTTTTTTTCTTTTTTTTTTGTTATTAATTAGTTATATAACAGTTTGTAACTTATTTTGTAGGCTATCTTACTTTGATTTATTATTATATTCTTTTCACTTATGATTTTCCTCAGTATATTATGAGTTATCTTAAAAGACATAAGTCTTAAAACGTATGTGCCCATTTTTATGTTGAAATAAAATAAAATACTCTCCCCACTAAGTTCCTTCTTTCTAGCCAGATTTGGGAGACTTCCTGCTTCAAGATTCCCTAGAACACCGAAAGTTTCGTGACTTTCCTCTTGCTACCCCTGCTAAAAAAGTGGTTATGTATTATTAGGCCGTATGTAAGACCGTATTATTAAGCCATAATTTTAGACCCTACCAATAAGTCATATTTACCTAATGTTACCTTTTAAATATAATAAAAAATTATATTTTTTATAATTAAAGAGTGTTCTTCTACTTTACCTGAGACTTTGCTTTCTTCGGGAAACCCCTGGCATCAGAGGAGCTTATTTCACAAACTGTACTAAAATATAATTACTGTAGATAAAATAATATCAAAATTCGTAGAGCAGTTTTTGAGATATAAGGCTGTATCATCAAGCAGGTGCTATGGACAAGAGAAGCAATTGATTTAAATTAAAGAAAATTCAATTGTCATAACAACACCACTAAACTTTCGTTCAAAGCAAATACTTATAAAGAAATTGAAATACCCACACATGTATGTAACAAGGCAATCTTCATCCTTCAAGACAAGACAAATCTGGTCTTTATTAATGTGACCGCATCCATTACGATCCATAAAGCATAGGTTCTGAATGAAATTTGCCAACATGTCCTGCATTCTAAAATTTCTGTCCATACAATCAAGATTGAAGAGCTAAACTCTACCTCAACACCATATAATTCTGCAGCCTTAGTTTATCCTTCAAAATGAAACAAAAAAAAAAACATATCTTCGTAGTGGTAGCGCTCTTGTGTGAAACCACAAAGCAAAATCTCTAATAGAGTATCTCTACCTAACTCTTGTGAAATTGTAATTTGAATTTTCAAATTCGCATGTATGTATATGTTTACTCAGGTAATTTAGTGCAGAAACAGAGTAAGCAACACGTAATCTGGAAAACTCCAAGAACACTTGCAATATTCTCCCCTGCCTTACTCTTTTTCGCTTAAAAAATAAAAAAAACAGCAACGTTTTTTACTCTCACAGCAGAAAACCAGCAAAGAGCGCCTGTTATTCGTTTTCGTATGAATTTTACAGTTATCCTTTGAAATTTTATGGCCATGTATACAATGAAAATGGTCCTTAGCCGATCCAGCCTGCCTTTCACCACTCCACCCTCCACCTATACAAACAGTCGGGCTAGCAGGGCTCAGAAGTGGGATATTGTGTTTGATGCCGAGCCGAAACTATACCATACCTGTCTCCTTTGTGTTTGCAGAAAACTTCCGGTAGAGAGTAATTTAGAAAATATATGTATGGAAATACATACATGCATACGTATATATGGTACATTCCTATAAGAAAGAGGTAAAGTTGTACAGAGATTTTGTTGTGTTATTGGGCTAAGTCCTTAATTAACTTCATTTCAGTGGTTAGTTAAGGTATGGTTACACATAAAGTTAACGTAGATTTGTAAGTCCTTAAGAGTTCGCAGAGCAGTTCAAATATATATGTAGGTACGCACGAAATTATTTATGAATTGTTTGAGGTTTTAATATTTTATTTAACAAATAATACCCTTACAGTGGAGATTATAAGAGACAACCATATCACATGTTAAAGCAATTTAAAGTAAATTTATAAGGCTAAGGATAATGTTTTTTTTCTTATTTTGCTTTTTGCTTTAAAGGTGTCCTTTGACACGACATTGCTCGAAGTAAAATAGAACAAAATATGTAAACGAGGAGTCTATATTCAAAAGTGTTTAATATATATTACCTGTTTCTTGAGACTTTTTTAGGATTATTTCGTTTACATTTATGGATTATTTCTCGGATAGTTAAACGAGGCATTCCTGACGCTGCTTATTTCTAGTTTTTACCGAATTTCTCTTTTGGTCCATTCCTCCCGTGTTTTTTCGACTCCTATCTTATTGAAGGAAAAACATTTGAATGATTAGTATATTCCTGGCCCCGATGGTATCCCTGCCATATTTCTAAAGAAATCCCCCTCCACTCTTTCTTTCCCTTCTCAAAAATCTTTAGTTTGTCCATGTCCCACGGAGATTTCCCTCAAGTATGGAAAACGGCGTTTATAACCCCTATTCACAAAAAAGGTCCTAGGTGTGACGTGAAAAACTATCGTCAGATCGCTAAACTGTCGCATATGCCCAAAATATTCGAAAGCATTTTGTATGAAAACTTAAGTTTTCATTGCAGATCTCTCATTTCCCCAAAGGCTTGTCAACAACAACAAACCTCATTGACTTTGTTTCATTTTCCCTCTCAGCCTTGGAGAATGGAAAAGAGGTCGATGTTATTTTAACAGATTTTTGTAAAGCTTTCGATAAAATTACTAACAAACTTATTCTTTTTAAACTTTCCTCCCTCGGCTTTGAACCGATTCTGTTGAGATGGATTTGTTCTTATTTAGAAAACCGTTTTACAGCGTTCGGTTCAGATCCGTCTTATCAACGTGTTTTTTTAGCTATATCCGGTGTTCCCCAAGGCAGCCATTTAGGCCCTCTCCTCTTCATTCTAAGTATGAAAGACATTGATAGTCAAACATTCCTCCCTATCACTCTACGCAGACGATACTAAGTTTTACAGGGTAATTTCTTCTTCTGAAGACTCTTCCCACTTCCAACAGGATCTCGACAATTTTTCAATATGGTGCTCCAAAAACTGCTTGGAGCTTAATATTTCCAAATGTCAATCAATTACCTTCTCACGTAAATGCATTAAATATCCTCCCCGTCTCTATCTTCCACACAGTCAAACCATTTCCCCCGTGCAGGTGATCCGTGACCTTGCGATTATTTACGCCAATGATTTGAATTTTCTCAAACATATCGACGATATAATTCTTAAGGCAAATTTAGCACCTGGCTTCGTGAAACCATGGCCCAAGGAATTTGCAGACGCCTACATTACCCGATCCATTTACATATCATTTGTTCGTCCACTTCTTGAATACGCTTGTCAAGTCTGGTCGTCTTACCAACAAGTGCACATTGCCAGAATTGAGAGCACACAACGCCCTCTCGTTCAATGGTTTTTAAAGATGATAGACCAGCCTCAATTATTGTCTTAATGGACTGTTTCAATTCAGTCAAATTCCTGAGTTTCGTTTTGTACACTTCCTGCTTGACATAACCCCATAAAAAAAGTCTGGTGCAGTCAGGTCAGGTGAGCTTGGGGGTCAGCGGAAAGTCTCTGGATATCAATTTGTTTGGAAATTTTCGTTGGAGCTCCGCCAGAACTTGTGTGGCTACGTGTGCTCTTGTTCCATCTTGTTGAAACCAATTCCTGCTAAATGGGATACGTCTTCAGCGAAGTTCTGTGTAAAAAAACTCCTTTAACATCTTTCAATAACGGTCCCCATTAACAGTTTGTGTTACACCGTTTTTTTCAAAGAAGTAAGGCCCGACAATACACCTTGATGAAACTGCGCACCACACAGTGACTCGTTATGGGTGCAGTTCCGTCTCATGGAGCATTTCTTGATTAGATTCACATTGCCGTTTAAGTCAAAATGGGCCTCATCAGACATGAACAAACAATTGATCAATGTGTTGTCTTTTTCGGCCATTGCAATCATTTTTCGGCAAAATTCTAGGCGAACAGGCAAATATTGAGGGCTTAACTTGCTTGTAATTTGGACTTTGTACGGAAACAAGTTTAAGTAATCATGAAGTATCCGTTGTAATGACCGTCTGCTAACTACAATTTGGCCCGATAAGTTTCGAGTCGAATCACTTGGATTTGCCTGTTTTGCCGATGCAACAGCCACGATTGTATCCTGAACCCGAACATTCAGATCTCGATGATACGGTCTTCGTTCGATGTTTTCAGATTCGGCAAACATGTTCACCAGCCTCATAATGGTCCATCTATTCGAGGGAGTACCGCCAAACTCCAGCCTAAGTTCCCCTTTGGACGGAAATGACGGACTCAAAAGAATTGTATCGCTGCACTATCCAAATCCTTTTTTTCAGTATCCCAAGCATTCATTTTGATAAATCTAAATAGTAGCCTATAAAATAAAAAAAAAAAAAATAAGCCGATTACTCACACTGAAAAAAAGTTATTACGTTTTATTTTTGTAGCACGATTCGTGTGCCACCCTGTATCACTACTCCCTGCTTAAAGCTTCGTCTCATAAGCCCCCCTTAGTTTTTAAGTTAGATTAAGAAAATAGCTTGTATTAAGCCAAATAAATGGGGGTTTTGCCCCCACCAAAATTAAATTATCTGGTATTTAAAAACAATTGCTCCTTTGCTTATTTTCAGAATTCTAAACATTCCTTCATCCGTCACACCAACAATTTGCATTTTTATCCCGTCAGATTTTGGATGGCGAACTGGTTGGCGAGGTCAAATTCGTGCTTCTTCAAACGTTGCAGTAGAAAAATACTTCCAGTTCCTCTTGATGAGATGTATGTATCTCTAGATGCTGAATTATATAAGTAGTACACTTAACTCAATTAATTTATTTTTTTCCAAGCGAATACCTGCGTGCGAGGACCACCTAATGTCCCTTAAATCACTTCAAAATTCTTTAATAGGACAAAATATCGATTATCTATTTTAACGTCATACCTTCTGGGCAGTATCGATATTCAAAATATTAAAGCCATTTGAAATATGCGTCTACTTTTTAAGTAATTTTATTCAGAATTTCATATTAAACCAAAAATCCTATTATTGTTGGTATTGGCAAACAATTTTCGAAAATCGACGTCTGCTCCGTCCACCTTCACATAACCCAGTTTGGTCATCGATGTTATGCGGGAAAAATATCTCATTTCATAATATGATACATAATAATTAGAGATACATTGATGCAGACATTCCCGATGCATGTAAAAGAGACCCGTACTTCGGTCGAGAGAGAAATCAGGTCCGCCACGGACAATTACGAGCCTATGTACACAAAGTGAGGATATAAAAAATTGTTAAAACATTAATGTTTCGGGATATAAGGAGCATATAGCTGTACGACTTAGCAGAAGAGACATTGCAACGCGAACTTAATATTAAAATTCGTTTTGGCTGCAAAAGGTTGACGAGATAGCCTTTTTGTGTCAGATTTTAAGTCGTAGCAAATCGTTGAAAGACTACTATTTACTCGTATCCGTCTGGATTTCAAAATTGCATTTCTTACCACTGATATGTTCCTTTTCGGAGGTATTGATTCGAATATTCATTTTCTTGTTTGTTATATACGAAGAATCACCTTAGTTTTCTAGCCCATATATGTGAATGTTTAATTTATTAGATTGCCTTTAAAATAAGAATTGAAAAGATTCAGAAAAGTTTCTTGAAATTCGCTCTCAGAGACTTATACTACATTTCGATCGACTTCTAACCCGAGATTTTAGTAGATTTAGCTAAATCTTCTACAAATCTTGAGGATTTACCATACAAATTTTAATCTCCTCAGATGAAGATCTTCAAATCGAACTAACCTATTCCCATACCGAAATGAACAGATTCATCTGGAAAGTGAATTTTTCACTTCAGTTGACACAGATGAAACTGCGACTGTCTCACTTCAACATCATACGAAAAAATGAAACAAAGATTAATTTTTATTTATCTACGCGAAACAAAACATAATCATTCCGCAGGTTTTTTTTACATTGTCATTAGTCAGTGCCGACTGCCGATAGTTTTTATTTACATACTACAGCTGAAAATTTAATAGCAGATTTTAGGTCTGTTCGTATAAATGTTTCTTTTTCGAAGTAACATAACAGGGTTTTATAAAAGATCGAACTCCTGAATACCAATTATAAAATATATTTTGTGGTGAAGGTCTGCTATGCATAATAACAGAAAATTCATAGCAGAATAACAGATGTGGCAGAATAGGCTTATAACAGGTTATTCATTTTGCGGTTTCAAAAGTATAGCGCTGGAATTCGACATTTGTCAAACTAAGTTGTTAAACCAATTTTTTTTTTCAGTTAAAAGTCTGACATTTACGAAAATGGATTGCTTAGCTGTCGCACAACGCATACAAAATTTTAAAACCTACAACAAAAATGGTGATTCTGCCACAGCCACATATGGTGCTTTAAGGGGAGACTTTGGTTTACATAATCGTCAAACTACGCAAGCAATTGACAAAATTGTGAAGAAATTTGAAGAGACTGGATTGGTTACAAATATTGTAAGGCCTGTGCATCATCGTTTCGCTCGTGCCACTTCAAATACCGCTGCTGTAAAAGTGAAAGTGTTGCCGAAGACCCGAATGTGTCGATTCCTCGTCGTTCTCAGGAATTAGGACTGTCTTACGGCCCACTATGGCGTATTTTGCATTTAGATATACACCTACATCCATAAAAAGTACAGCTAACACAACAACTGAAGCCAGCTGCCATTCACAACGTCGTAGATACGTCGAATGGGTGCTTGAACAACAAGCGGTGGACGGCGATTTTTCGAACAAAATTTTCTTCAGCGACGAAGCGCATTTCTCACTCGGTGGGTAAGTTAATAAACAAAATTGTCATATTTGGGGTTCTGAGAATCCTCAAGTAATTGAAGAAAGGCCATTACATCCACAAAAAGTCACTGTTTGGGGCGCTCTTTAGTCCGGAAGTGTGATTGGACCTTACTTCTTCGAAAACGACGATGGAACGACTGTCACCGTCAATTCGGAGTGTTATGGTCATATGATAACCGACTTTTTTTACCTGCTATTCAAGAATACGACTTGGAGAATATGTGTCTTCAACAAGATGGTGCCACATGCCACACAACTCGAGCGAATATGGCTTTATTGCAAGAGACATTTCCTGGCCGCGTAATTTCTCGTCGTGGCGATATCAACTGGCCACCAAGATCATGTGATTTGACACTGTTGGACTCTTTTTTGTGGAGCTTCGCGAAAGACTGTGTTTATGCAGATAAACCTTTAACTCTTGAGCACTTGAAAACCAACATTCATCAAGTTATGGCTGAAATACCGCAAAATATGTGTCATAAAGTGGTCGAAAATTACCTCAAAAGAATCGATGCTTGCAACAATTGTCTTTTTTCTCTATTTAACATTTTTTTAAATTCGAACATTCATTTTGCATCAATAGAATGAAAATGATAAGTGGATGGGGTTTTTCGTGAACTATGGCCAAAGTCGTCTTTTACACAGGGCAATTTTTTAATTGCTATAAAAATCTCCGGTACCTTTCACACGAAACAAAATTGCTGGAGATTTTTTGTTTCCTTTTAATGTTTCTTAGTTTGAAAGCAAACTAGACGTAGTTTAAATTGGTCCACTCCCCCTACATTTCCCCCTTTATACTCCTTTCTTTTACTTATTTTCTGAGTTGATAGAAAGATAGAGGTTTATTCTTTAATTTTGGTTTTATTTATTTATTGCTTTGCTTTAAATTCAATTTTCACTCGTCAAACTTCACTTCACGCGACGTTCATGACAAATGGAGGCGCATGACATGTTGAAAGTATACCTTTGTCAGAAGAAACCTAAACTTTGACATTGCTGTTACATGTCGACTTTTGAGTGGTGGATTTTTTTCGAACATAATGAGTGCGAATGATAGCAAAATGAGGAGCAGAATTCTTACAACGGAAACAAATAGAACAAATTAGAAACCCATCAACTTGTAAAGTTGACATTTCAAAATTGTATTAGGGGTTAGTTATAGCGATCAGGAAAACTCATCAGGAAACGATGAAACACAAACAGTATGAAAATGAATATTTTTACCTGATGGTCGTTCATAGCAAACATGAAAATTATTTCAGTTTCCAAGCCTCACTACTAGCCTGTCATTAAATTTTCCTGATTGAAATACACACGGAAAAGTTCTACGTCTACGAATCTGTCATTGGAACGAGAGAAATTGGAACCCAAATCATTGGAATGATTTGCTCCACTTTGTATCAAATGGCAATCAGCTGGCGCGAAAAATGAATTTTCATCAGGAAAATAATTAAATACGTTTTTAACAAAAAAAAAAATAGTTTTATTGCAAATATTTTTTTTCAAAAAAAAAAATCTCAGAGTTATACGTCATCGAGCATTTGTATTTTAAGACGCGTGAAAACATTACAAATTATCCAGCTGCTATAACTTGCCCCTTACAGTTAGACTTAAATATAAAAATATTTCTTTTACCTAGTTAATTTATGGAAATTTATATCCAATAAAATATTGATTAAAAAAGGAAAATTGGTCCGAGTTAGTCAAAAAAGAAAGGAATTCACTCAAAAGGGATTGATTTTATTTTTCAGAATGAAAATGGAAATTCGTCAAAATTGTGTGCGAGGGACCTTGTGGTACCGAGGGATGTACAAGACTGCAAATATGTATAAGTGGAGTTTTAGACTTGCGGAAGAAAATAATAAATGGAAACAGATTGCAAAAAAGTCACTCGCACTTTGTAATAGTTAAAGTGAGAAACTTTTGAGAGGAACAGCCTTTTTATTTATTAAAACATGGATTTATGTGAAATTTTAGAAATATAAAGTGGTCAATTAAAAAAAAAAACAATCAAAATGATCGACTTGTCTGTCCAATGGAAAATAATAATTATAACTACTCTATGAACACATCCATCGAAATTTAATCCAAATATCAATCGTACAAGAAAAATTAAAAGCATTAAGAGACTTGAATAAGCATCAAAAATCAATCCACAATTCTACTTTAGCTTTTCAGCACCCTTAGAGCTATTAGCGATTTTGAATGTAAAATACTACTATCAAAAGATTTCCCAATAAAACACGCCTTCTCCATATGTTTAAAAACTCACCCAGTTAAGAATTGTATATTTTGACAGTTTACCAACAAAAAAATAAAAAAAACGAGGTTTGCTTTATTTTTGATTCATTGGGCCCCCTAATAAATCCTGCGCCCTATAACTACATCGTTTTCTTTTTGACGATTCCCACTGTGTAGTTTGTGCATAATATTAGATACATAGCTTAAGCTTTCGTTGGCATTGGATTTTAATTTTAGAGAAGTGCAATGAAATGCACCAAAAATAATAATAATAAATCAATTGATTGGAAAATCGACGAGAGTGAAGACTTGTGGGATCTACCGACGAGCCAGGTCCATTAGCATAATATTTGCCAATAATTATGCAGAGTCGATTAAAATAGAAGTGAAACCCATGGCGTTTTTTGAAGGACTTATATGATTAGAATTGGACATTCGTTTGACCTAGTATAGTTGCGAGGTTGCTCCTGACGGCGATATTTCAAACACTGAAAGGCTTGAAGCATTCGTACATTTACCTATAATGATTAATGGGTGTTATAGAAAATGTTAGTATGAAGTGAAACATACTATGATGCAACACAAATACGAGTACACAAAAGGAAAAACAAAAATTTTAAAGTCATTAACTACGCTCGGTGAGTTGTTAAATTTAGAAAATTGGATTAATTTTTTACACAAACACATTAAACCTTCTACCAATAATAATTAATGTACCTCGTGTGGGTCAATTTCGAATGTGTGAAGCTGTGGGAGTGAATTTTTTTCATAAATTAAGTAGAAGATTTATGAAAAATTGAATAAGCAAAATTTATTTTCATGAAATTATTTTATAACAACCACTCAATATTTCTGAGAAGATAAAGAACAAAATTCGGGAATTGAGTTGAGGCTTCCTTAAATTGAATTAAGCGAGAGGTCTTATTCTTGATGCATAAAAATATGGATTTTTAGGGAAGTAGTATCTAGGGGAAGTTTAGAATTTGATAAATTTCTTCTAAAGAAAAATAAAGAAATGATACACGTGTATACTCGTATATATTATGTTTCTTGGAAACAAAAATAATGATACATTTCTCTAAAATAAAATATCAAATATGAAAGGCTTTTTTAATACCCCCACGTGCGTCTGGGGCGGTCGCATATTGGACTTACTTTTTGGACTTATTTTGAGGACCCATCTGAGGAAGTTGGAAGTGAGTGTTTTTATTGAAAAATTTGTGTTGTGGATTTATTCCAGGGTAGTACTTTTGTGTCCTATGGAGGTAAGTGTGATACACAAAAGTCATTAAGTATACATTATTGAACATTAATTGTAATATCTAGTTGTTTTATTTGAAAATGGGTTCGACATGTGTTCGTCTTTTTGAGAATGATTAACATTTAGTAAAAGCAGACAAAATCAAGGTTTTCTGTATAATATCACAGCCAAAATTAAAACTTGAATTTTGTTTTCTGCAACTCACTCACTGTAACTTTGGCTTAAGAGGTACACATTTTAGAAATGGCAAATGGAAATGGATTGTAATTTTCGCAATTTTTATCTAAACACACTTTATGGCCGGAAATAAAATAATAAAGCAAATTCGCTAGCAGCACAGTTTGCTGCTAATTCTATGCTTCTGCAAGGTGTTATGACTTCTTCTGTACTTAAGATAACATTAATAGTTTCATAGGACGTGGTCTGAAAAGTTTCGGACTTAAGACAGACACAAGCCATTTTTTTACATTTTTTTTATTTTTCAACCTAGTCTCCTTATAACTCTACATACTTCTCCCAGCGATGCTCCCATCTCTGTAATCCGGCCAAATAGTCCTCGGCATTTTTCTCTGCAAAATAATTGTTGACAAAGGTGATGGCCTCTCAAACAAAAAGAGGTCACTTGGGGCTAGATCTGGTGAGTAAGGCGGATGGTCAAGCAGTTCAAACCGTAATTGGTGGATTTTTGCCGTAATAACAGCTGAGTTGTGAGACGGTGCGTTGTCTTGGTGAAACATGATTTTCTTTTCCTTCAAATTTGGACGTTTTCCCCAAGTTCTGCCTTCCATTTTGAAGATAATCGATTAAAATAACTCCAGGAATATCACAAAAAACAGTCGCCGAAAAAACTGTTTTTATTTATTTTGGAGCCGGTTCCCCCTTTGCAATCCACTGTGTGGACTGCATTTTTATTTCAGGCGCATAATGGTATATCCAAGTTTCATCTACATTAATTAATCGGCGCCAAAATTCGGATTTATTGTGCCTAAACTGCGTCAACAGAGCGTTGAAAATGTTCATTCGAACACGTTTTTGGTTTAACGGGAGCAAACGCGGCACCCAACGCGCGAACAGCTTCCTCATGCCTAAATGTTCATTTAATATGTAAAAAACACCATCTCTTGACATGTTCATAACCTCTGATATCTCTCTACTTTAATTCGGGGATCGTCTATCACCATTTGGTGAACTTCAGTGATGTTTTCGTCGTTAGTTGCAGATTTTGGACGTCCCGAACGTTCATCGTCACCAAAGCTCTTACGGCCTGTGTAAATTCAGCTGCCCAAAATTTCAATGTCGTAAATGATGGTGCAGAGTTCCCATACACAGAATCCAACTCATCTGTGATTTGCGTAGGCGTATTGCCTTTCAAAAACAATTATTTAATGACAGCTCGATACTCGATTTTATCCATTTTTATCAAATAACTCACATCAACTAACTCAAACGACTATTACATAACAACTGCGGGTCCAAAATGGCTGAAAATTTGGTGAGCAACTGTCAACAGATGAACAACGAAATTTACTAGCTTTTATTTACCAGTGTTACCATCTTCATGTTTAGGTCGGAAACTTTTCAGACCACCCTCGTATAGAGTTCTTAAAGATCTCAACATTCAAAAATCCGTTGGTCCAGATAGTGTCTCGCCTATTGTTCTGAAAAGGTGTTCTTCAATGCTGGTAAAACCACTGCGTAGGTTTTTCCATCTGTCCAACTCTAATGACCCCGTTCCGAGTAAATGGAAAACAGCTTAGAGTTTGGTATTAAAAATTACCTTTCGGACCGCTCAATGCATGTTTTATTAGACAGTCTTAAGTCTGTCTGAAATTCATAAAATAAATGCTGGTGTGACCCAGAGCTCCGTTTTGTCTCCGGCACTGTTTCTGATTTTCATCAATGGTCTATTTTCTAAAATTTCTAATACAAAATATTTGTTTTAAGATTCGCACCCATGCCCTTCCGATGTGCTCATTAAAATCTGATCTCGACAGCATTTTCCAATAGGGAATAAGAAACCATGTTGAATTTAATGCTTCAAGAACTCGATTCTGTCTCCTCTTGTCAAAGCGGGACCCTCCTCTAATGTCGTTGTTCATGGACTGGCGGCTTGCATCGAGGAAACCGAACAATTTTCAGTTCTCGGTGTGTTAATGACTGACTGATTACCTTTTGTGGAATGACCACATATTCGATGTCGCCCAAAAAAAAATATTTGACGATGCAGAAATATTTTTCTCCATCTAATCTAATCTCTATAAAGCATACATGTGTCCAAGGCTTGGGTGCAACTGCCTTACTCATGCAATTTATCCATTGCGACTCCTGACTTGTCTGCCGCTGACCGGTGTATTGAGATGAAAAAGAATTTTTTTCTGTACCAGCAGCTCTGTTAAATATTCACCGTGCTTAATATTATTGCTGACAAACCTATCTTTGTCTTTCTATGCTTCAATTCATATTCGTCATGGTTTTGACTGTTCCTTGGTTTCTATTGTTTTGTGGTGAATTCGAGGTTTATTCACGGTTACGAAACGTCGCAAGAACGAATGTTTGTGGAACATCGCGGTACCCATCTTGTGGAAACCTTTTTTATCTCCAAATATTTATGTAAAACTGAAATCACTGATAAACCTGTGGCATCATTAAATTTGGCGCACTCCATTCTCCGATCGTCCATTATGGGACCATGGATTTTGTCTATCATTTATTATGTGGTGACCTCAATATTTGGCGGTGGCTGTGGCGCGATAGTTGTGTGTTCGCCTGTTAACCTCATGGTTACATGTTCGACCCCTGCGTAATCTATGTCCTCTTATTTTTCCATTAAAACCAATTCTAAAAATAAATGTCATACAATGTGTTGTTGGTTTACTCATTACATGCTGTTTAGGCATAGCACTAACAATATGTGATTGAGTAAAATCAGTATACCGATAAGATATGATAAGGAACAAAAAAAATAATGCGAATTATTAGGGACATTTATCTATGTATATAAGGCACGGAATCTTCTCCTCTTAATTCAGCCGCAATCCCTGGATCTGAGACAGCAACCACCTCCAGTCTTAGAACATCGAGCCACACACCTTTCATATCCTTCTTTCTCTTACTTAACCTCACGCCCGCACTGTGTTGAAACATTTAAAGCGTAGTATAATCCCTTGAGCGCATGTAGATTATATAAAAAAAATTAACGACAGCACCGAAATTGAGTAAACCAAATGGTGAGTGGTTCCAAGCTATATTGAAGAGTCTCCAAAATATTTTTCAAGCTTTTGTATGGGTTGCGTGACAGTGTTCAATAAGAACTCGAGAATCACTTTTTTCCATTTTAACGAACATGCTCGTAGTTGCCTGTATAAAATGGTTGTCACAACAAAACTATTTGACAGATCTGTCTGAAAATTTGGGAGCATTCTCTTCAACGATAATTCTTGGCAAAAAAAAAATAATAAAACTAAGGTGCTGACACAATTTATGTTAATTTTTAGGAACTAATTGACACACCCTTCTTCGCAGACAAATCTTATTCGAAATTTTGAATAACATAGATATTGTTAAGATACAAAATTTTAGGCATCGCTATAGTGTTTTCGCGCAACTGTTCATACATTTTTTTAATAACCTCGGAAACTGTTTCGGCGATTTTCATAAAAATCCATAACTGTTTAAAATATGTCAATAGAAGCTTTTAATACATTAAGAACTTGGCAAAGAAAAACATTGACATGTAGCTATAAATATTTTTTTAACTTCCCTATTTAATGCCAATGGTATTTCCTTCCTCTTCATGAAAACATAATCACGCTAATGTACTGACAAATCATTCAAATCTAATTACACCGAACGAGTTTCCATTTCCGAAAGTATTCTTTTTTTTTCGTGTTGTTGTTGTGGAATTCATTCATTATGTATAACGTTTCTGTGATGAAAATTCTACTTTTTCAATGATATCTAATGTTACCGATACAAAAGTATATCTATATCTATCTAAAGCTAGAGTTCAGGAACTATCATAGAGCCATGGTAAAAGTAGGCAAATAAAACTTAGGCCATTCATCAAATTAATCCAACAGAGATATCCTCGATGACTAGTTGATGTTTTTTGATTGCAATTCCACCTTCCGTAGCAGCTTCCTCTTTCCCAATAAGTAATCATGATTTTACTAATGGTAAGGCTATTATTGTTCAGAGTCCAGACGAAAAATCCAATCGGGTGGTTCGCTGTATGGGATATGTGAAGAGGGGATTAGGTAATTTTCAGAACATATATATACACCAACCATAAGGACTACGAGTAGGACTATATTGCCGACTGATTGGATTAATTAAGTTAATTGGCAAATCCGCTTTCAATGGATATCAATAATGCACGGAACAGCTCAACGAGCGGGATTAGTGGCGGCTTAAAATAATGCATTGATTTCCGTCCATCGACATATACAATGTATTTCCACCCTAATGACACCACCTAACGACAGTGTTTCCAATTGTAAGTGCGTTCACTGAAATTCAATACACATTCCTACACAGTTTTCACGCTAATCATTGTATTGTTAAAGAATTATATTATTTAATTAACCAGCTGAAGTGTGAAATGACCTTGGAACTGGACACAGTTGAATATTAATTTGTATATTTTTGTTACGACTTTGCTGGTATTTACATTATATCGGTGCGATAAATTAAATTGCACTCAAGTTTCATATTCGAGTGGAATTTTTAATGTGGAATTAGTAGGAATGCGAAAATGCCGACAACAGTGGAACTGTCTGAATATTAAATTCGAACTTTTTTAGGAAATGGGAGCAAAAGCGAAATTATACAAAATTTATGTTTTTTTTATATTTTTTTAAAGAATTTCCAATCAAATCCAGTTCAACCTAAAAAAAATATGTTCAAAGAGAAAAGCCAAGCCAACAAAATCCACAATTTAAAAACAAATAGGAAGTTGTTAATTTCTGCCTGAGGGATTTTCTGTAAAGTGAAACGAAATTCTGCAAAATAAGAAATCATATTTCCTTTAAAAAAAAATGCTAGCCGGATTGAACGGATTGATTTGTTCTATTTTATATTCTTTTTTTGCATCCATCACATTAATGATATGAAAGTTGTAATGAATGTACAAAAAAATAATATAGCTTTCAGCATCGACAACTGAAGCCAGCTGACCATTCACAACGTCGTAGATACGTCGAGTGGGTGCTTGAACAACAGGCGGTGGACGGCGATTTTTCGAACAAAATTTTCTTCAGCGACAAAGCATATTTCTTACTCGGTGGGTATGCTAATAAACAAAATTCTCAAATTTGGGGTTCTGAGAATCCTCATGTAATTAAAGAGAGGACATTACATCCACAAAAAGTCACTGTTTGGGGCGCTCTTTGGTCCGGAGGTGTGACTGGACCTTATTTCTTCGAAAACGACGATGGAATAACTATCACCGTCAATTCGGAGCGTTATGGTCATATGATAACCGACCTTTTTTTGCCTGTTATTGAAGAACACGACTTGGAGAATATGTGATTTCAACAAGACGGTGTCACATGCCACACAACTCGAACGAATATGGCTTTATTGCAAGAGACATTTCCTGGCCGCGTAATTTCTCGTCGTGGCGATATCAACTGGCCACCAAGATCATGCGATTTGACACCGTTTGACTTTTTTTTGTGAGGCGAAAGTCCGTGCTTACACAGATAAATCTTTAACTCTTGAGCACTTCAAAAACAACATTCGTCAAGTTATGGCTGATATACCGCCCAATATGTGTCAAAAAGTAGTCGAAAATTACATCAAAAGAATCGATGCTTGCAACAATTCGCGTGGTGGTCATTTAAATGATGTAGTGTTTCACACATAATGTCAACGCTCAAACTTTATAATAAAAAAGAAATATGAAAAAAAAATATTTTATATGTGTTTTATTAACGTTTACTTTTGAAACCGCAAAATGCATAACCCATTAATTTCGAGTGTCCAAAATATAGTCATTTAGGACCTTCCTTTTTAAAATCAAACTTCTATTGTGGCATTGGGGGTAAACATTTTCTATGGAACTCTGATTGACATGTCAAAACCACACGCTTTCTGTCAAAAACCGATCGACAGATTTTGCATTAGCTCACTTAGAAAAATGTTTACCCACCCATCAATATTTTAAGAAACATTTTTGATATGGAAAAGAATGGCTTTTTTTGGCAATAGCACTACAAAAATTAAATAGTAAAACATTTAAGCACATATTTCCATTTAAAACCACTTGAAAGTAGTTTTTTTTTTCAAATTAAATTCCAAAACAAAGACAACCACCAGAGCCGAAAACTATTTTCAGTATCAAAAAAAAACATCTTTTTTTACAATTTTATTAATTTAAATTTTAAAAAATTAATTCTAAATAGCCATATTCACTTTTCTTTCTAATAAACAAATAACACAAAATAAACAAAACTATCATATTGACAAACGTAGACCATCATTCCCTTGTACAAAAGATCCTAAGTCTGCCGACAAATCTAAAATAGCATTGCCATGCAATGGATTCGATAAGAAAATGAGACGGTCGGTCGTGTTTAATTAGATACACCATACACATTAGAAAGTATTTCGTGTCATCACGTTATGTTTAATTAATAGATTAAGGTGATTGAAAATAAATATTATTTTCTTTAATCTCGTCTATTAAAGTTTCTACCCATATTGAATTGGAGAATGGTGCTATTATAACAAAATGCTTACACATATAATTATGTCACGCTATCGTCCCATTTCCTTGGCTCTTGCACATTGTGATTCATTCTTGTCCTAAATATCGTCACTATTACATAGATTTTACTGAGGTAAGTCGGTGAGATTAAATAATTGAGTTGAAATTGCTAAATCACTGATAAAAATTTAAACCAACGTTGAACCTCACTTAACTCGCCGAAATCGGTGAACTAAAATTGCTGAACCACGGATCAAAGTTTGAACGACACACGGTGACGTTTTTACAATTGTAAAATGAGGTCATTGTGGGAGATGCATTTACGCAAGTACGGGCCGGATTCAATAAATGTAAACTTAGTTGTTTTGAATTGATATATATGTTGAAGCGGTGTCGTGAAATAACGCCGAGCGAAATAACGCCGAATGCCGAAATTCGGCGTTATTTCGCTTTATGAAACTGAAATAACGCCGAATTTCGAGTCAGCTGTTTTCATTTATAAAAACATTTAAATAAAAATTCCTAACTGATAAAACTCCCCAGTTGTACATAAGTATGGCCAAATGACACATTGTGAAATCTTTATTCAAAACATAAAATAGATTTCCAATGTTAACAATATATTTTAAAAAGCTCGGCCTCTGCTTGACCCAATATAGGATTTAGGATGGGTACAAGTTTGGGTATATGCCAATTTTTTTGGAACTTTTAAAAAATAAATCTTTAAATCCAAAAAAAATGGCATATACCTTGTACTCACCGCAAATCCTAATTGCAAAAAACACTTCACACAAGTACAAAAAAAAACCTAATACAATTTCAAAATTCGGCGTTATTACGATTTTCCAAAGTGAAAAATCGCCAAATTTTGGAATTCGGCGTTATTTCACTCGGCGTTATTTCACGACATCGTTGAAACTGACATAGAATTATAAAAAAAAAAGTTTTATAACAGGGTGATCCAAGAAATGTTATTTTAAAAGAAAATAATGACATTCTTTTTTCCTATTTTGTGTTATTTTTCAGTCTTCGTAGATGATTTGTAAATGTTAATAAAATTAAATTTTAAAGTGATTTCATCATTAAATAAATCAATTACAGAAATGTTGTGTAAGTTATGATTAGATGCTTAATTTGGAAACGATGTGCTCTGATGACACTTATATCCAGATTTTACATAAACAAAGATTGGGTGCGAAAATCTTTGAAGAACTTATGAAATTAGCCATTTAGATGTGACTTTCGATAGCAAGTTCATGTTTGATTAGAACATAAATGAAAATGTTTCTACGGCAAATTCAGTCTTTCGTCATTTTACCTCTTACGCTTTTATTGAAACCGAATATTTTGCGACATTATTAGCCTTTTCACACCAAACCCAAAACACGGTTTTCGCGAAATTATCGGTTTTGGCTGAAACTTAAAGCGAAAACACAAGAAACCACTCGTTTTAAATAAAACATGTCGAAAACATGTTGGATTTGCAAGATGAACAAAACAAACACACCTTCTGAAACATTCAGTGCTCAATTAATCGTCACATAAAAAGCTGATGGGTTGCTGCCAGTCAAAACAAAAAAAAAAAAACAGCTGTCTGGGGAATTTCTATTTTAGTTCAAAATGTATTTGTTGTTGTCTGTGGTGCCAAAATAATTGAAATGTCAAACGAAAACTTGTGAATGTTCAGTGTGAACGGTTTTCGAGTTTTCGTAAACTTTTAGCTGAAAACCCGGTTTTGGGTTTGGTGTGAAAAGCTTATAAGATAAGTTTAAAAATGTCAAATTTAACTTTGACGAAAGAATACAATTCACTATGTTTTAAACAAATTGAATTTTCAACTTATTTTAAAATTTAATTTAAATTGTTAAGATGTGTTTAATATTAAATCGTAGATTTAATAAATTACTGGGTATATGATGCCAAGAAGTCTGCTAATCTTAAATAATGACAAAAATAATAAACGCGTGATTATCCTTTCCTGGATGAAGATTAGCAACATTACGGAAAGGATCAGTGTGTCATATTTTGTTAATTCCATGTTAATGTCATATGCATGTCGTTGATTATTATTTTTATTACGTAACAAATTTGTCGTTAGTTTTAATTCGGCCATAAAGCTTTTCAGTCCCACTGTGGAATAGAACACACAGTGCCGATTTCATAGTCACGTTTTGAGTTTTAAATCGAATTAATTATGCTAATCACAGATAGTAGCTCTGTAGCTGCTGCTGGTGATGACGCGACAAGCTGCGGTTGAGTTCATTTGCGAATTATCTTCAACAATGCGCGAGTGGAATATATTATATTATACCTAAAGATATCTCCAGACTGTGCAGCTATATGGTAGGCGTTAAAAGAAGAGGAATCTTAAGGTAATTTAAGACATAAATACATCATTAAGGTATTATGAATTAATTATTCAAGATTTGTGAATTATGCTGTACGAAACAAGAGGGTGTACATTGAAACGTGATCTGTAGGCAAAGACAGGTGCTCGACTTATAATCCTTGCAAAAAAAAATTCAAAGACTATTTAACCTGGCTTATTGAAATGTTTAAAAAGACCAGTGGTCGCCCTATATTAAAACGATATTGAGATTTAAGGAATTTTATATTAGATGGTGGGACATTTTAATTATATTCTGAGCTAAATTTGGGAACTTTTACTTTTTGTAAAAGTAAAGTAATTAGGGCTAATTAACTTTTTGTTATTAAATGAAAACCAAGCAGGCCGCAAATACAACTGCGAATTTTATTCTTCTACTTCGCCAACATATTGGCCATCTGATACTAACAAAATACCAGACCTTATAGACTTTTTCGTTTCGAAATCATATAAGTGTCGAAGGTAATTATGATTTATCGTCAGATCGTACTCCAGTAATTTTATCACTGCGCGAAGCAGAAATAATAGAAAAAAGTAATCCCAAGCTCGTGAATAAGAGAACAAACTGGAACGAATTCAGAGATAAACTTGAAAGTTTTAAAAACCTGAGATCCCCTATGCAAACAATTGAACAAATTGATCATGAAGTAGAACAATTTATTGCTGATGTGCAACAGGCTGCAGAAGAAAGTACTCCAACTATTTCAAACGCGAGAGAAAAAGAAATAAAATAACCTGTCGAAATAAAGGAGCTAATATTTTAAAAAAGAAGAGCTCGAAGAAAGTGCCAAACTACGGGATTCCCTGGGTGATAATGCACTTTTTAACCGTCTTAACAACGAATTAAAAAAAAGAATCTGTGAGTTCAAAAATGATTCACTTAGTAGATTCCTGAAAATTCTGACGACCGACGGATGCTTCTTCCGAATTCTCCTTATGGAAAGCAACTAAGCGCCTAAAAATACCTCAGACACAAGACCCGCCAGTAAAATCTGAAGATGGTAAATGGATCGCAAGCCCGAAACAAAAGGCTGATCTCTTCGCTGAACATCTCGCGAATATTTTTAAGCCATTCCCAGCAAACACAGCTACAGATCCCTTACAGTTTGTTGATAGAAACGACGAATGTGAAATATCTTTTGTCACACTCAAAGAAGTAAGAAGCATGTGTCAACATAAGTTGTCTAACAAAAAATCACCAGGGTACGATCTAATAACTGCTCAGGTTTTGAAAGAAATGCCATCAATAGCCTTCAAGAAACTCTAATTTATAATTATCGCATGCCTTAAACTAAGATATGTTCCACATCATTGGAAAATTGCAGAAGTCATTGTTATACCTTAACAAGGTAAGCCACCAACAGAAGTAACATCTTACAGACCAATATCGCTTATACCAATCATGGCAAAAGTTTTTGAAAAACTGCTACTGAAAAGGCTTAACAAAATAATAAAAGAAAGAAGACTATAATTCCGAGCCATCAGTTTGGATTTAGAAATAAACATTCCACGATAGACCAGAGCATCGAATTACGGATGTCGTGGAAAAGGCACTTGAAGAAAAACAAGTATGCTCGGCTATATTCTTAGATGTTGCTCAGAGCCTTTGACAAGGTTTGGGAATTGAGTACAAACTGCATAGGGACCTTCCCAGGCAGTACTACGAAATACTGAAATCCTACGTTACGAACCGACTCTTTAGAGTACGGTACGACCAAAATTACTCGGAACTAAAGAAAATTGAATCCGGTGTACCACAAGGAAGTGTCCTAGGACCAACCCTGTATCTGTTATATACAAGGGATATTCCAGTGGACATCAACGCTATCATGGCCACCTTTGCTAACGATACGGCAATATTGGTGCCAGATAAATCCGTTACGAAGGCTACACTAAAATTGCAAAATGCTGTCGATAAAGTTAGTGATTAGACGCAGAAATGGCGTATCAAATTAGACGAAACAAAATCGACGCATATAAGCTTTACTAACAAAAACATAAACAATGTTTCAATATTTATAAATAATACAGTAGTACCTTACTCCAATACTGCCAAATACCTTGGAATGACTTTAGATGCAAAGCTTAAATGGAAAGAGCACATCAAAAAGAAACGAGAAGAACTAAACTTGAACTACAGAAAAATGTACTGAAAACAAATGCTGAACCCATCCAAAAATTCCAAAGCAAGCTCCTTCGTGGAATAATAAATGCCCCTTGGTATATAAGAAATAGCGATCTACATCGTGACCTTCAAATTGAAATGGTTACAGAAGTGGTTAAAAAACACACTGTATCACACAACCAGCGACTGCAAAGTCATACCAGCTCCGAAATGTAGACCGTCTTAAATGTACGAGACAATGTTCGGAGATTAAGAAGAACCAAGCCTCATGAACTGATGGTCTAAAAGCTATGGGAAAGTGTAATAACTTTAAACTTCCCCCAATGCGATTTAAATATAAATTAAGATAGTAAAATCATTTGTCGATCTTTCATAGATTGCTCCTGACTTCACCGGTGGTTTTAGTGCGGTAAGAGTCCCACACTACTCGGTACCGATTCTTAGCGAGTGTCTTTTGAAGATTTCCATCGGATAAAAAAAAAATTAAGTGAAAAAAAATTATTGGGAAACTTCGTAGATAAGACAATGTATAATCAAGAAGAACGGTATTACTTATGACTTGTTGTAGGTCCAACTTAACAGACATACGGGCTTACAAGTAATGTCAAATTTAACATTAAAATTGTTCAATCAAACAAAGCTAGCACATAACTGGAAACATATTATTATAATGACATACGACTAATTTACAGAACTTATCACGCATGCATTGCCACCATCTTCAAATTAAAGCTCCTCATGACCTCATCTTGTCTATAGCTAAAAAATAAATACGTAGGGTGGACCGAACAATCAATATTGTTACCATACTCTATAGGACTTCAAAGTAACTGTGAAGATAACACTATACCACTTTACTTTTATGCTTAAAACTGGCTGAAAAATTAAGAAACGTTAACTTCAAATGGCAAAGAAATACACAATAAACCCTTAATCTACTATAATGAGACTATTTTTAGGCAATTATTTAAAATCCTGCCAATGACGGAAGTCTTAATGACTGCCATTGAAATTGTTTACAGGGCCAACTCCTATTGATTTGGAACTCTATTCCAGTTCTGTGCGTTTCTTCATCGACAGAATTGAAGGGGATATACATTTTCAAAAATTTGCTTAGGGGCCAGTTATAGCGATCAGGAAAACGTATCAGGAAAAGTTGAAACAGTATGAAAGTGAATATGCTTATATAATATAAACAGGAAAATTGTATCAGTTGGCAATCCTCACTTCTAGCCTGTCATCAAGTTTTCCTGATTGAAACACACACGAAAAAGTTTTTCGTCCACAATTCTGGCAGTGGAACGAGAGAAATTGGGACACAAATCATTGGAATGATTTGTTCCATTTTGTGTCAAATGGCAATCAGCTGGCGCGAAAAATGAATTTTCATCAGGAAAATAATTAATAAATATACTTTTAACAAAAAATATTTGTTCTATTGCAAATATTATTTAAAAAAAAAATATCGGCGTTATTCGTCATCAATTAGTGTAGCATTTGTATTTTAAAACGCGTGAAATAATCATAAATTAGCCATTAGAACTTTATTCCTGATCGCCATAACTGGCCCCTCACCCTTCCACGCAAGATGCCGATGAATAATTAATAAAATGCACTACTGGTACTGGATCGTACGTACTTGCTCTTTACCGTATACCTACGTTTAAAAAAAACGACTAATCTTACGTTGACGGGTCGTTTTCGACCCTCGTATGCTTTATAAGCTAATTAAGCGGCCCATACACAGCACACTTGTGTCCGTGCGCTCCAATGTGTGGTGTTTGTGGCTTTTGGGTCCAACGTGTGTGTGCGTGTGGTGCACGGTATGTGAAAAATCAAAATAATGATTATGTGAGTCGTTGCCTCGGTCGGTGTTGTGTGTATGCGGTAAGTACGCATGTTAAATAATTAAAATTGGTGCTGAAACGTGGATGTTTTCGTACGAGTTCATAAGCCAGAAAAAGGAGAAAACTGCGAGTTTTTATTGTTTTCTCTTCAAAATCATATTCAACTGATATGTACACCATCAGTGTTGTGTGTGTGGCAGAATGCATCACCGGTGGTGAGTACACCGGTAGGCACACAATTGTGCTGTGTATTTGCCACTTTATGTAGCATAATCATAATATTCTTAGTAGATACAGTTAAATATATTAAAGATGTTTTCTTACATTTCCTAAGAATTAATAAAAATGTAATATGATTACAATTCTAAGGAATTTAAAAATATAAATTTAAAACATAAATTGAAAATAAAATCGTACAACTGTTATCCAAGTAAATTGAATTTTCTAAAATCCAAAAAATATTTTTTTTCCAAAATTCTACTGTGCAGTTTTATTTAGAATTTGAATAACCACTTGTAAATAAATTGTGTTTGAATGTATGGTACGCACCGTTAACAACAATTTAATTTAAAATTATTCTGACCAAAATGTAGACCAAATAGCCAACTAATGTTTTTCCTCTCATAAGACTCTCCAATATAACTTAATGAGACTAATTTAAGGGTGCTGAAAGGTGCTGGTTATAAGAGGCTCTTAAGACTCCTTAACTGGCTTATATTATTATTATGGGATGACAGATACATTACAATGAAAATGTGCCTCTTATGTTATGAGTCTTATAATGCTCGGTTAAATCTTGTTATAATAATGTGCTTCTTGTTCCAATGGGATTTGTTAAGAGAGAATAGAGTATTTAAAAACCTTAAGCAAATTATATTACATTTACGATTTTTTTTCTAAGAAAGTATACAAAAAGTGTATACTGTATATGGCTATTAACTTGTGGGCTTGATATATTTGATGTCAATTAATTATTATTTTATAGTAGCAATACATTATTTTATTTTTGTCGTTTCCTTATATGTGGGAACTAAAAAATGAATGCGGTTGGAATTGTAACTAATAACTCGAGCATTTTACATCGACAAAAAAACAAAGCCCCTTCAAGATAACGCATATTTATATTATTTTATGTGGGTATACATTTGATCAAAAAAAAGGGTTACCATTGATATTTTTTGAAATCAATTAAAATACAAAATTTACTTCTAAATCAGTTTTTTTTATTTAGGTCATAGGTCATTGGGGCATATTCTTAGTCACTGGTTAAGCTGTTACTAAGCAAAATATAAGTTTATCTTATCTAATTGCTTAAAATCCAGAATAAAATAAATTGGAGTTTAAAAATTGATTTTAAAAACAAACACATTTTACGGACAGCAAAAAAAAGACATTTCACATCCATTTAATAATGTCGACTACGTTCCTGTCTTACCTGATGTTGACGTGGCTTGTAACTCCATGTGCTAATTAGAAAACTGTAACTCGTAACTATTAATATACTTACGATTTTATGGGATTAAAAATGTATATGTTGGCGTTTAAATTTCATAACAAGATTCGTATAAGATTCTTAGTTCCTAGATTCTTGTTAATAGAGGAACATTTATTTTAAAAGAGCTTGGTTCTTATAAAAAAAACCTTATGAGAAGAATTTAAGTTTCATAACAAGAAATTAACTCTATGGATAGTAATGGGAGCTAAAAGTGTTTATTAAAATTATATTTCAGGTTTCGAGAGCATTGATTTTTTTTTCGAGAAAATTTATGGCTGACCTGTCATACCGTTAATTTTGTGGCAAAAAATGAATGGGTCCTAGCGAAGTAACCATCGAAGCGGAGGATTCTGCGAAGTCGTCCGAATCGGAGAATATTTGCTTCGAGTTAATCTTCCGAAAAGCTCTGCTGAACATTTCTCCGACAAAGCGGAAAATATTCCGCTCCGACGGTTACCTCGATCGGTCAGAATTTCTCCTCTAAAAAATCACCCACAATAGAAAAAGAATTGCGGGATACACACTTTCGTGTTCTCAAAGTCTTCAATTCGATTTGCCTTTTCCCAAATGCAAAATCGCTACTGAATGAAATATCATATGTACTTTTATCACAAAACAAATGTGCGGAAACCATAGAATTTAGAGCAGAAATTCATTATTATTATTTTTTTTTTAATAAAATTTGAATTATTTTATTTTTTATTTTAATATTAATTTTCTAAATTCGTTCGAGAATCGACCTAAGCAGGCTTGGCTGTAACCCTCTATAACAAACAATCATGTATTCAATTATCAGATATCAGATGATATTACTACGAAATAAACCAAAGAAATATAAAACCAAGAATTCTTAATGCCACTGCAACCGATAGCCGGCTGATCGCTGGCTGACCCTCATCATCGTATTATTTTGTCGTCATCATTTGTATTAAGAAATATTTCATTCTCCTCAACGTTCAAGCCTCCCATAACCAGAACCACCCGGAACCTGAAAAGAACGCATACCGAAAACTTAGTATTACATCGACCGCTGATCTGATCACACGATCTGACGTCTCACTATTATCGCGCCTTCTTCGGTAGCCGCCATCGGCTCTGGTCAAACACTTAGCACTCGATTTTCCAGTTCTGTCGCTGCTATCCCAGCCTAAAGTGAATGACCACAACCGAATGGTTGAAATCTGTGTTCCCAGTTCGACTACCCGATAGAAAAAAAAAAAAAAAAAAAAAAACAATCTATAAAAAGAAGAGGAAAATGTTTGTGGTTCAAAATCAAACATTTTTAATAATTTAATCGGTGTGACATATCTGCAATCCACTTTCGAAAATACTTATAAATTATTTTTCCAAAGGTCGCGTTTACGTTCTGGCCTGCAGTTTTGGACAAAAAAAATAAAAAACATATTTTTTTATCGTGCTCATCCGTGTGAGGCTGCTAAACTGTTATTTTTAGCCAACGCACGCAATCTGTTATTTTTGTTATTTTTCCGGACAAAAATTATTGGCTGTGCTCGGAATTGTTTTATGCTTTTAAGTGAATACCTACATTTATGCCTTCAAGCTAAATAACGAGAAATAAAACTGCAAGTAATTTTGACAGGATTTATTGAAGTCCCATTCTTTGTGTCATTAATAATAATAAATAATAGATGATGAATGAGAAATACCGGGATTGTGATATTGATAATAATTGATTGTGTGTGTTTTTTTTTAAATATTGGTCGGTTTGTTTGAAGCGCTAATAAACAACAACCTTAAATCATAAATTTATTACTCTTCTACCTACCTAACTATAAAGAGGCGCAATCATAGAGGCATACAGGTGTATATGTTTACTAAAAACATTAACAAAACACAGAAGGTTGAATTGGATGGTGAGTTTTGTGTATCTATCTAATTTTTGTTTTATTTTGATTTGTTTCCATTTTGTGGTTTGATTCAATTGTTTCATTGAATTTCTGATCAGATTGTAAAAGGTGATTTTTTAAGAGCTTGGTTTTTTGAAAATTCAAAAAAACACAGAAACTTGTAAAAAGTGAATGAAATTTTTATTTGGATCGATAAATCAATTTCTGCCATTTACTTTTTAAAAATAATTTCACTTAAATGTTGCCCGCGGCTACGCTTCAGGTGGTCCATTCTGAAGGTCCAATTTTGGCAAACTTTTTCACACATTTCGGCCGGAATCTCACCAATGACGCGTTCAATGTTGGCTTCCATGGCAGCAATCGTGTTTGGCTTGTCCCCATAGACAATAGACTTAACATAGCCCCACAAAAAATAGTCTAACGGGGTCAAATCACATGATCTTGGTGGCCAATTGACTGCGCCAAAACGTGAGATCAACTTCTCACCAAATTCGCCTCTCAATTGATGCATGGTTTCGCGTGCAGTTGCGAAACACATTTTTCACAGAGCACGAATTTTGATAATAAATTTCAATAATTTGCAAACGTTGTTCAGGCGTAAGTCTATTCATGATGAAATGGCAAACAATACTGAATCGAAATGTCAAATGTTCGTGGAATTTGTCATGTGTGATCTGTCAAAAATATAAACGTCAAAAACCAAGTAGCAAAAAAATCACCCGTTATATGATAATTATACAAGAGAGTTTTAGCTCTGGGGTATGTATGGCCTTCATGCATAGTGTAAGTACCCGCATCGTAATTAATTTCTAACAAACTGTCTGTTCCATGAATTAGGAATGTTAATTAACGTTCTATAATGTAATTTAGAATTTCAGTATTCATCAGCAATGTCAATAAGTTTATTACAAGCGAATTGTCTATTTCAAAATCAGCTCAAAGCTGCAGTGCATTGTATTTACACTTAAAAAATTACAGTTCAATTGTTTTAGGAGAGTAATGCAACCGGTAATTATTTCACTAGATCATTGTTTATGAAAATAGATATGGAATTATGAAATACATGAAAGTCTGCTGTGATGTTTAAGAGATTCAAATATTTCTGTGGTTCTACTATAAACTATAGTTTTGAGTGCTGAAGTGAGTTATTTGAAACCAGCTTAAGACTCACACTTTCCATGATTTTATTCATTTTCGCAAATAGGGTGATGGAGCCAGTGGTCGGCCACCTACCTTTTTACTTGCGATTATAGTTACTCTAAGGTAAGTTATGCATTCGTAAAAAAAAAAATCTAACAATCAAACATGACATTACGATCATAGTGAAGCCAAAGAAAGTGATCGCTAAAAAATTTCTGTCTGTCAGTCTGTCCGTCTGTATGTATAACGAGCTACAGCCTAAACGGCTTAAGCGATTACCATCAAATTTGGGGTGTGTGATTATTTTCGCATTCCTCAGAGGGGAAATTGAAATTTAATTTTTAGGCCTAAAAATAACGGTACCTGCCATATGAACTTGAAGGAAAATCTTATTTTTCTCTAAAACGGCTCCAACGATTTTGATAATTTTTTTTGATTCAAAATAGCTTTTAACGGCCTTTAGTCCACAAAATTTGCGTTTCATCCCGGCAATCTCACTTGGACTCATCAATTGGTTAGTGAGCGCCTTGCCAATACGCAATTTTTGTTAAGTTCAGTTCAACTTACTTGCATTTTTTGACAAAAAAGCAATGTGAACTATATCCAACAAATTTTGTGGACTAAAGGCCGTTAAAAGCTTTTTTGAATCAATAATTCAACAAGTCCAATTAAATATAATGCTAAGTCTTCTACTTGGCTGGGTTATTTCAGTAGTATATAGTATGTATATATATATATAGTATGTATATTATAAAAAAAAACACCTTATTATGATAAATTTTTTTGAGAATTTTTTTGTTGGTAATAGCTATCATTTGATATGAACTAAGTTTACGCGAAAAGTCTATTAACGGTACCTTGGGTGATTTTTTTGCTACTTGGTTTTTGACGTTTATATTTTTGACAGATCACACATGACAAATTCCACGAACATTTGACATTTCGATTCAGTATTGTTTGCCATTTCATCATGAATAGACTTACGCCTGAACAACGTTTGCAAATTATTGAAATTTATTATCAAAATTCGTGCTCTGTGAAAAATGTGTTTCGCAAGCTACGTCCGTTTCAGCGACGAGGCTCATTTTTGGCTAAATAGATACGTAAATAAGCAGAATTGCCGTATTTGGAGTGAAGAGCAGCCAGAGGCAATTCAGCAGCTACCAATGCATCCCGAAAAATGCACTGTTTGGTGCGGTTTATGGGCAGGCGGCATCATTGGGCCGTACTTCTTCAAGGACGATGAAGGCCGCAGGGTTACGGTCAATGGAGAAAGGTACCGTTCGATGATAACAGATTTTTTTTTGCCGAAAATGCAAGAATTGAACTCGGTCGACATGTGGTTCCAACAAGACGGTGCCACATGCCACACTGCACGCGAAACCATGCATCAATTGAGAGGCGAATTTGGTGAGCAGTTGATCTCACGTTTTGGCGCAGTCAATTGGCCACCAAGATCATGTGATTTGACCCCGTTAGACTATTTTTGTGGGGCTTTGTTAAGTCTATTGTCTATGGGGACAAGACAAACACGATTGCTGCCTTGGAAGCCAACATTGAACGCGTCATTGGTGAGATTCCGGCCGAAATGTGTGAAAAAGTTTGCCAAAATTGGACCTTCAGAATGGACCACCTGAAGCGTAGCCGCGGGCAACATTTAAGTGAAATTATTTTTAAAAAGTAAATGGCAGAAATTGATTTATCGATCCAAATAAAAATTTCATTCACTTTTTACAAGTTTCTGTGTTTTTTTGAATTTTCAAAAACCAAGCTCAAAAAAAATCACCGTTTATAACGGTTTTTAATTTTTGGCTTTCTCGGTAACGGTACATTGAATTTCTGTCAAATTTTATATCTGAGAAGACCTAAGTAGTTAAATTAATTTTGCATATCAAAATTTTGAATAACTTTTTTTTTAAATTTAAATTAATTTTGCCTTTTTTATCTAAAGGTTTCGAGAGGATTGTTAAGAAGCAAATCAATGCTTATTTTACTGCCACTTCTATGCTTACGCCAAAACAGTGTGGTTTTCGTAAGAAACACAGTTGTATCACCGCACTTTTGAATGTTACTGACGATCTTAGGCAAGCGCTGGATAAAGACTAGGTGACGTTTTTGGTTTTACTCGATTTCTCAAAGGCATTCGATACTGTCAACCACATCAATCTTTGTATGAAGATTATGTATAATTTCAATTTTTCAGCGGGTGCAGCAAAATTGATTTACTCTTACTTGAGTAATAGAAGACAATCAGTGCAAGTTGGAGACAGACTTTCTAATTTCCTTCCCAATATTACGGGTGTACCTCAGGGATCAATTCTTGGGCCTCTTTTGTTTTCAGCATACGTTACGTTAATGAACTTCCATCTTTGATGGCCAACTTTTCTACATATATGTATGCAGACGATGTCCAGCTATATTTCAGTTGTCCTCTTGGTCTTATTGAGCATGGAGTGTTTTGTGTTAATGAAGACTTAGAAAATGTGGTAAGATGGTCTGAGTTAAATGGTCTCTTCTTGAACCCTAAGAAATCCAAATGCCTCGTCATATCCAGAAAATGTCTAGATCTTTCTTATATGCCAAAGATAGTATTAAGTAATTCTCACATCGAATATGTTGAAACCGCAAAAAATCTTGGAGTAACTTTTAACCGCTTTTTGACCTGGGATAACCATGTTAATGGACTCGTCGGTAAAATGTATGGCGTACTTCGTTCTTTACGGCTTAGACTGTTGGTCAGCCTACAGGCATATAGATAGATAAACGGAATTGTTTGACCTACTTTTTTCATGTTCTCTATCATCGTAATGTCAAGTTTGATTTAAATCTCCTTTTCGATTTTTTTTCCAAAAACAAAACTTGCCCAATAGTACAGGGTGTCCTCCCGGAAGGTATACTTCTTCGATTCTTTATAACTTTTGATTAAATGAAAGTGAATGGATCTTATATTGAGAAATGTTTTATTTAATGTCGGCAATTATGTATGGAATACAACGTCAGGTAAATTTCCGCCTCTGTTAGTCTCACAAATGCGAGCCTTTTGAACACATTTTTCATTACATTCTTACACATTTCACGCGGTATTTCATTAATTTCATCACGAATATTTTGTTTGAGTTGCTCCAGCGTTTCTGATTTGTTTGCATAAATCTCGCTTTTCAGATACCCCCACAAAAAGAAGTCCGGAGCAGTCCAATCAGGCGATCGTGAAGGCCAATCAACATCACCATTTCTTGAAATAACTTGTGGAAAGAGTCTCGTAGTAATTCCATTGTAATCCTGGCTGTACGCGATGTGGCACCGTCTTGTTGATACCACATGTTAATCAACCCCAAAGCATGCAGTTGTGGCGTTGTGTTCAATCATCGTGTATCGCTCCCCATTCACAGTTATGCCGTTTTCATTTTCAAAGAAGTAAGGTCCAATGATTCCTCCTGACCAAATTACACACCAGATTGTAGCTTTTAATGAATGCAAAGATGACTGATGGATAGTTTGAGGGTTTTCCATTGCCCAGAACCGACTATTCTGTTTATTGAAAATAAATTCATTCAAATGAAAATGTGCCTCGTCACTCATTATGATTTTTTCATGAAAATAGGGGTTGTCATGGCTGTACGGCGGCGTAAATTGTCTTGTGGAAAAAGCTCTTGTGTCAACTCAATCTTAAAAGGAAACAAATGCAAATCCTTGTGCAAAATTGTGGAAAGTTGTTCTTTGAAGACCAAGCTCCTGATCACGGCGTCGAATTGAGTTTGACGGATTGTTTTGAACACTTCCTTGAGCAGCAGTAACAGTCGCTACAGACCTTCTGACTTCAAAATCATTCACTACACGATAAATAGTGCTTTTCGGTGGCCGTTGTTTCTCCCAAAAATTTCACGTAACTTTCTCATCTTCACAGTAATCGATGATTGATTTTGATAAAACACATTGGTTTATCAAATATTTTTACATAATAAATTTGCCACGTTTTTACTTCACGACTACCAAATATGAACTGTCAAGACTAATGTTTCCCAAAATGGCGGCAAAAACAAAGTAGTATACCGTCCCGGCGGGCACCCTGTAGATATGAATTATACTTTCAAACTAATGATATTAAAATCGATAGAAAAAAATAATAGACTGTTCTTTTTTAATACAAGCCCACACCACACTCTTCTACTATTTATAGCTAAGTTTCAGAAATAACTAAGATAACTTCAATGATTTGTTTTCCATTGTTTGTATATTTTTTATTATATTGCTTTTGAAAGCCATTCCTAGGAAATTAAAAATAAAAAGTTCCAATGCCAAGTTTGACGTGATGCCTCTTATATTTACGACTCATAATTTTTGGGAATTAGAATAAATTATAGAAGTAAATATAAATGATAAATCTTCATAAAAATCATTTACATTTTTGTCAACACAAAATTAAATTTAAAATATATTTAATTTAGAAACTAACTTTATTTTACCAGATGCGCAATTGAAATAGCATTTTCATAGAAAACGCAACCGTACCTAATTAACATAACAATTATGTATAATTAATTAACATACATTAAATAGCTATCGCCATTTTGATTTTATATACCTAATGATATTTTCCTCATTAGTGAGCTTTAAAACTATAGGTACAGGAAAAACTACCAAGCCCACATCCACCCTCTTCACATTCGAATATTGTTTATGGTTAAAATCAATCCATTTAAATTGAGTGCCAATTTAATTTATATTCAATTATTTTGCAAATTGTGTGCGATTTGATTTATGCATTTTTCGTGTTTTTTTTTTATTGTTAGGACTCGAATCAAAAGCAAAAGCTTAATTGTAAATTATATCAATTTATTGGAATTTGGTTTATTTTCATTAATTATTTGGCTTTGTTGTGCCAATGTAGCTAATGATTGCCAGTGGTTCGTAGGTATTTGTTGTTTTTGTTTCGTCCTTGCGAAGATCCAATTTAAATGAACAAGTTGACTTTAAAGCGGCCTAGGATATTTTTAAATTAATTTTAAAATAATTAAATTAACATTGTCCATACTAGTTCTGGTTGATCATCTGAAGCTGTCCGAATGGCATCTTCAGCGAGGCGGACATTTCTGTCAAAGCTGTTAATTTTTTCAGCTTTGAGGAGGCAATTTATTGCTTCTGTGAGAGGTGTTTCGGGAAAGTTTCCAGCTTTAGTCATCAAATCAATACCGATTGTACTAGCTATCTTGAGTTCATCACGATGAGTCCTGAGGGATCTTACAGGTAAATTTTCTATTTATCTCTTTAGATGAAAATATGTTACCAATATGGAATTTTTGTTGAATCTCCTTCGACTTCACCATCATTTTCCAGTTTTGTTTTTGTTCGTCCATTTTTAAATGAATTCTTACAAAACAACTTACGTCTTTCACGATCACCTCGTAGGTCCTGCTCATATTCAATTCGCAAATCAAATGCTTCCAACAATGACATTGGCACTGATTCTTGGTCAATTTCTAATGGAATATCATCACATCCGAAAACAGTTCCAAAGGCAATTTTATTAAAATCAATTAGTCCATCCACAGATTGGACTATAATTCCAGGATAATAGTGGTCTGTGACAAGGGTTTCAAATACCCGATTCCTTCTTGTAATGGGTTCTTCTATACATTTTAACTTTAACTGTTTCAAAGTTTAGGAAGTTCAAAAGAAATAAGTGTACTTACGAAAAGGAAGTGTGGATTTCATTTCGCAGTTCTGCTTATATTTCACCTTTAATATGTGGGAATTCAAAATCAATTCCTGGATTTTTATTTCAAAACAATCAAATAATCTTACCTTAGGAACTTTTCTAGTAACTCCATTATATCCATTTTGATGACTCTGGAAAAATTTTGTAAGGCTGCTAATTAATAATCTTACTGCTAATTTCTTGACAAAGTTCTAAAATCAATTTAAAACTCGATTAAGGAGCTCTCGGTTTATCTTTCGAACTAAAATTATTTTTGAATTTTAAGAACTTTAGTTCTCGGTTTTAAGAACTAAGTACTAACGAATATTTTTTAGCTTTTTAGTCACCCGGTGATTTATTTTGAAAAAAATTCTGTTTTTTTTGGAATTATTGAAGATTAAAAAACTTAGAAGTGTTTCAAGATTTAATTGGTTTGTATGAAAATGATAACATATATATATATATATGAATATATACACTGCCGTTTTGTACCCTACTGTTAGCTTCTCTTCATATACAGGGTGCGCCAGAGAAACTTACTTATTTGAAAGGTCAATAAAAACAAAAGTACTTCAATTATTGTTTTTTTTTTTTTTTATTTGAGAATACAATATCCCAATTTTTTTTTTCATGCAGTCTTGAAAATGACATCGAATAAATGGCGACCCCCATTGCGCATACACTGATGAAGTCGATTTTTGAAATAAGTCTCCACTCTTTGCAGCATATCAATCGGTATGTTGGCAATGGCGTCGCGGGCAACAAAATCGCGTTCAGTTAATTCTTGCACAACAGCCAATTTATAGGGATGAAATTGAAGGTCTTCATGGAGAATTCGTCGAACAGTGGTGTCAGAAATTTCCATAGCAGCTGCGTGTTTGCGAGCCGAACTGACTGCCTCACTCTTTCGATATTTTCCGAAGTTCTGATGGTCCGTTGAAATCCATTTCTGGGTTTAGCGACACTTCCACACTCCCGAAATAAGTTAACCCACGACAAAATCGAATTACGGCCAGAAAAGAGTGTGTGAGGAGGAATTTCAAAGCGAGCGCGGAAGGCACGTTGCGTAGCAACAAGTGAGCGACCGTTAGAAAAGAAGCTCTCGACTGCGAAGGCCCGCTGCTCTCTAGACCAGAGCATGATGGCCACTGACTGGAGGGAGAAACAAACTTGGGAACTTCCCCCTCCAGATGCGCCCCCTCTCACCCCTCTAACCGCCCAAATCACCGCGTGGGAATTTTTTCTAATAAGTAAGTTTCTCCGGCGCACCCTGTATATTGCAATGATACATCTTTGTTATAATATGTATGTAATGAAATATCATCATTATACGCCTATTTTTTGAGAAAAAAAATTCTTAAAGCTTACCGTTATTCTCACACGATAGCTAGACCAAATGCATTCATAAGACCAAACATATTCTTTGGATCATCTGAATAGGTTCAACAGCAAAAACTTTAGTTAACGTTGAGTTGGGTCGAAAATGGCTCGCGGAAAATCCTTAAGTGAGAAGGAAAAGTGCAAAATAAAAGCATTTCGAGAATTAGGAATGAACCAACGACACATCGGGAAAAATTTAACAGAAGTAAAAATTTATTTAGTTATTATTTGTGAAATGTCGATAAGTATGGACAAAATATGAAAGTTGGAACTTATAGGGCCACATCAAGAACCGATAGACATGCAGTCATCTGAGCAGCTTCCAATTCTCATGACTCCGCGTCAAAAATTAAAATAAAAACCGGTGTAAAATGTAGTTTGACGACGGAAAAACGTGTTATTTTTATTTTATTTGGCTAAATTTCTTCGTGAGCTATTTGACGATTACGATTACGTTGGTCAGGGTATGATGCAATTGGATTTGTTGCAATATCATATTTTCTGTCTGATACTGTCTCAATGTCTTATCATCCGCAGTATTATCTAGGGGAAATCCTTCTCCTCTATCAATGCAAATATTGTGCAATATAGCACAAGACAGTAATTTTACGTGCCGTTTAGATCTTGACGAGAATGCCATACGATAGTACGGGAAAGCGACACACGTTAAAGAAATCGGTATTGACGTGCAACTACATTTCTTGTGCGAATAATTCAAGGTTGCTAAATTTACATCTGACGATTATTAGAAATTTCGGTGTAGATAAAAGATATTTGCATATCCCGAATCACCGACCTCGTATAGTTGAGTTTTTAAAAGTCGTTTGATCGTGGAATGAACCTGCCCAACGAACAGCGCAATATTAAAATTTTTAAATTGACCGATGAAATAGTTTGCACGTTGATGGAATAGCAGCCTTTCCGATATATTATACATGATAGGGGTATTAACAATCCAGTGCAACTGGTCTAGTATCTTTGTAAAAATGCAACTTACACTGACTAAGATTTTACAACACTTTTGGACTTTTGCTATACCTTAACCCTATTGGAACAAAAAAATACAATGGGGCAAAATTTGCCTGGTGTCGTTGACAGTTCAGTTTGGTAGCTGTTATTTTCTGTCAGAAATGCTTGTGTTTAAACTGATTTTCCATTTTTATTCCAGTGTTGCAATAGAATAGAAAATGTGAGTTCACGATTTACAGAAAAAAATTTAAATTTCGCAAATTTTACACCTTTTTGTTGCATCGGATGGTGAATCTGAATACCCCTAATATTTACATACGCTGAACCTTCCAACTCTCCCTTTGGCGACTGTATTTTAACATGGGTATTTATAATCAATAGCAATATTGTAAAAAGCAACTACAGTTCTGAGTTCCTCTGCATTTGCAGACATTTTGAGATATATGGGATAGTGGCTATTCAGAAAAAGGGTCCGAAGAGCGATGTTAACAATTATCGTCCCATCGCCAAGCTTTCACACATATCCAAACTCTTTGAAAGTATTTTGTATGAAACCTTAAGTTTCCACTGCAAATCAGTCATCTCCTCCTCACAGCATGGCTTTCTCAAATGCCGGTCTACAACCACTAACCTTGTTGAATTTGTATCCGTCACCCTTTCAGCCTTAGAAAAAGGCTACGAAGTCGATGTTATCTCAACCGATTTCAGCAAGGCCTTCGACAAAATTTCCCATAAGCTTATTCTTTTCAAAATGTCCACTCTCGGCTTTGAACCCTCTTTGTTACAGTGGATTTCTTCTTACCTTGAAAACCGTTATTACAGCGTTCGATTTAGATCTGCCACTTCTTGCCCTTTATCATTCTCAAAGCAAACTCAGTGCTCGGTTTCGTCAAAAGATGGTCCAAAGAATTCTCCAAGCCCTACGTAACCCGGTCCCTATACATATCGTTTGTTCGTCCACTCCTAGAATACGCCTCTCAAGTTTGGTCCCCTTACCAACGTACTCATATTTCCAGAATCGAAAGCATCCAGCGTCGATTCCTACGCTTTGCTCTTCGATGTCTATCATGGAACAATCCTCTGATTCTGTCTCCCTATCTACATCGACTTAAACTAATCAACATGAATTCGTTGGAAGACCGAAGAGAGATCGATTACTCTCCGGTTCCGTTGACTGCATGTCGCTCTAGGTTGCAAATGATTTTATTTCATACAAATTACAAAAGTTTAGTGTATCATTCATTTTTTAAACATGGCTTACGCCGTCTGTCAGTTGACAATTATTAATAATTAATTAATTAATTTTGTTTAATATACAAAATTGAAACACTTCAAAACGTTAACAAAAGACAATTTCTCTTCCACATTCCAATTTGCCAAATATTATGAGAACGAAGAGTTGGATGCACCTTTTTCCTGTGCAGAGGTTCAACTTGTATTGAAAGAGCTCCAAAACAACAAGTCTCTAGGATCGAATGGCATACCTCAAGAGTTCTATAAAATAGACACTTCTATTTTTTTAGTGACTCTAACAAAAGCTTTAAACCACGCATACGATTCAGCTTATTTACCGTTCTATTTCAAAGAAGCCATCATTTGCCCAATTTTTAAAAAAGGTGACAAGGAAGATGCTGCCAACTACAGAGGAATATCATTGCTGAATTCATCTATGAAAATTTTTACGAAACTTCTCTGCAAACGGCTTTATGATTGGGTTCATAACAACAACTTACTAAGTGAGTCGCCAGCTGGGTTTCGAAAGAATTATTCGAACATAGATCAAATCTATTCGCTTACCAATATAGCTGAAATCTTTATAAAATCTAAAAGAAAACTGTATGGTTTTTTCATCGACTTCAAGGTGGCATTCGATACTGTAGACAGGAAAACACTTATGCAGAAGCTGTGTAACAAAGGAGCATCGTCAAAGATTTTGAACGTTTTGGAAAACCTCTATAACTCAACAACTTCTGCAGTCGCTTTTGGATCCAAACAATCCGAACAATTCCAAGTGGAAATAGGAATGAGGCAAGGATGTAATCTGAGTCCTTTATTATTTGCTCTATTTATAGATGACTTAGAAGGGGTATTTCAGGGTGGAGCACGTGTTTCAGCGGATCTCTTAATCAAGGTACTAATGTTCGCCGATGATATTGTGATGCTAGCGGAGTTGCCTGGTAGTCTCCAATTGATGATCAATAGATTGTTCGAGTACTGCAACAAATGGAGGCTCCAGGTGAACCTAGAGAAGTCTAAAGTCATGATTTTTCGTAGAGGAGGCGGCCGCAACGGCCGCAGTGAAACCTGGAATTTTGGAGCTCAAAACATCGAAGTCGTAAATGAATGCAACTATCTTGTTATGCGGATATCTAGAAACCTGAACTGGCAAAATCATATGACTGATAAGTTGGCCAAATCGAAGCATGCATTAAACGCAACATGGAGGACTGTGGTTCACTGTAAAGATGTTCACTACGAATCCAAATATCGTATTTTTGAAACCACAGCGAAAGCGATCATGTGTTATGCAGCTCAAGTTTGGGGCCATAAGGAGTTCGATGAAGTTGAGCAGCTCCTGCGCTATTTCTTAAAAAGAAGCTTGAAACTACCTAATAGTACTGCGAATCACATACTAATGTTAGAGACATGTCTACCACCTTTATTTATTTCAACTCTGAAAATACAGATAGACTATATTTTAAAGACTATAGCAATGGATGATAGGAGACTACCAAAGAAAATTACGATGCTTGTGATTCAAAAACAAATATCATGGTTCGAGTCATGGAGAGATCTAGCAGAGTACTGTGGACATCCGCTATTACTCCGAAGCGATAGGATGGAAACGTGGAAAAGCGAACTCTATAGCCTCATATCGTTAGTGGACGAAAGAAAGAGAGAGGATTATACTATGAAAGCCAGAAGTTCATTACACAGGGACATATATGCAAGGCTAAACTATAACCTGTTACGAAATAACTACTTCAGGGCGGAGTATACAACCGATCTCATGTCACTGGTTTTAAAAGCAAGAGGGGAGATACTTCCCCTGAACTATGTTCCTCATAGGAGTGATTTGAAAGAAATGTGTGGATTATGTAACACTAGAGAACGCGAAAACGTGTTCCATTTCGTGGGAAGACGTCCTGTTTTGGTGGAAACCAGAAGAGTACACTTGGAAAAAACTACCTCAGTGAAGAGGAAGTCATAGATGTTTTAAACGGAGTTTTAGACTGGGAATCCCTCTACAACTACACCAAGGTAGCACTACAGAAAACGGATCTTAGAAGAACTTTTTTAATTTTATGTTTCAATTTTGTATATTAAACAAAATTAATTAATTAAGTATTAATAATTGTCAACTGACAGACGGCGTAAGCCATGTTTAAAAAATTAATGATACACTAAAATATTAGGAATTAGCTTGTATTAAGCCGAATAAATGGGGGTTTTGCCCCCACCAAAATTAAAATTAAAATAAGGCTTTACACACTTTTGCCACGATACAACAAAACACTGGTACACCACACGACAAATGCATATTTCCACATGCCATTAAGAGCAGCAGTATATAAATCAAAAAAAATGAGAACTGGTCTTATTTAATATATACCTACATAAAGGAAACGGTTTTTTTTGATGAAGAAATAGTTAAACCGAGTTCTAACGAGCTAGACCCCCAATTTTGTGGGTCCAGATAAATCGAAGTTCTAACTAAAACAAAGTTCTAAATTTGAGTTCTAAGGCGTTAAAACTTGTTGAAGAAATGAGTTAGATCTCAATCAAGTTCTATTTTTTCGTTAAACCGAGTTTAAGGGGTTAGAACTTTCTCAAGAAATTAGCTGTTAAAGTATTTAAAAAAGTAAAATAAAGTAGGTTGTTATTTTTTATACAACACTTTACTGTTTTTTACCTGAGACGTTTGAACAAAAGCATCACACAAATTGTTTGAATATTCACATGAATCCTGGAATTAAAAACTCTTTTCAAATATTCAGAAAATTCTTTCTGTTTTTGTTGAAGATTTTTTACCTGACGGAAGGCTATTCTGCTGCTATCTGCATTATGAGGTCTTCTTGTTTGCTTACCCTTCGAATCATTTAAATTCTGAATAGGAGAATTATCGTTTGTGTAATTGAAGTTCTCAAGTTATTTTTTTTTCTCAAAAAAAAAGATCTTATAATACCTGTAGACTGTTTGGGTTAGTTGCTCTGAATTCTGATAAATTGAATGTTCTGCCAGACTCATCATAGGGTATAAATTGTTGACTCTAATTTAATTAATGTTTCAATTAAAATAAAATTTATTTTAAGAAAAGTTCTTCACTTCATTTCTATAAATATTATTCAGGTGATAAAAGTTGGGAAATGAATAGTACGATGCTGTTTTAAACTGTTCGTGTGGAAATTTCTTTAAATAAAATTAATTTTACTGTCAATTTAAAATAATTTTACATTGAAAAAAAAAATATAATAATAAATAAATAGTATGCACGACTGGATTAGGGCTGGCAGTGGTAACGACTAGTCTCGGTCTTGTCTCGGTCTGGACAACGAGACGAGACTACTTTAAAAGCACCCGTCACGAGACCGTATTAATGGTACCGAAATTAGCCGAGAGTCTTTCGGGTCTCGGTTTTCGCCAGAATAAATATTTTTTTATTTAATTATTTTTTAGTACTCATGTTCAATTTTATAATACAGCTAAACCCGCTCAAGGTAAACGCCGAAAAATCAGGATTTTTTTTTCAGTTAAGCGGGTTTTTCACTAAAGCGGACCTCGGATAACTGAATAAAAAATTCAGTTAAGCGGATCTCGGATAACTGAAAAAATATTTCAGTAAGGCAGACTTCGTGTCACGTAGCACATTACAATTTTTACTACATATATGTAACTTTAACAGCTGTAAAACAACCTGTGTTAAATGTTTGCATACCAATTGCTTTTATAAATAAATTTGGTTTATCTAACTAGAAAAACTGTAGGTAATTATTAACAAACAAATAATTTATTTTTAAACAACACGAATTTGTACCCAACCAACGCTACTTTCAGTTCATTTTCTTTAATTCACAGATACATTTCGTGTTACAAAAACAACAATGTATGTAAGACTGTTTTCACACAAGGAAACTGAGTTGCCGGCAACTGGGAGTTTTAAAGAAGAGAAGGGCAAGAAGTAAGGGGAATTCCCCTGATGAATGAGGAAGTGGTGGAGGATGGAGGTTAACGTATACAAAAATGAAACAATTCAGCACCCGATTTTTTCGATCTTTAGTTTTTCACTTAACCGAGTTGTTTCCAATAGAAAAATACAAGACTTGAAGGAATTTTTTGCAGTTATGGGGGCTTTTCACTAAAGCGAGTTTTTAGTTAAGCGAAGCAGTTTGTATGTAAATATATGTATACGAGGATTTGTGAATGTTTTCAGGTAAGAGGGTTTTTCACTTAAGCGAGTTTCACTTAAGCGGGTTGCACTGTATTCACAAGTTTTTTTTTTTGCGAAATATTGTATGCGCGTTAAAATATCAAACCACATAATGTACGTTGTAATACAAAGATAGGCGCACTGCTAAAATCCAGACAAGAATACGTAAGATTTATGTATGCATGTCGTTGGATAGAAATTGCTCATTTTTCACGCTTTGTTTCCTTCGGAAAAAGGTGACTTTAAGACTTTTAGGTTACACTTCGAAAGAAAATATTATCGAAACGTCAAAATATAGTTTATGGCCTACCTGTCAAGCCATGAACTGTCAAAATCGATTAAGCGATGGCTCCGATCCGAATAAATTAAAAAACTCTACAAAATTCAAATTTAACTTTAGAAAATTCATAATTTTTACTACCATGAAACACAAAAGAAACCAATGCTAAGGATGAGACCAAGACCAAGACCGAGGCCGAGACGAGACTGCACAATAAAATTTTCACGAGAAAAAGTCGAGCAGTGTTAGCAACGTAAGTTACCCTGAGTAAATTAAGCATATAGTTACGCGTAACTAATTCAAATTAGTTACGTCTCATTTTTCACATAACTTATGTAACTTATACAGCTAACCGTATGACAACCGATTTCTCAAAGACATATGAACTATAGACCATTTTGAAAAGGTTCGCTGAATTTCGGCGGATGAAGTGGGATTTTTTTGCAATTTCAGAGTAAGTTTTGAAAGATTGGAATCTTAAGAATCGGCTATCTTTCAAAACAAAATTGGGCTCTTAATTTTTTTGCGTATAATGTTTTAAAAATGACATCTTTAGATTTTTAAACTGATCCCATTCATTAAGCCAATACAAATTTAAGATTTTGAAAAAAAGTTATTAATTTCAAAAAGATAATTGTTAATTAATTTGTCAGTGAATAGAACTGATGCAAATAGTAAAATGCTAGTGCATATAAATATATTAAACCTGTTGACAGCCTCAGTTAGTGAACCAGTGAATGTTGGCAATTATTTATCAATTCACAAATTGGATGAAACAACTAAATATTTGTTTTGATACTCTCGATTAACTCTATTATAATAAATACATATTTAATTAAATTACATAAATATTTGTGAACCTAAATTAACATATGTGTTTTTAATCGTTCCAAGGCAGTGTCTTGAAGTTTCAGAGCATCTTTGAGGTATGAGTCCCAGATCGTCGAGTGAAGTGGAAATATGGCTTCAATACTGACGCTTTGTTTTGTAAATTTGTTCAAAAATTTATAGTTTTTAGTTAAAATTTAGAACTCAAAAGCAGCGAATTTTTGCTTGCAATTATATTCTGATGTGAATATTTCCGTGAAGAAATATCAAGAAACTTATTAAAATGTGGAAAACTCGCGTAAACTTAACACTGAAATCGAGACAAAGATCGAGGCGAGACTTGGATAGGCGAGACCAATACCGAAAAGGGGCTAACAAAAGTCCCGCCAGGTTTCGACTCGTTTGCCAGCCCTAAGTGCATCGCATGTACTTGCTCTCATGTTCCATCACATCGAGCTACAGACAGGCAGACAAAAATCCTGACGGAATTGCGTGATCCACTTTTTGGGTCTCTAGCATCGTGTTGTCAAGTTTGTTTAAAATCTTGAGTTGATTTTTTTTCAATATGCAAAATAGACCTATAGAACCTAAATATATCGCAAGTAAAAAGTAGATTACTTTCTACGACACTAGTAATTAAAACTAAGGATACGTTTCAAAGTGCTCACTACTTAAATGAGTGGCACCTTAGCTTCAGAGAAATTGGTATTTATGTCCTAAACTATGTTGACAATGTAAGCACTAGCATTGTCAAAATGGGTTTCGATCTCTCAACTCTGAAACCAGGTTAAAGAAGATGATCTTCTTTCGCAGGACAGATAAAATAATCTTGTTTCTTCAACATTGAAGAAATAAATATATAGGTTCAATGGCAAAAACGTTTAAAAAACATTTTTATACACAAAATTAAAATAAGAATGAAATTCAACAATTTGACTAAACATACATACGTTTCGAAACTTTGAAGTTGCATCCATTTGTGAAATCCATGACTCGGATGGTACATAAGTCCTGCCAATATTGCCAATAGTATTGTCAAAAAGATCCTAAAAATAGTATTCGTAAATTACTTATTTTATGTATGGAAACTTATATTCGTATACTCTTGAGACCGTATCATTTCTAAAGTCTGACAAATTGAGAGGCTTGCCTGAAAAATTATAAACTTCACCTAAAGGTGTACGTTGAAAATATTGCACTGAACGATCTTTAGGCATTTCTTGTTGCTCCGATTGGCTGAATGATGTTGGTGGTTGTCCAAAATTAAAACTCACAGGTTCAGTGTATCTTGACTATGAAAAAAATACATAATTTTGTAAAAATTAATCTGTACTAGGATCTAACTCAATCTCAATTTATATATGTAAATAACTCTTTCTTTTTATGTAAGTACGTACAAATTTTGTAAGTACCTACGTACCTGTTTACGGCAATGCTCACAGAAATCATCACACCTCTTAATTTTAAATATGTTTTAATTATTAAAAACTCAAAAACACACGAAATATGAAGAGTTATTACCTGAGATTCAATGAGAGAGCTTCTTGTATTTTCAGGCCTTTGATTTAAACTTTGACTCTGAGAAGCATAAATATTATCATATTGATTGTACAAGATTATCCTAATAGCTCACAAATTCATCAAAGCTGTCCATGTTATGACTTTTTGGTTATAAACGTACTCAGTAAACCATTTGAACACAATTTTGAAAAAGATTAAAATTTTTTCATGAGAATAAAATAATAAAAGAAATTTCGTCAAACGTCAGAATCTGAATTCTAGGTATACTTCGATCTCTAAACTTTATGATAGTTAAAAGTAAAAGATTTATTTTTTTAAAAAGCAAGTGGTTATACATAAATGTTCGGTTTTAATTTTTAAAATACAAAATAAGTTTCAATAAAATGGGGAAACGCTCTTCATTCCATTCCCTTTTCTCTTTGATCGAAATGCTGAAAAGGTAAACAGTTTGTATTTAAGCTCTCTTAAGTCGGTTTATTTAACGTCTGGCCTAAACATTAAGTTTTTTGCATGATCCGCATAATTCCACGTCTACATTTCTTACCTCCGGTTTTTAAGATCCAAAAGAAAATTAAAATTATATTTTTAAACTCTCTTGAACAAAAGGTGTGCATCACTTTGAAGCCACTGCAGGGTAAATGACTATAGAATTTGTACAATTGGCAAGTTCAGAAAAATGAGATCTCACAAATTTTACTCCGTTAAAAGTGCAAAATCCGAATATTTCTTCTTGACAGCAAAACTGAGAATTTTTTTTAAAATGCTAATCATATTATTTGAGATTGCTGATTTAGTTGATTGTTTTTATAGCCACCCTAACGTTTAACTCAATAGTTTAAGGTAATTTTTTTAGATTTTGGACGTTTATGTTTTTCTAGAGCTGAGGGTAATATTCGCGAAGAATGGAGAGTGGTTGATAGCATTCTTGGTAAAAATAGAAATTCTGTTAAGGTTGACTCTATTGAAATTGAGGGAGCTTCAGAGTACGATTCATTGAAAATTTCTAATAAATTTAATGAGTATTTTACTGAAATTTCAGAAAAATTGAAACCTGCTATTGAACCTTGTTTAAATTGCAATTGTTCAATCTCCTCAAAAATTTTTTTGGATAACATACAATCTAATAGTTTTGTTTTCGATATGATAACATCAAGCGAAGTTTTCAAAGTTATTATGTCTTTAAAAAATAAAAATTCATGCACTAGTGATGGGGTATCAAGTATTTTGTTGAAAAATGTTGCTTGGTATGTGTAGACGTACTGGCCTTCGTTTTTAACAAAAGTGTTGAATTTGGTTGTTTTCCTGACCATCTTAAATGTGCTGAAGTTAAACCACTTTTTAAAAAAGGAAACAAGAAAATTATTTCAAATTACAGACCTATATCACTTCTTTCAACCTTTTCAAAAATGTTTGAGAAGTTACTTAAAGTTCGAATTGTTTCCTTCTTGGAAAAGTTTAATTTCTTCTGTAATAATCAGTTTGGTTTTAGAGCAGGTTTGTCAACAGAAGATGCAATCTTAAGGGTGTGTAGTCAACTTTATGGAAGTTTAAATAGCAACAAATCAACTATGGGTCTGTTTATTGATATGACTAAGGCCTTCGATCTAGTGAACCATGATCTTTTGCTAACTAAACTTTATAATGCAGGTTTTCGCGGTAGTTTTTTCAATCTGTTGAATTCTTATTTAAAAAATAGAAAACAAAAAGTTAACATTAACGGAATCTTTAGTGAATCCAGATTGTTAAAGGACGGTGTTCCACAGGGATCTGTACTTGGGCCTTTGTTTTTCTTGATTTATATAAATTCCATATTTAAACTCAAATTAAATGGTACTTCAACTGCTTTTGCTGATGACATAGTTTTTACATATTCATCGGGGACTATCTTTGAAAATATTGTAAATATTGATGAAGATCTTGATAAATTAAGGTTGTGGTTTACTTATCATAAATTGATTATCAGCGAAAAAACTAAATTAATGTATTTTAATGTTTATGAAAATAGTCTTTATGACTTTAATATACGGTTTCACGCTCTCGATTGTAAGAAATTTCCTTTACCTATTCATAAGTGTGGTAGAAGTAGTTTTATAACCAATTTACATTGCACAGATAATTGTTTTCAAATTGAAACAGTTCAACACTTTAAGTACTTAGGAGTAATAATTGATTGTAATCTAAATTGGAAGGATCATATTCAAATGATCAAAACATTTATGTTATTGGTTACACGAAAAATGTATTTAATAAAGTCTTTTTGCTCCCGAAAAGTTTTAAAAATGATATATTATGGGCTTGCAAACTCAAAGCTGCAATACGGCATAACAAGCTGGGGTGGTTCGTATGCTAATACTTTTCGACCCTTATTGATTGCACAGAAGCATTTAATTCGAATAATTTTAAATAAAAATCGGTTGACTGAAAGTTGGCCTTTATTTAAGGAATTGCTAATTCTACCAATGAGGCATTTATATGTTTTTAAAGTTTTGAGAGAGTTTTTCAAACAAAGTGGAAATATTCCTAGTAGGAATTATCAAATGTACAACCTACGTGTAAACAATATGAGCTTTGTTAATGTACCTTTCGCTTATAGAACACATTTCTCTCATTTTTATACATATACAGCTCCAAATATTTTCAATAAATTGCCCCTATCTATAAGAGAAACCTTTTGTTTTTCACATTTTAATAAAAAGGTTAAAGACTGGTTATTCACTTTAAATTTTAATTGTATCGAATCACTAATTTAGTTTTTTTCAGCAGCACCAATAAAAATAATGTTAAATAAAAAAGCTACATATATGATGTATGTATATTATTAATGAATTGTTAAGTATCTTATAATATTTTCTCTATATAGTTGCCGGTAAGCTTTTTTCATTCTTGCATTTTAATTTTCATTTTCTTGTATTTTTGTTTTACACTGATTGTCACCCCACATCAGATTACAATGGATTTTCAATTGATGTGTCATTCACCACTAACTTCCTAGTTAAAGAATGAACACTATTATTCTTATATTTTAATTGTTATATAGTTTTAAGTAAATGAATGAATAAAAATACAATACAATACAATACAATTATGTTTAATACTCTCTGTTATTAAAAAAGAGACTACGGCCTCGCTAGGTCCTTGACACTCGTTCTTCACGAGCATTTTTGCCGTAAATATAAATTTCTTTATTTTCTTATAGTTAATTTTAATACAATGGACGATGTATTCCAAGAGTCGAAAACATGATTTGTACAATTTGTACTTGCGATTGCGATACAGTTACTATAATCCGTCCCGTCTTTCCTGGGACAGTGCCGTATTACGCTCGGCTGCCCCGCCTAAATTTTAAGAAAACCCAGGACGTACAACTGTCCCGTATTTTATTTTTAGTCCCGGGCTTGTCTCATATTACCATATATGTATTTATATTATTTGAACAACGTTAAAAAAATTTAACCATTTTATTTACAATAATTTAATTATGTGTTTAATAGTTAAGAGGGATTTTTTATAAAAGCATGTTCTCTGAACGCATTAATTTGTCACCTTTGTTGAGCTGTCAAATTTCTTTTCAAACTGTATCTTCAAAAACTTCAAAATTTAAAAAGATAAACCTATGTACATAATTCTAGTATTTGAGTGTTTACTTGCCCAAACAAAGGGAATTTGTTTCTTTTAATTATTTACAATAAATTTAGAAATTTGTGCAATAGGTACCTTCAAACAGATAATGTAAATTCAAAGATGATCTTCAGATGGAATTTTTCTTCATAAACAACAATTAAAAAGCCAATACCGTAAACTGTTTAAAATACGTTTCTACGTTTTCTATTAGCAGTGGTAGAAGATATTATATTGAACAGCACTTAAAACAAAAAAAAAAAAAAAAAAAAGTATCTGACGTTGATGCCACTTCAAACAAAAGTATGCGATGTTTTTTTAATTCCACAAATTGTCAATGACCTGCAAAGAAGAGAGTAATTAATGAAGGCAACTGGACTCATTCAGGTCTAATGATTGAACATCGAAACTTATAAAAAGCTATTTTGATCAAATATATCCTTGTGAACGCACAAAATGTGCAGCTATTGTGTTTAATGTTCTTGAACCAACTTATAACTTAAAACTTCTCTGCGCATAATAAGTTTCGTGACATTTTTTTTCAAATTGTTCTAATTATGGATTATGGATGTACCAAACTGTACGCTTTTGCACCACAAATAGGTATGGTTGTCAAGACTCTGGAGGTTGAAAATCTTCCAAGGACATCACTTCAAAATACATACATAAGACTTTGGTAAAATTTTGGTAATTTGTGCTTACAATATACCTAAACTCTAATTTTGGCGGATCAGCTAGGAAAGGCAAAGCAACTATTTTTGATAAACTTCAAGCCATTACCAGTAATGATCTCATTGGAGTTAATTGTGCTGCTCACGATTTCAATAAGTATTCGTTTTCGTATCTAAATACTTCAGGTTGGTTTTCTTAGGTCCAAGATTAACGGTACCTGCCATACAATTTTTTCTACAATCTCAATTGTCTCGAAAACGGCTCTAACGATTTGGATAAAAAAAAAATGTGTGCACTATTTTAGATATGCCCTACATTTTGGTTAGAAACTTTTTAAAATATTTTGTTATTAACTGTACCTGCCATACAATATTTTTTTTGATTTTGAAATTTATCACAAACGGCTCCACGGATTTCGGTCAAAATTTTTATATAGGAGGTCCTTCAAATTATAAATAATACTGCATACCAAAATTTTCGAAAAATATTTTTTTTTTTGGATTTTTGAAAAAAAAAATATTTTTTTTTTTGAAAATTCAATATTTCGAAAACCGGTGGATGATTTTTTTAAAATTTTGTTTTTAAGTTTATATTAATAAATATTTAAAATTGTCATACCAGGTTTTTTTGTAGAAAATTAAAAAAAAATGTACATAAATAAAATGCACGAACTTGTTCTTATGTTCGATCACATCCTATGCAAAAGGTTTCCATTAAGAATCTAAATATATTTTCAAAGTCGTTTTTTTACTTAATTTTTTATACTCGTATACCTACCTAAAACATTATTGTAATTTTGTTCTATTACCATTTTTGGTATGACAATTTCAAATATTTAGTAAAACTTAAAAACAAAATTTCAAACCAAAAAATTATCCACCCGTTTTCGAAATATTGAATGTTCAAAAAAAAATATTTTATGTACATATTTCAAAAATCCAAAAAAAAAATATTTTTTTTCGAAAATTTTATTATTTATAATTTGAAGGAACTCTTATATAAAAATTTTGATCGCAATTCGTCGAGCCAATTTATGAGAAAATAAAAAAAATTAAAAAAAATGCTTGTAGGGCAGGTATCGTAATAACACAATAGCCGTGTTCCCGTAACGAACAAGTACAGCAAAGTAAAAATTTTACAAGGAAAACAACAATAAGGACATACTGGAAATTACTTTTAATTTTAATCCGAAGTATAATTGCAATAATAAGTAAGTCTATTCAATCATAGAGGGCATTGAAGTGATTTTTTTTAGTAATGTATGTTTGTATTTCTTTTTCTCCTTGTATTTTTTATGCTTTTTGACAGAATAAAACACAGATGTGAAAATCCCTCCACCCAGCAAACATTTTAATTCAGAAATGAACGATAATTAATTCATAAAAGTGAAGAAACCGGCCGAAAAAGAATTCACTTTTGATGCAATTTGAATCCTTTTACCTGGGCTCTTAGACACCAATTTGAATCATTTTATGATTCATTTATGATCTGAAAATTCGTTATTTAAATGAACGTATATAAGAGCTCCATATATTCATTTGAATGATTAATGCCTGAATCTTTTCTAAATCATAAAAATAATTCCAATAAAATTCAATTAAGTGAAGGATTTCTAAGCATATACCTTCACTTTAATTAATCGTACAGGAATCATTTTTGCTATTCAGAAAAGGTTCAGGGATTAATCATTTAAAGGAATATATGGAACGGTTATATACGTTCATTGAATTGCAGAATTTTGAGATCATAAATGAATCATTAAAATGATTCAAATCGGTGTCTAAGAGCCCAGGTAAAAGGATTCAAATTGCATCATAAGTGAATTCATTATTTCTGATTCATTTATGATTGAATATTTCATCGGTGAGCCTCTGGAACATTTTTTGATTTGCCTCTTGTTTGGCTTTTATAGATTCCAGGACTTGTTAATTGTTTCACGATGCTATAATTAAATAAATGATTTTTATATTTCTAAGAAAATTTAACACCATTTTTTACATACCTTTATGTTTTATCATTTGATTTTTTTATATATATTTTTTGTTAAGTAAGTAGGTACCCATTTACTATTAAAACACAAGCTGATTGTTATATACCTATCTAAACCGATCTTTCGAAAAACTTTTCCGAACTGATAATCGACTATGCAAACGAAACTTTTGTCATTACAATGACCCGTCATCATTACCCCTTTGTAAAAAGAAAAATAAAAGGATGAACAAAAAAGGATCTCCATATGAAGGATCCAACAACAAAATCTGAGTGTTGTTTTTTTTTGACACAGAATACATATCTCTTTGTGTCTCTCTGGTAAGAATTTGTAGGATCTTTGTATATATTCATAATTCATTCAAAAAACTGAAGGTTTTCTGAATATTATTCTTCATTTTTGGTGATTAGAATCTGAACCTTCAGATAAATGTTTGCTGGGCATATTAAAATAAATAAAATCAAGTTGAAGTGTGGATCGTTTTCGTGAAAATGTTTAATTTGCTGTACTTGATTGTCACGAGAACACGACTAATATTTAAAAAAATGTAATATTTAAAAAAAATTAAATTTTTAAAATTTAAAAAAATACGATACGAGTGCATTTTATTTAAATTGAGTGCAGCCTACTCTTTGGTGCACAATTCAGATAGATACGACCTGTCCTATGGTTAGATTGTCCAAAGGGTAAATTATCTTCTTAAAACAATTATTTGTAGGTATTTTATTAAACATAAAAAAACAGGTGCTAATGTCAGATTATGATGCTCATGTCCTTGTTAGTATTGAGAATCCAGAAATATACAACAAATTTATCGCACCCTCTGTCCGTCCTTTTTATGCTTATTTATCGATAAAAAAGTTTTTCTCTTAACAACTTCAACCTTATAAAAGATTTATCAAAACTGCGTAAAAGCCTAAAATACCACTTAAGATTTTATTTCCAAAAGTAAATCAAATCAACTATAAACCACAAAATTGATGAAAAGTAATACTCCCCAACAATATTACGAGCTCAGCAGAGATGTTTAATAATATCGTCCTGCCATAAAACCAGATTATGGTCCAATCTTAACTCATATATACCTTTTCTTGTTGATGGTCAATTGGCTATTTATATACGTATAAGCTTCTTTAAAAAAAAAAAAAGATCCCAGATATTGTCCTCATCAGCGAAGGCGTTATTTCGATTTCCATATTCAAACAAGGGTATATATTTACACACTATATAAATTCCAGTTTGCACTTAATTTTAAAATTTTAATAACAAGTCAACATTGCATTATGAGTGGGATGTGTTCTTTTAAGAGTTGCCATGTATTTATTTGTTAGAACAAACCTTCGCTTTTCATATTCGAATGTTGGATATTGAATTCATGGGTTTTTAATCTTCTAAGGATAATGGGACCATCACTCCTATAATGTCTTAAGTTGCGTTCGCTTTATGTGAGTTTGTATCGATCTTCGAAACGATTGATAAAATGGTGAACTTGTTTGCCTTCTTTTTGTTAGACATCATAATTTTAAATTATAATTAATGTTTATTGTATTAAAAATGGGTTAATATGTTAATAAATATAAATTATTAATCACTAAATTCTTTAAAAATCTATTTAAGATACATTTATTACCAAAATTTTTAGTAGAATTGATGTAGAAAACAATATTAAAATGACTTTAATGTCCCTAAGAAATTTAAATGCACTTTCTTGCTCTTTAAAATAAAATGCACGACTGGAGAGAACATTTTTAGGAATAAAATTGGATTGCCAATTTATAGTAATAATTATCTACCGCTCACAAGGAAAGAACATTTATGCTTACTTTGTAGATTTTAAAGCGGCATTCGACAGCCTAGATAGGGAATTATTGTTCTATAAACTATCGACACTGGGTGTGTCCACAAAAATGCTGAAAACGTTAAAAAAATTATATGCAAATTGTGCTGCTAGTATCTGGGACGGAACAGTACTATCAGAAAGCCTATCAACACCTACTGGTCTACGGCAAGGATGCACCTTAAGTACACTGCTTTTCGCACTATACATTAATGATATAGTATCATCATATAAATGGAGGAATCGAGATATGTAGTATTACTTTAAAAACTCTCATGTATACAGACGATATTGTCCTTTTAGCGGACACACCTATAAAGCTACAAATGATGATAACGAAACTTGAAGATTACTGCAAATTGTGGAATCTAACCCTTAACCGTTCAAAATCTCAAATTATGATTTTCGGTGGAGGAAATAGACAACGCAGCGGATATTATATTTGGAGGTATATATTGACACCCCAAAACAGCATGAAACTGCATTTTGAAGAAAAACTTAAAAAGGCGAAAACCGCGATTAACGCAACCTGGCGAGAATGTATACAAAATAAAAATCTAAGTCTTTCAGCTAAATACCATATCTCTGAAGCAACGTCAGTTATGCTTTATGCATCCCAAGTATGGGGAATTGCACAAAACGATACCGTAGAACAATTATTACGATTTTTCCTAAAAAGAATACTGCACCTTCCGATGACCACGCCCAATTATATGCTACACATAGAAACAGGTTTACCTACAATATATATTGCAAAATTGAAGCTTCACTTCGACTATGTACTTAAAGTATTTAAAATTAATGAAATACGACTACCCAAAATTGTAGCAAAGGTTGCCCTTGACATGAAAACTTCCTTTTTTGAAAAGTGGACAGAGCTAGCGGAAAGAACTGAGTGTCCTTTACAGCTAGAGACTATAAGCTCCAATAAGATGAAAACGGATTTATATAAAATGCACGATCCTCTGTGTATAGAACTTATTACTCCCAACTAGAATATGATCTGGGAACGAAAAACCACTTTGAAAATAATGCTGGAGTGGATAAGATATCTACCATCTTCAAAATACGTGGGGAATTACTACATCTCAACTACATACCTCATCGCCCAGATCTACCTATAGAATGCAGCCTTTGCAATATGAACACCAGAGAAGATACTTTGCATTTTGTAGGTGTTTGCCCAATACTTATCGAGCTTAGAAAACTGTACCTGGGTAAAGCTATTTTCTCAACCGAAGAAGTTCTTAGCCTTTTGAATGGAGAATCCTGGACAGCTCTTCATAAATTCGTCAAAGCTGCACTCCGATATAGAAATCAAATTTTAAGAGAAGACTTTTAAACTTAATGCACACTTCACAAATTAATATGTAGAACTAAAATAATATTTATATGCCCTGTAAAATATTAGCATTATCTTGTTATCTTAGTAAATCAATTAGTCAATCTGGCAGACGGCTTTTGCCATATCATATAAGATTTGTAAAAACCAAAAAAGGTAAACTTTGTAAGTATTGAATTTTAATAAATCTAAACGTAATCTAAAAAAAAAATCTAGTAATAATTATTATACGTATAAAATTTAAATTTAAAAAACAAAATCATTGACTCGTTTTTGAAAAATCGAAAAAATTATATATTTTTTTAAATATCGAATTTTTTAAAATTTGAATATGCAATGTTATTTATACTTTAAAAAAATAAAAATATAATTTTATTCGGTTCAGCCAATACTGAAAACGTCGAAAATATGAAAAGTGGTGCCATAAGAAATACTGTTAATAACTACGCCAGATAAAATATTTTTTTACTTAAATTTATTTTACTGTTATTGAGAAAAAAAATTGTCTTAACGATTTTGTCAACATTTGTATGGGATGTACCGTTATTTGTTGTCTTATATTATGTTCCCACCAAAGCGAAATCTGATATTTAAGTAGGAAGGTTTTAAGATTTTAAATTGGTGCTCACATCGCCAAATCCACGATTTCTTATCTCAAAAGCACAATCAACAACAATTTATGTTTGTCTAATCCATCACCCCAAACCACATTGTCAAATAAAAATTCATACTCTCTCTTCTTAACTCCTTATCGTCAGAGTGAAAGATCGTTATTTGCACGTAAAAGCTTTTTACCTAAGTATGGTGAAGTTTAAAATGGACTCGTTCAATATGAATTTAATATGATTTCGGAAATCTCGGATTTCGAAATCCCAAAACTATAAGGTGAAATGCGAAGATTTCCCGTGAAATCTACGAAATCCGATATTTCGCTTCAGGAAAAAAAAATTTAAAATGTTGGTTTGTAATACTGGCTAAACTTTTAAGAAGCTGATCCATACAATTTTTTAAAAAAGATCAAATGAACCGTTTTCCAGAAAATCGAAACCAAAAAATGTTTCTAACGGGTGTTTTTTTAACTGCTTGAAAAGTTTCGATGGTGGTTGTCTATGATTTGACAGTCGAGAATGTCAAACTCTGTTGACATTTCTGTTCAGTAAGGTATTGTAATTCATCATGAATCGTTTAATTCCGGAACACCGTTTCAAAGTTGTGGAAATTTACTTTGAAAAAAATGAATCTGTTCGTGAAAATCATCGAGCATTTGAGCATGAAGAATTGTGTTTAGCGAAGAAGCTCATTTCTGGTTAAATGATCTCGTCAATAAGCAAAATTGTCGTATATGGAGAGAAGACAAGCCTTAATCTATTAACGAATCACCATGACATCCATTCAAATTGACTGTTTGGTATGTTTTACACGCTGGCGGCATTGTCGGTTCTTAATTTATTTCGAAATGCGGAAAGTTCTGCCCTTAACGTTGAAAGGCGAGCGCTATCCAGCCAAGCTGACTGATTTTTTGTTCCTAAAAACTTATCAGCTAACCATTCACGACATTCAGTTCCAACAATGCGCTGCAACTAGCTATACAGCGTGCTAAAAAAATAAATAGCAAAATAAATTTAGTGACCGCTTTATTTCCAGAAGTGGTCGCGTTAACTGTCCCCATCGATTGAGTGACTTAACGCCTCTCGACTACTTTTTATGGGGCTATTACCATTGGAAACCAATATTGAAGCCACCATTGACACCATACGACCAGATTTATTGGAAAAACTAGTAAAAAATTCGACCGATCGAATGGATTGTGTAACTCTTAGCCGCGGGGGACATATGCCTGAAATCACATAAATCACATTAAATTATCTATCAGATCATAACAGTGGACAAATAATTCCAACAATATTTCTGTCTTGTATCAATATTTAAAATTCTCAAGCTCTTAAAAAAAACAACCGCTGCTAGAGGTACCCCACCAAAAATAACCATTTTTTGCAAAACAAAAACATTATGTACTAAGTTTGAAGAAAATCTATACAACCGCTTAGGGTGTAGAGTCACGGACAGAGTAACAGACGGAATTTTTTATTTACGCTATCATAGTAATGTCAAGTTTGGTGAAAATCTCGAGTTCGATTTTTTTATGAATCCAAAACTTGTCATGTATTCCCAAAAATGTTCTCTCTAAATTTAGTCATTAGAGGTTTATAATCAGCTCTTCTTTTCAATGTCATTTCATGTCATTTTAAAGAACAGAAACTTTCCAATATGGCCTTAAATATATGGTATCCTAGCGATTGCCTCAGGGCTCTATTTTGTGTTCGATTCTTATGTTTATAAATAATCTTTCGTCTGAAACTTCTAATGAATGAAATTGTTTCGTTTCAAGATTCACAATTTCGACAACTCCACGCTTTAAATAAATCATGTGTTGCTATCCTACATGAGACGCATTTTCACCGAGGAAACCCTATGCCCATTTCAGTTCTCCGTTGGTGTTAGGACTAGCATCGAGATTTGAAAACTCGAAAAATTTCAGTCTCGTCTCGATCTTGGTATTGCCTTTTCGTCCTCGTGAAAATATACAGCTGGGATATACGTAACTCGAAAGTTTCACTTGAGTTGAATTATACATTTTAAGTTAAGTTGAAATAACATTTTGAACAAATGTGTAAATTAATTTATTTCATAACAAAAAACAAATAAAATATTTAAAAACAAGAGTACATACAACGCTCGAATTTTTAAAATAAACCAACTGGTTTTTGTCGGGCCATGAACTGTCAAAATCAATTAACAAGAACATCTACAAAATTCAATGAGCTCCAGCTCATCTTCGATTCATTAAAGAAAAAGAAGTCAGCAGGAGTCGATGGTTTATCCAACGTTGTACTACGACATTTGCCTCAAGAAGTAGTTGACATTTATACCACACTGTTTAACAACGCGCTGAATAATGCATATTATCCAGTGCGGTGGAAGACAGTTGTGGTGCACCCTCTCCCAAAAAAGGGAAAGGACAACTCCAATCCGGCGAAACTCCGGTCGATAAGTCTTCTTCCAAGTATCAGCAAAGTATTTGAAAAGGTTATTAATAGAGCCCTGTTCAAGTGGGCGGAGGACAAAAATATTATCCCGGATAATCAGTTCGGTTTTAAGGCGGGACATGACACAATTCATGCCGCGTCTAAACCAGTTTCTGATATCCAATGGAACAAAACTAAAAAGCATTGTACGGGTGCCTGTCTGGTTGATTTGGAGAAGGCCTTCGACACCTTATGGTTAGAAGGTCTCTATCTAAAGCTAACCAGACTAGGTATAAGTAAACCTCTATTGTATATGCTTTATGACATGCTAAATGGTAGAAAGTTTGTTGTCAAGAGTGGCAATGTAACTTCTACCGCAATTTTTAATATTAACAATGGTCTTCAGCAGGGAGCATTTAAATCGCCGATTTTATTCAGCATTTAAACCAGCGATCTGATAGGTAGTCCAACTCAGGCAATTGCGTACGCCGATGATCTAATTGCGTACAGAACAGCTAATACAATTGAGGTCATCAAAAGTCTCTTGCTGAGTGACTTCAACAAGGTTCAGCGATATTGTGATGACTGGAAGTTGAAAATCAACTTCCAGAAATCAGAAACTAGGACTCCGTTGTCTAGCGCCTCAAGGGATACGAGAAGGAACTGCCGCAAGCTGGTGATCGTAGGGCCATATGGACATCCACTGGCGAGTAAAAGTGTAGTAAAGTACCTTGGCATCTGGTTGGATCAGTACCTGTATTTCGACAGACATACACAAGGCAGCACCCTTGGCCAGGGCTAGGGGAGCCTTTGCCTTGACAAAACGACTGTTTTATAGCAGCCGTCTTGAAAGCAGGGTGAAGGTGATTTGTTACATGGCCCTAATCAGGCCGATGATTGCCTACGGATGCCCGGTGTGGTTCAACGTTGCCCCATCTCAAATGGAAAAGATTCGGGTGTTTGAGAGGTAATGTCTAAGACGTTGCTTTGGATTACACAGAACACCAGAGTCGGAGTACACAAGATATTATTCCAACCAGGTTCTATACAACGGAGCCAACATAAACAGAATAGATAATTTTTTGTTTAAGCTGATTCGGGGTCACGTTGCAAGAGCGATGTCCTCAACTAACATCTTAATTTTTGGGGCTTATTACCCCAATAACGAATATTTTGAGAGTGCGCGGTTAAGTGGTTACATCCCTCCCGAGGCATTCCTCTATTTAGACAGTCGAGGGCTGATACAGGATAGAATGGCGGTTCCGCTTATCTACCACGTCAGCCGTAAAACTGTAGAGAGGCGACTCCTGTATGGCCGAGACGTCATCGCTCAAGGTGTAGAGGAGCGCCTTCGGTTTAGTAGGACTGTATCCGATCGGGACCAAAGGGATAGGGCGAAACAGCTGAACCAGTTCTGGTGGCATTCTGAACAGCATCGTGATATTTAAAGTCGATTAAGATGGTATGTCTTGGCCGACTTACATACATATTTTACCTTAGAAAATTCTAATTTGTTTACTCCGGACTTTAAGTACTTTTTGGGTAAATTTAGATACGAATAATTTCACAACATCGAAATATAGTTTGTAACCAGTTTCTTAATGCATTTAAATCGGAGCCATACCTTAAAGGTTTTTGAAAATTCATGGTTTGATAGGTAGGCTACGAACTTTATTTCGATACCAGCCCTAGTTTATGTATGGTTTGACAATTGTCACCATAAACCCTGCAAAGACTTACATTTTTTTTCAATTACCTATACGCAAGAAATTCTGCTTCTTTCTGACCTCTTGCTATAAAATTTAAAGCAATTTGCCCAAATCTTGTGTAGAGCCTTCAGATGCAGAAATGGTTGAAGATAAATGTATAAAAACAATTGATTGATTGAAAAGGAATAATACTTGATGATTTGGGTAGGGAATTTTAATTCATCTTTTTGTTTGGCTCTGATGGCAACACTGTTCACATCCCAATAACGATTGAATCTTATGTATAAAATCAACAAAGATCCATTTTCGCTTTGCTTGTTTTTTGTTTATATCTTTCTGTATGTCCTTTAGACGCTTTCTCTCCTTTCTGTGTTCTACTTCAAGGAACGCTAAGATAGATATCTGCATTTTCCGGTGCTATAACCGTATAGATGAACGGGTGAACGGATAGGCAAATTTCCGGCATTCAAGTGTCCATTTAACGGAAATTGTATTTTTCGCTTACCTATACTATCCTTTTTCTGATTATATGACTTTCCTTTTTTTGTATATTCTTTTTTTTTGATTAAGATTTTGCATTTGCCAGGAAATCATAAAATGCTTATGTATCGATATAGAGATGAGTCTTGGTGTGAATTATTTCGATTTTTTTTTTAATTATTCCATAATATCGACAACGTTTTTAAAATCATATTTTTCTGAAGCTCTTCTACGTGAGAGGTTACAGGTTACACATTTCACTTCATTTTAATTTAGTCCTTAAGCATACACCGCATTTACTCACACTCATACAAACAATTTTGAATGAAAAAGTTTCTGCGTGTGCTTTTGCTATCTATTAGTGGAGGTGATATTCTCTACCTTTTTCGTTGCATCTTCTGGCACTTTTACTAACAGGAAAGTAATCACACTCGAACGAATGTTACAGGGGGTTAAGTTTCTTCAACAGGACCTGTGCTGGTCTGGGCAAGTAGAACGAAAGATATCTTGAAGGTCCTTGACGATAGAACACGAATATAATGTGGCGAGTTGTGGCAGGATATTACCTAGGTTCCGTTTGCATTTGCATTTAGATTGTGTAGCTTGCTCCTTTTTTATAAATATATTTAAATTTCTGCTTCATTTTTCGTCCTTGTCGAGTCGGTAGATACATTATATGTATATGTACAACATGAGTAGATTTCCTTGTGCACTGATTTCAATTTTTGACTTTGAATGGGAGTATGTGAAGTTTTGCCGCCTACTCGTACATGGCATTGGTTTAATCTTGCTAATGCAAGAACACTTTGTTAATTACTGCGAAGTGAGTTAATGATGGGGAACACCTAAAATTTAATCACCTCTTTTCTATTCAAAACCATGCTATGATGAGTTATTTGAATTTATTGGATATTATGGAGAAATTTAATTTATTGGACAAAAGCTAATTATAGGCATTAATTCGGCAAAATATTTGCATAGAATTTTGATGACATCGTGTTTTTGTTTGCTTAGGGTGAATTAATTATATTTAAGTGCTTTGGTGTACAAAAATAATGAAAAACATTACCAAGAGCAATAAACAGATAAATAGCTGGATGGAAATTATTATTTATGGATTTGTTCAAATAAAATGTCTACCATCTCTTTTTCTACTTTACATTGTAGTTTGGTCTTAAGAAAAGAGCTTAACAAAAAATTACGGAAGTTGTTTAAAATATAAATTAGTTAAGTGAAAGCTTATAGTTTACTGTACACCAATAAATAACAGGTATTTTTTTAAAGAGGAAAATCTTTAAATTTATATAAAATGCGAGAAAATATGTTTGCTTTGTTTAACAGATAAGTTTATTGACGTAATATGTTCATAGATCTAATTTTTACACACTCTTCGCAAGCAGAACGTCCAACAGTACTGCAACATCGTGTATGATGAATTGTTAAACCTGAAAACTGATCTAGACAAAAAACAAGAGAACTGTCAAATTGGCGGCTGTCACAAAAAACAGTGTTCCCAATTTAATGTTTTCCGATTAAAAAAAATAAATTAATAATATAAATTTACAAGCGGACCAGGTGAACCTCGTCTCGCCCCAATGAACTGCAGTTTCGAGAAAATAAATGCGATTCCGGAATCGTATTCCATAGCAGCGCGATTGAAGTCTACATTTACCACTTTTCTTCTTTTAATAACTTTTTGTCGAATTTGTGGTGGTGATTTTGTAGTTTGAAGCCTGGGCAATATAGGAACGTCTCCATTTATTTCCTCTGCACGTACCTCTTGCGTTTGATTATTACGGACATTCTGATTAATTATTTCAAGGTGTGGCAGCTCTCATTGTAAATACCCTTTGAAGTCCAAATAGTTTAAAAGCCGTTTCCGAGAGATATCAAGAAATGATAATAGTGAGAGTGGTGGATGGCCAGCTTTTAAGAACTGTATTTTTTAACTTTTTTCCTACGTCATAGCTAATAGAGCATTTTAAAAATTCAAAGAAATACACAAAAAAATTGGTGTACCAACGGCAAACTTGAAATTTGATAGTTGTTTTTTTTTGCAATTTTATTATTGCGGATATGTAAAGTTGATACAAATCACAGTAATTGGACGCAATGTATACAACTATTTTTCTTACTTAAAAGATATACATACATATGTACTGTACATATAAAGCCTTTTGCTCTTTCTTATCTCGGTAATCTTTATACAGTAAATAAAATTATCCTTATGTGTATAAAATACTAAAACTTTAAAACTCTAAAACTGTACACAAAACAACAACAAAGAAAACTTACCGTGTTTGTTGTATGCCAAACGGAAAGCACCAATGAAATTTAAAAAAATCAGCATCCAAAATCCCACACAATTTCAAAAAAAAAAATAATAATCTAATAAATAGGCACTTAAAATTAATTGTATGGGAAAGAAAACTCATTTCACGGAAAAAACAATTTTAAATTATTCTATAGTGCTTTTGTATCGTTATTTTTTATTTTTGGCCATAACCCCGGTTGTGGACATCGGACAGCAAACAAATTTCTTATATGCACTCTCCAAACATGCCTCAAGATCTCCTAAAAATTTCATTCAAATCGATCCAGCCGAAAAAAAGAAGATAGCCCACAAACATAATTTGGATTGTTCTTTATATATAAGATTAATAATAAAAAACTATCTTCGTGGTCCGGTCTATCTCCAGTGGTTTAGGATGTCTTGAGCCTGTCGGTCAGTCATTCCTAAAGGAGGGATTTATCCATACAAATGATAATATTAAAATTATGTGAATTGGAATAGAACAATATTACTGATAACATTTCATAAGTCTTTGATTTATTGATAGTTATCATGTCGAATGTAAGGCCAAATTTAAAGAAGAGGAAGTTGCATCAATCAAAGTTTCCTTTAACAGCGAATCTTCTCCCAAAGCACAGTTTCGGTTACTTCATGTTGTGTAATATGATTCTTATCAAAGCAACCTTCCTCTGCAAATTGTGTAGTGGCATTACTAGTAAAAACTATGAAATCCAGCAATCCAATTAATTAGATAAAAAATGGCTTCAAGAATCTTCGATGTAAATGAATCCATTTCAACAAATCGTCTTGGTACCTTTTGGTTCATTCGTTTAATCAAACATAATTTTTTGCAATTTTCACCAATATTTGTGAACTCATTCGTTGTCGATTCATCTTTCAACGTTGTCAGCTGACAACAACAAAAACAAATTACGCCTTAACAAATGTCAAACTGTTTATTGCCATTTTGTCTAATAATTGCATCGAAAATTCTGCAAGAAATTCTTGTCGCGCATACCCCGACCCCGATATTTCGACTTCAGACTAGTGACATGTTTCCATAAAATAAACTTCTAATTGAAATCTATTCAATCTTTGCAACACACCAAAGATATGATCACCATCGCCGAAGTCACATTTTGCCGACTTTTGCAGTGGAGGTCGTTTTTTAAATAATTTTTTGTATAAACAAAACAAATTATTTTTATAGATTTTAAGTATTTAATAATATAAACTTAAGAATATAATTTTTAAAAAATGATCAATCCGTTTTCGAAATATTGAATAAAAAATTATTTTTGGTATGTAGTAGTATTTAGAATTTGAAGAACCTTTTGAATCAAAATATTGATCAAAATCCGTTGAGTCATTAATGAGATAGTGGAAAAGCTTTATGGCATGAACCGTTTATTACATTCTATTTGCATTATGTACACTTTTTATTGACCAAAATGTAGGCTATACCTATATAATTGTACACTGATTTTTTTTTTTCAAAATCATTAGAGCCGTTTTCGACATAATTAAGATTTAAGTTTGTGTTGTGATAGACCTGTTCATTTTATTATGTTTCTGATGTCAGCTTTATGCGCCGTTAATATGATCTCAAGTGATGTCTTCATTGTACCAATAAATATCAAATTGCATGTTTCCACTTCGTTTCCACCGCAACGAATTTCTTAAATATACGTTTATATTTAATAAGCTACCCCTCATGAATTTGGGAATATAAACGCAGCTAAAATTATTTAGAAAAAGTTTTTTATTTGCATAAATAAGAAGTGTGATCAAAAAGAATGAAAACCATCAAAATTATTAAATATTATTTCGATACTCGAAGAATCACATTCAAAATTTGATCGAAATCTGTTGAGCCGTTTATGCCATAGTAGAAAATCGAAAAAAAAAACGGTTACATGGTAGATACCGTTAATGACAAAATATGTCACAAATTTTTGGACAAAATGTGGACTATAACTATAGTAGTGGACAGATTTTTTGAAAATAAAAATCGTTAGACCAGTTTTCGAAGTAATTAAGATTGTAGAAAAAAAATTGTATGCAGATCCAAAAAAAAATTCAGGCGCAATTTCCTTATGCATAATTTTTGGGAGCCAAGACAATCACCACACAAAAACTTCTCAATTTTATAGAAAATCACTTCAGCCGCTTAGGCTGTAAACCTACAGACAGACAGAAATACAGACAGATGGAATTGCGGGACTCACTTTTTTTGGTGTTGTCTATTATAATGTCAAGTTTGATGAAAACCTATAGTTAAATTTTCTTTCCAAATGTAAAACTTGTCCAAGTAAAAGCAGTTGAAGTAGAAGAAAATTTACTGGTTATTAGGAAAGAACTCTAAACTCTATATATCCAGAATATATGACAACCAATTATGGGGATGTACAAAGAAAACAAATGCGAAAATTGATATCCAAAAATTCCAAAACCATGTTCTTCGCAGAACAGGAAATGCGCCTTGGTAAATAGGAAATAGCGATTTGCATCGTGACCTTCACATAGAAATGGTTGCACGAGTGGTTAAAATCACACTGTATCATATAATCAACGGCTGCAAATACCAAAACCTAAAAATGGTGACTGTCTTAAATGTACAATGTGTTCGAAGATTAAGAAGAACCAAGGCTCATGTGCTGATGATCTAAAAGCTATGGGAAAGTGTTAAAACTTTAAACCTCTAAGAATGTGATTTTAAATTAATAAAAGGAAAAAACATAGATATGACGATCTTTCTTACATTTTTCCTCATAAGTCGGTGATTTTGATGCGGTAAGCTTCCCACACTACTTGGATCCACGTATCTTTTTAGATTCCCACCAAATACGAAAAAATCATACAAATCGATAAAGCCATTCTCAAGTGTTGCTCTTTCATACATGAACCATTTGATTTTCGCATACAAAAACTGTGTTTCCTTATTTTTAAGCAAATTTACTGATGCGACAGATGCCTTCATAATTTTTTATAAAAAAAGTTGGTATGAAAATTTTACATATATAAATACTATAAATTTAAAAACAAAATTTCAGAAAAAATCGTCCACCCTTTTTCGAAATATTGAACTTTCAAAAAGAAAAAATATTTTTTTTTAAATCAAAAAAAACTATTTTTCGAAAATTTTAAAATGTATTATTTAGAATTCGAAGAACCTCCTGTGTAAAAATTTAGATCGAAATCCATTGAGCCGTTTATGAGAAAGTCGAAAATCAATAAAATGGTTGTATGGCAGGTACCGCTAACATATGTAAAAAAAATGTTTGCCCAAAATGTAGATCATACCTAAGGTAGTAAACATACTTTTGCGTTATTTATTTATCTGTACCGTTTTTTTTGGGGCTAAAATAACGTTTCAAAAATTTATTTTAGACAATCACCTGAAACGCCTAAATACAAATTTTGAAAAAAATCGGTTCAGCCGCTTAGGATGTAGATCGTTCTACAGACAGACAGGCACACTGACTGACAGGCGGAATTGCGGGACCCACTTTTTTGGTACTCTTATCATCGTAATGTCAACTTTGATTAAAATCTCGAGTTCGATTTTTTATCCATGTGTAAAACTTGCCCTATAGTACTTACATATTATATCGCAAGTAAAAATTAAAGGGGGCTGAATTGTTTAATTTTTATATACGTTGACCTCCACTTCCATTCATATAAAGCATGTAGGTGCTAAGTTTTTTAACCGTATGGTAATTACAATTAAAACAGCTTATTTTTCAGCTGTTTAAGTTCGAAATAATATGTAGTAAAAATTGTTTCGTAACACGAAATCTGATTTACTTAAACATGTCATCAGTTATCCGATATCCGTTTAAGTGAAATATATTTTCGACTTATCCGAAATCCGCTTAATTGAAATTTTTTTACGTTATCCGATGTCCGCTTAGTGAAAAACCAACTTAACTGAAAAAAAATGTCTGATTTTTTGTCGTTTCTCTTAAGCGGGTTTCACTGTACTTTTATATCTCCTTAACCGTTTGACAAATTTTCCTACAAAATCAGAAGCTTAAGTACATTGAAACAGTAACTGAAAAGCTCTAAAATTTAGAACAAACAATTTTAGAATCTAATTTTCAAAAAAATCGTCTGCATAAATTTTTAAAAATCACTAAATGGCTTAAGCTCCTAGTGACATCCTGAACTTTGAAACTTCTGGTTAGCCAATCCTGAATAGAATTAGCTTTAGTTTGAATTAATTAAATACTATGACTTACTTATATATCGGGTGTTTTTTTTTAGACGTGTGGTTTTCAAGAAGAAATACAACACATTGAATTTAATATTATGACCAAGAATTTAGCTTTATTATTAGAGATTGCCATTATGTTTTAAGAATGATTTGGCTGGCTGGAATAAATTCCAGCCGAGAGGCTCAATATTCGACCACTTTTTGCAGCAATTGGGGCCGTATGTCAGCGATAACGTGCCGAAAATTTTATTTAAAGGCGTTTATCATCTCGGGTTTATCTGCGTAGACAGGCGACTTCACCAAACGTGCGACGCGCTTGATGGTCGTTCGGTCTTAGTTCTTGAAATGGCAAACCAACCTGCGCACAAATCACGTGACAGCTGTCAAAAAGACCACCTCTAAAAAAGTATTGCCAGATTGAAAACCACACGTCTAAAAAAAACACCCGGTATAAATACGACTTATTTGAAACCATATACATACATATTTATATTTTATCATCTAATTAAAAAGAAAATTCACAAAAAATATCAATAAAAACACTTTTTATCTGTGATTAAGGGAAGACCTCAAGTGCCACTTAAGATAAACATTTGAACTTAAAAAGTCAATTTCTATCAACTAAGCAGACTTTTTTACATAGTTTGGCAATCATTGTCTAGACGAAAGCCATATGTATTACAATATTGCATTTGGTAACAACAACATATCAAATAATTGTTTATTAAGCGTTAGAGGTGTAAAGTGTTCTGCTCTTTCTGACATCAGGTCTCGGAAATCTAATCAATTTTCTATTAAATGTCGCGTTTTAATATTATTAAACTGAAACTCATTTATTTTTGATAGCTTGCTTTGATTTAAGTCAGTATCATATTTAATAGCTTACTCACACATTTAACTATGGCAATACACAACTGTATAATAACTTATCACTATCAAAGATTAGCTATATAATTAATATTGATAAACTTTATGTATGTAATTCCAGATAAAACAAAAAAAAACTACTTAAAACTGTAGTTGGGAATCCAGTTTTTGAATAGTCTACGAGCATGAAGCGGTCGCTGCTGATCAATATTTTGTGTGTTGTTCTTGCGTTTGTATCAGCAACTCCATATAATGGAAGCCAGTCCCCTCATCAACATGCTAAGAGGGCAGTATATCACAGTAACGGTCTTGGCCAGCCAACCCTGATTCAACGAACCCAATCTAAACGCCCATCATTAGAGGAATACAACAAATTGAGAAGTAAACTTGTAGAAAATGAAGAATCGCGGGGCTTTGGTTCGAAGATCCAACTTAGCCCTGACGAAGTTCTCGCTAATAAAATAATCATGGCGGCTAAAGTTAAAGAATTTGACGAAGGTCTTCGAGTGCCACATCTCTTCAATCCATCTCAACATTTCTTTAGTGTTTTGGAAAAAATTCGACAGTCGGAACTTTTTGGACTTTTGGAAGCAATGCCCAAGGGTGCTGTCCTGCATGCTCACGATACAGCTCTCTGCAGTACCGATTACCTTGTGAATCTGACGTACAAGGATAACCTTTGGTTATGCAGCGACAGTGACAAAAATGCTGAAATGTTTCTGTTTTCAAAAACTCGTCCAGCTTATAAGAAACACTGTACTTGGGAGTTAACGGCAAAAGTCCGCGAAAAACGTGGTGCTAAGGAATTCGACGACTACTTGCGAGGAAGGCTGTCATTGTATCCGACTAAAAAATTTGATGATGTCAATGCTGCTTGGCAAGAGTTTGTAAAGATATTCGGATTACTCGGTGGTTTGTTGTTTTACGCACCCGTTTGGGCTGAATACTACTATCAGGCCTTGACGGAATTTTACGCCGATGGTGTGTTGTACTTAGAATTTCGAACAACCCTGCCAGTTGTATGTAAATGTGAACACAAATTCCTATAAAGTAATTTTCTATATCTTATAATTTTTTTTTCACAGCTCTACGACATGGATAAGACAGCTTACACAAACATAGACACGGCTCGAATCTATGAAAAAACATTAAGATCTTTCAAGGCTGCGAACCCAGGCTTCATAGGCTCCAAGCTCATCTACGCTCCTCAGAGGAATGTGAAAACCATCAACGTCACTGATTATATTTCGACCGCTATTGAACTGAAGGTGAGTTAAGTGCACATACCTCATCAGAAAGTGTGTTTTGCTAAGAGATCAACCCTTTTTGTTTAATTAGGAGCAATTCCCGAACTTCTTTGCCGGCTTTGATTTGGTTGGCCAGGAGGAACTCGGCAAACCACTAATCGATTTTCTGCCTCAACTACTCGATATTCCCGATGACATTAATTTCTATTTCCATGCGGGTGAGACTAATTGGTTTGGAGCGACCACAGATGAAAACCTCGTTGACGCAGTACTCCTCGGAACCAAACGAATTGGACATGGCTATGCACTAATTAAACATCCCGCAGTCCTGGCACAGTTAAAGGAAAACGATATCGCGGTCGAAGTGAATCCAATTTCGAATCAAGTCCTTCAACTGGTCACCGATTTGAGGAACCATCCATGCTCGCACCTATTTGCGGACAACTATCCGGTGGTTATATCATCGGATGACCCCTCGTTCTGGAGGGCTTCACCTCTGTCACATGACTTCTACGTTGCATTCCTGGGTATTGCATCGGCTCATGCTGACTTGAGGTTACTCAAACAATTGGCAATCAATTCGATTCAATATAGCGCCTTGAGTGGAGATGAAAAGGAGCTGGCTTTTGATATGTGGCAGACCAAATGGGACAACTATATCAAACGGGTGCATAGTTCGGCTTCATCGTTGTCCAATAATATCGATTGACTAGCACTGGCGGTGCGATTTGTACCGCCACTCTTTATCGTTGCCAAATCAACGTTTTTGTACAAATAATAAATAATAGAATAATTAAAAATATTGAAATTTACGATAGAATATAAAAAGTGGAGAAGAAGGACATTCGTATAGAAAAAACAGCACAGGACGAACTGTATTAAAAATGAGCTTTAATTAAGACAATTTGTTTTTTCTTTTTTTATTGGATTTTTATGTTTCTTTTCTACTAAGGATAAAGAACATTGCAGGACATCAGGACAGAAGATACAGAAGATTTGCATTCAGTTGTCGGTTGTTGTTGTACCAACTGGATGCAAGAAGTAATTGGAATGACTTTGATCAAAGGAACACACAGAGAGAAATGTACTTAATTAGATTAAGGGCATTCATAGAGCTGCTATGTAGTACAGCAGTGATTTTTTTCTTCCCTGGTGTCTCCTTTTATATATGTATGTATATGTACTCTTCTCAAATAAATTAAATACTCCAGGTGGCCGCACCTTAGTCGGAATGTAATTACAATTGGAAGTAAAGTCCATTATTGTTGAGTTCGAGGACCGAACAGATTGAAAGAAAAATCCTCAAGTGGCTTAATGGAAAATTTATCATTGAAGCGAAGACAATTATGGGAAATTTGAAGGACATTTAAGTGTAAAGAGGACATTTAGGTAAAAGTAACGAGCTTTGATTGAACATTGTGGAGAAGAGAATAAGAGAGAATTTATTATCTGATTACTTTATTAAATTGAGTTTTGATCCTATTGAGGTTCAATTGGTGAATTAGAAGTTAAGTGATTGGAAGAAATTTATTAGATTCATAGGAGAAGAGGATATTTTGTGCTTGAGTGTTTGAAATTCATAAGCAGATCATCCAAAAAATAAAGATTAAATTTCAATGGGTGTGTTTAGTTTATAATTCTTTTTCGTCGTTGCGGTGAAATGTTTTTTTATTCTTGTGTTAAAAAAATTTTATATATTCGAAAAGAATTTTTAATTCACTCTTTTTCTATAAACATAGAATAGTGGACAATTTTTTATTTGCGATTATAGGTACTATAAGGCAAGTTATGAATTCGTGCAAAAAAAAAATCTAACAATCAAATATGACATTACGAGAACACCAAAAAAGTGTGTCCCCCAATTCCGTCTGTCTGTCTGTCTGTCCGCAAGTCTGCAGCCTAAACGGTTGGACGGATTTGCCTCAAACTTGGTATATATTGTTTGTTCGGTAATATGCCCACATGTTTTTTTCATTTTTTTAAGACGACAAATAACAGTAGCTCCAATACATTTTTTTCTGGCCAAAAATAAAAAACTTATTTTTCTCGAAAACGGCTCCAACGATTTTTATTAAAAAAAAAAAACAGTACATTAATGAAGCAAAAGGGAACATTTTAGTCATTTTTGTTTTGGAAAAAAATTGTTACTTTTGGTACCTCCAGCAGTACCATTTTTTTTGGTTTTCGATTTTCTGGAAAACGGTTAATTTGATGTTTTTGAAATTTTTTGCGCAGAAGCTCATGAAAAGTTTAAACACTATTGTAAGCCAACATTTTTAAAAATAATTTTTTTTTGAAATTAAAAAATTAAAAACTTTTTTTTTTGTTGAAAACTCAAAATTTCGAAAACGACTTAATGGATTTTTCCGAAACTTCGTATTTGGTAGTTTTTTGACATTATCTTGAACAGTTAAAAAAAACTATATTCCTAAGATAAAAAAGAACGGTACCTACCATACAAATGTTAAAAAAAAAAAGTTAAGAAAAAAATTTATTTCTCGAAAACGGCTCCAAGAATTTTTTAAAAAAATTGTATGTGTTCCTCAATTAGTACAGTCCACTTTTAAGTATAAAAATATTATATGTACATGTTTACATACTTAGTTTCCATCTATATACGTATGTACATACATTTTACTCCTAACTCACACAGTTAAAATCCATAACTTAGATTTAAATATACATTTGTACATTTGTAGGTACCCGTGTAACTATTCCTTGAATCATCCATTCGACAATTCTTTCTACTAAGAATCAAGTTAATCTTACCTACATAGGCTTTAAACCTGCATATGATAACTTCACCTAACTAACTAAACACCAATGGTTAGCCACATTAAAGTTGTTAGCTACAAGAGCAAGTTCGTACGATCCAGTCGTGTATTTTATTTACCCAAAGTATCGAACAGAATATCACTTTTTTTCTGTCACAATTAAACTGAAAACAACACTAGCTTCTAGATCCTGAGACAAACAGCTTAGCTTGCTGAGAAACTTTTACAAAGAATCACTTCATCGTGTTTCTGGAACATTTTCAGTTATCTGTTAAACTATTTACTGTATAATTAATTAAAGCAAGAAGGTTTGATTACAAATGACAAATTGTAATTTGCAGCGTTATCAACTCAAAACTCAGCGGCTTTTCTGTCAAAGGAGGTATGGTACAAGGTGGTACTCTCTCTCTCTGGAACTTGGTGGTAAATAAACTGTGAACATGCATGAGTAATTAGCTACCCAGAAAGAAGCAAAAAGATGAACATATAACATGGTATCATTTTTATAGCTCAGTCCCACCTCAGTTCAGTAAGCACAATTTCAGAAATGTAAAGAAATTTCTCGATGAATTGTAAAAAATAAAATGTATGACTGGATCATACGAACTTGCTCTTGTAGCTAATAACTTTAATGTAGCTAAACATTGACGCTGTTTTGTAGGTAGGTAGTCTAGTTATAATATGCAGGTTAAAAGCCGATGTAGGTAATATTACGAGTACCTTGATTCTTACGTAGAGTAATGAATTGTCGAATGGATCATTCAAGGAAATGTTACATATGTACGTACCTAATGTATATTTAAATCTAAGTTATGGATTCTAATTACATAAGTTAGGAGAGTAAAGTGTATATACATACAAAGATAGCTCCCAGGTATGTAATTAATATTGAAAAATGAGAGTTAAGGATATAGGAGGGTTGGTAGCAATATGCATATAACTTTATAATTTAGGTGGAATATAAGTATATAATAAGTGATTTTTATAAATACATAAGTATACATATATAAATGTTTGAGAGCCTATATTGTATATAACTAGCTATTCAGTGGCGTACGCAAAAAACCGTAAAAGTGGAATATCATAAGGTACAAATAAATGGATAATACACATAATAAATTATTTTAACATTGCTTAGTTGTTAAAGATTAAGGGAAAACAAAGATGACATATGAATTCCTGGACAAATAAGGATATATCAAACAAAAAATCCAAAAATCGTTGGAACGGTTTTACAAAAAAATTAAATGCACGACTGGATCGCACGTACTTGCTCCTATGTTCGATCACATTATATGTAAAGGATTCTTAATAGAAACGGCTAAATGTATTTTTAAAGTTGTTTTTCACTTAATTTTTTCCAAAAAAAAAAAATTGGTATGGAAATTTTAAATATTTAATAATATAAATTCAAAGACAAAATTTCGAAAAAAAATCGTCCCACGTTTTCAAAATTTTGAATTTTCAAAAAAAATCCAAAAAAAATCCAAAAAAAATCTATTTTTTGAAAATTTTGAAATGCAGTTTTGTTTTGAATTTGAAGAACTACTGCATAAAATTTTGTTCGAAATCCGTCTAGCCTTTTATGAGAAATTCGAAAATCAATAAAATGGTTGTATGGCAGGTGCCGTTAACAACAAAACATTTGAACAAATTTGTTGGTCAAAATGTAGACCATATCCGAAGTAGTACACCCACAACTTTTTATTAAAATCATTATAGCCGTTTTCGATATAATTAAGATGGTAGAAAAATTTGTATGGCAAGTACCGTTATTTATTACCTAAAATGCCTAAGCACCAAGTTTGAACAAAATCGGTTCAGTGGTTTAGGCTGTAGATCGTTCTACAGATAGACAGACAGACGGAATTGCGGGACCAATTTTGTTGGTGTTCACTATGATCGTAATGTCATGTTTTATTGTTAGAAAAAAAATGTTGCCTAGTACCTATAAAACCTAGTAAAAATATTGTATGTATAAAATTTTAAAAATGTTTTTAGAAAAAAAAATTGAAACGCCTTTTTGAAGTCATTATTAATGTACAAATAAAATTTTAATTGTATCATTTTCTTACAAATCAAAAAGCCAATTTTTGAAATACCGTTTTGAGAATGCCGTTTTATTAACACTTTTAGGGAGCATTTGTATAAAAAAAAAAATAATTTTAATCGATTCATCCAATAGTGAGAAAGTCGAACATATGAAAATGTGTTTCTATGTTAAGTACCGTTAATAAATCCGCAAAATTAAAAATTTGTATACTTAAATGTGGACTGTACTAATTTAAGAACTATGTATTTTGCTATTAAAATTCTTGGAGCCGTTATCGAGAAATACATTTTTTTCTTGAGCTTTTTTTTAAATTTGTATGGGAGGTACCGTTGTTTTTTATATTAGTAATATAGTTTTTTTAATTATTTAAGATAATGTCACCAAACTAGTAAAAAAGTTTCGAAAAATCGAATGAGCGTTGTTTTCAAAAAAATTGTCTTCGAAAAATTTTGCTTTACATTAGTGGTTAAGTTTTCTGGGATTGTCTGCATAAAACAAATTTTTAAGAATCAAATGAACCGTTTTCCAGAAAATCGAAAACCAAAAAATGTTTCAGAGGTACCAAAAATAACCATTTTTCTAACAAAAATAACTACCAGATTGTACCTTTTCCCTACATTAATGAACAGGTTTTTTAAATAAAAATCGTTGTAGCCGTTTTTCGTCTTAAAAAAATGAAGAAAATGCGTAGCCATATTTTCCAAAAAACAATATTACCAAGTTGGAAGCAAATCCATACAACCGCTTAGGCTGCAGACTCGAGGAATATAGAAAGACAGATTAAGATTTCGGAAATATCCTCCAAAAATGTCGATTCTTGTTAGAAATTTGTTGTACCGCATATATTCCTAATTCCCCTATCCAGATTTTTTTACTTGGGACACGCCTATTTTCACAACTATTTTAACTTTACTTTTTTTTCAAATACAATAAATGTATGTTGTTTCAGAATAAAGAACATTAGCTACGCCATAAAAACGAAAAGTAGAAATAGCTAAATATATTTCTATTTTATTTACTTTAATTTGTATATAGATAATTTCTGTCAACAATACAAACTTGAAAACAGAATTTCAAAAAAAATCGTCAACCCATTTTCGAAATATTGAATTTTCAAATTCAAGAATCCAAAAAAAAATCTTTTTGCAAAATTTAGATAACCAATAACCTGTAAGTTTTCATCGAAATCTGTTGAACCGTTAATGATAAATTCGAAATTAAATAAAACGATTCTATGACAGGTACTGTATAATAACATTTTATTTGATTGTTTAAAGTAATTTGCAGAGTATACCTAATTCACTGAATTTTGTTTTTCAAAATCGTTAGAGCTGTTTTCGAAATAAATAAGATTGATTTGCCATTTTTGTAATTGTAAAAAAATCGAACTCAAGGTTTTGATCAAACTTTAAATGACGATGATAACGAAGACGAAAATAGTCGGTATATCACAATTCTGACCGTCTATCCGCTAATCTAAAGCCTAATCGGGTGAATGGATTTTCTTCAAATTTTGTACATTTTTATTTTCGGTAAAATTTGTTTTTGTTAAGACCAAAAATAACAGTACCTTTAATAAATATTTATTTGTCGGCACAATTTGTTCCCGATCTCTGCACTTAATGTTTTTGGTCTATGACACTTTCATATTGCTTGATTGCGCACTTCCAAAAACTCACCAAAATTATGCATTTATCATATACTTCCTAAAACAGCCAATTTCTACAAATTACAATTTTTCTTATATAAAATTTGCACTTTAGCCTCATAGCCCCCTCCTGTATCCAGTATACTGTCAACTCTCTATACTCATTAGCTAAACTTCTTGATATTAATGTTGTTTGTAATATGGTTTTAAAATCTTAAGTAAAGATACCAATTTTATTTTCTATGGGCACAATAGAACATGATTTCAAATTGATTTTTTTTATTATTAATATTCTATTTTATTTGTTTATTTTCGCCCAAATTATATTAAGGGAGTGAAAGATTTTAAGAAAATTGATTTCTCGAGAAAACCAATATTTGAAATAAAATGAAATTAATTTGCATATTAAAGAGTCCTCTTTGTGAGTCAAATGAAGCCCATTAACTTGCCAACTTAACAGCTGAAAATTGTATTTGATATTATTAGTACAGGGAAGGAAAAACTGTGAAAAAATTATTTAGATCCACAGAAATGAACTAAACGGTGATTTTTTAAGAGCTTGGTTTTTGAAAATTCAAAAAAACACAGAAACTTGTAAAAAGTGAATGAAATTTTTATTTGGATCGATAAATCAATTTCTGCCATTTACTTTTTAAAAATAATTTCACTTAAATGTTGCCCGCGGCTACGCTTCAGGTGGTCCATTCTGAAGGTCCAATTTTGGCAAACTTTTTCACACATTTCGGCCGGAATCTCACCAATGACGCGTTCAATGTTGGCTTCCAAGGCAGCAATCGTGTTTGGCTTGTCCCCATAGACAATAGACTAACATAGCCCCACAAAAAATAGTCTAACGGGGTCAAATCACATGATCTTGGTGGCCAATTGACTGCGCCAAAACGTGAGATCAACTGCTCACCAAATTCGCCTCTCAATTGATGCATGGTTTCGCGTGCAGTGTGGCATGTGGCACCGTCCTGTTGGAACCACATGTCGACCGAGTTCAATTCTTGCATTTTCGGCAAAAAAAAATCTGTTATCATCGAACGGTACCTTTATCCATTGACCGTAAGCCTGCGGCCTTCATCGTCCTTGAAGAAGTACGGCCCAATGATGCCGCCTGCCCATAAACCGCACCAAACAGTGCATTTTTCGGGATGCATTGGTAGCTGCTGAATTGCCTCTGGCTGCTCTTCACTCCAAATACGGCAATTCTGCTTATTCACGTATCCATTTAGCCAAAAATGAGCCTCGTCGCTGAAACGGACGTAGCTTGCGAAACACATTTTTCACAGAGCACAAATTTTGATAATAAATTTCAATAATTTGCAAAAGTTGTTCAGGCGTAAGTCTGTTCATGATGAAATGGCAAACAATACTGAATCGAAATGTGAAATGTTCGTGGAATTTGTCATGTGTGATCTGTCAAAAATATAAACGTCAAAAACCAAGTAGCAAAAAAATCACACGTTAGATTCAAAAATAAATCAATTTATGTTACGAGCGACATCGATTTTTTGACAGTAGACTAAGATCAAAAATAAATTGCTTTATTTTTCTAATGAAAAACCACATAACATCATTTTTCATAAATACAAAAAAAAAATAATGAAATTTAAATTAACCACACAACAATAAAACATTTAAGAAACTAAATTTGTCTCACTTATTTCAGGGTCTTCATCATCAGCGCATAACTTCACCATCTTTTCTAATTGGAAATACCCGCAATAAGTCACTATAATGTATTTTTAATTTATGTTAATGTTATGAAAAATTTATCACAATTCCTGTGTATTCTGGTGATTTGACTGTATACAAATTTTGAATAAAAATCTTACTCTACTAATATTTTACCGATTTTAAGTCAGTATAGCTTTGCAAGCATATCTATTTTATCTTAGTAGTATTTATAAAGTCATTCCAAAGTTGTTTAACTTTAGGCAGCTGTCCAACTCCTAAAACTTATTTATAAACACTTTTCATCGCTTGTCTAACTTAGACACCAAAATTAGTTGTCTGTAACTTTTCTAAAGTTGGTACGTTCAATGAACAAATTAATGAATGCTCAGTAGTTCATTCAAGATTAGGAGATTACGAATACTTTAATGAATATATCCACGAGAACATCATAATGTAAACTATTGGTATCCAACAGTCCTTCTTCGATAGGTATAAGTTTAATGTCTTAAAAAAAAGACTGTATTTTCCGGTGTCAAAAAAGGAAGTTTCCATTACATTGACCTTGAAATAATCTATCAACCGCAAGGTTGCAATCAAATCCGACATTCAATTCCTTTTTTAAGGCTTTTATATGAATGACTGTAATCACCATTTAAAAAAAGGTGAATTTCCCCAAAGGATAAACACTTAGAATGCAATACAAAAGTTTTTAATTTACATTTTATCTACTTAACTTAATTCAAATTATTGTCGTCGGTTTAATCTTTCTATATTTAATCAAGCTCATAATGCATTTCTTTCAACAACTTTTTCCTTGAACTCATTTGTAAATAAAAAAAATATCCTTTTCATTTATTAAGTATTTTTTTTTTTTATAATTTTTCATTGGTTCGATTGAGAAGGACTGTGGGTACTCTATGGGATTTGCAGAGAGATTTGCATTTGTTAATGGAATCCAGAATACTGAATGTTGTTTTTTTGAATTATTTTCAAAAGGAAATAAATAGCAAATGGAATTCATTTGATCAAAGAACATACCGAGTGATGTACCTAATTAGTTGGATAAATTAGACGCATTAGATAGACATCATTAGATGAACAGGACAAATCCTTGGAACACCTTTCATTGCTTGGAAACGTAGTGTAGTGTTGACCTAATGGAGGTTGGTAATTATGGGTGAATTGTATGTGTGTTGACTAACTAATTCTAGAGAAATCTTATACACATTCTGATAATGATTGGCTTTGATTAAACTGATGATTTGATTAGAGAAATATATATTTTTGGCAGGTTATTATTTAGAAATTGTTTTGTTTCATCATTATCAATCCATATTGACATTTTCGTTTAAATTTTAAAACATAGTAAGAGAGGTACAAACTTTTAGCTGAACTTAGACAATGATAGTAGACAAAATAAAATTATTAAAGAGTTTAATATCGTATTTACTCAATCCGAATGTTTCGCTTCAAATTTCATTGAGCGTTGTCACCGGGAAACTGCCATAAAAATGGCGGTTACATCTGAATATGATTTTTTTTTTTTTTATAACTTTGCACGCGCTCAATGGATTATGAATACCCTTTATATGTTTTTCTTAACACAGCGCGAGCATGCGGTGGAAGAAGGGAAAGAAGGATAGGAAAGTTGTGTGGCGCGATGTTCAGAGACTAGAGCTGGTTGTTGTCTCAGATTTATTTCCAGGGATGGCGGCTGAACTAATGCGGAGAGAATCACCGTGTCTTATGTATTTATGTTCTTTATAATTCGCATTATTTTATTTATTTCGTTGTCATATTTTATGGGTAAGCTAGTTTACTCATTCGCATGTTGTTAGTGTTATGCCTAAACAGCATGTAATGAGCAAAGCAGCAACTTATTTTATGACAATTTTTAGAATTGTTTTTTAATGGAATATAAGAAGACATAGACAACGGCAGGAATCGAACCTGCAACCACGAGGTTGACAGGCGAGCACACAACTATCGCGCCACGGCCACCCCCAAATTATTAACCGCTTGTAATTCCAAACAAGAGATTTTGGATTATGAAGTTAAATGGAAATTTTTGAAGAATTAGCGGAGTTCGATGAATTTTTTGAAAAGTTCGAATTTCTATTTTGTTTTCACTAATTGGAATTAAGATTGATTGTCTGCTTTAAAAAAAGCAATATTTTTAACAATTGTTTGTCAAAATTCACGTTAGTCGTTTACGAAATGAATTGTTACTAATGCACCACATTTCATCTGTAAATCGTGAATAGTTTATCCACTTTTGTGTTTTGAATCTATTTTTGAAACAATTTGCGCAAACAGAGGAAGATTTGTTGTTAATGTTTACGAAATTATGGGACCAAATTCGAAACACTGTACTGGTTTTCAAAATTCTGATTGGTCAAAATTATGCATTTTTTTAAATTCGATATTTTCAAAATAATTTTTTTCAAAAACTGTATGTTTGAAAAGTCTGTATTTCGGAATTCTGAGCTTTTTGATTACTTACTAACATTTAAATTCTATATTACAAAAAAAAAATAAAGATTTTCATTCGTAATATGGAAAGGCGCGTCCGGTCATAATTAAATAAAATCTGAACTAACTAAGCGATTTTGTATGATTTTTTTTTATTTTGCGCGCACTAAGGGGGTTATAAATACCCTTAAAATGTTAAGACACAGTGCATGCGGTTAGGAAACTGGGATGGGATTAGATAGGAGATACCGATGTACATTGGTTTTGAATGCTTGAATATGGGAGGGAAAATTCGGTTGGGTAAAACATTCCACATACGTGTGGTGCGGCTAAAGAAGGAATCTCTATAATTGACATTACGTCCGAAGATGGATTCGATTAGCATTTCTAAAAGCGCGAGTATTACGGTTGAATTGTTTTAGGGGGGAAATCCAACTGGCTATTTTATTAGAGCATTGTCTATAAAAATAGCAATAAAACCATGAAGGATATGAAACATTGGGACGGTGCTCGAGAGGTTCAATTGTTTCAGTTATTGATCACCTTTAATTTTTAAAGCTCTTGTTTGGTTTCAGTCCAAGAGACTTTAGTGAGTTATGGGAGCAGCTGACCAAATGTGGCAGTTGTTTTCAAGATTTGGACGAATGAAGGCTTTATAGATTTCAGCCAGATCAGACGGTTTGCATGGTTTCCTCAATGCAAGCACCAATCTTGGGCAATGGAAATGTTATTAAAAATGGTCATAATAAATTGCCCCCCACTGACTTGAAAAAAAGTACCTAATATTGGAAGTAAAATTCACAAGAATTTGGATTGACAAAAAAATTTAAAGATAATGCTATTTTTAACCATTCGCCCATAACATATTTTTTGACACGCCCCCTTCTTGTTCTTGAATATTTTGATTGAGCTACAGTCGAAGCTTGATAATATCTGACGGACTTTAACGATTCAACAAAGTTCATATTAACGCCAATAGTTGGACCACGTAGAGCTTTAATAAAATTGAATTTGCAAGTTTCTGCATCTTAATCATAATTTAATTAATTCAAAAATTATTCAAGTTAGCCTTGCTCTATGGCGTGATGTTAAGTTCTAAAGCGGAATTTTATTTTATTTTTCTAATCCTGATTTCCTACTCGTCTTATGTTCGATCGCATCTTCTACAAAATATTCTTAGTGGAAACCGCTAAATTTATTTTTTAAAATAGATTTCGACTAATTTTTTTTACATGTAAAAATTAACATTTTTTTTTGTAAATGTTGGTAAAATACTGCCATTCAATAAAATAAATAAAAGCGTAATTTCAAAAAAATCGTCAAAATATTAAATTTTCAAAAGAAAATTATTTAGCACTGCCTGTATAAATATTTTGTTCGAAATCAGTTGGACCGTTAATAAGCAAGTCAAAATTTGAAAAAAAAACGTTATATTGCATATACCGTTAATAAAATTTTATATTTATTTATTTATTTATTTATTTATTTATTTATTTATTTATTTATTTACATCAACTCTGTACATTTAAGCTTTAGGCTTTTGAACATATACAGGATTTGCCAAGGGTTTAACAAAAATAAGATTCTTAACTTCTAATGACAATAAGTATCTTAATCTAGAGAGCAAAGGATAGGATAAAGGAGTTGGGAAGAAAAAGGTATTTTAATTGCTGATGTTTGCGTAGTATTCAAAAAGTTGCTTTTTAAATTGACCCATTACGATTACTCTTCGCATGCTATGAGGGAGCTGATTCCATAAGCGAATAGCATGAACAAAAAACTGACGACTGCTTATTAAATACCTGTGTCTAGGAGCTATAAGCAATAAAGACCTCTGAGAACGTGCGAACCTAAGTTTTTCAAAGAGATAATTCGGTGTTTTACTTTGGATAATTTTAAATAAAGCAATAAGTGTTCTATATTCCAAGAGAGTCTGTAAAGGACAGTCTGCTATCTGTCTGGAATAGTTCGAGATGTGATCAAATCTTCTTATGTTGAATATATATCTAGCACAATTATTATACGCCACATTTAACTTTCTTTTCGATTCTGAGTCAAGATTTGAAAAAATTTCACACCCATACAGTATTAAAGGTAGAACATAGGACCGAACTAGTTTTAACTTAACATTTGTTGGTAGATATTGTCTAGTCGGACTAAGACCTCGAAGGATACCATATATTTTTGAGACAATATGGTTCACGTGATTATCCCAGCTAAGGCGAACATTGAAATGTATACCCAGATTTTTAAATGTTTTTACAAATTCAACAGGAGTATTGTTAACATATAATAAAGGTGTTGACATATCAGCTAGATATCTTTGCATTTTAAGTGCTTTAGTTTTAGCGGGTTTAAATTTAGTTGATTTAGCTGAGACCAGGTAAAGATTGAGCTTAGGTCGTTGTTTAGGGCTGCTACACTAGATGATTCATCAATTCTCGAAAATGTATTATAAATTTGGACATCATCCGCATATAAATGATGTTTACAATTAATTATACAATTAGAAATATCATTTATAAATAGTGTGAACAAAAGAGGGCCTAAAACAGATCCTTGAGGAACTCCTGGCCGAACGGGCAAACTCAAAGATGCCCTATTTTCGTAATGTACGGCTTGTCTACGGTTTGAAAGATATGAAGTCAGAAGGCTGCACACAGACTCTTCAAAACCAAATTGAATCTTTAGTTTATATAATAGAATTTGGTGATTAACTGAGTCAAAAGCTTTTGAGAAGTCTAGAAATACTGCTACAGTCACCATATCATCATCGAAACCCGATCGAACATCATCACTAACTTTAAGTACCGCTGTAGTGCAACAGTGTTTGCTTCTAAATCCTGATTGGTGTTTTGTTATTAACATAGCGTTATCTAGATAGGATTTCATCTGAGTTGTAACAATCTTTTCAAACACTTTACTCAAAAAAGGCAGGATTGCAATTGGTCTAAATTCAGTATTCGCAGGTGACGAAGACTTAGGTAAAGGTATAATTTTTGCATTTTTCCAATGGTCGGAAAATTTGCTAAATGTAATCATACTATTAAAAATATAGGTAATAATTTTGTATATTACAGGCAGAAGAATTTTAAGAAATAACGGATGGATACCATCCAATCCCGGAGCCTTTGACTTAATCGAGAGGATTGCCTCTCCTACAGATAAACTATCCACACACTGCAAAGAGAAAGTTCTCAGTGTACTGAAAGAAGTGTTGTTAAATGCAGAATAATCGGTTGAATTATTTACTTGATTCGAAGAGTTGATAAATTTGTTGTTTAGCTCGTTTAAGTCTACATTGAGATCATATTTAGTGTTTGAATTATTAACTCCAATTTCACGAATAGTTCTCCAAAACGCTGCACTGGATCGCTGTGTGGAAAATTTATTCTTGAAAAAAAGTGTTTTTGATTTGCGTATTAAGGAGGTTGTAGCATTTCTAGCCCGCTTATACTCAACGAATATCTGGGCACATTTATATCTACGCCACCTAAAGAACAGATTATCCCTATTATCAATCAATTTTTTAATTTGTGGTGTTAACCAAGGAATATTGACATTTTTCACCTTTCTAGTTCTTAAAGGAACGTATTTATTAAAAAGAAAATTTATATTATCATTGAAAACAGAAACTTGAATATCTACATTCGAGGTACAATAAATTGGAGCCCAATTTAGATTATGACATTCAGTAAATAAAAATCCAATTTCCAATGATGAAAAATCATAATACTCTCTGATTGTATCAGTCGTGTTGGAAGGAAAAATATTCAAAACCAGCAAAATTAAATCATGATGCGAGAAACTTGGTGCACCTATGTGACTATAGTGGGCTACAAGCTCAAGTTGGGATTACCAGAAAGACGATAATTTTTTTAATTATCGGGGTGGAGATTATAATCTTCGTGGACTCGACTTGATTAAGGTCCCAACACATAGGCCCAACTATGGGATGCATGAACCCTTGACACGTATGGGTAGACTTTTAAATTGGAATTCAAATGTTTTTGATTTCAATATCAGTAAAATTAAATTAAAAAATCTATTTAAACCCAGTGTTCCACGCTCCTAAATGTTTTTTTGTTTATTGTCATGTTCTTGTTTTGTATTGACGTAATATTATATGTTATATTTTCATGTTTTACTTGTGTAAGTGTTATTTGTAATAGAGTTTGCCTACTAACAACTAACACTGCACTAAATGATGAGCTGTGGTATAACACAGTTTTGTGTGTTGGCAAACGATTGGTCGCAAGACGGAGCTTGCTATAAGTTCCCTTCGACCAATTCTGATAGTTGAAAAAAAAACCAAAATCCCGAAAACCCAAAATCCAGAAAGGCCAAAATACCAAAAATAAAATAGAAAAAATAAAAAAACTTCAAAATTGTGTGCTCAGTGAAACTTTTATTGAACAAAAAGAAAATAGTAATATAACAAACAAAATTTAACAATAATAATAATCATATAACAAATAGAATTAAACAATAACAAAACTTCATAAAAAAAAAGAAGTAAAATAACAATAACAGTCAAGTGGTAGATTTTCTCCCGTCCTTTATTCGTTTTTACTATGGACACATTCATTATTAGCTATGAAACATAAAATAAAACACCATTTAAAAAATAATTTAAATATAAAATTATAAATTAAAAAATATTTAAACTCACAACTTTATTGATTTATTTCAATAATTTTTTTACCTTAATCACAACACACTACTACTGAAAGCACAATAACACGTTTAGAGAATGTTTAAAGAGATTTACGGAACTGATTGTTGTTTCCACCTTTACTTCTTAACTTTTCACTTTGGATTATTTTTACGAAATCGAAATATTATATAAAATGAAAAATTTGCGCAAATTTTTCATTTTATATAATTTTTCGTAATTGGATTTGTAATTTCGATTTTGGATTTTCGGGATTTTTGGTTTTCGGGATTTTGGATTTTCGGGATTTTTGGTTTTCGGGATTTCGGTATTCGGAACAACATGAGTATTGTCGTTTGAAAATTAGATTATTGAAGAAAGAAAAATAAATTAGAAATCATTTATTCAAATTTGAAAGACTGATAGAAAAAGTTGAAAATATTGTTCAAACCTTACAGTTTTATTACGAGTATCTACTGGTAAAATATTGGTTATGTACTTTTTTGCACGGTTAGAAGCAATGTGATGGGAAAAGCGGATGCGAAGATTACAACATTTCATGACTTTCAGGAAATCTTAAGTTTCTTTAATGCGAAGCAATTTGACATTATTTCATTTGTATTTCATGCAAATAATATTGCACATTTTGGAGTGATAAGTAAGGAAGACTAGAATCGATTCCAAGCATTAGGGTTGTTTCTGATGAAATAACTTTATAACTTCAGTCCATTGCATTACTCAATTATTGCTCATTCACCATTGAATTCCTGATTATTATGAAGTCAAAAGCTAAATATTAAAGATGTCAACATTGTCACAATCGTCCATTTTCTGCAAATGCTATAATAAATTTCTCAATTATGTTGAATCGTATTTCATTTGGCCCCATGACTTAATTGACATTTGTTGAAGAAAAGTCATCAATCAGAATGAGTTGCTATTTACATACATATACAATATTCATGACTGCAAGAGCCTGTCAATCTAAGAGTCCAGGACATACTCCACCTTGGCTAGCAGAAGCAAGCATCCAAGTCGATTTGACATCCATCCCCTGCCATTTGTTTGGACATGTCATCACCATCACATCAACCGCAAAATATAGTAGTAGTTTGTCTGTTTCCGGTTTGCAATAGTTGGTTGATAGCTTCCCGTCATCGATTCCAGTCCAGTCCAGTCGGTCACTTTTGGACATTTATGGCTTTGCTTTATGTTATGTGATGTTAGAGTACATGGCATTTTGGACTTTTGTCCAGATGTCATTAATCTTCTGCCAAAGTTTGCTCATCTGTCTGACTTTCATTGTGATTTTTTTCTTCTTTTTTGTATTATGTATATGTTTGTAGGTGGTCCTTGGGAGGTGTCTAATAAATCGATGTGAGACTTCTTTATCTGTGACATTCAGCACAGAGGCAGACAGACAAAAATAAAAGTCAAAGAGAAATATTGGAGGAAATATATTTACTCGCATCGCAATGTGGCTTTTAACCACTTGGCCTTTCTCCCTGACTTTTGGCTTCATTTGGAATTCTGCCGAGTCTGCATTTGGTCTTGGCTAGGAATCATTGTGCAGCAGAAAAAATTGGCGGTGGTGACCTAATTAAAAATTAACAGAATTGTTGGGAGTCTTTAGGCTTTTCATTTCGTTTTCCTTACTTTTTTTTAACAAGCAAATTGCTAATTGAAGTAGAAGTACTTTCACGGAGGAATGCTAACCAACAGGGCTGTCGTTTCAGAAAAATAAAACACAGACGAAACACTCATAGAACTTGAAGAGCAATTTATGGTTGACTTGTGGTTGAGAATATGACATGAGAAAATATAGTTAAATGATTATACAAAATTGTATTCCCAAATTTAAAGTTTGAGTTCTTTTTCTGCATTCGATATTTCTTTTAAGCTGTATAGCTAGTTTTATTACGAATATTTAAAGCTATTAAGGAGTTTAATTGAAAGGCTTCGTAACCTATTTCGTTAACCGAATTATCCCATATTCAGCTTGTTCGGAGTCTCAGGAATATGACAGAAAAATGGTATAGCAGAACAGGAATGTTCCATTTGTATAGCGTGATACTCGAAAACAAACGGTGCAACTGCGGGGAATAGTACTGCCAAACTCTTTCAAATAAAAACAAAGTTTCGGCGTGGAGATGAGCTATCAGGTGATGCATTCTGCTCATGTGGCCAGAGATTTCTCGGAATCCAAAATATATCAGTTCCTAACGATATGTCGTTCGCAGCTTAGATGAATTCCTGTTGAATTCTGTTTTTTCTTGTTCAAGTGACAAGAGTTCTGAAGATTCTGTTCATATCGGATAAGGCGATTACCTGTTCTTGGCCAATTCATCAATTTTGTCATTCCCAAATAAATCATGGTGTCCTGGCACCCATCGAAAAATTGTGTTTGTTGCGCTGAGAAATACTAACTGATATTGAGACAGGATCCTCTAGTTTTAAATTTGTTATGAAATATGACCACCTATAATATTCACCTGGCTATCTATGAAGATGTCAATGCTATCTACCTATCCAATCGCTTTGAACAAACGTCACGTCGCAATTTCAAAATAATTAAGGAGTTCACCTCAGGGTTACCTTTGAGACCCGTTTGCATCCTTTTGGCTTCTTTTTAAAGTCTGAACTCCAGGACGCTACTTTTGTAAAATAGGTGAAAATAGAATCCCTTAAAAAATTCAGGAATCTTTTTCAACAATTTAAATAATTTTGTTAATACTTTTCTTCTGCATTTGCTCACATTCTTCTCTGAATTCAGCCATTTGTGAACTCATTCAAGTCTTTGTCTACTCCAATCCCCAAAAAATTCTTAACATTGAAACTTTTTGGTTTCAAATCGGTAAATTAAAAAACCATGTAGAAGAATATTTGTTTCAAAACTTGAATGGTTTTATTACAAACATTTTAACATTGACTCATAGCAGAGCTTGTGCTGAGAGAATGTTTTCGAAATTAACGTTGAAAAAAAAACTTAGCAACCGACTTAATGTAGAATCTCGCCAATCAACGTTTTTTAGCCTAAACATTTTAGAAGGCGAGCAGCTGGAAGATTGAGTCCTAGAACCCAATTTTATTTCAGAGCTGTAAGCAAAATATTCCCAACAATAAATATTTTTAGATTTGTAATTATTAACTTATTTTGTTAATTTGTTTTAGTATTATGAAAAGAACTGAATTGTTTTAAGTTGTAACGTTTATTTGTTTAAAAAAAATATTATTTTGTTATGTTTATAAAATACATAAAAATACATTTGTAATGTGAATGTGTTTTTCTTAAAGCTTATAAGGGACTCTCTTTTTGGACTCCTTCAAAAAATTTTCAGAGGTAACCCTGGTTCAGCTACCTTGGAGTAAATATTCACCCCAGGGTCGATAATAATATCTTTTTCGTTGGATTACAAATAACCTTTCGGAGCGCTCAATACAAGTCGTATTGGACGTTTCTTGTCTGAAGTTTACAAAATAAATGCTGGTGCACCTCAGGGCTCCGTTCTATCTCCGATTCTCTTTGTCATATGCTCTCTTATTTGAAACTACTAATCCACCAAATTGTTTTGCTGACGACAGTACTCTCATCTTTTCATATTCGTTTGCAGATCCACTTCCTTGTTCTTCGGATGTGGAACTGCAAGGGCAGTATATGATAAGCTCATTAAATTCTGATCTCGACAGCATTGTTCAATGGGGAATAAAAAACCGCGTAGAATTTAATGCTTGAAAAACTCAGTGCTGTCTTCTGTCGTTAAAGCAGAACCTACCCCCCATACCACTATCTTTGAGTGACACTTGAATTGAAAAAACCGACAGCCTTCAGTCCTTGGTATGTGCGTCACAAGCCACCTCTTGTCGAATGACCACATATTCTATGTCAGCAAAAACGCTGCAAAGTGTGTGTGTTTTCTTCGAAGATGCAAGTAATTCTTCTCCCGTCCGATCTGGCAGTAGTCTATAAGGCCTTCATTCGTCCAAAACTTGATTATAACTCACACATTTGGGCAGGAGCTCCCAAGACTCACTTGCATCTTTTAGATAGAATCCAAAATAGAGATCTAAGAATGATATGCGATATAACAGTAATAGCTATCAGCATTTACATTTCTCTCGAACACCGTCGAACACAGTTCATGTATTTCGTTAATTTATTACAATTTTTAGAAACAATGTTCTACCGAAATAGACAGTTACATTCCTCCCCTTAAACTATTCAACCATATTATAAATGCTCATCAAGGTACCCTTGAGCCCAACTTCAAGTACAAGAATTCCTTCTTTAGCCGCACCATTCGAATGTGCATCGGTATTTCCTATTAAATCCTCTCGTATTTTCTAAATCACTTGCAATGTGTTATAGCATTCTAAGGTCATATCCCCTTGAGTGCATGCATATTATACAAAATAAAATGTACGACTGGATTGCACGTACTTGCTCCTATTTTAGATCACATTATATGCAAAACATTCTTAATGGAAACGGTTAAACGTATTTTCAAAGTCGTTTTTCACCTACATTTTTAAATATAAAAATTCTTAAATTTTTTCTAAGAAAAATCGGTATGAACATTTAAAATATTTAATAATATAAATTTAAAAACAAAATTTCAGAAAAAATCGCCCACCCGTTTTCAAAATATTGAATTTTCAAAAAAAAATATTTTTTTTGCAAAAATAAAAAAAAACTATTTTTCGAAAATTTTGAAATGCAGTATTATTTAGAATTTGAAGGAGATCCTGTATACAAATTTTGATCGAAATCCGTGGAGCCGTTTATGAAAAATTCGAAAATCAATAAAATGGTTGCATGGCAGGTACCGTTAATAACAAAATATTACAAATTTTTATCAACATCGTTATAGCCGTTTTTGAGATAAATTAGATGGTAGAACAATTTGTATACCAAGTACCGTTATTTTTGGGGCTAAAACAACGATTCAAAAATCTATTTTGGACAATTACCTAAAACGCCACCACCTTGCCTTATAGTACCTATAATCGCAAGTAATAAAATTGTCTATCAGTCTAGGGGCATTTCGCCTTTGATGTTCCACTTCAAAATAAAAGATCGTCAAAAGCTGATTTTAAGACGTTCAAAATAATATTTGTATCAGGAGCAACAATCTGTATATAGTATATATTATTTACTTTTGTATTTTTTTAGAAATACTTAAAAGTTAATTGTAATTAAAAACTTTAGAAGTTTATTTAATAATTGTTGAGTTAGAACACTCCATACCTTTTAATTCCCTTTCAACAACACTGTCACCACTACCAATTAAATATGATAATAACAATTAGAGGAGGCAGATCCGTGTACGAGAAAAGAAACTATGTTCCGCTCAAGAGCACACAGTCAAACTCATTAGTAAAGCTATTTAATTTTGTTTTTGTATTTCATATTTGATTAGTATAATAAAATTATGAAATTAGACTTCAGACGTTAGTAGCATCTGGATGCGATTCAGGACTGGGCATTATGGCGAGACAAGGCAATCATAAACAAACTATATTTTGAAGTGGTTTTCAAAGTGTCAACAAATAATATTATTTTATGGAGTTCTGCGTAAACTTTCCTTAAATAGAAGTTTTTATATTATTATCTTCTATATTTGCGTGTGGAAACTTCCAGCCCTAACCGCCATTTCGTAAGGGAGACAATTTTAATGTTGCAGAAATTTGATTATATAATAATTTTCAGCTTTAAATTAGAATGGGTGTTTTTTTTAAGGCAGTTATAAATAATTTTGAATTTTCTTAGAGCACATTATTCTGACAGGCTCTTTTTTTAAGTTATATCGGGTTTTTGACAAACACTGCCCCATATCTTTCAATGTTAAGCCCATAACCCCTTTCTTGTTGTAACAGTGAGATTAACGGAGAACAGGGGTCAGAAAACTTTTCAATAAGGCCACACACAGCAAATTAGATAAAGGTTGGAATTCATGTAGGGCCGGACTCAACTGGTACACCAAAGAGTTAAGAAGGGCCAGCAAGGATTCTTGGGCTTAGGCACTTTGAATCTATTGAGAACATAAGTGAAAAGGCGAGACATCTTAAGATGCGTGCGCCGAACTCCACGATGCCAGAATATATATGAAATATCCCTATAGGTCATGCTCGAATTCGTGCCAAAAGAACACTGGAACTCTTTATGGGCACACATTTTCCCGGGAGGGTGAAAATCTTGAAAACTAAGGTTATACACAATCATATTCTTTAGGCTAAGTCAGACAGTGCCAGAATTGGATCAGCTTATCACAGAGCAGAAAATTATGTGGGCAATAAAATCGATCCTATAAATCAGCTGAACCAGACGAGATTATTCCGGCATTTCTTCAACATACTCCTCAGATAATAACCCCATGGCTTAGGATCATCTTCAAAAGGGGGATTGCTCTTAAATTTTTCATTGCAAAATCTGTAAAACTTCGACACATCGAATGCAAAATATTACAGACAAATGTTAATCAGTGGAGACTGATACTTCGATACAACGTGAATTAAGTGGTTTCAAAAATAGAGACGAGTTTCGAGCACACCCTGGCAGCAATTTTGGACATCAAAGGACCGTTTAACAATATAAAAACGAAGTCCATTATATCTGCTTTGTAGAAAGTTGGAGCTGAATTAGTCATTGTGGACTAGATATATTCCATGCTCAATGGTAGGATCACCCACAACACTAAAAAAAAACAGTTACCAGACAGGCACACCACAAGTAGTAGCAATCTCGCCTCTCTGCTGGGTCCTTGGCGTAAACAATATTCCTACAAAATGTAAGGTCTATGCAGACGTCATAGTAATTTTGATATTGGGTTACTTACCGTTACCATCATGGATTTAATGGAATCTGCACTGAGGGAACAATTTTCGCGGGCAGAGCAAAACGGCTTGGGGGTCAAACCCACTAACTCTCGACTCGTTCTGTTTACGAAAAGAGGAAACTGGAGGACTTTACTCCTCCCCCACGCTCAATGAAATTCCTCTGAAATTTTCTAAAGAAACCAAATATTTGGGTGTACGCCTGAGCTTTAAGCTAATATGGAAAAATGAAAAGAGCACTTTGTGCCTTATACACAATATGTAAAACAAGCTACTGTTCACAGTTGGGAATGCAACTGCAAGTCATAAATTGGATATGGACAGCGATTGTTTTTTCCATAACCGATAGTTAGAAAAATATAGTTATCTCAAAAACCTAAACAATTTTCAGAGAACTAGCCTGTATGGGAATAAATGGGCACCACAAACAGGGTTAGAAATTATTCTAAATCTTCCAGCCCTGGAGGAGTACATATTGCGCACAGCAGCCAAGAGATGCACTTCAACTAAAAGAAATTGGCTCCTTTAAGCACAATACTCAAGGTCATGGATCTATTTTATCAAGGAATGACACAATGGTCGAACTCGATGTGAACCCCGTAAATAGATTTTACCAACAAATTCACCATGTTAATACCCGAAAGACATGGATGGGAACCCAACTCACATCTAAGAGAACAGAGTATTGTCATATAAACTGATGACGCAAAATGGAAGACTGGGACAGGAGCTGGGGTGTTTTCAGATTCTCTTAATATTAGGGAATCATATACACTTCCAGATGAGTGTAGCGTCTTTAAGGCTATGTTTTACGCTATTGAAAAAGCAGATGAAATGATCTATAGGAGAAAACTGCTCTAATCAGAGATCACATTTTTTGTAGGCAGCCAAGCAGCTATCAAATTTTTATCCAGTGAGAAAATAAGATCCAAGGTAGTGGCAAAGTGCCGAAGCGTACTGAATGTCATCGGTGACTCTAAACAAGTCAAACTCTGCGGAGTTCCTGGACATAGCAATTTAGAGGGGAACGATATAACAGAGGAAATCCCAAGGAAGAATTCAGTATTAAAAATGGTCATATCTAGGGTCGATTGCCCAAATCTACAAACAAATCAACTCGGACACTTCGGAAACAGATTTGGTGACGAAGTGGACTAGTATAGGTGCCAATTGTGCAAATATGCAAAAATATATAGAGAGTACGGACTGGTTCATAAATGAACCTGAGTTCATTGAACATTAGGTTAGGTAAGGTTAGTGAGCTGACAGTTGATATTATTACCGCCAATCTTAGATCAATGCAGATCCGTTGTGATAACCATGCTAAAAACATAATATAACATATCTCTTTCCGGCAAACATTAGCTTGAAATATCGGGAGGTCGCAAAAAAGGAAGTAGTGTCTTCAGTCAGCACATAGACACCGGGTTGAATTGAGGTTACAATACCACTGTCATTTGAGGGCGTGATCCTCTCCTTTACCCCCACTGTATGGGTTACTCTCCATCAGTCCCGGGGAGCCTAGCGGCTAACCACAACGTCTGGTGGGTGGGTTTTATGGATCAGTGGTTGGTGTGTATGTCTGTTTAGTTACGTCAGATCGGCTGAATAAGTCGGGACGGCCGACCCTTCCACAAGAGTATTTCACCGGTTTTAAGAAGAGGCGACCAACTTAACTAAATGATTCTCGTGTTCGCCGTAGGAGTGGCAAAAGCTGGGGAAGGGCTGGCTACCCAACCTCCTTTTATTGCCACACCTACAGGAAACACAGTCGACAGTCGTTATCATTGTCGTCCTGTACCATTGTACAGGGTGGCACACAATAAGAAATTTAAATAACTTTTTTAATCGAGGCATTTCATTTTTTTTTATTGGATTAAAAATAAAATTTTATTTTAAATAACTAGTGGTTTTTTAAAGATGATAGACCGCAAATGACCTCCACGCTCATCCACGCATATGCGGCACCTGATCAGAAAATTGTTCATTGTGCCCTAAAGTGTTGAAATTGGGATCGCCTCAATTATTGTCTTAATGGACTGCTTCAATTCAGTCAAATTCCTGGGTTTCGTTTTGTACATTTCCTGCTTGACATAACCCAATAAAAAAAATTCTGGTGTATTCAGGTCAGGTGACCTCGGGGGCCAGCGGAAAGTGTAGTTTCTAGATATCAATTTGTTTGGGAATTTTCGTTGGAGCTCCGCCATAACTTGTGTGGCTACGTGTGCACTTGCTCCATCTTGTTGAAACCAAATCCTGATGAAAGGGATATATACGTCTTCGGCGAAGTTCTATGTAAAAAAAACTCCTTCAACATCTTTAAATAACGGTCCTCATTGACAGTTTGTGTTACACCGTTTTCTTCAAAAAAGTATGGCCCAACAATACACCTTGATGAAACTGCGCACCGCAAAGTGACTCGTTCTGGGTGCAGTTCCGTTTCATGGACCATTTCTGGATTAGATTCACTCCATATACGGCAATTTTGCTTGTTAACATTGCCGTTTAAGTCAAGGCCTCATCAGACATGAACAAAAAATTTATCTTTATTTGTCTTCTTCGGCCATTGCAATCATTTTTCGGCAAAATTCTAGGCGAACAGGCAAATCCTGAGGGTTTAACTTGCTTGTTATTTAGACTTTTTACGGAAATAAGTTTAAGTCATCATGAAGTATCCGTTGTAATGACCTTCTGCTAACGCCAATTTGGCCCGATAAGTTTCGAGTCGAAACACTAGGATTTGCCTGTGTGGCCGATGCAACAGCCACGATTGTATCTTAAACCCGAACATTGGGATCTCGATGATACGGTCTTCGTTCGATGCTTCCAGATTCGGCAAACATGTTCACCAGCCTCATAATGGTCCATCTACTCGGGGACGTACCGCCAAACTCCAGCCTAAATTCCCTTTGGACGGAAATGACGGACTGCAAAGAATGGTATCGCTGCACTATCCAAATCCTTTTTTCAGTATCCCAAGCATTCATTTTGATAAATCACAGTGTAATTTTTGTAGTACGATTCGTGCGCCACCCTGTATATTACTTCACCTGGGTTTAAGAGACAAATTCGACCGGTTGGTAGGCCATGCTGATTAGGAACTTTCAAGCCATTTTGTAGCGTAAATGAATTTTAGTAGATTCTTGATAGGAATATGAGAGAATTCCTCTAAATCGTTTAAGAAGTGTCTCCCAAGCAGTCTGCTTCTCAGACGACATAGCGCAGGACAGAGACAAACGAAATGAAGAGTGTATTCATGTACATCCACAGTCAGCACAGCCTATGCATAGATCATCCAGACTAAGTTTCATATTTTTCTTGTGGTTGTGGTAGCCCAACTAGTTGTGACCAGTAGTTATGCTCACGAGAAGAGAAAGAAGCTTTTTGCTTAGTTTCGTAATTTCTTCAGTTGTCTGTTTATTAAGAATTGGCCATAATTTACTAGTTATAACACAGGTATCGAGTGAGCTCCATCTTCTGTTTGATGAAGATAGAACTTTACTCTCAATTGCTTGATTGAGATTGCATGGTGGGATCTGGACTATTGAGCCTGTCCGAACTAATTAAAATGTTGAACCAATATTTGCCAGTTCGTCAGCGCTTTCGTTGGCTGGAACACCCCCGTGACCAAGAACCCAACAGAGCCTTACGTAGTGTTTCATCATTAAACATTAGTTTAGATATATTTCTGCGTGCAAGAGAATCATTATCTGTGCCTCGGAGTTTATACCAAGGTATTTTTTCCTTTGGTGGACAAGTGCATCACTATTGCCCAACATATGGCCCAGCGTTTTCTCTTTTGTATCACACAACCTACATTTATGGCAGTAATTACTAGGTGAAGGATATTAAGGTGTCTTTTTAGTTGGCAGTGTCCTGTAAGGAGACCCGTTTTTATTCTGAGGTTGTTTCTGCTTAAGCTTATAAAGTTATGTTTTATATTAAGGGTATTCATGCAACGACGGAAAACCCAGATAAACCTCCGAAACCAGATAATTTTGACTCCGCAGAAATGAACTATCAAAGTTTGTATGGGAATCCTATTCTACAAATAAGATAAAATTACTTCACGAATTTGATGTAGAAAGAGAATAAACCAACCTCACACATTTATTTCAATGTACATCTGATTATTTCCCACATTTAAGCAAGTATTTTTAAGGGGGTGTTCATGCAAACGTCTGTCGGAAAATAATAATAGGTGTGTTTTATTGGGAATCTATCCATTGTACCGTAAGTAATTCCCAAAAAAAACGCATCGACCGTAGCATGGACCGTAGCTTTTTTATTTTTGTAAAAATGGTACCCCTGTACAGCAGTCACAAGTAATGAAAGAGTCTTTTGCAAAGTAAAATTAAGAAAATATCAAAATAATGACCAATAATTAGCGTTTATTCATATAAAATAGAAAGTAGAAAAACGTACCAATATTTAATTTATGTTACAGACCTATTTCTTGTTTTCATTTTTTCTGAATTTGCAATTTTAAATTCGAACATTCATTTTGCACCAATAGAAAGGAAATAATAAGTGAATGGGTTTGTTCATAGACTATGGTCAAGTCCCTTTTTACACAAGGCAATTTTTGTATTGCCTTAAAAATCTTCTGCCATTCACACGAGAATACAAAATTGACGGAGATTTGCTTGTTTCCTTTAAATGTTTCTTGGTTTTGAACGCACACTACAGCGTAGTTTAAATTGTTCAATCCATTACATGTCACCTTTATATTTCATGCTTTTATTTATTTTCTGAATAGATCGATAGCTAGAATTTTATTTTTGAAGTCAATTTATAAATTTATTTTCTGATTATGTTTTGCTTTCAATTCAATATTCACCCATCAGACTGCACTTAACAAACGCGGGGTAAGGAACAAGTACTCGTAGTTAACATTTGGTTTGCCAGTTCCATGCACATGTCCAGAAAAAAAAACAATGGATCACAAAAATGTACGCCCAGTCCATGTCCATGTAGTGAAGCGAATACCGTCAATGGCCAACGTCCATTAAACAGTGAAGAAAAAGCACCTTTTTGTGAAGTTCAGTTGCCGCTTAGTGTGTTCAAGCTAGGCGCGCACATGCAATTTTTCCGAAACGAAATAGTTTAATCACTAGTGATCGCGCACATTAGCAACTTAAAATTAATCAACGAGATAAACCATCACACAAATAATATTTTGATTTAATGTGCGCGCAGTTACATTATAGTTCGGTGTGATACAAACTGAAGAACTTATTTGGGGCGATCGTTCGATTTGTGCCAAAACGCAAACTTTTAAGTTGCTCGAATCGTGGTCTGAATTGTTACTGCCTTTGCGCGCACTCTCATGTTATTCACTTTAGCAACCAAACCGTGGCAAAACTGAAAGTTGCATATTTGCGCGCCTAGCCTTATAGCTCATAGAATTTCATACGAATAAATATTTTGCGGCGCACTGTGGAGCATTTCTCTATAGTGCAGTTCCACCCAATGCGGTTTGTCTTCTCAAATTGCTTTTTTGTAGATCTAAATAAAAAGATGTTTTTTTTCACCAAAATTGGTTTATTTACAACTATCAATAAAAATTGAACGCAATACGAAAGTTGGGCTTGGTTAGTCAATAAAAGTAAAACGGAATTCATTCGATAAATATTGGTTTCTTTTTCAAAATGGATATCAAAATTTGTTAAAATTGATTAATTGACATTAGGGGTATGCAAAATTGCAGATATAGGTGCAATTTTAGACGTACTTCAGAAAATAATTGAGCAAAGAATACAGTTTTTAATAGTAAAAGTCAGAAAATTTTCAGAAGAACGGCTTATAATTTTTTTAAAAAATGGAGTTATCTAAGATTTGAGAAATATAAACTGGCCATCTATTAAAAAAAGAATCAAAAAGATCGATTTGTCTTACGAATGAAATTAATAATTATAACACTCCATGAACACATCCATCGAGATTCAATTCAATTGTCAATCCTACCAACAAAACTAACAAAATCCGAATCGAGACTCGACTGAACGTCAACCAGCCATCCACCGTAGCTTCTACTTTAGCTTTTTATCGACCGTAGCGAATTGTATGTAATTTGCTACGAGGGATAAACTTACGGCGGATAAATTTCCCAATAAAACACGGCTAATATCAACCGCAAAGCGGAAAATTATCTCGTGACATGAATACCCTTATTATGTTTTCTGATTTACATAAATATTAATTTAATTAAATAATGACAAATTTTGGAATAAAATGTCAACCGCATCCAATCGAAAGAATCCCTTTTTTTATTAATTTTTTTTTAAATCATTTTTTTTTTCATATTCTCTTCTCACCATCATACTTTTATGTCAAAATTTAGCAACGATCTTGAAGAGTAAAGTGGGATCTTATAACTTTAGTCCAAACTGCCTCACAGTCTGTACAAAAACTAAAAATGGAAAATAACATCTATGATGTTGATTTTATGATGGATTTAATTTCGTATCCTTCATATATCTCATCTAACATTACATGAGGTTGATCCTTGACGAATTTAAATGTCAGCTGCTTCGAAAATGTTCGGATTGTGACCTTAAAGTGATAGACCTATAAAACCCTGTAGAATGTGACATGTCTTTGTAAAATATCCGTGAGGCTTGTATTGAAAAAATGTATTATTCAATATTCAGTTGGTATACCTAGTTAAGATAGAAGCCACGAATGCATAGCGTACGACAAAATGTATGTGAAAATTAACCTTTACTACCCACCTCAGTTTTCGGTTTTATTTATTTTTTTTATAAAAATCTAATCAAAGTTCAAAGCATAGACCTTATTTAAAAGCACACTTGCCTGATATAATTTATTTTTAATGTAAAATTGAAAGGAAATGTTATATAAATACATTTTGTATCCTTTGGCTTGGGTTGTTTACAACAAGCTTTTTATAGCCATTAAATTAATTTTTAAAAAATTCAAAACCTTTAAACGTATTTCAACCGCAACTTTTTTCTGATGTAAAAAGGACAAACCACAAAACCAAATAAAAGAAAATTAATAAGTACGTTAGTAAAGCAAAACACAAACAAAAACTAACCAAACGAATTCAGCTCTATGGGTTGTTCGTATTCATACTGACATTGATATGACCTGCAATTGAATTATAGATCCAATACGTTTGGCACTCAAGGTTTCAATGAAATGAAATTGTTGCCCATGTCAATCTGTTGGGTTTTTCGCCTTGCAGTACTTCCAGGGTATGGGCACTTAGCCTTTTATTGTAGAATCCAAATCCATTTTAACCCTACATCATACATACTACAGCCCATTTCGTCCTTTTGAACAAAAGAAAACTTTAAAATTTTACGAGCCTTATCCGATTTAAAGAGATAACAACAACAGCACTTCGGGTTTGAATTCGGATTCCGATATTCATCTGTTTTCGTTCTTATGTTTTCTCATTCTCTTTGAAGCACGATGACTATATGGAGGACTAGGACACACTTTGACAGGTTTTGTGATTAAAAGTTGGACAAAGAACAAACGCAAAATATTTGAAACAAGAAAATTTGTTTGAATCACGAGAAATGAAAATTTGAAGTACCTAGACGAACACGTATTACGGGTGAATATTCGGTATTATGAACAACTTTACTTTACAAGTTACTTTTAGGTATGAGCCCGCTGATCAATTTTATATGTTAATTTCTTTGTATTCCTCAAGGAAGCCATTTAGGCCCTCTATTATTTATATATTTTGTACATGACCGAAAAACCTCCTCTGTTCTAATATACGCCGATGACACCAACATTTTCAAAACCATAAAATCAATAAACGACTGTCCACAGATTCTATATAGATCAAGGGAATGGTATAATACAATTCTCTAACGATTACCGTGATCCATACGTCCTCATAAGATTATTAATTTATATTTTGTTAGGCCAATACTTTAATATGGCTGTTTACAACTTACTCACAGTTAATTTTAAGAGACTTGAAGACATCCAGAGAAGATTCTTGCGTTTTTGTCTTCATTTACTTCCGGGGGCACAAAGAGACCCCTTATACTCAATACAGCTTCATAACAGCGAATGGGTTTCACTTTTGGCGATATTTTTTGTCGAATTTACGACTTTGATAGCCGCTTGGCTATCTGTGTATTGCCGAATTTAGATTTTGAGTTGAATTTAATTTTTGAATTTTACATGCTTCTATTATAGCTAGTACTTCAGATTGAAAGATGCTAGCAAGGTCGGGAATTCGGAAAGATCTCGGGACTTTCAGTGACTCAGAGAAAATTCCGTCGATAAAAATTGTTACCTCGAAATCTTTCGACACTTCGTCATCTTTTTTCCTGGATGGGAAGAAGTCTTTAAGTCAGTATTTGTTGAGAGAATATCTGGTGGAATCAAATTTGCTATGTTGCTTGGCAGACCAGCATTTTGACTCTTTAAGTCGTAGCGCGCTGCAAGAAACCAGATCTTAAATGTGGAGTCCAAGAGATAAAAGATATATAGTAAAATAATTAATTAAATTCATTTTAATTTAACTATATGCCTGTAAGACCTTAGGTCTTTTAAATGTAATCTGAATTGCACGGCACTAGTTTGGCACAGTGGATTTGAGAACTAGGTATTGACTGTCTCATTTTAGCCCATGGGCGGCATCCAATTAAAATTGAAGGTATAGAAAAGAATGCGCCTAGCGTGGGGATCGAACCCACACGTCTAAGTTAGCAATCAACCACTTTATCCACTGCGCCATTGCCACCCAAATTTGCCAAAATAACACTTACGACAAACGTTGGACAAGATATTAAGATCCCTATATGGCGATAACGGTAGCAGTTCTCTTAATTTTCCTAAGTGTATTGATGTTGTATTTTTATTTAAAGCGGGCCACCAGACAATCAAATATCGAACCATAAGCCATGATTGGTCGTACTGTATGCCATATGTTTTTTTTCGATTTAAGACGCCATTCATTAATGAATGTTTTACTACAAGCGTAGGGAGCAATGCTAGCCTTCTTAACCCGTTCTTCTATGTTCAGTTTCCAGTTTTGTTTATGGTCAAGGATGACTCCTAATATCTCGCAATTGAAGATATTTATAGATTGTGACCATATAGACGAGGTAGTGCGAAAGTGGGTACCTTAGTCCTGGTAGTGAACATTAGCAATTTTGTTTTGCCTTGGTTAACCCATAGTCCACAACTCGTGGCCCAATTGCTAACCTTAAACAGAGCCCTCTCCGTGATTTGACTAATCACTATTGGGAATTTACCCAACACAAAAAGTATTGAATCATCACTGTAGTTATATTTATTTGTTTTGTATTTAATTCTTATTACATATATTAAAACGTTGTTTATAATTAGTTGTACGTTTTAACTTTAGATTATAAGATGATTAAATAAATAAATAAACAATTGTGTAGTTTTCTTCATTATCACTTTCTTCCACCGAAAACAAAATTAAATTCGTAAACATTATGTTTTATGTTTAATTTTTAAAACAATCCTCTCCTCGTACCTATCAACTAACCATTTGCCATTGACTGAAAAATTGATAAATACCAATCTGTTGACAATCATAATGTCAAGTAGTCAATTAAACAGCACATTTATGAGATCCAAGCTATCTGTGGGACATATAAGTCCCTGAAAAATGAAATAAGGAACACTTTTTCTACAATGTTTCCTTTAACTCGATACCACTTCACTCAATGCCTCTCCGAATACTTGAAACCCTAAAAATACAAAATATATTATTTCTAATTTTATTTATTATAATAATTAATAATTGTTCGGCCCTTAAATTAAGCGCTGGTTTCAGTGATGTCCTCTTCGTTCGACTTAAATCTATTGCTACAAAGAAATTTCTTCATGTTTGGAAACGAAAAATAGTCGCAGTGGCCCAAATCGGTGGAACATGTAATTTTGACATTGCGACTGAGAACTTGTGCGCTGGTCCGTTGTCCTGGTTAAAAAAAACTACTTATTTTAACCAGTGTTAATTTTCTCTGACTTATTAACAAGGTATCAAACAACTGGTTTTAAATAAATATAATATCATTAATTTTCATTCTTATTCATTAGAATACGCTAAACGCGTCCATAGTTTTGCAGCGCATAAGGACTTATGTAGTCGCTATGTAAATCATTATACAATAGAAATTTTCTACCCACTATAGTTATAATGTGCTAATGTCAAAATAAATGTATTTTTTCGTGTATTTTATTATTATTTTTTCTTTGTGGAAACAAGAGAGTTTTGCAACCAAGTATATTAAAATAAGAAAAAAATAAAATACACATTTGCCCATATGGCCGATGTCCAAACATGACATTTCTATACAAAATTCCTTTTATGTAGGCTCTATACTACCTTCCAAAACGTTAAGCGTATATTACTGCTTGCTATGCATAACGTAATGAATAATTGTACGCTTATATAAATTATAAAGAGATCATAGTCTTATGTTCTCGCTATGACACGTTAATGAATAAGTCTTTTATTTGATAAGCATCAATTATCGAATTGATATTTGACAACAGGCCTATAGCTTACATTTTAAGCAATGAAAGCTCAATTTTTAATCAACGATTTTCAAAACATGGTCTTAATGGATAGCTTAAGCACACAAATATAAAATGTCGTTAAAAACTGTTTAACAAAATACTTCTGTACCAAATCTGAGACCAATCAATTCGACAGAAGATACCGACGGAGTTCATATGTATACATATCTATAAATAATTCACCTTCACATTTTTTTAAATTCGATGTTTTCTATTTGCGCTCTAAAATTTTTGTTAACCTATCCCACTGTACAACACGATAATGAAAGCTTAATCTGATCAGACTACGGATGTATGTACTCGAATATATGTGTGGGTGTGTTGATTATGCTGATGTGGTAAATCCGGCACATTAAAGTGTCAAGTTAACCGTGCCCCCGGCTTGATTTGCAAATGATTTTTAACATTTTTTGGCAAACATTATCAGCGCCATGTTATGTATGTAGTTATGTACATTGTACATATGTATAGTGTTAATGGCGTTCTCCGCGGGAACAACACAGACACACTCGTTTGGCTAGTAAAGGAGAGTTTTAATGCTCTATGCACATTCATGAACAAACAAGGGGTGTTCAGTTATTCCATGTAATTTAAACCCATCTGGACAAGACCGTTAAGCGTTTATGATGAGAGGATGTCAGCGATTACTAAGTATACGCGTAAGCATATCACAACATGTCCACTTGTCCAGATCCCCAACATTCGTGGTTGAAAATAAATATAAGTCTACAATGTGATTTTTTTTGTATTTAAAAAAAGATGAAATTAAGGGAGAGCCGCACTCTGTTAAGGACATGGATGGATCCTTGTTGTTGCCACATTATAATGTATATTGTGTGTTTTTAATGAGTTTAACAAGGTAATTGTATTGAAAAAATTCTCTTTATTTTTCCACGCTCCTACATATTATGTGCATTTATGTTGAGAAGCTTAAATAAAAGAAGGAATTATCTCTATAGCTGTTTCGTTGGCAGGTTGGTGGTTGCGAACACAATTTTACATATGCAAAAATGTAAATTGATTGTAGGTAAAAATTTAACAAAGTAAATTTAACATGAAGTACATTGAGACAGCATTTATTGGAAGGCATGCCAGAAATGCTCCAAGAATTAATATATATTTTTTCGAATCTATGTAAAATTGATTTATTAATGCAAAAACGTTGTTAACAAAAAAAATTAAGAACCAAATTAAATTTACAATTCAATTTTTTAGTTTAGAAAAAATTAAATTTTTATTATTTTTTATTATTAACTAGCAGATACCCGTGCGATGCTTCGGACCCACGGGAATCTAATGAAATCATCTATCCACGTACACAATTTAATTCAAAAGCCTTCAGTCGTTGAATGTAGGCACAAACGAAGAACATGCTCGCGTAGCATGCTCGCGCTCGCGGTGCTCTTCTTGTGTGTGGGCTGGTTCGCGAACAAAGCGAAGCTTTAATATTGGATTCAAAAAATAAAAACTACGAAGATAAAGTTGGGAAAAATAAATCATGGCTAATCTTCCATCATTATATGAGTAGGATTAACCGAAATTTTCCAAGCTTCACAACGAATTTTCCACCTTTACATTGTTCAAAATCATCAAATCATGCTTTAATTTTATCTATATATCATCGAGAAAAAAATGTTCGCGTTTTTCTAGAATGTTTCGAGTTTTCCACTAAGAATTTCTATTTTTTCATTCGAAAAGCTATTCCGGAATATTTTTGCATACACAATTAAATACAGGGTCCGCCAAATAACTTCTTTTTTTGAAAATGGGCGCAAAACATCGAGAGTAGCTTCGGCTGTGTGGCACGTAGCGCCGTCCTGTTTAAACCAAATATTGCCAATATCCTTCTCTTCAATTTTTGTTAACAAAAATTCTTTCAACATGGACCGGTAACGATCGCCATTGACTATAACGGCCACTCCTTACTCATTTTCGAATTCTGCTTCTGGACCAAAATCCGCATCAATGTATGCGTTCGGGTTTTCTGTGCCCCAAATGCGACAATTTTTTCTTGTTTACATACCCGCCAAGATCAAAATGAGCTTCATCTGAAAAGATGATTTTTTTTGGCAAAATCGGGGTCTTCTCTAAGTCGATCGCAGACCCACTTAGCGAGCGTTATTCAAGGTATACACAACCATATTCGTTCAGCGGAAGGATAAAACTAATTATCTGTCAAATCAGACATGAGCTAAGTGTTACCATTCGCGAAATAAGCACTAGTTGAAAAAAAAACGTTAGATGGCGGACTCGTTACATAAAATCAATTTTCGATTTTTAAAATTTCCCGAATTTTCTGGAGGGCTTACCCAAAATTTTCTTTCGCAAAAACCTTCTCCTGGATTTTAAGAACAACTAAAAAAGAGTTCGAGCCAAATCGGCCCATTCGTTCTCAATTGATGAATTACAATACATTTTTTCACACCATTTTGTATAGCAGATGCCCGTGCGATGGTGTACGGACTTTCTATCCCACGGGAATCTAATGATATCTATGCACCTACAATTGAAAACCGTTCAGTCGTTGAGGCGTGAAAGCGGTACAAACACCAAAGTATATGAATATATTTTTTCATATTTAATCCTTTCCCATAGGAACCGCTAATTTTTTTTTCGGGATAAAAATGACCTATGTGAGAATCCAGTACCCCATCCATCTACCAATCAAATTTCATGCAAATCCGTGTGATTCTATGCGCCTCCTTGTGAATAAAAGCTATGTAGGCTATTTGTAGAATGAGCTCTATGAAAAATTAAAACACACCTATCCCACGGGAACCATACATTTTTCCGGGATAAAAAGTAGCATGTGTCCTATTCCATACAATAATCTATTTCTATACCAAATTTCATCCAGATCCGTTCAGCCGTTCTGGAGTTATTGAGCAACAAACATCCATACACCTATACATCCAAACTTTCACATTTATAATACTAGTAACACTAGTAAGATTTTGGAATCAAAATTAGTTTATTTAAGTTAGTTTTAAATTTTAGAGAATGTGAAAAAATCTCGCTGTAGCGCCTATAATATTTTACGGACATAAGAAACGCTCTGTGTCTGTCTGCTTCTGTCAGTCTTTCAGTCTGTCTGTCCGCGAGCCTAAATGGGCAATATGCACATTGTTTTTAAGACCGAACACAACAGCACCGCTATAAATTTTGTTTAGCCTAATTTTTGTCAAAAAACGGATATAACGATTTTTATTAGAAAACCAGTTAGTTAATAAAGCCAAATGTATGTACTTCTTCGTTATTTTTTTCTGTAAAAAACTGTAAAACCATTTTTTGGTTTTATATTTTCTGGAAGCCGGTTTAGTTAATTATTTTATTTTTTTATGGAGAAGCTTTTAAAATGTCTACACAGTATTGTAAAAAAATTTATAAAAACGAAACGCAAATAAACAATTTATTTTGCGTTTTAATGCTACAATTACACAGTCAACGTAAGCGGTCATCGCATTGACTCTCTGACGTCACCACAAAACTAATATTGACTCTGCCACTTCAGCGCCAATGCTTACAGTGTCAATGCTTCAAACGTTGACGATCACACGAATGACACAAGTCGGTCAATGATGTCCCAAATTCCGATGGCGTGCCTTGTGTGTCAATGTGATTTTTATTCATCACTGCCAATGCGTTGACACTCAAAACTTTGACGACCACACGAGTTGACCAAATTCAAATGTGTTGACCCTATGACAGAATTTCTTCTGCCATTTTTCACGTTTTGTTTGAGCAGATATCAGTTTGAGTTTGTAAAAAAAAATCTCTTAGAGTTAATTTTGAATATTAAAAAAAAAAAAAAAAAGAAATACAAAAGATAAAAATATACTTGGATTGGATTTGGAAATGGCTTATATAAATGTGAACAACAGATGAGGAGGCATGAGTACGATAACTTTGGCGCCAAGATATAATAACGGTTTTTGGTAGAGGGGCTTAATACAAGCATTTTTTACTATGGGAGGGGGGGGCCTATCTCCCCTCGTTTAGGCGGGAGGGGCAATTTTATAAAAATTTACTTAAAATCTTTAAAAAAATATTAAAAAAGAACGGCAACACTTACCGTTATAAATTATACCTTTTTCAAAAGTCAGAACTCTACAATTTATAATAAATTTTAAGTAAAGTTGTTTCAGTCAATAGTTTTTGAAATAACTGACTTCAAACTCAAAATTTATGAAAAAAAAGTTAAAAAAATCACTTTGAGTATTATTTTTCTCATGATTATAAACACCAATAAAGAAGTAATTGATGCAGTTAACTGTTCTAATTATTTTTTAATCAAACACTGAAAACTATTCGTTTCTATGTTTTCTAGTTTTTGAGAAAATTGAAAAACAAAAAAAAAATAATTTTGTATCAGATGGGTGCATGTAAAGTGTCTTTTGCATGTAAAGAATCTGGATTAAAAAAAATAATTGATATTATATACATAAACGTATGTACATATGTCATGTCCATTTCAATCTCTTTTTTCTAAATATTTGAGCATGAAAATTTATTGCATTATAAAAAAATTTGCATTACCTTTACGACAACACAACGGCAGCAAATTCTCATAGTTTCTTAATATGCACATATGTTTGTGTCATACATAGATATGCATATAACTATGTACACACATATAATGCAGCCACAGTAAAAAGTATGTATATAGTTAGATCATAAAAAACAAGACCACGCATTCGATGTTTGTACCGTTATTTTTATACAGGTTTGGTGCAGGTTATTGTTTACCAAAGCCATTCTTCATTTAACGTTTGAAAGAGTAGTGTTTCCTTTTTAAGAATGGCGGCTAAGCATCCACTTCTTCACCCAAAATTAAATAATTTTTCGATTTTTTGTTCGTTTGGGGATTTGGTGTCAACAAACGAAAAAAGTATCCCGTTTTTAGAAGAAATCGGGTTAATTCCCTCCAAAACGTCTACTCCACCTCTGTGTTGTGATATTTTAATGACCGTGGAAAATTCAAAAAGTGCAAAGTTCGGTTGGTAAATAACCGAATTAACTGTAATAAAATCACAAAGGTATATGTGAAATTTACGATGCAAACAGTGAGATGCCTAAGGGGGGGCATGCTGCCCCCCTGCAACCCCCCTGCTTGGGCTCACTATAGGCTTTGGGGAGGGTGAAAATTTTATTATATGCAAAGTTTCTTTAAAATTAAAGAATCTTTTGGGTTTAAAGAACAAGTTTAGTTTTACTATTTTTCAATAGAAGACATAAAAAGAAGTAGTTTTCTGTGTTTAATAAAAAAATAATTGGAGCAGTTAACTACATCAATTATTTTTTTATCGATATCCATAATCATGAGAAAAATAATATTCAAAATGATTTTTGTAACTTTTTTTTCATAAATTTTGACTTTGAAGTCAATTATTTAAAAAAACTATTGACTAAAACAACTTTATTTAAAATTAATTATAAATTGTAGAGTTCGGACTTTTGAAAAAGGTATAATTAATAACTGTAAGTGTTGCCGTTCTTTTTTAATATTTTTTAAAGATTTTAAGTAAATTTTTATAAAATTGCCCCTCTCGCCTAAACGAGGGGAGATAGACCCCCCCCCCCTACCATAGTAAAAAATGCTTGTATTAAGCCCCTCTACCAAAAACCGTTATTATATCTTGGCGCCATAGTTATCGTACTCTCCCCGATGAGGATATCGGGCAGATGAAAGGAAATCGTCGATCCATTTGGACAAAAAGTGGGTTGATGCTGCGTGAAAAAGAGGATTCGGTGTGAAACTACTCCGCGAATTGCGAAACGAGGAGCCAAACTTGTATTGGAACTTCCTGCACATGTCAGTCAAACAGTTCGATTTTTTACTTGTCCTATTGAAGCCTCAAATACAAAAAAAAAACACAAAAATATGCAGCATATCTGTCGAGGTACGATTGGTCCTCACACTGCGATTCTTGGCCACTGGAGAGAATTTTTGCTCCTTACAGTACCTTTTTCGAATCTCACAGCCAGCACTCGCTTTCTCTATATCACACAACATACATTCAAAATAAACCCAATTAATTTAAGATGCAGTAATATGAAATTACACAATATAACAACAAAAACAACAACTATTAAATACGAGTATGTGTCTATAGTCCAGTCGGGTTAAACATTTGAAATTTTTAAAGTTATTTCGTACAATTTTCTTTCACAGTTCGTTAGGGAGGGGGAGGGGTCATAAGTAGTCTAAATCTCGGTTTTCGGGAAAATCGCGCTTGAGCTTCAGCCGCCATTTTTAATTTAATGAACATTTTAATTTGGGCAATAACTTCGCTATTTTTGATTTCTGACACAATTATATATATTATACAACTCTAGTCTTCATATTTTTTTTCCCCAAAATGCTACCGTTCGCGAGATATTACTGAAAAACTGTTTTGAGTTTTCAAAAAAAAAACCCTATTTTAGCTCAACATCCACGGTGTTGCGCTGAAAGGTTGTATATGAATAAAAAAAGATAACCAATTCTTCATTAAATTCAAAATGGCGGCTGAAGCTCCACCGCGATTTTCCCGAAAACCGAGATTTAGACTACTTTTGAACCCCCCCCCCCCCCCCCTAACGAACTGTGAAAGAAAATTGTACGAATTAATTTTTTCTATTTCAGCCCTTTTTTTGACAACCCGACTGGACTAATATTATTTGCTTTTATTTTATAAACAAAACCGATTGTGTCAATCTCAAATCTCAAAGCTACATTGACCGGTTATAAAATTGTGCGTGTCAATGTTCTGATACAGTCAATGCGATGACGAATCGTTCTAAAAACTCTGTCAACGCGCCCCAATTACGTTGACACAGTCATTACACGGTCATCGAAATGGGTCAATGCGCTGACCCACAAATTCGAGCCAAAGTAGGAGTTAACGTCCTTGACAACATTTTTCGTTGACCAGCACACAACGTAACACAATTAGGACATATTTTGACGTCATTTTTACGTCAGAGAGTCAACGCAATTATCGATTACGTAGACAGTCTAATTGTAGCTTAATTGTGGTACTTTCCATATAACCTCTTTTCATATTTTAGACTTTCTCACTATCGCTGAACCAATTGAAATAGTTTTTTTTTTTAATAAATGTTCCTTCAAACTATAAATAATTTGCCTAATAAAATTGTCCACAAAATGTTTTTTTTAATCTAAAAGATCCTTCCAAATTAGGTGACTTTTCCAGAAACAATTTATGATATTCAGACAAGTTTTTTTTTTATTTCGGAGTTAGTTCATCACAGATTTGTCAAATATTATAATGACTTAAGTTTGTAGTTTAGATAAAAATCAATTTATTTCTTAGCGATTTATAAAAAATATTTTCTAGAAAAATGGAATAACTCATAAAAGTGTCATTTCCAAAACACGGATTTTTTTTAAATTTAACTATATGCCTGTAAGACCTAAGTTCTTTTTTAAATGCAACCTGAATTGCACGGCGCTGGTTTGGCACAGTGGATTTCAGAACCAGGTATTGACTGTCTCATTTTAACCTATGGGCGGCATCCAATTAAAATTGGAGGTATAGAAAAGAATGCGCATGAAGAGATTTTATGCCGATTTTACAAAACGATAGAGCATGATTTTTTTAGTCGATTGGTATTATTAACTCAAAAATCGAGTTATTTGAGTTATGTCGGTTTTCTCAAACAGCGACGATACATTAAAAGTATTTTTACTTGCGATATAATAATTATAGGGCAAGTTTCGCATTTGAAAAAAAAATCTAGAATGAAGTATTCACTATCTCAATATAACCCACGATCGGCTACCAATTAACCCACATATCTCAGTATACTCAAACTACTCAAAAGTACTTAAGCGTTTTAGGTGATTGTCTCAAATAGATTTTTAATTTTTTGGGCCCAAGAGAACGTTAGGTACCTGCGGTATCTCGGAAACGGCTCTAACGATTTTGATAAAAAAAAAAATCTGTGCATTACTATAGATAAGGTGTAGTCTACATTTTGGTCCAAACATTTTGATATAAACGTTACCTGCCATAGAATCAAATTGTTTGATGTTTGACCTTCTCATTAACAGCTTAACGGATTTCGATACAAAATATAACATAGAAGGTTATTCCAATTCTAAATACTAAATTAGGGTTTCAAATTCATATTTTTAAATACTTAAAATTGCATTCCAATATTTTTTAAGAAAAAATTATTTTATTTATTATAAAATTATTTATAAAAAAATTGATTGATTTCCCTTAAAATTAAATGTTTATAAAAATTGACTTGTAAGAAAAACCTCTTTGACATATAGAAATATCAATTTTAATACTGTGCATTTACGAATGTGAAGTTAATTACTTTGGCGTTTAATAACATACCATTTCGAAAAAATGTATAGTGTCCATACGTAATATTATGTCGCGACTTTATATTTTCAGCTTCCATATATCCTACATATTAGTTGTGTTTTATTGGGAATCTATCCTTTGTACCGTAAGTAATTCCCAAAAAAACGCATCGAACGTAGCATGGACCGTAGCTTTTTTATTTTTGTAAAATTGGTACCCCTGCACAGCAGACACAAGTAATGAAATAGTCTTTTGCAAAATAAAATTAAGAAAATATCAAAGTTATGAACAATAATTAGCTTTTATTCATATAAAATAGAAAGTAGAAAAATGTACCAATATTTAATTTATGTTACAAGCCTATATCTTGTTTTCATTTTTTTTGCAATTGCAGTTTTAAATTCGAACATTCATTTTGCACCAATGTCCCCTTTCACACAGGGAAACCAGTTGCTGGAGATTTTTTTGACGTTTTCCTTTAATTGCCTTGTAGCTTTCACATGAAGAAACTGGCACCGAGAAACTGAGGAGGAAACTGGGAAGATTTTGTTGGGCTAATTGGAATGCAAAGCAAAACGTCAAAAAAATCTCTTCAAATCGTTGACCGGGGAGATTATTTTCATTCCCCTTACTTCTTGCCCTTCTCGCCAACACACTCCCAGTTGCCGGCAACTCAGTTTGCTTGTGTGAAAGGTGACAATAGGACTGAAATGATAAGTGAATGGCTTTGTTCATAGACTGTCAAGTCCCTTTTTACACAGTCCAATTTTTGTATTGCTTTTAAAATGGTCTATGCATTTCACACAAAGAAACAAAAGTGCCGGTGATTTACTTGTTTCCTTTTAATGTTTCTTGGTTTGTAACGCACACTGCAACGTAGTTTAAATTGTTCAATCCACTTACATTTCCCCTTTATATTTCATGCTTTTATTTATTTTCTGTGCTTATCGATAGCTAGAGTTTTATTTTTCAAGTCAATTTACAAATTTATTTTCTGACTAAGTTTTGCTTTCAATTCAATATTTACTCATCACTGCACTTAACATGCGCGGAGTAAATAACAAAAAGTTAACATTTGGTTTACCATTTCACCATTTTAGATCACAAAAATGTATACCCAGTCCATGTCCATGTAGTGAATCGAATACCGCCCATGGCCAACGTCCATTAAACAGTGAAGAAAAAGCACACCTTGTGAGTTCAGTTTCCGCTAAGTGCGTTTAGGCTAGGCGCGCACATGCAATTTTGCCGAAACGAAATAGTTTAATCACTAGTTGAACGATGATCGCGCACATAATCAACTTAAAAATCAATCAACGAGATAAACGCGCACATTAAATCAAAATGATAATGATAGTATGTACTTACATATATTTCGACTTTCGCTAGCATTAACTTATATGAGCAAGTTTTCCAAGTGAATGCATTCCTCCAGAACGACCCTCTGGCCTTTTCAAATTTGTTCACTATATGTACATGCATTTATGTATTTTTCATTTAATCTGAAGCCACGCACACTGGATTATGTGAATTTATTTCTTTGCAACATTTGACGTCTAAAATATGGGTTTTTAATTTAATTCTGTCTATTCTATTTCACTGGATTTTTATTATCCAAACGCATAGTCGGACCATCGCCGAAGACATTTTTTATTTTTCATTTCTGCCTTTTCGAAGGAGGGATAGTGTCGTTGTCGATAGGTCCTATTCTGCGTTCTTTTTTTAAATTAATAAATTGGGTGTGTGATGGCTAACCGATGCCAGGGTACTTACATACTCGTATCTGTTTAGGTGTTGTTAATCGGCAGAAATATAGGGAAGGAGTTTCGATGCCAAATAGGCTGATATTACGTTCCTACACCTCTGTCCAGCGCACTAACAATTACGCCACGGGCTGTTAGTAAATTTTGTGTATAAATCTTGTAGGTTAACACTACACATGTAACGAATCGAAAGCTTTTCGACTTATGTCGATTTCGTTTCAATAATTAGGATTCGCTACTAAAACACTTTTTTGCTTTGAAACGAACGATTACGGACCGAATCTCTTTTTGGGACTGTGGCAGCTCTAAAAAAAAACAATCTTCAATTCGTTAAAACATCATTATTTCGTTTTAATTTCCCTATTCCGACGCGGGGGAGTTCCTAAACACACTTGCACTTTCTTAATATTTATTTTCAAGAAGTTTTTAACAATTTTTTTTTAGTTATTAATACATTAATTTACTTTTTCTGTACACTGGCACAAAATAAAAATTCACAACACAACAATTGAGAAACTTCAAAACAAATATTGTAAGAATCTGTGCACAAATCCGTTTTGAACCCGTCTCCAAAAAGAGATTCAATACGGATCTGCCTACAGAAAAAAAATTGGTTTTAATTTGAAACGAATTTGGTTTTCAGAAAAAAATTGACGGCAGATCGATGTTTTTGTTGAAACGAAATCGACATTAGAATATATATATATATATATCCATTTATAAACGACTTTAAAAATCTTTTTTTTTTTTGGGGCACTATAAAAGGCGTATTATCTATAACCTGTTCTTTTAAGATAGGAGTATAATGAAAGTAAAAGCTTATCCATTTTGCGGCTTCAAAAGTAAACGTAAATAAAACATATAAAATATTTTTTTTTCGTGATATATTTCTTTTTTATTATAAAGATTAAACGTTGACATTATGTGTGAAATACAACATCATTTAATGGCCTTTTAGATTGGCCGTCCGGTACACGTTTCCCCAATAAAACAGCCGTAAACAATTTGACTGATTCTGAATTATATGTATCACTGTATTTGTGAAAATTAAATTAATAGAAAATCACATCGGCTAAAAAGAATTTCCAAAACACTTGATTTCAATTTAGATACACATTTTCTTGTATCAATAATAATTATATAACTTACTTCTTTTTATGTTATTTTACCAGAAAATGAGTTTAAATTCAATAAACACAACGAAATTACACAACAAATCAAGGCGATTATTTTGACATTTTAATTGTGTAAGTGTATTAATGATTCTGTTTTCGATTCTGAAATGAAATCCAGAATCGTTTTCTGTTCTGTTTAGAGTAACAACTGTCATTTTGTGGGGGTCAGAACAGTTCTGGACGGCCAATCGAAAAGGCCATAAATGACCACCACGCGCATTGTTGCATGCATCGATTCTTTTGAGGTAATTTTCGACCACTTTTTGACACATATTGAGCGGTATCTCAGCCATAACTTGACGAATATTGGTTGTCAAGTGCTCAAGAGTTAAAGGTTTGTCTGCATAAACACGGTCTTTCGCGTAGCCCCACAAAAAAAAAAGTCCAGCGGTGTCAAATCGCGTGATCTCGGTGGCCAGTTGATATCGCCACGCCGAGAAATTTACGCGGCCAGGAAATGTCTTGCAATAAAGCCATATTCGCTCGAGTTGTGTGGCATGTGGCACCGTCTTGTTGAAACCACATATTCTCCAAGTCCTATCCTTCAATAGAAGGCAAAAAAAAAGTCGGTTATCATATGACCATAACGCTCCGAATTGACGGTGACAGTCGTTCCATTGTCGTTTTCGAAGAAGTAAGGTTCAATCACACCTCCGGACCAACGAGCGCCCCAAACAGTGACTTTTTGTGGATGTAATGGCCTCTCTTCAATTACCCGAGGGTTCTCAGAACCCCAAATACGACAATTTTGTTTATTAACATACCCACCGAGTGAGAAATGTGCTTCGTCGCTGAAGAAAATTTTGTTCGAAAAATAGCCGTCCACCGTCTGTTTTTCAAGCACCCATTCGACGTATCTACGAAGTTGTGAATGATCAGCTGGCTTCAGGTGCTGTGTGAGCTGGACTTTATATGGATGTAGGTGTAGATCCGAATTCAAAATACGCCATAATGTGCCGTAAGACAGTCCTAATTCCTGATAACGACGAGGAATCGACACATTCGTCACAAGGGTCTTCGGCAACACTTTCACTTACAGCAGCGATATTTTCAGTGGTACGAGCGGAACGATGATGCAGAGGCCTTACAATATCTGTAACCAATCCAGTCTCTTCAAATTTCTTCACAATTTTGCCAATTGCTTGCGTCGTTGGACGATTATGTAAACCATAATCTCCTCTTAAAGCACGATATTTAGATATATGGCTGTGGCAGAATCACCATTTTTGTAGTAGGTTTTAACAATTTTTGTGCGTTGTGCGATAGTTAAGCGATCCTTTTCGTAAATGTCAGACTTTCAACTGAAAAAAAAATTGGTTTAACAACTTAGTTTGACAGATGTCGAATTCCAGCTCTATACTTTGGAAACCGCGAAATGAACAACCCTTTATGATACTACGACTACCCCATTTCACATTCATAGAAGAACAAGGTGTTGAACTCAATTAACTGTTTTAGAAATATTAAAAATAACAAAACGATGTAAAAATGTATTCCTTTTCATTTGCAATATAGTAACTTATAGGAACTCGAGATTTTAATCAAACTTAGCATTACAATCATAGAAAAGTATCAACAAAGTTGATACCGTACTTACGCGTTTTAGGATATTGCCTCAAGTATCTTGTTTTAGTCCCAAAAGTAACGGTTACTCCCATACAATTGTACCAAAATTGTTAAATGTTAATTATCCTGAAAATGGCTCTTCCGAATTTCGGACAAAATTTTCATATAGGAGGTCCTTCGAATTCTAAATAATACTGCGTACCAAAATTTTCAAAAATATTTTTTTTTTCGTAAAAACAAAAGCCTATTTTTTTCTTTTGAAAATTGAATATTTCGAAAACGTGTTGACTGTGTTTTTTAATTTAATATGTTGCTTAAATTTGCTATACCAAATTATTAATAAAAATAAAGAAATTTTATATACAAAAATTTTATTGGTAAAATGCACGACAGGATCGCATGCACTTGCTTCTATGTTCTATCCAGTTCCGAGTTTTTTACCTAATATTTTATATAATTTTTGTAGTAAACGATATAATCTATCGAAATATGGAATGTTTAAAAACAAAATTGATAACTTTTCAAAAATATTGACATGCATTGTTATTTACAATTTAAAAAAGACCTCCGGTATAAGAATGTTGATCGAAATCCGTTGAGGCGTTAACGAGAAGCCAAAAATAAAAAAAATGGTTATATCGGAGGTACCGTTAATAATATCTTATATAATTTTTGTTGACCACAATGTAAGTCATGCCTTAAATAGTGCACTGCTTTTTTAAATAAAAATCATTAGAACAGTTTTTTTTTTGAGATAATTAACGTTCAACTTTTTCGCTCCCATTACTGTTATTTTTGAAGCTAAAAGAAAGATTTAAGGATGCTTAAGTAATAAGTTCGAGAAAATCGTCTTAAAGGCTTAGGCTATAGACCTACAGATAGGGAGGGAGACAAACAGACAGACTTAATTAATGGCAATGTTAAGTTTGATTAAGATCTCGAGTTCGATTTTTTTTTAATGCAAAATTTGACGTATAGTAGTTTTTCTTTACATAAATATTTGAACAACGAAAATTTATTAGATAACAACTTAAAAATAAAAATAATTTTATTTTTTCAATGATCGAAATCGTTTCTAATTAACAAATGATTTTCATTTCTGTGAAATGAAAAACTGGGTAGGGTATATAATATCTGTGTTCGCTCTTGTGATACCAAATTTACCCAGAATATGTTTGCTTACTTTTGACGTTTAGGCATTTTCCCGAAAAATCACAATCACCACTGCGTGTCTTTACTTTTTATATCGTGTAAGAAATTACAACAAACGAACGAGACAAAATTGCTTTGTTGATTACTTGCAATAGAAATAATTTAAAAAAAAAAAACTCAATTAAATTCCGTGCTAAAATGCTTTTCGATTATTCCATTTTAATTTTATTTTTTTTTAAATTACATACGAAATGTTAAATGTTGCTTATATCTTTATTTTTCTGTTTATACAATCTTACTTGTCTACAATTTTTATTCAAATATCTTACATTAAAAACCCTTTCATAAAATTTAATTGTTAATCATTTTCCACTTACAATTGAATACCATTTGAAATTTATGTATATAACTATTTAAATCACGTTCGTTTTCTAATTATGCAATAAGATTCACATTTAGAAGTTTTTATTTTGGTTTAAAATCTTGATTTTTTATACATTTTATTAAATTGTGTGTTTTGGGGAGGAAACATTTTTTTTTGATCACGGAGTAGGTCAAAAATAAATTTAAAAAATATTTTAAAATAGAATTTTATAAAAAGATTAAACTCGAATTAAGTTAAAATAAATTTAAATAGAATGATCCCAATCGAAAATTTATAAAATTATATTAATTTTTGAGATTTTGTTGAATCCACTATGCAGCAGTTCCGAACATCTATTTAAAAATATCTATTTCTTAACTCCCCAAACGGTTTTTCTCCCGAATATAGGTAATTAAAAATCGAATTTTCCGTATATATTGTAAACTTTAAGGATTAAATTTAATTTAGATCTTTACACGCTTTTTTTCTGGTTTAGTTTCAATAATTTACATTAATTTTTTTGTTTGTATTTATTTGTTTATATTTTCGGAATAATATTGTTGTAGCTTAAATATCTAATTTTTTTTTTTTTTTTTTTTTATTTTCTGTTAAAATGTATCCTTTTAATTTTATATAATGTAATTACATCTATTTACCTATGTCCTTTTTTTTGTTTGTGTCCACTCAAATATTGATATAGATATCCTGTGTTGTATTTTGTTTAGTTATAAATAACAATAATTTGTGTGTGTATGTGTTTTTTTTTAATTTACTTTCAGATATGTTTTTGTTGTGCCCTTCAATTAAAAAAAGGTGATATACAAGTGGAGTCCTTGTAAGGAGTTCCCTTCAACTACAGATATGCTTTGTTGTTTATTTTGTTTGTTATTTGTGAAAGCGAATTCTCATTGCGAGTGCGGATATAAATGAAGCCTCGAAAAAAAAAATAAATAATTAACTTCCAGGAATTCAATAAGATTTTTTTTTCAACCCTTGCTGCTCTTTTGCTTGTTGTTTATTACACCACTATATGTAATGAATGAATAGAAAAAAAATGAAAAAAAAATGAACACTCGAAAATTGCCATTTTTGCCCTTCATTAACATCAAAACATTCAAATAAGCTCATCCTCCCTTTTGCAAAGCAATAACCACCATAAAAAGGACCTTTTCCATTTTGGTATCTCAAAAATATATACTCGTAGATTCTGATGCAATAAACTAGTCATAAAGAATGTAAAGGAGATTGTGTATAACTGTGAAATGAAAACATAAAACACACATCGAAATGGTCAATAATGACCACTAACACCCTGACCGCATAACCATAGCTGCCACTGTTGGTCCCTTGCCGCACTGCTCAATCCACTTCCATTTCCAGTTCCGGTTCAAGTTTCTGTTGTTTGGAATGAATAGTGTTTTGGTGGACCGGCTTGGCTGATGGCCGGTCCGGTCAGGAGTGTAGGAGGCTTAATTTTCATTTTGTGATGATCCTTAACCGAAATATCCTGGTTTCACTTTTATGCATATACTTATAGTTTTGTTATTTCATTGTTTTGTATCTGTGTGTACATATATTTCTATGTATACACGCTTTTATGTCATCCCTGTGTGTCGATTTTGTTGGTTGAATGTTGAATGGTAGCCCCTTGCGCTCAAAGCCACAACTATATACCTATATATATCTCCATACATATACTATACATAAGCCATTCTGGTTCTGTTCTGGATTCTGGTACTAATGGTGTCCTAGTACAGAGTCCTCTGCAACTCTCCGTCTCCAGCTCCTTTTCGTCTCATCTAAATGTCGATAGGGCGTATTTTGGGGGCATAATGTAAATTGGAACCTTGAATGTGGTTAGCCCTCTATACCCGATGACGTCTGTTTTGATGCTATGTTCGGATGTGAGTCCTTCGACGATTTGTGGTCGAAGCGTGGTGTGAATAGCTTGTTGTGCGATTATTATTGCTTTGGTTGCAGTATTCCGCCTGAAAGTATACAGAAAAGGATACAATTGAGTATATTATGGATGTTTGGAAGGCATAATAATCGATATAAACATGGTTAATACAACCCCTTCCAAACAAGGTTTGCATACATATACTCGTATATGGTTGTGTACATGTTATGGATAAAAAGTAACTGATAAATATTTATGAGAAATTATTTTTATATTTTTTGAAGAAATTGCCGTTATATTCACTGATAAGTGCTTACAGTTTTTGTTTTGGTTTTGCTGTTTTTTTGATACAAGTATGTATGTTTGAATGTAAAAAGGATTCATAAGTAGAAAAAACTATACTTTTGTAAGAGAAAATGAAATGATTTTAAAGATTTTTCTTAGAATCCCTTAAATTATTTCTTTTTTCTGATGGAGCCACTTTTGACCCTTTTTGTAAATAATTAACATTTAACCAAATATCAACTTGTATAACAATTATTGGTTCTCTGCGCACTACGGAATATATTTTCTGATTTTGTAACAAGCGGCCTTATAAGAAAGGTATACTAATGTTCAGTGTGCAAGGAGAGTGCAAAAATCTGAGATCTCACATTCACATGCTTCGTCGAAAATTGTGGAGACGAATCTGAAATTTCTTTTGACAGCAAAAAATAAATTTTGCTTAGGAATCCTCATATGAAATATATTGCTGAGATTACATTTTTCTGAAGAAGCATACCATCGCTTACTTTTTAAGTAAATGAGTTTTGGAAGACGGATAATAATCACATTTTATTTGGTCCAACAATTTATCTTATAACAGCTATACATTCCTATTCCATTGATCCATGAAGTTTTGTTAAGAATCATCAGGTTCAGCATTAGCAGAAAAATAGAAAATTTGAAAAAATCAAATCTTCCTAGGTATGACATTTTTCGCTAGAGGTTTTTTTTTGATGATTGAAAAAATAGGCCCTAAAAAATAAAAATTTATGTGGCGAATATTTAAATACGCAGGCTTACACATGTGTGCAACGGTTGCTAGTCCAAAAAAATAAAGTTTTTTTTACCAATTGCACAAACATAATATGTATAATAATTTCACATTGAATGAATTTGTGACCTTTAGTCCAAAATGCGTTTCGCCCAGGTACTACAGCCGGGCTCATCAGTTAGATGTTGTAGTACCTTTCTAAGACGCATTATTTTTTGATCGATGTTTACCGACTTAATAAAACTTACAGCGATTACTCACTGTAAATCAATTGGCTTTATATCCACACAGTCCACTAAAACAAAAACAAAAATAATATAAACATATTGTTTGCGTTTTCTTCAATTAATAATTTCACAGTTCAAAAAAAAAATTGGAATTTTGAATTTTCATCTTGTGCAAACTAAATTGTGTTTCAGATACAAATGGGGTATCTTTTGACGTATTTCCGTAAAAAAATCGAAGTGGTGATTTTTTAAATAAGATTTGCCTATTAATTTTATTAAATATATTGTTAAGTAAATATTAAAATAATATTTGTATAATTCTTAAATTTAAAATAATACTAAAAAAAATAAATATTGAGCATGTAAATAATTAAATTTATTATTGTTCTAAGTTTAACATAAAAAGAAAATAATACAAAAAATTCTGCTTTCGCAAATTCAGCTTGAATTTCCAGAAATAAACAAACAGCCTAATCCAATCATAAATAAAATACACGACTGGATCGCACGAACTTGTTCTTATGTTCGATCACATCGTATGCAAAATATTTCTATTAAAAATCTAAAAATATTTATAAAGTAGTTTTTTACTTAATTTTTTTATTTTTCTTTAATTTTTTTCGAAAAAAAAAATTGGAATGATAATATTAAATATTTAATAACATAAACTTAAAAGCAAAAGATAAAAAATAATTCAAAATTCTAAAATAAATACTTAAACTAATTTGAGCTCAAAAATAACTACGCCATTTTATTGTATTTATTAATTTATGAGAAAAGAAATTTTAAAAACCTGTTGAGCGGTTTTTGAGAAAAAAAATCTTTTTTTTTTTAACTTTTTGAAAACATTTTTCAAAAAAAATTCAAAAACACCAATTCATAGGTATTCAACAAATATATATAATTGTAATTTTTGAAAAGAATTTAATGAGCAGTTTTCAAAATATAAAGTTTTAATTTTCTTTAAATTCTTTTAAAAATACAAAAAAAAAATATTAATTAAAAATATTGGTATACAGTATCAATTGCGACTTACACCTATATATGTATGTGTGAAATTCAAAAGAATCGGTTAAGCCATTTATGAGATAGTCGAAAGGAAGAAAAAACGGCCCTATGGAAAGTACCGTTTTTACACATTTTTGTAGATTTTTGTTCAACCATATGATCGGCCGCACTTAGAAAGCTACTCTGATTTTTTTTATCAAAATAGTTAGAGCCGTTTCGGAGAAAAATAGGCTTGAAAGTAATGGTTATATGACAGGCGCTGTTATTTTTTAAGCTAAAAAAACTTCAATTTCCCCTCTGTACAATACCTAAGAAACTCTATATACCAAGATTGAAGCAATTCGGATAACCCGTTTGGGCTGTAGGTGCCAATACATACATACATGCAGAAAGACTGGAAGACTGACAGACTGACTGACAGACCGATAGACTGACAGACTGTCAAACTGACCCATTACATTGGCTTAGACCAACGCGATTTTCGCGTTACACTTAATATGACGCAATGATTTAAAGAAAAACCTTCTTCCAGAATGCATCTTATTTGGTCAAATCTCAGTAATACATTTGTCAGTTGGCTACATAAAAGCCAAGAGTATGTATGGTTACTCGCAGAGTACAATTTTGACCACGACCGATGTCTGATAGTATATCTACCTTTTTTCTAATTTAACAATAATTGAAAAGTGTCAGTTCTTAAATGATTCCATCTTCCGTCATAATTTATTTCACAAACAGAAGTTACAAATACAACAACGTAACTGGTAGGTTGGTGATGTTTGCTCCAAAAACATAATCTCCAAAAAAATCCCCAAAGACAAAATCCCCAAGTAAAAATCTCACAAAAAAAATCCCAAGAGAAAATCCCCAAATAAGCAGCGCAAGTAGTGAATCAAGCAATAAAATCGCGCGATTTGATTTCTTGATTCACTACTTGTACTGCTTATTTGTCATAAGACTTCTTTCCCTATGGGGATTTTGTCTTGTTGGATTTTTTTTGGGGGGGATTTCGTCCGATTGAAATTTTGTTTTTTTGGGAAGTTTATGTGGCTCTCGTAATTGTTTTTGTTGGACTAAAGGCCGTTAAAAGCTATTTTGAATCAATAATTCAACAAGTCCAAATATTATAGTGCTAAGTCTTCTACTTGGCTGATGTATTTCAGTAGTATATAGAATTTGTATTATTAAAAAAAACTTCTTATATAAATAATGCCAGGCCATGGGCAAAAACAAAAATTTCCAATTTAATGATTAGGAATTCTAGTCTTGTTGGATATAGTTCACACTAGATGTTCTTCACGAAATCTATGTTAGATGAACTGAACTTGGCAAAAATTGCGTATTGACAAAGGTCCTCACTAGTCAACTGATGAGTCCATGTGAGATCACCGGGACGAAACGCCAATTTTTGTTGGACTAAAGGCCGTTAAAAGCTATTTTGAATCAATAATTCAACAAGTCCAAATATTATAGTGCTAAGTCTTCTACTTGGCTGATGTATTTCAGTAGTATATAGAATTTGTATTATTAAAAAAAAACTTCTTAAATGCTTTACGTTATTGAGTATTAAGAAGCTAGACCCGATTTAAATACAATTTGATTGTAAACTGTCTGAAATATTTTAAAGGGGTAACCCAATATGTCTACAATTAAAAAAATAAATCCTTATTAAAATCCATCTAGAAACGAACCTCCATCAAAAGTTCAACACAACACAACACTCACTCAATGTAAAGCTTAAAAGCACCTATTATAACACCAAAACATTTCCACACTTTCCCTAAGAGGTTTTGCGTGTACCTAAATTCAGAAATTTACAATTTATTATTTTCTCCCATTCAGCTGGGTGTTATTTCAATAGTTTGCTCATTTAATATTTTTAATTAGGGAACACTATAATACTCTGACACTATATACGTACCTAGAAATACTCATACCTACCTCAAAACATTCCAAAAGCAACTCTCATTAATTCCCATTCATCATCACAGGGACTCCTAAGTTCATGAGTACATACACTTGTAAATTCCACCTCTAACTGCGCAAACAGACTCCCATCAAAGTCAAGCTGCGAGGAAAGGATAAACTATTTTTAATCTATCTACTGTTCATTGAGGGTATGTTGCCCAATCTCCTCTCTAGAATGACCACAAAATTACTTGTGCTGTTGTGCATGATGTTACAGAATACCAGATTCGTAACACTCACACAAATAGAGTGTAGCGAGAGAGAGAGAGTGGCGATAGCGAGATAGGTGATTTCATCAGTGAAAATATTAAAAATTCATATTTTGTTAGCTCCTACCCTCACTGAGCCCTGAGTTCTGATTCCCTGCCAGAATGCAGCAGAAACGCCAAGTACTGCTGCAATACAGCATTAGCAGTGCACTCAGTATAATTTCTTAGCTAAGAGGTGAAATTGTGGTCAGGGAAGCACCATCTCCATCTTCAATCTCCATCGTTCGCCCTCAAAAGCAACCAGCAATGGATTCGGATAGTTGCACATTAATTCCTCATAATGCAGCTGCAACTGAAACAAATATTTGTGTAATGATAGCACAGAGCAGAATACTGTACCAGTGGTCTCTTAATGATTCCGGCCAGCCCTTATAGTTCGTGGCAGAGATATATAATGTACATTGAAGAATTATTAAGAAGAGTCCTGCGACGCAATAATAATATGAATGGACAGCATGATGAGCGACAAGCAGCCAACAGCAAACAACCAACAGAAAATTATAATCAATTTTCTGGGATCTGTGCAACATTGTCAGGGAGTTGCAGTTGGAGCGACAGCTATGGCTTCAGATATTGTTTTGCTTCGGTGGCTATTATGGTTTCAGTTTGGCAAGCTATATGTATTACAGCAAGAGAATCTGACGTTTGTTATATTAATTTTAAGTCATTTCAACATGGCAACCGATTTATTGTTTGTGATATTCGAATAGGTTTTGATAGGATCAGCAAAGTGAAGGGAAGAACTTGCCAAAGAGGTTTGGCAAGAGGAATTAACATTTCTACAGGTCTTTAGCAAATGCAACGTTCTAATGGAACCAATGGAGAATGAAATTTGAAATTCAAATTTATAAATTTACAAAAATCAGGACATGAGGCGGGTTGACCAGACAATATAGAAAATTCCTTTTGGGATATGTTAGACTTAACGTTATTCTGTTAATAAAATCAAGAATATAAATTCATATTGTTCTTCCAAGTTTGAGTCGTGTCAGTTTACAGGAAGCTCAGGAAGAACACATAACCCCTTGTTAAGGAAATGTGATATCATAAATCAGAGGTTCATATTAAATAATTTTGGATTTAGTTTAGATATTGTTTTTAGTTAATAAAATTAAAAATTCATAAAAATAAAACTTTATTGATTTTGAGAGCTTGCACTTCAATGATAAATTACAAAAGGCAAAAACTGCTATTAATATGTCATGGAAAAGATGTTTTTCGAATTAAAATTAAGGTTTTTGAAGCAGTTTCAGAGAGTATTCTTTTGTATGCCTCGCAAGTATGGGGTTGCAAAAAGTTTCACTCGGTTGAGAAATTATTAACATACTATGTAAAAAGAATATTTCGGTTACCAATGAACACGCCAAACTATGTTGTTATTATGCTGGAAACCGGTATGGAACCTCAGTATATAAAAACGTTGAAACTACAGGCGGACTACCTTCTGAACGTTTTTTTTTTTTTTTTTTTATTTTTTTTATTTTTTATTTTTTTTTAAATTCATTTTTATTTCATATTAACTTATAACTATCTTAAAGCTAGACAAAAATGTTTAAAACTAGCCTAATTATCAATAACTTACAACTAATTTACTGGCCCTTTACGGGCGCTCTAAATTAAACAATAACTCTTACAACTAATGTCTTTCGACCTAAAAACTATTTTAATTAAATCTAAATTTTTTTTTTTTATTTATTTTATATTTCAAGAAACTTTTATACAGAACTGAACGTCTTCAATATGCCTGATACACGACTGGTCAGAAAAGTTGTCATTAAAGCCATTCAAGATCAGACCAGTTGGTACAGAGAGTGGGTTATACTTGCAGAAGCATGCAACTTAAACTTTGTTTTAGATGTTGATAATGTCTCGAGCAGTAAAGCTATGCTATACGAAAATATATCAGCAGTAGATGATAACTGTAGAACGGAATATATAGCTGAAGCTTCTGGTTCAATATTTAGAACAACATACAGTAGACTCAATCACAATCCTGCAGAGAAAAACTACTTCTGTGATTCAAATAGTATTCAGGTGATTGCTACCATGGTCAAGCTTCGAAGCGAATTATTAAGCCTGAATTTCATACCACGTAGGAGTGACTTATCTCTTGAAAGTAGTATCTGCAACTTACGAGAAAGAGAGAATATCATTCATTTTATCGGTAGATGCCCAACGTTAACAGAGACTAGGATTAGTATTTTTGGAAATGAGTTTTTAACAGAAGAAGAAGTTATTAATATGTTGAATGAGATGGATGTCGCTAAATTATATGAATTTTGCAAAATAGCAATGAAATATAGATGTAGAATAATCAATGAAGATTTTTGATGTGTCAATGTGTGCTTAGTTCAATTTTGTTAAATTATAAATATTGTTACTTAAATACTTTTTAATCGGAAGCGTTATTATATATGTAAATTTAATTTATTTTAGTTGTCAATCTGGCAGACGACAAGTGCCATGCTATACTGATTATTGTAATTTATGTTAGCTTAAATTAATTTATTATGGAATAAAAATCAATATTACTACTTACTACTTACTACTACATATTCAGGTAGTGAATAGAAGTTTTATTTTAGTCATATGAAAGATTATAACAAAAACATGTGCGTCTGGGGATGCCCGACAGAATTGATAACTTAAACTAATCTAAGTTTAGATATTTAATATTTAAATTGTTTAACTTGCCATAGATTTTCAAAATATTACCTCAGATGAAAACAAAATAATAAAATACTTTAATTTATGTATGTATATATTAGATGAGTTCGAAAGCGATGATGTTGATCTGGAAAACGACACAGAAAATGAAGGAATACTACGGCTAGATAATGACTGCAATTTGTCACGCCGAGTATTTATCGAACAGAACTTTAACTAGTTTAATTTTTTTTTAATTTTCCTAGTACAAAAAAATAAAAAACATAATGCAAAACATACATAATATGTTGCTTCTAACCCAAAGATTAAAATTTAAAAAAAACGATTTTATACCTACCCCTTATGGTTTAACAAAAAGTCTTACGAAAATTGTTAGTATGTCTTTTTAATCTATTTTCAGTCACCTAAAGCTTGGCATTCACCATTTTTCAAATTGCTTTGTATTTACAAAATTCACTTCCAATGTTTTGTTTTCAAATCGCCAACAATCTCCGAAACGTATGTTTATTTACAAATTAAAGCTGTCCTTGCGTTACGTTATATTATGATCGTTTAGTTAAGTACGAATAAGAAATCGATTATAGATACGAATTTAAGTAACATTGTTTAAAGCCAATTTAAATATTTAAGCAATCTTAATTAAATAACCTCTAACAGGCGCTTTAAAAAAATCTAATAGATACGGCTGATAATTTCGAAAAAAATCGTTATCCGTTGTCGAAATATTGATTTTTATAAATAAAAAAAAATATTAATATTTTTCGAAAATTTTGGTATGCAGAATTGTTTAAAATTTGAAGATGCTCCTACACATACATTTTGAGCGTAATCCGTCAAGCTGCTGTTCATGAGAAAGTCGAAAATCAAATGAATGGTATGGCAGGTACCGTTTATAACAAAATATAAAAAAAAATTTAGACAGTAGTGCACACACTTCTTTTATTAAATATGAAAATCGGTAGGGAAAAAAGAACATTTAAAATTGGCGTTGTACAGATAAAGAAGGAATTTCTGTACTTTCCAGCGAGTGCTAAGTTCATATCAACTATAAATGATGAGAATTCCTTAAAGGACAAATATTGCTATTTTTCCAGAACATTGTTTATAAAAACAGCGATATAAAACAATGAACGACATGAAACATTACGACATTACTATTACCTATAATTTCTAGAGTTGGGCAAGAAATTCGATTGATTTTAAGGAACTCCTTGTTCAAACGTGAGTTACTAAAGCATTGGACAAATATTGGATTTATAAATAGACAGCAATTTAGAAATGAACAAGAATTCCTTGCCATTTTTATCAATATCGAATAAATGATCGTTGCACAAAAGGTACATCGAATATCGACAAATATATTGAAATCAATTGGACTTGTCATACACTGGCGTTGCAGTTTCACATCCGAAGGACATTGGTGTGAATTGAGAAAATAATATTAAGAACCTATTATCTATGTGCCTTCAGATCAAGATTTTTGTTTCCTTTCCAAGCATTTCTTAGACACCTGACTTTGTATTTTGTCGTTTTTCAAATTTTAAATCAACCAAACAAATAACACATTTTAACCAACCGTTTTCCGGCATTTTTTAAATAAATTTAATTAAAGTTTTATTTTTGTCTAAACAATATTCAAATTTGAAATTCTCCTTTGCCTATAGTTAGTTCAAGAAGCACAAAAAACGTGTCTTAAAAAATTGATAAAAAAAAACAATATTAACATCATTTTCACTTGTATTTAATTCCTAACATTCATACAATTTTTTTGAAAATTTAACTCAGGCTATGACATGTGGATTCAAATCCTCAAATCACTAAGTGTATTCATTCATTATACCTTTAGTCAATATTTGGCAGCTGATGTCTTCACTTTTTCTTAATAAATTAAAAAATGTAATAATAATTGTCAAGTAAACAGAACTCAAAATTAAACTACTTCCATAAGCATAATTAGAAAATTTCCTCAAGCATTTCCGAATAAATACACCATGTGTAGGTATGCAATTCAATTCAATACAATTACAGCTATCAAAAATCTCATCACTTTCAAAACTTAATTGCTTCAACCACGATTGTATTCTCCTCAACAAACAACACCAAGAACAAATAGAATCTAAAATTAAATCTCATTTCCAATTCCCCACCATCAAAATCCAAATATAACCTCTAACTTTAAATAGATTCGAAGATTGCCAAAAACTTCCTTCGATAAAATTAAATTTTCCGCCAAATTAAAGTAAGCTTAATAGCTTTGTGCGAAGATTATATACCGACAACCACACACACATGTACATTGTTAGTAGTACGAAATTCTCTTTTGAAATTCTACATGAAAACAAAAACGTTCATTTCAATAATTGGAAATCAGGAAAATTGAACCACATTGAGTTCATCATTTTGCTAAAAACAAATAGCACAATTTCAGAAAACAAGGACAAATACCAGGATGCATATCAAAGAATTACTATAAGAGAACTATTAGGGTAGGGTATGTGGTACGTCGTCATCGTCATCATCGTTGGCGTGGTTAATCTCAGAGTGAGTGCATCCAGAAAAACAATGGTTGCGCGCTTCTAATGACTTTTAAATTGATATTTGCTATCGTTTTACAGTCAACGCCCGCAAATTGAGAAATCCTCCTGACGCAACCCTCTGCGTTTTACATCTACCGCAACAATCTCATCACTCGGATGCATCACAACCAGATGATGTAATTCGAAGCAAGTAAACTAATGCCTCGAAGGACGAAAGCAGAATGCTTACAATGGCGAAAACTCGCGAATAACGGTGCTTGGTATATACGTACGTGTATAGGGTCATATACTCGTACGTCAGGAACTAAAGGAACCGTATACAAACACAAATTGAATGATTTTGCAGAAGTGCATCAGGAAAACTATTATTTCAGCCAGATGCTGACTGTGGTAAAACCCTGGATCACCACTTGGAAAATACGAAGAACTGAGGAACCATTGGGAAATTATTTCGCAATCCTGTTAAAGGGCTCTTGTGCAAAAGAAGTCTCCTCGCAAAAGCTCCAATGTCATAATATACAAAGTAAGAATTTCGTTGCTGCACTCGCATCAGGTCATCACCGTGGAAATGTCAGTAAACAAAAAAGCAAATATGTATGCATTTAGTCCTTGAGCAAAAAAAAAACACACCCAAAACCAACACACTAATACAACACATAACTGATAACGAGCATACATATATTATGTAAAAGTAGTTACTTACATTCGTCCTGCATTCACATTTGAGGACCCACTGAACCGCAATGAATTTATTTTCGATTTGAATCTGCCGAGACTGCAGCATTTCCTGATCGATTGGCTCCAGTGATTCACTATCCCAAAGATCCTGTCCACTCTCAGCAAAACTGAAAGGGTCACCAGCTTTAAGTGGACATAAGACTTCAACCTTTTCATAACACACAAAAAAAAAGTTTGAAAAAAAAAATCAATTTCACTGCTTCAAAGGACATTCCAAAGGATACATACATATGAATTTTGTGTAAGGTAACAAGTCATATAGTATTGCTGTATACTCACTTGTATTGTAGTTGACACAGAAGGCACACAACATTTGTTTGAATGATGACATCGTCCGCATGTCTTTGGGCGATACAATTTCCTTGAGACACATGGTCCCAGGCGGATCCTCGCAGGACCTAATCTTTGCATACTTCGGCACTCGTGTCCTTTCTAAAAAAGCAACCAAATAAAACAAAATTGGAGAAGGAAGAATACAAATAGAATTTTAAATTGATTTAGTTTTTTTTTTGTGTTTCTTTTTTATTCCTTATTGAATTTACATTTTTATGGACATACTCGTATGTATATAAGAGAACTGTTCTTTCGAAAGGATCGATTTTTATAAAATATGTGTGTATGTTTGTATAAACTTTATAGGTAATATTTTAAAATGGATTTTCTTACCCTTATTCTATGCTCGTGCGTTGTCAGTGCAGCAAGACTACTATCGACTAAATTACTAAATTTATTGTCATCACATTTGCGGTTCTCGCAAAGACGGATATTGCTCAACTTGTGGCATCCGGCTGTTGTGCTAGTCACTCGAGTTGATATACCAATGCCGCAGTACTCTGAGCATGGTGTCCATGGACTTGATGATGTATTGTGGCATGTTGCGGTGACTACAAGGTAAAAGGAAAAAGAATCTTCATTAATTATTTGTAAATTCAAAAGAAAATAAAGAATGCAATAAAGATAAAATTTTTAATTTTTTTTTCTCTATTTTATGAAACTATGTATGTATTGAGTTTCTTTTGAATAAAACAGTTATTTATAATATACATATGTAGATACATAAAAATATTCAGCGTGTCTATATTATGCTTTAAGTATTTGGTAATATCAATGGCTGCGGGCATAGAGACGGTATGGAAAACTACAAAAACCACATCACAAGTTTCAATACAATTTTTACTTTTAAAGTTAATTTTGAGTAAAAAAAAAATGTATCGTAGAAACTAAAGTTAGTGTGAATTTAATCGGTGTAAAATAATAAACTACTCTTAAGGCATTAATGTTAATGGGCTTTAATTTACAAATGGAGAAAGTCCAATCAAACCACAAATTAACTTCAAATAATTTCATTCTTACACGAATTTTGCAAATACAGTATTTCCCCATTGATCGACTTGGTTAATTGGGCGGAACCCGAATTTCAGCGACAGTTAGGAAAACTACAACAAAAAATGAATAATTTAAACTTAAACACATCCGTTTTCGAAATTGATGTTTCAAAAATAAATGATTTTTTTGTAAAGATGAAAAAATAATTTTTCCAAAATTTTGGTATGACGTATTATTTGATGGATTTCCTGTATAAACATTTTGATCGAATTCCATTGAGCCGTTAATGATTTAGTTAAAAATCGAAGAAAAGGTGTTTTATTGACCAAAACGTGGGTTATACTTATCAAAATAGTACACTGATTTGTTTTTATCAAACTCGTTGGAGCCCTTTTCGAGACAATTAAGATCCACCATTTTTGTTCCAAGAAATTGTATGGCAGGTACCGTTATTTTTGGACTAAGAAAAAGATTTACAAAAAAAAATTGAGCCAATCACCCAAGAAACTTTAGTACTACATTTAAAGAAAGTCGATTCAGCGGTTTAGGCTGTAGATTGACCTACAAATAGACAGACAAAGAGATGGAATTGCGGGATACACTTTTTCGAGATCTCTGCCGAGATCGATATTTTTCTCAAATGCAAAACTTGCTCTATAGTACCAATATCGAAAGTAAAAATGACAGGTGTCAAGTCTGACATTAATATGTGTGAATATATGAGTGCTTCTGGTTTCGATTTTGATGTCAAATCTCTTCATTTCAGAATCAGAACTGTCATGTTTTGCCAAGTAAACAATTCCAGAAGAAGTCCAGAAGGCTTTCGAATTGCCAAATAAAAACGACGTAAGTGTGTTTGGCTGACATTTGTTATGTAGTAAACAGTGCTAACAATTTTTAAGAGTTGTACCTATTTGTAGCAATTTTACTTGCAATTATATGGCAGGCTAATGTAAGCCAAAATTCTTCAAAAAATAATTTTTTACATTATCTTGAATAGTTAAAAAAAAATATTTTCTTAAAATAAAAAATGTTAAAAAACCGTTAAGAAAAAAATTTATTTCTCAAAAATGGCTCCAAGAATTTTTATAAAAAATGTATGTGTTCTTAAATAAGTACAGTTCACTTTTAAGTAAAAAAATATTTTAGTTTGCGTACTTATTAACGGTACTTCCTATAGAACCACTTTTCATATTTTTGACTTTCTCATTATTGTATGGACCAATTAAAATTATTTTTTTTAATGAAAATGCTCCCTAAAATGTTAATAAAACTGCATACCAACATTTTCAAAAACAAAGTTTTTCGATTTTTAAAATAGAAATAAAAATATATTTTTTGAAAAATCGATTTTTCAAAAACCAGTCACTAATTTTTTTTAAATTTGAATTTTATATGTATATTAATAATATCTTAAAAATGGCGTTTCAATTTCTTTTTCTAAATATGTTTTTAAAATTTTATACATAAAACAATAATTTTTTAAAAACAAAATTTTGTATGATCTTATATATTCAGGAATTCAAATTGCATCTTTGTTTTTCCTCAGACTATAACAACTAAGCAATATAAAAAAATTTTAAAATGTATATTATCCATTTATTTCTGCCTTATTGTATTTCCTTTTTACGAACTTTTGCTTACGCCACTGAATACTACATACAATGTAGGACCTCATACATTCAATAGCACATGAATCTTATGTATGCATATTGCACCTACATTTTTGAATGAATTCCAAATGGCACTTTTGGTGAGAAAGGAAGTTTCACCTTGGCTTAAAGAAAACGTGATATCAATGCCCGAATGTTCTTAGATAGCCAAGCTGTTAATCTCTTAAAAAAGAAGGTGTTTTTTTTATAAGGTTTTTTTAATAATGCAAATTATATATACTACTGAAATACATCAGCCAAGTAGAAGACCAACAAAAATTGGCGTTTCGTCCCGGCGATCTCACATGGACTCATCAGTTGACTAGTGAGGACCTTTGTCAATACGCAATTTTTGCCAAGTTCAGTTCATCTTACATAGATTTCGTGAAGAACATTTAGTGTGAACTATATCCAACAAGACTAGAATTCCTAATCATTAAATTGGAAAATTTTTTTTTTGCCCGTAGCCTGGCATTATTTATATGAGAAGGTTTTTTTAATAATACAAATTCTATATACTACTGTTTTTTTTTTATTATGTAATGCAATTCTACTGAAATTTTTCAGCCAAGTAGAAGACTTCGCATTATATTTAATCGGACTTGTTGAATTATTGATTCAAAATAGCTTTTAACGACCTTTAGTCCACAAAATTTGCGTGTCGTCCAGGAGATCTCAGTCCAAGCGATGATGAGTCCAAGTGAGATCGGCGGGCCGAAATGCAAATTTTGTGGACTAAAGGCCGTTAAAAGCTGTTTTGAATCAATAATCTCTTAAATAGCCCAAGACTGTCGATCATTTCTTATATATATAGCACAGCAATTCAATATTCAACTGTGTAAGGTGCCGGACCATAGGGGCGTTCTAGGGAATTGTATAATAGAACAAATGCTTCCTATTCTACCAGACTACATACAAACTCATGCAAAAGTAAGCAGAGCAGCTTGGAGGTTCGCAAATGATTTTGCAGAAGCTGTATAGACAAATACGACGAAGAATTGGTTCTTCTCTGCCTCTGTTCATGTTTGTATGCCCTGCCTTATATCGCAAAGACGCTACAAAGATCCAAGTGATCTAGAAAACACAGACATTAATGGACTCGCGGATTTCATAAGAAGCTCCAATTGGTTTTAACTAGTTTAAAGGAAATCTTCAGATTCACATGGTATCACAAAGAGACCAACTTAGAGTATAATATTGTTTTCCTTTCAACGAAGACGGATCGCTACTAAAATTCAATTCTTTTTGAGTTGAATGAAATTTGAAAAAAAAACGTGGGAATTTCTTTTTTGAATGTGTGTGTGAAACAATTCCGGTCTCTTTCAAAATACGAAATGTTTGTTCAATTTATATATATTTATTTCACAATTATATTTTATTAACAAATTGAACTTGCATCAAAACATTTTAAACAAGTTATCACAAGAATTGACATCTCCAAAATGTCAAGCTTGTGGTGTGTATGAAAATCCGTGTGAGAATCTGTGTAAATCCGTCTTCAAAAAAAGATTCAAAAGGAATTCAATTCATTTTGGAAAAAAATCAATTTCTTTGTTTATGGAATTTGTTTAAGGGAACAAAATTGTTACAGATCCGTCACGAATCAATTTTTGATGTTGTAAGGAAATCGACATAAGTGTGATAGAATTTTGGCAACCACTTCAACTTAACCTTGAGAACGGTTTCTGAGGTTTGGGTGATAAAAAGACTTTTACCGAAATATTTCTGTATTTGAACAAAATAAGGTCACAAGGATAATTACACTCCTCGTCATTTACAATAGTGTTAACATATTTTTTCTAAAACTCAACTTCCACATAAATTAATTCTACAATCCTTCTTTCAAATATTATTCTCCGAGCAATGAACCTATAAACCCTCTCATCTTAATATCAAAAACCCTATCTAAACTGTTATCCTGCACCCAAAAATTCACTTTCAAAATTTAAATCACACACACAAAATTAAAAATTTTAAATTATCCTTAACCAATTTTGTTGCTTCCACCTTAAATTGAATCATCCTCTTTTATAGACAATCTCACATATATGTACCTATCGCTTTACCAAAGGGTAAGATCTGTTGGATATTTCAGGAATTACTTAAATCCCATTCAACAAAATATGACGTTGAGGTTATGTAAATACACCAAACAGCACATGTATGCTTTAAATCATTAAATGCAGACTGTGTTCCACATAGGATACTGCATGTTCCCAGAGCAACTATTTTATGCTATACCCATCATGTAATCCAACATATATGCCATCTGGTGGTATAAGCAGGCTATTTTGCCAAGCTTGCATGCATTCAAAATTTTAGCACCCCTCCATTTCGGGATTCAGGGTATTTTCACATAAAATAGGATAAAAAAAAATACTTTCTCTTACCATCAGCTGTTGGATTCTCGCAGAGCCACATTTTACAACAATGGCCAGGCACTTCGACAAGACGTGGTGATCTGCATGAAATTGTATCCTCCGGCGCTGGCAGTTGCTCCTTTGGACATAGCGACGAGCAAGCATGTCGTCCGTTCTGCAAAAAAAAACACACACATTTAAAGTAGAAGAATGAAAGCAACAAATTACAGTAAAGGAACAAAATAAGGAACAGTCTGTCTGTATCTATTACTCCACAAAAGGATGCAATAAAAAAGGCATCTATGCTTCTATAAGTTCCGAGACCTGAGAAGAGCCAGCTCTCGCTGAGAACAGACAACTCATAGAGGCAGACATTGTTTTTACTGCCTTTTTTAGGTACCCATATCCACTACAAACAAGGCACATCACAGGAAAAGGATACAAAAGGAGAAAGCTCAAAATGTTAAGTCAATGCATTTTTTGAGAGGAGGGAGGATTGTTATTTGAGGACTCGGAAAAGGAATAATTTCTTCACGCGGAAGAGAACAATTTCAGAGGATATCACATGCCTTGCCATAGTACGTATGTATAAGGGGGACCCTGCTATCTATGTAGAGTTCACGAGGAGGAACTTATAGGGACACAGTGAGTATAAAAAAAAAACATAAGGATTGGACGAACTCTATGACTTTGTCCGTTGCGGAATTGGGTGCATAAATCTTACCTCGCAGACACATTGTGTTTTACAATCCAATTTGAATGTCTGTCCATGTGAATAGGTGATGCTTCCAACTGTGCAGTTCGCTGTTTTTGTTTGTTCGGTTGTTGTTGGTGTTTTTGTCGTCATTGTTTGAAGATAGTCCAACAAGCCAGATAGCCAGAGGTGTGCCACAATGAAAATAGACAAAAAAAATTAAATACAATAACATAAGATTTGAATACCGTACGACAATAATATGCAAATTATTCTGAATAAATGTTCATTTCTTTATAAAATTGGGATTGAGGACATGATAATTTTCCAGTAAATTGACCAACATCACAGGTTGACATCCAGTTGAATGAGAATTGGGTATACTGCAGATAGATTCATTGACTTTGTAATAGATGGAAGAATTTAGTATATTTCTTGTGGTCCGCAGGTATCTGTGATGTGAGCGACCCTAATGAATTTGTTTACAGATATTCTAAATGAAAACTTTCAAGTAGGTATGTATCAGAAATTGGTATATCAATCAAATGTTAATATTCAAATTAAAAGGCACACCTTGATTATCCCAACTAATGTTCTAACGGGTTCAAGGATTTAATGTCTTTAAGCATTGAAGATAAAGAGTAATAATTTATTAATGCAAAACATCATGATTGCATCAAAAATTTGTTTCTTATTCCGGTATAACACAGCGCGCGTTAACCTCAGCGTGAATGAAGTGCAAAAGAGAAAGAAAGAACGAAACGATGAAACAGAAATAAATCTATCTGAGCACGCACGGGTAGGATTTTTCTTGCGTGTTTTTGACGTTTCTCTTCCTACTCTTTGTTTTTTTCGGATTTGCTTCATTTAATTTTCGATGTAGATGAGTGAACACCAATAAAAATGGCTGACGAATTTAAATGGAGCAAAGAAAAAAACTTTTAAGCTTATTTGAAATAACCAAATGAACGCCATTCTCTGCTATCCTTGTCTTTGCCATCCGGAATACCAATTTGCTTCCATTTTTCTTTTAAAAATTATTTTTTGATCGATATCTGCACTGGGCAAAGAAGATAAAATGAAAGATGGGTGTCAAATAAACGCGCAGTACTGAAAATGAGAAAAAAGTTTCGTGTAAAAACGCGCGCGTTACCGAATAGAAATTCAAACAAAAAAAATAACGAAGCCTTGCGCGTTACAGTCACGCGCTGTGTAATACCTGACTTACTATAAACTTAATTTTCAATTTTTGTTTGCAGCATTCTCTTAAGATTTGTATATAACAGACGTTTTTCTTTTTTAGTTTAGAGCAGAGTCTTAGCTTTCAAAAAACTTGTTTGTGCTTCAGAGCATTTGAGAGCTTCGAATATGTATTTCTGTTTTTGTTCTAAACATGTTCAGAGCGCGTTCGATGTGCTTGGACATAATCGGCTAAGCATTCTGAGTTAACCGCTAAGCACACGAAATGGCATGTGTATTAAGAAGTAAAATGTGAAGAAAAATATACTCAGATACAATTAAAATGGCGGAAGAAGTTAGTCGCTTGTTGATTTTCTGCGATCTGGGACTATGTTCTGTAACTTTTGAATCGATAAAAGTAGTCGAGAAACAAAAAAAATATGTTAGTTTTGTTGTTAAGATGCCAAAATGACTTTTTCAATTTATCAACTTCCATTGGAAAATCCAAGTCAAACAAATTAAAAATTTAGCTATCGCCCCAACTTACATAAGCCCATTTTTTCAAAGGCGCTAAGTGAGTAAAAGTTACAGAACATGGGTCCTAGTGTGTATCTGTGTATAAAATAAGAGTAGTTTTGTGTTATATTGCTTTTTATGGTTAAAATGAGAATGTATTCCGTTTTTTTTAGTTCAAATAAGTTTAAATAACAAATCAGATTATTCAGAGCTCACTCTGTGCGGAACAAGTTCAGATCATATTCTATATGATTCAAGTCGATGCAGAGCTTTCCTCTGACTGAAAAATGAAAACGGCTAATGAATGTAGAACAAGTTTCATTATTTTCTTTAAAAATTAAATTTTTTGGCCCACCCTTTTTTCAAACTATTTTCATAATTCCATGTCAGCTACAACATATTTGAAATGTCACCGTCGGCGGTAGATCGTTCGAACATTTTTCCGTGGTTCAGCAATCTTAGTTCACCGATTTCGGTGATTTAAGTGAGGTTCAAGGTTGGTTCAAATTTGTACCCATGGTTTAAAAATTACAGCTCACAGATTTATTTTTTTTTTCGAAATCTGGCAAAATTTAAGAAAAAACGAGACAGGAGTGTGACAGCATTTTGTAATTATATCAGTGTCCACAGTAAAATAGGGCAAACACTTTTCAAGATGAGATTTGAGAAATTAATATTAAAGCTATCTGATTTTCAATTAATTAATCTGTCCATTTAGTGTAACGTGACGACATGGATTTACTTATTATGCAAATTCTCGCCAAAGTTTGACACTAATTTAACCAAAAACAACGAGATCTTGTTACACTTCCCAATGCATGGCAATGCTATTATAGATTTGGCAGCGACCTTAATATTAATCTCGTATGTCTACGTTTGTCAACAAGACAGTTTTGTTTATTTTATGTGTTCATTTTTTTTAGCAAAATTATTTGTTTATTTGCACACTTGCTCTTATGTTTGATCACATCGTAATTTATAATCCTGTTAGTAGAAAAGTATAAACATATTTTTAAAATCGTTTTGTACTTACTTTTTATGTAATTTTAGGTATTTAATAATATAAATTTAACAAAATAATATAAAAACGTTTTATTAACAATTTTTTTTTCGAAATATTTTTTTTTTCAAAGATCCAAAAATAAATATTTTTCAAAAATGTTGGTATACACCATTATATAGAATCCTAATTTTGTGTCGAAATCCGTTCATCGGTTAATGAGAAAGTCGAAAATAAAAAAAAAACAGTTCCGTGACAAGTACCGTTCATAACTTTTTATTTTAAAAAAATTAACCAAAATATAGACTACTCCCCTAATCCTGCTCTGATTTTTTTTTATCAAAATCGGTAAAATCGTATTTGAGATAATCAAGATGGTAAAAAAATTGTATAGAGAGTACCGATATTATTGAAGCTAAGAACACTATTCAAAAATCTATTAGAGACCATCACCTAAACCACTTATAAACCAAGTTTGAATAAATCCGCTTCAGCCGTAAATCGACTGTAGATCCACCTACAAAGAGGCAACGCAGGACCCAAGTTGTTTGTGTTCTCTATCATCGTAAAATCAAATTTGATTAAGAGTTCTTTTTTTCCCAAAATGCAAAACTTGCCCTACTAATTTATTATATCAAAATAGTGTTATTAAGAATTAAGTTTTTATTAATAAAAAAAATGTTTACTGGGTGTTTTTTTCGGAAATGAAAATAGTTGTTGGTACATTGGTTCTTCGTTTTTTTTTTTTAATGATTCGCGCACTAAAGAGGTTTTGACTACCCTTAAAATGAGCAGAGTGCGAGCATTAGGAAAGTAGGGAAGTATGCAAGATATGGTGTGATACCGATACACATATGGGCTTGAATGTATTATTAACGTTTTTTAATTTGATAAAAAATACTTTCGTGTGGTTTTTTAATGAAAATATGTGCTTAATGTTGTGCCGGTTAATTTTTGTGGTTCTTTTGCAAAAAAAAACATTATTTTTGGGTATACAAAAAATAAAATAAATAATAAAAATTGTTTTAAAGAGCTAAAGCAAAATCTGTCATGAAAAATTCTGTCGGTTTTTGAAAGAAAATAGATAGAAAAATTTCACCCCAACTATGCAAAAGATGTTTTACTTAAAAAAAAGTGGTCTATCGTGACTACCTTTCTCTAGAATAATACTTGCGTTATTACAAATTATTGGAGGTCTTGCTATTTCGAAATTCATATCAATTTTTCGCCAAATTTCTGTAAATAGTATCAAGTAGGCTCTTTTCCAAGAATCATTGACGTAATCATTCCAGTAAATTATAAATTTCGTGTAGGTATGCCACAAGCTTATTGTCGATGCGCACAAATAATAATCTATATCATATTGAATTTGTAGCCTGTTGAATCGATTCGAAAAATCGTTCTTTATAACAAACCAATATTTTTTTTTTTACATTTTTTTTTCAAAACTTTGTCAGAAGACAATGCATTTAATTGTTTTTCTTTAAAGAGACAATACTCTCAAAATCTTAACAAAGTCTTACATTATAATATCTTTATGATGTAAACCACATTACACAATAAACAATAATAGCTCCTATAACTCCTACTAAGTTTAATATCCATCTTCGAGAAACAAAAGATTACCTATCCTCAGACAGTTTCCGTATTTAAAGTATTATGAAGGTATTAACATGTGAAAATATATTTTCTTAACATTTAAGTTTTATCATCTTTGGCGCTCGGAATTGAAGAGATAAAACTTGTCTGCAATATTCTTCAACGTATACCTTTTTTCGCCTTGAGGCAATATCGTTTAGTAAAAGTTCCAGCCTTAACTCTATATGCTTTTGTTTTTTCGCCTATACACATACATACATATATTGACAAAAAGGTAATTTCCGGATTGTTAAGACATGTAAACGACTTTTCAAGGAGAATTCTTCTTACAAAAGGATTTCTTCTTTAAGTATAGAAGTAGGTACGAGTACTCGTAAGTTGTTGAAATGGTGTGTCCTTATAGTAGAAAACTGACGACGTATAGTGTTTGTATTATTGTGTCATAAAAGTACCTATACAAGTATAGTTAAGGAATAGATTGTTTTCATAGTGCATTTAAAAAAAAGTAATATCCATCCAAAGTATACTATATGTATATAACAATTTCGAAAAATGGACTCGACAGCTGCTTGTCTGAAGGGTTAAGTTAAATGGTGCCTTGAAAAATGTACCTACTCATAAGGAAAATATACTGAGTAAGGACCTTTATTCGTAGTTTTTTTGCCTTCTTTTTTGTTGAGTGGTTCTTTCTATATGTTTTTTATACATGTAGTCAACAATTTTTTTTAAATTTTAAATTGCAATAAATATTCCTTCTTTTAAAGACATTTATTGAAGTAGGTATTTCAATAAACTAAAATATACAAGAATGTAATGTATATGAGATTAAATTTATACCATGATCAATTCGAAATAAAAAAAAAACACAACGGCCTAGGATATTTCAGTGTAAAATGATAAAAAAAATATATCCCGCCTTAAAAGTAAGAAGTATAACCGTAAATAGAACTTATGAAAGGTTTTCCAATAGGGACCGGCCGGCAGATTTTGACAGCAATGTTGCTCTATCAGCTGTTAATCTTCCCAGTTTGTTTTTTATATTTCAACCACATCCCCATGGCAAGTTAAAGTATAAAGAAACACGTGCAAATAATGATAAAACTTTATTATCAAAATGGGTGTTCGTGTAGAAATGGTGCGGGGTTGGTATCTATTTGTCTTGTGCTTAGATGGTCGTCCTTCCAAATCGACTATTCAAAATTTGTGGACATGTTCAATTCAACCGACACCGACCGACTAGTCTGTGGTATAATAAATGTTATGGGAATTTTTACACGTACCGATACAAGTGGCGGCACTTTGCAGCGAACTATCGAATCTGCTTCGGTCGGGCACTGCAAATGGCAATACTTTAATGAAACCTAAGACCAGACGAAAATGCTCAAGGCACAAGAACTCCCAGACATCAGTTTGGCGCATATTCTCTCGGGACTTGCTTCTATTTTCGTGTCCAATTTAAACATCTATTCACCCTTGTGAAGAAACCACTTTGTCGAGATTTTGATGAAATATAATATGTATTACGATGATATAAGAAATTTATTTCGAGATTATGTCCTCCTGCATGCGTTAAAAATGGCTCAAAATATATCACCCTAACGATGATGTTATATCTTTTACAAATGGTGACAACTGTCAGTTTTGTTTTTGACATTTGTGAAGTAAATATGATATGCAGACAAACCATGCAAATAATCATGACAATATTTTAATGAAATACTTCTTCAGTGATTTCGGCGCCACTTTACTGTCCATCCTATGGTAATCTGTTTAAGCACTAAATGTCAGCTTTGTGAGTGCGAGATCATCCTAGTTTTATGGCCTTTTCGATTGGCCGTCCAGAACTGTTCTGACCCCCACAAAATGACAGTTGTTACTCTATACAGAACAGAAAAAGATTCTGGATTTCATTTCAGAATCGAAAACAGAATCACTAATACACTTACACAATTAAAATGTCAAAATAATCGGCTTGATTTGTTGTGTAATTTCGTTGTGTTTATTGAATTTAAACTCATTTTCTGGTAAAATAACATAAAAAGAAGCAAGTTATAATTATTATTGATAGAAAATGTGTATCTAAATTGAAATCAAGTGTTTTGGAAATTCTTTTTAGCCGATGTGATTTTCTATTAATTTAATTTTCACAAATACAGTGATACATATAATTCAGAATCAGTCAAATTGTTTACGGCTGTTTTATTGGGGGAACGTGTTCCGGACGGCCAATCGAAAAGACCATTAGTATTAAATCCGAAATGACTCTGAATTAACTGAGAAGATATAAAGAAAGATACATGTCAAGAAACGAAAGAACCATTTCGATCGAGTCTCTATCTCCATGTTGCGATAGTCAAATACCGATTTTCATATTGGCGCACATAGAAAATAAATCTGTTCTCGAAGTTCATAGAACCGTTCGTCCACGGAATTGTATTTAGTATATGGAGTGAAGACAATCCTCAAGCCATTAACGAATCACCATTACATCAATTTAAACACGCTGGCGGCATCATCGGTCCTTATTTTTATCGAAATGAGAAAGGAGCTGCCGTTACTAATTTTTTGTTTCCAAAATTAATAAAATTAATCAGCTAAGTACTTACGACATTTATTTCCAACAAGACGGCGCGCGCGTCGCAACTTGGTATATAGCGCGCTTAACCATTAATTCATTGCAAAATCATTTGGTGACAACTTTATTTCTAGAAATGGCCCTTTATTTGCAGAACTGGCACCGTCGTTCGTCCGACTTAACGATTCTTGACTACTTTTTATGGGGATATGTTATGTCATTGGTTTAAGCCGACAAACGAGCAACTATAGAAGCATTGGAAGCCATTATTCAAACCACTATAGACGCCATACGGCCTGATTTATTGGAAAAAGTAGTCAAAAATTGGACTGATAGAATGGGCTATGTAACTCGAAGCTGCGGTAGACATATGCCGGAAATCATATTTAAAAAATAAATTACATTAAATGGTCTTTCAGATTATAATAATACAAAACTCATTCCAACAATATTTCGTCTTATATAAAAATCGGTTAGTTGAAATAGCTGAACTACGAAGATATTTTTAGAATCTAACCTAACTCACTTGTTTTACTTATGTAACTCAGACACTCTAAAACTGGCCAAACGCACCCAAATTAATAAACATAGACTAGGAAAGGTTGACGACTTATTCCATTGACTAAGTGCGAAATAATGCTATTAATAAAACACAATTTCTGCTATTTGACATTTACAAACTTAGTGATTCGCTAGATCAACGAAGAGAAGACTCTTAAGGCGTCCTAGTGTTGGTTTTGACAATAATAGTGATACATTTTGTTAAAGAACGTCTAATGTAATATAGTAAAGCCGGCTCAAGTAAATGTATGTGTCTTTTTTTATAATTATGTGTACTAAAGGGGTTTTGACTACTCTTAAAATGATCAAGCACAGTACCAGCGTTAGGAAAGTAAGGAAAGATTACGAGAAGATAACGATAAACATTAGTTTTGATCTTCAGAATTTAAAAATTGTGGGAGGGAGGGATATAGCCGGATATAAAATTCCTCATTCGTGTTGTAAGACAAAAGAAAGAATATCTGTACTTGGCCGAAGTTAAGCTGAAGGTTAAACTGATGCGAATTCATAGAAGCGCGAGGTATTACGGTTGAATAGCTTAAGAAGAGGAATGCAACTGACTATTTCGCTGCAACATTGCTTATAAAAATAGTAAAACCATAATGCAAAACATCTAATATTTCGACGGTGTTCGAGAAAGGTAAATGTTCTCATTATACTTCTATCGCCTATCATTCGAAATACATATTTCATAGTTTTGAACACTTTAAATAACTCTTCTAAATAATATTGTGTTTAGCAACGTAACGTAGCAAATTTAGGTCCAACAAGAACAAATTTAATAGATGAAGAGACAAACCACACCTACAAAATAAGTTAGGCACACACATACAAAACGACATTGGAACGAATATTTTTTGGCAAGGAAACTCAAATCCACAAAAATATGTTGTGTACTAAGGTTAAAGAGACAGAATAAATTTGAATACTGATTCTAAAAAAAATCAATTCTGTCCTTCGCACCCGGCAATATTGCAGCATTCGAAAATGCCAAACTTTTTTAAAATGAATGTATACCGCATTTAAAGTGTTGTTGCATTCTTACAAAGGTAACACTAAAGTCTGAAAAAAAATCTGGTTATTTTTTTCGTTGTGAAATGTCTAATTTTAAAGGATTAAGAGATAATGAATCGTTGGTTGCTTGTAAAGTTAGACGAGTGCATTAGCGTTAAAGTATACTTTATGTCATTAACAATTTCAAAACATTCAACTTCAGCTTTAAAAGCAGTTCTTAGAGTTGATTACTGTTTTAAAAGTGATTTAGAGTCGGTTTGAAATGATTAAATTAATTAATGATGATTTTGCGAAAGTGACTCTGAAGGACCGCCAATACATGAATTGCCACTGACATTATTATTTCAATAAAACTTTAAGCATTATGCACTAACAGCTGGGCCAACAAGGGACATTTTAAAAAATGCGTTTGCGGGTCATTTATAATGTTTCGATTTGCCATTTACTTGGTTTTCTTTTTTAATGTTACGATTATTTGAGAAAAAGTCACTTGGAAGTTATGAAAGCGAAAATATTCCACAAAAGTGCTGAAACTTGCGTTACGAGAAGGTCAAAAAAAGCCATCGGCAATGATGGCGTCCACTTGACCGCTATCATCATAAAGTAACGGAAGAACTGAAATTTCCAAATACACACACCAAATAGTTCTGAAATTTTAAAAGGCAATTGTGCTAAGGTCAGCCCAGTAAAATCAAAAATGTCAACTTTTACTATTTTAAATCACAAAAATTCTCCTAATGTATGTATCTCTATCTTTTTAAAGAAATGTCTCTTCAGAGTCTAAGGTGTTAAACAGATTTGTATAATTTTTTCAACAAAAGATAACATTTTTTTCTGAAATTGTTTGCAGGATAAATAAAAAATAATAAAAGCAAGTATATCAAAGGGTACAATAGTGCCCATGCCCAGCAAAGTTCTGGAACTACACCTCTTTACAGGAACAAACGACGATTTTCAACACCCTCTTATCTTCAGTCACAAAATTCAAATTCCTAATATTTGCTAAGCTAGTCCAGCAAAGGTGTCTCACCAAATGTTAGCTTTTTAGCGTAAGTAGGTCCTGAGATTTAAGGCCTCATAAATCACAAAAACCGTAACTAACTCAGTCACTGACAGATCATCAAAATTGACTCACTCACTGACTGATCATCAAATCCTGTAATTTTGCACAACGGTAGGTATTGTGGCTCAAGTAAAGGAATAAATCGAAAATTAAGGTTTTTCATACTAGGGTCGTGGTTTTCGCCCACTTCCTCAGAATTGGTGTTAATTGAATGGGGCACTTTCGATTGCTGCAGAACAATTAAGTGGATACACCTTATAGTATATAAAAAGAAAAAAATATGAAATTTGAGATTATCAGTTAAGGGGGCGTGGTATCTGCCTACTTTCTCAGAAACGATGTCAATAATGCAGACCACTTGTTATTTCCGTAGAGTGATGAAACTTGGTGGAGTGGTAGGCCTTATTATACGTAAACAGAGAAAACTATAAAATTTAAACGTTTTCATTTATAAGTCGTGGTATTCACCCACTTTCTGAAAAAAGATTTAATTTATATGAATCACTTCTATTTTCAATATCTTTCGAGATTTTAGGATGGCAAACTATTGCCTATTCATGCAAAAAGGATTTTTTTTATAATCTACACGCGTTCAAGGGATTAACCCTTTAAATGTTTCAACACAGCGCATGCGCGAAGTTAAGGAAGATAAAGAAGAAATAGGAAAGATGTGTGATGCGATTTTCTGCGACTGGAAGTGGTTGTTGTCTCAGATTTTTTTTTATCTGCAGGGATGGCAGCTGAACTAATGCGGAGAAATTTACGTGTCTTATTTATCTATGTCCCTTACAATTTGAATTATTTTTTATTTTTGTATTACTTATAATATTTTATCGGTAAACTGGTTTTACTCATTTATTTTTAGAATTTGTTTTTAATGGAAAAATAAGAGGATATAGACTACGGCAGGGATCGACCTGTGACCATGAGGTTGACAGGCGAACACACAGCTACCCCCCACTGAATGAGATCAGACCAAAACATAAGTGTTAAAAAAACAGCCAAGTTCTTCCTTACAAAAGCTTCTATGTAACAAGTCAGCCGCAAAAAGTAGTGAGATCTTAAAGTACATTTTTAAATATTTTTGTATAGAGAACGTGGTTATTTTTGAACATTTATGATTTTGGTCTCATATTTATAGCTCAAGTTTATAAAAGTCAGGAATTGAGGGAAACCACATTCATTTGATATGTACATATAATGTTTCACATGGGAGCCTAAGCCTTTCTTGAAAATAAATAACATAAATATAATTTTCTTTTTTTTATTGACTTTTAACCCTTTTAAAACAATTCCCAAAAAGTCACTTTACTATAAGCTCTTATTTAAAAACAACCTTCTTCTAGTCCTTAATTGATTTTTTTGTTGTACCTATCTACGAAATAAATCACTCTTGTGTCGCCTACAGTCACATGCTCCACCAAAGGTAGGTGATTTATTTGGCAAAACAAAAAAAATAATAATAAGACACTCTCTATACCCTACCATAACTAATGCACAGCTTCTCTTAAGATTAAATCCTTTCTTAAAAAAAAACCATTAAAATGTCTTAATAGGATTTAAATCATTTATAAATGCACGTGTGTCTAAGACATTTTCCCTACCAATACCAAATACCTACAACAATAAAATAAAAAAATAATCCACAGTTTCAAGTCACATAAATTCTTAGATACAGTCGAGTAGGCGAATCCTTTAATCTCCTTTAGGTATATATTTTTTTTTCCTTTACAACGATTTCAAATGCCATTATTATCTGTCGTCCTTTTTATGAGCTAAAGATAAGAGCAAATAGCTCTTAAGCAAGAAACATCCTACTGAGTACATATATACATATACATACCATACATATATACACATTTCAATTTACACTTTCTAATTTAATTTTCATTAGCTTAAGCGACACTCTGTTCGTATCATTCGGATACAGCAAATAATGATTTTGTCTTATGGTTGAGTCAAAAAGGACATAGATTCTATACAGAGTAGACGTACATTCCCTGGGGGCTTTGTGTTTGAGAGTTCCATCCACTTTGTCATCGAATTGAAAAATCAAATTTCCTGTCTTTGAATGAGAAAATGAAAATGGAACGGAAACCTAGTTAGTTTTCGTTCATTGAGTATCCTTCGACAAGGACTTTTTTTTTTTAAGTTGAAAGGAGGATAACCAAACCGTTTTATATATATATTATATTATTCCGTTCCTTTGCTAAAACCCCATTCGATTGTTCAGCTTGTTCAGAAATTTTCATTGATAGTTCGTGGACTTAAAAACCATGCAAACACAGGGCAAACAATAGAAGCCAACAACAACAACAATAACAAAACACATTTCCCTTAAGATCTCTTCAATACAATTTAATAACATTTCAGCGGATCCTTCTTTGACACGATAAAAACACCAATCCAACCTAAACCCGCACACACCATCACCACACCTACCAAACAGGGCTAATGATAATGTTGATTGTGTATTACCCCGATAAGCCAATGATTTGAAAAGGAGACGCCTTTTGAGTATAAGTTGACTGCAAAAAGGACGAAACTCAATTTACATAGAAAACACGTCTCGTTTTCGTTTTACTTTGACGTGGCCTAGGTTTACTTAAAGACCAAGGTTCCGTTTCTGTTCATTTGCGTGTGTCATGAGGTTTTGGTGTGTAGATGGTTTTTAAATCACAACCTTTACAAGCCACTATTTGCCACTATATGTCTATGGATGATGGCTTTTTGCAAAAAGGCACAAATGAATTTGGTTAAACATAGGAAAATAGATACAAAAAAAAAATATATAAATGTTTCAAACTCTATCTCCACCTTGTGTGTTATTAAGGATTATCCTTTTGTATAAGGACCGAGATCAGTTTGTAGAGAATGTGGAGCGGAGAAGTTGGGTCAAACACTGTGTATGGATATGTATGAAAGTTTGCACGCTTCCCTTTCATCCTTTCATCATATCCGTGTCTGTGTTATTTTATTCCTAAGAGGTACCTTGGGATGAGGTTCAGTTTTGTTCAAGGATGTATGTACGTACCCCACTGTTCCTTATTTAGGAATTTAATGGAATTTCTGTTCAAGTTTATTTATTTTTTTTCTCTACCCAATTCCTAGAGGTTGTAAACGGAAAATAAACCGAGAGAGGTAGTGCGGTTTGGGTTTGTTAAATTAAAATTATGTTTTTGAGTTAATACTTTTAAGTCGGCACGGTATGAGATTATTGAGAGCATGTTATAATGAAGAGCATTAAAATAAACCTTAAAGATTAGTGCGGACACTCGACATTATGAAAATTAAAGAAAAATTAAACTTTGTAGATAAATGTGTGGTACCACAACTCATCATTCGTCTGAACTTATTTTGAACCGTTTTTTTTTTTGTTTTGTTTTTATACTAATGCGCCCACTAAGGTGGTTTTGGGTACCCTTAAAATAATCAAATACAGTGCGAGCGAGGAGATGCCGATGCTCATTGGGTTGAATATCCTTTTTAACCTTTTTTGTTTTAACGACAGAAGGCAGCACTGGGTTTTTGGAGCACTACATTCTACACGTATTTTTACTTGCGATGTAGATACTATAGGGCAAGTTTTGTATTTGGAAAACAAATCGAACTGGAGATTTTAATCAAACTTGACATTACGATGATGGAGACTACCAAAATAGTACGTCCCGCAATTCCGTCTTGTCTGTCTGTCTGTCTGTACAACTATCTATAGCCTAAGCGGCTGAAGCGATCTTTTTCAAACTTGGTATTTAAGCGTTTTAGGTAATTGTCCAAAATAGATTTTAGAATTGTTGTTTTAGCCCCACAAATAACGTTACTTGCCATACAAATTTTTCTACCATCTTAATTATCTCGAAAACGGCTCCAACGATTTCGACAAAAATTGGCGTATGGTATACATTTTGGCAAAAAAAATTAAAAATATTTTGTTATTAACGGTACCTGCCATACAACCATTTTATTGATTTTCGACGTTCTCATAAACGGCTCAAATGATTTCGATCAAAATTTTTATACCGGAAATAATACTACATTTCAAAATTTTCAAAAAATAATTTTTTGGATTTTTGAAAATTCAATATTTTGAAAGCGGATGGACGATTTTTTCTGAAATTTTGTTTTTGAATTTATATTATTAAATATTTAAAATGTTCATATCAATTCTTTTAAAGAAAAAAAATTAAGTATTTTTATATATAAACAATTAAGTAAAAACACGACTTTAAAAATACATGCAAATATTTTTCTATTAAGAATATTTTGCATAATGTAATCGCACATAGGAGCAAGTACGTGCGATCCAGTCATGCATTTTATTTATTCTACATTGAACAATGCTTTGGAGATCTGAATTTAATTAGCTAATAATACGTTGCAGTTCCACATCCGAAGAACAAGAAGCTGAATCTGAAAACTGAGAGCACAATTGTCAGCAAATCAATTTATTGGATTAGAAGTTCCAGATTAGAAATTAATAATGAACATGAGATAAAGAGTAGGAGACACAACTGAGCCCTGGGCCACCCCAGCGTTTATTTTCTGAGATTCATGTTTGAAACCCTCCAATACAACTTCTATTGAGCGGCATATATTTTCGATAAGAGAGCTTGATGCCAAACTCTATCAAGCAATTAGATCAAAAGTTCAGCAACTATTGACAAGAAAATTTCGTATTGCTCTTCATTTATGGGGCCAATTTTTGCAGACAGTCTAAGATGGTTTGGACTACAGCAGAAAAACAACCATCAAAATCCACATTGCGTTAAAACAAAGATATCGGGTATAAGCCGTGACAATAATTCTGCATTTAACCATAGACTTTAATATAAATAACATCTGCATACCCAACTCTAAAAATGAGCTCAGCTCAGAAAAAGTTGAACAGTATGAAAGTGAATATTATTTCCTGATGGTCGTTTATAACAAAACAAGACAATTATGTCAGTTGGCAAGCCTCACTACCAGTGACGAAAAAGTTTTCGTCCAAAAGGCTGTCCGGGGAACGAGAGAAACTGGAACCAAGATCATTGTTATAGTTTGTTCCACTTCGTGTCAAACATGAATTTAAAATAAAAATAATTTTGATTCCTTGATTCGTTTTTCTGATCGCTATAACTGACCACTAACTTTGGCAGCTTAGAGGTCAGTTATAGCGATCAGGATACCGAAATAGGAAACAAGTTCTAATGAATAATTTATAATATTTTTACGCGTTTAAAAATACAAATGTTAGACCAATTAGTTTTTGTTAAAAATGTATTTAATTATTTTCCTGGTGAAAATTCATTTTTCGTGCCAGCTGACTGCCATTTGACGCAAAGTGAAACAAATTATTCCAATGATTTGGGACTTTAGGTTCCAACTTCTCTCGTTCCACTGATAATTGTGGACGGAAAAAACTTTTCCTTTGGATTTCAATCAGGAAAACTTGATGGCAAACTGGTAGTGAGGCTTGTCAACTGACATAATTTTCCTGTTTGTTATTAACAACCATCAGGGAAAAATATTCACTTTGATACTGTTTCAACTTTTCACGTTGCGTTTTCCTCATCAAAAAAGATTCTTTCTTCCATGTCTTGTAGATGGAATTAAAAACTGAATACAATTTCGCAGGAATAAAAAGATTAGTGAGTAAAGTAAAACGTAAAAATATTACTCCTATCGAATTAAGTTTACTTAATTTAATGATTTTTTATTCATTTTACTACAACAAATAATTTGCATACGTTTCAATTCCAAAGCAATAAAAACACAAAGGAATTTGAGATCGAAAAAGAGATGACCAACAAGAGGACAAAAGTTCGCATGCTTTTTAAGACAGCAATTTGTAAGTCTGTGTTTTGTTCAAGACTTAACTTGACTTTGGGTCAAGTCACGAAGAGTGTTCGTTGGAAAGTTTTGAAAGAGAAAATTTTCAAGAAATTATATATGCAGTACATTTGTTTATAGACACATATAGGTACTAGGAGTATATTAGATATTTCCCACATCAAAGGTAACTCTTTTTTATATTTTCTCACGTGTATTTCCATTTAGTCTCCGAACACTTACTTTGCGCAAACACACATATTAAGTATATCAAGACATTAGATCTCCTTTGCCGCACTGAATGGATTTCTTTTTCTCAATGGAACTCAAAGGATATCTGGTTTTTTATCTTGTTTTTTTTTTAAGGAACACAATATTATAAGGACACGAAATGCCTATCAGTACAGAATAGTCAGGTAAAGATGTGGAGAAGGAAGAAGCTAAACAAAAGAAGGAATCTTTATCCTGGTCATGCAGGGAATATATTCATTGTGCATGTCCTGAATACCGGATGCCAGTCAATTTTTATTAAAGCCCCGGTGGTCCTTGTGTGTGTTTACACTCTACTTGTAAGCTATAGATATATAGCACTCATCAGTCTACACACCAACTTATCATGTTGTATCATAACGTATGTACCGTTATATAATGATTCGATGTAAAAAGTTTAGTGAAGTGGTGACCTCGTCCGCATATCAAATGCGAACTCTCCAAAACAAAACAAAAAAACTAAGTAAAAGGATCAAAATTACAAGCGATGATGATGACATGGAGATGGAGAGGCATGACCTGGAAGAAGATTTACACACATTTTCCTTCCTTAATCTTTGCCAATACGAACACGCTTGGGTATATATATAAGTACACAAAATAAACGTAGGGCTAAAGTTTTATGGCAGAACCTTATGACCATCATTCACATAAACAACAATTCAACGAACAAATTTCAGTTTTCTCTCTGATCCTTCGAAGCGCCTTTTATATTGCGCTAGGTATGAGACTGTGATTTGCAGTTTAGCACTTTAATAAACTTGCTATACGCCATCAGGAGGCTTTCACAAGAATTTTCACTTTTGCTTCTTTTACATACATACTTAAGAGACTTTGAAAGGAAAACTTCACGATTAAATTAGAATAAAAATAAATATTTTATTACGAAAGTTCTAAATTTGTTGCAAAATTATTGCAAAGATACTTGTATCCGTCTGTGAACCTTACCTACTTTATGGCAAAATTTGACTGCTAAATAAGAATTATCTTGACACGGGTGTCTTTTCTTCATTAAATAATAAAAAGGGGTTAATGAATACCCACTGTGACTGGACCTTATAATTTAGTTGTTAAATAAATAAATACACCCAAGAAAAAAAGTGTTTTTATTTTTTTTTAAGTAGCAAGGCATTTTCCGGAAAGGACATTATTGTTATTCCGTTTTGGGGCTGAAGCTTTTAATTTGGTAGGGTTTTAGTCTTTTTAGCGGAAATGTTGGATTTCTGCATACTATATTTTTTTAAATGACTTCTTTATATATATTGGGGTTCAAAATATGTACAATTTAATTGAAAACGTTTTTATAAATTGTTTTCAGATATTTAGAAGATAAAGCACTATTCATTCGAATATAAATAGGTCGAGTTTGAAAATGTAAAATTTTGGTAGCACTTTATAGTTTTTTTTTACTTGCCTGAAGGACAACACTAAGTGAAATGTCGTAGATTCCGAGTGCACTAGGGATTTCTGAGGCTTGGAGAATTTGTAGTGGAATTCTATGCTTCAAATATAGACCTACAGAATGCCAAAGTCTGTATATTACGCCAGAGAGTTGGAGTTGGATTAATTTGATCAACCCAAGGGCTGCTTATGAATGTCCAATTTAGTTATTCCAACGGTATTCAATCTCATAATAGATAAAGATGGAGTCTTTGAGATCAGTCAGGAGCGGACCAACCATATGTACAAGATGTGCAAATGCACAGGGCGCAAGATTCTTTGGGCGCATTAACAGAAGCAAGTAAATGTAATTTGATCTTACGCAAACTAATAATGGGTTATCAATTTTGCGGTTTCAAAAGTAAACGTAAATAAAACACATATAAAATATTTGTTTTCATGATATTTCTTTTTTATTATAAAGTTTGAACGTTGATATTATGTGTGAAACACTATATCATTTAAATGATCGATTCTTTTGAGGTAATTATCGACCACTTTTTGGCACGTTTTGGGCGGTATCTCAGCCATAACTCGGCGAATGTTGGTTTTCAAGTTATAAAGAGTTAAAGGTTTTTCTGCATAAACACGGTCTTTCGCGTAGCCCCACAAAACAAAGTCCAGCGGTGTCAAAGCGCATGATCTTGGTGGCCAGTTGATATCGCCACGACGAGAAATTACGCGGCCAGGAAATGTCTCTTGCAATACAACCATATTCACTCTTGTTGAAACTACATATTCTCCAAGTCGTATTCTTGAATAGCAGGTAAAAAAAAGTCGGTTATCATATGACCATAACGTTTCGAATTGACGGTGACAGTCGCTCCATCGTCGTTTTCGAAGAAGTAAGGTCCAATCACACCTCCGGACCAAAGAGAGCCCCAAACAGTGACTTTTTGTGGATGTTATGGCCTCTCTTCAATTACTTGAGGATTCTCAGAACCCCAAATACGACAATTTTGTTTATTAACATACCCACCGGGTGAGAAATGTGCTTCGTCGCTGAAGAAAATTTTGTTCGAAAAATCGACGTCCATCGCCTGTTGTTCAAGCACCCATTCGATGTATCTACGATGTTGTGAATGGTCAGCTGGCTTCAGTTGTTGTGTGAGCTGGACTTTGTATGGATGTAGGTGTACATCCAAATGCAAAATACGCCATAATGTGCCGTAAGACAGTCCTAATTCCTGAGAACGACGAGGAATCGACACATTCGGGTAATTCGCAACACTTTCACTTACAGCACCTATATTTTCAGTGCTACGAGCGAAACGATGATGCACAGGCCTTACAATATCTGTAACCAATCCAGTCTCCTCAAATTTCTTCACAATTTTGCCAATTGCTTGAGTAGTCGGACGATTATGTAAACCATAATCTCCTCTTAAAGCACGATATGTGGCAATTAATTTTCCTAAATGTCAGACTCTCAAAAAAATTGCTTTAACAACTTAGTTGAACAGATGTCGAATTGCAGTTATATACTTTTGAAACCGCAAAATGGATAACCCTTTACTGTCATTTTCATTCTAACCACAAAACTAGTTCAAATAATCCTAAAATGTTATCCATCACAACTGTGTTACATTATTTCTTGCACATTAACTAACATCATTTGTACGAAAATGAAATTTTTATTGAATGGGAAAGCACAATAGAGTAAACAAAATAAAAACTATTCTAGTGGTGTATGTATACTAATCCCAGTAGAATTATATTAATGTGTATTAGTGTGTACGTGTACGGGTGCAAATATAAAAAAGGGGCGGCTTATACAAACCTTGCACAGGGCGCAAGTTTGGCTGAGGCTGATACTGGACAAAGTACTATTCTACGACAACAAATATAAATTGAGCCAACAGTGCATAAATTGGCTCTTCTTTCACGAAACGATTATTTAAAACTGAAAATGAGATTGATTTTTTTTTCTTTTTTGTTTTTAAATTTAGCTATATGCCTGTAAGACCTAAAGTCTTCTAAATGCAACCTGAATTGCAAGGCACTTTAGTTAGAAGAAACAGAATGATATAAGAGAATTTTTTGTTGGCACAGTGGATTTGAGAACCAGGTATTGACTGTCTCATTTTAACTCATGAGCGGCATCCAATTAAAATTGAAGGTATAGAAAAGAATGCGCCTAGCGTGCGGATCGAACACACACGTCTAAGTTAGCAATCAAGCACTTTATCCACTGCGCCATTGCCACCTTTAAGTTTTATGATATTTTGTATCGTTTCTCCCAAGCCATCTGGTCCAAATTGACCGTTCTTTAATATTAGCTTTTAAGACTTTGCAATGATTATAGTTTGTTTTGCTAAATGGTCCAAACGAACAAGTCTATAGCGCGCCTTCACATCTAGCTATATTTAAAATAGGTGATTACGCCTACTGGTGTTTCAAAATCACCATAGACTCTTGATAAAGTTTTCATTTTCTGAAATGTCATCTGCATCTGCAAAATGCAATTGCAAAGTGTTCTTAAACGCAAAGCGGGAAAGTCATGTTCGAAAGTCATGTTCAGTTACGTAATCATTTTATTGGATAATGCATACATAAATAGTTTGCGAATATCACATGTGTGAAAATATCATCTGCATCAGTGGAGCAGTTTAGTACTAAACGAAAAAGTGATGGGAAGTAGTAAGTTTTTTACTTTTTAATTTTATTTGTTACACGTCAATTTTTTGATTATAGCTCTCCAACCAACACAATGAGGAATAATTGGACACGAACAATAGCTGAGTTTTATTATCTAAGGGTGTGGGTCTAGGTTATTTTTTAACACGTATTTCAAAAACAACACGGGATCCAGGTTTCTATCGGGGTTTCTATCTTGGTTTGCAAATATTAGTATTAAGTTCGGCGAACAGAGGGTACATTTAACAACACAGATCGTTATATTTTCACGTGGTGAACTGTATGGGTTATAAGCTATAATAAAACACGGGTAATGATTAAATTGCTCATATAATTTTCTATTGAAAATTAATTAGCATAAAGTCCAAAGGAACATTATGGAGAGTAATTTACAGACAACATTTTATTAAAAGAAGAACTAATTTAATTTGGATGTGAAAAAATTTATGATGAATTCCTTTTAAAAATTTGAAATCGATTTTTTATATATTTATGTCGTGTTAGAAAAAATTGATTTATGTTAATTGATAGCTGTGATTTAAATGACAGTGACCTCTTTTGCTTTCAAAACACAAGCAAATAAAAAAAATTCTAGGTAGTATATGTTTAAAACCTTAAAAAAAAAAGGTCATTTGACGTTTAACCAAAAGGATTTGTGCAAAACTAAAAGATTGCATATTAAAAGATTGGAACTTTTGCGTCATAAAAGATAATTAATATGTCAGTCAAATTGACTTTCGGTTAATGCCAATGGACGATTTTCTCGAAATTAATTGTATTTGTTGTTAATCTAAATCGAATTTGACACACAAAAATAATCTGCAATTAGGGACAAGACGTCATTGCCTACAAAAAACTAAACACTATTTCTATATAAACTGTCCTAAATAAAATGTTAAAAATTCGTGTCTGAAATATTATGTTCCCACTAGACGAAATTGTGCAATTTCGAAATATTTTCTGAAATTGTCTTTGGAATTGTACAATTTCACATGCATTGAAGCAGTTTGGAAATCACTTCAATTTCTGTGAAATTGCTATCGAAATTGTATCTGATACCAGTTTTACGATAAAGTCAACAAACAGAGCTAACACAACTTATGGCAACTTTTTAAAATTTTTGTTGTCAATTCCAAAAGTAGCTTTTGACTCTACTTCTTCTGATATCGGTATTAGTTTGTCTTAGCAAAATAATTTTATTTCAAAGAAGATCATTTTGAAATCTGGGAGGAAAAAATTGATCACTAAATCAATGTAAAGTTAAAAACATTACCTATTAATTTAATCCGAACTATTCGCCTCTCCGGATGAATTTTAAAATCATTTATTGCATTTTTTTTTCGAAACTAAAACGTTAGACAAGACTATTTGAATACAGATTCTAAAAAGGCATGTATGTTAATTCTTTTCGGCAACCAAAGGTCATCAACCTTTATGGCTCTTACCGATTTTACGTGCGATATAATGTATAGGTATTATAGGGCACTTGAAATTTTATTAAACTCGACATAACGATGATGGAAAACACCAAACAGTATGGTTTCCGAAATTCCTGTCTCCCTGTAGGTCGAACTACATCCTAAACGGTTTAAGCAATTTTTTTCAAACTTGACACTTAAGCATATTTGGTGATTAACTCGATTCTTTTTTGTTAACTTTTTTTTTTATTATCAATAACGTTACCTGCCATACAATGTTTTGCACCAAAAATGGTAAATCCTAACAATCTCGGCTGTGCACTTTTACAGATATAGCCCATATTTTGGTCCAAAAAATGATTACATAAAATGTTATTAACGGCATCGACAATTGAAACTTTTTATAATTTCGAATAATTATTAACAATTTACAATTTATTTAACGCTTAGTACAAAGAAGCGTTAAAAACTTGTTAAAAATAAATACATACAATAATGTTCACCTTATATACGTACACTAGCAGACCCGGTCGCGTTTATCGTCATCGCGAAAGCCAAACACATCGAAAACGCATTTTGAAAGGTATTGCTGATTCTGATAAAATCATAGGTATTCGAGGTAATAGGAGGAGTAAACTTTTCAGTCAATACCGTTGCTTCATGTACGTTTCCAATATCTTCTGTTGGCTAATCGTACACCGTTGCAAAATTTTGCTGGATTTAAGTTAAGCAAACGAATGACCGAAGAACGAATTTTCAGACAGATCTTGTGTGGCGGCATTCTTGGCATATCCAAAAAAAATTAAAAATTCAGTCTAAAAATTGACGATCTCATTCTCATCAACTGACTTAAAAGTTATCAAATCACCTGGCAATACAAATATTAAAAGAATAAATTTAAAGTATCGAATTTACGTTTTGACGCTAATTAAGAACGATGCTGGTAAGAACACACAAGAAATGTTATGTAGGTACATTAATTTGCTAAAAGTTTTCTTTGATTTTGCTCGATGACGAAGCAGAAACATTTTTTTGCTTTCCAGCTTTCATTATGTTATTTTTTCCAGACGCAAATCTATCAGATATCAAACTTAAAATAAGACCGACTTGATGCCAATCTGAATTCATTACAAAAACCACATCAACTTTCACAAACTATTGACCCGCAAAGAGCTGCGGCTGCCAGTGCTCGAAAAGGCTTACACAGACCTTTCTAATTTTGTACAATTTGTTCTACAATTCTTGAATTCACTTTTTCCGACATTTTTGAAAAAAGTCAAGGCTAACGCCTTGCGAAAAAAAAATTACATTTTCAACAATGTTCCCCGAGCCCAGCGATATGTACATCAAAAGAAAGGTCTGTTCAATACCTATCCACAGCTGAAAACAAAGTTCATCTATATGACATTTTTTTGTTGAGATATTGCCATCCAAAGGTGTTCTCATGATCTTCCGCCCAAATACATTTGACATGCTTTGGATGGTGATATCTCCACAACCAAGCCCCGCAAGGTGCTGCGGCTGCCAGTGCTCGAAAAGCCCTGCACAGACCTTTCTAATTTGGTACAATTTATTGTACAATTCTCGAATATACCTTTCCCGCCATTTTTGAAAAATTTCAGGCTAACCCTTTGTGAAAAAAAATACATTTTCAACAATGTCCATCGAGCCCATCGATATGTACATCAAAAGAAAGGTCTGTTCAATACCTATCCACACCTGAAAACAAAAGTCATCTATGACATCTTTTTGATGAGATATTGCCATCCAAAGGTGTTCTCATGATCTTCCGCCCAAATGCATTTGATGTGCTTTGGATGGTGATATCTCCACAACCAAGCCCCGCAAGGAGCTGCGGCTGCCAGTGCTCGAAAATCCTTTCACAGACCTTTCTAATTTTGTACAATTCTCGAATTCACTTATTCCGACATTTTTGAAAAAAATCAAGGCTAACCCCTTGCCAAAAAAATTACATTTTCAACAATGTTCCCCGAACCCATCGATATAAACACCAAAGGAAAGGTCTGTTCAATACATATCCACACCTGGGAACAAAAATCATCTCCGGTATCTGGTTGTTGAGATATTGCAATCCAAAGGTGTTCTCATGATCTTCCGCCCAAATGCATTTGACATGCTTTGGATGGTGATATCTCCGCAATCAAAGTCCCACAAGGAGCTGCGACTGCCAGTGCTCGAAAAGGCTTGCAAAGACCTTTCGAATTTTGTACAATTTTTGTACAATTCTCGAATTCACTTTTTCCGACATTTTTGAAAAAAGTCAAGGCTAACCACTTGCGAAAAAAAAATACATTTTCAACAATGTTCCCCGAACCCATTGATATGCACACCAAAAGAAAGGTCTGTTCAATACATGTCCACACCTGACAACAAAAATCATCTCCGGCATCTGGTTGCTGAGATATTGCAATCCAAAAGGGTTTTCATGATCTTCTGCCCAAATGCATTTGACTTCCTAGACTCCACCCATGTACATATTTCTCTCCTAACTTACATAATTAAGATCCATAACATTGATTTAAATATACATTTGTAGGTACGTATTATGTACCCATATGTAACTATTTCTTGAACCATCCATTCGAAAATTCATTATACTAAGAATCAAGGTAATCTTACTTACATCGGCTATAAACGTGCATAAGATAAGTAGACGTCCTACCTACTAAACAGCGTCAACGTTTAGATACATTAAAGTTATTAGCTACAAGAGCAAGATCGTGCATTTTATTTTTAATACGAAGGCATTCAATATGTTCTTCCTCAAATTGTTCTCAACATATTCTGTGCGTTTAATCTGTCCACATGGCTGGCAACGAGACCGAGATGAGACAACTTTAAGAGCACCCAAAAAGAAGCCATAGTTATAGTCGGTAGGGTACTGCCAATTTTTTTTTTTTTTTTTTTTAAATTCATTTTTATTTCATTTTAACTTATAACTATCTTAAAGCTAGACAAAAATGTTTAAAACTAGCCTAATTATCAATAACTTACAACTAATTTACTGGCCCTTTACGGGCGCTCTAAACTAAACAATAACTCTTAGAACTAATGTCTTTCGACCTAAAAACTATTTTAATTAAATCTAATTATTTTATTTTTTAACCAAGGAAACGTATTGACAAAAAACTTGGTATCTTATCATTTCTTTTTTACTTATAAACTAAACCTAAATATAGATTAAAAGTAAGTAAAACTAAATACAACTAAATTATACTAACTATAAATAACTTAAACTACTTAAAATACCTAATAATACCCAAAACCACTTAAAACTACTTAAAAACTAGAACAGCCACAGCAGCATTTTTTTTGTTTTTTAAATTTTTTTTTGTTTATTTTTTATATGCATGCAGACACACACCAACATGCAACCCACCCTTACATGTACATACGCACATACATATACGTTCGCATATGCATGTACAGACACGCAGTTACATGCACGTATGCCCCCGCATACATACATATTTTAAATTTTTTTTTCGTGCCACCCCGACTGTTCCCTATACCTAATGCCCTAAATCTATGTAAGTCGGCCAAGATATAATATCTTCATCGACTTTAAATATCACGATGCTGTTTAGAGAGCCACCAGAACTGGTTCTCTTGTTTCGCCCTATCCCTCCGGTCCCGATCGGACACAGTCCTACTGAACCGAAGGTGCTCTTCTCCACCTTGAGCGATGACGTCTCGACCATACAGGAGTCGCCTATCCACAGTTTTACGGCTGACGTGGTAGATGAGCGGAACCGCCCCTCCATTCTGTATCAGCCCTCGACTGTCTAAATAGAGGAATGCCTCGGGAGGGATGTGACCACTTAACCGCGCACTCTCAAAATATTCGTTATTGGGGTAATAAGCCCCAAAAATTAAGCTGTTAGTTGAGGACATCGCTCTTGCAACGTGACCCCGAATCAGCTTGAACAAAAAATTATCTATTCTGTTTATGTTGGCTCCATTGTATAGAACCTGGTTGGAATAATATCTTGTGTACTCCGACTCTGGTGTTCTGTGTAATCCAAGGCAATCTAAGACAATCATCGGCCTGATGAGGGCCATGTAGCAAATCACCTTCACCCTGCTGTCAAGACGGCTGCTATAAAACAGTCGTTTTGTCAAGGCAAAGGCTCCCCTAGCCCTGGCCAAAGCAGCACCTATATGTCTGTCGAAATACAGGTACTGATCCAACCAGATGCCAAGGTACTTTACTACACTTTTACTCGCCTGTGGATGTCCATGTGGCCCTTCGATCACCAGCTTGCGCCAGTTCTTTCTCGTATCCCTTGAGGCACTAGACAACGGAGTCCTAAACAAAATAGTTTCTGATTTCTGGAAGTTGATTTTCAACTTCCAGTCATCACAATATCGCTGAATCTTGTCGAGGTCACTCTGCAAGAGACTTTTGATGACCTCAACTGTATTAGCTGTTCTGTACGCAATTAGATCGTCGGCGTACGCAATTGCCTGAGTTAGACTACCTATCAGATCGCTGGTTAAAATGTTAAATAGAATCGGCGAGTTAACCGCTCCCTGCTGAAGACCATTATTAATATTAAAAATTGCGGTAGAAGTTACATTGCCACTCTTGACAACAAACTTTCTACCATTTAGCATGTCATAAAGCATATACAATAGAGGTTTACTTATACCTAGTCTGGTTAGCTTTAGATAGAGACCTTCTAACCATACGGTGTCGAAGGCCTTCTCCAAATCAACCAGACAGGCACCCGTACACTGCTTTTTAGTTTTGTTCCATTGGATATCAGAAACTAGTTTAGACGCGGCATGAATTGTGTCATGTCCCGCCTTAAAACCGAACTGATTATCCGGGATGATATTTTTGTCCTCCGCCCACTTGAACAGGGCTCTATTAATAACCTTTTCAAATACTTTGCTGATACTCGGAAGAAGACTTATCGACCGGAGATTTGCCGGATTGGAGTTGTCCTTTCCCTTTTTTGGGAGAGGGTGCACCACAGCTGTCTTCCACCGCACTGGATAATATGCATTATTCAGCGCGTTGTTAAACAGTGTGGTATAAATGTCAACTACTTCTTGAGGCAAATGTCGTAGTACAACGTTGGATATACCATCGACTCCTGCAGACTTCTTTTTCTTTAATGAATCGAAGATGAGCTGGAGCTCATTCTTCGAAATTAACAGGGGACTGGGCCCATTTCGGTCGGCGATTATGTCGTTTGCCAAATCTTCATCATTAAACCCGGTAAAACCATAAGGTTCTCAGATCGCCAAGTACTGCCAAAATCCAGACAAGAATATGTACGATTTATGTATACATGTCGTTGACATAGAAATCGCTCATTTTTCAGACTTTGTTTCCCCTCCGGAAAAAGTTGACTTTAAAACTTTTAGGGGACACTCGGAAAAAAATATTATCGAAACGTCAAAATATTATTTGGTGCCAACCTATAAAACCATGGAGTGTCAAAATTCATTGAAGGATAGCTCCGATTTCAAGACGAGATTTGGTTAGGCGAGATCGAGGCCAAGGCGAGACTGAAATTTTTTGATTTTGTCGAGACCGAGGCGAGCCTAACAAAAGCTGTGCCAGGTTTCGTCTTATTGCCCTATCTGTCCATGATCTTGATGTCCTTTGAATATATTGCAAAATACATTGAATCTCTACTTCGTTTTAACCATGGTCCAACAATTTGTTTTTTTTTTTTTTGGAAGAATAATTGATAAACAGAAAATATTCCTACCTCGAATTGTAATCGTCATCATTCTGAGTAATATGTATATTATGTTCACACTACTCTACACTGTTATTCGTCAAAATCTAATTTGCTTCATGAGAAAATGTTGATCTAAGAACCTAAAGGATCTGCAAGCTAAATGCTGAGATAGATATCATACCAAAAACATAAATGTTAAAAAAGTAGCCAAGTTCTTCTATATACAAAAACCTTTGCGTACAAAGTCAGCCGTGAAAATCAATGAGATCTAAAAGTACGCCAAGTTATAAGTTTATAAATGTTAAATATAAAATATTTTAAGTAGAGTAATATGGAAGAATGGCAAAATTATCAGAGAAATCTGTTATTTAATGATTACTGACTTAAATTGTGTTGGTTTACTTGGCAAATTTTCATTTCAAAATTAAGTAATTGAGTATAGTAAAGGAAACTTTGCCAAGTTAACCAACACATTTTAAGTCAGTAATCATTAAGTAACAGATTTCTCTGTTAATTTTGCGGTTCTTCCATATTACTCTACTTAAAATATTTTATTTTTAACATTAATAAACTTATAACTTGGCGTACTTTTAGATCTCACTAATTTCCACGGCTGACTTGTTACGCAAATGTCTTTGTAAACGGTGATTTTTTAAGAGCTTGGTTTTTGAAAATTCAAAAAAACACAGAAACTTGTAAAAAGTGAATGAAATTTTTATTTGGATCGATAAATCAATTTCTGCCATTTACTTTTTAAAAATAATTTCACTTAAATGTTGCCCGCGGCTACGCTTCAGGTGGTCCATTCTGAAGGTCCAATTTTGGCAAACTTTTTCACACATTTCGGCCGGAATCTCACCAATGACGCGTTCAATGTTGGCTTCCAAGGCAGCAATCGTGTTTGGCTTATCCCCATAGACAATAGACTTAACATAGCCCCACAAAAAATAGTCTAACGGGGTCAAATCACATGATCTTGGTGGATAAAGTGAAACTGGTGCGAAATTTGGTCACAATGAGCTGAATAGCCTGCTCGGTGGGTCGATTAAACGGACGTAGCTTGCGAAACACATTTTTCACAGAGCACGAATTTTGATAATAAATTTCAATAATTTGCAAACGTTGTTCAGGCGTAAGTCTATTCATGATGAAATGGCAAACAATACTAAATCGAAATGTCAAATGTTCGTGGAATTTGTCATGTGTGATCTGTCAAAAATATAAACGTCAAAAACCAAGTAGCAAAAAAATCACCCAGGAGATTTTGGCTACTTTTTTAACATTTTTGTTTGTGGTCTGATTTCACTACTTTTTGCAAAGATTCTTTGTATCTGGAAAGGTGGGTGGAATAAAAGCCTAATGAATGCTTCATAAGGTAACGTAAGTTTTTAATGTATGCCTTTTGTATGTACTACAAATTCTACCCCTCTACCAATTTTCATTATTTAGAAGTAATCTATTGAAACGCTAATAATTGATAAGAAGTGGGTGGATGAAACGCATGAAAAATTTTATAATTTCAACTTTTTCTTTGTATACACCTGATAGCTGACTTCTCTAACAAACACCAATCGGAAGTGCTCTCAATATACATTACATTACATTACATATTATACTACTCCGTAGATAAATCTACGAAGTAGAGACACTGAAGCACTGGCAACGAAGACCATTGGCTTTAAACATCACATACATTAATACAACAAAGAGAGACAGAGAAAGGAAGAACACACAACAGAAGAAACACATGTCAACAGCACGTGGTTGGTTTCAGACGGTCCCCCATCTTAGTACTAACCACGCGCAACGATGCTTGATTTCGCTGATCTATGGGAAGCGATGCTTTCATCGGAGCCAAGGCCGTTGACATGCTCTCAATATATTTAATATTAATTCTGTGAAAATGGTAGTTTATCGCTATCCTATCGCTCTACCAAATTTCATCATTCTACGACAATCAGTAGTTGATATGAATTCTATGCAAATAGGCGGGTGCCACGCCCCTGAATGTAAGATCTCAAATACTAAAATTTGGCTTTTGCCTGAACTTTGAGCCCTACCGCTGTACCAAGTTTCATTATTCCACGACAATCAGAAGTGCTCCTAATAATTGATATCAATTCTTTTCAAATGGGCGGGTACCACGCCCCTGAACGTAAGATCTCAAATTTTAAAATGTCGCCTTTGCTTGCACGTTAAGCCTTACCGCTGCACCAAATTTCATCGTTCCACGCGGGCAGAAGTGCTCCAAATAATGTATACCAATTCCATGAAATTGGGCGGGTACCACGGCCCTGAATGGAAAATTTTGAATTTTCGATTTTTTCCTTTATAAACACCACAAGGCCTACCGTTGTGTGAAATTACAAGATTCTACGATGTCTGGAAGTGCTCCATAATTTTGATGATCTGTCAGTGAGTGAGTGAGTGAGTCAGTCAGTCAGTTACGGTTTTTGCTATTTTCGCAGTCTTATATCTCGGGAACTACTCATGCTAAAGGATTGAAAATTAGTGAGTTATCTAAACCTGGTTAGCTTAGTAAATGCTGAGAGTTTGAAGTTTCTGACTTTATTGGTACTGAAAATCGCCTAAAATTTTTCCTGTAAAAAATGTGTAGTGCCAGAACTTAGCTGGGCACTACCGTGCCCTTTGATACGAGTATTTTATAATACTAATAATATATGTGCAAAAAATTAATAGTTCTTGAAAAAATAAAGATGTATCATAAGAATAACACTTACTGACTGTAGCATATTTGGTATATTTTCCAATGCCAAACATTTAACTGCTGGTAATATTTATATAAGTCATTCCAATTACTACCTACTTACCAGAAAAATATCTTCCATCTGGGCGCTGAAAAGAAAATAATAAAAAAATATAGAAACTATTTTTATTCCAGTTTTTTGTGGAAACTCTAATCAGAAAAATGTAACTAGGTAGTAAGGTATGCAATATTTTCACCGCACATGTTGCCAACAAACAAAAAAAGTTCCAACTATAAAAAAAAAACTAATCGTACCTTAATGTCTTTGCCGCTTATCACATTTGCCTCAGTCCAATTCAGCAAACTGTTGAAAAGTATTCCAATCAGTGGCAGGAGTATAAGCATTTTCTGCAAATATACAAAAAAAATAAATAGGTATAAGAATAAAACCTTTTTCCAAAAAAAAAAAAAACGAATAAATGTATATCTCAAACTTTGCCAAAAACGTGCTAAAAGATAAAATTTTTTTGTTTCCCTATATTTGTTTGCCTACATGGAGTAGGGGTACCTACATTTATGTATCCTAGTGCCTTCTCGAATTTATTATTACACAAAACGAGTCACAAAAGAGCTGAAATAGAAGAAGTCCTTTTTTATTTTTTTTGTTCTCCTTTCAAATGAACGTTATAACTATCCCTCAGGGAGTAAGAGACAGCAGAGACCATTACCAATACGAAAATGGCTAAAAATAAATTGCTTACGTATTAAAAAAAAAAAACAGTATATAGCAATGCCAAGAGAAAGAATATTCCGTTAGTTCTTGGCTCAGGTAGGATTAACCCCTGCGGAAAATCCAACCACCATTCCGCCCAATCCAATCCACTTACAAAACTAAAAAGCAACCTTCTTGAATGGAATTGAAGTTTCTGGTTGAACGCCCGTTGCCGCGCGCCGCACCATTGTCGCCACCATTCCTACTGTCTGATGTTTGCCTTATAATTTCTAAGAAGACATTGTGTATCTCATATTCAGAAGAACCAAAGAGGAACTATTATGGGCCTTGAGAGGAAATTCGCTCAATACCTTTACGGTCACGGGAGAATTGTATGTAGTTATAGGGTGTTCCGGTAGTCATTTAAAAGCCTGTTTTTTCTAAAACACGAATGCAAAACTATTCCCATTACCGTGGCAACAGAAAAAAACACCCTCTGTTAAGCTGTTCACGGGGTATAAATGAAAGGCCCATTATAATATTGGTTACATTAGCTCTATTCAAGCCCATCAGATCATACAACACCACCCACCGAAAACGCAAGCTACAGACTGGCTGCAGGGCCGGACCCACCATATGTGCAGGATGTGCAAATGCAAAGGGCGGCAAGCTTTGGGGGCGCATTGTCGAACCATAATATAAGAAACAATTATTGGATACACATACTTTCATTCTTCAAATTTAAGTTTTTAGTCGAACCATCTACCTATGCCTATGTATTTCTAAAAGTTATTTAAATGCAATAATTATCTTCCAATAATTCAAATTAAGTCATTTCATCTGCTCACACGAAAGACCATTCATATAATTACACGAGAAACAACATAGTGTGAATAGAGTAAAAATAAAAAAATCCATCAAGATTACGTTGGTGCAGGCTTGCAAGGTAAATTCATGCACAAACCCAACAACAGAAATCAGATACCTATCCATTTACATAAGACACAAGTTCATGTGAGCGAATCGCACCAAGGCAGTGCGATTCGATTCTCACCCAATTGTGAGTAAGGCGAAATTATAGAAAGTGGTTCTATTGGAAGCACCGTTAATAAGTACGAAAAATAAAATATTTTTATACTTCAAAGTGGACTGTAATAATTTAAGAACATGCTCATTTTTTAATAAAAATTCTTTGAGCTGTTTTTGGGAAATAAAAATTTTTCTTAACGATTTTTTAACACTTTTATGGGAGGTAGCGTTGTTTTTTTATTTTAGGAAAATAGTTTTTTTTTTACATATTCAAGATAATATCCAAAAACTACCAAATACAAAGTTTCGAAAAAATCTATTGAGTCGTTTTCGAATTTTTTTCAAGACAAAAAATTAATATACAAAAAAATTTGGCTTACAAAAGTATTTAACCTTACTAGAAGCTTCTGCATAAAAAAATTCAAAAGAATCAAATTAACCGTTTTCCAGAAAATCGAAAACCAAAAAAAAAATGGTACCAAAAATAACAATTTTTGTCAAAAATAAATTATCATTTATATAAATCAATGGCGCTGTTTTCGAGAATGATAAGGTTTTTGTTTTTGGCTCAAAAAAAAGTATGGGAGCTACTGTTATTTGTCATCTTAAAAAAAATGAAAAAACGTGTGAGCATATTACCGAAAAAACAATATGTACCAAGTTTGAAGCAAATCCATCGAAACGTTTAGGCTGACGAGTCGAGGACAGACAGACAGACGGAATTGGGGGACCAACTATGTTGGTGTTCTCTACAATTGTAATGTCATGTTTGATTGTTCGAATTTTTTTTTACGAATGCATAACTTGTCTTATAGTACCTATAATCGCAAGTAAAAATAATTTTAAAAAAGAACAAATAACTGTGTGTAGCGTCGTCGGTGCATTATTCTATTGTCCTTCTCCAATTGTTTTTGTTTTTGAGTTCGTCTGTATAATTCGAAGTTCAGTTGCTGTTTATTAGAGAATACGCTTTTTAATATTAATTGTGTTTTTTTAATACATATTTAAAGGGTTATCCATTTCGCAGTTTCAACAGTATAGGGCTGGAACTCGACATCTGTCAAACTAAGTTGTTAAACCAATTTTTTTTTTCAGTTGAGAGTCTAACATTTATGAAAATGGATCGCTTAACTATCGCACAATGCATAAAATGTATTAAAACCTACTACAAAAACGGTGATTCTACCACAGGGAAATATCGTGCTTTAAGAGGAGATTATGGTTTACATAATCGTCCAACTAAGCAATCAATTGACAAATTTGTGAAGAAATTTGAAGAGACTGGATCGGTTACAGATATTGTAAGGCCTGTGCATCATCGTTTCGCTCGTACCACTGAAAATATCGCTGCTGTAAGTGAAAGTGTTGCCGAAGACCCGAATGTGTCGATATTCCTCGTCGTTCTCAGGAATTAGGACTGTCCTACGGCACATTATGCCGTATTTTGCATTTGGATCTACACCTACATCCATATAAAGTCCAGCTCACACAACATCTGATAGATACGTCAAATGGGTGCTTGAACAACAGGCGGTGGACGTCGGTTTTTCGAAAACAAAATTTTCTTCAGCGATGTAGCATATTTCTCACTCGGTGGGTATGTTAATAAACAATATTGTCGTATTTGGGGTTCTGAGAATCATCAATTAATTGAAGACAGGCCATTACATCCACAAAAAGTCACTGTTCGGGGCGCTTTACTTTGGACTTTACTTCTTCGAAAACGACGATGGAGCGAGTGTCAACGTCAATTCGGATCGTTATGGTCATATGATAGCCGACTTTTTTTTGCCTGCTATTGAAGAATACGACTTGGAGAATATGTGGTTTCAACAACACGGTGCCACATGCCACACAACTCGAGCAAATATGACTTTATTGCTGGCCGTGTAATTTCTCGTCGTGGCGATATCAACTGGTCACCAGGATCATGCGATTTGACACCGCTGGACTTTCTTATAGGGCTATGCGAAAGACCATGTTTATGCAGATAAACCTTTAACTCTTGAGCACTTGAAAACCAACATTCTTCAAGTTATGGCTGAGATACCGCCCATTTGTGTCAAAACAATCAAAAAAATTTGTGTCAACAATTCGCGTGTGGTCATTTAAATGATGTTGTGTTTCACACATAATATCAACGTTCAAACTTTATAATAAAAAAGAAATATCATGAAAAAAAATATTTTATATATGTTTTATTTACGTTTACTTTTCAAACCGCAAAATGTATAACCCGTTACATTTAAGGTTTTCAAAGTCGCCGTTTATTTTTTTAGGAAAGTGAAGTGAAAGGTGGAAAATAAAAAGTGTGTATAGTTAAAAGCGTTATTAATTTGAATGCGTAAATTAAGGAATGGGGCGCTAAATGTAGATCTTGCACAGGGCGCTCATTTAGCTCGGACCGGCCCTGATTGGTCGATAGAAATCGGCAAGATGATGGCCCAAGGAGTGTATATTAGAGGTTTTATTGAATCCAAATGTATTCCCTGTCGATTAATGAAAACATCCTTTGAAGCGCAAAAGAAACTTATTTCGCATAAATATTGATTGGTATAGGAATCTTTTGTGAAGACGAACAAATTCAAAGGATAAACCCTTGATGGTAAGAATTGAGTAAAAAATGTCGGTCCTGGAATTAGGTTGTGTGAAATTTGATTGATTGCCTGAACTTTTCTCGTTTTGACAGGCAAGCTAATGGAAATATTCATGACGATGTCCGATATGGAAACAATAATTGGCTTATAGCATACCAGGTAAAAGAGCTCCCTAACTCCTCAAGTAGGTACGAGCAGTATACCTACATGTAGTTTCTCGATGATGATGCTGATAGTGTGATATCCTTGTAAGTCGGAAGAAGGCAGTAAAAAAAAATATTTGCAAGTAACTAATGAGACTATATTCCATTATTGATTTATATCTCTTGATATTGTAGCTATTCAGCATTGTCCTTGTCAGTCATAAAAGATTTCGGATGATGGATCGGTATATACACAACTACCTACTAGGAGTTTCTATTATTATTTCTGTAAATGATGGGTGCCTTGGAATATGGCTCGACCGGCGTGGCGTGGCGTTGAGTTCTGAACGACATTAGGCTTTTCGGTGTAGAAGGAAGTGTACTTAAAGTTTGATTATAATAGGCGTGTTACTTGAGGCTTATTTTAAATTAGGAAGCATTACTATACACACAACCTACCACACCGTAAAACGTTCGTCAGCAAAAACTTTCTGAATGGTGTAGTAATGAGAAAAGTTTATCCGGCTTTCGATGGTGGATAGAGGAAGGGGGGATTTATGTTACTGATAATATTATAATGTTCACATCCTTATTTTTGTTTGTGATATGTAAGCTTGTATGAAAACATCATAATATCAGGAAATTCTCCTGTGTGTTTTGTTTAACTGTTAATGTTGTTTTTTTTTTTGGATAGCTATACGAGTGGAATCTAAGCTTTAAGTAAAAATTATGATTGCACAGCGAAAGTATAGCGGTAATTTGATAGGATTGAATTAAAAAATTAATAATTTCATTCAACATATCAAAATCCTGTAAATATGTATGAAAAAAATATTGAACTTTACAGTAATATCATGAAGTTAGTAATTTAATTTGCTAGAACTTTGAAAAGAGTTTAACACACCAGTCATTTTTAGCTTCATCTGCTTTTCGTAAAAGTTCAAATAGCTACCTATAGATAATTTTAAGGACAATTTATGCCTTAGAGCTTAAAATATTAATTAATTTGTTTGCGTAGAGCCATGCTTAACTCAATCTGTCTGTATCTTGTCAGAATTAATTTAAACTTCGTCCCTTTCTTACTGAACATTTTTAATTGTTGTTTACTTTACCGTTAAAATCTAATACTTCTCGGAAATGTTTTATACATTTTCGATAAAAACTAAAGTTTTTTGTTACAATTGGTTATGTAGGGTTAATTGTGGAACCACCTGCAAACTCTACATTTGAAGTTACTTTAAAATGAAAATTAAAAATATAGAAGGTATCAATTCGTGTCAATTGTTTTAATAATTTGTTTTTAATTTTAGACAGTGTAAACTTTAGGAAAATAGGAAAAGATGTGCAATTAGATACCGATGTACATTCGTTTTTAAGTTTAGAATATCGAAATTGGAGGAAAAAATGGAGCCAGGTAAAGCATTCCACATTCGTGCTTTACGACTAAAGAATGAATCACTGTACTTGACAGTACGTCGGAAGTTAAATAGTAAAATAGTAAAATAATGAGCATTCCTATATGAAAGGTACCCTGTTATAGACTTTTCCCGTAAATTTGGTTCTAATCCAATGATAGCTAGTACTAGTAGGTACCAACAAAAAAATTCTCAACAATTTTTTATCAAAATCGTTGAAGCTGTTTTCGACAAAAATAAGCTTTTCCTTAACGTTAATATGACAGGTGCTGTTATTTTTAGGCCTAAAAACAAAATTTCAATTTCACCTCTGACGAATGCCAAAAGAATCACACATACCAAATTTGAAGTTAATCGCTCAAGCCCCTTAGCTTAGGATACAGCTCGTTATAAGTACATACAAGATGGGCAGACTGACAGAATTAGGCAAATTCTGGCTTATTTTTTTAAGTAAGTGGAAACCCATATGAACATCCATTAAGTTAAATAAACTCAAGCTCTCCAATTGTCAGAAAATATTATTTAAGAAAATCATTTAATAATTTTAAGAGCTCTTAATTTAAATTCACTTTTAAACTTCGGGTCAACAATAATTAATTTGGCTTCACAGCTTCGTTTAAGTCTTGAATTGAGTTAATTCTAACCATTTAAGCCTCATTTAAACATTGGAAAGCGCTCGACAGTTGCAAATTGCCAATTTTTTTTTTCAGTTTTTACATGTGATATACAGTCAAATCTCCCTTGGACGGACTGCCATGGTGCAGAATTTGTTGTCCGCCTAAGGGAGTTGTCCGCTTAAGAGAAAACAAAAACACTAATTTTCAAAATTAAGAGTATTTAATAATAATAATAATTTTAACTATATGCCTGTAAGGCCTAAGGTCTTTTTAAATGCAACCTGAATTGCACGGCACTAGTCAAAAGGATTAGAAATATAGGAAAGAATTTTTGTTGGTACATAAATCCGTTTATTAACAGAAAATAAAAAAGAAACAACAGAAATAAATAAACTTCACTTTCTTAAAATTAACTTCATTAATAATGGCTATATTAATTTATTAACACCAAAAGAAAAAGTAAGCTTCTGTTCTTTTTTTATCACTTGACGTGGAATGAAATGATTAGATTTAGCACATAAATACATCTAAAAAATCAGCCTCTTAACACTTTGCGAAAATATAAGATGTATTATGATATTTATGTATTTTTCAAAAAAAAAAAGTTTCAATATATTTTTCTTTGTTTTAGAAAAGACCAATTTATTTTGGAATCTGGCCTGTAGGTCAACGACAAGTTAAACAGCTTCAAAGTCATTTTTCTTGGCCGCAAACATTTTTTAATTTTCAATTGAAGTCTTTGTTTCTTGGTACGAATTATTAGATGTTCACATAAGGTCCTGATCCTTTTCCTCAGATTCACTGCCAGACTTATGACATGACAGACATTGATTCCAACAGGAACTGCAATATTTTCTGGCATCACATCAAAGTCATATTTCATGTTTACATTTTCATTTATCAACACAAAACTTTCAGGTTCTCATTTAATCTGCATTCACAAAGGAGCTTGAACATTTCTCTTAAATTTCCTATAGGAAAGTCATCTTCTGTATCGAATTTACCTTCTAATTCGAACTTTCCCCAAAACCAGCAATTAATAAGTCTTTCAAACATTACTAATACCAACAAATACCTACAAGCTACAATCCTTTCAACTGGCATGCATTTATTTCTCTATTACATTAAAAGAATTTGATGCTCGCTGTAGACTGCAACTTAAAAAAATACCGTTGAATAAAATATTAGTGTGATGACATATTCAATTCTGCTCAGGTGTCCGTCTAAGAATAAATATTTTATCATTCATATGTGAAATTCCTGTTCGTGTCCGTCCAAGGAAGTGTCCGTCCAAGAGAAAATAAAACAATGAAACTTATATGGAGCAATTTCCGTATAAAGAAATGTGTCCGCATAAGAGAGGTGTCCGCAAAGGGAGATTTTACTGTACATATATAGATATATATAATGTATAGGTACTATAGGGCAAATTTTGAATTTGGGCAAAAAAATCGAACTCGAGATTTTAATCACACTTGACATTACGATGAGATGCCCACATTTTTGGGTCCCGTATTTCCATCTGCCTGTATGTCTGTTCTTCTGCTGATCGATCAACAGCCTAAACGGCTAAAGCGATTTCGTTCAAACTTAATACTTAATACGTTTTATAGATTTTTGAATCGTATAGAAAAGTCCTTTTCCGGCTCAAAGAAAACGTAAAATCATCTACTGATGTCCGTATCATCTCAGATAGTCAAGCGGCTATTAAATCTCTGGATTCGCCCTCTACAAACTCCATAACTACTCTCAACTATATCGTTCATCTTTTATGGAGATGGCGCTGCTTTTCAATATTCACCTATGTTGGGTACCAGGGCACAGGGATATTCCAGTGGAATGACACGACCTTTAATACCTGAGAAGACGAATATGGGTATACACATCGCTTCATTTAAGTAAATGCTGAAATAAGATGCTTTAGAAAGGACAAACTTAAGATGGCAAAATACAACCACCTGTCCGATGACAAAACAGATCTGGACAAAAGATGGCCTGAATGCTCCAAGTGCTTGATATTGTTAAGCAGATTACACATCAGCTCAGTAATTTGTGCTATAACCGGACACTACCTTATAGGCAAGCAAGCAATGAGGCATCACGTTTATTTAAACCAATTTTTTAGAAGCATCATGGACACAGAAGGGGTGGAATCTATTCCTCATCTTCTGTGTAAATGCCCTGCTCTGTCTCAGAGATGTAAGCTCCATTTTGGAGACATTTTCTTTGATGATCTCTGCGATCTAAATAAAATAGACATCTTCAGTCTCTCATACGCTTCATTAGGAGCTCCAAATGGTTCAACGAATATGGAAATTATCTCTTGATTGATATTATATCACAAAGGACCAACTCTGGTCTAAGTGTGGTAACTGCAACGCTGACAACCACTTCGACCTTACCTTACATGACTTCTAAAAAGCTTAAATAGTATTTGTAAACCAATTTAATAAAAGGTAATTCAGGTCGAATTTATAATTCATGTTTCAATCAAATGGATGAATTCTCATCCGTGATTGCATCTTAGAGAGTTTTCCATTTTTCAATATGATAGATAGATAGATAGATAGATTGTTTTTATTCTGTATTAAATATTAGTAACAAAATATGTACATACAATATAGCATGGCATTTGCCGTCTGCCAGATTGACCATTATAGCTTTTGATTACAAATTTATAAGCCAATTTAAGTATTAATTCAGTTTCAAAAATTTTCACTTAAAATTCTATTTCTATACACTAGTGCAATTTTACAAAATTTGTACATTTTGGGTACATTCATTTCATTTAAGTATCCTAAAATCACCTCTTCGGATAAAAAATCTTTACAAAATATATGTCTTCGTGTTTCCCTTAGTATTGGACATCTACCAAGAAAATGAAAAATATCTTCTCTCTCATCCATATTACATATTTCACAAAGGATAGGTAAATCCTCACGATGCGGTACGTAATTAAGATTCAGTAATTCACCTCTCATCATGAACATGGTTGATATTTCTTCAATGGAGTGGTCATCTCTAAAATAATTTTTTTCGTTCAAATTATGGTTCAGTTTACTGTAGATCATTCTGTGCATTGAATCTGCTGCTTCCTCCGCATACCTTACTCTTATACGGTCATCTAAATCTGAGATCAGTTTGTATAGTGCTGGTTTCCATGAGTTCAAGTCATTAAGATTTAATTCTACATTAGCTTCTTGGGCCAGATCGAGCCAATCCTTAAACCATCCAGATCTGCTACGTATTGCTTGAAGAGCAGCTTTTTTTGGTAGGCGAAAATCCGGCATATTCAATACCTTAATGATGTAATCAACATTCAATTTTAATGTTTTCATAAACATTGGAGAGATGTCCGACTCTAACATTACCATGTAATTTGGCGCATTTTGGGGAAGTCGAAATATGCACTTCAAATAAAATCTAAGTAATTTTTCAACAGTTTCGTATTTTTTTGCACCCCATACTTGGGCCGCATACAACAATGTGGATTGGGACACCGATTCAAACACTTTGTATTTAACACTATGTGATATATGCCTGTTACTAAAGATATTCTTCCATGCGGTATTAATTGCAGTTTTCGCCTTCGCTAATTTTTCAGAGAGATGTTTTTCCATACTCAAGTTCTTTGTTATGTAGACACCAAGATATTTATAATCCTTAACAACTTCGACAGATCCATTGTTGTAAGTCCATTGTTCTCTTGAGCTCAATCTACTACCGCCACCCTTGAATATCATGACCTTCGACTTTTCCAGGTTAACTACTAGTTTCCATAACGTACAATATGCGCTTAATTTGTTAATCATTAGTTGAAGTGATTCTGGCGAGTATGCGAGCATAACAATATCATCTGCAAAAAGTAGAGCTTTGATGAGGATTCCAGCATATTCAATACCTCCTGGTAGAATACCGATAATGTCCTCAATAAAGAGTGAGAATAAACTTGGGCTGAGCGTGCATCCTTGTCTAACACCTGTTCTAGTTTGAAACCATTCGGATATATCTTCACCATCCCATACTGCTGCTGTGGTATCCATGTATAAGTTCTGTAGAACACGGCCAAACTTAAGTGTCATTCCCAAACCAAACAATTTGAACATTAGGGCATTTCTGTCTATCGTATCGAATGCAGCCTTAAAGTCCACAAAAAACACGTATAGTTTTTTATTTTTTGCAAGAACGAATCAGCTATGCTTTTTAGAAGAAAGATATGGTCTATTGTTGAGTATCCTGGTCTAAAACCCGCTTGAAATTCGCTTATTAATCTTTTTGCATCTATCCATGATCTGAGTCGATTTTGAAGAATTGATGTAAATATTTTGTATGAGGCGTTTAAGAATGAGATTCCTCTGTAATTTGCTGGATCCATTGTGTTTCCTTTTTTAAATATCGGAAAAATGAGTGCTTCTTTAAATTCTTGTGGTATGTTTCCATGTTCAAGTATATTGTTAAATACTTCTGTTAGGTTTTTGATGAGTTCTTCTGTGCCATACTTATAGAATTCCGATGGTATCCTATCTGATCCAGCCGCTTTTCCATCTTTGAGACCGTTTACCGCTACCCAAACTTCTTCCACACAAATTGGACTATCTAGTGCGTCTTCATAAAAACCGGGTTGAGCATATTGAATAGTATGGGCACCTAGTGCATCGTGATTCAGTAGCTGTGAAAAATGTGTCATCAAGGTATTAGAACTAAGATTTCGATTTATAACGTAATGTTTCCCATTAAGTTTTTGTACTTGCTTCCAAAAATCTCTCGTGTTGGTGCAGTTTACCAATCTTTTGGCTTTACGCTCATAAAATGTTTTTTCTTTTCTTTACAAAGGATTTTAAACTTACGATTGTACCGAATATACAACAATTTTGCTGCATTTTCATTGGTTCTCCTAAATTGATTTAGCCAAGCATAAGATACATATCTTGCCATCATGCACTCTTTATCAAACCATGATTCTTTGAATACTCCAACTCCTTTAGAATGGTAAGAACTCGGACACGCTTTTTTTATGCAATCATCAATGCCATTCAATTGCTCATTTTCGTTCTCCATCCAATATACATCCAGCTGCCTTCTGTACAATGAAGCCACTGATTCACTCCAATGCAGTCTAGGCATGAGCTTAAGATCAATTCTTTCTTGATTTTCAGTACCTTACATTTGAAAGACACAACAATCGGCATGTGGTCTGAATAAGGAACTTGTTGTACCTCGAAATCGGTGATAATATAATTCCATTTGCCCCTTACAAGGCTGTAATCAATAACGGAGCTACCCTGTTTACCAATAAATGTATATTCGCCGAGCTCGTCACTATCGATAGTACCGTTTTGGATTCGAAGTCCGATTGAGTCGCATAGTTGCAGTACCTTATTTCCCCTTGCGTTCTTTATTTGATCCTTGGATTTTCGAAAGTGTCCTTCACGCTCATTTTCAATTCCTTCTTCGTTTCCTACTCTCGCATTAAGATCACCAATAAGCAGCAGATTCATGGTTGGATCACACGTAACAAACTCTTTTATTTTATCGAAGTCCATATCCCAGTTGTTGCAGTTTACGTATGTTGGTATAATACGAAATCTGTCTTTACAAATTTCTATGTCCACACAGGTTATGTCTCCAAAGCATTTAAATTCACAATGGTTACTATTAAAATCCTTTTTAATTCCGAAAATAAACCCTCCACTCGCTCTTCCTCTCGCATGTGTTCTTATTGCCGGTATAATATTAAGTTTATAATTTTTAAATTTGTTTTCGTAAAACATTAAATTATTTTCTGATAAAAAAGTTTCATACAAAAATATTAGTTCAAATTTATTTATATAAGTATAAAAATCATTAAATAATCCCTTATTACTAAGACCGGAAACGTTATATGACAAGATTTTACATTTTAAATTACAATTAATAGCATTAGTATTTTGTTTCTTAGGCCTTTTATAGCAATTAGACGGGCAGACGGCATTACAATTAAAAATATGGTTGAGAGTTTACATAAACAGTTTGAGAACTTATTTGAGAAGCACTGTGTTCGATCATTTGATTGCGAGCAGGAACATGAACAGAGCTAGTTAAGCTGTCAATGTCACCAATGATGTGACGTAACACTGACATTCCGCATTCCTTTCCACATTTTAATTTGTTCTCGGTGTCATAATAAAATGATTTTCCGTCTACGATTAATGTTTGATCACGGACTTGTGTTTTTATATTTTTATTTTTTGCGCGAATCTCTTTATTTAAAGCTACCAGTTTTCTTCTTCGTGCTCGTATAGCTGCCGGCAAATCTCGATGTAAATAAATTCCTTTTCCGCGCAGTAAAACCGTAGATTTCAACAATCGACCCACATCCTCTCGTCGCTGCATCTTAACGATGACATTTGCCACATTATTATTTGTTTTTAAGTGTCTTGATGTTGCAATAATATTTCTGTCATCAGATTTCAGAAGTTCCATGCAACATTCCTTCGCTTTCTCGTTTAACAAATACTGAAAAATGTAAGACTTACTAGGAAAGTAGTAATTATATGATAGTAACATTTCGCCCGCATACAGATTATGGTCAACCGTATTTTCAACTGGTATCTTCTACACTCTTGAAAATTTAACTCCATTAGGAATGGAAAATAAAGATGATGACCACGATATCAGTAAAACATACGCCAATTAGGTTCTTTGGCATCATGGATGATAATTGCAAGCAAATTTTCATACAAGATTTTATTGAGTCATGAGAATCATTTTTCCTCGACAAATACGTTAACAACAAATTGTTACATTGGAGAGTGACAGCTGTCAAAGGACCAGATAACCAACAAAAAGTAAGCGCCTGGTTGCAAAAAAAGACGTGTGTTGTCGGCAACACATAATTTTATGGCTCTATATTTCTTCGCAGCAACATTTGGCTCCTCTTTCATTATTCTTTGTGAATAATGTATTATTATATATTAAACATTTTAATAAGACCTTTGCATATTTTAACCTTACTAGGGTCGTCCGATAAGTACTTTACCTCACCGCCCGAAGGTTCAAATATTGCAATTATGGTGTACTACATTCTCTTAGATAGCTACCGTCAAAATTTCAGCCGAATCGGACTCGTAGTTTTGTTTTGACCACGTGTAGAAAAAGAAATAGAAAAAAAGTAATATCGGTTGGTAATTCGATTTTGCTTTTGGAAGGGAAATCGCTCAGCGAATTCAAAGAGCACTTGGATTCTGTGTTCGGAGACTCTGCTCCTGCATTGGTGACCATCAAGAATTGGTACAATGAGTTTCAACGTGGTCGCACATAGGTCTTAGATGTGCCTGCCATCTGTCCACGTGGCCCGAAAATGTCTACCAGAGGATAACGTTTTAAAAATCAACGATCTCGTATTGGCAGACTGCCGTTTGAAGGTGAGATTGCGAAACAGTAGGCATTTCAAAAGACCACGAGGGTCATATACTTCGTTAAATGTTGGGTATGAGAAAGCTGTCGGCACGATGGCTGCCGTGTTTCCGTTTGACTTCATCCGTCGAACGTGCTCCAAAGTAGGTGAAAACTGTCCAATCAGCCGGAAAGCTGAAGACCAAAATTTTCTAGGATTCGCGAGGTGTGACTACCTGGAGAAGGGCAAAACGATCACATGCTTCTACTATGCCGAATTATTTCGTCCATTCGAAGCCGAATTGAAGAAAAAACGGCCCCATTTGTTGAAGAAAAAGTGCTCTCCATCATGGCAACCCAACGGCTCACACCTTCGACCTCGTCGCCACGACCAAATTGGTCGAATTGCACTACGAACTTCCGCCCATCCACCATATTCTCCAGATTTGGACTGTGCGACTTCTTTTTGTTTTCAAACTTGAAAAAATCACTCTCCGGGCAGAAATTTGAGTTGAATGAGGAGGTAATCGTGGCCACGGAGGCCTAATTTGCAGAACTCGAAAAAGCTATTATTCGGATGAGTTAAAGAAGATGGAGCATCGCTGGATCAAATGTATTGAGCTAAAAGGTGACTATGTTGAGAAATAAATCGCCACTTTTCAAAAATTTTTGTTTTTCTTTTGTAGGCTAAGTATTTATCGGACCGCCATCGTATGAATATTAAATTAAGTTAAAATTTAATTCGCTATAAAATAAATATTTTCTGAAATCAAACTCCATTCAACGTAAACCTATGAAATTGACCATAATAGTACCTACTTAATTCTAGATATTAATTACTCTGAAGTAATTAATATTAATAATCAGTAAATTCAGCATGCTTCAATGAAATTCGATTTCATTTTATAACGTAGCATTCCCGGTGATTTAATTGAATCACTATTAAAAGTATTGATCAAAGTTTTTTTATACAAACTTATAATTGATGTATTATATAGTCAAATACAGATGAAAAGGGCGCATACATACATAGAAACATGAATATAATTCTGTGGCTATATTTAAGGTTTTTATAGTTCCTTTAAAATTTGCATAAAGGGTTATCCATTTTGCGGTTTCAAAAGTATAGGGCTGGAATTCGACATCTGTCAAACTAAGTTGTTAAACGTCAGTTAAAAGTCTGAAATTTACGAAAATTGATCGCTTAACTATCACACAATGCATACAAAATTGTAAAACCTACTACGAAAATGGTGATTCTGCCACAGCCACATATCGTGCTTTAAGAGCAGATTATGGCTTATATAATCATCCAACTACGCAAGGAATTGGCAAAATTGTTAAGAAATTTGAAGAGACTGGATTGGTTACAGATATTGCGAAGCCTGTGCATCATCGTTTCGCTCGTACCGCTGCTGTAAGTGAAAGTGTTGCCGAAGACCCGAATGTGTCGATTCCTCGTCGTTCTCGGGAATTAGGACTGTCTTACGGCACATTATGGCGTATTTTGCATTTGGATCTAAACTTACAAATATATAAAGTCTAGCTTACACAACAACTGAAGCCAGCTGACCATTCACAACGTCGTAGATACGTCGAATGAGTGCTTGGACAACAGGTGGTGGACGGCGATTTTTCGAACAAAATTTTCTTCAGCGACGAAGCACATTTCGCACTCCGTGGGTATGTTAATAAACAAAATTGTCGTATTTGGGGTTCTGAGAATCCTCAAGTAATTGAAGAGAGGCCATTACATCCACAAAAAGTCACTGTTTGGGGCGCTCTTTGGTTCGGAGTTGGGATTGGACCTGATTTCTTCGAAAACGACGATGGAACGACTGTCACCGTCAATTCAGAGCGTTATGGTCATATGATAACCGACTTTTTGTTGCCTTTTATTAAAGAATACAACTTGGAGAATATGTGGTTTCAACAAGACGGTGCCACATGCCACACAACTCGAGCAAATATGACTTTATTGCTGGCCGTGTAATTTCTCGTCGTGGCGATAACAACTGGCCACCAAGATCATGCGATTTGAAACCGTTGGACTTTTTTTGTGGGGCTTCGCTCTTGAGCACTTGAAAACCAACATTCGTCAATTTATGGCTGAGATACCGCCCAACATGTGTCAAAAAGTGGTACAAAAATTAGAATCGATGCTTGCAACAATTCGCGTGGTGGTCATTTAAATGATGTAGTGTTTCACACATATGTCAACGTTCAAACTTTATAATAAAAACGAACTTTTATGAAAAAAAATATTTTATGTGTTTTATTTACGTTTGCTTTTGAAACCGCAAAATGGATAACCCATTATAATAGATACAAATTATGCAATAAGAAATGAAAACCAGGTCATGAGTTCTTACAGGTTTCACATTTAATTAAATACATAATCTACTCCCTGCCCGAAGTATCAAATTCCCAAATTCAAAGTAAACTGCGTTTAAATCATCTAGGCTTGACTTATGCTAATGTAAAAGCAGATCCCATTCCCCATCCATAAAGATACTAGAAACAATATATGTGTATGGCTTGTACATGAATGTAATCTTTTACCTCCCACACTCCAGACATACAGGACGCTGTATTATAATAAACCACTCGAGTACACACGCATACTTCCAATTAATGTAGGATTAATTCGTGCTAGGACAACGTATTATCCAATTATAAATGCCGCAAGACATAATTCCCATTTCACCATTTCGAATAGAAACCGCAAAAACATTGAATTAATCCTGACTGTGTGTAATTATGTGGCACTTTGATTCATCGTCATATAAATCAATGATTTTAATTTCAACGCACATTTTGGCAGTTTCGTGGATCACACATATGGCCCGGTACCTTAGATTCAAGGTGTTGTCCTTAATTGCGAAGATATAATCTTCTCACAATTAATTTCTGAAAGAAATTAAGTACGTATGCTTAACCTTTAAACAGGACTCTGTTGACCAATAAATTGCCATCTCGTCGGGTATAATTAATGCCACGTTAAGTCGGCCATTTACAGTAAAATTAAGTAAGTGGTTTTTATTGTAACATTCTCCATGGAACACCATTAAAAGTCTTCTCTTTTCACCTTTAGCCTATTTGTACTGTGCTGGGCTAGTTAAAAGGACATTTTGATTTATGTCCCACATCAAAATTGGCGATTTAATATGTCTACCTCTATCCCTTCTCATAATAGGTCGTGGCCCAGGCCTACAAATTCTACAACACAGCAAGCCCAGATTTATTGCTCTCCTCTATATTGAGGAACAATACCGAGAATAACGGTAAACTACGTTGGTGTCTGATGAATGCGTCAAGGATTTATCCTTAACAACAAAAAAGGAAAAAAACTATCTTTACTCAATGTTCGATGAATTTAATGAAAAATACACACATGATTTGTTGAGGATGCAAAATGATGTGAGATGGGACGAGAGACTATTGTGTAAGACTTGTGTGTTGTGACCCCTTATCAAAAAGGGTTACCATGACGAGAAAACGACAAGATGAATTCACAGAGATAATTCAAAAAATTCAAATCAAACACAAAAAAAAGTTACAAACAGCAAACAATTCATTCCAAAGGACAAGAGGACAAACAAGCGAATTTGCAAGGAAAACATTTTTGTTTATTTTTTTTCGTGGAAAAGATACATTTTTTTGTATTCTATTTCTATCAAGAATCAACAAAAATGATTTGAGAATGAATATTTATAGAAGCAGGAAAATAAAGTAAAATGTAAAGTCAATGTGCATTGTGCAGCTATCTAATTCGAAAAACTGTTAGCTCAATATTCAACCCATATCTTTTATATAGAGAAGATAGCTTGTATTGAATCAATATTTTATAAATGGAAGTGACATGCCAATTTATAACGGTTCTATTTATAAGACTATATACTATGGTTATGTGGATCAACAGGGTCAGAAGGGCATTTGACTTCCGGAACTTAAAGCCACTTTAGAGGATGATAGAAGTCGTATGACTTATCATATGAATTGTCAGAAAAATCATACATATAAATCGTCTTGGCTTCTTAAAATTAAAAACATGAATTGTTTGACATGAGAACTGCTTCTGCTACTAAATAAATTTGTTTTTATGCAAAAAATAACTAGATACCTACGAGTACACTCAAAGAAGTGCCAAAAATTGTATTATGTTGCTAAACAAATTGAGTTAAAAAAAAAACAGCTTTATTTCTGTTTATTTTGGGTTTGGCAGAAAACTGTACTACTTGATTTAAAATGACAGTTTATTTGACATATCATCATATAATGGCAGGTGGCAGGTTATATCAATTTTATTATCGTATCAACTGATAGCTTAAAGTTGAGCATAACAAAAGTTACACACAATTCAAATATAAGATCTTGCTTCCAGTAAAAACACAATCTTGCTGCAGACAGATTTGTGACCTTTATTCGAGTATCTATCGAAATTATAGTTTGAGATTTTAGGTTTTTATTTTTATTTTCGCGCATGATATTCATATGCATTTTTCAGAACTTACCGCCCTTAATGTTAGAAATACTTTCGAATTTCTTTTTACATCACAGTCTCATCCCGTGACCACGTAGTATGAAACTTCTTCGAAACGTGCGTCGGGTACATAAGTTATCTCTGATACTAAACTATCCGAATATAATTCTGAACAATTCGGATAGGTTAGCTGAAAGCTGCTGTCAACAACTAAACAAAACTCATATCAAATAAAGTTTTCTGTCAGCTGTCGTCGGGTAGCTAGTTATTCGATTTTTTTGGGAATAATTTAAACTAAGTTTAAGTTTTGTATTTTCGATGTGATCGAACATATGACCAAGTCTTTGAGTATATATATAACATGGAGTGCTTGCTCCTATACCTAATGCATTGTGGTGGTTGAATCTTATATACTTCCACCTTCAGTAAAAATTAAAATTCGCTTATTCGCGAAACTGTTACATCAAAGATAAATTATTAAAAGATGTTTGAGTGGTCTTGTGTCAGCTGTTGTCAAACTGCCGAACAAATGAAAGAAATTACATATTACTTAGTAATAAATAAATGTGTGTGCTATCGGTAGAGCACTTATAAGATGTGCAGGTCATAAATTGTCGAATTTCATTGAAAGATGGTTAAGATTTCGATTTAAAATTCATATCCCGCAAATGGTGAAATTTAAGAGCTTTTCGACGAACTTTGTAAAGAAATATCTTAAATATTTCAAAATATATTTTATTGCCTAGTCAGGAAAATTCAAACTTTATTTACCGATGTCGTAGATAATCAACTTGACACTAAAATTCGTGTTAAACCAGAATTTTACGTCATTTTGAATTTAGAGTCGAGTTGACCATTGACCGACCAGTAATATAAAAGTGAACATAAAATTCGCCAAAACACGGCTATTCACCCCAATTACAAAGATTCGTATTGAAAATGTATGCTTTCTTGTATACATTGTATCTTTTGGTTTAATGTCAACTTTTTCGGTGGTAACTCTTCTAAACTATAAGAATAGATATTATAGTAGTATTAAAACTAACTAAATCAATTTATAAAAGAAGTAGCTAAAGCTTTCTGTCCATATATTATATAACTCATTCTTAAATAACTTCTATACTCCAACACAATCGTTGAAACGCATACAAACACAGTTCATAAAATACTTAAATAATGAACGCTAACATTTTTGCAGGCAATCACTATACGAACATACCCCTCTACTTGCATACAATATCTGATTTATTGAATAAACGTCAAACATATAAAATAATTTTAAAACCAAAATTTAGGACCACACAGATATGGAAACAGTACCTTTTTGTTATTTCTTTCTGCTTCACCTAAACATATTCCATAATCCATTTTATCTTTTATTGAAACATCTATGTTCTCTAAGAGCCAGTTTTTCAATGTGAGATCATCACAGTTTTAGAGCTAAATCAGAGTTAACTCCTGAAGAATGTTGAGTATATATTTCTGAAACGTGCTTGTCAAAAAGCCATTCAATTAAAATCAATTTGCGAAACAATGGAATGAGCAATTGGTTAGTTTCGCCATCTCCATTTTGATAGCGGAATGACGATTTCCATAGTGTCGCACATCGATTTTAATAGCTTTTTTTGGCATTTGAAAGTTAAAATGAATCCTCCACTTAAAAACTGCTATCTAGTAAGCTCGGCGTTAATTAATTTGAGGGATTATTGTGGATTGTGGCTTAACTTAGAGTTAACTCTAGCACTGAAAAACTGACCCTTGCGTTACTAGTCAAAAAATACACATACAACTAATGTGTTGTATCAATCGATTTATTTATCGGTAATGGGTAGCTTAATACTACGTTTCCACCGAACTTTAATCTCTTGTAGATTTACTAATCTCAAAAAGTGGTTCCACCGCTCCAAAAGTAGATTAATTTTGACAGCACTATTCAAAATGTATATATCTTTTCATTTTCTCTTATGATGTAAAAGTGAGATAGTCAGCTTCATCTGTGTCAACCGAAGAAATCGAAATTTTGTTTCGAATAAACTCACAGGGATTTTCAATTGTTGCTTATTTCACTCGCAGTTAATAATAATAATTATCGAATGTGTCAAATTTTATTTGTCAACGAAATTTTTCTTAATAAAAAAATCCCACAGTTTGTATGGAAAGAATAACTTGTTGAATTAAATCCATATCGTTACATTGTCGATAACCAGCGATCGGTTAATAGATTGTTTTCGATAACAATTCGCGATCACAAAAATGAATTTTCAACGAATTCTTTATTATTGACAAATAAACAGTAATTTATCTGCCGACGAATTATCAAATATGCTATAGAACTTTATGAAATTCAAAGTTCTAAAAAGCATAATGTCAAACAACAAATACATATATGTATGTATATCAAAAACACCGCTTTTGTGTGTATATGTAAAAAAATTGTATCTATTTTCTTATTTTAATAAGAAGTGTCCAAACTTTCGACCATAGAAAAACAAACAGATTCCGTTTGTTTTATGTATTTGTAGGTATACCCACATAAACGTATCCTTAAAATGGGGTTAGAAGGAGTTGTTCAATATTTATTCCCATTAAGGATGTGTTAGGACCGGACGGTCGGTGGGTGGCAAAAAGGGCAAAACAAAACTGTTTCATATTATCATATTTTACTCGTAAGCTTTTATGGACGACTTAAAAAGTGATACACTGTCATTTTGTCCTTGTGTTATCCTTTCAGCCAATTCGCTGCCTGACATATGCAAAAGAGAATATATCCTTTTTTTCCTTTGTTACGTTTTTTTTACAAATCTATTAAGTTTCTGGGAATGAAGATATTTCCGATTGACACAAACCGATTTTGATTTAGTTTTTTTTTTATCGTTGTGTTTTTCGTCTCCTTTTCTGTTCTTGGATTTTCTTTTGTTTTATCTCAGAACTTGATTGATGATATTGGAACGATATGATGCAATATACAAGTAGGAAGCTTGGATATCCTTATCAATGAGAATGATGTTTGAAGTGAGATTATGTTATGCACAATTTGTTTTGTGAAGTCTGTCGAATGATTTCATTTGAAAAGAGAAAGCAAACAAAAAAATTCAGGAAGAAAAATGGTGAACAATTGAGATTGATTTCAAATAGGTTCTTGAAATAGGTACGCGTATACACATACATATTTTTTTTGTATTATTTTATTCGAGTGAAAATAGGAATCAAGCCATTCAATGTGCGGTAGAAGAAGCCTTTTATGATTTTATGAGGTTTTTGGATATGAAATATAGAATGCAGGAAACTTGTAGGGTCTTATGTTTTTTTCTAGAACGTTGAGTCACGTTTAAACTTTTATTTTTCAATTGATTGAATATACCTTCATAAATCCAACGCAACCAACCATAGTTTAAACGATTGCTTCCGTTGAGGTTACCATGTAAGTAAATCTTCATGTTGGTAGGTAATTTATTATGTATTATTTTTTTATTGACAAAGGGGGTTTCTTTAAGAGTTTTAACAATGTATCCAAACATCAAAGAAACACATCCTAGAATGCTTTGCATTTTGGTTTTAGCTTGTTATGATTAAAAAGAAGCTTTACAGTTTATGTCGGTATACAAATTTAATCCTGGTTCTTAGGATTTAGGAAGGTATAATATAACTTATTTATAAAATCTAAATTGAACACAATTTTTCGGTCTTCTTATTATCTCAATTAATTTTATATTTAATTTTTAATATCGAGCCTTTCTAGGAATTAAGATTTATTTTTTACCACTAGCCCTAACCCCTCTACAAATAATGGGTGCTTTTTTTTAGCTGCATGAGAAGTTTCGATGGTTATTATTGTCTATGGTTTGACAGTTGAAAATGTCAAACTCTGTTGATATTTCTGTTCAGTACGGCTTAGCAATTCTTCATGAATCGCTTAAAGCCGGAACAAGGCTTCCAAATTGTGGAAATTTACGATTAAAAAAAATTAATCTTTTCGGGAAGTTCATAGAGCACTTCGTCAATTTTATTGTCAACATAATCGTCTCGATTCAAAACCATAATCAAGACATTAACAAATCACTATTTCCATTACATCCATTAAAATTGACTGTTTGGTACGTATTTCTTTTGAAATTAGGAAGGACCTGCCGTTACATGGCAAATGCTATCGAGGCGAGCGAATGGCGAGCGTTATCGAGACATTCTGATTGATTTTTTGTTTAAAACAATTAATCAGCTAATCATCAAAATGGGGCAACTTGCCATACAGCGCGCTTAACCATACATTTATTCCGAAATTAATTTGATGACAGACAGCTTTATTTCCATAAGTGGTCCTGTTAACCGGACACATCGTTCGATGTCACTTAACGCCTCTGTATGCCGACAAACCAGCATATCTTGAAGCATTGGAAACAAATATTCAAGCCATTATTAACTTTATATATGGCCAGATTTATTGGAAAAAGTAGTCAAAATTGGACTGATCGAATGGACTATATACAACTTGTAGCCGCGGTAGATATATGCCTGAAATCATATTTAAATAAAATGCACGACTGGATCGTATGAACTTGTAGCTAGCAACTTTAATGTAGCTAAACTTTGTAGTTATCCTTTGCAGGTTTAAATCATATGTAGGTAAGATTAGCTATATTCTTAGTATAATGAATTGTCGAATGGATGATTCAAGGAAATCGATTTTTCAAAAAAAAATATTTATTTATTTTTTTAAAATCGAAAAACTTTTTTTTTTTGAAAATTTGAGTATGCAGTTTTATTAACAATTATAGCGGTCATTTTTATAAAACAATATTATTAATCGTTTCATCGAATGTTGAGAAAGTCGAAAATATGGAAAGTGGTTCTGCGGGAAGTACTGTTAATATGTACGCCAAATAAAATATTTTTATACCTACCTAAAAGTGGAATGTACTAATTTAAGAACAGACATATTTTTTTTATAAAAATTCTTGAAGCCGTTTTCGAGAAATACATTTTTTTCTTAACGCTTTTTTAACATTTGTATGGGTGGTACCGTTGTTTTTTATTTCAGAAAAATAGTTTTTTTACCTATTCAAAATAATGTCAAAAAGACACCAAATACGAAGAGTTTAAAAAAAATTAATTTCCGAACAAAATGTTTTTTTTGGAAAATTTTGTCTTACAATAGTGTTTAAGCTTTCTAGGAGCTTCTGCGTAAAAAATTTCAAAAAAAAATCAAATCAACCGTTTCCCAGAAAATCGAAAACCAAAAAAATGGTTCTGCTCGAGGTACCAAAACAGATTATAAAAAGGTACCCTTTTCCTTCATTAATGAACTGATTTTTTTTTATAAAAATGGTTGGAGCCGTTTTTTTTTTTGAGAAAAATCAGATTTTTGTTCTTGGCAAAAAAAATTTATGGGAGCTACTGTTATTTGTCGTTTTAAAAAATAATTGAAAAAAACGAGTGGGCATATTACCGAAAAATCAATATTTACCAAGCTTGAAGCAAATCCACCGAACCGTTTAGGCTGCAGACTCGAGCATAGACAGACAGACGGAATTAGGGGACCCACTTTTTAGGTGTTCTCTATGATCGTAATGTCATGTTTGATTGTTAGAAAAAAACATTTTTTTTTACGAATACATAACTTGCCTTAGTATCTATAATCACAAATAAAAATAAATGATATTAAGAGCTGATTTTTCAATCTCCAGATAAAAACCCAGTTAGTTGCGATAGGAATAAATTTACTTGACTATTAAATAACCAGATAAAAACATCGAATTTTTCAATAAAGAAAAAAAAATCTATAGAATAATTTAATTTGAACGTCATTTTTTTTCATAGTAATTAATTTTTGTTTAAAGTTTATTTCAAAGCAATAATTTTTCAAAGTGTTTTTAACATCGAAAATAGCTATTTATTTTATTCTTCAGATAACTCCTTATACCGTTCTAAAATGGGCAGCTAACCTTATTCCTAGATTAAGTTGTATCTGACTGTTGAAAAACTGATTTTTGCTCTATCTGGAGAATATGTACTAACAGACTGCTTAACTGACTATTGAAAAATTGGCCCTAAACGGTCTTTCAGATTATAATAATAAAAAATTCATTCCAAGAATATTTCGTCTGAAATTATTATTTAGAGTTCCCAAGCTCTTAAAAAAAAAACCGTTATAATCAAAAAGTTAAACAAGTACAAGTCATGAGAGCATTAACCCTTTACTGATGATTCATTAAACCAAATAGTGTAAAGAACATTTAACGGTTTACAAGGGTTCCAAAAAAAACTAATTTGAATATTATAAAAAAAAATAACGAATGGAAAAGCAAATTTATTTTATTAATTTATTTGTATGGCCTAAGAAACACTAATCAAACAACCCGTGAGGCCAAACACCAATTTAGCTTTAAACAAACTTCATTTACAGATGAACAGTATTGTTATTCAATATCTTTCTTTTTTCAAATTTTGCAAAACACTTTACAGATTTTATATATTTTTCATCAGGAATCCTTTTTTTTATTATAATTAATTTTATAGGTACGCTTTACTTTAGGTATATACAACATTTAATTAGAATCGTAAAAGCTGTTTTCCGAAAATTAAAAAAAAAGTTACATGGCAGTTGCAATGGCAGATGTAATTTTTTATAAACAAAAATACAAATATAAATACTAACGTAAGTTTAAATCTTTGTAATGATATTATTTAATACAATTATCTAATAGCAAACTTCCAGAAATTACCTTATTTTATATATGCATGCAATAATTATATTTATATAACAACCCTGTATATAAGAGTATCAAAATAACGTTATTGAAATTAAAATTGTAGGGGATGAACAAAAACATTCACTCAATCAAATCTCATGATAATTTCAGCCGCTAACGAATCATTTACATTATTGATTTATTCAATTCAAAAACAACAAACCTTACATATATTATATAGGTACGTACCATTCTACTAAAACAGGCAAATGTCCTTTATCCCCTTTTATTTTTATTTTTTTATTTTATTCAATTATTCACTGTCTTCCGGTGTGCAATGCGATGAATACCTTCATTATAAATTTTCTTTCGCTTTATAAAGCTTTTCATTATTCCTGCAGGGATCAGGAGTATTTACAGTATGGTGCAATTATTTAGACACACTTTTAAAATGTATTCATTTAATTTAATTTCTGTCGCTCAATTGTCAGAATTCATACAACCAACAATGATTGATGTACACACTCCCTATTTATACGATAAAACTGCTGATATCAATCTGTCAAAATAATACATAAATTAGTGAAATTCATTTAAAGGTATTCAAATAATGACATAGTGATGATCTGAGCAGGTTCATTCAATATTATGTTTTGCTGTTAATTCCAAAATTCAATATTTTATTTAGTGTAAAATAAAATTCCACTTGAACCACCACAACTTGTCACAATTTTTGAACAACAAAAGTAATGTTTTCTTTTATCATAATATGTAACTCCATCTGTCACTTTGACGTTCATCAATGAATGATAAAAAAAGGTATGTTTGTTTAAGCTTAGTGTATACTATTGATAGATCCTACAATACTGTCAGATATGTCAGTGCAAAACATACTTACAATGGGGGAGTTCGGTGTCGCACAGATTTCTGATACATTGCTGAAATATATATTGTGCGTTTGTGAACGTATAAAACCCAATAGGTAACCATTTCTGTCAAAATTCAAAACAGAAAAAAAACTAATTGCTTACGATTACACTTCCGCTCAAAGTGAATTAAACATACATTTGTTGGATAAAATATAGATTTAAAATGAATCAGGAAGTAAGAACCACAAATGTTTCAACCGATTCAGAATAAGAAGATGATGTATTAGGTACGTAATTAAAGTTCACACACAACAATTGAAAAGACAGCTGATTTCGTAGTCAGCTTTGCACTACGATACCTAAGTATACCAGAAATTTAGCTCTAGCTTGGGTTCGATTTGGAAATCATATGTTTTGTTCATTGTTATGGTGATCGGCTGTTAATTGACAGATATTTAACACGTATTACAACAGTAACGAACGTATTGCACAGCAAAGCTGTGCGCTACCGAATGCCCCCAAAATCTTACAACTGTGAAAACTTACAATAAATTGTCAGAAAATTTGTGTTCCAATTAATTGTAAGATCATTGTCTGACAATTAATTGTAAGAAATCATACAATCGTGTGTACGCTAGCTGACAATCGTGTAATCTTACAATTAATTGTCAGAAATTCTATCTGACAATTAAATGTATGACGTAAAATTGTAAGGTATCTGATAATCGTGTACACACACAATTTGTAGCCAGGCCTCACAATTTTTATCGTTTTCTGACGTTTCTGAAACGAAAATATTGTAAGGTGTAGTTTTTTTTGCATCATACAATTTTTTTATTGTCAGACAATTTAAAGAAATTTTGGACGTCGCGCAGTGTTGCGAACAAATAGAAATGTTTATCAAAAATACTCGCACTCAAAGTGTTTGAATTATTGATTTTTTTTGTTAAAATGAATAGTTATAAAAAAATGATTCAGATAATAAAAAAATATATGTTTAGAGTTATTTTTCAGTTGAATGAAACAATAAGCGTTCTAAAGTTTTGTTTTTTAGTTTTGATAAATATATATATATATTTTATTAATATTATATATAAGTTTCTATTATTATAATCCAATTTCGGCTTTTACTTTCTGAAAAAGCAACTGGGAATAGTTTGAAAGGACTGACAATTAATTATATGTGTACACGGTTGGTCAACTATCTGACAATAAATTTTCCGCCAACTTCTGACAATAAATTGTAAGAGATTGGTAGACTTTCTACCAACCGTGTACACACATAATTAATTGTCAGCTCATTGGTAGATAATTGTCAGACTTTTTTAGTTCTCACAATATTGTAAGATCTACCAATTGTGTACACTAAGCTTTAGTTTTATTACAGGAAATTTTATGGTTTAAATGGTGTAATTCATTGGTTTAATGCATCAAATTTAAATAAGGTTTCTTATTATTTTCATCGAATATGTTTTAAATAATGTTGGTACTTAAAACGTCATTTTTAATTTGGGATTTTAGAATAAAGTTGTAAGCCAAAGCAAGACAGTTATTTAGACAATACAATCAAAATATTTTCAACAACAGCCGAGCCGTTCCAAAAATATAAGATCTTAATAGGTTTTCCAAAAAGCAGTTGGTAGATTTTGACAGTTCACAGCAGCCATGTTGTTTTATTTGTTGTTTATTTTCTTGTTTTTTTATTTCACAATCTCAAGTGACAGACAACACCGGCCGTGTATTAGCTGACTAGATTGGGGAGCAGATATATTCAGACCCACAATTTCAGCACACAAAATTATCTTCTGCGACACAGTTCATTTTGGAATGAAGAATTCCTTCCATAATTAAAATGGCCGAATTTGGGAGGCTACTAATACACACGAGGGCCAGTGTAAATGCATCCCAAAAAAGGATGTGAGGAAATTTGGTGCGGCGGCATTTTTAAGAACTACAGTCGCATTGTTATCACCATCAACGAATAGCACTACCGACTGAGCATAACCAATTTCTTTGGACTTGAATTAAATTAATTATGAACGACGCGACATGTAGTTCTAACAGAACAGGCGTCTAATGCCAAAATAGACATTTTGCATAAGCGATTTGCAGCTATGGTATCACATGCAGAGTCGATGAGAGTTGGTCAGCGAAATCATGCGATTTGTTCCCGTCTTAATTTGACAACTTTACAAATAAAACAATTAACATTTAGTAAATTATTTTTTAAATGTCCCTAACCACGGGAACCGTACTGTGAGTATTAAAAAGTAGTATAGTATAACGTGCTTGACTTGGTTGCTTTAATTAAAAATTAATGAAGGTCTATTATTAAATTGAATTAACTTCAATTTAGATGCCAATTAATATTGCTGTTCGGTGAAAAGATAAGTGAGAATATTGTTGAATGTGTTCACTTTATCGAACACAACGAATTTTATTATTGTATATTGTATTGTTATTCTGGAGAGATGGAGAGATTTTTTTTTTGGGTTATTCTCCAAATGAGAAATAAATTACTAAGTCGATTTCAATTGACCCTAAGATATGGGAAATAAAGAAATAACGATTTATTCAATCAATAGAACACCACTTAGATCGTTTAGAAATTTACGGCGATAATCATATTTAAGCGTGTTTACTTGATACCAAAGAAAAGTGCAAACAAAATGAATGATTGTTCTCCCCTACTTTTGTGTTAATGTGTTCAAGTTTATATGATTAATCACTGACAATTCCAACTAACCCATTCTTCATGTTCAAATCGCAAAAACAGAAACACTCTATTTATCTATATTCTCGAACATACAAGTGCCATCTTATACAAAAATTGTATCTATGTATATAAATAGCCTCAAACAAAAGGTTATTGAAAAATGGGTCAAAATGATGAATAATTGCGCCCTCCGGACAACAGACAATATCGATTCACGCAAATATCTCATCCGCAACGCTCTATGACCCATTTACCCTGAAGGTAATACAATTGAGAGCGAACATCATTATGTCCCCAACCAAGCTATGCATCATTTTTATTGCTTAACTTATCTTTTTTTAAAAGGATTTTCCACCCGGTTGATAGACTCTACATAAATGTCTGATGTCCTCTTAGTGTCTCACCATTTTCACTCCATTGAAATTTACAAAGAGCAAAACAGAAGATGGTTAGTGGTGACGACGGTGAGTTTAAATAGTATTCACTTCCAAAAGAGTGACTATATGACTATGACAGAGAAATGAAGGGACCCAGAATTATGGGTAATCCCTCCAATCAATTTCTGATTTTCAATCAATTGAAAAGCTCCAAGAAATACATAATTCGACTTTGCAAATAAATTCTCTGGTGTGGTGTTTCAATTGCACAAAGATTAAACAACTATCATTGAAACGAAAAATCAATAATATCTTTTAAGACTCAGTAAAAGAGTTTCAATGCATCTAGCATTGCCATATGAAAATCGAAATTAATTTAATTTATTACTTCACCACTGGCAAAATTTGAAGTTTTCGGGTTTTCATATTTCTAGCATTCGAGGACTTTGAACGACACTTTAATTTAATAAAAATATAAATTATTATTTTGAGTTTTAAAGTTTTCTGAGGTAAATTATTGAGCTACTGCAAAATAAACATTTAAACTTTGTAGAACACACAAATTTCGACTTTTAGTTAACATTTTAGCTCCGAGTAGATTTTACAGAGTTGGAAATTAGATTTGTCAAAATCTTTAAAAAAAAAAGTATTGAAATGTTAAATAAAAATGTACCGCTACCATTAAATTGATTTAAATCAATTTAATGAATAAACGGGCGTTCATGTACAATTTTTCGTAAAATTATGATTTTAAGCAATTTATATTTTAATTATAATTTAATAAGAACAACTTATAGCACACAATTCAGTATCTACATATCTAAGTTTAAAGTAAAGGGAATATTGCAAATTTTAAAAAAACATTAAAATTTTTGAAGTAAAACTCTCAGTGGCATATCAATACGACACAAAAGAAAAAGAATGTTTTTTTTCTAAAAAATCAACCGGCAGAACATTTGAACACACAGTTTCATTAAAGAACCACATGAAAGTAATTTTATATAATCAGATCCAGCAAAGACTAACCGCCAGAAACAAAAACCTTTTTCATTTTTTTTTATTTAAATCAACAAAGACTTCATTTTAAATAACACTTTTCACTTTTTACTTGTGATAATATAGGTACCAAAAATAACGTACTAAAAATGGTAAACCTTAATTTTCTCCAAAATGGCTCTAACGATTCTCTAACGAGTCTACATTTTGGTTAATTTTTTTTGTACATATTTTTACTTGCGATATAGATACTATAGGGCAAGTTTTGCATTTGGAGAAAAAATCGAAATCGAGATTTTAATCAAAGTTGACAATTCGATGATAGAGAACACCAAAAAAGTGGGTCCCGCAATTCCGCCTGTCTGTCTGTCTGAACCGATTTTTTTCAAACTTGGCGCTTAGGCGTTTTAGGTGATTGTCTTTTTGAATCGTTGTTTTAGCCCCAAAAATAACGGTACTTACCATAAAAAATTGTCTACTATCTTAATTATCTCGAAAACGGCTCCAACGATTTTGATAAGAATTGGCGGGTGTACTACTTTAAGTATGGTCTACATTCTGGCCGAAATGTTTGTTTTAATATTTTGTTATAAACGGTACCTGCAATACAACCATTTTATTGATTTTCGACCTTCTCACAAACCGATTTCGATAAAAAAAATTTATACAGGAGCTCCTTCAAATTCTAAATAATACTGCTTTCACAAATTGTCGAAAAATAGTTTTTTTTTGATTTTTGAAAATTCAATATTTCGAAAACGAGTGGACAATTTTTTCCGATATATTGTTTTTAAATTTATGTTATTAAATATTTACAAAATATTTAAGAATTTTTGTATTTAAAAAATAAGCGAAAAACGAATTTAAAAATATATTTAGTCGTTTCTATTAAAAATCTTTTGCATATAATGTGATCAAACATAGCAGCAAGTACGTGCGATCCACTCGTGTATTTTATTTGTACATATTTTGTACAACAATTTTTTTGATTTTGGACTTTCTCATTAATGACTCTATATGGACTTCGATCAAAATTTATATAGGAGGTCCTTCAAATTCTAAATAATGCTACATTACAAAATTTACAAAAAAAATGTTTTTTTTTGGATTTTTGAAAATAAAATATGTATTTTTTTTTTTTTTGAAAATTTAATATTTCGAAAACGGGTTACAATGTTTGTATATAATTTTTTAAATTTTATGTTATTACTTTAAATTTGCACACAAAATTTTTTTTAGAAAAAATTAACGACATTTTGTATATAGTTACAAAATTAAGTTCGAAACGAGTTTTAAAATATATTTAGCCTTTTCTGCTAAGAATCTTGTATTTACGATGTGATCGAAAATAAAACCCTGTACGTGCGAATAAAGAAAACAATCTTGTTCACGAGCTTAGACAAGCATTACTATATAATTATATACGAAGAATCGTAAATCCACTGACAAATCTAAAATATCATTGTTATGCATTTGGTGTAGAATAACAGGACACGGTAGTGCCCAGGCGAATTTCGACCCCTCTATTTTCATTACCAATAAAGTCGGAAACTTTAAATTCCGAATAATTGCTAAGCTAGGCAAGCACAGGTGCCTTATACAGAATTTCAACTTTTAAGCATAAGTGGTTCCTGAGATATAAGGCCCCAAAAATCACGAAAACCGTAACTCACTCATTAACAGATCATCAACATAATGGAACACTTCCCGACATCCTATAATCTTGTAATTATACACAACGGTGAGTGATATGATGGAAGCAAAGGAATAAATCGAAAATTTGAGGTTCTCCATTCAGGAGGCGTGGCAATTGCTTGATTAATTGCTGTAGAATAATGAAATTTGATAAAGTGATAGGTCTTGAAGCACATAAAAAAAAGAAAAATATAAAATTTGAGATTTTCTGTTTAGGGGTATGGAACCACCCACTTTCTGAAAAAAGTTTTAATTTATATGAAGCACTTCCACTTTCAGTATCTTTCGAGACTTTTACATGACAAACTATTAAAATCTTTGCAAAAACGAGTAAGATCACATCAAAAACATAAATGCGAAAAAAGGAGCCAAGTTGTTGTATGCAAAAGCCTCTATGTAATAAGTCAGTCGTGAAAAGTAGTGAGATCTAAAAGTACGCCAAGTTCTTACTTAAGTTTTAATACCAAATATTTAAAATTGGAAAAATATTGAAACGAATATTATTTAATGAATAGATACTGACTTAATGTTGGTGGGTTTATTTGGAAAGTTTTGTTTTTATAATGTCCAATTGAAAGGTTTAAGAACTTGCGCAGTGACCTGGGAAAAAATTATTTTAAAATTTTAGAGTTTTGTACATAACAGTTACAAAAATTTGAAAACAAAATCATACGACTTCTCGGAAGTGTTGTATACAAAACGGTGTCATTTCGAAACTAGTTACTTGGTATGGATTGTTAAAACGGTTCTGAGTTTCAACTTAAGTGCTCTATAATTGTTTTGAACCCCGAAAAAATAAAAATAAGTTTTATTTCTAGTCGCTTACAATATACGTAATGTAAGTACGCACATTCTTTTTTAAAGCCTATATCAGCAAATGCATTTTTACCTTTGACAGTTTTTACACGAGAACTTTTTTAATACTGGTTTCAGTTTCAGATTCCATGCAGTTGCAAAAATATATCTTAGCATTAAAATGTTTTAACTTTGGTCAAGTATTTCTCTGTGCTCATAACATGCAAATTAATTTAGAAAAGCTCACTTGAACTATAAGCTAAATGACAAATCGAACAGGGCGATAATTCTACAATATTTTCGAAACTCATAAATTTTGTCTAGCTCAACACCCAACAAGTCATTCAACAACGTGCTTAAAAATCAAATTGTTGTAAAATCAAAAAAAAATTCTCCGTATTGTAATCTTGATCGTGATAATTCCATTTTACTTAAAAAGTCAAGTCTCCTTAGTTTTTACTTTATAATGTGTTCAACTTCAGTTTATTAAGAAAATGCGGTATTCGGTAGGTAGGTAAAGTAGCTGTCGGAGCGAATTTGCACCTTAGACCATTTTAGATCCGTTGGTAAAAATCTTAACGCCGAAATCTTTGGACACTTCGTCATTTTCCCAACTGTTCCTGGACTGAAAGAGTCTGCTGAGTCTCAGCAAAAGTTTGCTGAAACTCAGTGTAGGGGTGCAGTAGTCAGTGTTTCTCGACAGAATATATTTGATGTGTTGCTGTAACCAAAAGATTTGGCAAACCAGCATTTGACTTTTTAAGTCTCAGCGTGCTGCAAGATACCAGATGTTTAATTTGGAGGTCAACAGGTAGAAGATATAAAGTAACACTTAAGGCATCCGGGTTGGGTTACAAGATCTTAAGGCCCCTGTGGCGCCAAGACGGTAGCAGTTCTCTGAAAAAAAAAAATGTCCATAGGATTATTTTCGATTGAAAACCTCATTTTTTCCTGAATGTGTTACTACAAGCGAAAAGCTTATTATCACGTTCTTCAATGTTAATTTTACTGTTTAGTTGGTCAAGGATGACTCCTTAATATCTCACACTGGAATATTGTTATAGATTGTGCACATTTAGGGGCAGCGGTATTCGATAAAAAGATTTTTTTTAACAGCTTTGAAAATAGAAAATTGGAATTGTTCCTGAGCATTGTTATAGTTTTTGATAAGTAGATGTTTTTCAACAAAAGACCTTATTTGACTAGATAGGCTAACTGAGACTCACTTTTCTTCTTTTTTGTTTTTTCTTTGGTATCAGTCAATTTACCTTGTCAAAGTAATTATTTCGCCAGTTGTTAGAAAAATAAAATGCACGACTGGATAGCACGTACTTGCTCCTATGTTTTCTTTAAAAAAATTGGTATGAACATTTTAAATATTTAATAATATAAATTCAAAAACAAAATTTCAGAAAAAATCGTCCACCCGTTTTCGTAATATTGAATTTTCAAAAAAAAAATATTTTTTTTTTTTTTCAAAAATCCAAAGCAACTATATTTCGAAAATTTTGAATTGCAGTATTATTAAGAATTTGAAGGAGCTACAGTAGAAAAATTTTGATCGAAATCTGTTGAGTCGTTTATGAGAAAGTAGAAAATAAATAAAATGGTTGTGTGACAGATATGAATAACAAAATATTTAGAAACAAATGTTTGGCCAAAATGTAGACCATACCAAAAGTAGTACACAGACCAATTTTTATCAAAATCGTTAGAGCCGTTTTAGAGATAATTAAGATTAGGATGTAGATCGTTCTACAGACGGACAGACATGCAGGCAGACAGACAGACAGGCAGACGGAATTGCGGGACCCACTTTTTTGGTATTCTTAATCATCGTAATGTCAACTTTGATTAAAACCTCGAATCGCAAGTAAAAAAGGATTTGATGCGTATGAAGTGTGGGTGGCAATGGCGCAGTGGATAAAGTGCTTGATTGCTAACTTAGACGTGTGGGTTCGATTCCCACGCTAGGCGCATTCTTTTCTATACCTCCAATTTTAATTATATGCCGCCCATGGGCTAAAAATGAGACAGTAAAGACCTGGTTCTCAAATCAACTGTACCAAACTAGTGCCGGGCAATTCAGGTTGCATTTAAAAGACCTTAGGTCTTACAATCATATAGTTTAATTTAAAAAAAATAGGTGTATCTGTGGTGAATGATAGCAGTCGTTAATATATTCGAGATTAAAGGTTAATATTCTTTCGATAACAGTTTCACGAAACTCATAATTACAATTTCTTCACAAGTTGCAAGATTTTCAATTATTTATTAACAAATTTCGAGTTAAAAATAATATTTTCCTCGTGAATTTTTCAAAAAAAAATCAATTTGTTGTGTTTCTTTCAAGATGTTGATCCTAATTTCTTTTTCATTCGCTACAAATGCAGTTTCATGCGAAACAGTCCCTAAGATACCATAATTTAAAGTTATTAAATGACTTTAAGCTTAATTTAAAAATTCAACATATAATTTAAATTTTCTTATCTGGCATTGATGCTTGCACCACATAACCAATGACCACCATTCTTTGGTCTGTCAGAGATACGCCATACACACACTATGCTCGACGAAAACTAAGCAACAAAAAAACTGCTGCTCGGTTCAATTTGAACTATTTTTAAACATTGATATCTTTGACCACATTTACCCGGCACATCCACCCCAAAAACTCATCCTTCCTGAATCATCATCCCCTAAACAGCAAATTCCAGCTCTAAATACCCCGAGCACATACATATACTCGTAGTGGAAGCGAAGCATCGGCATCAGTGTTGGCAACTTTTGCTTAACTCAACCACCACCCACTTTATTGGCATTGATCCTATTTCAATGACCAAGAGTGCTTTCGATGAGTCAGGTATACTGCTGTTGGACCCAATGACACCACAAACAAGGACCATGTTGTTTTAACACCACCGAACCATGTAAGTGATGCTCTTCCAGTTGCATTTCCCATTCTTAGTTTCCCCTGGGGGTTTATGTAATTTTCTATGTCACGTACACATAACTGCACACCACGGTGCGGCGCAGAGTAACTAACAAAAGTCCTTCGAACAGGTTCGAGTACCTACTAAAAAAAAAAAAAAAAAAAAAAAAAAATAGAAAAGATGTAGTTACCTTTTCTACATCACCGTTAGCTTATTGCAGCACATAGCACACTACAATACGATAGGGACAAGGAAATTGGTGGATTTAAGGAGGGAGGGAGTTGCAGAAAAATGAACATCATTTTGCAGGTTGCTGTAGCCCGGCCGGTCTGAAGGGAATTACATTAAAATTGGCTTATTGAAATTCAGAGATACGTGATATTAGCTTTCAAGGGACGAGAGGTGTGCTCTAGTCTTCCCATCATTGTGGCCACATGATTGGAATACCAAATGGAAATCGAGTTTTTGTCACCACCATCGCCGAGCTGTCACTTTAATGTATTCATTGAGATTCTTATGATTTGGAATTACTTCCGCGTTGAGACAGATTGAATCTAATTCGTGATTCAGGGTGTGTACTTGCTCTACTCTGATGTTGATGCTGTTAAAAAGGATTCAGTATTTTTATTTGTTTCACATCAAAAGAAAGGGTTTGAATTTCCATTTAAATGTTGTGTCCTTTTTGATTTATTTATTTATTTTGATTTGGTTTATGGTTAAATGATGTTTGCTTTGATTTTGTCGATTTAAATTAACCAATCATACCCAGAGGGTCGTCTTTTTTATACAAATTCCCTTTTTGCCTAAACTCAAAATGGATTAAATTGTCAAAGATAAAGAATTTGTCCTGCCTATGTCAGTGATAAAATTTCAGAACACAATCAGCTTGGTTAGGGATGAGTAAATGATATTGAATAAGCTCGGAGATGACACTTTAAGGAGACATTTTCTACATAATTGGGTTAACGATATCGAAAGGCTTTTTGTTGTTTTACGTTTCGGAATATGGATGAGAAACTTCGTAAATTGGTTATGAATTCAGAATTTATATTTTCAAGCATGAGCAAGCATTAAGGATGTTTTGAAATGTTTTTTTTTTTCTTCAAAGAGTTAATTTTCTGGTAGAAGTAAAATGATATTAGAGATATAGGATATTGTAAGACAACCTTTGAATTTTAATCCACAACTATAAATATCATCGAATATTAGATCTTTGTTCAGGCGAAAAAGCCACTTAGCAAACCCGATTAAATTTCCAGTACAGTTAATATGGTGGTCTCAATTTCTGTCACAATCAATTACTTTTTAGGTACCTCTATGTATGGTTGGTAACTATGAATAGAAGCAGCTTTGTTTGGTTTTAATATTGAATGCACAACAAGTAATTCTGTCACAATCGGTGAATTGGGCTCTTCAGAATGTGTTAAAAAAAATAAGGCGTAAAGAGCTGAAGGATGGAAGGAAATTAGTGGAAGTTTATAGGAATGAAAATATTCTGCTTCCCAGAATTGCGAATGTAAAAGTGACAAGTCGGAGACATTGCCAAGTATGTCGAAAAAGTATTAACCGTGGCTTATTACTAACACTTGCTAAGAGGAAATATTCATTAAGGAAGTTTATCTCTCTCATCTCTTCATTCTGACAAATTCTGCATAAGTCATTTGCACTGATGTTCATTCCGAAGAGTCCTATATTTTTGTTATTATCTGTATTTGGAATATTAGTTTCTTTTCAATTAATATGAGGTCCCTCAGGGCTCTATTTAAGGACCCCTTATTATTAGAATAAGTTAAAAAACGTTTTAGTTATTAAGATTTCGAGTCCTTATTAAATTATAAGATCTATTCTTTAAAATAAAAAGTTATCTCAATATTTATATTTCAATTACAATGGCAACTAATGTACAGCTGTGCCCTACCACTATACGATTCGGAATACATTTCATAGACGCCGAAAATGTTTCACAAAACATAAAAACATTTTATTTGTCGACAAAGCCTTCTGTTAGCTCGATACACTTCTTCTAACGTTACTCCAAAGTTTTGATGTCCTCGAAAAAATACAATTTCTCAACCCCTCAAAATAGGCATTTGTTTCAGCGACGACATCTTCATTCACCCCAAATCGGTTATCTCCGACCCATTTCTTCATGTTTGGAAACAAGAAATAGTCGCAGGGGGGCTAAAATTGTGTAATATGCTAGATAAGAGAGGAGTTCGTACTTTAATTCATTCAATTTTGCCTTTGCGACTGCGGACTTATGCGCAGGTGTGATGTCCTGTTGAAAAAGAACTTTTTCTTCGCTAAATGCGACCGTTTTTTCTTCAAATCGGCTTGGAAACAATCCAGCAGTTCTCCGTCATGACCTTGTTTGCTGACGCCAACCAACCTTGGTCATATTCGACTTCGATTCACCAGGAGAAGTCCATTATTTTGACTGTTATTTGGTTGCTAGTATGTTGTGGGTAATCCAAGTTTCACCCACGGCTACGAAACGGCGCAAAACCTCAGACGAACTTTTCTGGAACATCGCCAACACACCTGTGAAATTGTCAAACGAATTTGTTTGTTATCGGTTGCGCCAAACCGCGGCAGCAAACTTCCGGAAATCTTTTTCATGTCCAAATATTTATGTAAGATCGAAACCACTGAGCATAATTCATGATCTGTGGTCTCTTCAAGCTCCCGCGCTTTCAATCCCCTATCGTCCATTATCAAACCATGGACTTAGCCGTCCATTTCTGGCGTGTTGACCTCAATTTGGGTGACCAGGGCCCTATTATACGAACCAACTTTAATTTTACCAATTTCGTTTCACCAAACTACAATTTGCAAAAAGGAAATTATTATAAAAATTCCTTCTTTGAAAATTTTGTTGTACCAACCACAAATCTGTAAAGTGCAAAGTACTTTTCTGAAAAGTGGAAAGTTTTACGAATTTGAAAAGAATTCTTTGATTTCGTTTCACGTCTTATTGAAGACGAAGAGTAAGTTGCTTAATAGTTGCGTAAGAGATGTAAAATTAAGATTACATTTTGAAATTACAAATAATTTTCAAACAGTGGAAAGTTTTGGCTTGATAATAGAATTTGTTTTATCAAAAATTGGACGAAGGTTGCAATTAGCAGTCAAAGGAATATGTGTTTAAGTCCCTTGCAATAATTTTTGTGTACACTACGTTGGATGGGAAATGCTTCGGAATACTACGGAATTGCATCCATGCACGGAATAAACCGTGTTTCGGATACAATCATTGATTAATTTCTTTCAAACACCATTTCCTGGCCAGAGAATTCTTCGGAAATAATACCTCTATTCACAATAGAGCTGTTACCTTATAACATTACATATAGTACATGGACTGCTCATTCATCATGGCCAATGGGGCTCATCCAGCGTTGCCAACTCACTTATTCAAAATTATGTGTCATTTTATAAAGAAAAGTAGATATGTTAATAAAAAACATACAAAACAATTATTGCAATTAAAACAATAATAGATATTAAAAATTCGATTAAGCTAATATTGTGCACATCAATAATTGCAGGATAGCAACATTACAAATAACAATGAAGTAACAATGAACAAAAATTAATAATGATAATGATAAAGTAAAGTGCAACAAAATTGGGCTACACTTTCAGAAAATATCGTTGCTTAAGTAAAAAAAAACAAGACCGTAACTTTTTTAATTTTATTATAACAACGAAAAGAAGTTGAAACCATTTAAATTGTTTCACTTTCCAATTTTTCAAATTACAACTCAAAATGCAAAGTAACTTTTTTAGTTGGTGAAACGCGCACACTTTTTCCTTTGCAAAAAAACTACTTATATGTATTTTGAAAATTTGCAAAATGGTTGGTGCAATAGGGCCCAGGTCGAGCAGAAATTGAGTTAAACCAGTATAGAATGGTTCCACATAATATTTTCTAAGCTTGTTTGTTTGGTTTGTGCGATCGTTTTTTTTCGCTCAACAGTCTCCTTTTTTTTGTCCATGTTAACGAAAATGCTCTTAGGCGTCGATACAAAATGGATGCCACAACAAAACTATTTGACAGATCTGTCTCAAAATTTGGGAGCGTTCTTTTTAAAGATGATTCCTGACAAGAAAATAATAAATTTAAGACGACATAATTTGTGTTAATTTTCAGGACTTATTTACCCACCTAAATAAGTGCCATGTATACTAAAAATGTAAACTACATGATTGTCTACATGTAGACAATTCGATGTAGACAATTCCCAATTGTGGACATAAATTTGTCGACAATGTAGACAATTCGTAAAACCATCATAATTCATTATTTTCCCTACTAAGATTTATCAAACCCCAAAATATAAATGTTAAAAAAAGAACCAAGTTCTTCTATAATACAAAAACATGTGTGTAAGAACATGATAGTCGTGAAAAAATTATTTAATCTAAATCTAAATCTAAACGTATACCTAGTCCTAAGTTTATGAAAGTTTCAAATATTTAAATTAGAGATATCCACAAACTTTAAATTATGGGAGGAATCTTTTATGATAATAAACCTACTTACTAAAAAAGGTCCACTGAATCACTTCATTGGCTAGCTACTGGTGAAGTTTAAAAAAAAACTTTTATAATTTGAAGAATTTTGTAATTAAATTAAAAAATTTCAGTAAACCTTGCAATATTGCTTCAGTAATTATACTTAACTGACAATTTCTCACAAAATTTGGAGTTGTGTTTATTTTATTTTGGTCCGATATCAATCATTTTTCCAAAAATACTGGCGCAAAATTTTAAACAATCCTCATTTAGAGAATACGCCCGCAACTCTAGTTAAATCAATCGTCTAGTTGCCAGGCCTTGTATAATCAATAATAATTAAATAATTAATCAAACTTTTGTTGAGCACACCTTATTTTGACAGATAGAGTAATGGAACAGAATGAAAACTAAACATAAGCACAAGAACACCAAGAATATATTCATACATTTACATAACCTCAGATTTAGATTTTTAAATTTCAGAAAAAAGATTTTCATATATAATTCGTTTTAGATAAAGAAGCAAATTGTTCACCAATTGGAATTGGCTGTATTACCAATCGGCTTTCACGTACCATCATTTACAATTAAAAATCGACCGTTTTTCTCTCAAATCGGTATCTTGAATAAAATTCAAGGTCATCAAGTTCTTCGAACGGGTTTGCTCGATCTTTATATATTTTTGGCTTTCTAAAAAGCTCAAAATCTTAAAAAATATTATAATCTTCTTCTTCCTAAAACTTTTTCGTTCACTTTTTGCTATGAAATCTCAAACGTCAACTGGAAAAGGTTTAGTTTAAGAAAGATACGGAAGTGTTTTGCTCGGTTTAAATTTAGACGACTACTAAGTACATAATTTTAAAACTCATTTTAAGAGTCGACTACTATTTTAAAACTCATTTAGAGTAGGGTTTCACTGTTTAAAATGTTGCCCTACTGGTTTTCCTCTGATAAAATGGTTGAATGACATGGCCTTTAAAAATTAAATATCATAAAAATAAAGGGTTATCTATTTTGCGGTTTCAAAAGTATAGGGCTGGAATTCGACATCTGTCAAACTAAGTTGTTAAACCAATTTTATTTGTCAGTTGAAAGTCTGACATTTACGAAAATGCATCGCTTAACTATCGCACAACGCATAAAAATTGTTAAAACCTACGACAAAAAAATATTATTCTGCCACAGCCACATATCGTGCTTTAAGAGGAGATTATGGTTTATATAATCATCCAACTACGCAAGTAATTGGCAAAATTGTGAAGAAATTTGGAGAGACTGGATTGGTTATAGATATTGTAAGGCCTGTGCATCATCGTTTCGCTCGTATCACTGAAAATATAGCTGCTGTAAGTGAAAGTGTTGCCGAAGACCCGAATGTGTCGATTCTTCGTCGTTCTCAGGAATTAGGACTATCTTACGGCACATTATGGCTTATTTTGAATTCGGATTTACACCTACATCCATATAAAGTCCAGCTCACACAGCAACTGAAGCCAGCTGATCATTCACAACTTCGTAGATACGTCAAATGGGTGCTTGAAAAACAGACGGTGGACGGCGATTTTTCGAACAAAATTTTCTTCAGCGACGAAGCACATTTCTCACTCGGTGGGTATGTTAATAAACAAAATTGTCATATTTGGGGTTCTGAGAATCCTCAAGTAATTGAAGAGAGGCCGTTGCATTCACAAAAAGTCACTGTTTGGGGCGCTCTTTGGTCCGGAGGTATGATTGCACCATAATTCTTCGAAAACGACGATGGAACGACTGTCAGCGTCAATTCGGAGCGTTATGGTCATATGATAACCGACTTTTTTTTTGCCTGCTATTGAAGAATACGACTTGGAGAATATGTGGTTTCAACAAGACGGTGCCATATGCCACACAACTCGAGCGAATATGGCTTTATTGCAAGAGACATTTCTTGGCCGCGTAATTTCTCGTCTTGGCGATATCACCTGGCCACCAAGATCATGCGATTTGACATCGCTGGACTTTTTTTTGTGGGGCTATGCGAAAGACCGTGTTTATGCAGATAAACCTTTAACTCTTGAGCACTTGAAAACCAACATTCGTCAAGTTATGGCTGAGATACCGCATAATATGTGTCAAAAAGTGGTCGAAAATTACCTCAAAAGAATTGACGCTTGCAACAATTCGCGTGGTGCTCATTTAAATGATGTAGTGTTTCACACATAATGTCAACGTTCAAACTTTATAATGAAAAAGAAATAACCTGAAAAAAAATATTTTACATGTGTTTTATTTACGTTGACTTTTGAAACCGCAAAATGGATAACCCGTTAGCATTGAGACATCATCCGATTCAGATGTCCTTGTTTGAGGTAGTTTTAAAATCAATATTAGATTTTAATAACATTTTCCATTACCTGTGCCTTTAATAAAATCTATTAATGAATAAGCAAAAATGTATGTTGTAAGCAATATTAATAAGTAATAAAATAATACAATAATACAATACATCTTAATAGCAACCACACGTTATATTATAATTTAATGCTTGAACTTTTTTTTTAATTTAAAATATTAAAATCGTTTCAGCAAAGACTTTTTGAAATGATTTTACTTATGAGATTTAAAATGTCAAAGTTATTGTTTATATTGTCGACATATTGTCTACATTGCCGACACATTGTCTACGTTGAAATGTAGACAATATCCGCAGGAAATAAAAGATTTAGTAAAAGAGAAACGAAAAGCACGTAAGAAATGGCAGCAAACTCGAGCTCCTCAACACAAGGTAAGCTTAAATCGCTTGTGGAATTTACTAAAAAAGACAATAGCAGAATTCAAAAATTCTGAAGTTAGAAATTATCTTGAAAGCTTGACAGCAGGAAAAGAATCCAACTACTCACTCTGGAAAGCTTTTAAAGTAACGAAGAAACCAAAGCTACCAGCGCCTCCGATTAAGAATGATCAAAACGAATGGGCAAAAAGCGACAAAAAGAAAGCAAATGTTTTCGCGGATTACCTGGAGAACATATTTAAACCTTTTGATGGACAAGTACTCAACGAAAATTTAAATATAAGTTGTAACTCAAGCGAAAATTACATAACAAGGAATGTTACCCTTGCCGAATTAAGTAGAGAAATAAGAAAGCTTAAGTATAAGAAAGATCCGGGATATGATCTTCTTTATATAATAAATGCCACTCTAAGGCTAAAGTACGTTCGGAGCCAATGGAAGGAATTTATAATGGTTCTCAAACCAGGAAAACCATCACATGATAAGAAATCTTATAGACATATTTAGCTTCTGCACGTAATATCTAAGATCTTTGAAAGAATATTACTTCTGCGCCTGCAGCCAATAATACAAGAAAAGCGCCTAATACCTGAGCATCAGTTCGGATTTAGAAGCAAGCATTCGACAATTAACCAAGTGCATAGGATCACTGACGTCATTGAGAAAACTCTTGAAGAAAAGAAAATTTGTTCGGCGGTCTTCCTAGACGTGTCGCAAGCTTTTGATAAGGTTTGGCACGAAGGCTCAAATTTTAAATTACGACAAATTCTGCCTAAAGCACTTTATACGCTTCTAAAAGCATACCTAGAAAATAGACCTTTTAGAGTAAGACATAGAAACGATTACTCGGATCTCAAAGATATAGTGGGTGGGGTACCACAGGGAAGTGTTTTAGGTCCAATATTGTACCTATTATTTACACGTGATATACCTCAAACAGAAGACACTATCGTAGCCACGTTTGCTGACGACACTGCAATACTAGCAGTGGGCCAAACGATAAATGATTCTACGACAAAATTAAAAAAAGCTCTAATGTCAATAATGTCAATAATGTCAATAATTGGACAAAAACATGGCGGATATCGCTCAACGAAGTAAAATCAGTCCATGTAGATTTTACGTATAAGAAAATTAATAGATTACCGGTATTTGATAATACGGTTCAAGTTCCGTTTGCTAACGAAGCACAATATCTCGGAATGACTCTAGACGCGAAGAGTTAAATAATAAACTCAGAGATATGTACTGGTTGCTCGGGAAGCACTCTAAGCTCAGTATCGAAAATAAGCTAATTTTGTACAGACAGGTGATTAAGCCTGTCGGGACTTACGGTATACAACTCTGGGGTTGTACGCTAGATTCTAATTTAAATATCTTACAAACATTTGAAAATAAACTCCTAAGATCATTTGTAAGCGCACCTTGGTACATTAGAAACGAAGATCTCCACAGAGATCTCGGGATTCCCACGGTTCACGATGAAATAAAAAATTTTGCCCGAAATCATAGAAAACGGCTATTACAACATTGCAATAGTACTATAATCGAAATTATCGATGAGACGAATTTAGTACGCCGCCTGCGAAGGACAAAGCCTTTCGATCTGGTGCACTAAACGAGAATCCGCTTTAAAATCGCGGTATAAGCAGGAACTATCACCGGATAGTTACCTGCAACACGTTAATTAAATTCGTTAAAAATAAATTGCTAGATAAGTTTCAACTTAGTTGCAATCGGGAGGAGGAGGTGTTTTTAGTGCAGTAAGAATTTCACACTCCTATGAGCACGCGTTTTTCGGTCCTCATAGAGCCTTTTGAAGGTTTTACACCTACCCACGGGGGGAAAAAAAAAACGTACAGCAACAACACTGGTTTGTGGCGACATAGGAAAATAGTACACGTTGAACACACTTTGAAGTGTAGACATGCTATAATGTCTTCGTAGTTAATTTCGGGTCGAGATTTAATTTTTTTTTCAAAATCATTATTCTGGATATAAACCGAGTTTCACTCCGAAACTCTAAGATGATCTCAAATTGGTATTTGTATTTTCTTTCATCCTAATTTCATTGTTTATTTATATATTAAATCCCGAATGTCAAACTTGCCTAACCTTTACATAATTATATGACAAGTAAAAATTTGTTCAACATCAAAACAAAAATAAGGACTACCTACCTTTAAAAAAGTTTTTCCTCTTACCCAAAGTTTGATTACTGTCCATTTCCCATTTTCATTTGTATGCATATACACGTTTATTTTTGGCAAGGCTTTAATTAAAATTTATAATTGGTTGCTAAATATTTAAAAAAAAATTAATGAAAAGGTTTCTTTCAAAAACGTTGTTTCATTGATTAAGGAAAACAACAAAAAAATACAAACATAAATTAGCATAAATTTTAATTACATAGTAAGATACAGTTTATGTAGGTTCTTAATCCACATAGTCCCCACAGCATAAAGAGTCCCGCAAACAGGTCATTTTAGTTACGTGCATGAATACTTAAACTTAAAAGGCCAAACCCTCACATAAATTTTATATAATTGCAACTGTACGGCAAGTTAAGTATCCTTAGACAAAAAAAAATCTTAAATGTTCTATGTATTTTTTTGGAAACACAATATCCTAAACGCCCTCCTACAATGTCTTTTAGGAGGGAGATTTTATTATGAATTTTATGCTTCATATACCGTTTTTGTCATGGAGTACGTACTTTTCAAGAGGACCTCGCCTTTTAGTTTACCATTTTTATTCACAAAACGTTTCGTTCCGTTCGTTCTCTCATAGAAAGAAAATATGGCTCAAAAAAAAAAAAAAATAAAACAAATTGAAGTATTTTATTATTATTGAACCATCGTCCTTATGGTTATCCTCATTAAATATTTTCCCCTAACTACAGCTCTATAACCTTTTCGCCTAAACATAAAAGAAAAGCACCCGACCAAGAGCCAACACAAAACGCCATTCAAAAGAATTTAACTAAGTGTCGAATCATCATTTTTAATGAGGCTCTTCATTCTGCTAAAAAAATAAGTTCAAAAATATACAAAATTCTCGGAGAGATTTACATAAAATGAATTTTTTTTGTTTTGGTTTTTTGAGAAAAAAAAGAGGAAAGCAAATCTCACTCTCATCTTTATTTGAGATGCAATTTAATGGGACACCATATCCTTGTTTGGCGAAGTGAAATAAAAAAAAAAAATAAAAGCAGTACCACGGATGAATGATACTTAAATAACAAGTAAACCGAGTCATTCTGGTACATCAAAAATTACACTGCCACCCGAATAGGTCCTGCTCCAGAGGAATATTATAGAGATGAAAAAAATAACGTACCGTGTCCTTGTAACAGCTTTTGTTAGTCGACAAGCGACAAGAGAAAAGGAAGTCAGAAACTTTTATATCACTACTTTTTATTTGGTAGAGTAAATTACAACAGGAAAACTGACTTTCATATAATGCTCATATGTGAGTGAAGCTTTCATAGAATATATCCTTTAATTATACACATAGTTTGTTTCACACACATAAACAAATACACATAAAAGGCAAGTGTAGTGTGTAATTATATTAAGGGTAATGAAAAAGTACGATTCTTTGAGTTTACATGGTGAATAGTATCATAAGGACTACAAAAAAAAAGGCCGTCCAGGTGCAAGGACATCCTGTGTGTTTTTTGTTGTTGTTTGTTTTTCATTTGTTGTAGGCGTAATTTTGTTTTTATTTGAAATTTACTAATGACTGAATGACTAACCATCATCAGGAAACAAGGGAGTTGTTTCTTGTAATGTTTTTTTTTGTTGTTGTTTTTTTTCCAAAGTAATATCCTAGGCTAGGATAAGTGTAGTTTTTGGCCAAAAAAAAATTTATACTTATAGGGCAAATGTATGATACGCACTTTGAGCTTGAAAATATATTAACTTTTGCTGTTGTTGTTTTTTCCCTATTGTTTAACATGAAAAATTGGCCCTAATGTACGTTGAGGTCGCCAAAAATGTTGGTTGTAATAAAAGAAATGGTTTCATACAAGAAGCCATGTATAAACGGAGCAAAAACGAATTTGTTTAATGGCAAGTAGTAGCCAGTAATGAGTGAGTAATGATACCTCGTTTAGAAGGTGATGCTTTGCTATAGCAATAATAAAGATTTATTACTGAACTTAGCTTCCCCAAAATTATGTTTTCAGACCTCCAATGAATGATATCAAAAAATATATAAGGAACAAAATATAAATGAAATGAAACGAGAAGATAATTTTAAGAACAGTCAAGCAAAGAAATATTTGATAAGGGTGCGTGAGCAAGTACAATATTAGGAAATGAGATGATGGTACATCAATTATTCAATTCTATATATACTTTACACTTTAAACAAAATAAATGATCCAATAATTGTGAAGTATTGAAGTTCTTAATTATATGTAGGTATACATGTATGTCAAATAGCTAAGCTTATCGACTTGTTTCAATAATTGGCCAGCATAAGGAATTTTTATTTGCGATTATAGGTAATATAAGTCAAGTTATGCATTCGTAAGAAATAATTCTACCAATCAAACATGACATTACGATCATAGAGAACACCAACAAGTGAGTCCGCAATTCCTTCTGTGTGTCTGTATGTTCACGATTTTACAGCCTAAATGGTTGGTTGGATTTTGCTTCAAACTTGGTACTTCGGTAATATGCCCACATTTTTTTTTCATTTCTTTTCGGACGAAAAATAACAGTACCTGTCATACATTTTTTTTTAAGTTAAATTTTCTTTTTCTCAAAAACGGCTCCAACGATTTTTATAAAAAAAATCAGTTCATTAATGAAGGGAAAAGGAACAGTTTGTTAATTTTTTTTTTGTTGAAAAAAATGGTTATTTTTAGTACCTCTAGTTCTAGTTGAAACCAACATTTTTTTGGTTTTCGATTTTCTGGAAAACGGTTTATTTGATTTTGTTTTCAATTTGTTTATGCAGACGGTCCTAGAAAATTTAAACACTGATGTAAATCAAAATCAAAACCTTTTTTTTGAAAACTCAAAATGGATTTTTTCGAAACTTCACACTTCTGCAGTCTATTGACATTATGTTGAATAGGTAAATAAAATGCACGACTGGATCGCACGAAATTGCTCTTATGTTCGATCAAATAATATGCAAAAGATTTCTATTAAAAAATCTAAATATATTTTTAAAGTCGGTTTTTACTTTATTGTTTATGTATACAAATTTTCTTTAATTTTTTTCTATAAAAATTGGTATGCCAATCTTAAATATTTAATAATATAAACTTAAAAACAATAGATCAAATCTGTTTAATCAAAGAAAAATAATTCAAAATATAAACCTAAGCTAATTTGAGCTCAAAAAAAAGTACACTATTTTATATCTTGGATAAATTTGAATTTATGAGAAAAAATTTAAAAATCTCTAGAGCGGTTTTTGAGAAAAAAAAGTTTTTTTTTAACTTTTTGAAAAAAAAAATTAAAACTATTATTTTTGAAAAAAAATTAATGAGCAGTTTTCAAAATATAATTTTTTTAAATTTTTTTCTTAAAAATGCTTTCAAAAATACAAAAAAAAATTATCTTAATTATCTCGAATAAGCCTCTAACGATTTTGACAAAAATTTGAGTGTGTACTATTTTAGGTATGGTCTGCATTTTGCACAAATTTTTTTTTAAATATTATGTTACTAACGGTACCTGCCATACAACCACTTTTTTGATTTTCAACTTTCTCATAAACGGCTGAAGGGAATTTGATCAACATTTTTATACAGAAGCTCCCTTAAATTCTAATAATACTGCATTTAAAAATTTTGGAAAAATAATTTTTTTGGATTTTTAAAAAAATTCAATGTTTCGAAAACGGATGAAGGATTTTTTCTGAAATTTTGTTTTTGAATTTATATTATTAAATATTTAAAATGTCCATACACATTTTTTTTTAGAAAAAGAATTTAAGAATTAAAAAAAATGTTATATATAAAAAATTAAGTGAAAGACGACTTTAAAAATACATTTAGCCGTTTCTATTAAGAATATTTTACATATAATGTGATCGAACATAGGATTCAGTCGTGTATTTTATTTTTCTTACTTTTGCTCACAGTTTATGTTATATGTTCCTGTTTTTTTTTTTTCAAGAATCATTTTTCAAAAGAGCGCACCCAAAATTTTAAATAAATCTGTCAAATTGTTTTGATGTAGCAGCCATTTTATATAGATGCCTGCACGCATTTTCGTTAACATGAAAAAAAGTGAATCGAGTGCTCATTAAACACTAATTTTTGCGAACAAAAAACTATTGCGGAAACCAAGCAAAAGCTTAACAAATATTATGGGGACTCTTCAATATCGATTAGAACCATTCAATACAGGCTTACTCAATTTCGACGCGATCAGGTTTTCCAATTAACGTCAACACACCAGAAATGGCCGGCAAAACTCATGGTTTGAGAATGAACGATCGGCGAGTGAAAGTGCGCGAGTTTGAAGAGGCTACAAGGGTTATCTTATCACATGATTCTGTGATTTCGATTTTACATAAATATTTGGAAATAAAAATCTATCCACAGGAAGGTTGTAGTATTTGCTCCCAATCGACAACAAAAACATTTGACAACTTCAAAGATGTGTTTTCCGATGTTCCAGAATAATTCGATTGAGTTCTAGCATCGTTTCGTAGCCGTGGATTCACTTCCTCTGGTGAATCGAAGACGACGAATGACAGTGTGGGTGTGTCAACAGAAAAGGTCATGACGGACAGTTTTCGAATGCTCGCTCACATCGGAATGGCGCATATTACGCAGAGCTACTTGATCAATTGCACGCCGTTTAAGGCAAAAACATTAGCATTTGGCAAACAAACCGTCTCAATAAATTTCTAGCACATCACAAACTTTGGAGAAACGTTGAGTGAGGTTTATCGAATTAAAAGCAGAATATGCTGCAAAATAAAATGTTTTTAGTCCGAGTGTTCCTTATTTCATATTTCAGGGAATTATTGAACCAACATAAATAAACGTATAACGTTAAGACGCATGCTTCTCCTTTGATCAGATCTCTATTGCTTCCAAGTCAGTTTAGTGAACATTCTTGATGTTGTGCTGTGGTACCGTCGAATACAGTCCTTCAAGCCAATGTCGATCCTGTGGATTGCTATTCTTTGTCTGAGGAATATTATTATATAAACCACCTCTTTATCGATTACAAATAGATACACTATTCGCATTTAACAGCTCATGCTACTTAAAGTTCAGAAATGGAATATGACACTCTAATGTTTTTAAATAATAATTACTCTCCCATATCACTGAGTCCCACGCAAAGTCAATCGTAGCAAAGTTCCGAACGTTTTGTTACGCTACGAATACGAATAAATTCACATCATAAACCCCGAACGAAATCAAAACATCATTGCCTCATAGCAACCCATTTTCCGGAGTTCCAAACTCATCTGATTTACGTTAATATATGAGAAGAACAATGGATTTCAATTTTTGTTCTTAATCTTTTGACAATTTAACTGTTTTGTTAATCAAAAATGGATTTAATAGGAATTTTGGAATATTCTTGGGCGATTTCAAGATTTTCTTGGAGCATTTAAAAATTCCTTTTATATTGAATGTGATTTGTAATTGCTTTGTTTGCCCTTTGAAAATTAAAAATATTTTATGTACATATGTATATTTTCACATTTAATTTCGCAATAAACTTACACATCACTTTTGGTTCAATATTTTTGTGCGATGTGCCTATTTGTCTGCAAGTTATTTTTGCTTCCACTTCCACAGGCTGCTATGAAAATAACTATTCGTAGAAAAAACAGTCAAACTTCCTATTCTTTCTTTAGTGATCCCAATTTTCTGAACTCCGAATTTCTTAGGGACTATTTTATTACGGCGGGCCTATAATACATTTGTTCGGGATTCGTAGTAGGGCTGGCAACGAGACGAGACCAGGCGAGACTTTTGTTAATCTCGTCTCGGTCTCGTCAAAATCGAAAAATTTCAGTCTCGTCTCGGTTTCGGTCCAGGTCTCGCCTAACCAAGTCTCGTCTCGGCCTTGGTCCCGCCTTTTTCTCGAGAAAATTTTGATGTGCGGTCTCGTCTCGGTCTCGGTCTCGGTCTCGGTCTTGGTCTTGGTATCATCCTTAGTCTTGGTTTCTTTCGTGTTTTTTTGGTAGTAAAAAGATGTAAGATAAAGATTAGACGCATTGTTCGGATTGCAAATATAGAGTATGGTTGTGGTATCTCAGCAGTTCGTCGGTAAGGAAAATGCGGGAAAATGTATAAAACAAACTCATGAGTCTGTTTTGTCTTTTGAGTTAAGTAGAAATAACATTTTGGAAGAATTGTGTAAGTTAATATATTTCATAGCAAAAACAAATAAAATATTAAAAAAAAAGAGTACCTACATACAACGCTCGATTTTTTTAAAAATAAATTAACCGGTTTTCACAAGCCACGACCTGTCAAAAACCATTTAAGGATGCCTCCGATTTAAATGAATTAAAAAAAAAACCTCTACAAAACTCAAATTTTACCTAAAAAAATCGAAATTTTTCGATTTAATTTATTGCTCCCTAAAAATATGATTTTAAACCTTTTGGGTGACATTTGGAAAAAAAATACTATCCAAATGTCAAGATATAGTAAGTTGCCTACCTGTCAAGTCATGAACTGTCAAAATCCATTGAAGCATCGCTCCGATTTAAATGGATTACAAATCCTCTACAAAATTCAAATTTTACCTCAAATTTTTTTCCTCCGGTAAAAGTTGATTTTAAGCCTCTTGTATGACATGTGGAAAAAAATATTACCAAAACGTCAAAATATAGTTCGTTGCCTACCTGTCGAGCCATGAGCTGTCAACATCCATTGAAGGATTGCTCCGATTTTAGTGTTTGGTAGCGTGAAAAATCGTACGAATTGGTACACATATTCACATTTAACTGTCAAAACCAATAGAAAAAAAACAAGTTTGGGAAACTTGGTGAAAATCAACGTACAATATGGATCTCAAGAATTCGGTCATACTTGTTATCTGCGCGTCTTTTTCAACTTTATTGTGCTTGTCAATTATGCATGAATCTAATAATGACATATCCTTGTACTTTGCTTATGCTGAACAAATCATAAACTAGAAATTTTGTTCTGCAGTACGTAGGTCCATGAAGCTAAGGCCATAGACTTCACTTGAAACAAGTAAGTTTTACTTGTGTAAATCGAAAACTATGATTTTAAGTTGAATTTTATTGGTTGCATATAAAAGCGCTCCGGATGGCTTACATTTTGTGCGAATTTAGTTTTCAAAGGTGTCTGATAACGTAAAAAATAGGCTGTGAAGTAACGTTATCAGACACCTTTGAAGAGCCGTATTTCCAAGATAAAACTTGAATTTTGTACAGTTTTTTTTATTCCATTTTAATGGGAGCAATCCTTCAATGAATTTGACAGTTCATGGCTTGGCAGGTAGGCAATAAACTATCAGCCCTATTCTGCTATCTTCCGATTCATGTGAATATTTCACTCAATTTTTCACTATTTAGATATTTTCAAATGCCTTCTATCTTTTGAGTCCAAAGCTTTACTAATATTTTTTTTTTGTTTAATTCTTAAGAGAATCTAGTTGTTAAAATTTATTTTTGATCGAAATTTATGTACATTTTGAAAAAATTCGTTTTTTCTGTCGGATAGCAGAATACAAATATTCACGTAAACGTTTAACAAAATAGGACCTCATCCAAAAGGCCTTAAATCACCTTTTTCCGAGGCCAAAAATAAAATCGTAAAAAATTCGAATTTTCCGAGGTAAAATTTTAATGTTCCAGAGGTTTTTTAATCTACTTAAAGTGGAGCCATCCTTCAATGGATTTTGACAGCTCATGGCTTCACAGGTAGGCAACGAACTATATTTTGACGTTTTCATAATATTTTTTTTCAAATGCCATACAAGAGGCTTAAAATCAACTTCTTCCGGAGCAAACATTTTTTTGAGCAAAATTTTAATTTTATAGAGGGTGAGGTTCTTTTAATACGCTTAAGTCGGAGAGATCGTTCGATGAATTTTGACAGTTCATGACTTGACAGGTATGCAACTTACTATACCTTGACATTTGGATACTATTTTTTTCCCAAATGTCACCCAAAAAGTCTAAAATCAACTTTGTCCAGAGCAATTTATTAAATCGAAAAATTTCTAATTTTCTGAGTTAAAATTTGACTTTTGTATAGGTTTTTTAATCCATTTAAATCGGAGCCATCCTTCATTGGATTTTTAATGCTCATGGCCTGACAGTTAGGCAACGAACTATATTTTGACGTGTTGACAATATTTTTTACCAAATGTCACCCAAAAGGAAGCAACGCCATGCATACATAAATCGTACGTATTCTTCTCTGGATTATCTCAATGCGCCTATCTCTGTATAACTATGTACATACATATATGGTTTGATATGTTAACGCGCATATAATATTTCGCAAAAACAACTTGTGAATATTATAAAAATTGAACATGATTAGATACTAAAAAATAATGAAATAAAAACAAAATTTTCTTATAGCGAAAACCGAAACCAAACCACCGAGACCGCCGAGACCAGCGAGACTCTCGTCGAATTTCGGTACCAAAAATACGGTCTCGTCTCGCTCTCGTCTCGGTCTCGTCTTCGGTACTTTTAAAGGAGTCTCGTCTCGTTGACGAGACCGAGACCGAGACGAGACCGAGACTAGTCTCGGTCTCGTTGCCAGCCCTAATTCGTAGTACGAATGACGGGGCCTGTGATAAAAAGCTGACTATATCTCTAAGGATTTATTGTTTAATTTGTGGATTTCAAAAAATCTATAAGCATACAATCAAGGACAAAAATATACTTTAGGTCTAGCAACATATAACTGAAGTCTTATTTTTGATACAAATAAAAACTACTTTAATACCAACTCTAACATGTAGAATGAATTTAATTATCCAATCAATTTTGTCCTTAATTCTTACACAGGCACAACATAACCTATTTCAAATACACAATAAATCAATAAAAGTAGATTATACCTACTTCTTACCTTGAATATATATACATTCATAGATGTCGCACTATACCACACATCCAATCAAAACTCTTTAATCAAACAAGAATAAACATCCCGTACTCGTGCAAAAAAAAAAATAAAAATGGCTTCAAAACTGAAAAATAAAATACTACCATAGAATTTCCAAAAATACCTTCCTCATCATTATTATCTAACACCATCACTATACAAATTCAGAATAAAATAAATCGATAAACTGTAGAGAAAGTTGTGCAGCATTTTCCTTCTCTGATGCTTTAATTCCACAAAGTGGTGGCGTTTCCATCATTATTATGATCGTCATCATCATCCTTTATCCTCTTATGTATGAAAAAAATATATATAAACGAATGAAATAGGCATCATGGTATGCTATGGTAGTCGAGTAGTTCGATCAAAGTTATTAAACCGAAAACAATTGATTTTTCAGGTATAAAATGGATAAATACTCAAATATGTATTTATAAAATATTAAATGTAGAAAGTCCAATATACTATCAATACCATGTAGTCGTCCTTTTTATGATCCTTTTTTGTGTTCATATTGGCTTAAAACCATGTTAACCCAAATAATAGAACTTAAATCACTTTTTTCATCAAATATTCATATCCACTTATCTGAAAATAAAATAAGGACATACCTATCCTTGTTTGTTGTTGTTGTTGTTGTTGTTAAAAGAACGGTCTAGATAAAGAAGGTTGCTTGAACTGCATAATGTACATTTTGATTGCCACATTATATGAACAGACAACATTATTATTTTTTTAAAACAAAAACAAAAAAAAAACATTCATATAAACGGCACAAATCGAAAAATAATGTATCCTGCTTTCATGTATGGGTATGTGTATGTTGCTGTGTGCTTGCGAGTAATAATAATAAAAAAAAAGTCCTTTTAAAGAACAGATATGTACACTTATTGCGATGCGTACCTGTTTCAACCAACACCAAAACTGTGTGTATACAACTAAATAAAATATATTTTCGGCGCTGGGTAAATTTAACAAAATTACCCACGGAAATTACCAGCACAAGTGGTAAAAGCAGATTTCCCCGGGGATTAATTTCTCAGAAATGGAGTTTTCAAATGAGTGCCAATCCACACTTTCACATCCGTTTCCGCACCCATAGAATCTAAGGAAGCTTTGCGAGCTGAAACATCTGAAATCATTTGCCTAATCTTTTATCTTCTTCTCTCAGTAGATTATGGTATTGTAGATGTTCTTTAGCTTGCGTCTACATAACCTCGCTTTGCACCCTCAATATACAAGATATTATGTATGTTTTATTTGATGATACAGTGTGTTATATTCCGCCTCAACTCCGGAATCTAATATTATCCTTTTGAACAATCCTTTTGTATTGTAAGCATACGCAACGCGTATCCTGCGTCAAACGTGTGTTCTTCTTAATTTCATTAGAATCCTAATGAACCACTTTTGTTTTTATTGGGCCTACACTTGCGAAATTAAATTGACAAACGTATATGTGCGTTTGTTGTTTTTTTTGTCTATACAGGCTGCTTTCAACAGAATCAACCTCTCAACTTTCAACCTTCAACTTTCAACATTCAACGTTCAACCCCCATTATATCATGCCCCCAAAAAGAGCCCAATCTAATTTCACATTTGTTATTTATTTTTTTCTATCTTTCTGCTCCTGAATCTGGTTCTGGTTCATGGTTGATATTTTTTGGTTGGTATTCCCAATTCAAGCCCTGAAGGATACTCCTTAATTTGGTTGACTTCATTTGTAGGAGATTATTATTTTTCTCTCTTTTTTTTTTGTTCATAACTTAATTGCCCATCCAGCAGTTGCAGTTGGGGAGACTTTTGGCGGAGGGAGTCCTTGATATCCTAATTGTATGTGTACATTACAGATGCGGATAAATATCAAAGAACATTCATTAAACTGTACTCTTCTTTGCGGAAGAAGAATCAATAAAATAAATGGAATAGACTGTCAACTAGATGGATAAATTATGCTACATTAAGTTGTGTTAGGATTTAGTAATGAAAATTCAACTAGGAGTTGTATGAATTTGCTTTTGTGTTATAAAGCGTACAATTTGCCAAAAAAGCTACATGGTCGACGTAAGTACTCAGCCTGGCATTAGAGTCACGTCAAAATCTATCCTAATTATAAATAATCGACGAAGAATTCTTTCAGTTTTTTTAATAGAACGTTGACACCTGCTTTGATACTAGGCTCGTTCGTTGAACTTTACCTAGGTTTTAACAAAGTTTTAGTTTAGTTTAGTTTAGTTTATTTTCATCAATCTGAGATTAATATTCTCTTTTAGATTACATAAGTATAAATAAATAACGAAAAATAGTAACTTAAAGATATAATAAATATTTAAAATAAATACACCTAAAATACAGAAAACATAAATTTAACATATATCACAATAATTAATGAAATAACAAAATTAACATTACATGTTTTTTAAAAGTTTCTCGTGAACTGTGCATACAAATATCAATCTTTTCAATTACAGCATTAGTTTCTCTGATGCAACGCATAATCGGTACATTTCTACCATAATTACTTATAGAAAAAGTCTCCCGTAAATGAAAGCCTATACGAAGGCCTCTACTGGGAAAATAAAAGTTTATTTGCTCTAGCAAGTAAGGACACATAATGTGACTACTTACTATATCCTTTATCATCATAATAGAAAAATACTTTCTTCTGACCTCAAGCGTTTGCATACCAAAAAGCAAACATCTCACATTATATGCAGGCATAATAATGTTCCAATTTAGCTTAAAAAAACAATATCTTGTGAAACTTCTCTGAATCCTTTCAATTCTCAATGAATGATTTGCATAGTACGGATTCCAAACCACGCAACAGTATTCCAGGGTAGATCTCACAAAAGCCATATAAAGAGATTTAAGATCGGAGAATTCTCTAGTGTTCCTTTTTAGAAAACCCAACATTTTATATGCTTTATTAACTATATAGTCGATGTGACTACTAAATGTGAACTTCCTATCAAATATGACTCCTAAACCCTTCTTTTCAGATACTTTATCTAATGTTATATTATTGATAGTGTAATCAAATACTATTGGTGCAATTTTCCTTGAGCATATAAAGCTTTGACATTTGGCTACATTTAAGAAAAGAAGATTTTTATTGCACCATGATGCAAGTTCACATAAATCTTCTTGCAATAAATAACAATCGATTAGAGAATGTATAGTTCTGAATATTTTTACGTCGTCAGCATACAATAAAATAGCTGGAAAACTGGAAAATGTCAGGAATATCATTGATAAACAAATTAAAGAACAAAGGACCAATGTCACTTCCTTGAGGGACGCCCGAGGTTACTTTTATGCACTTAGAAACATATCTGTGTATCTTAACGAATTGGGTTCGATCAGTAAGATATGAACGTATCCATTCTAAAAGTATGGAGTGGATACCAAGCTTGGACAATTTATATAATAATATTTCGTGGTTAACTCTATCAAATGCCTTGGCAAAGTCGGTGAAGATGATGTCGGTCTGGAGACCACTTTCAAATCCACTAACAACTGAATCACACAAAATAGTGAGATTTGTAGCTGTAGATCTGCCGGAAACAAATCCATGCTGAGAATCGGATACTATTTGTTTTGTAAGAAAAATGAGCTTATCACATACAATTTTTTCCAAAATTTTAGGAATAATAGATAACTTACATATTGGTCGGCAACAAAGGTAACGCAAGGGACGTTGCACATTTTTTGATTATCTTGGGAGATATACTATCTGGACCAAGTCCTTTGTTTTCATCAATCCCATTTAACGCTTCAAGTACATCTGATATTTCTAACTGAATAATTCCTATATCAACTACATTAGATGGAGTAAATTCAGGAAGCTCGCTAGGAGACGTAACTGCGTAAACAGATTCAAAATAATCTGCAAAAAGATTACAGATAGTTTGCAAATCACTAGATATAGAACCCGAAAACTCCATACAATTTGGTAAACCACTAAATTTTCTTTTGGAGTTTATAAAATTCCAAAAGCTTTTGCTATCCTTCTTAACTTTGGATTCAGCTGTTGAAACATAATTACCATACAAAAATTTATTTAAGACATCAAAAGACTTTTCGATTACAAGATAGTTCTGTCTGAAAACCAAATTATTTTTGTCTTTTTTGTAGCGTTTATATGCTTTATTTTTCTTATTTTTAAGCTTAGAAAGTCTGTCATTATACCATGGTGGGTTGGAATTCTTTCTAGTTATTTTTTTTGGAATAAAATTTTCAAATGCTTGTTTTAAGTAAGTTTTAAAAGATACGACCGCTTGGGTCAGATCTTGGCTTTCTATTAAGGACTCCCACGGTAATGAACCCACGGTTTGCAACCCTAGGGTTTTCAACAACAAAAAAAGAAAACGTTGGGTTTTTTTAAATCAAAAACGCCCAAGGAATATCAATATTTAATTTGTTGACCTGCTTGGGCCGGATGCAGAACTCGACACAGAAAAAACGAGATCTTCTCCAGGGCAACCCCACATTTTTCAAAAAACGATTTATACCAACCCTGGTGTGACTTATGGGCTCAACGAGCCAACCTACTTATTTTTTCGGACAACAAGTTGAAGTTGTGGTGACGGAGAACATGTATTTTGTGGTGACGGACGTCAAATAATAGCTTAACAATAAGATGAATTAAAAATAACTTTAAAAACTGTATGAGTTGATTTAAGGTTTTCGAAAATATTGGACACATTGTCCAAAAGTATTAGATTAATATGATTCGCATGACAGCATCGATCAAGACCTGGAGAGCAGAGAGCTGCTTCACTAATTCTACCTCCAGAAAGATATAAAGCAATGGCGGTCTGAGAACCTTTTTTGTACCAGGTTTAATGATGAACATTTGGCAAACGCCTAGTTCCCAGTTAATACGGTAGACAGAGCTACAGCTCATTAAAGAAAAAGTAGTCGACAGAAGTCGATGGTATATCAAACGTTGTGTTGTACTACGACATTTGCCTCACGAAACAGTTGACCTTTATACCACACTATTTAACAACGCGCTAAATATTCCATATTATTCAGTGCAGTGGAAGACAGCTCAGTGTTTACATCATCTCCCGAAAAATGAAAAAAAAACAACTCCAATCCAGCGAACCTTAGCGGCCGATAAGTCTTCTTCTGAGTATCTGTCTTTGAAAAGATAATTATTGAGCTCTGTTCAAGTGGGCGGAGGACAACAATGTCATACAGGATACTCAGTTCGCTTTTAAGGCGGGGGACCTGACACAGTTCATGCCGCGCCTAAACTGTTTTCTGATATCCAATGAAACAAATCTGAAAAACAGTGTACGGGCGCCTGTCTGATTGATTTGGAGAAGGCCAACGACATTGTATGGTTAGAGGGTCTCTATCTAAAGCTTGACAGACTAGATATAAGTAAACCTCTATTGTATATGCTTTATGGCACATTAAATGGTAGAAAGCTTGTTCTCAAGAGTGGCAATGTAGCTTCTAACGCAGTTTTTAATGTTAAAAATTGTCTTGAGCAGTGAGCGGTTAATTCGCTGATTCCTTGTAGTTTAGCTCAGGTAATTGCGTATGCCAACGATCTAATTGCGAACAGAAAAGCTCAAACAGTTGAGGTCATCAGAATTCTTTTGCAGTGTGGCTTCGACAAGATTCATCGATATTGTAATGTCAGGAAGTTGAAAATGAACTTTCGGAAATCAGAAACTATTCTGTTTACGATTCTGTTATCTAGCGCCTCAAGGGATACGAGAAAGAATTAGCGCAAGCTGGTGATCGTATGGCCGCATGGATATCCACTGGCGAGTAAAAGTGTAGTACAGTACCTTAGCATCTGGTTGGATTTTGATAGACATATAGGTGCTGTCTGGTAGGACTAGGGAAGCCTTTGCACTGACAATGGTTGTTTTTATACCAGCCGTGAAAGTGGTTTTTTACTTGGCCTCCATTAGGGCGTTGATTCCCTATGGATGTCAGGTGTGGTGCACCATTGCCATCTCAAATGGAAAAGATTCCGGTATTTGAGAAGCAGCGGCTTAGACGTTGCTTTTGATTAAACAGAGATTACACAAATTGTATTAATCCAACCAGGTTATATACAACGAAGTGAATATAAGCAGAATAGATTATATTTTGTTAAAGCTGTTTCGAGGTCACATTAAAATAGATGATGTTCTCAGCCAACAGCTTAATTTGTGCGGCTTATTAACACAACAATGAATATTACGAGAGTGTGTGGTTAAGTGGCTACATCCTTCATCATGTATTCCTCTTTTTTAACAGTAGAAGAATTATACGACGTCGGCCGAATAATAACTGTATAGATAGGCGATTTCTGTATAATCGAGACGGCATCGCCCAAGGTAGAAAAGAGCGTCTTCGGTTCAGTAGGACTGTATCCAATTGGGACAGGGTGAAACAAAAGAACCGGTTCTGGTGGTTATCTGAAACTGATACATAAAGTCGATCAAGATTTCTCCATTTAAAAGATGTTATTTGTTTTAATGATATTTTGCTCACACAAAATATTTGCATATTAATATCTCAATTTTCGAAATAATAACAGCTTTGGTCCTCTATCGTATATATTGTTAATTGTTTTAGATTAATACTACGTTTCCACCGAATGCTGCTAGCAAAGACTCTCATGATTCCCATTCTCACTTAAGGCTGTGAAATATTTCGTAAATGTGATACTACTAGCAGGAGAAGACTTAATGTCGCATTTAATAATACCGCGCGTTATGTATTTAGTCTAAGGTTATATGACCGAATTTCTAATTATTCAAACTTAATATTCAATATGTCATTTGATCATCTCCTTTCATATAAGACTCTCGTGTTGCTTTCTAAAGTAATAGAAACCCATCAACCTAATTACTTGTTTACCAAGTTACGTTTTAGCTCTTCCAGCAGGACCCATCAACTCATTCATCCACGGTTCACTTGTTTGATATCTGAGCGACAGTTCTTTGTTGGCTCAATTCGTTTATGGAAATCATTACCAAGATATATTCGGTCCGGCGGCACTGGAAGATTCGGGAACGTTCTGAAGGCGTATTACATGAACAATAATGGTTAATAATTAGCTTTACACATTTAAACAATTTTAGCTTTTATTTCTTTCCCTTTCTCTGCTCTTCTTTATTTTCTCTTTCTAGTTTTTCTCTCATCCTTCCTTATTTAACTATGCCATACAGATATAATGGAGATGTATGTGTATGAATATGAATGTATTATTTATATAACTTGTTAAACTGTTAATAATTTTAAAATTTAAAACTCATTTTTGAATTCATAGATAAACTAATATTGTATTATATAACTCTGATTTTCCGTAGCTCACCTCAGTTGCATTTTATAGCTACACTAGTTAAAAGATAATTTGAATCTTAATGTGTCAGCATTTAATTGAAATAAAATAAAATAAGTTCAATTAAATAAAAACTTTAATCTCTTGTAGATTTACAAATCTCAAAAAGTGTTTCCACCGCTCCAAAAGTAGATTAATTTTGACAGCACTATTCAAAATACATACACCTTTTCATTTCCTCTTATGATGTAGAAGTGAGACAGGCAGCTTCATCTGTGTCAACCGAAGAGAAAAATTCACTTTCCCGATGAATGTGTTCATTTCGATATGGAAATATGGTAGTTCGATTGAAAATTTAAATGAGTTTTATTTTAAATTTTTATCTCAGAAGATTAAAATTTGTATGGTAAATCCTCAAGATTTGTAAGAGACCACTAAACCGAGATTTAAGTAGATTAGCTAAATCTCTTACAAATCTTGAAGATTTACCATACAAATGTTAATCTTCTCAGAAACGTAGTATTACATTTAGCATGAATTTCACAACCAATAAGAGACTCCATATGAGCTCTGGTTGGATGCAGCCTTGTTTTTGCCTTCACGATTGAATTTAGTTTTCCCGACAGCCACTATAAACGTATTTTGCATTTTAACATAAATTTTGCTTACCACCATTTATTGTCAATTAGATCCTTAAAAGTTTAAATGTAGTTTTTTAAGAACTCCATTACAGTTTCGTAGATTTTCCAAAAAGTATTTTTTAAGGTATACCGAGATTTATAACATGTAAGCTCTTACAAGTATAATGCATCTTTCAGTTCTCCATCCATTGTCGAATGTTTGATTCCAACTAAGTCCTATTTCAGTGTTTTATTTATTTTAATAAAAAAAAAACAAAGCATTTCCGATGAATGTATTACAAAAATTCTACATAATTTAGTTAACTTGCCGCACGTGTGACAGTATAAATAATTTAAAAATGGATTACTCTCCAAAATACCCAGCTGTCGTTTTCAATTTTCTAAAGTTCCCTTTTTTTAGTGGTGTTACTCTATAGACTGTAACTGTTTTTTTAAAAGTAATGTATACACGCCAAACCGCAGATAATCTGTTTCCATTTATTTTTTGAAAAGCTTTTTGCTCTGCCAAAAACAAAACCAAAAAAAAAAAACACAACCATCAGCAAAAAAATAACATTAACTCCAGTTCTAAAATACTTTGGCTGTTTGTCACGCTTTGAACGAAATAGTCCTGTGTAACCATAACATTTATCCGTCTATAACCCAGTTCTTATTTTGTGTTTGTTTGTTGGAAAAAAAAAACCTCCACACAACAGACCAGACCCCTAATTTCCCTACCAGTACCGTCTTTATCTCTGGCTGAAAAACTGACAAAAAAAAATACAAACGAGCGACCGCCATTTCACTTGTGTTTCGAAAAATAAGTGAAAAAGGGGCCATTTTTTGTTTGAATGTGCGTGCGTATGTGTGTATTTTTTATGTATGTATGTTGGGAAACAAAACAAAAAAATAGTAATGCATTTCGCAAGAGTTCGTTTTAGTATTTAAATCCCCTGAACGAGGTTTTCACCACAAATCCAATGTTTGTCATTTGCTTATGGTGTCACGTAGTTAAGATTTTATTTTTTCATGTTGGAATAGGATGGGGATTTTTTTTACCCGAAATAATATACGATGCTTTACCGAATGCCTTCATTAGAATCAACAATTGGAAAGAGATAAAATCGAAAAACAGACTAAGCAAAGACTTTAATTCTTATCTAGGACAGATACAAATGATTAGCTATTTAAATCGAAATATACGCAGCTCTATAATCTTGCTAAAAAGTTATTTACTCTTCGTAAACACTGACAATAATATAATTTTTTACAAGAATTGTTCAAGGTTTGGTAAAAGTAATATGGCGTCAAATGTCTTCTTACCTGCGTATAGGTACCTGCTATAGGGTAAATTTAGGATTTAGAAAAAATAGATAGATTTTAATCAAAGTTGACATTACGATGATAAAAACTCCAAAAAAGTGGTTCCCGCAATTCCCTCTGTCTATCTGTCTCTACAACGATATACAGCCTAAACGGCTGAAGCGATTTTATTCAAACTTAGTATTTCAGTATTTATCTGTATGAATTTTGTTTTTAACGGTACTTCCCTTACTACATTTTGAAGTGATAACTTCTTATGGGAGGGTAAACCGATTCGTTACGTAACCCGTTACGATGCCAGTCTGTCTGTCTTCCCTTTCTCTCACGCATTCTCAGTTTTCAAATTAATCAAATTAGCGAAGAACTTTGAAGCTTTTTTCAAGTTAAACAATTTCAATATTAAATAGCTCAACTTAGGTTTGTTTCTGTCGGGCATCCAGTGACGCACATATTTTTTTTTATTTTGAACTTTCTCATAAAATGCTCGACGGATTTTGGTCAAAACTTTTATATTGCAGTTCCTTCGAATTATTTTTTGAAAATTCAATATTTCAAAAACAGATGAGGATTTTTTTGGAAATTAGATTTTCAGGCTTATAACGGGTGTTTTATTAGACGTGTGGTTTTCAAGAAGAAATAAAATGCATATAATTTAACGTTATGGCCAAAAATTTAGATTTATTATAAAGATAAGAGTTTCGGGCAAGTGGCCGCCGCAGCTGGCTCGAAAAAATTCAAGCCGAGATGTACAATTTTCGACCACTTTTTTTCAATCGGACCAGCGGTGTTAAATCAAACGATCTTTCAGGCCACGCCACAAGCCCACGACGCGAAATAATGCGCTCACCAAAATGTTACTTCAATAAATTGATTGTTTCCTTGGCTGTATGGCATGTAGGGCCGTGTTGTTGGAACCAAAGGTCGTCCACAACAACATCCTTCAATTCATCCACGAAAAAGTCATTAATTATGACTTTATAATGTTTCCCATTGACTGTAACATTATGGCCGGCTTCATTTTTGATTAAATATTGATCAATGATTCCCTCTGCCCATAAAGCACCCCAAAGAGTGACTTTTTGAGGATATAACGGCGTCCCAATAATGGCGTGTGGATTATGATCATTTCAAATACGACAATTTTGTTTATTAACGTATATACCCATTTAACCAAAAGTGAGCTTAATCGGTGAACAAAACTTTCGTCGTCGCATCGCGCGAAACGATTCATTATTTTGGTAATAAATTTACACGCTTTGCAAATGTTGTTCAGAAGTAAGTCTATTCTTTATGCAATGGCAAACCAAACTGAGCATAAATCAAGTGACAGCTGTCAAAAAGGCCAACTTCGGAAAAAGTATTGCCAGATTGAAAACCACACATCTAAAAAAACAATCTTTATTATTAAAGACATAAAATTGAAATTTAGAAAAAAATTATTTTGTATATAAAAAATTCAGTAAAAAATGACTTTAAAAATATATTGTGACATTTCTACTAAGAATCTGAACCACGATATACAATCGTGCTTTTTATTCCTATTGATAATTGAGCATACGCTAAAGGGGGTTTGACTACCTTTAAAATATAAAGCGCAGTGCTAGTTCTGAATATCTAAATGAGAGAGGGGGGGGGCGAACAGAGCATTTAAAGTATTCCACATTCGTGTTGAATGTTGTTGAAAAATATTGCTTGGCAGTACGTCCACAGTTAGGCTCAAGGGTAGACTAATGGTAATTCCTAGAACACGAGTGTTACTGTTTATAGTATTAGGGGAAAATCATATTATTGAACTAAGTTTTAGGAACTCCTGTCCAAATGTGACAGTTATACTCAAGCTTTGTACGAATAGTATATGATTTATAGATTATGTAATGGAGAAGAATTGCTTGCTTCTTCGAAGAAAACCTTAACACTAAGCAGTAGCATTTTTGGTAACATTGAATATATTATCTTTCCATAAAAGATAGTCAGTCGGTGATAATAACTGAAAGATGATGGGTTTCTCCAATACAAGTGCCGCTCATGAATGGATTCAACGATGATTGCTTTTGTCTATTAAAATTAGGCCTTAAAACAAACAACCTCAGGAGGAAATGAATAATAATTAAAAGCAAACTCATATTTACTTGGTTGGTTTGTTTTCAATTATCAACAAAAATCACAATTTTAACACTAGGTGTGTTACTTTTAATTTTATATGTAAAAGTTTGCGATCGATTTCAAAAGCTGATACTTAACATTTTTTTTTTCATGTCTGTGCAATTGTTAGCATACGCTGATGACATAGACATCATTGGCAGAACCCAGCGAGCTGTCACTGGAACGTTTGCTAACATTGAAGCCGAAGCGGCTTAGATGGGACTAGCAGTCAATGAGGCCAAAACGAAGTACCTGCTGTCCACAAAAAGGGACACACAACACCGGCGGATTGGACAAAACGTCAAAATAAACAGGTAAAACTTTGAGGTAGTTAGGGACTTTGTCTACCTCGGATCCGCTATAACATCTAACAATAACATCTCGTTAGAGATAAAGCGAAGAATAACTCTTGCCAATCGCTGTTCCTATGGGCTAGGGAGGCAATTGAGTAGTAAAGCCCTCTCTCGAAAAACAAAGGAGACTCTGATCATCCCAGTCCTGCTCTATGGCGCGGAGACATGGACTCTATCAAAAGCAGATAGAGATATCCTTAGTCGTCGAGCGTTAGGTTCTTCGCAAGATTTTCGGCCCTATCTGCGCTAACGGGCTTTGGAGGAGAAGGTTCAACCACGAACTATACGAGCTGTACAGCGACATTGACCTGGTACAAAAACTACGTATATCACGTTTAAGAATGCTAGGTCATATAGAGCGTATGGACAACAATGCTCCGGCTCGCAGGATCTTCGATTCCAACCCAGAGGGAAGACGAGTTAAGGAAGACCTCGCCTACTCAACCAACTTGGAGTGCGTAACTGGAGGCAGCTAGCCAAAGCCTGAGCTAGCTGGGGAGGCATGTTGGTTGAGGCCTAGGCTCGCCCCGAACTATAGCGCCACCTAAGTAAGTAAGTAAGTGGAGATTTTTAACGTGTTTTTTATTATAAATTAAAGATTTTATTTTAACAACTTAAAACACAAAATATTTACTTTTGGTTATATGTACATTTCGTTTTTTTAGTAAAAAACAATTATTTATTCGTATCAACTTGCCTTATTGAACAGATACTACGTGGAAGGTCTTACAGCGGCTACCACCAACACATTTACAATCGATATGTGCGACCAAAGAAATAAAATCATTTTTATTGAATTAGTGATGAGTAGATCAAAAAGAAGGTTAAAAGTGGAAAAATGCTATATCTTGGCATTTTATAATCCCTAATCAAATATATCCCTCAAATATATTGTTACGTCTTGGGAATTACATTGTAATGATTCCTTATAATATCCCTCTTTCCCCTGATAGACGCCGCCACTAATACATACAAGTAGATATCAATTTCAAATATTTTTTTCATCCGTCAAAATCCTCTGAATAATATCGTATTTCACCTTGAAGTTACAAATGGTAAATCACACCAATAAATTAATTAGATTTCAAATTCTTATCCAGCGATGTATGCGGGCGGTATCAGGTTCCTGTACAAATTTCATTTTTCGGTGACAAAAGATACTTGATTTGCCTACACTCTGAGAAAAAGCTTTGAAATACAAAAAAAAATTACCTTGATCCTGCTCATTATCCAATTACTAATTTCACAAAACGTGTCCTATCTCAATTATATGTATGTAGAGCAGAACATAAGAAAAGAAACACCAGCAATATTAGAAATAAAAACTCACACAAAGTCTACACCATAAAGCCCAATACCATAATACAAAGAGTCTTATAATATCTGTGTACCGAATTCCTATCATTTTCCACCCAGTGTCAGTGATGACATTGTCACCGTAGTCGCCACCCTTCAAACACTTCAGTGCTTATTTCTTAACACCCACACATCAACCGCCTGCTATCACTCATTCACGCCAACAAACAGGATAATAAAGCGAATTCAACGAAAGCAGCCATCCCTTAAATGCGTAAGAATAAAAAAAAATTAAAGTCGACTAAATTTTCATTTGATTTTGTTGCCTAACATCATTTGCCAACGATACACCCGCCCATCAGTACAACCATAGCATAACCCACCCGAAGGGAAACCGCGAGACAGGAATCGGGTAGGTTTGCAATTGCGGAAGGCATAGGTCTGGATCATCTTCATCCATTCCCTCATAAATGAAATCAAATGAAAATGTTTTGCTAAGGCAGCTTGTTGAAGTTTCACCAAGGAGCATTGTCTCAATGTCCAATTGTTTGTTGCTTTTTTTCACATTTTTTTCCTTTTCTGAATCCTCCTTACCATAATCCTGGGGTGAAATTTTTAAACAGGGTACTTTTTTTTAGTTTAAGCGAAAGTACCCAACACCCGAGGGAACTGTCAATAGCGGCAAAAGTTGGAGACAAAAATGAAAAAAAAAAATGTAAAAGCATGAGAAATAATGTTGGATCTTTGGTGTTTTGTAGAAATAGGATGACCATCTGATTTTTATGACTTTTTTGTGTACAATAATAATTACCGATGGCTTTTAATAATTTAATATCAGTTTATGATATAGTTTTATAGTTTTATAATTTTAAACCTTACCCAGTTCTATTAGGACTGTCGTTTAGCAATTATTGATGGCTGAACACTTTAAATAGTCAATTTGTTAAAAAAAAAACTCGACGAATATTTATTGATAATTCTCGATTTTCAATTACACCGATCTGCAATATAATATATTTTCTATGTTCAAAAATTTAATCAATTTCGTTTAAATATTGAATTTAAATTTTAACAATTGATAATTGACAATGCTATTGTATATATAAGTCGATTGACTTTTTTTTAAATCATACAAAGAAACACGAAAAAATACTCGAAGCTTAATTTATTTAAACAAAAGCAATATAAAAATAAAAACACACGAGTTTAAACACGATTTTAAATTAAATTGTGCTATTATTGTGTTTTTTTTTCCTAAAAATATTATTTTCTTAAAAATGACTCCACCGATTTTTATATAAAAAAGCAGTTTATTAATGAAGGGAAAAGGTACTTCTTGTTGATTTTTTTAATGGATAATTTTTATACGTCTAGTAGAACCATTTTTTTATTCAGTTTTCTGGAAAACGATTCATTTAATGTTTTTGAAACTTTTTATGAAGCATGAACATTTTTCAAACAATTGGAAAAATAGAAAAAAAAAACTATTTTTTAAAGTAATATTTCGAAAACGTCTCGACTCAATCAATTATTTCGAAACTTCGTATTTAGTTGTTTTTGACATTATCTTGAATACTTAAAAAAAACTATTTTCCTAAATTAAAAAACAACGGTACCTCCAATACAAATGTTCAAAAAATGTTTGTTTTCCAAGAATATTGTGATAAAAAAATGTCTGTTTAGTTTAGTTTATTTCTGTATACTTAACACATTAAGATATACTATCTTACTTACTAGCGCTAGCCTTTAAAGAATAAAATACATAATTTAATAAGAGCTAGATTAAAAAAAAGAAGATTAAAATATATTGATGATTGGAATGCTTCATTATTCTATAATTAATTAAAAACTGAGTATTTAAATTAAAAATTGAAAGTTATACAAAAAAATTTGTATTATCAGTTAAACTTATACTGTAGAAAGAACTATAAATTAGAGTAATAATATTTGAGGTTCAATTGAAATATTTTAATATTTGTAATGGTTTTTATCTCACGTGGCAGGCAGAGCATTACAAAGACATATGGCGTTCACAAAGAACTGTCGCTCAGATGTTAGGCAATTATGTCGTGGAATGATAAGAGTGTTAGATCGATTTGAAAGAGAAACTGCAGTCTAAAGTACAGATGCTGGTTGAAGAGTCTGCTTGATGCTAAAGAGAAGCAATAGTGTTCTGTATTCAAGAAAATGTTTAAAGCGCATATTGTAAATAGCATTTGCATAGCCGGAAATGTGATCATGCCTTTTAAACCATAAATGTAGCGTATAGTGCTATTAAATGCCACTTGTAGGCGAGGATTGGAATTATCAAAGTCTTAGCCAACATCATACGAGTAGGAGCAGGTGTAAAATATTGGGACTCACGAAGAAGTCCAAGGACTACATATACTTTACCACTGAAGAATTTATGTGATTTTGCCAACTTAAAGCTCTGTTAAAAATCATACCCAAATTCTTGGCAGTATCCACAAATTCAATAGGAGTATTATTTAGAAATAAACGGGAAATAGGAGAGATCTAATAATTTTTTTTGAAATAACTATCCATTTAGTCTTAGTAGGGTTTAAGAACAGTCCATTTTGCTGTGAACACATATGAATGTTATGAAGATCCTGATTGAAATTGTGAACGCAGTTTTCGACGAGACCGAGGGGGCTACTCAAGTAGAGCTGCACATCATCAGCGTACATGTTAACAAGTGAGAAATTTATTTTCGCTGGCAATTCATTTATATATAGTGAAAAAAGGATTGGGCCTAATATTTATCCTTGTGGGACAAGAAGGAAGACAACACATTTGAAACGGATACAGATTGTTTTCATTCGCTCAATTATGATAATAACAACTTCGCCGCAGAAGATGAAAAGTCAAATTAATGTAAAAATTTATGTGTAAGAGTCAGATGATTAATGGTATCAAAAGCCTTAGAAAAGTCTAATAGAACCAGAAAACTGACTTTGTCGTCATCTATGGCCTGTCTAATATCTTCAACTACATTAATAAGCGCTGTAGTACAGGTATGCTTTGGACGAAAGCCACATTGAAAAGGTGACAAAACATTGGTTCTGCTTAGATAGTTATTTATTTGTTTTTGCGAAATTCTCTCTAAAACCTTGGAAAGAAAAGGCAGTATCGATATTGGTCTATATTCCTTGCAACTTGAAGTTTTTGGTACAGGAACTATCTTAGCCAGTTTCCAAGCCTTAGGATATATGGACGTTGTTAAAACTGTATTAAACAAATATGTTATGTGAGTTTAAATTATTGGAAGTAAAGATCGTATAAAAACCGGATGCATACAATCAATTCCAGTATCATTTGACTTCACCAACATAATACTTTCAACAACGTCTGTCTGACAAAAGATGATCTTCCCTTCCATGGAACTCTGAAGTTGATACAAAAGACGATGAAGTGGGAAGAGACAAGAATTTTTCATTTAGCTCATTGCAGGCAATATTCTCACTACATTTTGCAACCTTTTGCTTACCAATACCAACATTCCGTATATTATTCCACAGTTTGCTACCATTCGCAGACAAGTCAAGGCGTTGCTTGAAAACTTTAGCCTTTTCAACGCGAATATTACAAACAACCATATTACGTAGCCGACAATAAACTTTGGGGTGTTGTTCCAAACTATATCTTTTCCATAAAAAATATGCCTGGTTTCGCTGATGGATCAGCAAGGAGATTTGTGACGTGTACCATGGTCGCGATCGATGAGTCAAAATTTGTTGTTTAAGGGGAACAAACGTATTAAAAAGGTACTCAAGGTTGTATTGTAGGAACACAACTTGAGCATCAGGTCCTTGCATACAGAAAATTCGATTCCAATCAATCGTAGAAGCGTTACGCTCAAGGGCAAATTCATCAATATTTTTGAAATCTCTGAAATGAAAGACAGAAGGGGAGGGGGGTAACAACATTTAAGTTAAAAGTGAGAAACAAGAGATCATGTTTCGAAAAACCAGGTCTGTTTAGTGTAGTCAACTTTTAAATAAAAAAATATTTGCGTTCGTATTAATACTGTACTTCCCATAAAACCACATTTTATATGTTCGACTTATTCACTATAGGAAGAACTGATTAAAATTAATTTTTTTTATACGAATGCAAGAAAAATGTATAAACAATATTGCATATTCTATTTTGCAAAAAAATGTTTTTTTTCAATTAAAAACATTCTTTTGTTTTTTTTTTTAATAGTCTTTTTTGTTGGTAAGCAGTAGCTATTATTAATAATTCCAAGCACCTTCTATATAGTCCGCTAATGTAAAAGTCGTAAATAAAAAATGGTTGTATTGCAGTCCACGTTAAACTAAAAAAAAAAATGTAAAAAATTGTATGGACCAAAATGTAGACTATATCTCTTTAGTGCACAAAATGTTTGTTATCAAAATTGTTACAGCCGTTTCCGAGGTAATAAAGATTTACCATTTTTGGGACAAAAATTGTTTGGTAGCTTTCGTTATTTCTGGGGATAAAAAAAATACAAAAAAAAAAACAATCCAGCCATAACCACCTAAGAAGCTTAAGTACAAAGTTTTAAGAAAATCACTTCAGCATAGTTTAGTCCGAAGATCGTTGTGCAGACACAAACGGAATTGAGGGACCCATTTTTTTCTTGATCTCTATTATCGTAACGTCAAGTTTGATTATAATCTTGAGTTTATTTTTTTCCAATTGTAAAACTTGAACTATAGTAACTATGTATCGCTAGTGAAAAAATGGTCACCCTATTTATAGGCCATCTAAAAGGACGAATAATTTAGCAATGCTAAAATGCCAAAGAAAACGGACTAGAATATACATACCTTATAACTAATATTTGCTTAGAATATTTTAATTTCTTGTATATACATATTTATATAGTTACCTTTACTATTTCTACTAACAGGTCCTTAAAGATATTTGTATTTCCATTTTTTTCCCCTAACATATAAACTTTTAGTAGTTATAAACTGTACACAAGTAAAATGAAAAATTTTTCTTTTTCCGCTTTTTTCAAATATTTTATGCTGAAGGTATATATGTAAGAGAGATTTGAAGAAAAAAATATATATGTAGGTAGGTGCTTTTAAGGATTGCTTTGAGGCAATAAAAACTTAATTTTTTTTCCATTTGGGGTCAAGTCATTTTGATGGAGGAGGAATTTGGGTCAGGCTATGGATAGAGGAATGGAAAAAAACTTTAATTTAACTTCTTTTTTTTTAATAGATAGATGAATGCAGTTGGTTTCCAGAATTGGGTTAGGCGCCATTTAAATCAGGTAACTAAATTGATGTTTTGAGAAATTGAGACTCAAAAAGCAAAGAAAAGTTTTAATATATGCAAAGAAACGCTTAAGTGAGAGGAATATTTGTTTGGATAATAAGTCTAATTTCTAGATACCTATATGTATGAATGTATGCCTCGAAATTGAAAGGATTTTTCACTTTTTTCTATACTTCTTAATAGAACTTTTACTTGCTTCGTTAGTCTTTACAATAAGTCTGGAATTTTGAATTTTAATTAGCAAATGCCTAAAAGATGAAGGCTCATGAATTTATAGGGTTGAAGTGGATTATGTCGTGGATTAGGACATACTATAGAGGGATTTTTAGACGTCACCAAATTCTATGATATGTAAAGTTGGGTATATCCTTTTTTGAGAGAAACTGTGCGGTTCGAGCATTACTGGATTGCTTAAGATGGCAATCCTAGCCAATAATCTTCTTAAAAGAGAGTTAAAAAGTAAATTTCTCTTAGGGGAAAACTACTATTAAATTTCGCTTTACTGTTTATTTTTACAGAAGGAATGTGAATATATCAGGTACATCGCATTTCACCGTAATTAAATATGTAAATCCTAAGTTAAAAGTCTGTTCAGGTATTTTGGATTGGTAAAATTCATACTCGATTTAAATAATATAAATATAAAAGAAATGTTTAATAAACCAAGGTAAACTGAAAGAGTATTTAACTAATTGATCACATGTCTCAAAATTTATTTTATTTCCTCATTCATATTTTTAATACTAAAAGCGCTCATCAAATTTTCAAATAACATGTCAACTTCAGCCGCTAATAAAAACTTACAAAAAAAAATGCATATGCATATCAACATCCGTCATGGTCCATGTCATCAAGCTGTTCAAATAAATTTCAAAACTCCTACTTCTCTAAAGCATCCCATCATGTCAACATATAAATACATATATGAACTCTATGCGCTGCTGCTTCACCGCCAAAGAATATAAAAATAAAAAATTCTTCCACCATCATCAGCCAGACGCATAAGATGCAGCACAGATGGAAAAACACAGCAGGACGAAAAAAAATCCAAAATGCTCTAGGTTTTCATTTTTTTTTACTGAAAATCTCTTAATTAAACGCATGAGTGGCTTCACTGGCAGCCTTAAGGGTTCACATTTTCAGTGAATGTAGATTTTATATATGCTTGTAGGGATTTTTTTACGTCCTAACCATCATTGTCCTCTGTGTGTCTTTACGCCAAAACACTGTTTCAGCCATTAAGAGTGATGCGTGTGGGGCGAACATTTATAATATATTTCATGTTAAATAAAAAATCCAAAAGAGGTTGGAATAAAAAAACATCATATAAATAGTAGAACCTGAGTATGCACACAACACAAAAAAAAATAGGAAAATCAACATTTTTCAAGTTTGTACCCTTTTTTTTAGGATAGCGCGGTTTATGCTTTCGGTTAACCATGTAAGTTTGCTGTTTTCCCAACATTGACAAAAGGCAAAGAAAAACTTATTACTACCTCACCTAACTCTATGCCAGACGAGGCGGGTGGGGGTTGGATAATTTCACACAAAATCAAACACAAGTTGTGGGCGGGTTGGTTCTGTGCATAAAAAATCATTTTTTTTTTACCAGAATATGTATGAGCAGGCTTAACAAGTTACTTTGTATTTTCAAGGATATAAGTTTAAATGGGTTTTGATGTTGTAAGCAGTGCAGTGAAATGATTTAGAAAGTTACAGGACGAATAAATTGTTCGAAACACACAATTTGTTGTTAGCTTTATCTTAATTACTCCTCCTTTGAAAGGTATTTTTGCTAAAAGAGTTAATTAAGCTTAAAAGATGATTAGTTTCAAAAGATACCAAAGGAGTTTTATTTATGATTTTGTTTCTTTTATAATATAAAAGTCAAGAACAGAGTTCCATAGACTGCAGTCTTTTCGGTACTGCAATCAATTGAATAATAAAACTTTTATTTAAGTCTTTCCACTAATCAATTGACTGCAGTATTTAATGGCTGGTTTTAGTCTCTAAATTAGTTGAAAGTTTTTGGTACTTCTAAGATGGATTTAAATTAAAGTGCCTTGCTCAGTATTAACTAACTAAATTAACTGCGAATTAATTGACTAAGATAACAAAGTATTGTATTTTTCTACAGCTCTGCTGGAAAAAGATCTGATAGTGCGAAAAACACAAGCTAACCGTTTTTGAAACAAAATTTAAATGCTTTAGAATAAAAAATGTTAGTTTTAAGCGAACTTACAATTTGGTCGCTTAAAACTAAAATGCTCTGCGTAAGTAGATAATATTTTAGTTGTAAAAAAAACTTTGGAGCAGAGTGAGTTTCCTAACAATGTCTGTAGGTTCCCGTTACGTCGACTGCCTTTATTATGACTGCAAATGAATATCCATCTTTATATTGATATGGAACCTAGGAAATTGGTCAAGTTTTGCCTTTGCAAATAAAATCGAGTTCGAGATTTTGATCAAACTTGATATTACGATTATAGAGAACACCATAAAAGTGTGTCCTGCAATTCCTTCTATATGTCTGTATGTATGTACATTGATCTAGAGCCTAAGCGGCTGAAGCGATTTTCTTCAAACGTGGTACTTAAGCGTTTTAGGTGAATGTCTCAAATAGATTTTTAAATCTTTTATTTATTTAATTTCTTAATATTTCAATTTGAAAACTTGTAATGTTTCTGCCATAGATTGGTTACCCACATTAAACCTCTTTTCAAGTTTCACGTGAACGGTTCAAATAATTTCAATTAAAGTTTTAATACAGACAATTTTCAATAAAGCAATCTCCAGATAACTCCGACTGGTAAAACTTGTTCTGCATCGCTGCAGTAATAAGACAAATCCGCTTTATTTGATTTTAAAACTTATTTTGGATCAATAGAAAACGACATTAATAGGAGAAGGATTTAAAATCAAAGTAATTTATGTATGTAGTGTACATATGAAGGTACCTACATTAATATCTCTAAACCAAAGATTGAATAAATATTCTTGACGAGGGCAGGTAGGTACTTGCATATGTAAAAATTGAAATTCCTCTAAAAACATCTCACCAATTTAATTTGTATAAAAATTACATAGGGCTGCGCTTTAGATAAACATATATATGTAAGTACTCCATTTTCTTGAAAAAAAAAATACCTAGAAAAAAAAACAAATGTATTATAAAAATGTGTTATAAAAATGTGTTTAGCTTTAAAATGATTTAACTTGCCTGTTTTCAAACATTTTTCATTTTCCTTTATAAAATACGATCCAGATCTACACAGTAGCACCATTCATAATGTACATTTCACTGGTAAGACGCGCACACGCGCACATTTATACCGAAATGGTAAACGCGCCATAGAGACAGACGACCTTTAAAATAAATGCACTTTTCTTACGAACAGCGAAAATGGAAATTGTAATTTTCTTTATGAAAACCAATATTAACGGTAAGCGCACACTAACGAAGGAACACGTGCGCCACACAACGTCATGAAAATTAATATTATATTAAATGGTCGTATGAGGTATCAAAATGGCCGCACATTTTTTTTACGAACCGAACATTTTTTCCAAAAGAAAATTATTTAAATTAATTTTCACTATTGGCACAATATACACAGATACATTGTAAGTATTTAAAACTTTTAATAAAATAAAGTAAAAGAAAAATTAATATTTTTGCAGACACAGATCGCGAAACAACACCCAACGCTAAAAAATCCAATTGCAAAACTGAAGACAGGACTGAACATGCCGGTTGCTAATTGCTACTGTGCAAAGAGCAGAGAGAATACGAAAATGAAACAAAAAAAACTTTGAGTGCTGATTTCCCTACAGATATGCAATATATAGTTTATTTTTTTGCACACATGTAAAAAAAAATCATTATGGGCGCCATCATAAATAAAAATTTCCCTAGAAATTTTTTCCAATTTTAATTTTGCTCATATTTGTTATATTGTCATACGATTTGCAGGGAAAATTTCGAGGGAATAAAATATTCCGTGGGAAACGAAATTCCCTGGGATATTCCTGATAGGGCGCTATAATAAACAGTGGCAAGGGCTTTCATTGTATATAGATTTTTATTTCCAATAAGAGGTGTTATTTTGATATTCAAAAAAAAGAAATGCGTTGTTGAAGCGTGTATAGTTCCATTTTTATTAATAGCGTAGTTTCTACTTGTCAAATGTCAAAAAATGACAGCTTCAAAAGTGACAGCTACCGAATTAGCGGGCTATTCAAAATAACACCTCTTATTGGAAAACCCCTTACAATGGGGCTTTCTGTTCTTGGAATAATAGTATACATTTATTTTATTAAAAAAGATTCTTCGATCGAATTTTCTTAATTTTTTAAAATATTGGATTGTTTGGTTTTTTTTTTTGCAAGAGCAACATGAAAATTTCTTTTTTTATTAATTGTGTGTGTAAGTATTCTGTAGAGTAAACAAGTGTTTGACGTTTCAGCAAATTTAGCCTAATATTAGTGTGTATGCAAGTGTAAAAGTCTGGATCTGTCATTTTGTTTAAGCAAAGAAGGCGACAACTGCTCCGGGATCAAAAATCCACGAGGGATCGATTTTATGGTTAAAATAAAAAGAAATTATTCAAAAATGGGTAAGTTTTCAGCTTTAAAAAATAATAATATCTAATTTTATTGACATTGATATTAATTGATGTTTGATTAACTTTATGTCGAATTCCAAACAACCATTTCAAATTGATTTCAGATCGATTTCTTGTTAGTTTGTTGTAAGCAACTTGCAAAAAATATAGTTTGTGTGTAAAGTCTATGAAATCTTGCTAAAAACGAAAGATCGGTTTTGACAGATTTTGTTTGGAAATAATTCGATTGTGTTCAGAAATAAATCGAATGTCTGAGTGTTTGGAATTCGACATTAATTGTGGTTCATCCTCGGTTCAATAGTTGAACTCGGCTTAACTCCAATAAAGTCCCCTTTAACACAAAGAAACTGAGTTGCCGGCAACTGGGAATTTGATGGCGAGAAGGGCAAGAAGCAAGTCCCGTTTCACACAAGGAAACTGAGTTGCCGGCAACTGGGAGTTAGTTGGTGAGAACGGCAAGAAGTAAGGGGAATGAAAAAATTCTCCCCGGACGACGATTTGAAGAGATTTTTTTGACGTTTTGTTTGGCATTCCAATTAGCCCAACAAAATCTTCCCAGTTTCCTCCTCAGTTTCTTGGTGCCAGTTTCTTCGTGTGAAAGCTACAAGGCAATTAAAGAAAAACGTCAAAAAATCTCCAGCAAACTGGTTTCCTTGTATGAAAGGGGACAAAGTGTTGTTCAATTGAAGCTTATTCCCCTTTCACACAAGGAAAGTGAGTTGCCTGAAACTGGGAGTTTGATGGCGAGAAGGGCAAGAAGTAAGGGGAATGAAAAAAATCTCCCCCGGTCAACGATTTGAAGAGATTTTTGTTTTGCATTCCAATTAGCCCAACAAAATCTTCCCAGTTTCCTCCTCAGTTTCTTGGTGCCAGTTTCTACGTGTGAAAGCTACAAGGCAATTAAAGAAAAACGTCAAAAAAATCTCCAGCAACTGGTTTCCCTGTGTCAAAGGGGACAAAGTGTTGTTCAATTGAAGCTTATTCCCCTTTTACACAAGGAAACTGAGTTACCGGAAACTGGGAGTTTGATGGCGAGAAGTGCAAGAAACAAGGGGAGTGCAAAAAATCTCCCCGGTCAACGATTTGAAGAGATATTTTTTGACGTTTTGCTTTGCAAAGTCCCCTTTCGCACAAGGAAACTGAGTTGCCGGCAACTGGGAATTTGTTGGCAAGAAGGGCAAGAAGTAAGGGGAATGAAAAAAATCTCCCCGGTCAACGATTTGAAGAGATTTTTGCTTTGCATTCCAATTAGCCCAACAAAATCTTCCCAGTTTCGTCCTCAGTTTCTTGGTGCCAGTTTCTTCGTGTGAAAGCTACAAGGCAATTAAAGAAAAACGTCAAAAAAATCTTCAGCAACTGGTTTTCTTGTGTGAAAGGGGACAAAGTGTTGTTCAATTGAAGCTTATTCCCCTTTCACACAAGGAAACTGAGTTGCCGGAAACTGGGAGTTTGCTGGCGAGAAGGGCAAGAAACAAGGGGAATGCAAAAAATCTCCCCGGTCAACGATTTGAAGAGATTTTTTTGACGTTTTGTTTGGCATTCCAATTAGCCCAACAAAATCTTCCCAGTTTCCTCCTCAGTTTCTTGGTGCCAGTTTCTTCGTGTGAAAGCTACAAGGCATTTGAAGAAAAACTTCAAAATATCTCCAGCAACTGGTTTCCTTGTATGAAAGGGGACAAAGTGTTGTTCAATTGAAGATTATTCCCCTTTCACACAAGGAAAGTGAGTTGCCGGAAACTGGGAGTTTGATGGCGAGAAGGGCAAGAAGTAAGGGGAATAAAAAAAATCTCCCCCGGTCAACGATTTGAAGAGATTTTTGTTTTGCATTCCAATCAGCCCAACAAAATCTTCCCAGTTTCCTCCTCAGTTTCTTGGTGCCAGTTTCTACGTGTGAAAGCTACAAGGCAATTACAGAAAAATGTCAAAAAAATCTCCAGCAACTGGTTTCCCTGTGTGAAAGGGGACAAAGTGTTGGTCAATTGAAGCTTATTCCTCTTTTACAGAGGGAAAATGAGTTACCGGAAACTGGGAGTTTGATGGCGAGAAGGGCAAGAAACAAGGGAAATGCAAAAAATCTCCCCGGTCAACGATTTGAAGAGCTATTTTTTGACGTTTTGCTTTGCAAAGTCCCCTTTCACACAACGCAACTGAGTTGCCGGCAACTGGGAGTTTGTTGGCGAGAAGGACAAGAAGTAAGGGGAATGAAAAAAATCTCCCTGGTCAAAGATTTGAAAAATGGTACTATAGGTACTAAACGCTGTGAACGACGAATTACATAATGAAGAACCATGAATATTGAATTGCTGTTACCATATCATTTTTTATAGCAAAAGGTAAATGATAGATAATAATCTCGAAAACTAATCTAACTATTTCGATGAAAAATAAAATGTACGACTGGATCGCATATCGTATGCACAAGAGTTTAAGTAAAAACTTCTAAATATATTTTTAAAATTGTTGTTTACTTAATTTTTTATAAAGAAAAACACTTTATTTTTTTTATATAAAAAAATATTGCAATGCCAATTATAAGTGGTTAACAATATAAATTTAAAAACATAATTTGAAAAAAAAACGTCAAACAGTTTTCAAAATATTGAATTTTCAAAAAAAAACGTTTTTTTTTCAAAAAATTATTTTTCGAAAATTTTGTTATGCAGTATTATTTATAATTCAAGGGACCTGCTATATAAGAATTTTGATCGAAATTCGTTGAGGCGTTTATGAGAAAGTCGGAAATGAAAAACATGTTTGTATGGCAGGTACCGTTAATAAATAAAATGCACGACTGGATCCCACGTACTTGCTCCTATGGTCGTTCACATTCTATGCAAAAGATTCTTAATAGAAACGGCTAAATGTAAAGGGTTATCCATTTCGCGGTTTTGAAAGTATAGGTCTGGAATTCGAAGTCTGTCAAACTAAGTTGTTAAACCAATTTTTTTTTTCAATTGAAAGTCTGACATTTACGAAAATGAATCGCTTAACTATCGCACAACGCATACAAATTGATAAAACCTACTACAAAAATGGTGATTCTATAATATCGTGCTTTATGAGGAGATTATGGTTTATATAATCGTCCAACGACGCAAGCAATTGGCAAAATTATGAAGAAATTTGAAGAAACTGGATTGGTTATAGATATTGTAAGGCCTGTGCATCATCGTTTCGCTCGTACCACTGAAAATACCGCTGCTGTAAGTGAAAGTGTTGCCGAAGACCCGAATGTGTCAATTCCTCGTCGTTCTCAGGAATTAGGACTGTTTTACGGCACATTATGGCGTATTTTGCATTTGAATCTACAGCTACATCCATATAAAGTCCAGCTCGCACAACAACTGATAGATACGTCAAATGGATGCTTGAACAACCGGCGGTGGACGGCGATTTTTCGAACAAAATTTTCTTCAGCGACAAAGCACATTTCTCACTCGGTTGGTATTTTAATAAACAAAATTGTCGTATTTGGGGTTCTGAGAATCCTCAAGTAATTGAAGAGAGACCATTACATCCACAAAAAGTCCCTGTTTGGAGCGCTCTTTGGTCCGGAGGTGTGATTGGACCTTACTTATTTGAAAACGACGATGGAACGACTGTCACCGTCAATTCGGAGCGTTATGGTAATATGATAACCGATTTTTTTTTGCCTGCTATTGAAGAATACGACTTGGAGAATATGTGGTTTCAACAAAATGGTGCCACATGCCACACAACTCGAGCGAATATGGCTTTATTGGAAGAGACATTTCCTGGCCGCGTAATTTCTCGTCGTGGCGATATCAACTGGCCACCAAAATCATGCGATTTCAAACCGCTGGATTTTTTTTTTGTGGGGCTACGCGAAAGACCGTGTTTATGCAGATAAGCCTTTAACTCTTGAGCACTTGAAAACCAACAATCGTCAAGTTTTGGCTGAGATATCGCCCAATATGTGTTAAAAAGTGGTCGAAAATTACCTCAAAAGAATCGGTCATTTAAATGATGTAGTGTTTCATACATAATGTCAAAGTTCAAACTTAAAAATAAAAAAGAAATATCATGAAAAAAAATATTTTGTATGTGTTTTATTTACGTTTACTTTTGAAACCGCAAAATGGATAACCCTTCATTTTTAGAGTCGTTTTTATATATAAAAATTCTTAATTTTTTTCTAAAAAAAATGGTATGAACATTTTAAATGTTTAATAATAAATTCAAAAACAAAATTTCAGAAAAATTGTCCACCCGTTTTCGAAATATTGAATTTTCAAAAAAAAATATTTTTTTATTTTTAAAACCCAAAAAAACATTTTTTCAAAAATTTTAAAATAGAATTTGAAGGAGCTCCTGTATACATTTTTCTATCGAAATCCGTTTAGCCGCTTATGAGACAGTTGGAAATCAATAAAATGGTTGTATGGCAGCTACCGTTAATTACATAATATTTTAAAAAATTTTTAGCCAAAATATAGACCATACCCAAAGTAGTACACACGCCAATTTTTATCAGAATCGTTAGAGATAATTAAGATGGTGAAAAAATTTGTATAGTAAGGTACCGTTATTTTTGGGGCTCAAACAACGATTCAAAAACCTATTTTAGACAATCACCTAAAACACCTAAGCACCAAGATTGAATCAAACCGGTGCAGCCGTTTAGGCTGTAGATCGTTCTTCAGACAGACAGACAGACGGAATTGCGGGATCCACCTTTTTGGTGTTCTCTGTGATCGTAATGTCATGTTTGATTGTTAGAAAACAATTTTTTTTACGAATACATAACTTGCCTTATATATAATCGCAATAAAAAATTATGTAAACAAAAATTTGGACCACAGTGTAGAATATACCTATAGTAGTGCACAGATTTGTTTTTATCAAAATTGTTGGAGATTAGAAAATGCAATTAAGCCAATCAGCAAGGAAATAGCTTTATCCGTTTACTTTGTAGATCGACATACAGACAGACAGTGTTGTGGGATCTACTTTTCTTGTGGTCTCTATAATGTGGTCTATGTAATGTCAAGTTTGATTAAAATATCGGGTTCAATTTTTTTTCCAAATGCGCTATATTACCTCTATCTCAAATAAAAAAATTATTAACACCAATTTCCCAGTTTCCAAGTTTCTTAAGTAAAAATTCTGTGTACTATTATTCGTATTTAACAAAGTAAAAAGAAAACGACCTTAAAAGTATATTTAACTGTTTCTACTAAGAATATTGCGCTTGGGATGTGTTCAAACATAATGACAAGTACTTTCAATCTAGTTGCACATTTAAATTTTCTTTAAGTTTGAGTAAATAAAACATAACATATTTACATGTACGTTTATTTTCTATCTCAGTAAGAATATTTAAAATAAAACTTTTATAAAAATATTGCAAACATCTACACAAAATTTCCATGGATATTGGTTAATATAATCAAATTAAATTCAGATAAATTATAATATCTTCTAACAAAACACTAAATCCAAACGGGTAATTATCAATTATATCATTATTAAGCTTAAATATACTTACATGCACTATACAGTAATTATTCCAAGTCCTTGGCTGCTACAACTCAATAAACCAATAAACACAATCATGTGTAATTTCACAGATGGTGCTAATAAGTTTCACATAATACATAGTTCAATTTCAAAACCAAACAACTATCTAACTAATCAATTAATGACTGAACACATTACACACAAGGACACTCACAAGGACAATAGCTCAAGTATTGTAATTGATGGGTTTCCGCATTTAGTTCATTAAATGTCATCATTCGAAAAACAAATGAATCTAATACAAAAAGTCTTTTTTTTCAACAAAAAAAAAGCAAAACTATTCAAACCATTAGTTCCGATTAACCCCTGAATGTTGCTGCTCAATTGGTTTAGATAAAATTATTATCTCAGATAAGTAATATTGTAGACGAGGATTTTGCTTGGAAGATAAACAAAAAAGAATTCAACATCTGGCCAAAGAATAACATTTATATAAGAGGAAACAGTCTGAAGGGACTTAAATATAACCAAAACAATTACCCCCAATAATAATCCTTTGATCAGAGGCTCATTTTGATTCTGTTGCCCCTTTTCATTATGTTTGTTGTGTTTCTATTTGTTTTTGTCCTTCTTTTCTGAATCGTTTTGCTGTAGACTTTAAGGAGAATTTCATAAGGAAAAAAGTTTACCTGAGCAACATAACTAAAAACAAATATGAAGAGGTAAATTTCTTGTTTCATAGGAGTAAGTCTGACATAAAAAAACAATAGATACTAAAAAATCACCGAAATAAATTAACAAATATGCAGTTGGTAAGATATAATTTTAAATTATCTGATTTTTTTTTTGCATTCTGTATTTTTGTCTTCACTGCCAATAAATGTAGATATGGTTCTTTCGAGCAAAAATAAAAATAAAAATAAAAATAAATCTTTTTCCGCATTCCTCTAATGTTTTTAAAGTCTCTGTTAAAAAAGGGAAATTAAAAAAAAATATAAGATTGTCCTGATTTTTTTTTTAGATTTAAACATTTCTTAAAAATTCATCTATGGACATTTTAATAAATAAGCGAGTCTTTCAAGAATTTTTGGATGATTAGACCCAATTTATTTAGTAAGTCAGGTACTATACGGCGCATGACTGTAAATCACAAGTCTTGGTTATTTTCTTTTGAACTTCTATTCGGTAACGCGCTTGTTATTACACAAAGCATTTTTCTCATTTTCAGTACTGGGCGTTTATTTGGCAGCTATCTTTTGTTTTATCTTCTTTGCTCAGTGCAGATATTGAACAAAAAATAATTCTTAAAAGTAAAATGGAAGGCAAAGTTATTTATACAGGTATTCCCGATAACAAAGATAAGGATTGTAGAGAATGGGGTTCATTTGGTAATTTAAGATAAGCTTAAATTCGTCAGCCATTTGGATTGGTGTTCATTCATCTACACCGGAAATTAAATGAAGCAAATCCGAAAAATAAAGAAACAGTAGAAAGAGAAAAGTCAAAAACACGCAATGAAAATCCTACCCACGCGTGTGCAGATAGGTTTATTTCTGTTTCATCTTTTTGTTCTTTCTTTCTCTTTCGCACTTCATTCACGTAGGGGTAAACACGTGCTCTGTAGATATAGTTTAGCTTAGAGCGCCCGTTAAGGGCCAGTAAATTAGTTGTAAGTTATTGATAATTAGGCTAGTTTTAAACATTTTTGTCTAGTCCGGTACAATGTATTATTCATATGAGTAAAGTTTATTTAGTTTAAGCACATTTAGTTTTGAAGACAAATGAGCTTATTTCTCAATTGACGTGAAGTTATTTAAAATTTAAAATTAGGTTCATATTATACACATTAAAACTAAAAATTTCAAACGATTGGCAACGTATCATACTCTCATAATGTTTTTCATATTACCTTAATTTCTTTGGGAAATAAGCTGGGGAAATATTTCTTAGGTTATATTTAACTAAAAATCAAGCTTATTTCCGCATAACATATTTAGTCCTGGGATAATCTGTAACTTCTAAGGCTAAATTCATCCATCAAACTGCTACGCTAGATGCCATTTATGTGAAAGAGGCCTAACTTAAATGCGCATTACTCGCGTTTGAGCATATTAAATGTAAATGTGTTAACAGCCAACACACTAAAGGGATGTATGAAACACACACGTCACAATCACAACTCTGCTTATTAACGACCGGCGCATAGCTAAAAATTTCAGTCTGCAATACATAATAGTATACCCTACTAAACCAATTGCATTCCAACGTAGATGATAGAAAATTATTGCCTGTCGTAACAAGTATCTAAGAGGATAACATTGAAAGTTATAGCAGGCGAACTAAATCCAAAGAAAAAGTATCTGTTGAATGGTGTGGATCGGTGGAGGGGGTGGGGTTGGAAAGGAAGTAAATACGGAAACACTGTTTGAATGAAATAACACAGACAAAAAGGATGTGCTTCTGTGCCTATAACTGTGACTTCCGGATGTCGTCCCATGGTTCCTGTTGTTTTTGGAAGTTAAGAAAAAATCCTATTGTATTAACTGATGTTTGGGGTGTTATTTCTTTCTTAATAGAATGGAAGTGGGTGCGATAGGTAGAAAAAAGGACATTTCAAAAGAGAAGTTAGAGGACATCAACAAGAAAATATGTATGCACACAATTGGAGGATTCCAATCTTGCTTTTCCTTTTTTTCAAGATTTTCCTCTGTTGTTTACGGTTGAGCTGAAGTTTATTAAAGACACGCCCGTACTCCAAAGATCGTATACCTACTAAACCACACGCTAGGGAAAAATACGTAACAAATAGGGATAATGGAACTTTCTGTTTTTTTTTTTTTGTGTATTTATTTATTTTTGTTTCCTTTTTTTTGTTTTCTTCTAGTTGTCGTTATGTTATTGTTGTTTTGGTTTTTTGGTTCGGTTTTCAGAGTTCATCCTTGCACTTTTTTTATTACCATTAAATATACATACACTCCACTTCTCATCCCGGTTGTAGACTAATTTATAAATACTTAAATATGGTTCACCCTCAAAACAAAAAGCAGGAAGTAAATCATAAACGTAAAGCTTGTTAATGGCTTTATAGCGAGACGAATGATTATAAATCAGATCGCAGGCAATTTGAATAACAAATGCCTAATGTCCTTTTGCAAAAAGTGAAAGTTCTTCTTAAACAAAAATAAAGAAACAAAATTATGAGTTTGGGGTTGGTTGATTTTTATACCCACATACATTTATTATTTGGCATCAAAGAAGAACAAAAAAAAAACAAAAGAACAAGAAAAAGTTTTTTATTTTTTCCTATTTCTCGCTTTTAGAGGGTCATTTGTTGAGTTTTATTTAACTTTTCTTTGCTGTTGTTGTTTGTTTTTTATTTTTATATATTTTTTTTTAAACCAGTCGTTGGATAAAAAATAAACCAACACGGAATAATATTCTTTTCAAAGTTATGCGGTTAATGACATTTTATGGGTGCCGCTAGGTGGGTTTTTGTAAAAAGTTAATAATGCCGCTGGTAATGTACGATATTGCTGGTATTTTTTTTTCTTCTTTCCACCTTACTTATATTAATTTGAAAACACAATTGTGGTTTGAGGGTCAAGCAAGAAATATCCTTGCATGAAATTGTTTTCACAATTTGTTCTAGGTTGGGCTTTCTAAATGATGAAGAACCAACAGGCACGATATTCCCCAGAGAGTTGTTGCTTTGGGACATTAGGGCGTATACAGACGATAAAACATAACGAAAGTTGAGCATTTGTATTCTCTCTGTTTAACCTTTGATACCTATCAGGCTTATTTCGCTCACAGTTTGCTTATGAACAGTTATTAACAAATTGTTGAGAAGTAAGCGAAAAATATATAAACAAAGTTTGAAAATGAAATTATATTTATCCACTTACATATGTATATGTATATGCAAACGCGAACGTAAGGTTTTCCATTATTATATTAAATTTTAAAACACGCATTTTATCTGAAATGAATCTGACAGCTGGAGTGCACGAACTGGTTCTACTGGGTATAATTATAATGACAGTGCTAACGATTAATCGAAAGCAATAAATGTCAAAAATAATAAAAAAAAAATTTTAATTAATCAAACAAGTATAACCAAAAAATCAGGTGCATTGATCAAACTGATAGGTCTGATACCGTACTTTCATTTTTTGTGAATTTTCTGTTTATTTAGGTGATTTCACAGTTTGTGATATAAGAGAATGAAAAGAGTGGACAAAATTTCCCCTAGCTGAAGAAATTAGCTCGAACTTAAAATTACAGCACTGAAAAACTAAAAAACCAAGCAGCTGTCGAGGACGGTTATGTCACTGAATTTGTTTCGCATGTGAATTTAATGTTTGTAGCAGAAAATTTTTCCCCAATTTTCGAGATTTAACATTTTATGAGTTTCTGTGCAGAAAGTTCGGGATAAGCCCTAAAGCGAGTAAATCCTATAAGACACCTTTGAAGAATTTAGAGTTTTCAAAGATTTTGCTTAAGTAGTAAATTGAATAATTTTTCTGTGTAGATTTTAATAAAAATGTAAAAAAAAAACTCATAAATTTTTTTTAATAAGCCTTTTATTTGGATGTCTGTCGTTTCGTTTTTTTTAATTCGCATTCCGTTGTTTCCCCTTTTCTTACATCGATATCTGTTTTCTTCGCATGTGTTTGCCTTTTTATTCGTTTTTCATTTCCATTTAAAGTTCAGTGAGTTATTTAGGTCAAGAATATTTTGCCAAAGGTTTACTTGGAACTTTGTTTGTTATTAGAAACTATTGTCATTGGCGTCTAATACATATAAAACTTTATTAGAATTTATGTAAATTTAATTTTTGTTTATGGTTTGTTAAGTGTTTTTGTATAATGAAGGAATAATTTTATTTAAATAAAATATTCAAAATGATTTATTAGGGATAATCTCACTTTTTAAAAAAGCGGTTAATCCCGCTTAACCCGATTTGTATTTTGATGAATGTTACACAAAAAACTTTGCATACACCCAAACTCGACGCTACCCCAAATCCTATAATTGGTCCCAGCAGGGGGATTGCAGGGAACGCATCAGTGTTCCTTTCGCATTTTAATCCTTACATCAAAACAAACAAAAAACCAAACACACGTTCTCAAAGTAATCCAAATTGAAATGAACAAAAAATTAAATAATCGAAAAACTAAATAATAAAAACCAGAATGAACTTAAAACAAACTAAGTAAAATACCTAATGATTTTTTTCAAAATAAATGTAAACAAATAAGAGTCGATTTTTCAATCTCCAGATAAAGAGGCAGTAAATTACCATAGGAATAAACTTATTTGACTGTTAAACAACCAGGGGTGCCAGCACGTAAATTGATACAATCGAGTTTACTCGATACAATCGAGCACTTTCAGCATCCAATTTGGTTCAATCGATTTTGCTCGATTGTATCGTCAGAATTGGCAGCACATAAATTTCAAACAGACGTTTGAAACAAAAGTTTTTAGTCGATAGAATTTAGTTATCGTCGTCGGGAGTATTTCCACATAACAAATATGGAACCCAAGCAAAACATGTCCATTAACAAAAAGTAGTTACAGACTATTACTAGATTTATGAGTAGTCATCATGACTTGGACAGAGGAACCTCCCAAGGAAGGAAAACAAGGGGTTTCCACTGGAAAAAATTGAAAAATTCATTAAGCACAGAAAGGTCCTCCGCAAGAAGATCTTAAGAATTGGGTAATATTTCGTTGATATGAGAAATGTTTTTTAAACCGTTTTTATTTTTTTACTTGGAGTGATTTTAAATACATATAATAGTTAAATTTAAGCCCCGAACCAATCAGCATAACTCAAAGGGCATGGGTGGAGGCCCTTACATTCAAAAAAAAATATGAATGCTATAAAATAAACAGTAATTCAGTGCGCTGGGCTGGAAGCAGCGTTTGAAAGCGTCTCTGCGGTTGTTTCTGCCATACCTAATAACACATTTGTTCCCACATTGGTCTAATAACTCCCACTGGCTATCGGACTTAATGTTGCACTTTTATAAGTTATAAATATTACGGAAGCGAATTGCTTCTTACGCTTCTTAGGATTTGAATGGTGTTGAATATCCACCGGAAACATTCTTTACTTATTCTTGACAAAACTAAAAAAAAAAGTTTAATATTTTGTCGATGTTTTTTTTTTTTAATATTTACTCATTTTCATACAACACTAATTGGTTGCTATTGTCTCCTCAATATTTTCTTTTGACTTTGGCATTAGAAGCTTCGTCATCTTCATTTTCCGAATCAGAAATAGCATACCCAATGCGGATTTTAAAATTGAGAAAATAATTTTAATTTATAAAATACTATTTGACATTTCAAATTCTAGTTCACAATAATTTTTTTTAGTACAAGTCAAAATGAAACTCGTTTCAAGTTACGTGCAGCCAAAAAATATTTGTTTCGAGTTCGACGACGATAATGAATGCTCGATCGTATCAAGTTTCGTGCTGGCACCCCAGATAACACCATTTAATTTTTCAATCAAGAAAAGACAATCTATAGAATAATTTAATTTTAACGTCACTTTTATTTCGAGTATCGAACTTTTCATATAAATTAATTTTTGTTTAACGTTAATTTCAAAGCAATAATTTTTCAAAGTGTTTTTGACATCAAGAATAGCTATTTATTTTATTCCTCAGATAACTCTTATTCCGTTTTAAAATGGGCAGATAACTTAATTCCTAGATTAAGTTGTATCTGACTACTGAAAAACTCATTTTTGCTCTATCTCGAGAATATGTACTTACTGACTGATTGACTGAATATTGAAAAATTGGCCCTAAGAGCCGATTTTTCAATCTCCAGCTAAACATCCAATTAGTTGCCAGAGGAATAAACTTACTTGACTATTAACAACCGGATAACAAAATCGAATTTTTCAATCAAGAAAAATCAATATATATAATAATCTAATTTGAATGTCAATTTTATTTCGAGTATCGAACTTTTCATAGAAATTAATTTTTGTTTAACGTTTATTTCAAAGCAATAATTTTTCAAAGTGTTTTTGACATCGAAAATAGCCATTTATTTTATTCCTGAGATATGATTCCTTATTCCGTTCTAAAATGAGCAGATAATTTTATTCCTAGATTTAGTTGTATCTGACTGCTGAAAAACTGGTTTTGGTTTTATCTGGAGAATATGTACTAACTGACTGCTTAACTGACTATTGAAAAATTGGCCCTAAATTGGATAGCATTTTGATTAAAATACTGAATAAACGACTTATAGTGCCTACATAATATTTATATATCGTAAGCGAAAATATACAAAAATATTTAAAGTTAATACCAACAAACTGTACAATTCATTTGTTGGAATCATTTAAATTTCTTCTAAAATTTAATTTATTTAAAACTCAATTTAATTGCATGTGAACTGCAATGCTTAAATTACCGAAATTCATCTCTCGAAACAAAATGCAGAATAAAATTCTTAATTGTTGAAGGAACAGGAAAAATATTCAAGGTTATGTACAAAATGTCCTTCCTTCTTTTTTTTTTTTTTTTTTTTAATTTTTAAAATTTTGGATTTATTTTGTATTCTTAATTTGTTTATCTTTTCTTTAAAAGTTTGAATGTTTTTCTTTGGAAAACTCATGAACAAGTAACGATGTTGAATTTGCATTCGAAAATCCCTCAATCGAAATACATGCCAATTTTTCGCTTTAGGAGAGGAAACTAAACCATACTTTCTTCTGCATAATTCTAGAATCAATAAAAGAAATTCTGAAGAAATCCTTCAATTCATGTCCTTGACATAAGAAAAAAATACACATACATGAATATGTATGTTAACTAAATTCTCAATTGAATAACATAAGAGGAAAGAAATTCAAGTCATTAAATACAAATTTCCTAATCAAAATATTTCGTTTGAAATGAGATACTTATAAGAAAAGATGGATCCGGTCGTCGGCGGCGACGGTGATGACATCATTACGTATATGTCTAATACAGTTAGAAATTAAATAAATGCTCTTTTACTTAAGTTATTCACATACACTTGACATTTTGATGAGAGAACACTTGTATTTTTGTAAAATGAGAACACAAATAAAATGAAGTACCAACAACATTAAAAAAATGTTCCACATACGCCCGAGTGCACCAAAAGGCTTTTTATTTAATTGTTTGTGTGTCTTATTTTATATTTTCACACAATTTAATGTTTTTTTGTTATTTTTGTTTTTGTTTCTTTGGTGAAACACAAAGAATAAATGAACATATATCTCCTTTCATTTTAAAAGACTGACAAGAGTGCTCGAAGGTATTTACAAATGGGAATGCATGAATAAATTATTTTTAAAGTGGGTAAAAAGAAAATGGTGGGTTTTCGCATTTAAGGATGTTGCTGATTGCTTCCGTAGAATGACTGTGTCTTTTGTTTTTATTTTCAGATGATACAAATGCAAAACAGTAATAATACAATGGGACTCAGTTTTAATTTAGCTGATGTTGATTTTTTTGCAAGCTTGTCTTTCTATGCAGAAGTTGTCGGAATTATTTAGTCTTTCTTATTATTTATTTTAGAAAAAGTTAACTGTGTACATTTCTTTTAATAAATGATACCTTTCAATTATTTTAATAGAAAAGTTCAATTTTACTTTTAAAACTTAATTACAGTCCCTTAGGTAAATACGTAATTGGTTTAATGAACACTAGTTTACAAGGAAATGTAAGCTTCAATTGTCAATAGTTTGGATCATACAAATTCGTCGATTTCAAAAATCTTTGAAAAAGCAGTTAAAAATAGAATGTTGCGTTACTTGAATAGAAGTAAATTCTTCAGCTCATCACAATTCGGCTTTAGAGAAGGACTTTCTTCCGAAGATGCGCTCCTTGACTTCTGCTCCCTCATAAACAATTATCTTGATGATAAAATGTATTGTGCTGATCTGTTTGTGGATATAAGTATTTGATACTGTAAATCATGCCGTTCTCCTATACATATTACATTCTGCTGGTTTTCGAGGTATCATTTTCAATTGGTTCGAGTCCTATCTTAAGGATAGAACACAAAAAGTTTAAGTTGAAGGAAAAATGAGCGACATCATGGTTTCGAACATTGGTGTTACCCAAGGGTCGGTCCTAGGTCCCATTTTTTTCTAATATATATAAATTCATTGTTCAACCTTCCATTCATCTCTAAAATTACAGCCTTTGCAGATGATATTGCACTAGCCTATAACTCTAAGGGTGCTCTGGATCTTTTGACAGATTTGAACCACGATCTTCATTCTTTACGCATCTGGTTTGCCAAACATAAACTTAACAAAAGTAATAAAACTAATGTAATGTATTGCAGTTTAAGAATGCGAGATTTTCCTGACATGCACATTGGTTTTCATGAACAAAACTGAAAATCCCTAATTGTTTTTGTAATGGTAATCTGTTGACTTATGATTCAGGAAAAATGCTTTGGTATAAATGGGTGTCAGTATTATCAAGAACTTTGGATTTGGTAGAAAACCGTTCCATAATCGTCTTTTGTTAATGTAATTGTCTAGAGGTATCTTTAAAAAAAAAAGAACATTTTATTGGTTTTGTAAAAATTTTGAAACTATTAAATTCAGATCATAGCATCACATTGATTTTTTGTTTTAGTACAAACAACAACAATTCAATTTTTGTAAATTTGTATCAATATTTTAGTAATCTGAACATTATTCATATTTTAGCATTCTATTGTTATATATAGTACGGTAACAAAGTCACTATAAAAAATGCATCCTCCGAGCTAGGCTGGTTTTTACTTTTATAAAAAATGGTACCCTTGCACAGCTGTCACAAGCAATGAAAGCGATTTATGCAAATTAAAATTAAGAAAATATAAAATGTATGACCAATAATTAGCTTTTATTCATATAAAATAGAAAGTAGAAACATTTAATATCTAATATTAATTTACATTTCGAAATCATTTCTTATTTGCCTTTTTTCTTAATTTTCCATTTTAAATTCGAACATTAATTTTACATCAATAGAAAGGGAATGATTAGTGAATGGGTTTGTTTGTAGACTATGGCCGAAGTCCCTTCTTAAACAGGGTAATTTTTTAATTGCTTTAAAAATCTCCTGTACCTTTCACTTTCCTTTTAATGTTTAACATAGTTTGAAATTGTTCCCTCGCCTTACATCTTCCCTTTATACATATTTCATGCTTTTACATATTTTCCAAATAGATAGATAGATAGATAGATAGATATACATATGTTTATTCTTCAAATTTATTTTCTAAGTATATTTTGCTCACAATTCGATAATCACTCATCAGAGTTTACTTATCATAAGCGGAGTTAAGGAACAAACGTAAAACCTTGTATTTATTTTAACGGACATACTCGTATATTTAGAATAAACCTTAATACTTTATAGATTTGGGAACTAAACGTTTGAGTGTGGATTTTATTCAAACATCAATGCGAATGAAAGAAAGTTAGAATATAGAAAATAAGCCACCCAACACATATGGAACGGAATTCTTACAACACAAATAAATTGATTAAATCAGAAACCAATAACAAATTGACATCTCAGAACTGTATAATATTGTTAGACAGGGAGTATAAATCTATAAATTTATTTTAAGATACAAAATAAATCAATATTTTCACCCATCCAAATTTGTCGGACTGCATTTTTGTAGATCTAAATAAGAAGATTATTTTTTTTACCAAACTCCGTTTACTTATAATTTCCAATTCAATTGAGATTGATGTTTTTTTTTAGAATGGAAATCGAAATTTGTTAAACTTGATCAATTGAAGTTTGTGATATAAAAAATTCCTTATATAGGTGGAGCTCCAGAACATAATTAAGGAAAGAGTGCAATAAATTTCACTTACACTTTATAATAGTAAAACAAATTATTAAACAAATGGAGTTATTTGATATCTTAGAAATATTATAAACTGATCAACTAAAAAAATAAAAAAAACCATTTGTCTGTGGATGGAAATTAATAATTATTATAACTACTCCATGAACACATCCATCGAAATTCAATGCAACTATCAATCGTACTAACAAAAGTAACAAAATCAAATTCGAAACGTCACCGATCCATCCACAAAAGGATTCTACTTTAGCTTTTTATCGAGCGTGGAGCTACTAGCGATGTTGTATGTAAAATTCTACTACGGATATATCGTCGGTAATACAAGCAGAAGGCATTAAGTCAAAAAACATAGTCTTGAGTAAATTGATTTTTAAGTTTAGCTTAGTCATGAAAATTAAATACTGATTGTTTTTGATCCCACAAAAAACACTATTGGCATAATTACATTATAGACCAAGATCCCATGGCCGGCAGACATACGTCATTTTATTATAGCTGAATTTTTGTGTGTGAATAGATACCAAAGTAGATAAGAACGAATTTACATTTCGAATTTTCTGGGGCTTTTCGGAGATATGCAGTGTTAAAAGTACATACCCAACTACGTTATTTTATCAAAGCTGATTTTTTGGTATGTTTAACGGGATAGTGTCTCAAACTTTGTTTGACACTTGTCAAACACCTACAGTGGGGTGTTTCGTCTGGCACACTCCTTTAAGATGTTACCTACCTCTACGAAGAGTCTTAAGAACAGTAACAGCCCTATTACTCGTAACAAAAAAAGGCTTTGTCCGCCTTTAGTCCATGGACTTACAAAACCATAGAATAAGGGTTAGATAATGGACTAAAATTCCTATTAATATAAAATCGAACAAAATCTACTACAAAAAGTATCAATTCTACCTCTTTTTATTCTATGGAATAAATATGTACATTTTGTTCTTAAATGCCAGTTCTTAGTCCATCGCTAGACCAAGACCACCGTCTTCGATGGTCTACCAAAGGACTAAGTTGGTAAACGTCAAATACCGGGAATTTTATTTTATTAATAGTATTTGGCACATAGTCCACGGAATAAGTCCTAAACCTTCCCTAGTCCATGTTTATTAATTGGGGTGTAATAGTCTTAGAATCGTCTTCTAAATTATATTTAAATTTAAGAACTCTTGGTTTGTTCTGGCCAGCGCAAATATACGAAAATATAGACAGTTCTACAATATTTGCGGGTAATTAGTGTATGCATTACAAATTTTATATCAGAAGATGAATTTATGTATTTATTACACAGTAAACATTGAATCTTTCTTCGGTACAAAACAAGAATAAATTATATTCGGTACCAATTCAATTTGATTTGAAAGTCATTATTTAAATTTACAATTGTAGCTTTGCTGACAGTTAAAACCATTAAGTCACTTTATGGCATACATTTAGTTTTTTTGAATGACATTCAAAATGCACTAAGTCAACTTAGTGCGTTTTAACAGCATTAAATATTACCTAACTGACTTAGTGCATATTTTATCTTCAAATAACTCATGTTTAAATGTCAAAATGGCTTCCGGTGTATATTTAGTGCATAGATATCACCATTTTGGATCACTTTGCATCAAAATGTAAATAACTTAAAAAATGACTTAGTGCCTTCTGCTTGTATACCGACGATATTTCCCAATAAAACACACCTATTGTCTATCAACTTACAGATTTTTTGCTTAACTTTGTCATTTACTAAATCAATTTTCACCACTTTTTGATAATACCTATATATTTTACTTGTTTTTTTGCCTTATATTAAAATTCTTCTTTTTTCAAAATTTTATCGATGATATCCTCACACAAACAAATCCCTAAATTATTTTTATTTAGCAACGAATCCATGCGTATCTAAATTACTTCCTTAAATCCTGCAATTATTCCGCACAAATTTGAAATTCTGCACTTTTTTAATCTCCAAAATAATCTATTTTCAGTCAGCTCTACTTTTTTCTGAATTTAAAATTGAACTCAACACTTTTTAAATTCCTTAAGTCAATTTAAATATAATTGAAACATATTTTCTTGTATTTTCTTTCCGCCAACTTCGCACCCGATAAGCTTATTATCTCTCAAAAATATCTGTACACCGTGTTCAAGTCTATTGACAACATTTCAAAAATTCTCGAAATATTTCCTGACAATCAACAATATGAATGACATTTTTACCCCCACGTCATACATGACTTCCCGGAACAAAATTCTTGATTTCTTCTTTTTCCAATCTCCAACGTTCAACTTCATTGTACGTGTTTCCAATGAAAGCAACTCACATACTCGTACCTAATTTTTGAGGAGATAAGGCAAAAAAAAAACTCAACAAGCAAGTAGTGACAATCAAAAAAATATTATGAATGTTAAAATATGAGGAGTAAAAAAAATGTGAAATTCTGCAATTTAATCCACACAACGAACAAAGAATAACTTGTTCGACAAAATAATAAAATTAAATTTGCCTCAAGAAAATCTTATAAGGAAAATGTATGTACAACTTTAACAACTAAACATATACTAATACACAAAATGTCACGGCGAAAAAGAATGGAATCATAATTCATATCCTTGACACTTGAAACTCCACTGTCTCAAAACCATCTCTCACTTGAAACAAAAAAATCAACCTCCAGCTGACTTCGACTGAATCCTGAATTCACAACATAGCGAACAAGAAAAATCTACTCGCTGTTGTATCCTTGTGCTTCTCTATAGCTGTGTGATATCCCCAGGGTGGATATAAGTTAGTTTTGTATTCTCTATTATTTTATAGTCATTGTTTGCTCTATTCACATACAACCTCGCGCAAGGACTCATATCTCAGACACGGTGTATCCCTACTGCAGATGACACTGACGCTGATGCTGACGATGATGATGGTGATGGTATAATAGGCGCATTGCACTTATACCTAACATAGTAATCCATGCATATACAGGAACACAAGAGAAGAAGACTTTAAGGACAATACCGCAGTTACTCCGCGTCATTTTCCTTTTGAATAATTCAAAATAGAACTTCACCCATTGGATTTACCCCCCACAGAAAAAAAAAATACATAAAAGACACATCAAGGACCTACGCGAGACAAATGCGGATTGCGATTGCGGCAACCCCTTCATCTGATGGCTCGTCCTCTATATGATGACGAGTCCTTATTTCCATAAGCCCGATATGCATGAGCGAAGAACTTATTCCAAAAAGATTTTGTACTTACATCAAATTTCTTGTTGTGCTCCACTGTGGTATCCTTTTTTGTGCTGTGTGATTCCGATTCCGCCGGCAACACTTCAACTCCGAACATTAAATTTCCATAACGTTTTGAATATTTGAGGATTGACTAATAACTGTCAACATTAGTAGAAATGTCAGCTCGCGCCGTTGTCAAACAAAAGGGCAAATCTATTTTTAACACAGGCACAAGTGTATGTACATGTAGTAACTTTCAAGGACCTTCGGTGTCCTTTTAGCTATTTTGTGCTTTTTTTTATTTTTGTAGTTGTAACTGCTGCACTATGGTTGGATTTTGTGGTAAGTTAAGTTCACTTCAGGTACTTTTATACGCCATAAGGTATGGATTAGGCAAAGCAGAAAAGAGAGAGATGGTGAGAAAAAAAACTAAGGACGAATAGAAGAAAGTAGTAACCGTGTTAATTATTCACTATATACATTTCTGTTTAATGCAATGCAAGTCTGTTTATAGAGACACCCAATCCTACGATGAGATTACGTGTTTTGTGTTTGTTTATTAATATTTTATACATCAAGGACCTTATATGTATTTATGCATATACATATATATTTTAGTTATAATTTCTTCGAATTCGAATATTATGGTTAGTTTAAGAAATGCTCACTGAAGAAAAAATCGACCAACATTTACACAATTCGAAAAACCTTTCTTTCAAAGTACGTAATACTGCTACTATGTACTATTACTGTTGCACTCAAAGAATATCTTTCGTAAAGCCGGTTTGGATTTTTTTATATCAATTTCCTTGGGAGATTTCTATTACCGTTATGTTATACCGTACAATTTCAACTAAATGTTGCTGAATTTATCGAAACAGTTTAAACACACGAAAGCTCAACGCAAAAGCTTTTGCATGTGTAGGACATTCATACAGAACATTTAATATCCCAATTCTTTGTGCTTTTTTCGGACAGAAAATATCCCTTTCTCTTAAATTACGGATAAATTATATTTTCGGTGTGGGAATTTTTTTTAAATAAAGCTTGAAATTTTGAGATGCAATAAGCTTTTAAGGGAATATTTATTTTAAGCATGCGAATCAACAATAAGGTTGCTGGTTTATTTTTGAAATTCTTTAAAATATTTGTGAATGAAAACGTGGGATATTATAAATTATACTCAAATGCGTTTAAAGCCTCCCATGGGAGGTATAATACTGAAATGACAACATAAAAATTAGACGCCTTTAAAAGTTTGAATAAGAAACCTTGAAGAAGTTGTCAATTTGTGTGGAAAAATTAAATTACATGAAAGATTGGACGACTTAATATTTGCCGACAATTTTTCAGGAGCAAATAAACCGAATTAAAAATATTTAGTCTAGTACAATGTGTAATCAAATTATCATAGAAATACGTCAATTCCGAATCTCATGTTTAAGGATATAAACCCCAAGTTTCACTTTTTGTTTAAACTTCAGATCAACCATTTATTCGGTTTCACAGTGTCGCTTAAGCCTTGAACTGAGTTCAATTAGGAGATTAAGATAACCGAGATTATTCTGCCGTTTTTTTCAGAAAATATTATTAACAAAAAAAAATGTTTATTAAAATGTTATCGAGTTGTGAAAGTGATTTTAATATTATTTTATTTATTATTCTCGTTTCGCTATCGTTGATCAAAATCAGAAAAAAAAATCTCTTTTCAACAGGACAAAGCATTTGTTGTTGTTTCGCGTGTTTTTGTGTCAGAGATAGAAAGAGAAGATAAGGCAAGCAAAATGCTGCCAACTATTTTTCATAATATTTAGTTAAACGAAGTTCTACTGATCTGACGATCAGATTTCACTGTGAAACCGGATAAGTTAAACAAAAAATGTAAACTCAGTTTAAGGTTCAGCTGATTTTAAGTTTAAACTCCCACTGAGAAACTGGGGGTTAAGTATTCTTAGATAAAATTAATTTTGGAAAACGTGTTATTCATATAAAACTTCTTATATCTTAACTTTAATTATATTTATGTATTTTATCGGGAAAACTGCTTTAGACCTGGCTTGGACACTTGTCTAGCACGCCTCGCAGACTCCAAAAATTTTATAACATTCTCCGATCGGGTTATCTATATTCGCCAGGCAATATACTATGCCAATAGCTGTTTTAGTTACATACCTTGTTTTTCGTGTTTTTACTTGCAATATAGGTACTATTTTGTGTAAGTTTTGCATTTGGAAAAAATCGTATTTGAGATTTTCTGCAAACTTGATATAACAGTGATGCAGAACACCAATAAAGTGCGTCCCGCAATTCAGTCTGTCGGACAGACTGTCTATAGTGTATGTCTAAGCCCTTAAAGCGATTTTTTTCAAGCTTGGTATTTAAGCATCTTACATGATTGATTCGATTGTTTTGTTTAACATCTTTTTTTAGAACTGCCATACATATTATGGTAAAATTTAATTAACAATTTAATACAAAATTCTGTGCATTATTGTATGTTTTGGTTTCAAAAAAATGTCACGTAAAATGTTATTAACGGTAACTGCCGTAGAACATTTTTTTTTATTTTCGACTTTCTCATTAATGGCCTAACGGATTTTGTTGATTTTTTTTTATAGGAGGCCCTTTAAATTCTAATAATACAACATTTTCGAAATATATTTTTTTGAATTCTGGAAAAAATCATTTTTCTTATTCATATTGTTAAATACTTTAAATTGTCATAAGAGCATTAAAAAATATTAAAAAATGTATATATACAAAATTAAATAAAAAAACGACTTTAAGAATATATTTACAAACTGTTTCTACTAAGAATCTTGTGCTTATAATCTGGTCGAACATAGGGGCAAATAGGTGCGATCCAGATATGCATTTTATGTTAAATTTTAATATTTTGCTGCTTCTTTTTGCATAAGATAATCCACTTTAACGACGAAATTAGTAAGGGTTTATAAGCTTGCGCTACAGTATCGGATGATAGCTTTCATGTCTGCCTTCCACCATATGGATGAACAGGCGTGGCACAATGATATCCCATATACCCAATAATGTTCGATCTATTGATCGATGACCTGTCTTGTGAGATGCCTAGTACAGTTGGGCCTTCTAATGAATCTTCTGCCTTATACTGATGACCTTGTTATTTTGTCCGACAATCCCCCACTCTTTGGATAAAATTCATAGCTTGAAAATATTCTGTAATACATTGGACCACGAAATAAATACCTCAAAATCTATTATTATCTTTTTTTGTTGGAACCCCTCTGGAAGTATGGTCACACAAAGTAGGGTTCCTTTTTTAAGCAATCTTGATTGCCGTTCTCACGAAAAACTGAATTTCTGCAAAACATGCAGTAAACTTTATGTGGAACAAGATATTCTGCAGTAGGTATATTAACACTCCAGAAAAATGTATATGTTTGATCAAGCTTGACAATACAATGATAAAAAACACGAAAAAATGGATCATACAGTTGAGGTCATCAAAAATCTTTTGCAGAGTGACTTCGGCAAGAATCAGCGATATTGTAAAATCAACTTCCAGAAATCAGAAACTATGCTGTTAGGGACTCCGTTGTCTAGCGCCTCAAAGTATACGAGAAAGAACTGGCGCAAGCTGGTGATCGTAGGGCCAAATGGACATCCACTGGCGAGTAAAACTTTAGTAAAATACCTTGGCATCTGGTTGGATCAGTACCTTTATTTCGACAGACATATAGGTGCTGCTTTGGCCAGGGCTAGGGGAGCCTTTGCTCTGACAAAACGACTGTTTTATAGCGGTCGTCTTGACAGAAGGGTGAAGGTGATTTGCTACATGGCCCTCATCAGGACGATGATTACCTATGGATGCCCGGTGTAGTTCAACATTGCCCCATCTCAAATGGAAAAGTTTCGGGTGCTTGAGAGCCAATGTCTTAGACGTTGCCTTGGATTACACAGAACACCAGAGTCGGAGTACACAAGATATTATTCCACCCAGGTTCTATACAACGGTGCCAACATAAACAGAATTGATAATTTTTGGTTTAATATGATTCGGGGTCACATTGCAAGAGCGATGTCCTCAGCCAACAGCTTAATTTTGGGGGCTTATTACCCCAACAACGAATATCATGAGTGTGCGCTGTTAAGTGGTGACATCCCACGTTTTTAAATGTCAAAGTGGCATATGGATTTAGAACGATACTGAAAAAATTAAGTAGCCATTTTGTGATCTTAACTTTAGTAAAATGTTAAGAAGATAGTGCGATACTAAACTGGTTTAAAATTATCAAAATCCTCTTTTTAGCCTAATATCATACTAAAAATAATTTAACATATTACTAAATCAACTAAAATGTTGCGCCATTAGTATTAAGAGATATAGTTTAGTTTAGAGCGCCCGTAAAGGTCCAGTAAATTAGTTGAAAGTTATTAATAATTAGGCTAGTTTTAAACATTTTTGTCTAGCTTTAAGTTAGTAATATATAATATATAAAAATGAATTTACAAAAAAAATCGTATTAGATATATATTTATAGTAGTCTGTAACAGTCCTATTAATAAAAATACGCTTAGTCCACCTTTAGTCCATGGACTTACAAAACCATTGACATTGGGGGTGGCCGTGGCGCGAAAGTTGTGTGCTCGCTTGTCAACCTCGTGGTTGCGGGTTCGATTCCTGCCGCTGTCTATGTCTTCTTCTATTCCATTAAAATAACAATTCTAAAAATTGTCATAAAATAAGTTGCTGCTTTGCTCATTACATGCTGTTTAGGCATAACACTAACAACATGTGATTGAGTAAACTAGCATACCCATAAAATATGACAACGATATAAATAAAATAATGCGAATTATAAAGTACATAAATACATAAGACACGGTGATTCTCTCCGCATTAGTTCAGCCGCCATCCCTGGGGATAAATCTGAGACAACAACTAGCTCTAGTCTCTAAACATCGCGCCACATATCTTTCCTATCCTTCTTTCACTTCTCTAACCGGATGACCGCGCTGTGTTAAGAAAAACATATAAAGGGTATTCATAATACCTTGAGCGCGTGCAAAGTTATAAACAAAAAAAGAGTTTTACCATGGACTAAGATTTCCTATTAATAAAAAACAGAACAGAATCTACTAAAATAAGTATCGACTCTATCTCCTTTTATTCTATGTCCTTGTAAATTTTGTTCTTAAATGTTAATTCTTAGTCCTTCACTAGACCACCGCCTTGGATGTGAAACGTCAAATAGCAGAAATTCTGTGTTATTATTGTAATAGCATTTCGCACTTAGTCCACCGAATAAGTTCTAAACCTTCCCTAGTCCATATTTATTAATTTGGGTGTAAGAGTATTACTCTCGTTTCATGAAATAAACTAAACTAAACTAAAACTTAACTAATTTTCTAAAAAAAAAACTGCTACAACTATTTAAAAAAATTCAAAAATAAATATTATGATTTTTGAAGCATTTTTGACACCAAAATAATAGCCCATTCCTAACATAACGTCGATTTTTTTATTTTTAATATTGATGCTAACTAACATCAATAAACATCGCTCATCCCGAATCTGATTTTTTGAGAAACGAAAACGCAGGTTTTTTGACAAATCTTGGGGTTGTCAAAAAAATCTAGGTTGACCCTAGGAAAAATTCAACCAACCTAATATTAGAACAGCAAACATTTTAAATGTCAAAATCGTGAAATGACATTGTTTGTTCTTTAATTTTGGAAATGATAAATAGATAGATAGATTTTTTATTCAATGATTTAAAAAAAATGTTACATAGATTTCCCGGGGCTTAGAAAAAAATGTAAGACATGGCACACAATGTCGTCTGCCCGAATGACAATATAAGTAAATTAATTGTTTTCTTTTCATATTAAGGTTACAATTTTACATTTCTTTTTTTTTATTTAAATTTCGAGTTATTAAAAATTATGTATATATATACTGTTATTCTTGATTCCCATAAAAATATGAAATGAAAAAAGTGTGAACAGTAGTTTAAATGACTTTTAGTTTATATTGAAATCCAAAGAAAAAAAATCAATTTTGGAAATGTATATTTGTGAAAAAATATGAAGCTATATTGAAATAATAACTTAAAAATAAAGTGATACGAAACGGTGGTGAATTCATTGCTGAATTTTTACTACAGAACTTTACTGAAAATTAAAGACCCATCAGCGTCGTGGAGAAATCCTTGAAATTAAAATAAAAAGTTCGAATTTCCCGTCTGCAATTGACGTTTCACAAATACAGCGAAATACAAACTTTTAAAGTGATGCAACTTTTCGTTTGGCATTCTGGGTCGAAGAGCTCTGGAAGCTTCTTTCGGATGGCCAAACCAAAAACGCTGGACGCCTTTTGAACTTCCAAAGCGGGTGTCAAGCAATTATGTTTTAAAATAAAAAAAGTCTGTTGAACGTGGCACTTTTAATGCAAATAGACACAAACTTTCCCAAACTTATCTAATAATCCCTAAGATTACAAGTATATAATAATATCATCAAATGTCATTCATAACCTAAGCCTATAATAAAAGAATACAAAAAAGACTTATTACAAATGTAAATCCTTGTAGCTTTGACAAATAGATTTTCTAATTTCAGCCTTAAAATATTGACCGGGTATGTTATTGATTTTAAAGCAAACTCTTTAAAATACTACTGTTGCTTTTTATATTTTTTTAAATATCAACTTGTGATGTTCTTAAAAGGCAACCTCATTGAAGCAGTCAGGATAATGCCAACAAAAACGACTAGTGGTGGAAAAAAAACACTTTGTTGATGGTGTGAGAAAAGTTTTCTTTTATTTGTTTGCTCAAGTGAACCAGGAGTGTGTTCTCGAAAGATGTTACAAACTTTGTGATTTTTTATTTGTACTTGTTTTCTGTAATGAAAGTGGATTATTTCCTGTATACGACATATTATACACTCCCCATCGACACATCATTATCCTTAAACTTCGGAACTCTTCAACTTCAATTTGAACTACAAAGAAAGGATGTGACCTCAAATTGGTTATCAAATTACATTGGATTTACCTTTATTCACAAAACATCGATATGACCATTTTGGTATATGATATTTGTATCAATATAAAAATCGTAAAAAATGGAAAGGATATGCAGAAACGTTTAATAATTCATACATTTGAAATCAAATGTTCGTTGATGAGAATTCGTTTCGAGAGAAGAAGAGTTCTTTTAAATTGGAACAAAAATAAACATTTGTGATTATTTTAGTTTGTACGATGCACATAATCGACAAAAAATACACACACACATACACATATCAAGGTGTGTTTTGTTTTTCATTAGGATTATGTCACAATCTCACAATAATACTTGACAAAAGGAGAGAATGGAGTGCCTACTTGATAAATGCGATGCGTTGGTGTAAAGACATTTATCATCATTGCTTGTCAAATCGGTGTTGTGTTTTCATTTGTTGACTAAGATTGTTTGAGATTGAGTTGTGTAAGATATTGGATTTACTTTGATAATGATGAAGTTGTTTTATCACTTGTATGATGAGCTCTAAGAATTTGTTGCTGGAATGACTGGAAGAGGAAAACATGTGTGTTGAGGGAACAATCGTTGTTGAATTCGATGTAATTAGAGTCATATATTTTAATTAATGACATAGTTTGAGTGATGATACGTTAATTCACATTAATGTATTTTTAAGTAGGTCCAGAAATGAAATTTCAATTGTGTTTAAATAAATTTCTAACATAGAAATCCTTAAATTTATTATGAGAAATGGGTTTATTGGTTTTGGTATTGCTATAATGTGTTATAAGGTTAATTATGGATTCATTGCCCCTCAAGTTGGAATGTCTATAGTTGTGAATTTTAGCTTATAACGATTTCGATTATGTCATCTTAGATATTAGATATTTTATGTTTCTTAAACTAAAACAAACGCGACTGTAAATGAGTAAAATAGGAAAGAGTTAATATTTTTACTTGTACGGAATTCAGAATAGTATAATAATATGCATTTAACAAAAGTAGTAAAATATTAAAGAGAAAAAAACTATAGTTTGTGTTGGAAGCGCTCAATAAATTTGCAGCACACCACACTCATTTGTGAACTGAATTCCTAAGATTTGGTGAAATTTGTTGAAGCGTTTTCCTCACGAAAAAACTACTGGAAAAAATGACAATTGGTTGGACTGTTTAACGCTATATAATTTTATATTGGCTGTTCGGATTAACTCCGCTTTCACTCTTTACATTGTAGTAAAGTAGTACATTTCTAGAATAAGGAAAATTCGAAATTCTATAAGGAGTAGCTTCTTATTAGAAAGCTGGGATTCAGTGAACATTTCGTAAAGGAGAAACTCCAAGTTAAATCTCCAAACTTCCAATGAATGGCCTTGATATTTGTTTATAATCATCGTTAAGACCAGACGCACGGAGAATTGCAGCTGCTTAAACTCAAATTGTAAGTCTGTTCGAATCACCGGGATATGTGGAAAGTGGAATCAAGATATCCTCTCCTATGTTCTTTCTTCTAATTGTAGCCTCGATGACATTGTTCAGAAGCTTTTCCACAGTCAATCTAGTTAGGTCACACAGGTTGATTCATGCAATAAGCAACCGATTTGAAGGAAATCAATTGTCCTGAAGTTTTGATGTGACAAAATTGAATTAATCAAACATTTATGACATCTCTTTTCTCTGAAAGTGGGCAATTATTATTTTATACTCTACATTATTGTTCGCCTTCAATAAATCTATTTACTCAGCAAAAATTTTCGAAGTTTTGGACTATGTTTGGACAAACACGGTGAATTAGCTCTTTCTTGGATTCGGTCAGCTGGCAGATATTTGTGGGTAATGTGATAAGTCTGGCTGAGATGTCAACTACGAGTTTGTTATTGCCAATGTCCAGCAGTTGCTTCAAAAAAAACATCTGCATATCCGTTTTGATGCAAAAACACTCGCATGTTAGTTATCAATCGTATGGTCTTCACATTCTGCTACAAATTTAATAATTTCTAGCACACATTAAGTTCGTCAGTACTGTCCACCGTGGAATGACTAGAAGGATCTGACGAAAATGCAAATGATATCTTGCCAACATACGAACACATACATATATCGACAGGCCATGCAATAAACACGAAAACTCTCAGTTAATGCAGCAAACTTCTAACTAGGCTGGGGTAGTTCGTGAACGAACTAGTTCAGTTATTTGAACAAACAAACAAACAAACTAGTGCCGTTCAATTCCGGTTGCATTTAAAAGACCTTAGGTCTTACAGGTATATAGTTAAATTAAAAAATAAAAGTGAAAGTAGTTTTAAGTTTCTAGTTCAATAGTTCACTAGTTTACTTTATATTCTTTGGATGAAAAAATGTTTAGTATGTCTACATTCAAATTCCTATATTTTCTACATTCCACTGGAACGTAAAAGAAACAAACGAATGAGCTGATCTCTTCTATCTTATTGTTTTCATGATTGTCTTCATTACCGAACCCAATGACGTTTAGCGAAATGTCATCTTTTCAGTTCGCGAAACTACCTTACCACTACAGAAAAAATTATATGAATGAGGAATAATTTAAAACGTGAAATGGTACAACTCGAATGGTGGGAAAAGAAGCGTAAGAGATATGATCATATGTACAGTTATATTCTTAAAAGATTTTGCATTCAAGCAACTTCGGTTGCATGTGAGCCCGTGTTCATGTGCCATATTATTAATGACTGACAAGCTTTACTCAGCCCAGGAAATGTCAAGAAACTGTAATTTTTGCATTCAAATATGTCAAATGAATTTATAAAAGACTATGTTATATCCTATGTACTTATACATTTATTTTGTATTTATAACCTTAAAAATTACAAAATGTTATATTAGGTTTTTGACCCCCAGTTTCACAGTGGGAGTGTAAACTTAAGATCAATTGAACCGTAAACTGAGCTTAAATTTTTGATTTAATTCGTCCGGTTTCACAGTGAAATCTGATCTTCAGAGCAGTTGAACTTCGTTTAACTATATTTTATGAAAAATAGTTGGCAGCACTTTTCTTGCTCGTCCTGCCTCTCTCTCTCTAACACAAAAAACCACGCGAAACAATGAGAATAATAAATAAAATAATATTCAAAATTACTATAACAACTCTAAAACATTTGAATACACAATTTTGTTTTGTTCATAATATTTTCTGAAAAAAAAAACAATACAAACGCTGAACTGAAGCTTAAACGGCAGAATAATCTCGGTTAACTTAAACTACCAATTGAACTCAGTTCAAGGTTTAAACGAAACTGTGAAACCGAATAAATTGTTGATCAGAAGTTTAGTGCTTGTTTTTATTTTTAAATTATTTTTGAAAAAGTTAGATTTGTTTGGAATTTTCAATGAACTCAACTAAATTAAACTAAAATGAAAGCGGACTAGTTCAGTGACACTATTTAAACTCAAATGAACTTAATTGTCCAACTCTTCTTCAACTAGCCTCCTAATTTGGTGATATTGATCGCAAGATCTAGATGCACGGACAGTTGTAGCATTTTGTGCTCAGGTTACAAGTCCGTTAGAACAATCGTAATTTGGTAATGAGGAGCCGAGTTAAAACATGCTCTATTGTATACTTTTCCTTTATAAAATATCATTCTCCACACCAAATTCCCATATAAAACACAAGTGACAATTTTTTCGGTGTTCCAGTCCATCCTTTACTTTGTTCCAAATTTTGTTTTTTTTTTCCTAAACAACCCCTATATTTAGACACACAAAACAAATAAAATAGTCATCCAAATCGGTCGAGTCGTTCTAGTGCCTTAGCAAGATTATTTCTTCATCAAAATCTTGACACATTTTTTTTTTCACTAAACTTTTCTTACTAGAAAAATTAACTTATTTCTCAATTTGGATGGCCCTTACTTAATTTTTATGTTTTCTATTCGCTACCAAGTGCAAATTGATTTTATTAACTTGATTAAGGTTGTGCATTATTTTTTAATTAAAAAAAATCCAAAAAGTTATTTAATTAGAGATAAACAATCAAAACTATATTTTTTACTCCTCATTTGATAAAACAGATGTCGCTAATTTAACATAATAATCCAATCTACAGTTTTTTCATAGAAATGAATTCATTGTGATAATAATCGCAAGAAAGCGAAAATGAAAAAGACAAAAAATTCTTCGCTAAGGATAAACTTATCAAGCTTAAAGGAGAAAAAAAGTCTAAAACATTTTTCTTTCGAAAAGAATTAATTTCGACTTTCTTCGTTGCCTTTGTTCCATCCACAGAAAGATAAAATTCCTAAGGAAAAACTAAAGTAGTAATATCACCACGCATAAAATGGCATTGGATATTGTTAGTGTAGGATCCTTAGGCAGAAATGTAAATACATTAAAGCATAGGATGATGGTAGGGCTGAGTAGGGTGGTTATATGGTGTGATATGGTGTGGCTAGACAATGTACTTACAGTTACCGACAATCCGATATTGTCAACTCAACCATCAGACTCCCACCGACTCACACTAACCATTTGTACTATCAAGTGAACAAATCTATTCTTGACTAATTCTAAGGTATTGTTTGGTGAAGATGGCAAATTGGAAAAGTGGTTCGGGAAGTTGTAAGTTTCGTTGTCTTGTTTCATCTTCGACAAAGCAAAAAGAAAGGAAGTATGCCATTTGCATTTCATCGATTAGAATCATAGATATTATTTCAGAGAAACTTTTTGCTTTCAGTTCAACTTCTAGAGGGATGTGTTGAGGTAAAGCTTTTGTGATAATGTTTTGTTAAAATTTTGGTTGACTTTTTTGGTATTTTCTTTTAATTCAAAGAAATTATCTTTATTACCAACTAAAAAATTGAATTGTTCCAAACGAAAAATATGGGTCACAAGCGTACATATCGGCGAGTAGTATGATGAAAACCTATTAGAATCCAATTTTATTCTCTTTAAGCACATATCTCAAACGTTGATATCGGTTTGTCGCTGATGATTTTTGTTCTCAGAAGTGGATAGGAATTGAACAGACCTTTCTTTTGATGTACATATTGATGGGTTTGGGGAACATTGTTGAAAATTTAATTTTTTTTCGCAAGGGGTTAGCCTTGATTTTTTACAAAAAAGTCGAAAAAAGTAATGTTAATAATTATACAACAAATTGTACACCACGGGAAAGGTCTGTAAAATCCCTTTCGAGATCTGGCGGCCGCAGCTCTTTGGGAGGTTTGGTTGCGGAGATGTCACCATTAAAACCAAGTCAAATGCAGAGGCGTGTAAAATCATGCGAAAATTTTTGGATTGAAATATCTCAACAACCAGATGCCGCTGATGATTTTTGTTCTCAGATGTAGATATGTATTGAACAGACCTTTCTTTTGATGTACACATTGATGGGTTTGGGGAACATTGTTGAAAATGTAATCTTTTTTTCGCAAGGGGTTAGCCTTGATTTTTTTTCAAAAATGTCAAAAAAAGTGATGTCAAGAATTATACAACAAATTGTACGCCACGGGAAAGGCCTGTGAAATCCCTTTTGAGCACTGGCAGCCACAGCTCTTTGAATTGCTTCGTTGCGGAGATATCACCATTAAAAGCAAGTCAAATGCAGAGGCGTGGAAAATGATGCGAAACACTTTGGATTGAAATTTCTCAACAACAAGATGCCGCTGATGATTTTTGTTCTCAGATGTGGATAGGTGTTGAACAGACCTTTCTTTTGATGTACATATTGATGGTTTTGGGGAACATTGTTGAAAATGTAATTTTTTTCGCAAGGGGTTAGCCTTGATTTTTTTCAAAAAAGTCGAAAAAAGTGATGTCAAGAATTATACAACAAATTGTACACCACGGGAAAGGTCTGTAAAATCCCTTTCGAGCTCTGGCGGCCGCAGCTCTTTGGGAGGTTTGGTTGCGGAGATGTCACCATTAAAAGCAAGTCAAATGCAGAGGCGTGGAAAATGATGCGAAACACTTTGGATTGAAATATCTCAACAACCAGATGCCGCTGATGATTTTTGTTCTCAGAAGTGGATAGGAATTGAACAGACCTTTCTTTTGATGTACATATTGATGGGTTTGGGGAACATTGTTGAAAATGTAATCTTTTTTTCGCAAGGGGTTAGCCTTGATTTTTTTTCAAAAATGTCAAAAAAAGTGATGTCAAGAATTATACAACAAATTGTACGCCACGGGAAAGGCCTGTGAAATCCCTTTCGAGCACTGGCAGCCACAGCTCTTTGGTTTGCTTCGTTGCGGAGATATCACCATTAAAAGCAAGTCAAATGCAGTGGCGTGGAAAATGATGCGAAACACTTTGGATTGAAATTTCTCAACAACAAGATGCCACTGATGATTTTTGTTCTCAGATGTGCATAGGTGTTGAACAGACCTTTCTTTTGATGTACATATTGATGGGTTTGGGGAACATTGTTGAAAATGTAATTTTTTTTCGCAAGGGGTTAGCCTTGATTTTTTTCAAAAAAGTCGAAAAAAGTGATGTCAAGAATTATACAACAAATTGTACACCACGGGAAAGGTCTGTAAAATCCTTTTCGAGCTCTGGCGGCCGCAGCTCTTTGGGAGGTTTGGTTGCGGAGATGTCACCATTAAAACCAAGTCAAATGCAGAGGCGTGTAAAATCATGCGAAGCATTTTGGATTGAAATATCTCAACAACCAGATGCCGCTGATGATTTTTGTTCTCAGAAGTGGATAGGAATTGAACAGACCTTTCTTTTGATGTACATATTGATGGGTTTGGGGAACATTGTTTGAAATGTAATTTTTTTTCGCAAGGGGTTAGCCTTGATTTTTTTCAAAAAAGTCGAAAAAAGTGATGTTAAGAATTATACAACAAATTGTACACCACGGGAAAGGTCTGTAAAATCCCTTTCGAGCTCTGGCGGCCGCAGCTCTTTGGGAGGTTTGGTTGCGGAGATATCACCATTAAGAGCATGTCAAATGCAAAGGCGTGGAAAATGATGCGAAACACTTTGGATTGAAATTTCTCAACAAACAGATGTCGCTGATGATTTTTGTTCTCAGATGTAGATATGTATTGAACAGACCTTTCTTTTGATGTACACATTGATGGGTTTGGGGAACATTGTTGAAAATGTAATCTTTTTTTCGCAAGGGGTTAGCCTTGATTTTTTTTCAAAAATGTCAAAAAAAGTGATGTCAAGAATTATACAACAAATTGTACGCCACGGGAAAGGCCTGTGAAATCCCTTTCGAGCACTGGCAGCCACAGCTCTTTGAATTGCTTCGTTGCGGAGATATCACCATTAAAAGCAAGTCAAATGCAGAGGCGTGGAAAATGATGCGAAACACTTTGGATTGAAATTTCTCAACAACAAGATGCCGCTGATAATTTTTGTTCTCAGATGTGGATAGGTGTTGAACAGACCTTTCTTTTGATGTACATATTGATGGTTTTGGGGAACATTGTTGAAAATGTAATTTTTTTCGCAAGGGGTTAGCCTTGATTTTTTTCAAAAAAGTCGAAAAAAGTGATGTCAAGAATTATACAACAAATTGTACACCACGGGAAAGGTCTGTAAAATCCCTTTCGAGCTCTGGCGGCCGCAGCTCTTTGGGAGGTTTGGTTGCGGAGATGTCACCATTAAAAGCAAGTCAAATGCAGAGGCGTGGAAAATGATGCGAAACACTTTGGATTGAAATATCTCAACAACCAGATGCCGCTGATGATTTTTGTTCTCAGAAGTGGATAGGAATTGAACAGACCTTTCTTTTGATGTACATATTGATGGGTTTGGGGAACATTGTTGAAAATGTAATCTTTTTTTCGCAAGGGGTTAGCCTTGATTTTTTTTCAAAAATGTCAAAAAAAGTGATGTCAAGAATTATACAACAAATTGTACGCCACGGGAAAGGCCTGTGAAATCCCTTTCGAGCACTGGCAGCCACAGCTCTTTGGTTTGCTTCGTTGCGGAGATATCACCATAAAAGCAAGTCAAATGCAGTGGCGTGGAAAATGATGCGAAACACTTTGGATTGAAATTTCTCAACAACAAGATGCCACTGATGATTTTTGTTCTCAGATGTGCATAGGTGTTGAACAGACCTTTCTTTTGATGTACACATTGATGGGTTTGGGGAACATTGTTGAAAATGTAATTTTTTTTCGCAAGGGGTTAGCCTTGATTTTTTTCAAAAAAGTCGAAAAAAGTGATGTCAAGAATTATACAACAAATTGTACACCACGGGAAAGGTCTGTAAAATCCCTTTCGAGATCTGGCGGCCGCAGCTCTTTGGGAGGTTTGGTTGCGGAGATGTCACCATTAAAACCAAGTCAAATGCAGAGGCGTGTAAAATCATGCGAAAATTTTTGGATTGAAATATCTCAACAACCAGATGCCGCTGATGATTTTTGTTCTCAGATGTAGATATGTATTGAACAGACCTTTCTTTTGATGTACACATTGATGGGTTTGGGGAACATTGTTGAAAATGTAATCTTTTTTTCGCAAGGGGTTAGCCTTGATTTTTTTTCAAAAATGTCAAAAAAAGTGATGTCAAGAATTATACAACAAATTGTACGCCACGGGAAAGGCCTGTGAAATCCCTTTTGAGCACTGGCAGCCACAGCTCTTTGAATTGCTTCGTTGCGGAGATATCACCATTAAAAGCAAGTCAAATGCAGAGGCGTGGAAAATGATGCGAAACACTTTGGATTGAAATTTCTCAACAACAAGATGCCGCTGATGATTTTTGTTCTCAGATGTGGATAGGTGTTGAACAGACCTTTCTTTTGATGTACATATTGATGGTTTTGGGGAACATTGTTGAAAATGTAATTTTTTTCGCAAGGGAGCCTTGATTTTTTTCAAAAAAGTCGAAAAAAGTGATGTCAAGAATTATACAACAAATTGTACACCACGGGAAAGGTCTGTAAAATCCCTTTCGAGCTCTGGCGGCCGCAGCTCTTTGGGAGGTTTGGTTGCGGAGATGTCACCATTAAAAGCAAGTCAAATGCAGAGGCGTGGAAAATGATGCGAAACACTTTGGATTGAAATATCTCAACAACCAGATGCCGCTGATGATTTTTGTTCTCAGAAGTGGATAGGAATTGAACAGACCTTTCTTTTGATGTACATATTGATGGGTTTGGGGAACATTGTTGAAAATGTAATCTTTTTTTCGCAAGGGGTTAGCCTTGATTTTTTTTCAAAAATGTCAAAAAAAGTGATGTCAAGAATTATACAACAAATTGTACGCCAAGGGAAAGGCCTGTGAAATCCCTTTCGAGCACTGGCAGCCACAGCTCTTTGGTTTGCTTCGTTGCGGAGATATCACCATTAAAAGCAAGTCAAATGCAGTGGCGTGGAAAATGATGCGAAACACTTTGGATTGAAATTTCTCAACAACAAGATGCCACTGATGATTTTTGTTCTCAGATGTGCATAGGTGTTGAACAGACCTTTCTTTTGATGTACATATTGATGGGTTTGGGGAACATTGTTGAAAATGTAATTTTTTTTCGCAAGGGGTTAGCCTTGATTTTTTTCAAAAAAGTCGAAAAAAGTGATGTCAAGAATTATACAACAAATTGTACACCACGGGAAAGGTCTGTAAAATCCTTTTCGAGCTCTGGCGGCCGCAGCTCTTTGGGAGGTTTGGTTGCGGAGATGTCACCATTAAAACCAAGTCAAATGCAGAGGCGTGTAAAATCATGCGAAGCATTTTGGATTGAAATATCTCAACAACCAGATGCCGCTGATGATTTTTGTTCTCAGAAGTGGATAGGAATTGAACAGACCTTTCTTTTGATGTACATATTGATGGGTTTGGGGAACATTGTTTGAAATGTAATTTTTTTTCGCAAGGGGTTAGCCTTGATTTTTTTCAAAAAAGTCGAAAAAAGTGATGTTAAGAATTATACAACAAATTGTACACCACGGGAAAGGTCTGTAAAATCCCTTTCGAGCTCTGGCGGCCGCAGCTCTTTGGGAGGTTTGGTTGCGGAGATATCACCATTAAGAGCATGTCAAATGCAAAGGCGTGGAAAATGATGCGAAACACTTTGGATTGAAATTTCTCAACAAACAGATGTCGCTGATGATTTTTGTTCTCAGATGTAGATATGTATTGAACAGACCTTTCTTTTGATGTACACATTGATGGGTTTGGGGAACATTGTTGAAAATGTAATCTTTTTTTCGCAAGGGGTTAGCCTTGATTTTTTTTCAAAAATGTCAAAAAAAGTGATGTCAAGAATTATACAACAAATTGTACGCCACGGGAAAGGCCTGTGAAATCCCTTTCGAGCACTGGCAGCCACAGCTCTTTGAATTGCTTCGTTGCGGAGATATCACCATTAAAAGCAAGTCAAATGCAGAGGCGTGGAAAATGATGCGAAACACTTTGGATTGAAATTTCTCAACAACAAGATGCCGCTGATAATTTTTGTTCTCAGATGTGGATAGGTGTTGAACAGACCTTTCTTTTGATGTACATATTGATGGTTTTGGGGAACATTGTTGAAAATGTAATTTTTTTCGCAAGGGGTTAGCCTTGATTTTTTTCAAAAAAGTCGAAAAAAGTGATGTCAAGAATTATACAACAAATTGTACACCACGGGAAAGGTCTGTAAAATCCCTTTCGAGCTCTGTCGGCCGCAGCTCTTTGGGAGGTTTGGTTGCGGAGATATCACCATTAAGAGCATGTCAAATGCAAAGGCGTGGAAAATGATGCGAAACACTTTGGATTGAAATTTCTCAAAAAACAGATGTCGCTGATGATTTTTGTTCCCAGATGTGATTAGGTATTGAACAGACCTTTCTTTTGATGTACATATTAATGGGTTTGGGGAACATTGTTGGAAATGTAATTTTTTTTCGCAAGGGGTTAGCCTTGATTTTTTTCAAAAAAGTCGAAAAAAGTGATGTCAAGAATTATACAACAAATTGTACACCACGGGAAAGGTCTGTAAAATCCCTTTCGAGCTCTGGCGGCTGCAGCTCTTTGGGAGGTTTGGTTGCGGGGATATCACAATTAAAAGCAAGTCAAATGCAAAGGCGTGGAAAATGATGCGAAACAAATGGATTGAAATTTCTCAACAACCAGACGTTGCTGATGATTTTTGTTCTCAGATGTGGATAGGTATTGAACAGACCTTTCTTTTGATGTACATATTGATGGGTTTGGGGAACATTGTTGAAAATGTAATTTTTTTTCGCAAGGGGTTAGCCTTGATTTTTTTCAAAAAAGTCGAAAAAAGTGATGTCAAGAATTATACAACAAATTGTACGCCACGGGAAAGGTCTGTAAAATCCCTTTCGAGCTCTTTCGGCCGCAGCTCTTTGGGAGGTTTGGTTGCGGGGATATCACAATTAAAAGCAAGTCAAATGCAAAGGCGTGGAAAATGATGCGAAACACTTTGGATTGAAATTTCTCAACAACCAGATGTTGCTGATGATTTTTGTTCTCAGATGTGGATAGGTATTGTTAAAAATTAACTGTTGAATCCTTAATCCAATATCATTTATATATACATTTTAATAATGCTCTTTGTCTTTTATATACTTGCATTATATGCATTATATAATCTTCACAGATACAATCACAATGTCATTCTATAAAAGCTCATACTCTTGTCATTAAAAGTTCAGTTGCATTAATCCATTCTAACGTTATACATTAATCTATATTTGATAATAAAGTCTGTTGAATTTTTCAATTTTCGGTTTTCATTTTCCTGGACATTTTTATACATTGGTGCCGAAACCCGGGAATTTTAATCGGTAAAAACAAATATATTAAATTTAGATTGTGTTTTGGATCGCGACTCTAAGTATAACATGGAGCTATCAACACGCGCAGCTTATAGAGGTCAAGTGACCAAAATCGTTAACTCGGCGCTCGATTTTCTTAAAGATGATAGCTCACATATTAACGAGGCAAACGAACCTAATTTCGGTGAAATTGAAGAGGACCTAGTTTCCTATATTGAGAGGCTGACGTCCGTCAACGACAACCTCAACGCGATCAACGAAGACATAAAGCAGAAAGGTATTATCAAAGAAGACGAATCGCAGAAATGTGTCGAATACCAGGACCAGGCGATAAATGCACTTTCAAGGCTAAATACGAGGCTAGAGAAACTGCAGAACAAACTAAACCAAGTTTACAATGATAGCGCAGAGATGTCCACTAAAACTTTGCCAAAGAACAATGCCTGTAATCTCCCAAAACTACCTCTCAAACGCTTTGATGGTTCTTTTTGCGATTGGTTGCCCTTTTGGGAGCAATTTCGTAGTGCAGTTCACGAAAATTCAAATTTATCTGCCCCAGAAAAATTCAACTACCTCGAATCAGTTCTAACAGGTGACGCAAAAAAGTGTATTTCTGGCTTCACACCATCTGAAAAATGCTACGATGCTGCTGTTGGCCTTCTACAAGAACGATATGGAAGTACCGAAAAGCTCATCGATAAGCATATTCAACAATTGGTAAGTCTTTCTCCTGTTCGTGACCGCAACGATACCTCTGAGTTACAAAATCTTTATGGAACTGTTGTTTCTTGCACACGCTCACTAACTGCATTACAAGTGCCAACAAGTAATTATTACGTCATGCTCAGATCCATATTGCTCCGATGTCTACCAACGGCTCTTCGCATTGAATTTCATAGACAAGAGGAGAGCGCTGAAAACGTACAAGAATCTGCAGAAACAACATCCGATAATGGAACTTCTCCTTCACAAATTGGTGGAGAACAGGTGAAAGACATTTTGCGGTTTTTAAAACGTGAAGTTGAATCACTAGAGAAAAGTGGTGTCACACACACAAGTGCAAAGGTAAGAACCGTTGCCCAATCGACAGCCTCTAGTTTGGTGGCTGTCAGTACAGTTGAAGCTGCATGTATTTTTTGCAAATCAGCCAAACATAACAGAAAAGACTGTGACAGCAATATATCCATCACAGACAAGAGACAAATATTGCGGAGCCGCGGTAGATGTTTCCGTTGCGCTAGAATTGGTCATTCGTCTAAGAAATGCAGAAGCGGTAAATTTCATGTAGACATGTCGTCTATGTGTGATCCTACCTTAAAAAATACATTGCAAGAGAGGGATGACAAAAGTAAAACCGCTTTGAATTTATGTGCACATAATATGACCGAAAATATTTTATTAAAAACAGTTAGATGTGCTGTCGCTTCAAACACAACAAATATTTCAATTCGTGCTATTATAGACGGTGGCAGCCAGCACACATATATTCGCGAAAGTGTTGCAAATAAATTTAAATTAAAAACGATCGGTACAGTCGACTTATCTGTGATGCCATTTGGGAGTAAAGAGGCTAATCCCATTGAAAAGTTTATGAAAATTAAAATTAACTTAAAGAGCCTATTTAACTCCAAGACGCTTGCCACTTTGGAAGCAATTGTAGTGCCTGAAATCTCTGTCGATGTGCTGACCGTTCCAGAAACTGAGTGTCCACTTTTTGAAGGCATTCAACTATCTGATGTTCCACCTAACAACATGGAGATGGAGGAGGGACTTAGCCTCTTAATTGGATCGGACTTCTATTGGACCATCGTCACAGGGAAGCAGCGCCAACTAACCAAGCGACTAAGAGCTGTTGAGACTGTTTGTGGTTGGACGTTGCAAGGCCTTCACATTGGTGTAAGTGATAAGCTTGATTCATCTTTTAAAAATTCTTGTCTCTCTTCCAGATGTCTTATTAATTTGACATCAATGAAATCAGAAGATTTCACTCAATTCTGGTCCTTAGAAGCCATCGGTATCAGAAACAACGAAGATGAAAACTTATTGCTAACGGAAACCCTAATCGACAAATGCATCACGAGACAAGGTTCCCGCTACGTAGCAAAACTGCCATGGAAGAGCTACGACTCTGTTCTGCAGGACAACAAGGCACAAGCCATTCAGCGTTTGAACTATCTTATCCGCCGGTTGTCCAGAGATCCAGTTAAATTGTTAAACTACGATGAAGCCATTCGAAAACTAATTTGCGATGGCATTGCGCAACCAGTTACACCTACTTCATATAAACAGTGCCACCAACCATCACATGTATTCTACCTTCCACATCAACCTGTCTACAAAGAGGGAGGTACCACAAAGCTTCGTGTGGTTTTTGACGCGTCGGCACACAGCGGTAGAACTGGCTCTCTTAACGCTCATCTTTGGACAGGAGCCAACTTGCTACCAGATGTTATGAAAATTCTCCTAAATTTTCGCTTAGGACTCCATGGCATCGTCGCAGACATCGAGAAGGCTTTTCTCCAGATAGCGTTATGCGAAGATGATCGTGATAGCCATCGCTTCATATGGTTTGGAAGCAAATTGACATCTGCTAGCGATAGGCCAACGTTTACTGAATACAGGATGACGAGAGTAACGTTTGGTGTCAATTGTAGCCCGTTTTTGTTGTGCGCAACAATTAAATACCACCTTAAGCTTGAAGCAAAGGATTTTCCAACCACCTGTGCTATACTTCTGGAGAGCATATACATGGATGATCTAGTCATCAGTACAGACTATGAAAAGCAAGGAAGTGAAATGTGTGCCGAAGCTGTAGACATCCTCAAACGAGCTTCTATGAATCTTCACAAATGGAACTCGAGCAGTCAACTGGTTCGAGGGGCAATGAAGGTGAACAACGCCCCTGCTATGCAAAAAGTGTTGGGCCTTTCTTGGTTCACCTACAGCGATGAATTGTCTGTTCCAATGGAATCTGTGCTGAGTGTTGTTAGTTCAGAATCAACGAAAGGAACCAAACGCAATGTACTCCAAACTATTGCGAGGATATTCGATCCGATAGGTATTCTTGGTCCAACTATTGTTAAATTAAAAATTCTCTTCCAGAAACTATGGAAACAAAAGCTACTTTGGGATCAAGTTTTGACAGGAGATCTGCTTGCTGAATGGAACGATTGTGTCAAGAGTGTTCTCGAACTTAAAGACCTCATGTTTTCAAGAGCTGCAATTTCCATTCCATTAAGCGAAGGAACATTCCAGATCCACATATTTGCAGATGCCAGCACAAAGGCATTCGGGTCAGTGGCATTTATAAAGTCTATTTCCTGCAATGGAAAAATCAACGTTTCTTTTTTGTGTGCCAAAAACCGTGTCGCCCCATTAAAGATGAATGGTGCCAGTGAGTTGACACTACCTAAGTTGGAGCTTACAGCCACTCTTATTGCGGCACGTCTCCACTCTTACCTAAGGAGATGTCTGAAGCGTTCTTCGGTTGAATACTTCCTCTGGACGGATTCGAAGATCACCTTGAGCTGGATCCAAGGAGATGTGCAGCGTCGGCAGCCCTACGTTCAGAACAGGGTTGATGAAATTCGACGGCTTACTACGGTTTCACAGTGGAATCACTGCAGAGGAAAACACAATCCAGCAGATCTTCTTACCCGAGGTGTAAGTGGAACGATTCTGCGAAATTCCCAATTGTGGTCTCACGGTCCAAGTTGGCTTGGAAACAGTGACGATTCTTTTATACAAGAAGGAGTTCTACTTCCCGATATCACCACAATTCTTCTGACCGAATCAGTTTCATCAACAGAACATTTCACTGAGGATCCATTGTTGTGCTACAGCAATTATAGTACCTGGAAACATCTCATCAGAGTAACTGCCTTTGTCTTGCGCTCAATAAGAATCTTTAAAGAGAAGAAAAAATCGGAGAAGGTGCTACCGTTTGCTGATGTTCCACCTTTATGCGCAAACGAAATCGACATAGCTGAAAATCATTGGTTAAGGTATGTACAAAGACAAAATTTTGCTAATGAAATTAGTCTTTTGCAGAAGGGAAAAGCCTTGATGACGTCTTCAAAAATATTTGAGCTGTCACCCTTCTTAGACGGCTGCAATTTACTGAGGTTGGGAGGGCGCCTGCAAACGCTAGACGAACCAATGGATTTTAAGCATCCTATAATACTTCCACCGCATTCCACACTCCTAGATCTTCTTATTGATGACTATCATGAGCAACCCATGCATACCGGTGTCAACACTGTTCTAACGAAACTTCGCAAACGGTTTTGGATAGTCAAAGGTCGCCAGGCTATCAAAAGACGAACTAAAAATTGTTTTGTGTGCAGAAAGCTATGGGGCCCACCTGCATCTCAGCCTTTTGCCCCATTGCCAATCGAAAGGGTATCTCTATCACGACCATTCGACAATGTGGGTGTCGATTTTGCGGGCCCACTCTACTCCTATGATGACAACTCGAATGCTGCTAAGGTTTACATCGCCATTTTCACGTGTTCTGCTATACGTGCCGTACACCTTAAAATAACCCGAGGCTTATCTACAGAAAACTTTTTGATGGCTCTGCGGCGTTTCACCGGCAGACGTGGTGTACCTTCGATGATATTTTCCGATAACGCTCGCACTTTCCGAAGAGCTGCGCTAGAGCTACGAAGTCCCGACTGTTTTTGGGATGAAGAAGTTATTCAAGGATTTCTTTCAAGAAGGAAGATACAATGGCAATTCATTGTGGAACGGGCCCCTTGGTGGGGTGGGTTCTGGGAACGTCTCATCCGGACTATGAAAAACTTGATGAAAGTCACGATTGGTAAGGCAAAACTTAATTTTGAACAACTTCGAACAATCGTTATAGAGACTGAGGAGATCGTCAACAACCGCCCCCTGACTTATATGAGTGCAGACCCGTTGGACCTGTCTCCCCTTACGCCAGCCGACTTTTTGATTGAATTCCGAGGGTGGAATTTAGAAACAACGCCTAGAGAACCGGATGATGAATTACTTCGAAGAGCATGGAAGCATCGTATGAGATACACAACAAAATTACGAAAGAGATGGCAATCCGAATACCTTCAGCTTCTACGCTCATACCACAGCTCACCTAAAAGAGGTTCTATTCATCATTTAAAGGAAGGTGACGTTGTCCTTGTTTACGATCAGGCAGCCCCCCGAATCAACTGGAAGATGGCCATAGTAGAACAAGCGTTCCAAGGAAGAGACTTAAAGGTCAGGTCTTGCCAAGTTCGATTATCTGATGGGAAGCGGTTCCGACGTCCAATCCAGTTGCTTTATCCACTCGAAGTTCAACCTTGCTCCCCCCCCGAGGATGTTAAAAATTAACTGTTGAATCCTTAATCCAATATCATTTATATATACATTTTAATAATGCTCTTTGTCTTTTATATACTTGCATTATATAATCTTCACAGATACAATCACAATGTCATTCTATAAAAGCTCATACTCTTGTCATTAAAAGTTCAGTTGCATTAATCCATTCTAACGTTATACATTAATCTATATTTGATAATAAAGTCTGTTGAATTTTTACTCGGTTTTCATTTTCCTGGACATTTTTATACAGGTATTGAACAGACCTTTCTTTTGATGTACATATTGATGGGTTTGGGGAACATTGTTGAAAATTTAATTTTTTTTCGCAAGGGGTTAGCCTTGATTTTTTACAAAAAAGTCGAAAAAAGTAATGTCAATAATTATACAACAAATTGTACACCACGGGAAAGGTCTGTAAAATCCCTTTCGAGATCTGGCGGGAGCAGCTCTTTGGGAGGTTTGGTTGCGGAGATGTCACCATTAAAACCAAGTCAAATGCAGAGGCGTGTAAAATCATGCGAAAAATTTTGGATTGAAATATCTCAACAACCAGATGCCGCTGATGATTTTTGTTCTCAGATGTAGATAGGTATTGAACAGACCTTTCTTTTGATGTACATATTGATTGGTTTGGGGAACATTGTTGAAAATGTAATTTTTTTCGCAAGGGGTTAGCCTTGATTTTTTTCAAAAAAGTCGAAAAAAGTGATGTCAAGAATTATACAACAAATTGTACGCCACGGGAAAGGCCTGTGAAATCCGTTTCGAGCACTGGCAGCCACAGCTCTTTGAATTGCTTCGTTGCGGAGATATCACCATTAAAAGCAAGTCAAATGCAGAGGCGTGGAAAATGATGCGAAACACTTTGGATTGAAATTTCTCAACAACCAGATGTCGCTGATGATTTTTGTTCTCAGATGTGGATAGGTATTGAACAGACCTTTCTTTTGATGTACATATTGATGGGTTTGGTTAACATTGTTGGAAATGTAATTTTTTTTCGCAAGGGGTTAGCCTTGATTTTTTTCAAAAAAGTCGAAAAAAGTGATGTCAAGAATTATACAACAAATTGTACACCACGGGAAAGGTCTGTAAAATCCCTTTCGAGCTCTGGCGGCCGCAGCTCTTTGGGAGGTTTGGTTGCGGAGATATCACCATTAAAAGCAAGTCAAATGCAAAGGCGTGGAAAATGATGCGAAACACTTTGGATTGAAATTTCTCAACGACAAGATGCCGCTGATGATTTTTGTTCTCAGAAGTAGATAGGAATTGAACAGACCTTTCTTTTGATTTACATATTGATGGGTTTGGGGAACATTGTTGAAAATGTAATCTTTTTTTCGCAAGGGGTTAGCCTTGATTTTTTTTCAAAAATGTCAAAAATAGTGATGTCAAGAATTATACAACAAATTGTACGCCACGGGAAAGGCCTGTGAAATCCCTTTCGAGCACTGGCAGCCACAGCTCTTTGAATTGCTTCGTTGTGGAGATATCACCATTAAAAGCAAGTCAAATGCAGAGGCGTGGAAAATGATGCGAAACACTTTGGATTAAAATTTCTCAACAACCAGATGTCGCTGATGATTTTTGTTCTCAGATGTGGATAGGTATTGAACAGACCTTTCTTTTTATGTACATATTGATGGGTTTGGGGAACATTGTTGAAAATTTAATTTTTTTTCGCAAGGGGTTAGCCTTGATTTTTTTCAAAAAAGTCGAAAAAAGTAATGTCAATAATTGTACAACAAATTGTACACCACGGAAAAGGTCTGTAAAATCCCTTTCGAGATCTGGCGGCCGCATCTCTTTGGGAGGTTTGGTTGCGGAGATGTCACCATTAAATCCAAGTCAAATGCAGAGGCGTGTAAAATCATGCGAAAAATTTTGGATTGAAATATCTCAACAACCAGATGTCGCTGATGATTTTTGTTCTCAGATGTAGATAGGTATTGAACAGACCTTTCTTTTGATGTACATATTGATGGGTTTAGGGAACATTGTTGGAAATGTAATTTTTTGTCGCAAGGGGTTAGCCTTGATTTTTTTCAAAAAAGTCGAAAAAAGTAATGTCAATAATTATACAACAAATTGTACACCACGGGAAAGGTCTGTAAAATCCCTTTCGAGCACTGGCAGCCAAAGCTCTTTGCATTGCTTAGTTGCGGAGATATCACCATTAAAACCAAGTCAAATGCAGAGGCGTGGAAAATGATGCGAAACACTTTGGATTGAAATTTCTCAACAACCAGATGTCGCTGATGATTTTTGTTCTCAAATGTGGACAGGTATTGAACAGACCTTTCTTTTGATGTACATATTGATGGGTTTGGGGAACATTGTTGAAAATTTAATTTTTTTTTCGCAAGGGGTTAGCCTTGATTTTTTTCAAAAAAGTCGAAAAAAGTGATGTCAAGAATTATACAACAAATTGTACACCACGGGAAAGGTCTGTAAAATCCCTTTCGAGCTCTGGCGGCCGCAGCTCTTTGGGAGGTTTGGTTCCGGAGATATCACCATTAAAAGCAAGTCAAATGCAAAGGCGTGGAAAATGATGCGAAACACTTTGGATTGAAATTTCTCAACAACCAGATGTCGCTGATGATTTTTGTTCTCAGATGTGGATAGGTATTGAACAGACCTTTCTTTTTATGTACATATTGATGGGTTTGGGAACATTGTTGAAAATTTAATTTTTTTTCGCAAGGGGTTAGCCTTGATTTTTTTCAAAAAAGTCGAAAAAAGTGATGTCAAGAATTATACAACAACTTGTACGCCACGGGAAAGGCCTGTGAAATCCCTTTCGAGCACTGGCAGCCACAGCTCTTTGAATTGCTTCGTTGCGGAGATATCACCATTAAAAGCAAGTCAAATGCAGAGGCGTGGAAAATGATGCGAAACACTTTGGATTGAAATTTCTCAACAACAAGATGCCGCTGATGATTTTTGTTCTCAGATGTGGATAGGTGTTGAACAGACCTTTCTTTTGATGTACATATTGATGGTTTTGGGGAACATTGTTGAAAATGTAATTTTTTTTCGCAAGGGGTTAGCCTTGATTTTTTTCAAAAAAGTCGAAAAAAGTGATGTCAAGAATTATACAACAAATTGTACACCACGGGAAAGGTCTGTAAAATCCCTTTCGAGCTCTGGCGGCCGCAGCTCTTTGGGAGGTTTGGTTGCGGGGATATCACAATTAAAAGCATGTCAAATGCAAAGGCGTGGAAAATGATGCGAAACATTTTGGATTGAAATTTCTCAACAACCAGATGTCGCTGATGATTTTTGTTCTCAGATGTGGATAGGTATTGAACAGACCTTTCTTTTGATGTACATATTGATGGGTTTGGGGAACATTGTTGGAAATGTAATTTTTTTTCGCAAGGGGTTAGCCTTGATTTTTTTCAAAAAAGTCGAAAAAAGTGATGTCAAGAATTATACAACAAATTGTACGCCACGGGAAAGGCCTGTGAAATCCCTTTCGAGCACTGGCAGCCACAGCTCTTTGAATTGCTTCGTTGCGGAGATATCACCATTAAAAGCAAGTCAAATGCAGAGGCGTGGAAAATGATGCGAAACACTTTGGATTGAAATTTCTCAACAACAAGATGCCGCTGATGATTTTTGTTCTCAGATGTGGATAGGTGTTGAACAGACCTTTCTTTTGATGTACATATTGATGGGTTTGGGGAACATTGTTGGAAATGTAATTTTTTTTCGCAAGGGGTTAGCCTTGATTTTTTTCAAAAAAGTCGAAAAAAGTAATGTCAATAATTATACAACAAATTGTACACCACGGGAAAGGTCTGTAAAATCCCTTTCGAGCACTGGCAGCCACAGCACTTTGAATTGCTTAGTTGCGGAGATATCACCATTAAAACCAAGTCAAATGCAGAGGCGTGGAAAATGATGCGAAACACTTTGGATTGAAATTTCTCAACAACCAGATGTCGCTGATGATTTTTGTTCTCAAATGTGGATAGGTATTGAACAGACCTTTCTTTTGATGTACATATTGATGGGTTTGGGGAACATTGGTGGAAATGTATTTATGTATTAATGTGATTTTTTTCAAAAAAGTCGAAAAAAGTAATGTCAATAATTATACAACAAATTGTACACCACGGGAAAGGTCTGTAAAATCCCTTTCGAGCACTGGCAGCCACAGCACTTTGAATTGCTTAGTTGCGGAGATATCACCATTAAAACCAAGTCAAATGCAGAGGCGTGGAAAATGATGCGAAACACTTTGGATTGAAATTTCTCAACAACAAGATGCCGCTGATGATTTTTGTTCTCAGATGTGGATAGGTGTTGAACAGACCTTTCTTTTGATGTACATATTGATGGGTTTGGGGAACATTGTTGGAAATTTAATTTTTTTTCGCAAGGGGTTAGCCTTGATTTTTTTCAAAAAAGTCGAAAAAAGTGATGTCAAGAATTATACAACAAATTGTACACCACGGGAAAGGTCTGTAAAATCCCTTTCGAGCTCTGGCGGCCGAAGCTCTTTGGGAGGTTTGGTTCCGGAGATATCACCATTAAAAGCAAGTCAAATGCAAAGGCGTGGAAAATGATGGGAAACACTTTGGATTGAAATTTCTCAACAACCAGATGTCGCTGATGATTTTTGTTCTCAGATGTGGATAGGTATTGAACAGACCTTTCTTTTAATGTACATATTGATGGGTTTGGGGAACATTGTTGAAAATGTAATTTTTTTTCGCAAGGGGTTAGCCTTGATTTTTTTCAAAAAAGTCGAAAAAAGTAATGTCAATAATTGTACACCACGGGAAAGGTCTGTAAAATCCCTTTCGAGCACTGGCAGCCACAGCACTTTGAATTGCTTAGTTGCGGAGATATCACCATTAAAACCAAGTCAAATGCAGAGGCGTGGAAAATGATGCGAAACACTTTGGATTGAAATTTCTCAACAACCAGATGTCGCTGATGATTTTTGTTCTCAAATGTGGATAGGTATTGAACAGACCTTTCTTTTGATGTACATATTGATGGGTTTAGGGAACATTGTTGGAAATGTAATTTTTTGTCGCAAGGGGTTAGCCTTGATTTTTTTCAAAAAAGTCGAAAAAAGTAATGTCAATAATTATACAACAAATTGTACACCACGGGAAAGGTCTGTAAAATCCCTTTCGAGCACTGGCAGCCAAAGCTCTTTGCATTGCTTAGTTGCGGAGATATCACCATTAAAACCAAGTCAAATGCAGAGGCGTGGAAAATGATGCGAAACACTTTGGATTGAAATTTCTCAACAACCAGATGTCGCTGATGATTTTTGTTCTCAAATGTGGACAGGTATTGAACAGACCTTTCTTTTGATGTACATATTGATGGGTTTGGGGAACATTGTTGAAAATTTAATTTTTTTTTCGCAAGGGGTTAGCCTTGTTTTTTTTCAAAAAAGTCGAAAAAAGTGATGTCAAGAATTATACAACAAATTGTACACCACGGGAAAGGTCTGTAAAATCCCTTTCGAGCTCTGGCGGCCGCAGCTCTTTGGGAGGTTTGGTTCCGGAGATATCACCATTAAAAGCAAGTCAAATGCAGAGGCGTGGAAAATGATGCGAAACACTTTGGATTAAAATTTCTCAACAACCAGATGTCGCTGATGATTTTTGTTCTCAGATGTGGATAGGTATTGAACAGACCTTTCTTTTTATGTACATATTGATGGGTTTGGGGAACATTGTTGAAAATTTAATTTTTTTTCGCAAGGGGTTAGCCTTGATTTTTTTCAAAAAAGTCGAAAAAAGTAATGTCAATAATTGTACAACAAATTGTACACCACGGAAAAGGTCTGTAAAATCCCTTTCGAGATCTGGCGGCCGCATCTCTTTGGGAGGTTTGGTTGCGGAGATGTCACCATTAAATCCAAGTCAAATGCAGAGGCGTGTAAAATCATGCGAAAAATTTTGGATTGAAATATCTCAACAACCAGATGTCGCTGATGATTTTTGTTCTCAGATGTAGATAGGTATTGAACAGACCTTTCTTTTGATGTACATATTGATGGGTTTAGGGAACATTGTTGGAAATGTAATTTTTTGTCGCAAGGGGTTAGCCTTGATTTTTTTCAAAAAAGTCGAAAAAAGTAATGTCAATAATTATACAACAAATTGTACACCACGGGAAAGGTCTGTAAAATCCCTTTCGAGCACTGGCAGCCAAAGCTCTTTGCATTGCTTAGTTGCGGAGATATCACCATTAAAACCAAGTCAAATGCAGAGGCGTGGAAAATGATGCGAAACACTTTGGATTGAAATTTCTCAACAACCAGATGTCGCTGATGATTTTTGTTCTCAAATGTGGACAGGTATTGAACAGACCTTTCTTTTGATGTACATATTGATGGGTTTGGGGAACATTGTTGAAAATTTAATTTTTTTTTCGCAAGGGGTTAGCCTTGATTTTTTTCAAAAATGTCGAAAAAAGTGATGTCAAGAATTATACAACAAATTGTACACCACGGGAAAGGTCTGTAAAATCCCTTTCGAGCTCTGGCGGCCGCAGCTCTTTGGGAGGTTTGGTTCCGGAGATATCACCATTAAAAGCAAGTCAAATGCAAAGGCGTGGAAAATGATGCGAAACACTTTGGATTGAAATTTCTCAACAACCAGATGTCGCTGATGATTTTTGTTCTCAGATGTGGATAGGTATTGAACAGACCTTTCTTTTTATGTACATATTGATGGGTTTGGGAACATTGTTGAAAATTTAATTTTTTTTCGCAAGGGGTTAGCCTTGATTTTTTTCAAAAAAGTCGAAAAAAGTGATGTCAAGAATTATACAACAACTTGTACGCCACGGGAAAGGCCTGTGAAATCCCTTTCGAGCACTGGCAGCCACAGCTCTTTGAATTGCTTCGTTGCGGAGATATCACCATTAAAAGCAAGTCAAATGCAGAGGCGTGGAAAATGATGCGAAACACTTTGGATTGAAATTTCTCAACAACAAGATGCCGCTGATGATTTTTGTTCTCAGATGTGGATAGGTGTTGAACAGACCTTTCTTTTGATGTACATATTGATGGTTTTGGGGAACATTGTTGAAAATGTAATTTTTTTTCGCAAGGCTAACGCCTTGATTTTTTTCAAAAAAGTCGAAAAAAGTGATGTCAAGAATTATACAACAAATTGTACACCACGGGAAAGGTCTGTAAAATCCCTTTCGAGCTCTGGCGGCCGCAGCTCTTTGGGAGGTTTGGTTGCGGGGATATCACAATTAAAAGCATGTCAAATGCAAAGGCGTGGAAAATGATGCGAAACATTTTGGATTGAAATTTCTCAACAACCAGATGTCGCTGATGATTTTTGTTCTCAGATGTGGATAGGTATTGAACAGACCTTTCTTTTGATGTACATATTGATGGGTTTGGGGAACATTGTTGGAAATGTAATTTTTTTTCGCAAGGGGTTAGCCTTGATTTTTTTCAAAAAAGTCGAAAAAAGTGATGTCAAGAATTATACAACAAATTGTACGCCACGGGAAAGGCCTGTGAAATCCCTTTCGAGCACTGGCAGCCACAGCTCTTTGAATTGCTTCGTTGCGGAGATATCACCATTAAAAGCAAGTCAAATGCAGAGGCGTGGAAAATGATGCGAAACACTTTGGATTGAAATTTCTCAACAACAAGATGCCGCTGATGATTTTTGTTCTCAGATGTGGATAGGTGTTGAACAGACCTTTCTTTTGATGTACATATTGATGGGTTTGGGGAACATTGTTGAAAATTTAATTTTTTTTCGCAAGGGGTTTGCCTTGATTTTTTTCAAAAAAGTCGAAAAAAGTGATGTCAAGAATTATACAACAAATTGTACACCACGGGAGAGGTCTGAAAAATCCCTTTCGAGCTCTGGCGGCCGAAGCCCTTTGGGAGGTTTGGTTCCGGAGATATCGCCATTAAAAGCAAGTCAAATGCAAAGGCGTGGAAAATGATGCGAAACACTTTGGATTGAAATTTCTCAACAACCAGATGTCGCTGATGATTTTTGTTCTCAGATGTGGATAGGTATTGAACAGACCTTTCTTTTTATGTACATATTGATGGGTTTGGGGAACATTGTTGAAAATTTAATTTTTTTTCGCAAGGGGTTAGCCTTGATTTTTTTCAAAAAAGTCGAAAAAAGTAATGTCAATAATTATACAACAAATTGTACACCACGGGAAAGGTCTGTAAAATCCCTTTCGAGATCTGGCGGCCGCAGCTCTTTGGGAGGTTTGGTTGCGGAGATGTCACCATTAAAACCAAGTCAAATGCAGAGGCGTGTAAAATCATGCGAAAAATTTTGGATTGAAATATCTCAACAACCAGATGCCGCTGATGATTTTTGTTCTCAGATGTAGATAGGTATTGAACAGACCTTTCTTTTGATGTACATATTGATGGGTTTGGGGAACATTGTTGAAAATGCAATTTTTTTTCGCAAGGGGTTAGCCTTGATTTTTTTCAAAAAAGTCGAAAAAAGTGTTGTCAAGAATTATACAACAAATTGTACGCCACGGGAAAGGCCTGTGAAATCCCTTTCGAGCACTGGCAGCCACAGCTCTTTGAATTGCTTCGTTGCGGAGATATCACCATTAAAAGCAAGTCAAATGCAGAGGCGTGGAAAATGATGCGAAACACTTTGGATTGAAATTTCTCAACAACAAGATGCCGCTGATGATTTTTGTTCTCAGATGTGGATAGGTGTTGAACAGACCTTTCTTTTGATGTACATATTGATGGGTTTGGGGAACATTGTTGGAAATGTAATTTTTTTTCGCAAGGGGTTAGCCTTGATTTTTTTCAAAAAAGTCGAAAAAAGTAATGTCAATAATTATACAACAAATTGTACACCACGGGAAAGGTCTGTAAAATCCCTTTCGAGCACTGGCAGCCACAGCACTTTGAATTGCTTAGTTGCGGAGATATCACCATTAAAACCAAGTCAAATGCAGAGGCGTGGAAAATGATGCGAAACACTTTGGATTGAATTTTCTCAAGAACCAGATGTCGCTGATGATTTTTGTTCTCAAATGTGGATAGGTATTGAACAGACCTTTCTTTTGATGTACATATTGATGGGTTTGGGGAACATTGGTGGAAATGTATTTATGTATTAATGTGATTTTTTTCAAAAAAGTCGAAAAAAGTAATGTCAATAATTATACAACAAATTGTACACCACGGGAAAGGTCTGTAAAATCCCTTTCGAGCACTGGCAGCCACAGCACTTTGAATTGCTTAGTTGCGGAGATATCACCATTAAAACCAAGTCAAATGCAGAGGCGTGGAAAATGATGCGAAACACTTTGGATTGAAATTTCTCAACAACAAGATGCCGCTGATGATTTTTGTTCTCAGATGTGGATAGGTGTTGAACAGACCTTTCTTTTGATGTACATATTGATGGGTTTGGGGAACATTGTTGGAAATTTAATTTTTTTTCGCAAGGGGTTAGCCTTGATTTTTTTCAAAAAAGTCGAAAAAAGTGATGTCAAGAATTATACAACAAATTGTACACCACGGGAAAGGTCTGTAAAATCCCTTTCGAGCTCTGGCGGCCGAAGCTCTTTGGGAGGTTTGGTTCCGGAGATATCACCATTAAAAGCAAGTCAAATGCAAAGGCGTGGAAAATGATGGGAAACACTTTGGATTGAAATTTCTCAACAACCAGATGTCGCTGATGATTTTTGTTCTCAGATGTGGATAGGTATTGAACAGACCTTTCTTTTAATGTACATATTGATGGGTTTGGGGAACATTGTTGAAAATGTAATTTTTTTTCGCAAGGGGTTAGCCTTGATTTTTTTCAAAAAAGTCGAAAAAAGTAATGTCAATAATTGTACACCACGGGAAAGGTCTGTAAAATCCCTTTCGAGCACTGGCAGCCACAGCACTTTGAATTGCTTAGTTGCGGAGATATCACCATTAAAACCAAGTCAAATGCAGAGGCGTGGAAAATGATGCGAAACACTTTGGATTGAAATTTCTCAACAACCAGATGTCGCTGATGATTTTTGTTCTCAAATGTGGATAGGTATTGAACAGACCTTTCTTTTGATGTACATATTGATGGGTTTAGGGAACATTGTTGGAAATGTAATTTTTTGTCGCAAGGGGTTAGCCTTGATTTTTTTCAAAAAAGTCGAAAAAAGTAATGTCAATAATTATACAACAAATTGTACACCACGGGAAAGGTCTGTAAAATCCCTTTCGAGCACTGGCAGCCAAAGCTCTTTGCATTGCTTAGTTGCGGAGATATCACCATTAAAACCAAGTCAAATGCAGAGGCGTGGAAAATGATGCGAAACACTTTGGATTGAAATTTCTCAACAACCAGATGTCGCTGATGATTTTTGTTCTCAAATGTGGACAGGTATTGAACAGACCTTTCTTTTGATGTACATATTGATGGGTTTGGGGAACATTGTTGAAAATTTAATTTTTTTTTCGCAAGGGGTTAGCCTTGTTTTTTTTTTCAAAAAAGTCGAAAAAAGTGATGTCAAGAATTATACAACAAATTGTACACCACGGGAAAGGTCTGTAAAATCCCTTTCGAGCTCTGGCGGCCGCAGCTCTTTGGGAGGTTTGGTTCCGGAGATATCACCATTAAAAGCAAGTCAAATGCAAAGGCGTGGAAAATGATGCGAAACACTTTGGATTGAAATATCTCAACAACCAGATGCCGCTGATGATTTTTGTTCTCAGATGTAGATAGGTATTGAACAGACCTTTCTTTTAATGTACATATTGATGGGTTTGGGGAACATTGTTGAAAATGCAATTTTTTTTCGCAAGGGGTTAGCCTTGATTTTTTTCAAAAAAGTCGAAAAAAGTGTTGTCAAGAATTATACAACAAATTGTACGCCACGGGAAAGGCCTGTGAAATCCCTTTCGAGCACTGGCAGCCACAGCTCTTTGAATTGCTTCGTTGCGGAGATATCACCATTAAAAGCAAGTCAAATGCAGAGGCGTGGAAAATGATGCGAAACACTTTGGATTGAAATTTCTCAACAACAAGATGCCGCTGATGATTTTTGTTCTCAGATGTGGATAGGTGTTGAACAGACCTTTCTTTTGATGTACATATTGATGGGTTTGGGGAACATTGTTGGAAATGTAATTTTTTTTCGCAAGGGGTTAGCCTTGATTTTTTTCAAAAAAGTCGAAAAAAGTAATGTCAATAATTATACAACAAATTGTACACCACGGGAAAGGTCTGTAAAATCCCTTTCGAGCTCTGGCGGCCGCAGCTCTTTGGGAGGTTTGGTTGCGGGGATATCACAATTAAAAGCATGTCAAATGCAAAGGCGTGGAAAATGATGCGAAACATTTTGGATTGAAATTTCTCAACAACCAGATGTCGCTGATGATTTTTGTTCTCAGATGTGGATAGGTATTGAACAGACCTTTCTTTTGATGTACATATTGATGGGTTTGGGGAACATTGTTGGAAATGTAATTTTTTTTCGCAAGGGGTTAGCCTTGATTTTTTTCAAAAAAGTCGAAAAAAGTAATGTCAATAATTATACAACAAATTGTACACCACGGGAAAGGTCTGTAAAATCCCTTTCGAGCACTGGCAGCCACAGCACTTTGAATTGCTTAGTTGCTGAGATATCACCATTAAAACCAAGTCAAATGCAGAGGCGTGGAAAATGATGCGAAACACTTTGGATTGAAATTTCTCAACAACAAGATGCCGCTGATGATTTTTGTTCTCAGATGTGGATAGGTGTTGAACAGACCTTTCTTTTGATGTACATATTGATGGGTTTGGGGAACATTGTTGGAAATTTAATTTTTTTTCGCAAGGGGTTAGCCTTGATTTTTTTTCAAAAAAGTCGAAAAAAGTGATGTCAAGAATTATACAACAAATTGTACACCACGGGAAAGGTCTGTAAAATCCCTTTCGAGCTCTGGCGGCCGAAGCTCTTTGGGAGGTTTGGTTCCGGAGATATCACCATTAAAAGCAAGTCAAATGCAAAGGCGTGGAAAATGATGCGAAACACTTTGGATTGAAATTTCTCAACAACCAGATGTCGCTGATGATTTTTGTTCTCAGATGTGGATAGGTATTGAACAGACCTTTCTTTTTATGTACATATTGATGGGTTTGGGGAACATTGTTGAAAATGTAATTTTTTTTCGCAAGGGGTTAGCCTTGATTTTTTTCAAAAAAGTCGAAAAAAGTAATGTCAATAATTGTACACCACGGGAAAGGTCTGTAAAATCCCTTTCGAGCACTGGCAGCCACAGCACTTTGAATTGCTTAGTTGCGGAGATATCACCATTAAAACCAAGTCAAATGCAGAGGCGTGGAAAATGATGCGAAACACTTTGGATTGAAATTTCTCAACAACCAGATGTCGCTGATGATTTTTGTTCTCAAATGTGGATAGGTATTGAACAGACCTTTCTTTTGATGTACATATTGATGGGTTTGGGGAACATTGTTGAAAATTTAATTTTTTTTCGCAAGGGGTTAGCCTTGATTTTTTTCAAAAAAGTCGAAAAAAGTGATGTCAAGAATTATACAACAAATTGTACACCACGGGAAAGGTCTGTAAAATCCCTTTCGAGCTCTGGCGGCCGCAGCTCTTTGGGATTTTTGGTTGCGGGGATATCACAATTAAAAGCATGTCAAATGCAAAGGCGTGGAAAATGATGCGAAACATTTTGGATTGAAATTTCTCAACAACCAGATGTCGCTGATGATTTTTGTTCTCAGATGTAGATAGGTATTGAACAGACCTTTCTTTTGATGTACATATTGATGGGTTTGGGGAACATTGGTGGAAATGTATTTATGTATTAATGTGATTTTTTTCAAAAAAGTCGAAAAAAGTAATGTCAATAATTATACAACAAATTGTACACCACGGGAAAGGTCTGTAAAATCCCTTTCGAGCACTGGCAGCCACAGCACTTTGAATTGCTTAGTTGCGGAGATATCACCATTAAAACCAAGTCAAATGCAGAGGCGTGGAAAATGATGCGAAACACTTTGTATTGAAATTTCTCAACAACCAGATGCCGCTGATGATTTTTGTTCTCAAATGTGGGTAGGTATTGAACAGACCTTTCTTTTGATGTACATATTGATGGGTTTGGGGAACATTGTTGAAAATTTAATTTTTTTTCGCAAGGGGTTAGCCTTGATTTTTTTCAAAAAAGTCGAAAAAAGTGATGTCAAGAATTACACAACAAATTGTACACCACGGGAAAGGTCTGTAAAATCCCTTTCGAGCTCTGGCGGCCGCAGCTCTTTGGGAGGTTTGGTTCCGGAGATGTCACCATTAAAACCAAGTCAAATGCAGAGGCGTGTAAAATCATGCGAAAAATTTTGGATTGAAATATCTCGACAACCAGATGCCGCTGATGATTTTTGTTCTCAGATGTAGATAGGTATTGAACAGACCTTTTTTTTGATGTACATATTGATGGGTTTGGGGAACATAGTTGAAAATGTAATTTTTTTTCGCAAGGGGTTAGCCTTGATTTTTTTCAAAAAAGTCGAAAAAAGTGATGTCAAGAATTATACAACAAATTGTACGCCACGGGAAAGGCCTGTGAAATCCCTTTCGAGCACTGGCAGCCACAGCTCTTTGAATTGCTTCGTTGCGGAGATATCACCATTAAAAGCAAGTCAAATGCAGAGGCGTGGAAAATGATGCGAAACACTTTGGATTGAAATTTCTCAACAACCAGATGTCGCTGATGATTCTCGTTCTCAAATGTGGATAGGTATTGAACAGACCTTTCTTTTGATGTACATATTGATGGGTTTGGGGAACATTGTTGAAAATTTAATTTTTTTTCGCAAGGGGTTAGTTAGCCTTGATTTTTTTCAAAAAAGTCGAAAAAAGTGATGTCAAGAATTATACAACAAATTGTACACCACGGGAAAGGTCTGTAAAATCCCTTTCGAGCACTGGCAGCCACAGCTCTTTGAATTGCTTAGTTGCGGAGATATCACCATTAAAACCAAGTCAAATGCAGAGGCGTGGAAAATGATGCGAAACACTTTGGATTGAAATTTCTCAACAACAAGATGCCGCTGATGATTTTTGTTCTCAGATGTGGATAGGTGTTAAACAGACCTTTCTTTTGATGTACATATTGATGGGTTTGGGGATCATTGTTGAAAATATAATTTTTTTTCGCAAGGGGTTAGCCTTGATTTTTTTCAAAAAAATCGAAAAAAGTGATGTCAAGAATTACACAACAAATTGTACACCACGGGAAAGGTCTGTAAAATCCCTTTCGAGCTCTGGTGGCCGCAGCTCTTTGGGAGGTTTGGTTCCGGAGATATCACCATTAAAAGCAAGTCAAATGCAAAGGCGTGGAAAATGATGCGAAACACTTTGGATTGAAATTTCTCAACAACAAGATGCCGCTGATGATTTTTGTTCTCAGATGTGGATAGGTGTTGAACAGACCTTTCTTTTGATGTACATATTGATGGGCTTGGGGAACTTTGTTGAAAATTTAATTTTTTTTCGCAAGGGGTTAGCCTTGATTTTTTTCAAAAAAGTCGAAAAAAGTGATGTCAAGAATTATACAACAAATTGTACACCACGGGAAAGGTCTGTAAAATCCCTTTCGAGATCTGGCGGCCGCAGCTCTTTGGGAGGTTTGGTTGCGGAGATGTCACCATTAAAAGCATGTCAAATGCAAAGGCGTGGAAAATGATGCGAAACACTTTGGATTGAAATTTCTCAACAACCAGATGTCGCTGATGATTTTTGTTCTCAAATGTGGATAGGTATTGAACAGACCTTTCTTTTGATGTACATATTGATGGGTTTGGGGAACATTGGTGGAAATGTATTTATGTATTAATGTGATTTTTTTCAAAAAAGTCGAAAAAAGTAATGTCAATAATTATACAACAAATTGTACACCACGGGAAAGGTCTGTAAAATCCCTTTCGAGCACTGGCAGCCACAGCACTTTGAATTGCTTAGTTGTGGAGATATCACCATTAAAACCAAGTCAAATGCAGAGGCGTGGAAAATGATGCGAAACACTTTGGATTGAAATTTCTCAACAACAAGATGCCGCTGATGATTTTTGTTCTCAGATGTGGATAGGTGTTGAACAGACCTTTCTTTTGATGTACATATTGATGGGTTTGGGGAACATTGTTGGAAATTTAATTTTTTTTCGCAAGGGGTTAGCCTTGATTTTTTTCAAAAAAGTCGAAAAAAGTAATGTCAATAATTGTACACCACGGGAAAGGTCTGTAAAATCCCTTTCGAGCACTGGCAGCCACAGCACTTTGAATTGCTTAGTTGCGGAGATATCACCATTAAAACCAAGTCAAATGCAGAGGCGTGGAAAATGATGCGAAACACTTTGGATTGAAATTTCTCAACAACCAGATGTCGCTGATGATTTTTGTTCTCAAATGTGGATAGGTATTGAACAGACCTTTCTTTTGATGTACATATTGATGGGTTTGGGGAACATTGTTGAAAATTTAATTTTTTTTCGCAAGGGGTTAGCCTTGATTTTTTTCAAAAAAGTCGAAAAAAGTGATGTCAAGAATTATACAACAAATTGTACACCACGGGAAAGGTCTGTAAAATCCCTTTCGAGCTCTGGCGGCCGCAGCTCTTTGGGATTTTTGGTTGCGGGGATATCACAATTAAAAGCATGTCAAATGCAAAGGCGTGGAAAATGATGCGAAACATTTTGGATTGAAATTTCTCAACAACCAGATGTCGCTGATGATTTTTGTTCTCAGATGTAGATAGGTATTGAACAGACCTTTCTTTTGATGTACATATTGATGGGTTTGGGGAACATTGTTGAAAATTTAATTTTTTTTCGCAAGGGGTTAGCCTTGATTTTTTTCAAAAAAGTCGAAAAAAGTGATGTCAAGAATTACACAACAAATTGTACACCACGGGAAAGGTCTGTAAAATCCCTTTCGAGCTCTGGCGGCCGCAGCTCTTTGGGTGGTTTGGTTCCGGAGATGTCACCATTAAAACCAAGTCAAATGCAGAGGCGTGTAAAATCATGCGAAAAATTTTGGATTGAAATATCTCGACAACCAGATGCCGCTGATGATTTTTGTTCTCAGATGTAGATAGGTATTGAACAGACCTTTTTTTTGATGTACATATTGATGGGTTTGGGGAACATAGTTGAAAATGTAATTTTTTTTCGCAAGGGGTTAGCCTTGATTTTTTTCAAAAAAGTCGAAAAAAGTGATGTCAAGAATTATACAACAAATTGTACGCCACGGGAAAGGCCTGTGAAATCCCTTTCGAGCACTGGCAGCCACAGCTCTTTGAATTGCTTCGTTGCGGAGATATCACCATTAAAAGCAAGTCAAATGCAGAGGCGTGGAAAATGATGCGAAACACTTTGGATTGAAATTTCTCAACAACCAGATGTCGCTGATGATTCTCGTTCTCAAATGTGGATAGGTATTGAACAGACCTTTCTTTTGATGTACATATTGATGGGTTTGGGGAACATTGTTGAAAATTTAATTTTTTTTCGCAAGGGGTTAGTTAGCCTTGATTTTTTTCAAAAAAGTCGAAAAAAGTGATGTCAAGAATTATACAACAAATTGTACACCACGGGAAAGGTCTGTAAAATCCCTTTCGAGCTCTGGCGGCCGCAGCTCTTTGGGAGGTTTGGTTGCGGGGATATCACAATTAAAAGCATGTCAAATGCAAAGGCGTGGAAAATGATGCGAAACATTTTGGATTGAAATTTTTCAACAACCAGATGTCGCTGATGATTTTTGTCCTCAGATGTGGATAGGTATTGAATAGACCTTTCTTTTGATGTACATATTGATGGGTTTGGAGAACATTGTTGGAAATGTAATTTTTTTTCGCAAGGGGTTAGCCTTGATTTTTTTCAAAAAAGTCGAAAAAAGTAATGTCAATAATTATACAACAAATTGTACACCACGGGAAAGGTCTGTAAAATCCCTTTCGAGCACTGGCAGCCACAGCTCTTTGAATTGCTTAGTTGCGGAGATATCACCATTAAAACCAAGTCAAATGCAGAGGCGTGGAAAATGATGCGAAACACTTTGGATTGAAATTTCTCAACAACAAGATGCCGCTGATAATTTTTGTTCTCAGATGTGGATAGGTGTTAAACAGACCTTTCTTTTGATGTACATATTGATGGTTTTGGGGAACATTGTTGAAAATGTAATTTTTTTTCGCAAGGGGTTAGCCTTGATTTTTTTCAAAAAAGTCGAAAAAAGTGATGTCAAGAATTATACAACAAATTGTACGCCACGGGAAAGGCCTGTGAAATCCCTTTCGAGCACTGGCAGCCACAGCTCTTTGAATTGCTTAGTTGCGGAGATATCACCATTAAAACCAAGTCAAATGCAGAGGCGTGGAAAATGATGCGAAACACTTTGGATTGAAATTTCTCAACAACAAGATGCCGCTGATAATTTTTGTTCTCAGATGTGGATAGGTGTTAAACAGACCTTTCTTTTGATGTACATATTGATGGGTTTGGAGAACATTGTTGGAAATGTAATTTTTTTTCGCAAGGGGTTAGCCTTGATTTTTTTCAAAAAAGTCGAAAAAAGTAATGTCAATAATTATACAACAAATTGTACACCACGGGAAAGGTCTGTAAAATCCCTTTCGAGCACTGGCAGCCACAGCTCTTTGAATTGCTTAGTTGCGGAGATATCACCATTAAAACCAAGTCAAATGCAGAGGCGTGGAAAATGATGCGAAACACTTTGGATTGAAATTTCTCAACAACCAGATGTCGCTGATGATTTTTGTTCTCAAATGTGGATAGGTATTGAACAGATCTTTCTTTTGATGTACATATTGATGGGTTTGGGGAACATTGTTGAAAATTTAATTTTTTTTCGCAAGGGGTTAGCCTTGATTTTTTTCAAAAAAGTCGAAAAAAGTGATGTCAAGAATTATACAACAAAATGTACGCCACGGGAAAGGCCTGTGAAATCCCTTTCGAGCACTGGCAGCCACAGCTCTATGAATTGCTTCGTTGCGGAGATATCACCATTAAAAGCAAGTCAAATGCAGAGGCGTGGAAAATGATGCGAAACACTTTGGATTGAAATTTCTCAACAACAAGATGCCGCTGATGATTTTTGTTCTCAGATGTGGATAGGTGTTGAACAGACCTTTCTTTTGATGTACATATTGATGGGTTTGGGGAACATTGTTGAAAATTTAATTTTTTTGCGCAAGGGGTTAGCCTTGATTTTTTTCAAAAAAGTCGAAAAAAGTGATGTCAAGAATTATACAACAAATTGTACACCACGGGAAAGGTCTGTAAAATCCCTTTCGAGATCTGGCGGCCGCAGCTCTTTGGGAGGTTTGGTTGCGGAGATGTCACCATTAAAACCAAGTCAAATGCAGAGGCGTGTAAAATCATGCAAAAAATTTTGGATTGAAATATCTCAACAACCAGATGCCGCTGATGATTTTTGTTCTCAGATGTAGATAGGTATTGAACAGACCTTTCTTTTGATGTACATATTGATGGGTTTGGGGAACATTGTTGAAAATGTAATTTTTTTTCGCAAGGGGTTAGCCTTGATTTTTTTCAAAAAAGTCGAAAAAAGTGATGTCAAGAATTATACAACAAATTGTACGCCACGGGAAAGGCCTGTGAAATCCCTTTCGAGCACTGGCAGCCACAGCTCTTTGAATTGCTTAGTTGCGGAGATATCACCATTAAAACCAAGTCAAATGCAGAGGCGTGGAAAATGATGCGAAACACTTTGGATTGAAATTTCTCAACAACAAGATGCCGCTGATGATTTTTGTTCTCAGATGTGGATAGGTGTTGAACAGACCTTTCTTTTGATGTACATATTGATGGTTTTGGGGAACATTGTTGAAAATTTAATTTTTTTTCGCAAGGGGTTAGCCTTGATTTTTTTCAAAAAAGTCGAAAAAAGTGATGTCAAGAATTATACAACAAATTGTACACCACGGGAAAGGTCTGTAAGATCCCTTTCGAGCTCTGGCGGCCGCAGCTCTTTGGGAGGTTTGGTTGCGGGGATATCACAATTAAAAGCATGTCAAATGCAAAGGCGTGGAAAATGATGCGAAACACTTTGGATTGAAATTTCTCATCAACCAGATGTCGCTGATGATTTTTGTTCTCAGATGTGGATAGGTATTGAACAGACCTTTCTTTTGATGTACATATTGATGGGTTTGGGGAACATAGTTGAAAATGTAATTTTTTTTCGCAAGGGGTTAGCCTTGATTTTTTTCAAAAAAGTCGAAAAAAGTGATGTCAAGAATTATACAACAAATTGTACGCCACGGGAAAGGCCTGTGAAATCCCTTTCGAGCACTGGCAGCCACAGCTCTTTGAATTGCTTCGTTGCGGAGATATCACCATTAAAAGCAAGTCAAATGCAGAGGCGTGGAAAATGATGCGAAACACTTTGGATTGAAATTTCTCAACAACCAGATGTCGCTGATGATTCTCGTTCTCAAATGTGGATAGGTATTGAACAGACCTTTCTTTTGATGTACATATTGATGGGTTTGGGGAACATTGTTGAAAATTTAATTTTTTTTCGCAAGGGGTCAGCCTTGATTTTTTTCAAAAAAGTCGAAAAAAGTGATGTCAAGAATTATACAACAAATTGCACACCACGGGAAAGATCTGTAAAATCCCTTTCGAGCTCTGGCGGCCGCAGCTCTTTAGGAGGTTTGGTTGCGGAGATATCACCATTAAAAGCAAGTCAAAGGCAAAGGCGTGGAAAATGATGCGAAACACTTTGGATTGAAATTTCTCAACAACCAGATGTCGCTGATGATTTTTGTTCTCAGATGTGGATAGGTATTGAACAGACCTTTCTTTTGATGTACATATTGATGGGTTTGGGGAACATTGTTGAAAATGTAATTTTTTTTCGCAAGGGGTTAGCCTTGATTTTTTTCAAAAAAGTCGAAAAAAGTGATGTCAAGAATTATACAACAAATTGTACGCCACGGGAAAGGCCTGTGAAATCCCTTTCGAGCACTGGCAGCCACAGCTCTTTGAATTGCTTCGTTGCGGAGATATCACCATTAAAAGCAAGTCAAATGCAGAGGCGTGGAAAATGATGCGAAACACTTTGGATTGAAATTTCTCAACAACAAGATGCCGCTGATGATTTTTGTTCTCAGATGTGGATAGGTGTTGAACAGACCTTTCTTTTGATGCACATATTGATGGTTTTGGGGAACATTGTTGAAAATGTAATTTTTTTTCGCAAGGGGTTAGCCTTGATTTTTTTCAAAAAAGTCGAAAAAAGTGATGTCAAGAATTATACAACAAATTGTACACCACGGGAAAGGTCTGTAAAATTCCTTTCGAGCTCTGGCGGCCGCAGCTCTTTGGGAGGTTTGGTTGCGGGGATATCACAATTAAAAGCATGTCAAATGCAAAGGCGTGGAAAATGATGGGAAACATTTTGGATTGAAATTTCTCAACAACCAGATGTCGCTGATGATTTTTGTTCTCAGATGTGGATAGGTATTGAACAGACCTTTCTTTTGATGTACATATTGATGGGTTTGGGGAACATTGTAAGAAATGTATTTTTTTTCGCCAGGGGTTAGCCTTGATTTTTTTCAAAAAAGTCGAAAAAAGTAATGTCAATAATTATACAACAAATTGTACACCACGGGAAAGGTCTGTAAAATCCCTTTCGAGCACTGGCAGCCACAGCTCTTTGAATTGCTTAGTTGCGGAGATATCACCATTAAAACCAAGTCAAATGCAGAGGCGTGGAAAATGATGCGAAACACTTTGGATTGAAATTTCTCAACAACCAGATGTCGCTGATGATTTTTGTTCTCAAATGTGGATAGGTATTGAACAGACCTTTCTTTTTATGTACATATTGATGGGTTTGGGGAACATTGTAGAAAATTTTGCTGATGATTTTTGTTCTCAGATGTGGATAGGTGTTGAACAGACCTTTCTTTTGATGTACATATTGATGGTTTTGGGGAACATTGTTGAAAATTTAATTTTTTTTCGCAAGGGGTTAGCCTTGATTTTTTTCAAAAAAGTCGAAAAAAGTGATGTCAAGAATTATACAACAAATTGTACACCACGGGAAAGGTCTGTAAAATCCCTTTCGAGCTCTGGCGGCCGCAGCTCTTTGGGAGATTTGGTTGCGGGGATATCACAATTAAAAGCATGTCAAATGCAAAGGCGTGGAAAATGATGCGAAACACTTTGGATTGAAATTTCTCATCAACCAGATGTCGCTGATGATTTTTGTTCTCAGATGTGGATAGGTATTGAACAGACCTTTCTTTTGATGTACATATTGATGGGTTTGGGGAACATAGTTGAAAATGTAATTTTTTTCGCAAGGGGTTAGCCTTGATTTTTTTCAAAAAAGTCGAAAAAGGTGATGTCAAGAATTATACAACAAATTGTACGCCACGGGAAAGGCCTGTGAAATCCCTTTCGAGCACTGGCAGCCACAGCTCTTTGAATTGCTTCGTTGCGGAGATATCACCATTAAAAGCAAGTCAAATGCAGAGGCGTGGAAAATGATGCGAAACACTTTGGATTGAAATTTCTCAACAACCAGATGTCGCTGATGATTCTTGTTCTCAAATGTGGATAGGTATTGAACAGACCTTTCTTTTGATGTACATATTGATGGGTTTGGGGAACATAGTTGAAAATGTAATTTTTTTTCGCAAGGGGTTAGCCTTGATTTTTTTCAAAAAAGTCGAAAAAAGTGATGTCAAGAATTATACAACAAATTTTACGCCACGGGAAAGGCCTGTGAAATCCCTTTCGAGCACTGGCAGCCACAGCTCTTTGAATTGCTTCGTTGCGGAGATATCACCATTAAAAGCAAGTCAAATGCAGAGGCGTGGAAAATGATGCGAAACACTTTGGATTGAAATTTCTCAACAACCAGATGTCGCTGATGATTCTCGTTCTCAAATGTGGATAGGTATTGAACAGACCTTTCTTTTGATGTACATATTGATGGGTTTGGGGAACATTGTTGAAAATTTAATTTTTTTTCGCAAGGGGTCAGCCTTGATTTTTTTTAAAAAAGTCGAAAAAAGTGATGTCAAGAATTATACAACAAATTGTACACCACGGGAAAGATCTGTAAAATCCCTTTCGAGCTCTGGCGGCCGCAGCTCTTTAGGAGGTTTGGTTGCGGAGATATCACCATTAAAAGCAAGTCAAAGGCAAAGGCGTGGAAAATGATGCGAAACACTTTGGATTGAAATTTCTCAACAACCAGATGTCGCTGATGATTTTTGTTCTCAGATGTGGATAGGTATTGAACAGACCTTTCTTTTGATGTACATATTGATGGGTTTGGGGAACATTGTTGAAAATGTAATTTTTTTTCGCAAGGGGTTAGCCTTGATTTTTTTCAAAAAAGTCGAAAAAAGTGATGTCAAGAATTATACAACAAATTGTACGCCACGGGAAAGGCCTGTGAAATCCCTTTCGAGCACTGGCAGCCACAGCTCTTTGAATTGCTTCGTTGCGGAGATATCACCATTAAAAGCAAGTCAAATGCAGAGGCGTGGAAAATGATGCGAAACACTTTGGATTGAAATTTCTCAACAACAAGATGCCGCTGATGATTTTTGTTCTCAGATGTGGATAGGTGTTGAACAGACTTTTCTTTTGATGCACATATTGATGGTTTTGGGGAACATTGTTGAAAATGTAATTTTTTTTCGCAAGGGGTTAGCCTTGATTTTTTTCAAAAAAGTCGAAAAAAGTGATGTCAAGAATTATACAACAAATTGTACACCACGGGAAAGGTCTGTAAAATTCCTTTCGAGCTCTGGCGGCCGCAGCTCTTTGGGAGGTTTGGTTGCGGGGATATCACAATTAAAAGCATGTCAAATGCAAAGGCGTGGAAAATGATGGGAAACATTTTGGATTGAAATTTCTCAACAACCAGATGTCGCTGATGATTTTTGTTCTCAGATGTGGATAGGTATTGAACAGACCTTTCTTTTGATGTACATATTGATGGGTTTGGGGAACATTGTAAGAAATGTATTTTTTTTCGCCAGGGGTTAGCCTTGATTTTTTTCAAAAAAGTCGAAAAAAGTAATGTCAATAATTATACAACAAATTGTACACCACGGGAAAGGTCTGTAAAATCCCTTTCGAGCACTGGCAGCCACAGCTCTTTGAATTGCTTAGTTGCGGAGATATCACCATTAAAACCAAGTCAAATGCAGAGGCGTGGAAAATGATGCGAAACACTTTGGATTGAAATTTCTCAACAACCAGATGTCGCTGATGATTTTTGTTCTCAAATGTGGATAGGTATTGAACAGACCTTTCTTTTTATGTACATATTGATGGGTTTGGGGAACATTGTAGAAAATTTAATTTTTTTTCGCAAGGGGTTAGCCTTGATTTTTTTCAAAAAAGTCGAAAAAAGTAATGTCAATAATTATACAACAAATTGTACACCACGGGAAAGGTCTGTAAAATTCCTTTCGAGATCTGGCGGCCGCAGCTCTTTGGGAGGTTTGGTTGCGGAGATGTCACCATTAAAACCAAGTCAAATGCAGAGGCGTGTAAAATCATGCGAAAAATTTTGGATTGAAATATCTCAACAACTAGATGCCGCTGATGATTTTTGTTCTCAGATGTGGATAGGTATTGAACAGACCTTTCTTTTGATGTACATGTTGATGGGCTTGGGGAACATTGTTGAAAATGTAATTTTTTTCGCAAGGGGTTAGCCTTGATTTTTTCCAAAAAAGTCGAAAAAAGTGATGTCAAGAATTATACAACAAATTGTACGCCACGGGAAATCCCTGTGAAATCCCTTTCGAGCACTGGCAGCCACAGCTCTTTGAATTGCTTCGTTGCGGAGATATCACCATTAAAAGCAAGTCAAATGCAGAGGCGTGAAAAATGATGCGAAACACTTTTGATTGAAATTTCTCAACAACCAGATGTCGCTGATGATTTTTGTCCCCAGATGTGGATAGGTATTGAACAGACCTTTCTTTTGATGTACATGTTGATGGGTTTGGGGAACATTGTTGAAAATTTAATTTTTTTTCGCAAGGGGTTAGCCTTGATTTTTTTCAAAAAAGTCGAAAAAAAGTAATGTCTATAATTATACAACAAATTGTACACCACGGGAAAGGTCTGTAAAATCCCTTTCGAGCTCTGGCGGCCGCAGCTCTTTGGCAGGTTTGGTTGCGGGGATATCACAATTAAAAGCAAGTCAAATGCAAAGGCGTGGAAAATGATGCGAAACACTTTGGATTGAAATTTCTCAACAACCAGATGTCGCTGATGATTTTTGTTCTCAGATGTGGATAGATATTGAACAGACCTTGCTTTTGATGTTCATATTGATTGGTTTGGGGAACATTGTTGGAAATGTAATTTTTTTTCGCAAGGGGTTAGCCTTGATTTTTTTTCAAAAAAGTCGAAAAAAGTGATGTCAAGAATTATACAACAAATTGTACACCACGCGAAAGGTCTGCAAAATCCCTTTCGAGCTCTGGCGGCCGCAGCTCTTTGGGAGGTTTGGTTGCGGAGATATCACCATTAAAAGCAAGTCAAATGAAAAGGCGTGGAAAATGATGCGAAACAATTTTGATTGAAATTTCTCAACAACCAGATGTCGCTGATGATTTTTGTTCCCAGATGTGGATAGGTATTGAACAGACCTTTCTTTTGATGTACATGTTGATGGGTTTGGGGAACATTGTTGAAAATGTAATTTTTTTCGCAAGGGGTCTTGATTTTTTTCAAAAAAGTCGAAAAAAGTGATGTCAAGAATTATACAACAAATTGTACGCCACGGGAAAGGCCTGTGAAATCCCTTTCGAGCACTGGCAGCCACAGCTCTTTGAATTGCTTCGTTGCGGAGATATCACCATTAAAAGCAAGTCAAATGCAGAGGCGTGGAAAATGATGCGAAACACTTTGGATTGAAATTTCTCAACAACAAGATGCCGCTGATGATTTTTGTTCTCAGATGTGGATAGGTGTTGAACAGACCTTTCTTTTGATGTACATATTGATTATTTTGGGGAACATTGTTGAAAATGTAATTTTTTTTCGCAAGCCTTGATTTTTTTCAAAAAAGTCGAAAAAAGTGATGTCAAGAATTATACAACAAATTGTACACCACGGGAAAGGTCTGTAAAATCCCTTTCGAGCTCTGGCGGCCGCAGGTCTTTGGGAGGTTTGGTTGCGGAGATGTCACCATTAAAACCAAGTCAAATGCAGAGGCGTGGAAAATCATGCGAAAAATTTTGGATTGAAATATCTCAACAACCAACCATGCAGAGGCGTGGAAAGTGATGCGAAACACTTTGGATTGAAATTTCTCAACAACTAGATGTCGCTGATGATTTTTGTTTTGAGATGTGGATAGGTATTGAACAGACCTTTCTTTTGATGTACATATTGATGGGTTTGGGGAACACTGTTGGAAATGTAATTTTTTTTCGCAAGGGGCTAGCCTTGATTTTTTTCAAAAAATTCGAAAAAAGTGATGTCAAGAATTATACAACAAATTGTACACCACGGGAAAGGTCTGTAAAATCCCTTTCGAGCTCTGGCGGCCGCAGCTCTTTGGGAGGTTTGGTTGCAGAGATGTCACCATTAAAACCAAGTCAAATGCAGAGGCGTGTAAAATCATGCGAAACATTTTGGATTGAAATATCTCAACAACCAGATGCCGCTGATGATTTTTGTTCTCAGAAGTGGATAGGAATTGAACAGACCTTTCTTTTGATGTACATATTGATGGGTTTGGGGAACATTGTTGAAAATGTAATCTTTTTTTTCGCAAGGGGTTAGCCTTGATTTTTTTTCAAAAATGTCAAAAAAAGTGATGTCAAGAATTATACAACAAATTGTACGCAACGGGAAAGGCCTGTGAAATCCCTTTCGAGCACTGGCAGCCACAGCTCTTTGAATTGCTTGGTTGCGGAGATATCACCATTAAAAGCAAGTCAAATGCAGAGGCGTGAAAAATGATGCGAAACACTTTTGATTGAAATTTCTCAACAACCAGATGTCGCTGATGATTTTTGTTCCCAGATGTGGATAGGTATTGAACAGACCTTTCTTTTGATGTACATGTTGATGGGTTTGGGGAACATTGTTGAAAATTTAATTTTTTTTCGCAAGGGGTTAGCCTTGATTTTTTTCAAAAAAGTCGAAAAAAGTAATGTCTATAATTATACAACAAATTGTACACCACGGGAAAGGTCTGTAAAATCCCTTTCGAGCTCTGGCGGCCGCAGCTCTTTGGCAGGTTTGGTTGCGGGGATATCACAATTAAAAGCAAGTCAAATGCAAAGGCGTGGAAAATGATGCGAAACACTTTGGATTGAAATTTCTCAACAACCAGATGTCGCTGATGATTTTTGTTCTCAGATGTGGATAGATATTGAACAGACCTTGCTTTTGATGTACATATTGATTGGTTTGGGGAACATTGTTGGAAATGTAATTTTTTTTCGCAAGGGGTTGTGATTGATTTTTTTTCAAAAAAGTCGAAAAAAGTGATGTCAAGAATTATACAACAAATTGTACACCACGCGAAAGGTCTGCAAAATCCCTTTCGAGCTCTGGCGGCCACAGCTCTTTGAATTGCTTCGTTGCGGAGATATCACCATTAAAAGCAAGTCAAATGCAGAGGCGTGGAAAATGATGCGAAACACTTTGGATTGAAATTTCTCAACAACAAGATGCCGCTGATGATTTTTGTTCTCAGATGTGGATAGGTGTTGAACAGACCTTTCTTTTGATGTACATATTGATTATTTTGGGGAACATTGTTGAAAATGTAATTTTTTTTCGCAAGCCTTGATTTTTTTCAAAAAAGTCGAAAAAAGTGATGTCAAGAATTATACAACAAATTGTACACCACGGGAAAGGTCTGTAAAATCCCTTTCGAGCTCTGGCGGCCGCAGGTCTTTGGGAGGTTTGGTTGCGGAGATGTCACCATTAAAACCAAGTCAAATGCAGAGGCGTGGAAAATCATGCGAAAAATTTTGGATTGAAATATCTCAACAACCAACCATGCAGAGGCGTGGAAAATGATGCGAAACACTTTGGATTGAAATTTCTCAACAAATAGATGTCGCTGATGATTTTTGTTTTGAGATGTGGATAGGTATTGAACAGACCTTTCTTTTGATGTACATATTGATGGGTTTGGGGAACACTGTTGGAAATGTAATTTTTTTTCGCAAGGGGCTAGCCTTGATTTTTTTCAAAAAATTCGAAAAAAGTGATGTCAAGAATTATACAACAAATTGTACACCACGGGAAAGGTCTGTAAAATCCCTTTCGAGCTCTGGCGGCCGCAGCTCTTTGGGAGGTTTGGTTGCAGAGATGTCACCATTAAAACCAAGTCAAATGCAGAGGCGTGTAAAATCATGCGAAACATTTTGGATTGAAATATCTCAACAACCAGATGCCGCTGATGATTTTTGTTCTCAGAAGTGGATAGGAATTGAACAGACCTTTCTTTTGATGTACATATTGATGGGTTTGGGGAACATTGTTGAAAATGTAATCTTTTTTTTCGCAAGGGGTTAGCCTTGATTTTTTTTCAAAAATGTCAAAAAAAGTGATGTCACGAATTATACAACAAATTGTACGCCACGGGAAAGGCCTGTGAAATCCCTTTCGAGCACTGGCAGCCACAGCTCTTTGAATTGCTTGGTTGCGGAGATATCACCATTAAAACCAAGTCAAATGCAGAGGCGTGGAAAATGATGTGAAACACTTTGGATTGAAATTTCTCAACAACCAGATGTCGGTGATGATTTTTGTTCTCAGAAGTGGATAGGAATTGAACAGACCTTTCTTTTGGTGTACATATTGATGGGTTTGGGGAACATTGTTGGAAATGTAATTTTTTTTCGCAAGGGGTTAGCCTTGATTTTTTTCAAAAAAGTCGAAAAAAGTGATGTCAAGAATTATACAACAAATTGTACACCACGGGAAAGGTCTGTAAAATCCCTTTCGAGCTCTGGCGGCCGCAGCTCTTTGGGAGGTTTGGTTGCGGAGATATCACCATTAAAAGCAAGTCAAATGCGAAGGCGTGGAAAATGATGCGAAACACTTTGGATTCAAATTTCTCAACAACAAGATGCCGCTGATGATTTTTGTTCTCAGATGTGGATAGGTATTGAACAGACCTTTCTTTTGATGTACATGTTGATGGGTTTGGGGAACATTGTTGAAAATGTAATTTTTTCGCAAGCGGTTAGCCTTGATTTTTTCCAAAAAAGTCGAAAAAAGTGATGTCAAGAATTATACAACAAATTGTACGCCACGGGAAATCTCTGTGAAATCCCTTTCGAGCACTGGCAGCCACAGCTCTTTGAATTGCTTCGTTGCGGAGATATCACCATTAAAAGCAAGTCAAATGCAGAGGCGTGAAAAATGATGCGAAACACTTTTGATTGAAATTTCTCAACAACCAGATGTCGCTGATGATTTTTGTTCCCAGATGTGGATAGGTATTGAACAGACCTTTCTTTTGATGTACATGTTGATGGGTTTGGGGAACATTGTTGAACATTTAATTTTTTTTCGCAAGGGGTTAGCCTTGATTTTTTTCAAAAAAGTCGAAAAAAGTAATGTCTATAATTATACAACAAATTGTACACCACGGGAAAGGTCTGTAAAATCCCTTTCGAGCTCTGGCGGCCGCAGCTCTTTGGCAGGTTTGGTTGCGGGGATATCACAATTAAAAGCAAGTCAAATGCAAAGGAGTGGAAAATGATGCGAAACACTTTGGATTGAAATTTCTCAACAACCAGATGTCGCTGATGATTTTTGTTCTCAGATGTGGATAGATATTGAACAGACCTTGCTTTTGATGTACATATTGATTGGTTTGGGGAACATTGTTGGAAATGTAATTTTTTTTCGCAAGGGGTTAGCCTTGATTTTTTTTCAAAAAAGTCGAAAAAAGTGATGTCAAGAATTATACAACAAATTGTACACCACGCGAAAGGTCTGCAAAATCCCTTTCGAGCTCTGGCGGCCGCAGCTCTTTGGGAGGTTTGGTTGCGGAGATATCACCATTAAAAGCAAGTCAAATGAAAAGGCGTGGAAAATGATGCGAAACAATTTTGATTGAAATTTCTCAACAACCAGATGTCGCTGATGATTTTTGTTCCCAGATGTGGATAGGTATTGAACAGACCTTTCTTTTGATGTACATGTTGATGGGTTTGGGAACATTGTTGAAAATGTATTTTTTTTCGCAAGGGGCCTTGATTTTTTTCAAAAAAGTCGAAAAAAGTGATGTCAAGAATTATACAACAAATTGTACGCCACGGGAAAGGCCTGTGAAATCCCTTTCGAGCACTGGCAGCCACAGCTCTTTGAATTGCTTCGTTGCGGAGATATCACCATTAAAAGCAAGTCAAATGCAGAGGCGTGTAAAATCATGCGAAACATTTTGGATTGAAATATCTCAACAACCAGATGCCGCTGATGATTTTTGTTCTCAGAAGTGGATAGGAATTGAACAGACCTTTCTTTTGATGTACATATTGATGGGTTTGGGGAACATTGTTGAAAATGTAATCTTTTTTTTCGCAAGGGGTTAGCCTTGATTTTTTTTTTAAAATGTCAAAAAAAGTGATGTCAAGAATTATACAACAAATTGTACGCCACGGGAAAGGCCTGTGAAATCTCTTTCGAGCTCTGGCGGCCGCAGATCTTTGGGAGGTTTGGTTGCGGAGATATCACCATTAAAAGCAAGTCAAATGCGAAGGCGTGGAAAATGATGCGAAACACTTTGGATTCAAATTTCTCAACAACCGGATGTCGCTGATGATTTTCGTTCTCAGATGTGGATAGCTATTGAACAGACCTTTCTTTTGATGTACATATTGATGGGTTTGGGGAACATTGTTGAAAATGTTATCTTTTTTCGCAAGGGGTTAGCCTTGATTTTTTTCAAAAAAGTCGAAAAAAGTAATGCCAATAATTATACAATAAATTGTACACCACGGGAAAGGTCTGTAAAATCCCTTTCGAGCTCTGGCGGCCGCAGCTCTTTGGGAGGTTTGGTTGCGGAGATATCACCATTAAAAGCAAGTCAAATGAAAAGGCGTGGAAAATGATGCGAAACAATTTTGATTGAAATTTCTCAACAACCAGATGTCGCTGATGATTTTTGTTCCCAGATGTGGATAGGTATTGAACAGACCTTTCTTTTGATGTACATATTGATTATTTTGGGGAACATTGTTGAAAATGTAATTTTTTTTCGCAAGCCTTGATTTTTTTCAAAAAAGTCGAAAAAAGTGATGTCAAGAATTATACAACAAATTGTACACCACGGGAAAGGTCTGTAAAATCCCTTTCGAGCTCTGGCGGCCGCAGGTCTTTGGGAGGTTTGGTTGCGGAGATGTCACCATTAAAACCAAGTCAAATGCAGAGGCGTGGAAAATCATGCGAAAAATTTTGGATTGAAATATCTCAACAACCAACCATGCAGAGGCGTGGAAAATGATGCGAAACACTTTGGATTGAAATTTCTCAACAACTAGATGTCGCTGATGATTTTTGTTTTGAGATGTGGATAGGTATTGAACAGACCTTTCTTTTGATGTACATATTGATGGGTTTGGGGAACACTGTTGGAAATGTAATTTTTTTTCGCAAGGGGCTAGCCTTGATTTTTTTCAAAAAATTCGAAAAAAGTGATGTCAATAATTATACAACAAATTGTACACCACGGGAAAGGTCTGTAAAATCCCTTTCGAGCTCTGGCGGCCGCAGCTCTTTGGGAGGTTTGGTTGCAGAGATGTCACCATTAAAACCAAGTCAAATGCAGAGGCGTGTAAAATCATGCGAAACATTTTGGATTGAAATATCTCAACAACCAGATGCCGCTGATGATTTTTGTTCTCAGAAGTGGATAGGAATTGAACAGACCTTTCTTTTGATGTACATATTGATGGGTTTGGGGAACATTGTTGAAAATGTAATCTTTTTTTTCGCAAGGGGTTAGCCTTGATTTTTTTTTAAAAATGTCAAAAAAAGTGATGTCAAGAATTATACAACAAATTGTACGCCACGGGAAAGGCCTGTGAAATCTCTTTCGAGCTCTGGCGGCCGCAGATCTTTGGGAGGTTTGGTTGCGGAGATATCACCATTAAAAGCAAGTCAAATGCGAAGGCGTGGAAAATGATGCGAAACAGTTTGGATTCAAATTTCTCAACAACCAGATGTCGCTGATGATTTTCGTTCTCAGATGTGGATAGCTATTGAACAGGCCTTTCTTTTGATGTACATATTGATGGGTTTGGGGAACATTGTTGAAAATGTTATCTTTTTTCGCAAGGGGTTAGCCTTGATTTTTTTCAAAAAAGTCGAAAAAAGTAATGCCAATAATTATACAATAAATTGTACACCACGGGAAAGGTCTGTAAAATCCCTTTCGAGCTCTGGCGGCCGCAGCTCTTTGGGAGGTTTGGTTGCGGAGATATCACCATTAAAAGCAAGTCAAATGAAAAGGCGTGGAAAATGATGCGAAACAATTTTGATTGAAATTTCTCAACAACCAGATGTCGCTGATGATTTTTGTTCCCAGATGTGGATAGGTATTGAACAGACCTTTCTTTTGATGTACATATTGATGGGTTTGGGGAACATTGTTGAAAATGTAATCTTTTTTTTCGCAAGGGGTTAGCCTTGATTTTTTTTTAAAAATGTCAAAAAAAGTGATGTCAAGAATTATACAACAAATTGTACGCCACGGGAAAGGCCTGTGAAATCCCTTTCGAGCACTGGCAGCCACAGCTCTTTGAATTGCTTGGTTGCGGAGATATCACCATTAAAACCAAGTCAAATGCAGAGGCGTGGAAAATGATGTGAAACACTTTGGATTGAAATTTCTCAACAACCAGATGTCGCTGATGATTTTTGTTCTCAGAAGTGGATAGGAATTGAAGAGACCTTTCTTTTGGTGTACATATTGATGGGTTTGGGGAACATTGTTGGAAATGAAATTTTTTTTCGCAAGGGGTTAGCCTTGATTTTTTTCAAAAAAGTCGAAAAAAGTGATGTCAAGAATTATACAACAAGTTGTACACCACGGGAAAGGTCTGTAAAATCCCTTTCGAGCTCTGGCGGCCGCAGCTCTTTGGGAGGTTTGGTTGCGGAGATATCACCATTAAAAGCAAGTCAAATGCGAAGGCGTGGAAAATGATGCGAAACACTTTGGATTCAAATTTCTCAACAACAAGATGCCGCTGATGATTTTTGTTCTCAGATGTGGATAGGTATTGAACAGACCTTTCTTTTGATGTACATGTTGATGGGTTTGGGGAACATTGTTGAAAATGTAATTTTTTCGCAAGGGGTTAGCCTTGATTTTTTCCAAAAAAGTCGAAAAAAGTGATGTCAAGAATTATACAACAAATTGTACGCCACGGGAAATCCCTGTGAAATCCCTTTCGAGCACTGGCAGCCACAGCTCTTTGAATTGCTTCGTTGCAGAGATATCACCATTAAAAGCAAGTCAAATTCAGAGGCGTGAAAAATGATGCGAAACACTTTTGATTGAAATTTCTCAACAACCAGATGTCGCTGATGATTTTTGTTCCCAGATGTGGATAGGTATTGAACAGACCTTTCTTTTGATGTACATGTTGATGGGTTTGGGGAACATTGTTGAAAATTTAATTTTTTTTCGCAAGGGGTTAGCCTTGATTTTTTTCAAAAAAGTCGAAAAAAGTAATGTCTATAATTATACAACAAATTGTACACCACGGGAAAGGTCTGTAAAATCCCTTTCGAGCTCTGGCGGCCGCAGCTCTTTGGCAGGTTTGGTTGCGGGGATATCACAATTAAAAGCAAGTCAAATGCAAAGGCGTGGAAAATGATGCGAAACACTTTGGATTGAAATTTCTCAACAACCAGATGTCGCTGATGATTTTTGTTCTCAGATGTGGATAGATATTGAACAGACCTTGCTTTTGATGTACATATTGATTGGTTTGGGGAACATTGTTGGAAATGTAATTTTTTTTCGCAAGGGGTTAGCCTTGATTTTTTTTCAAAAAAGTCGAAAAAAGTGATGTCAAGAATTATACAACAAATTGTACACCACGCGAAAGGTCTGCAAAATCCCTTTCGAGCTCTGGCGGCCGCAGCTCTTTGGGAGGTTTGGTTGCGGAGATATCACCATTAAAAGCAAGTCAAATGAAAAGGCGTGGAAAATGATGCGAAACAATTTTGATTGAAATTTCTCAACAACCAGATGTCGCTGATGATTTTTGTTCCCAGATGTGGATAGGTATTGAACAGACCTTTCTTTTGATGTACATGTTGATGGGTTTGGGGAACATTGTTGAAAATGTAATTTTTTTCGCAAGGGGCCTTGATTTTTTTCAAAAAAGTCGAAAAAAGTGATGTCAAGAATTATACAACAAATTGTACGCCACGGGAAAGGCCTGTGAAATCCCTTTCGAGCACTGGCAGCCACACCTCTTTGAATTGCTTCGTTGCGGAGATATCACCATTAAAAGCAAGTCAAATGCAGAGGCGTGGAAAATGATGCGAAACACTTTGGATTGAAATTTCTCAACAACAAGATGCCGCTGATGATTTTTGTTCGCAGATGTGGATAGGTGTTGAACAGACCTTTCTTTTGATGTACATATTGATTATTTTGGGGAACATTGTTGAAAATGTAATTTTTTTTCGCAAGCCTTGATTTTTTTCAAAAAAGTCGAAAAAAGTGATGTCAAGAATTATACAACAAATTGTACACCACGGGAAAGGTCTGTAAAATCCCTTTCGAGCTCTGGCGGCCGCAGGTCTTTGGGAGGTTTGGTTGCGGAGATGTCACCATTAAAACCAAGTCAAATGCAGAGGCGTGGAAAATCATGCGAAAAATTTTGGATTGAAATATCTCAACAACCAACCATGCAGAGGCGTGGAAAATGATGCGAAACACTTTGGATTGAAATTTCTCAACAACTAGATGTCGCTGATGATTTTTGTTTTGAGATGTGGATAGGTATTGAACAGACCTTTCTTTTGATGTACATATTGATGGGTTTGGGGAACACTGTTGGAAATGTAATTTTTTTTCGCAAGGGGCTAGCCTTGATTTTTTTCAAAAAATTCGAAAAAAGTGATGTCAAGAATTATACAACAAATTGTACACCACGGGAAAGGTCTGTAAAATCCCTTTCGAGCTCTGGCGGCCGCAGCTCTTTGGGAGGTTTGGTTGCAGCGATGTCACCATTAAAACCAAGTCAAATGCAGAGGCGTGTAAAATCATGCGAAACATTTTGGATTGAAATATCTCAACAACCAGATGCCGCTGATGATTTTTGTTCTCAGAAGTGGATAGGAATTGAACAGACCTTTCTTTTGATGTACATATTGATGGGTTTGGGGAACATTGTTGAAAATGTAATCTTTTTTTTCGCAAGGGGTTAGCCTTGATTTTTTTTTAAAAATGTCAAAAAAAGTGATGTCAAGAATTATACAACAAATTGTACGCCACGGGAAAGGCCTGTGAAATCCCTTTCGAGCACTGGCAGCCACAGCTCTTTGAATTGCTTGGTTGCGGAGATATCACCATTAAAACCAAGTCAAATGCAGAGGCGTGGAAAATGATGTGAAACACTTTGGATTGAAATTTCTCAACAACCAGATGTCGCTGATGATTTTTGTTCTCAGAAGTGGATAGGAATTGAACAGACCTTTCTTTTGGTGTACATATTGATGGGTTTGGGGAACATTGTTGGAAATGTAATTTTTTTTCGCAAGGGGTTAGCCTTGATTTTTTTCAAAAAAGTCGAAAAAAGTGATGTCAAGAATTATACAACAAATTGTACACCACGGGAAAGGTCTGTAAAATCCCTTTCGAGCTCTGGCGGCCGCAGATCTTTGGGAGGTTTGGTTGCGGAGATATCACCATTAAAAGCAAGTCAAATCCGAAGGCGTGGAAAATGATGCGAAACACTTTGGATTCAAATTTCTCAACGACCAGATGTCGCCGATGATTTTCGTTCTCAGATGTGGATAGCTATTGAACAGACCTTTCTTTTGATGTACATATTGATGGGTTTGGGGAACATTGTTGAAAATGTAATCTTTTTTCGCAAGGGGTTAGCCTTGATTTTTTTCAAAAAAGTCGAAAAAAGTAATGCCAATAATTATACAATAAATTGTACACCACGGGAAAGGTCTGTAAAATCCCTTTCGAGCTCTGGCGGCCGCAGCTCTTTGGGAGGTTTGGTTGCGGAGATATCACCATTAAAAGCAAGTCAAATGAAAAGGCGTGGAAAATGATGCGAAACAATTTTGATTGAAATTTCTCAACAACCAGATGTCGCTGATGATTTTTGTTCCCAGATGTGGATAGGTATTGAACAGACCTTTCTTTTGATGTACATGTTGATGGGTTTGGGGAACATTGTTGAAAATGTAATTTTTTTCGCAAGGGGCCTTGATTTTTTTCAAAAAAGTCGAAAAAAGTGATGTCAAGAATTATACAACAAATTGTACGCCACGGGAAAGGCCTGTGAAATCCCTTTCGAGCACTGGCAGCCACAGCTCTTTGAATTGCTTCGTTGCGGAGATATCACCATTAAAAGCAAGTCAAATGCAGAGGCGTGGAAAATGATGCGAAACACTTTGGATTGAAATTTCTCAACAACAAGATGCCGCTGATGATTTTTGTTCTCAGAAGTGGATGGGAATTGAACAGACCTTTCTTTTGGTGTACATATTGATGGGTTTGGGGAACATTGTTGGAAATGTAATTTTTTTTCGCAAGGGGTTAACCTTGATTTTTTTCAAAAAAGTCGAAAAAAGTGATGTCAAGAATTATACAACAAATTGTACACCACGGGAAAGGTCTGTAAAATCCCTTTCGAGCTCTGGCGGCCGCAGATCTTTGGGAGGTTTGGTTGCGGAGATATCACCATTAAAAGCAAGTCAAATGCGAAGGCGTGGAAAATGATGCGAAACAATTTTGATTGAAATTTCTCAACAACCAGATGTCGCTGATGATTTTTGTTCCCAGATGTGGATAGGTATTGAACAGACCTTTCTTTTGATGTACATGTTGATGGGTTTGGGGAACATTGTTGAAAATGTAATTTTTTTCGCAAGGGGCCTTGATTTTTTTCAAAAAAGTCGAAAAAAGTGATGTCAAGAATTATACAACAAATTGTACGCCACGGGAAAGGCCTGTGAAATCCCTTTCGAGCACTGGCAGCCACAGCTCTTTGAATTGCTTCGTTGCGGAGATATCACCATTAAAAGCAAGTCAAATGCAGAGGCGTGGAAAATGATGCGAAACACTTTGGATTGAAATTTCTCAACAACAAGATGCCGCTGATGATTTTGGTTCTCAGATGTGGATAGGTGTTGAACAGACCTTTCTTTTGATGTACATATTGATTATTTTGGGGAACATTGTTGAAAATGTAATTTTTTTTCGCAAGCCTTGATTTTTTTCAAAAAAGTCGAAAAAAGTGATGTCAAGAATTATACAACAAATTGTACACCACGGGAAAGGTCTGTAAAATCCCTTTCGAGCTCTGGCGGCCGCAGGTCTTTGGGAGGTTTGGTTGCGGAGATGTCACCATTAAAACCAAGTCAAATGCAGAGGCGTGGAAAATCATGCGAAAAATTTTGGATTGAAATATCTCAACAACCAACCATGCAGAGGCGTGGAAAATGATGCCAAACACTTTGGATTGAAATTTCTCAACAACTAGATGTCGCTGATGATTTTTGTTTTGAGATGTGGATAGGTATTGAACAGACCTTTCTTTTGATGTACATATTGATGGGTTTGGGGAACACTGTTGGAAATGTAATTTTTTTCGCAAGGGGCTAGCCTTGATTTTTTTCAAAAAATTCGAAAAAAGTGATGTCAAGAATTATACAACAAATTGTACACCACGGGAAAGGTCTGTAAAATCCCTTTCGAGCTCTGGCGGCCGCAGCTCTTTGGGAGGTTTGGTTGCAGAGATGTCACCATTAAAACCAAGTCAAATGCAGAGGCGTGTAAAATCATGCGAAACATTTTGGATTGAAATATCTCAACAACCAGATGCCGCTGATGATTTTTGTTCTCAGAAGTAGATAGGAATTGAACAGACCTTTCTTTTGATGTACATATTGATGGGTTTGGGGAACATTGTTGAAAATGTAATCTTTTTTTTCGCAAGGGGTTAGCCTTGATTTTTTTTCAAAAATGTCAAAAAAAGTGATGTCAAGAATTATACAACAAATTGTACGCCACGTGAAAGGCCTGTGAAATCCCTTTCGAGCACTGGCAGCCACAGCTCTTTGAATTGCTTGGTTGCGGAGATATCACCATTAAAACCAAGTCAAATGCAGAGGCGTGGAAAATGATGTGAAACACTTTGGATTGAAATTTCTCAACAACCAGATGTCGCTGATGATTTTTGTTCTCAGAAGTGGATAGGAATTGAACAGACCTTTCTTTTGGTGTACATATTGATGGGTTTGGGGAACATTGTTGGAAATGTAATTTTTTTTCGCAAGGGGTTAGCCTTGATTTTTTTCAAAAAAGTCGAAAAAAGTGATGTCAAGAATTATACAACAAATTGTACACCACGCGAAAGGTCTGTAAAATCCCTTTCGAGCTCTGGCGGCCGCAGATCTTTGGGAGGTTTGGTTGTGGAGATATCACCATTAAAAGCAAGTCAAATGCGAAGGCGTGGAAAATGATGCGAAACACTTTGGATTGAAATTTCTCAACAACCAGATGTCGCTGATGATTTTTGTTCCCAGATATGGATAGGTATTGAACAGACCTTTCTTTTGATGTACATGTTGATGGGTTTGGGGAACATTGTTGAAAATGTAATTTTTTTCGCAAGGGGTTAGCCTTGATTTTTTTCAAAAAAGTCGAAAAAAGTGATGTCAAGAAATATACAACAAATTCTACACCACGGGAAAGGTCTGTAAAATCCCTTTCCAGCTCTGGCGCCCGCAGCTCTTTGGGAGGTTTGGTTGCGGAGATGTCACCATTAAAACCAAGTCAAATGCAGAGGCGTGTAAAATCATGCGAAAAGTTTTGGATTGAAATATCTCAACAACCAGATGCCGCTGATGATTTTTGTTCTCAGAAGTGGATAGGAATTGAACAGACCTTTCTTTTGATGTACATATTAATGGGTTTGGGGAACATTGTTGAAAATGTAATCTTTTTTTTCGCAAGGGGTTAGCCTTGATTTTTTTTCAAAAATGTCAAAAAAAGTGATGTCAAGAATTATACAACAAATTGTACGCCACGGGAAAGGCCTGTGAAATCCCTTTCGAGCACTGGCAGCCACAGCTCTTTGAATTGCTTGGTTGCGGAGATATCACCATTAAAACCAAGTCAAATGCAGAGGCGTGGAAAATGATGTGAAACACTTTGGATTGAAATTTCTCAACAACCAGATGTCGCTGATGATTTTTGTTCTCAGAAGTGGATGGGAATTGAACAGACCTTTCTTTTGATGTACATATTGATGGGTTTGGGGAACATTGTTGGAAATGTAATTTTTTTTCGCAAGGGGTTAGCCTTGATTTTTTTCAAAAAAGTCGAAAAAAGTGATGTCAAGAATTATACAACAAATTGTACACCACGGGAAAGGTCTGTAAAATCCCTTTCGAGCTCTGGCGGCCGCAGCTCTTTGAGAGGTTTGGTTGCGGAGATATCACCATTAAAAGCAAGTCAAATGCGAAGGCGTGGAAAATGATGCGAAACACTTTCTATTCAAATTTCTCAACAACCAGATGTCGCTGATGATTTTTGTTCTCAGATGTGGATAGGTATTGAACAGACCTTTCTTTTGATGTACATATTGATGGGTTTGGGGAACATTGTTGAAAATGTAATCTTTTTAGGCAAGGGGTTAGCCTTGATTTTTTTCAAAAAAGTCGAAAAAAGTAATGTCAAGAATTATACAACAAATTGTACGCCACGGGAAAGGTCTGTAAAATCCCTTTCGAGATCTGGCGGCCGCAGCTCTTTGGGAGGTTTGGTTGCGGAGATGTCACCATTAAAACCAAGTCAAATGCAGAGGCGTGTAAAATCATGCGAAAAATTTTGGATTGAAATATCTCAACACCCAGATGCCGCTGATGATTTTTGTTTTCAGATGTAGATAGGTATTGAACAGACCTTTCTTTTGATGTACATATTGATGGGTTTGGGGAACATTGTTGAAAATGTAATTTTTTTTCGCAAGGGGTTAGCCTTGATTTTTTTTCAAAAATGTCAAAAAAAGTGATATCAAGAATTATACAACATTTTGTGCGCCACGGGAAAGGCCTGTGAAATCCCTTTCGAGCACTGGCAGCCATAGCTCTTTGAATTGCTTGGTTGCGGAGATATCACCATTAAAAGCAAGTCAAATGCAAAGGCGTGGAAAATGATGCGAAACACTTTGGATTGAAATATCTCAACAACCAGATGCCGCTGCTGATTTTTGTTCTCAGAAGTGGATAGGAATTGAAAAGACCTTTCTTTTGATGTACATATTAATGGGTTTGGGGAACATTGTTGAAAATGTAATCTTTTTTTTCGCAAGGGGTTAGCCTTGATTTTTTTTCAAAAATGTCAAAAAAAGTGATGTCAAGAATTATACAACAAATTGTACGCCACGGGAAAGGCCTGTGAAATCCCTTTCGAGCACTGGCAGCCACAGCTCTTTGAATTGCTTGGTTGCGGAGATATCACCATTAAAACCAAGTCAAATGCAGAGGCGTGGAAAATGATGTGAAACACTTTGGATTGAAATTTCTCAACAACCAGATGTCGCTGATGATTTTTGTTCTCAGAAGTGGATAGGAATTGAACAGACCTTTCTTTTGATGTACATATTGATGGGTTTGGGGAACATTGTTGGAAATGTAATTTTTTTTCGCAAGGGGTTAGCCTTGATTTTTTTCAAAAAAGTCGAAAAAAGTGATGTCAAGAATTATACAACAAATTGTACACCACGGGAAAGGTCTGTAAAATCCCTTTCGAGCTCTGGCGGCCGCAGCTCTTTGAGAGGTTTGGTTGCGGAGATATCACCATTAAAAGCAAGTCAAATGCGAAGGCGTGGAAAATGATGCGAAACACTTTCTATTCAAATTTCTCAACAACCAGATGTCGCTGATGATTTTTGTTCTCAGACGTGGATAGGTATTGAACAGACCTTTCTTTTGATGTACATATTGATGGGTTTGGGGAACATTGTTGAAAATGTAATCTTTTTAGGCAAGGGGTTAGCCTTGATTTTTTTCAAAAAAGTCGAAAAAAGTAATGTCAAGAATTATACAACAAATTGTACGCCACGGGAAAGGTCTGTAAAATCCCTTTCGAGATCTGGCGGCCGCAGCTCTTTGGGAGGTTTGGTTGCGGAGATGTCACCATTAAAACCAAGTCAAATGCAGAGGCGTGTAAAATCATGCGAAAAATTTTGGATTGAAATATCTCAACACCCAGATGCCGCTGATGATTTTTGTTTTCAGATGTAGATAGGTATTGAACAGACCTTTCTTTTGATGTACATATTGATGGGTTTGGGGAACATTGTTGAAAATGTAATTTTTTTTCGCAAGGGGTTAGCCTTGATTTTTTTTCAAAAATGTCAAAAAAAGTGATATCAAGAATTATACAACATTTTGTACGCCACGGGAAAGGCCTGTGAAATCCCTTTCGAGCACTGGCAGCCACAGCTCTTTGAATTGCTTGGTTGCGGAGATATCACCATTAAAAGCAAGTCAAATGCAAAGGCGTGGAAAATGATGCGAAACACTTTGGATTGAAATATCTCAACAACCAGATGCCGCTGCTGATTTTTGTTCTCAGAAGTGGATAGGAATTGAAAAGACCTTTCTTTTGATGTACATATTGATGGGTTTGGGGAACATTGTTGAAAATGTAATTTTTTTTCGCTAGGGGTTAGCCTTGATTTTTTTTCAAAAATGTCAAAAAAAGTGATGTCAAGAATTATACAACAAATTGTACGCCACGGGAAAGGCCTGTGAAATCCCTTTCGAGCACTGGCAGCCACAGCTCTTTGAATTGCTTCGTTGCGGAGATATCACCATTAAAAGCAAATCACATGCAGAGGCGTGGAAAATGATGCGAAACACTTTGGATTGAAATTTCTCAACAACCAGATGTTGCTGATGATTTTTGATCTCAGATGTGGATAGGTATTGAACAGACCTTTCTTTTGATGTACATATTGATGGGTTTGGGGAACACTGTTGGAAATGTAATTTTTTTTCGCAAGGGGCTAGCCTTGATTTTTTTCAAAAAATTCGAAAAAAGTGATGTCAAGAATTATACAACAAATTGTACACCACGGGAAAGGTCTGTAAAATCCCTTTCGAGCTCTGGTGGCCACAGCTCTTTGGGAGGTTTGGTTGCAGAGATGTCACCATTAAAACCAAGTCAAATGCAGAGGCGTGTAAAATCATGCGAAACATTTTGGATTTAAATATCTCAACAACCAGATGCCGCTGATGATTTTTGTTCTCAGAAGTGGATGGGAATTGAACAGACCTTTCTTTTGGTGTACATATTGATGGGTTTGGGGAACATTGTTGGAAATGTAATTTTTTTTCGCAAGGGGTTAGCCTTGATTTTTTTCAAAAAAGTCGAAAAAAGTGATGTCAAGAATTATACAACAAATTGTACGCCACGGGAAAGGCCTGTGAAATCCCTTTCGAGCACTGGCAGCCACAGCTCTTTGAATTGCTTGGTTGCGGAGATATCACCATTAAAACCAAGTCAAATGCAGAGGCGTGGAAAATGATGTGAAACACTTTGGATTGCAATTTCTCAACAACCAGATGTCGCTGATGATTTTTGTTCTCAGAAGTGGATAGGAATTGAACAGACCTTTCTTTTGGTGTACATATTGATGGGTTTGGGGAACATTGTTGGAAATGTAATTTTTTTTCGCAAGGGGTTAGCCTTGATTTTTTTCAAAAAAGTCGAAAAAAGTGATGTCAAGAATTATACAACAAATTGTACACCACGGGAAAGGTCTGTAAAATCCCTTTCGAGCTCTAGTGGCCACAGCTCTTTGGGAGGTTTGGTTGCAGAGATGTCACCATTAAAACCAAGTCAAATGCAGAGGCGTGTAAAATCATGCGAAACATTTTGGATTGAAATATCTCAACAACCAGATGCCGCTGATGATTTTTGTTCTCAGAAGTGGATAGGAATTGAACAGACCTTTCTTTTGGTGTACATATTGATGGGTTTGGGGAACATTGTTGGAAATGTAATTTTTTTTCGCAAGGGGTTAGCCTTGATTTTATTCAAAAAAGTCGAAAAAAGTGATGTCAAGAATTATACAACAAATTGTACGCCACGGGAAAGGCCTGCGAAATCCCTTTCGAGCACTGGCAGCCACAGCTCTTTGAATTGCTTGGTTGCGGAGATATCACCATTAAAACCAAGTCAAATGCAGAGGCGTGGAAAATGATGTGAAACACTTTGGATTGCAATTTCTCAACAACCAGATGTCGCTGATGATTTTTGTTCTCAGAAGTGGATAGGAATTGAACAGACCTTTCTTTTGGTGTACATATTGATGGGTTTGGGGAACATTGTTGGAAATGTAATTTTTTTTCGCAAGGGGTTAACCTTGATTTTTTTCAAAAAAGTCGAAAAAAGTGATGTCAAGAATTATACAACAAATTGTACACCACGGGAAAGGTCTGTAAAATCCCTTTCGAGCTCTGGCGGCCGCAGCTCTTTGGGAGGTTTGGTTGCGGAGATATCACCATTAAAACCAAGTCAAATGCGAAGGCGTGGAAAATGATGCGAAACACTTTGGATTCAAATTTCTCAACAACCAGATGTCGCTGATGATTTTTGTTCTCAGATGTGGAGAGGTATTGAACAGACCTTTCTTTTGATGTACATATTGATGGGTTTGGGGAACATTGTTGAAAATGTAATCTTTTTTCGCAAGGGGTTAGCCTTAATTTTTTTCAAAAAAGTCGAAAAAAGTAATGCCAATAATTATACAATAAATTGTACACCACGGGAAAGGTCTGTAAAATCCCTTTCGAGATCTGGCGGCCGCAGCTCTTTGGGAGGTTTGGTTGCGGAGATATCACCATTAAAACCAAGTCAAATGCAGAGGCGTGGAAAATGATGTGATACACTTTGGATTGAAATTTCTCAACAACCAGATGTCGCTGATGATTTTTGTTCTCAGAAGTGGATAGGAATTGAACAGACCTTTCTTTTGATGTACATATTGATGGGTTTGGGGAACATTGTTGGAAATGTAATTTTTTTTCGCAAGGGGTTAGCCTTGATTTTTTTCAAAAAAGTCGAAAAAAGTGATGTCAAGAATTATACAACAAATTGTACACCACGGGAAAGGTCTGTAAAATCCCTTTCGAGCTCTGGCGGCCGCAGCTCTTTGGGAGGTTTGGTTGCGGAGATATCACCATTAAAAGCAAGTCACATGCAAAGGCGTGGAAAATGATGCGAAACACTTTGGATTGAAATTTCTCAACAACCAGATGTTGCTGATGATTTTTGATCTCAGATGTGGATAGGTATTGAACAGACCTTTCTTTTGATGTACATATTGATGGGTTTGGGGAACACTGTTGGAAATGTAATTTTTTTTCGCAAGGGGCTAGCCTTGATTTTTTTCAAAAAATTCGAAAAAAGTGATGTCAAGAATTATACAACAAATTGTACACCACGGGAAAGGTCTGTAAAATCCCTTTCGAGCTCTGGTGGCCACAGCTCTTTGGGAGGTTTGGTTGCAGAGATGTCACCATTAAAACCAAGTCAAATGCAGAGCCGTGTAAAATCATGCGAAACATTTTGGATTGAAATATCTCAACAACCAGATGCCGCTGATGATTTTTGTTCTCAGAAGTGGATAGGAATTGAACAGACCTTTCTTTTGGTGTACATATTGATAGGTTTGGGGAACATTGTTGGAAATGTAATTTTTTTTCGCAAGGGGTTAGCCTTGATTTTTTTCAAAAAAGTCGAAAAAAGTGATGTCAAGAATTATACAACAAATTGTACGCCACGGGAAAGGCCTGTGAAATCCCTTTCGAGCACTGGCAGCCAAAGCTCTTTGAATTGCTTGGTTGCGGAGATATCACCATTAAAACCAAGTCAAATGCAGAGGCGTGGAAAATGATGTGAAACACTTTGGATTGAAATATCTCAACAACCAGATGCCGCTGCTGATTTTTGTTCTCAGAAGTGGATAGGAATTGAAAAGACCTTTCTTTTGATGTACATATTGATGGGTTTGGGGAACATTGTTGAAAATGTAATTTTTGTTCGCTAGGGGTTAGCCTTGATTTTTTTTCAAAAATGTCAAAAAAAGTGATGTCAAGAATTATACAACAAATTGTACGCCACGGGAAAGGCCTGTGAAATCCCTTTCGAGCACTGGCAGCCACAGCTCTTTGAATTGCTTCGTTGCGGAGATATCACCATTAAAAGCAAGTCACATGCAGAGGCGTGGAAAATGATGCGAAACACTTTGGATTGAAATTTCTCAACAACCAGATGTTGCTGATGATTTTTGATCTCAGATGTGGATAGGTATTGAACAGACCTTTCTTTTGATGTACATATTGATGGGTTTGGGGAACACTGTTGGAAATGTAATTTTTTTTCGCAAGGGGCTAGCCTTGATTTTTTTCAAAAAATTCGAAAAAAGTGATGTCAAGAATTATACAACAAATTGTACACCACGGGAAAGGTCTGTAAAATCCCTTTCGAGCTCTGGTGGCCACAGCTCTTTGGGAGGTTTGGTTGCAGAGATGTCACCATTAAAACCAAGTCAAATGCAGAGGCGTGTAAAATCATGCGAAACATTTTGGATTGAAATATCTCAACAACCAGATGCCGCTGATGATTTTTGTTCTCAGAAGTGGATAGGAATTGAACAGACCTTTCTTTTGGTGTATATATTGATGGGTTTGGGGAACATTGTTGGAAATGTAATTTTTTTTCGCAAGGGGTTAGCCTTGATTTTTTTCAAAAAAGTCGAAAAAAGTGATGTCAAGAATTATACAACAAATTGTACGCCACGGGAAAGGCCTGTGAAATCCCTTTCGAGCACTGGCAGCCACAGCTCTTTGAATTGCTTGGTTGCGGAGATATCACCATTAAAACCAAGTCAAATGCAGAGGCGTGGAAAATGATGTGAAACACTTTGAATTGCAATTTCTCAACAACCAGATGTCGCTGATGATTTTTGTTCTCAGAAGTGGATAGGAATTGAACAGACCTTTCTTTTGGTGTACATATTGATGGGTTTGGGGAACATTGTTGGAAATGTAATTTTTTTTCGCAAGGGGTTAGCCTTGATTTTTTTCAAAAAAGTCGAAAAAAGTAATGTCAAGAATTATACAACAATTTGTACACCACGGGAAAGGTCTGTAAAATCCCTTTCGGGCTCTGGCGGCCGCAGCTCTTTGGGAGGTTTGGTTGCGGAGATATCACCATTAAAACCAAGTCAAATGCGAAGGCGTGGAAAATGATGCGAAACACTTTGGATTCAAATTTCTCAACAACCAGATGTCGCTGATGATTTTTGTTCTCAGATGTGGAGAGGTATTGAACAGACCTTTCTTTTGATGTGCATATTGATGGGTTTGGGGAACATTGTTGAAAATGTAATCTTTTTTCGCAAGGGGTTAGCCTTAATTTTTTTCAAAAAAGTCGAAAAAAGTAATGCCAATAATTATACAATAAATTGTACACCACGGGAAAGGTCTGTAAAATCCCTTTCGAGATCTGGCGGCCGCAGCTCTTTGGGAGGTTTGGTTGCGGAGATATCACCATTAAAACCAAGTCAAATGCAGAGGCGTGGAAAATGATGTGATACACTTTGGATTGAAATTTCTCAACAACCAGATGTCGCTGATGATTTTTGTTCTCAGAAGTGGATAGGAATTGAACAGACCTTTCTTTTGATGTACATATTGATGGGTTTGGGGAACATTGTTGGAAATGTAATTTTTTTTCGCAAGGGGTTAGCCTTGATTTTTTTCAAAAAAGTCGAAAAAAGTGATGTCAAGAATTATACAACAAATTGTACACCACGGGAAAGGTCTGTAAAATCCCTTTCGAGCTCTGGCGGCCGCAGCTCTTTGGGAGGTTTGGTTGCGGAGATATCACCATTAAAAGCAAGTCAAATGCAAAGGCGTGGAAAATGATGCGAAACACTTTGGATTGAAATTTCTCAACAACCAGATGTCGCTGATGATTTTTGTTCCCAGATATGGATAGGTATTGAACAGACCTTTCTTTTGATGTACATGTTGATGGGTTTGGGGAACATTGTTGAAAATGTAATTTTTTTCGCAAGGGGTTAGCCTTGATTTTTTTCAAAAAAGTCGAAAAAAGTGATGTCAAGAATTATACAACAAATTGTACGCCACGGGAAAGGCCTGTGAAATCCCTTTCGAGCACTGGCAGCCACAGCTCTTTGAATTGCTTCGTTGCGGAGATATCACCATTAAAAGCCAGTCAAATGCAGAGGCGTGGAAAATGATGCGAAACACTTTGGATTGAAATTTCTCAACAACAAGATGCCGCTGATGATTTTTGTTCTCAGATGTGGATAGGTGTTGAACAGACCTTTCTTTTGATGTACATATTGATGGTTTTGGGGAACATTGTTGAAAATGTAATTTTTTTTCGCAAGGGGTTAGCCTTGATTTTTTTCAAAAAAGTCGAAAAAAGTGATGTCAAGAATTATACAACAAATTGTACACCACGGGAAAGGTCTGTAAAATCCCTTTCCAGCTCTGGCGCCCGCAGCTCTTTGGGAGGTTTGGTTGCGGACATGTCACCATTAAAACCAAGTCAAATGCAGAGGCGTGTGAAATCATGCGAAAAATTTTGGATTGAAATATCTCAACAACCAGATGCCGCTGATGATTTTTGTTCTCAGAAGTGGATAGGAATTGAACAGACCTTTCTTTTGATGTACATATTGATGGGTTTGGGGAACATTGTTGAAAATGTAATCTTTTTTTTCGCAAGGGGTTAGCCTTGATTTTTTTTCAAAAATGTCAAAAAAAGTGATGTCAAGAATTATACAACAAATTGTACGCCACGGGAAAGGCCTGTGAAATCCCTTTCGAGCACTGGCAGCCACAGCTCTTTGAATTGCTTGGTTGCGGAGATATCACCATTAAAACCAAGTCAAATGCACAGTCGTGGAAAATGATGTGAAACACTTTGGATTGAAATTTCTCAACAACCAGATGTCGCTGATGATTTTTGTTCTCAGAAGTGGATAGGAATTGAACAGACCTTTCTTTTGATGTACATATTGATGGGTTTGGGGAACATTGTTGGAAATGTAATTTTTTTTCGCAAGGGGTTAGCCTTGATTTTTTTCAAAAAAGTCGAAAAAAGTGATGTCAAGAATTATACAACAAATTGTACACCACGGGAAAGGTCTGTAAAATACCTTTCGAGCTCTGGCGGCCGCAGCTCTTTGAGAGGTTTGGTTGCGGAGATATCACCATTAAAAGCAAGTCAAATGCGAAGGCGTAGAAAATGATGCGAAACACTTTGGATTCAAATTTCTCAACAACCAGATGTCGCTGATGATTTTTGTTCCCAGATATGGATAGGTATTGAACAGACCTTTCTTTTGATGTACATGTTGATGGGTTTGGGGAACATTGTTGAAAATGTAATTTTTTTCGCAAGGGGTTAGCCTTGATTTTTTTCAAAAAAGTCGAAAAAAGTGATGTCAAGAATTATACAACAAATTGTACGCCACGGGAAAGGCCTGTGAAATCCCTTTCGAGCACTGGCAGCCACAGCTCTTTGAATTGCTTCGTTGCGGAGATATCACCATTAAAAGCCAGTCAAATGCAGAGGCGTGGAAAATGATGCGAAACACTTTGGATTGAAATTTCTCAACAACAAGATGCCGCTGATGATTTTTGTTCTCAGATGTGGATAGGTGTTGAACAGACCTTTCTTTTGATGTACATATTGATGGTTTTGGGGAACATTGTTGAAAATGTAATTTTTTTTCGCAAGGGGTTAGCCTTGATTTTTTTCAAAAAAGTCGAAAAAAGTGATGTCAAGAATTATACAACAAATTGTACACCACGGGAAAGGTCTGTAAAATCCCTTTCCAGCTCTGGCGCCCGCAGCTCTTTGGGAGGTTTGGTTGCGGACATGTCACCATTAAAACCAAGTCAAATGCAGAGGCGTGTGAAATCATGCGAAAAATTTTGGATTGAAATATCTCAACAACCAGATGCCGCTGATGATTTTTGTTCTCAGAAGTGGATAGGAATTGAACAGACCTTTCTTTTGATGTACATATTGATGGGTTTGGGGAACATTGTTGAAAATGTAATCTTTTTTTTCGCAAGGGGTTAGCCTTGATTTTTTTTCAAAAATGTCAAAAAAAGTGATGTCAAGAATTATACAACAAATTGTACGCCACGGGAAAGGCCTGTGAAATCCCTTTCGAGCACTGGCAGCCACAGCTCTTTGAATTGCTTGGTTGCGGAGATATCACCATTAAAACCAAGTCAAATGCACAGTCGTGGAAAATGATGTGAAACACTTTGGATTGAAATTTCTCAACAACCAGATGTCGCTGATGATTTTTGTTCTCAGAAGTGGATAGGAATTGAACAGACCTTTCTTTTGATGTACATATTGATGGGTTTGGGGAACATTGTTGGAAATGTAATTTTTTTTCGCAAGGGGTTAGCCTTGATTTTTTTCAAAAAAGTCGAAAAAAGTGATGTCAAGAATTATACAACAAATTGTACACCACGGGAAAGGTCTGTAAAATACCTTTCGAGCTCTGGCGGCCGCAGCTCTTTGAGAGGTTTGGTTGCGGAGATATCACCATTAAAAGCAAGTCAAATGCGAAGGCGTAGAAAATGATGCGAAACACTTTGGATTCAAATTTCTCAACAACCAGATGTCGCTGATGATTTTTGTTCTCAGATGTGGATAGGTATTGAACAGACCTTTCTTTTGATGTACATATTGATGGGTTTGGGGAACATTGTTGAAAATGTAATCTTTTTTCGCAAGGGGTTAGCCTTGATTTTTTTTCAAAAAAGTCGAAAAAAGTAATGTCAATAATTATACAATAAATTGTACACCACGGGAAAGGTCTGTAAAATCCCTTTCGAGATCTGGCGGCCGCAGCTCTTTGGGAGGTTTGGTTGCGGAGATATCACCATTAAAACCAAGTCAAATGCAGAGGCGTGGAAAATGATGTGAAACACTTTGGATTGAAATTTCTCAACAACCAGATGTCGCTGATGATTTTTGTTCCCAGATGTGGATAGGTATTGAACAGAGCCACAGCTCTTTGAATTGCTTCGTTGCGGAGATATCACCATTAAAAGCAAGTCACATGCAGAGGCGTGGAAAATGATGCGAAACACTTTGGATTGAAATTTCTCAACAACCAGATGTTGCTGATGATTTTTGATCTCAGATGTGGATAGGTATTGAACAGACCTTTCTTTTGATGTACATATTGATGGGTTTGGGGAACACTGTTGGAAATGTAATTTTTTTTCGCAAGGGGCTAGCCTTGATTTTTTTCAAAAAATTCGAAAAAAGTGATGTCAAGAATTATACAACAAATTGTACACCACGGGAAAGGTCTGTAAAATCCCTTTCGAGCTCTGGTGGCCACAGCTCTTTGGGAGGTTTGGTTGCAGAGATGTCACCATTAAAACCAAGTCAAATGCAGAGGCGTGTAAAATCATGCGAAACATTTTGGATTGAAATATCTCAACAACCAGATGCCGCTGATGATTTTTGTTCTCAGAAGTGGATAGGAATTGAACAGACCTTTCTTTTGGTGTACATATTGATAGGTTTGGGGAACATTGTTGGAAATGTAATTTTTTTTCGCAAGGGGTTAGCCTTGATTTTTTTCAAAAAAGTCGAAAAAAGTGATGTCAAGAATTATACAACAAATTGTACGCCACGGGAAAGGCCTGTGAAATCCCTTTCGAGCACTGGCAGCCAAAGCTCTTTGAATTGCTTGGTTGCGGAGATATCACCATTAAAACCAAGTCAAATGCAGAGGCGTGGAAAATGATGTGAAACACTTTGGATTGAAATATCTCAACAACCAGATGCCGCTGCTGATTTTTGTTCTCAGAAGTGGATAGGAATTGAAAAGACCTTTCTTTTGATGTACATATTGATGGGTTTGGGGAACATTGTTGAAAATGTAATTTTTTTTCGCTAGGGGTTAGCCTTGATTTTTTTTCAAAAATGTCAAAAAAAGTGATGTCAAGAATTATACAACAAATTGTACGCCACGGGAAAGGCCTGTGAAATCCCTTTCGAGCACTGGTAGCCACAGCTCTTTGAATTGCTTCGTTGCGGAGATATCACCATTAAAAGCAAGTCACATGCAGAGGCGTGGAAAATGATGCGAAACACTTTGGATTGAAATTTCTCAACAACCAGATGTTGCTGATGATTTTTGATCTCAGATGTGGATAGGTATTGAACAGACCTTTCTTTTGATGTACATTTTGATGGGAACACTGTTGGAAATGTAATTTTTTTTCGCAAGGGGCTAGCCTTGATTTTTTTCAAAAAATTCGAAAAAAGTGATGTCAAGAATTATACAACAAATTGTACACCACGGGAAAGGTCTGTAAAATCCCTTTCGAGCTCTGGTGGCCACAGCTCTTTGGGAGGTTTGGTTGCAGAGATGTCACCATTAAAACCAAGTCAAATGCAGAGGCGTGTAAAATCATGCGAAACATTTTGGATTGAAATATCTCAACAACCAGATGCCGCTGATGATTTTTGTTCTCAGAAGTGGATAGGAATTGAACAGACCTTTCTTTTGGTGTATATATTGATGGGTTTGGGGAACATTGTTGGAAATGTAATTTTTTTTCGCAAGGGGTTAGCCTTGATTTTTTTCAAAAAAGTCGAAAAAAGTGATGTCAAGAATTATACAACAAATTGTACGCCACGGGAAAGGCCTGTGAAATCCCTTTCGAGCACTGGCAGCCACAGCTCTTTGAATTGCTTGGTTGCGGAGATATCACCATTAAAACCAAGTCAAATGCAGAGGCGTGGAAAATGATGTGAAACACTTTGAATTGCACTTTCTCAACAACCAGATGTCGCTGATGATTTTTGTTCTCAGAAGTGGATAGGAATTGAACAGACCTTTCTTTTGGTGTACATATTGATGGGTTTGGGGAACATTGTTGGAAATGTAATTTTTTTTCGCAAGGGGTTAGCCTTGATTTTTTTCAAAAAAGTCGAAAAAAGTAATGTCAAGAATTATACAACAAATTGTACACCACGGGAAAGGTCTGTAAAATCCCTTTCGGGCTCTGGCGGCCGCAGCTCTTTGGGAGGTTTGGTTGCGGAGATATCACCATTAAAACCAAGTCAAATGCGAAGGCGTGGAAAATGATGCGAAACACTTTGGATTCAAATTTCTCAACAACCAGATGTCGCTGATGATTTTTGTTCTCAGATGTGGAGAGGTATTGAACAGACCTTTCTTTTGATGTGCATATTGATGGGTTTGGGGAACATTGTTGAAAATGTAATCTTTTTTCGCAAGGGGTTAGCCTTAATTTTTTTCAAAAAAGTCGAAAAAAGTAATGCCAATAATTATACAATAAATTGTACACCACGGGAAAGGTCTGTAAAATCCCTTTCGAGATCTGGCGGCCGCAGCTCTTTGGGAGGTTTGGTTGCGGAGATATCACCATTAAAACCAAGTCAAATGCAGAGGCGTGGAAAATGATGTGATACACTTTGGATTGAAATTTCTCAACAACCAGATGTCGCTGATGATTTTTGTTCTCAGAAGTGGATAGGAATTGAACAGACCTTTCTTTTGATGTACATATTGATGGGTTTGGGGAACATTGTTGGAAATGTAATTTTTTTTCGCAAGGGGTTAGCCTTGATTTTTTTCAAAAAAGTCGAAAAAAGTGATGTCAAGAATTATACAACAAATTGTACACCACGGGAAAGGCCTGTGAAATCCCTTTCGAGCACTGGCAGCCACAGCTCTTTGAATTGCTTCGTTGCGGAGATATCACCATTAAAAGCCAGTCAAATGCAGAGGCGTGGAAAATGATGCGAAACACTTTGGATTGAAATTTCTCAACAACAAGATGCCGCTGATGATTTTTGTTCTCAGATGTGGATAGGTGTTGAACAGACCTTTCTTTTGATGTACATATTGATGGTTTTGGGGAACATTGTTGAAAATGTAATTTTTTTTCGCAAGGGGTTAGCCTTGATTTTTTTCAAAAAAGTCGAAAAAAGTGATGTCAAGAATTATACAACAAATTGTACACCACGGGAAAGGTCTGTAAAATCCCTTTCCAGCTCTGGCGCCCGCAGCTCTTTGGGAGGTTTGGTTGCGGACATGTCACCATTAAAACCAAGTCAAATGCAGAGGCGTGTGAAATCATGCGAAAAATTTTGGATTGAAATATCTCAACAACCAGATGCCGCTGATGATTTTTGTTCTCAGAAGTGGATAGGAATTGAACAGACCTTTCTTTTGATGTACATATTGATGGGTTTGGGGAACATTGTTGAAAATGTAATCTTTTTTTTCGCAAGGGGTTAGCCTTGATTTTTTTTCAAAAATGTCAAAAAAAGTGATGTCAAGAATTATACAACAAATTGTACGCCACGGGAAAGGCCTGTGAAATCCCTTTCGAGCACTGGCAGCCACAGCTCTTTGAATTGCTTGGTTGCGGAGATATCACCATTAAAACCAAGTCAAATGCACAGTCGTGGAAAATGATGTGAAACACTTTGGATTGAAATTTCTCAACAACCAGATGTCGCTGATGATTTTTGTTCTCAGAAGTGGATAGGAATTGAACAGACCTTTCTTTTGATGTACATATTGATGGGTTTGGGGAACATTGTTGGAAATGTAATTTTTTTTCGCAAGGGGTTAGCCTTGATTTTTTTCAAAAAAGTCGAAAAAAGTGATGTCAAGAATTATACAACAAATTGTACACCACGGGAAAGGTCTGTAAAATACCTTTCGAGCTCTGGCGGCCGCAGCTCTTTGAGAGGTTTGGTTGCGGAGATATCACCATTAAAAGCAAGTCAAATGCGAAGGCGTGGAAAATGATGTGAAACACTTTGGATTGAAATTTCTCAACAACCAGATGTCGCTGATGATTTTTGTTCCCAGATGTGGATAGGTATTGAACAGACCTTTCTTTTGATGTACATGTTGATGGGTTTGGGGAACATTGTTGAAAATGTAATTTTTTTCGCAAGGGGTTAGCCTTGATTTTCTTCAAAAAAGTCGAAAAAAGTGATGTCAAGAATTATACAATCAATTGTACGCCACGGGAAAGGCCTGTGAAATCCCTTTCGAGCACTGGCAGCCACAGCTGTTTGAATTGCTTCGTTGCGGAGATATCACCATTAAAAGCAAGTCAAATGCAGAGGCGTGTAAAATCATGCGAAAAATTTTGGATTGAAATATCTCAACAACCAGATGCCGCTGATGATTTTTGTTCTCAGATGTTTTGATGTACATATTGATGGTTTTGGGGAACATTGTTGAAAATGTAATTTTTTTTCGCAAGGGGTTAGCCTTGATTTTTTTCAAAAAAGTCGAAAAAAGTGATGTCAAGAATTATACAACAAATTGTACGCCACGGGAAAGGCCTGTGAAATCCCTTTCGAGCACTGGCAGCCACAGCTTTTTGAATTGCTTGGTTGCGGAGATATCACCATTAAAAGCAAGTCAAATGCAAAGGCGTGGAAAATGATGCGAAACACTTTGGATTGAAATATCTCAACAATTAGATGCCGCTGCTGCTTTTTGTTCTCAGAAGTGGATAGGAATTGAACAGACCTTTCTTTTGATGTACATATTGATGGTTTTGGGGAACATTGTTGAAAATGTAATTTTTTTTCGCAAGGGGTTAGCCTTGATTTTTTTCAAAAAAGTCGAAAAAAGTGATGTCAAGAATTATACAACAAATTGTACACCACGGGAAAGGTCTGTAAAATCCCTTTCCAGCTCTGGCGCCCGCAGCTCTTTGGGTGGTTTGGTTGCGGACATGTCACCATTAAAACCAAGTCAAATGCAGAGGCGTGTGAAATCATGCGAAAAATTTTGGATTGAAATATCTCAACAACCAGATGCCGCTGATGATTTTTGTTCTCAGAAGTGGATAGGAATTGAACAGACCTTTCTTTTGATGTACATATTGATGGGTTTGGGGAACATTGTTGAAAATGTAATCTTTTTTTTCGCAAGGGGTTAGCCTTGATTTTTTTTCAAAAATGTCAAAAAAAGTGATGTCAAGAATTATACAACAAATTGTACGCCACGGGAAAGGCCTGTGAAATCCCTTTCGAGCACTGGCAGCCACAGCTCTTTGAATTGCTTGGTTGCGGAGATATCACCATTAAAACCAAGTCAAATGCACAGTCGTGGAAAATGATGTGAAACACTTTGGATTGAAATTTCTCAACAACCAGATGTCGCTGATGATTTTTGTTCTCAGAAGTGGATAGGAATTGAACAGACCTTTCTTTTGATGTACATATTGATGGGTTTGGGGAACATTGTTGGAAATGTAATTTTTTTTCGCAAGGGGTTAGCCTTGATTTTTTTCAAAAAAGTCGAAAAAAGTGATGTCAAGAATTATACAACAAATTGTACACCACGGGAAAGGTCTGTAAAATACCTTTCGAGCTCTGGCGGCCGCAGCTCTTTGAGAGGTTTGGTTGCGGAGATATCACCATTAAAAGCAAGTCAAATGCGAAGGCGTAGAAAATGATGCGAAACACTTTGGATTCAAATTTCTCAACAACCAGATGTCGCTGATGATTTTTGTTCTCAGATGTGGATAGGTATTGAACAGACCTTTCTTTTGATGTACATATTGATGGGTTTGGGGAACATTGTTGAAAATGTAATCTTTTTTCGCAAGGGGTTAGCCTTGATTTTTTTTCAAAAAAGTCGAAAAAAGTAATGTCAATAATTATACAATAAATTGTACACCACGGGAAAGGTCTGTAAAATCCCTTTCGAGATCTGGCGGCCGCAGCTCTTTGGGAGGTTTGGTTGCGGAGATATCACCATTAAAACCAAGTCAAATGCAGAGGCGTGGAAAATGATGTGAAACACTTTGGATTGAAATTTCTCAACAACCAGATGTCGCTGATGATTTTTGTTCCCAGATGTGGATAGGTATTGAACAGACCTTTCTTTTGATGTACATGTTGATGGGTTTGGGGAACATTGTTGAAAATGTAATTTTTTTCGCAAGGGGTTAGCCTTGATTTTCTTCAAAAAAGTCGAAAAAAGTGATGTCAAGAATTATACAATCAATTGTACGCCACGGGAAAGGCCTGTGAAATCCCTTTCGAGCACTGGCAGCCACAGCTGTTTGAATTGCTTCGTTGCGGAGATATCACCATTAAAAGCAAGTCAAATGCAGAGGCGTGTAAAATCATGCGAAAAATTTTGGATTGAAATATCTCAACAACCAGATGCCGCTGATGATTTTTGTTCTCAGATGTTTTGATGTACATATTGATGGTTTTGGGGAACATTGTTGAAAATGTAATTTTTTTTCGCAAGGGGTTAGCCTTGATTTTTTTCAAAAAAGTCGAAAAAAGTGATGTCAAGAATTATACAACAAATTGTACGCCACGGGAAAGGCCTGTGAAATCCCTTTCGAGCACTGGCAGCCACAGCTTTTTGAATTGCTTGGTTGCGGAGATATCACCATTAAAAGCAAGTCAAATGCAAAGGCGTGGAAAATGATGCGAAACACTTTGGATTGAAATATCTCAACAATTAGATGCCGCTGCTGCTTTTTGTTCTCAGAAGTGGATAGGAATTGAACAGACCTTTCTTTTGATGTACATATTGATGGGTTTGGGGAACATTGTTGAAAATGTAATTTTTTTTCGCAAGGGGTTAGCCTTGATTTTTTTCCAAAAATGTCAAAAAAAGTGATGTCAAGAATTATACAACAAATTGTACGCAACGGGAAAGGCCTGAGAAATCAATTTCGAGCACTGGCAGCCACAGCTCTTTGAATTGCTTGGTTGCGGAGATATCACCATTAAAACCAAGTCAAATGCAGAGGCGTGGAAAATGATGTGAAACACTTTGGATTGAAATTTCTCAACAACCAGATGTCGCTGATGATTTTTGTTCTCAGAAGTGGATAGGAATTGAACAGACCTTTCTTTTGATGTACATATTGATGGGTTTGGGGAACATTGTTGGAAATGTAATTTTTTTTCGCAAGGGGTTAGCCTTGATTTTTTTCAAAAAAGTCGAAAAAAGTGATGTCAAGAATTATACATCAAATTGTACACCACGGGAAAGGTCTGTAAAATCCCTTTCGAGATCTGGCGGCCGCAGCTCTTTGGGAGGTTTGGTTGCGGAGATGTCACCATTAAAACCAAGTCAAATGCAGAGGCGTGTAAAATCATGCGAAAAATTTTGGATTGAAATATCTCAACAACCAGATGTCGCTGATGATTTTTGTTCTCAGATGTGGATAGTTATTGAACAGACCTTTCTTTTGATGTACATATTGATGGGTTTGGGGAACATTGTTGAAAATGTAATCTTTTTTCGCAAGGGGTTAGCCTTGATTTTTTTTCAAAAAAGTCGAAAAAACTAATGTCAATAATTATACAATAAATTGTACACCACGGGAAAGGTCTGTAAAATCCCTTTCGAGATCTGGCGGCCGCAGCTCTTTGGGAGGTTTGGTTGCGGAGATATCACCATTAAAACCAAGTCAAATGCAGAGGCGTGGAAAATGATGTGAAACACTTTGGATTGAAATTTCTCAACAACCAGATGTCGCTGATGATTTTTGTTCCCAGATGTGGATAGGTATTGAACAGACCTTTCTTTTGATGTACATGTTGATGGGTTTGGGGAACATTGTTGAAAATGTAATTTTTTTCGCAAGGGGTTAGCCTTGATTTTCTTCAAAAAAGTCGAAAAAAGTGATGTCAAGAATTATACAATCAATTGTACGCCACGGGAAAGGCCTGTGAAATCCCTTTCGAGCACTGGCAGCCACAGCTGTTTGAATTGCTTCGTTGCGGAGATATCACCATTAAAAGCAAGTCAAATGCAGAGGCGTGTAAAATCATGCGAAAAATTTTGGATTGAAATATCTCAACAACCAGATGCCGCTGATGATTTTTGTTCTCAGATGTTTTGATGTACATATTGATGGTTTTGGGGAACATTGTTGAAAATGTAATTTTTTTTCGCAAGGGGTTAGCCTTGATTTTTTTCAAAAAAGTCGAAAAAAGTGATGTCAAGAATTATACAACAAATTGTACGCCACGGGAAAGGCCTGTGAAATCCCTTTCGAGCACTGGCAGCCACAGCTTTTTGAATTGCTTGGTTGCGGAGATATCACCATTAAAAGCAAGTCAAATGCAAAGGCGTGGAAAATGATGCGAAACACTTTGGATTGAAATATCTCAACAATTAGATGCCGCTGCTGCTTTTTGTTCTCAGAAGTGGATAGGAATTGAACAGACCTTTCTTTTGATGTACATATTGATGGGTTTGGGGAACATTGTTGAAAATGTAATTTTTTTTCGCAAGGGGTTAGCCTTGATTTTTTTCCAAAAATGTCAAAAAAAGTGATGTCAAGAATTATACAACAAATTGTACGCAACGGGAAAGGCCTGAGAAATCAATTTCGAGCACTGGCAGCCACAGCTCTTTGAATTGCTTGGTTGCGGAGATATCACCATTAAAACCAAGTCAAATGCAGAGGCGTGGAAAATGATGTGAAACACTTTGGATTGAAATTTCTCAACAACCAGATGTCGCTGATGATTTTTGTTCTCAGAAGTGGATAGGAATTGAACAGACCTTTCTTTTGATGTACATATTGATGGGTTTGGGGAACATTGTTGGAAATGTAATTTTTTTTCGCAAGGGGTTAGCCTTGATTTTTTTCAAAAAAGTCGAAAAAAGTGATGTCAAGAATTATACATCAAATTGTACACCACGGGAAAGGTCTGTAAAATCCCTTTCGAGCACTGGCAGCCACAGCTCTTTGAATTGCTTCGTTGCGGAGATATCACATTTAAAAGCAAGTCAAATGCAGAGGCGTGGAAAATGATGCGAAACACTTTGGATTGAAATTTCTCAACAACAAGATGCCGCTGATGATTTTTGTTCTCAGATATGGATAGGTATTGAACAGACCTTTCTTTTGATGTACATATTGATGGGTTTGGGGAACATTGTTGAAAATTTAATTTTTTTTCGCAAGGGGTTAGCCTTGATTTTTTTCAAAAAAGTCGAAAAAAGTAATGTCAATAATTATACAACAAATTGTACACCAAGGGAAAGGTCTGTAAAATCCCTTTCGAGCTCTGGCGGCCGCAGCTCTTTGGGAGGTTTGGTTGCGGAGATATCACCATTAAAAGCAAGTCAAATGCAGAGGCGTGGAAAATGATGCGAAACAATTCGGATTGAAATTTCTCAACAACAAGATTCCGCTGATGATTTTTGTTCTCAGATGTGGATATGTGTTGAACAGACCTTTCTTTTGATGTACATATTGATGGGTTTGGGGAACATTGTTGAAAATGTAATTTTTTTTCGCAAGGGGTTAGCCTTGATTTTTTTCAAAAAAGTCGAAAAAAGTCGAAAAAAGTAATGTCAATAATTATACAACAAGTTGTACGCCACGGGAAAGGCCTGTGAAATCCCTTTCGACCACTGTCAGCCACAGCTCTTTGAATTGCTTGGTTGCGGAGATATCACCATTAAAAGCAAGTCAAATGCAAAGGCGTGGAAAATGATGCGAAACACTTTGGATTGAAATATCTCAACAACCAGATGCCGCTGCTGATTTTTGTTCTCAGAAGTGGATAGGAATTGAACAGACCTTTCTTTTGATGTACATATTGATGGGTTTGGGGAACATTGTTGAAAATGTAATTTTTTTTCGCAAGGGGTTAGCCTTGATTTTTTTTCAAAAATGTCAAAAAAAGTGATGTCAAGAATTATACAACAAATTGTACGCCACGGGAAAGGCCTGTGAAATCCCTTTCGAGCACTGGCAGCCACAGCTCTTTGAATTGCTTCGTTGCGGAGATATCACCATTAAAAGCAAGTCACATGCAGAGGCGTGGAAAATGATGCGAAACACTTTGGATTGAAATTTCTCAACAACCAGATGTTGCTGATGATTTTTGTTCTCAGATGTGGATAGGTATTGAACAGACCTTTCTTTTGATGTACATATTGATGGGTTTGGGGAACACTGTTGGAAATGTAATTTTTTTTCGCAAGGGGCTAGCCTTGATTTTTTTCAAAAAATTCGAAAATAGTGATGTCAAGAATTATACAACAAATTGTACACCACGGGAAAGGTCTGTAAAATCCCTTTCGAGCTCTGGCGGCCGCAGCTCTTTGGGAGGTTTGGTTGCAGAGATGTCACCATTAAAACCAAGTCAAATGCAGAGGCGTGTAAAATCATGCGAAACATTTTGGATTGAAATATCTCAACAACCAGATGCCGCTGATGATTTTTGTTCTCAGAAGTGGATAGAAATTGAACAGACCTTTCTTTTGATGTACATATTGATGGGTTTGGGGAACATTGTTGAAAATGTAATATTTTTCGCAAGGGGTTAGCCTTGATTTTTTTCAAAAAAGTCGAAAAAAGTGATGTCAAGAATTATACAACAAATTGTACGCCACGGGAAAGGCCTGTGAAATCCCTTTCGAGCACTGGCAGCCACAGCTCTTTGAATTACTTCGTTGCGGAGATATCACCATTAAAAGCAAGTCAAATGCAGAGGCGTGGAAAATGATGCGAAACACTTTGGATTGAAATTTCTCAACAACCAGATGTTGCTGATGATTTTTGTTCTCAGATGTGGATAGGTATTGAACAGACCTTTCTTTTGATGTACATATAAATGGGTTTGGGGAACACTGTTGGAAATGTAATTTTTTTTTGCAAGGGGCTAGCCTTGATTTTTTTCAAAAAATTCGAAAAAAGTGATGTCAAGAATTATACAACAAATTGTACACCACGGGAAAGGTCTGTAAAATCCCTTTCGAGCTCTGGCGGCCGCAGCTCTTTGGGAGGTTTGGTTGCAGAGATGTCACCATTAAAACCAAGTCAAATGCAGAGGCGTGTAAAATCATGCGAAACATTTTGGATTGAAATATCTCAACAACCAGATGCCGCTGATGATTTTTGTTCTCGGAAGTGGAGAGGAATTGAACAGACCTTTCTTTTGATGTACATGTTGATGGGTTTGGGGAACATTGTTGAAAATGTAATATTTTTCGCAAGGGGTTAGCCTTGATTTTTTTCAAAAAAGTCGAAAAAAGTGATGTCAAGAATTATACAACAAATTGTACGCCACGGGAAAGGCCTGTGAAATCCCTTTCGAGCACTGGCAGCCACAGCTCTTTGAATTACTTCGTTGCGGAGATATCACCATTAAAAGCAAGTCAAATGCAGAGGCGTGGAAAATGATGCGAAACACTTTGGATTGAAATTTCTCAACAACAAGATGCCGCTGATGATTTTTGTTCTCAGATGTGGATAGGTGTTGAACAGACCTTTCTTTTGATGTACATATTGATGGTTTTGGGGAACATTGTTGAAAATGTAATTTTTTTTCGCAAGGGGTTAGCCTTGATTTTTTTCAAAAAAGTCGAAAAAAGTGATGTCAAGAATTATACAACAAATTGTACACCACGGGAAAGGTCTGTAAAATCCCTTTCGAGCTCTGGCGCCCGCAGCTCTTTGGGAGGTTTGGTTGCAGAGATGTCACCATTAAAACCAAGTCAAATGCAGAGGCGTGTAAAATCATGCGAAACATTTTGGATTGAAATATCTCAACAACCAGATGTCGCTGATGATTTTTGTTCCCAGATATGGATAGGTATTGATCAGACCTTTCTTTCGATGTACATGTTGATGGGTTTGGGGAACATTGTTGAAAATGTAATTTTTTTCGCAAGGGGTTAGCCTTGATTTTTTTCAAAAAAGTCGAAAAAAGTGATGTCAAGAATTATACAACAAATTGTACGCCACGGGAAAGGCCTGTGAAATCACTTTCGAGCACTGGCAGCCACAGCTCTTTGAATTACTTCGTTGCGGAGATATCACCATTAAAAGCAAGTCAAATGCAGAGGCGTGGAAAATGATGTGAAACACTTTGGATTGAAATTTCTCAACAACCAGATGTCGCTGATGATTTTTGTTCTCAGAAGTGGATAGAAATTGAACAGACCTTTCTTTTGATGTACATATTGATGGGTTTGGGGAACATTGTTGAAAATGTAATTTTTTTTCGCAAGGGGTTAGCCTTGATTTTTTTTCAAAAATGTCAAAAAAAGTGATGTCAAGAATTATACAACAAATTGTACGCCACGGGAAAGGCCTGTGAAATCCCTTTCGAGCACTGGCAGCCACAGCTCTTTGAATTGCTTCGTTGCGGAGATATCACCATTAAAAGCAAGTCACATGCAGAGGCGTGGAAAATGATGCGAAACACTTTGGATTGAAATTTCTCTACAACCAGATGTTGCTGATGATTTTTGTTCTTAGATGTGGATAGGTATTGAACAGACCTTTCTTTTGATGTACATATTGATGGGTTTGGGGAACACTGTTGGAAATGTAATTTTTTTTCGCAAGGGGCTAGCCTTGATTTTTTTCAAAAAATTCGAAAAAAGTGATGTCAAGAATTATACAACAAGTTGTACACCACGGGAAAGGTCTGTAAAATCCCTTTCGAGCTCTGGCGGCCGCAGCTCTTTGGGAGGTTTGGTTGCAGAGATGTCACCATTAAAACCAAGTCAAATGCAGAGGCGTGTAAAATCATGCGAAACATTTTGGATTGAAATATCTTAACAACCAGATGCCGCTGATGATTTTTGTTCTCAGAAGTAGAGAGGAATTGAACAGACCTTTCTTTTGATGTACATGTTGATGGGTTTGGGGAACATTGTTGAAAATGTAATATTTTTCGCAAGGGGTTAGCCTTGATTTTTTTCAAAAAAGTCGAAAAAAGTGATGTCAAGAATTATACAACAAATTGTACGCCACGGGAAAGGCCTGTGAAATCCCTTTCGAGCACTGGCAGCCACAGCTCTTTGAATTACTTCGTTGCGGAGATATCACCATTAAAAGCAAGTCAAATGCAAAGGCGTGGAAAATGATGCGAAACACTTTGGATTGAAATATCTCAACAACCAGATGCCGCTGCTGATTTTTGTTCTCAGAAGTGGATAGGAATTGAACAGACCTTTCTTTTGATGTACATATTGATGGGTTTGGGGAACATTGTTGAAAATGTAATTTTTTTTCGCAAGGGGTTAGCCTTGATTTTTTTTCAAAAATGTCAAAAAAAGTGATGTCAAGAATTATACAACAAATTGTATGCCACGGGAAAGGCCTGTGAAATCCCTTTCGAGCACTGGCAGCCACAGCTCTTTGAATTTCTTCGTTGCGGAGATATCACCATTAAAAGCAAGTCACATGCAGAGGCGTGGAAAATGATGCGAAACACTTTGGATTGAAATTTCTCAACAACCAGATGTTGCTGATGATTTTTGTTCTCAGATGTGGATAGGTATTGAACAGACCTTTCTTTTGATGTACATATTGATGGGTTTGGGGAACACTGTTGGAAATGTAATTTTTTTTCGCAAGGGGCTAGCCTTGATTTTTTTCAAAAAATTCGAAAATAGTGATGTCAAGAATTATACAACAAATTGTACACCACGGGAAAGGTCTGTAAAATCCCTTTCGAGCTCTGGCGGCCGCAGCTCTTTGGGAGGTTTGGTTGCAGAGATGTCACCATTAAAACCAAGTCAAATGCAGAGGCGTGTAAAATCATGCGAAACATTTTGGATTGAAATATCTCAACAACCAGATGCCGCTGATGATTTTTGTTCTCAGAAGTGGATAGGAATTGAACAGACCTTTCTTTTGATGTACATATTGATGGGTTTGGGGAACATTGTTGAAAATGTAATATTTTTCGCAAGGGGTTAGCCTTGATTTTTTTCAAAAAAGTCGAAAAAAGTGATGTCAAGAATTATACAACAAATTGTACGCCACGGGAAAGGCCTGTGAAATCCCTTTCGAGCACTGGCAGCCACAGCTCTTTGAATTACTTCGTTGCGGAGATATCACCATTAAAAGCAAGTCAAATGCAGAGGCGTGGAAAATGATGCGAAACACTTTGGATTGAAATTTCTCAACAACCAGATGTTGCTGATGATTTTTGTTCTCAGATGTGGATAGGTATTGAACAGACCTTTCTTTTGATGTACATATTGATGGGTTTGGGGAACACTGTTGGAAATGTAATTTTTTTTCGCAAGGGGCTAGCCCTGATTTTTTTCAAAAAATTCGAAAAAAGTGATGTCAAGAATTATACAACAAATTGTACACCACGGGAAAGGTCTGTAAAATCCCTTTCGAGCTCTGGCGGCCGCAGCTCTTTGGGAGGTTTGGTTGCAGAGATGTCACCATTAAAACCAAGTCAAATGCAGAGGCGTGTAAAATCATGCGAAACATTTTGGATTGAAATATCTCAACAACCAGATGCCGCTGATGATTTTTGTTCTCAGAAGTGGAGAGGAATTGAACAGACCTTTCTTTTGATGTACATGTTGATGGGTTTGGGGAACATTGTTGAAAATGTAATATTTTTCGCAAGGGGTTAGCCTTGATTTTTTTCAAAAAAGTCGAAAAAAGTGATGTCAAGAATTATACAACAAATTGTACGCCACGGGAAAGGCCTGTGAAATCCCTTTCGAGCACTGGCAGCCACAGCTCTTTGAATTACTTCGTTGCGGAGATATCACCATTAAAAGCAAGTCAAATGCAGAGGCGTGGAAAATGATGCGAAACACTTTGGATTGAAATTTCTCAACAACAAGATGCCGCTGATGATTTTTGTTCTCAGATGTGGATAGGTGTTGAACAGACCTTTCTTTTGATGTACATATTGATGGTTTTGGGGAACATTGTTGAAAATGTAATTTTTTTTCGCAAGGGGTTAGCCTTGATTTTTTTCAAAAAAGTCGAAAAAAGTGATGTCAAGAATTATACAACAAATTGTACACCACGGGAAAGGTCTGTAAAATCCCTTTCGAGCTCTGGCGCCCGCAGCTCTTTGGGAGGTTTGGTTGCAGAGATGTCGCCATTAAAACCAAGTCAAATGCAGAGGCGTGTAAAATCATGCGAAACATTTTGGATTGAAATATCTCAACAACCAGATGTCGCTGATGATTTTTGTTCCCAGATATGGATAGGTATTGAACAGACCTTTCTTTTGATGTACATATTGATGGGTTTGGGGAACATTGTTGAAAATGTAATTTTTTTCGCAAGGGGTTAGCCTTGATTTTTTTCAAAAAAGTCGAAAAAAGTGATGTCAAGAATTATACAACAAATTGTACGCCACGGGAAAGGCCTGCGAAATCCCTTTCGAGCACTGGCAGCCACAGCTCTTTGAATTACTTCGTTGCGGAGATATCACCATTAAAAGCAAGTCAAATGCAGAGGCGTGGAAAATGATGCGAAACACTTTGGATTGAAATTTCTCAACAACAAGATGCCGCTGATGATTTTTGTTCTCAGATGTGGATAGGTGTTGAACAGACCTTTCTTTTGATGTACATATTGATGGTTTTGGGGAACATTGTTGAAAATGTAATTTTTTTTCGCAAGGGGTTAGCCTTGATTTTTTTCAAAAAAGTCGAAAAAAGTGATGTCAAGAATTATACAACAAATTGTACACCACGGGAAAGGTCTGTAAAATCCCTTTCGAGCTCTGGCGCCCGCAGCTCTTTGGGAGGTTTGGTTGCGGAGATGTCACCATTAAAACCAAGTCAAATGCAGAGGCGTGTAAAATCATGCGAAAAATTTTGGATTGAAATATCTCAACAACCAGATGCCGCTGATGATTTTTCTTCTCAGAAGTGGATAGGAATTGAACAGACCTTTCTTTTGATGTACATATTGATGGGTTTGGGGAACATTGTTGAAAATGTAATTTTTTTTCGCAAGGGGTTAGCCTTGATTTTTTTTCAAAAATGTCAAAAAAAGTGATGTCAAGAATTATACAACAAATTGTACGCCACGGGAAAGGCCTGTGAAATCCCTTTCGAGCACTGGCAGCCACAGCTCTTTGAATTGCTTCGTTGCGGAGATATCACCATTAAAAGCAAGTCACATGCAGAGGCGTGTAAAATCATGCGAAACATTTTGGATTGAAATATCTCAACAACCAGATGTCGCTGATGATTTTTGTTCCCAGATATGGATAGGTATTGAACAGACCTTTCTTTTGATGTACATATTGATGGGTTTGGGGAACACTGTTGGAAATGTAATTTTTTTTCGCAAGGGGCTAGCCTTGATTTTTTTTCAAAAAATTCGAAAAAAGTGATGTCAAGAGTTATACAACAAATTGTACACCACGGGAAAGGTCTGTAAAATCTCTTTCGAGCTCTGGCGGCCGCAGCTCTTTGGGAGGTTTGGTTGCAGAGATGTCACCATTAAAACCAAGTCAAATGCAGAGGCGTGTAAAATCATGCGAAACATTTTGGATTGAAATATCTCAACAACCAGATGCCGCTGATGATTTTTGTTCTCAGAAGTGGAGAGGAATTGAACAGACCTTTCTTTTGATGTACATGTTGATGGGTTTGGGGAACATTGTTGAAAATGTAATATTTTTCGCAAGGGGTTAGCCTTGATTTTTTTCAAAAAAGTCGAAAAAAGTGATGTCAAGAATTATACAACAAATTGTACGCCACGGGAAAGGCCTGTGAAATCCCTTTCGAGCACTGGCAGCCACAGCTCTTTGAATTACTTCGTTGCGGAGATATCACCATTAAAAGCAAGTCAAATGCAGAGGCGTGGAAAATGATGCGAAACACTTTGGATTGAAATTTCTCAACAACAAGATGCCGCTGATGATTTTTGTTCTCAGATGTGGATAGGTGTTGAACAGACCTTTCTTTTGATGTACATATTGATGGTTTTGGGGAACATTGTTGAAAATGTAATTTTTTTTCGCAAGGGGTTAGCCTTGATTTTTTTCAAAAAAGTCGAAAAAAGTGATGTCAAGAATTATACAACAAATTGTACACCACGGGAAAGGTCTGTAAAATCCCTTTCGAGCTCTGGCGCCCGCAGCTCTTTGGGAGGTTTGGTTGCAGAGATGTCACCATTAAAACCAAGTCAAATGCAGAGGCGTGTAAAATCATGCGAAACATTTTGGATTGAAATATCTCAACAACCAGATGTCGCTGATGATTTTTGTTCCCAGATATGGATAGGTATTGAACAGACCTTTCTTTTGATGTACATATTGATGGTTTTGGAGAACATTGTTGAAAATGTAATTTTTTTTCGCAAGGGGTTAGCCTTGATTTTTTTCAAAAAAGTCGAAAAAAGTGATGTCAAGCATTATACAACAAATTGTACACTACGGGAAAGGTCTGTAAAATCCCTTTCGAGCTCTGGCGCCCGCAGCTCTTTGGGAGGTTTGGTTGCGGAGATGTCACCATTAAAACCAAGTCAAATGCAGAGGCGTGTAAAATCATGCGAAAAATTTTGGATTGAAATATCTCAACAACCAGATGCCGCTGATGATTTTTGTTCTCAGAAGTGGATAGGAATTGAACAGACCTTTCTTTTGATGTACATATTGATGGGTTTGGGGAACATTGTTGAAAATGTAATTTTTTTTCGCAAGGGGTTAGCCTTGATTTTTTTTCAAAAATGTCAAAAAAAGTGATGTCAAGAATTATACAACAAATTGTACGCCACGGGAAAGGCCTGTGAAATCCCTTTCGAGCACTAGCAGCCACAGCTCTTTGAATTGCTTCGTTGCGGAGATATCACCATTAAAAGCAAGTCACATGCAGAGGCGTGGAAAATGATGCGAAACACTTTGGATTGAAATTTCTCAACAACCAGATGTTGCTGATGATTTTTGTTCTTAGATGTGGATAGGTATTGAACAGACCTTTCTTTTGATGTACATATTGATGGGTTTGGGGAACACTGTTGGAAATGTAATTTTTTTTTCGCAAGGGGCTAGCCTTGATTTTTTTCAAAAAATTCGAAAAAAGTGATGTCAAGAATTATACAACAAGTTGTACACCACGGGAAAGGTCTGTAAAATCCCTTTCGAGCTCTGGCGGCCGCAGCTCTTTGGGAGGTTTGGTTGCAGAGATGTCACCATTAAAACCAAGTCAAATGCAGAGGCGTGTAAAATCATGCGAAACATTTTGGATTGAAATATCTCAACAACCAGATGCCGCTGATGATTTTTGTTCTCAGAAGTGGAGAGGAATTGAACAGACCTTTCTTTTGATGTACATGTTGATGGGTTTGGGGAACATTGTTGAAAATGTAATATTTTTCGCAAGGGGTTAGCCTTGATTTTTTTCAAAAAAGTCGAAAAAAGTGATGTCAAGAATTATACAACAAATTGTACGCCACGGGAAAGGCCTGTGAAATCCCTTTCGAGCACTGGCAGCCACAGCTCTTTGAATTACTTCGTTGCGGAGATATCACCATTAAAAGAGAGTCAAATGCAGAGGCGTGGAAAATGATGCGAAACACTTTGGATTGAAATTTCTCAACAACAAGATGCCGCTGATGATTTTTGTTCTCAGATGTGGATAGGTGTTGAACAGACCTTTCTTTTGATGTACATATTGATGGTTTTGGGGAACATTGTTGAAAATGTAATTTTTTTTCGCAAGGGGTTAGCCTTGATTTTTTTCAAAAAAGTCGAAAAAAGTGATGTCAAGAATTATACAACAAATTGTACACCACGGGAAAGGTCTGTAAAATCCCTTTCGAGCTCTGGCGCCCGCAGCTCTTTGGGAGGTTTGGTTGCAGAGATGTCGCCATTAAAACCAAGTCAAATGCAGAGGCGTGTAAAATCATGCGAAACATTTTGGATTGAAATATCTCAACAACCAGATGTCGCTGATGATTTTTGTTCCCAGATATGGATAGGTATTGAACAGACCTTTCTTTTGATGTACATATTGATGGGTTTGGGGAACATTGTTGAAAATGTAATTTTTTTCGCAAGGGGTTAGCCTTGATTTTTTTCAAAAAAGTCGAAAAAAGTGATGTCAAGAATTATACAACAAATTGTACGCCACGGGAAAGGCCTGCGAAATCCCTTTCGAGCACTGGCAGCCACAGCTCTTTGAATTACTTCGTTGCGGAGATATCACCATTAAAAGCAAGTCAAATGCAGAGGCGTGGAAAATGATGCGAAACACTTTGGATTGAAATTTCTCAACAACAAGATGCCGCTGATGATTTTTGTTCTCAGATGTGGATAGGTGTTGAACAGACCTTTCTTTTGATGTACATATTGATGGTTTTGGGGAACATTGTTGAAAATGTAATTTTTTTTCGCAAGGGGTTAGCCTTGATTTTTTTCAAAAAAGTCGAAAAAAGTGATGTCAAGAATTATACAACAAGTTGTACACCACGGGAAAGGTCTGTAAAATCCCTTTCGAGCTCTGGCGGCCGCAGCTCTTTGGGAGGTTTGGTTGCAGAGATGTCACCATTAAAACCAAGTCAAATGCAGAGGCGTGTAAAATCATGCGAAACATTTTGGATTGAAATATCTCAACAACCAGATGCCGCTGATGATTTTTGTTCTCAGAAGTGGAGAGGAATTGAACAGACCTTTCTTTTGATGTACATGTTGATGGGTTTGGGGAACATTGTTGAAAATGTAATATTTTTCGCAAGGGGTTAGCCTTGATTTTTTTCAAAAAAGTCGAAAAAAGTGATGTCAAGAATTATACAACAAATTGTACGCCACGGGAAAGGCCTGTGAAATCCCTTTCGAGCACTGGCAGCCACAGCTCTTTGAATTACTTCGTTGCGGAGATATCACCATTAAAAGCAAGTCAAATGCAGAGGCGTGGAAAATGATGCGAAACACTTTGGATTGAAATTTCTCAACAACAAGATGCCGCTGATGATTTTTGTTCTCAGATGTGGATAGGTGTTGAACAGACCTTTCTTTTGATGTACATATTGATGGTTTTGGGGAACATTGTTGAAAATGTAATTTTTTTTCGCAAGGGGTTAGCCTTGATTTTTTTCAAAAAAGTCGAAAAAAGTGATGTCAAGAATTATACAACAAATTGTACACCACGGGAAAGGTCTGTAAAATCCCTTTCGAGCTCTGGCGCCCGCAGCTCTTTGGGAGGTTTGGTTGCAGAGATGTCGCCATTAAAACCAAGTCAAATGCAGAGGCGTGTAAAATCATGCGAAACATTTTGGATTGAAATATCTCAACAACCAGATGTCGCTGATGATTTTTGTTCCCAGATATGGATAGGTATTGAACAGACCTTTCTTTTGATGTACATATTGATGGGTTTGGGGAACATTGTTGAAAATGTAATTTTTTTCGCAAGGGGTTAGCCTTGATTTTTTTCAAAAAAGTCGAAAAAAGTGATGTCAAGAATTATACAACAAATTGTACGCCACGGGAAAGGCCTGCGAAATCCCTTTCGAGCACTGGCAGCCACAGCTCTTTGAATTACTTCGTTGCGGAGATATCACCATTAAAAGCAAGTCAAATGCAGAGGCGTGGAAAATGATGCGAAACACTTTGGATTGAAATTTCTCAACAACAAGATGCCGCTGATGATTTTTGTTCTCAGATGTGGATAGGTGTTGAACAGACCTTTCTTTTGATGTACATATTGATGGTTTTGGGGAACATTGTTGAAAATGTAATTTTTTTTCGCAAGGGGTTAGCCTTGATTTTTTTCAAAAAAGTCGAAAAAAGTGATGTCAAGAATTATACAACAAATTGTACACCACGGGAAAGGTCTGTAAAATCCCTTTCGAGCTCTGGCGCCCGCAGCTCTTTGGGAGGTTTGGTTGCGGAGATGTCACCATTAAAACCAAGTCAAATGCAGAGGCGTGTAAAATCATGCGAAAAATTTTGGATTGAAATATCTCAACAACCAGATGCCGCTGATGATTTTTCTTCTCAGAAGTGGATAGGAATTGAACAGACCTTTCTTTTGATGTACATATTGATGGGTTTGGGGAACATTGTTGAAAATGTAATTTTTTTTCGCAAGGGGTTAGCCTTGATTTTTTTTCAAAAATGTCAAAAAAAGTGATGTCAAGAATTATACAACAAATTGTACGCCACGGGAAAGGCCTGTGAAATCCCTTTCGAGCACTGGCAGCCACAGCTCTTTGAATTGCTTCGTTGCGGAGATATCACCATTAAAAGCAAGTCACATGCAGAGGCGTGTAAAATCATGCGAAACATTTTGGATTGAAATATCTCAACAACCAGATGTCGCTGATGATTTTTGTTCCCAGATATGGATAGGTATTGAACAGACCTTTCTTTTGATGTACATATTGATGGGTTTGGGGAACACTGTTGGAAATGTAATTTTTTTTCGCAAGGGGCTAGCCTTGATTTTTTTTCAAAAAATTCGAAAAAAGTGATGTCAAGAGTTATACAACAAATTGTACACCACGGGAAAGGTCTGTAAAATCTCTTTCGAGCTCTGGCGGCCGCAGCTCTTTGGGAGGTTTGGTTGCAGAGATGTCACCATTAAAACCAAGTCAAATGCAGAGGCGTGTAAAATCATGCGAAACATTTTGGATTGAAATATCTCAACAACCAGATGTCGCTGATGATTTTTGTTCCCAGATATGGATAGGTATTGAACAGACCTTTCTTTTGATGTACATGTTGATGGGTTTGGGGAACATTGTTGAAAATGTAATTTTTTTCGCAAGGGGTTAGCCTTGATTTTTTTCAAAAAAGTCGAAAAAAGTGATGTCAAGAATTATACAACAAATTGTACGCCACGGGAAAGGCCTGTGAAATCCCTTTCGAGCACTGGCAGCCACAGCTCTTTGAATTACTTCGTTGCGGAGATATCACCATTAAAAGCAAGTCAAATGCAGAGGCGTGGAAAATGATGTGAAACACTTTGGATTGAAATTTCTCAACAACCAGATGTCGCTGATGATTTTTGTTCTCAGAAGTGGATAGGAATTGAACAGACCTTTCTTTTGATGTACATATTGATGGGTTTGGAGAACATTGTTGAAAATGTAATTTTTTTTCGCAAGGGGTTAGCCTTGATTTTTTTTCAAAAATGTCAAAAAAGTGATGTCAAGAATTATACAACAAATTGTACGCCACGGGAAAGGCCTGTGAAATCCCTTTCGAGCACTGGCAGCCACAGCTCTTTGAATTGCTTCGTTGCGGAGATATCACCATTAAAAGCAAGTCACATGCAGAGGCGTGGAAAATGATGCGAAACACTTTGGATTGAAATTTCTCTACAACCAGATGTTGCTGATGATTTTTGTTCTTAGATGTGGATAGGTATTGAACAGACCTTTCTTTTGATGTACATATTGATGGGTTTGGGGAACACTGTTGGAAATGTAATTTTTTTTCGCAAGGGGCTAGCCTTGATTTTTTTCAAAAAATTCGAAAAAAGTGATGTCAAGAATTATACAACAAGTTGTACACCACGGGAAAGGTCTGTAAAATCCCTTTCGAGCTCTGGCGCCCGCAGCTCTTTGGGAGGTTTGGTTGCGGAGATGTCACCATTAAAACCAAGTCAAATGCAGAGGCGTGTAAAATCATGCGAAAAATTTTGGATTGAAATATCTCAACAACCAGATGCCGCTGATGATTTTTGTTCTCAGAAGTGGATAGGAATTGAACAGAACTTTCTTTTGATGTACATATTGATGGGTTTGGGGAACATTGTTGAAAATGTAATTTTTTTTCGCAAGGGGTTAGCCTTGATTTTTTTTCAAAAATGTCAAAAAAAGTGATGTCAAGAATTATACAACAAATTGTACGCCACGGGAAAGGCCTGTGAAATCCCTTTCGAGCACTGGCAGCCACAGCTCTTTGAATTGCTTCGTTGCGGAGATATCACCATTAAAAGCAAGTCACATGCAGAGGCGTGGAAAATGATGCGAAACATTTTGGATTGAAATTTCTCAACAACCAGATGTTGCTGATGATTTTTGTTCTCAGATGTGGATAGGTATTGAACAGACCTTTCTTTTGATGTACATATTGATGGGTTTGGGGAACACTGTTGGAAATGTAATTTTTTTTCGCAAGGGGCTAGCCTTGATTTTTTTTCAAAAAATTCGAAAAAAGTGATGTCAAGAGTTATACAACAAATTGTACACCACGGGAAAGGTCTGTAAAATCCCTTTCGAGCTCTGGCGGCCGCAGCTCTTTGGGAGGTTTGGTTGCAGAGATGTCACCATTAAAACCAAGTCAAATGCAGAGGCGTGTAAAATCATGCGAAACATTTTGGATTGAAATATCTCAACAACCAGATGCCGCTGATGATTTTTGTTCTCAGAAGTGGAGAGGAATTGAACAGACCTTTCTTTTGATGTACATGTTGATGGGTTTGGGGAACATTGTTGAAAATGTAATATTTTTCGCAAGGGGTTAGCCTTGATTTTTTTCAAAAAAGTCGAAAAAAGTGATGTCAAGAATTATACAACAAATTGTACGCCACGGGAAAGGCCTGTGAAATCCCTTTCGAGCACTGGCAGCCACAGCTCTTTGAATTGCTTCGTTGCGGAGATATCACCATTAAAAGCAAGTCACATGCAGAGGCGTGGAAAATGATGCGAAACACTTTGGATTGAAATTTCTCTACAACCAGATGTTGCTGATGATTTTTGTTCTTAGATGTGGATAGGTATTGAACAGACCTTTCTTTTGATGTACATATTGATGGGTTTGGGGAACACTGTTGGAAATGTAATTTTTTTTCGCAAGGGGCTAGCCTTGATTTTTTTCAAAAAATTCGAAAAAAGTGATGTCAAGAATTATACAACAAGTTGTACACCACGGGAAAGGTCTGTAAAATCCCTTTCGAGCTCTGGCGCCCGCAGCTCTTTGGGAGGTTTGGTTGCGGAGATGTCACCATTAAAACCAAGTCAAATGCAGAGGCGTGTAAAATCATGCGAAAAATTTTGGATTGAAATATCTCAACAACCAGATGCCGCTGATGATTTTTGTTCTCAGAAGTGGATAGGAATTGAACAGACCTTTCTTTTGATGTACATATTGATGGGTTTGGGGAACATTGTTGAAAATGTAATTTTTTTTCGCAAGGGGTTAGCCTTGATTTTTTTTCAAAAATGTCAAAAAAAGTGATGTCAAGAATTATACAACAAATTGTACGCCACGGGAAAGGCCTGTGAAATCCCTTTCGAGCACTGGCAGCCACAGCTCTTTGAATTGCTTCGTTGCGGAGATATCACCATTAAAAGCAAGTCACATGCAGAGGCGTGGAAAATGATGCGAAACATTTTGGATTGAAATTTCTCAACAACCAGATGTTGCTGATGATTTTTGTTCTCAGATGTGGATAGGTATTGAACAGACCTTTCTTTTGATGTACATATTGATGGGTTTGGGGAACACTGTTGGAAATGTAATTTTTTTTCGCAAGGGGCTAGCCTTGATTTTTTTTCAAAAAATTCGAAAAAAGTGATGTCAAGAGTTATACAACAAATTGTACACCACGGGAAAGGTCTGTAAAATCCCTTTCGAGCTCTGGCGGCCGCAGCTCTTTGGGAGGTTTGGTTGCAGAGATGTCACCATTAAAACCAAGTCAAATGCAGAGGCGTGTAAAATCATGCGAAACATTTTGGATTGAAATATCTCAACAACCAGATGCCGCTGATGATTTTTGTTCTCAGAAGTGGAGAGGAATTGAACAGACCTTTCTTTTGATGTACATGTTGATGGGTTTGGGGAACATTGTTGAAAATGTAATATTTTTCGCAAGGGGATAGCCTTGATTTTTTTCAAAAAAGTCGAAAAAAGTGATGTCAAGAATTATACAACAAATTGTACGCCACGGGAAAGGCCTGTGAAATCCCTTTCGAGCACTGGCAGCCACAGCTCTTTGAATTACTTCGTTGCGGAGATATCACCATTAAAAGCAAGTCAAATGCAGAGGCGTGGAAAATGATGCGAAACACTTTGGATTGAAATTTCTCAACAACAAGATGCCGCTGATGATTTTTGTTCTCAGATGTGGATAGGTGTTGAACAGACCTTTCTTTTGATGTACATATTGATGGTTTTGGGGAACATTGTTGAAAATGTAATTTTTTTTCGCAAGGGGTTAGCCTTGATTTTTTTCAAAAAAGTCGAAAAAAGTGATGTCAAGAATTATACAACAAATTGTACACCACGGGAAAGGTCTGTAAAATCCCTTTCGAGCTCTGGCGCCCGCAGCTCTTTGGGAGGTTTGGTTGCAGAGATGTCACCATTAAAACCAAGTCAAATGCAGAGGCGTGTAAAATCATGCGAAACATTTTGGATTGAAATATCTCAACAACCAGATGTCGCTGATGATTTTTGTTCCCAGATATGGATAGGTATTGAACAGACCTTTCTTTTGATGTACATGTTGATGGGTTTGGGGAACATTGTTGAAAATGTAATTTTTTTCGCAAGGGGTTAGCCTTGATTTTTTTCAAAAAAGTCGAAAAAAGTGATGTCAAGAATTATACAACAAATTGTACGCCACGGGAAAGGCCTGTGAAATCACTTTCGAGCACTGGCAGCCACAGCTCTTTGAATTACTTCGTTGCGGAGATATCACCATTAAAAGCAAGTCAAATGCAGAGGCGTGGAAAATGATGTGAAACACTTTGGATTGAAATTTCTCAACAACCAGATGTCGCTGATGATTTTTGTTCTCAGAAGTGGATAGGAATTGAACAGACCTTTCTTTTGATGTACATATCGATGGGTTTGGAGAACATTGTTGAAAATGTAATTTTTTTTCGCAAGGGGTTACGCCTTGATTTTTTTTCAAAAATGTCAAAAAAGTGATGTCAAGAATTATACAACAAATTGTACGCCACGGGAAAGGCCTGTGAAATCCCTTTCGAGCCCTGGCAGCCACAGCTCTTTGAATTGCTTCGTTGCGGAGATATCACCATTAAAAGCAAGTCACATGCAGAGGCGTGGAAAATGATGCGAAACACTTTGGATTGAAATTTCTCTACAACCAGATGTTGCTGATGATTTTTGTTCTTAGATGTGGATAGGTATTGAACAGACCTTTCTTTTGATGTACATATTGATGGGTTTGGGGAACACTGTTGGAAATGTAATTTTTTTTCGCAAGGGGCTAGCCTTGATTTTTTTCAAAAAATTCGAAAAAAGTGATGTCAAGAATTATACAACAAGTTGTACACCACGGGAAAGGTCTGTAAAATCCCTTTCGAGCTCTGGCGCCCGCAGCTCTTTGGGAGGTTTGGTTGCGGAGATGTCACCATTAAAACCAAGTCAAATGCAGAGGCGTGTAAAATCATGCGAAAAATTTTGGATTGAAATATCTCAACAACCAGATGCCGCTGATGATTTTTGTTCTCAGAAGTGGATAGGAATTGAACAGACCTTTCTTTTGATGTACATATTGATGGGTTTGGGGAACATTGTTGAAAATGTAATTTTTTTTCGCAAGGGGTTAGCCTTGATTTTTTTTCAAAAATGTCAAAAAAAGTGATGTCAAGAATTATACAACAAATTGTACGCCACGGGAAAGGCCTGTGAAATCCCTTTCGAGCACTGGCAGCCACAGCTCTTTGAATTGCTTCGTTGCGGAGATATCACCATTAAAAGCAAGTCACATGCAGAGGCGTGGAAAATGATGCGAAACACTTTGGATTGAAATTTCTCAACAACCAGATGTTGCTGATGATTTTTGTTCTCAGATGTGGATAGGTATTGAACAGACCTTTCTTTTGATGTACATATTGATGGGTTTGGGGAACACTGTTGGAAATGTAATTTTTTTTCGCAAGGGGCTAGCCTTGATTTTTTTTCAAAAAATTCGAAAAAAGTGATGTCAAGAGTTATACAACAAATTGTACACCACGGGAAAGGTCTGTAAAATCCCTTTCGAGCTCTGGCGGCCGCAGCTCTTTGGGAGGTTTGGTTGCAGAGATGTCACCATTAAAACCAAGTCAAATGCAGAGGCGTGTAAAATCATGCGAAACATTTTGGATTGAAATATCTCAACAACCAGATGCCGCTGATGATTTTTGTTCTCAGAAGTGGAGAGGAATTGAACAGACCTTTCTTTTGATGTACATGTTGATGGGTTTGGGGAACATTGTTGAAAATGTAATATTTTTCGCAAGGGGTTAGCCTTGATTTTTTTCAAAAAAGTCGAAAAAAGTGATGTCAAGAATTATACAACAAATTGTACGCCACGGGAAAGGCCTGTGAAATCCCTTTCGAGCACTGGCAGCCACAGCTCTTTGAATTACTTCGTTGTGGAGATATCACCATTAAAAGCAAGTCAAATGCAGAGGCGTGGAAAATGATGCGAAACACTTTGGATTGAAATTTCTCAACAACAAGATGCCGCTGATGATTTTTGTTCTCAGATGTGGATAGGTGTTGAACAGACCTTTCTTTTGATGTACATATTGATGGTTTTGGGGAACATTGTTGAAAATGTAATTTTTTTTCGCAAGGGGTTAGCCTTGATTTTTTTCAAAAAAGTCGAAAAAAGTGATGTCAAGAATTATACAACAAATTGTACACCACGGGAAAGGTCTGTAAAATCCCTTTCGAGCTCTGGCGCCCGCAGCTCTTTGGGAGGTTTGGTTGCAGAGATGTCACCATTAAAACCAAGTCAAATGCAGAGGCGTGTAAAATCATGCGAAACATTTTGCATTGAAATATCTCAACAACCAGATGTCGCTGATGATTTTTGTTCCCAGATATGGATAGGTATTGAACAGACCTTTCTTTTGATGTACATGTTGATGGGTTTGGTGAACATTGTTGAAAATGTAATTTTTTTCGCAAGGGGTTAGCCTTGATTTTTTTCAAAAAAGTCGAAAAAAGTGATGTCAAGAATTATACAACAAATTGTACGCCACGGGAAAGGCCTGTGAAATCACTTTCGAGCACTGGCAGCCACAGCTCTTTGAAATACTTCGTTGCGGAGATATCACCATTAAAATCAAGTCAAATGCAGAGGCGTGGAAAATGATGTGAAACACTTTGGATTGAAATTTCTCAACAACCAGATGTCGCTGATGATTTTTGTTCTCAGAAGTGGATAGGAATTGAACAGACCTTTCTTTTGATGTACATATTGATGGGTTTGGGGAACATTGTTGAAAATGTAATTTTTTTTCGCAATGGGTTAGCCTTGATTTTTTTTCAAAAATGTCAAAAAAGTGATGTCAAGAATTATACAACAAATTGTACGCCACGGGAAAGGCCTGTGAAATCCCTTTCGAGCACTGGCAGCCACAGCTCTTTGAATTGCTTCGTTGCGGAGATATCACCATTAAAAGCAAGTCACATGCAGAGGCGTGGAAAATGATGCGAAACACTTTGGATTGAAATTTCTCTACAACCAGATGTTGCTGATGATTTTTGTTCTTAGATGTGGATAGGTATTGAACAGACCTTTCTTTTGATGTACATATTGATGGGTTTGGGGAACACTGTTGGAAATGTAATTTTTTTTCGCAAGGGGCTAGCCTTGATTTTTTTCAAAAAATTCGAAAAAAGTGATGTCAAGAATTATACAACAAGTTGTACACCACGGGAAAGGTCTGTAAAATCCCTTTCGAGCTCTGGCGGCCGCAGCTCTTTGGGAGGTTTGGTTGCAGAGATGTCACCATTAAAACCAAGTCAAATGCAGAGGCGTGTAAAATCATGCGAAACATTTTGGATTGAAATATCTCAACAACCAGATGCCGCTGATGATTTTTGTTCTCAGAAGTGGAGAGGAATTGAACAGACCTTTCTTTTGATGTACATGTTGATGGGTTTGGGGAACATTGTTGAAAATGTAATATTTTTCGCAAGGGGTTAGCCTTGATTTTTTTCAAAAAAGTCGAAAAAAGTGATGTCAAGAATTATACAACAAATTGTACGATACGGGAAAGGCCTGTGAAATCCCTTTCGAGCACTGGCAGCCACAGCTCTTTGAATTACTTCGTTGCGGAGATATCACCATTAAAAGCAAGTCAAATGCAGAGGCGTGGAAAATGATGCGAAACACTTTGGATTGAAATTTCTCAACAACAAGATGCCGCTGATGATTTTTGTTCTCAGATGTGGATAGGTGTTGAACAGACATTTCTTTTGATGTACATATTGATGGTTTTGGGGAACATTGTTGAAAATGTAATTTTTTTTCGCAAGGGGTTAGCCTTGATTTTTTTCAAAAAGTCGAAAAAAGTGATGTCAAGAATTATACAACAAATTGTACACCACGGGAAAGGTCTGTAAAATCCCTTTCGAGCTCTGGCGCCCGCAGCTCTTTGGGAGGTTTGGTTGCAGAGATGTCACCATTAAAACCAAGTCAAATGCAGAGGCGTGTAAAATCATGCGAAACATTTTGGATTGAAATATCTCAACAACCAGATGTCGCTGATGATTTTTGTTCCCAGATATGGATAGGTATTGAACAGACCTTTCTTTTGATGTACATATTGATGGTTTTGGGGAACATTGTTGAAAATGTAATTTTTTTTCGCAAGGGGTTAGCCTTGATTTTTTTCAAAAAAGTCGAAAAAAGTGATGTCAAGAATTATACAACAAATTGTACACCACGGGAAAGGTCTGTAAAATCCCTTTCGAGCTCTGGCGCCCGCAGCTCTTTGGGAGGTTTGGTTGCGGAGATGTCACCATTAAAACCAAGTCAAATGCAGAGGCGTGGAAAATGATGCGAAACACTTTGGATTGAAATTTCTCAACAACCAGATGTTGCTGATGATTTTTGTTCTCAGATGTGGATAGGTATTGAACAGACCTTTCTTTTGATGTACATATTGATGGGTTTGGGGAACACTGTTGGAAATGTAATTTTTTTTCGCAAGGGGCTAGCCTTGATTTTTTTTCAAAAAATTCGAAAAAAGTTTTTCAAGAGTTATACAACAAATTGTACACCACGGGAAAGGTCTGTAAAATCCCTTTCGAGCTCTGGCGGCCGCAGCTCTTTGGGAGGTTTGGTTGCAGAGATGTCACCATTAAAACCAAGTCAAATGCAGTGGCGTGTAAAATCATGCGAAACATTTTGGATTGAAATATCTCAACAACCAGATGCCGCTGATGATTTTTGTTCTCAGAAGTGGAGAGGAATTGAACAGACCTTTCTTTTGATGTACATGTTGATGGGTTTGGGGAACATTGTTGAAAATGTAATATTTTTCGCAAGGGGTTAGCCTTGATTTTTTTCAAAAAAGTCGAAAAAAGTGATGTCAAGAATTATACAACAAATTGTACGCCACGGGAAAGGCCTGTGAAATCCCTTTCGAGCACTGGCAGCCACAGCTCTTTGAATTACTTCGTTGCGGAGATATCACCATTAAAAGCAAGTCAAATGCAGAGGCGTGGAAAATGATGCGAAACACTTTGGATTGAAATTTCTCAACAACAAGATGCCGCTGATGATTTTTGTTCTCAGATGTGGATAGGTGTTGAACAGACCTTTCTTTTGATGTACATATTGATGGTTTTGGGGAACATTGTTGAAAATGTAATTTTTTTTCGCAAGGGGTTAGCCTTGATTTTTTTCAAAAAAGTCGAAAAAAGTGATGTCAAGAATTATACAACAAATTGTACACCACGGGAAAGGTGGTTTTTCGAGCTCTGGCGCCCGCAGCTCTTTGGGAGGTTTGGTTGCAGAGATGTCACCATTAAAACCAAGTCAAATGCAGAGGCGTGTAAAATCATGCGAAACATTTTGGATTGAAATATCTCAACAACCAGATGTCGCTGATGATTTTTGTTCCCAGATATGGATAGGTATTGAACAGACCTTTCTTTTGATGTACATGTTGATGGGTTTGGGGAACATTGTTGAAAATGTAATTTTTTTCGCAAGGGGTTAGCCTTGATTTTTTTCAAAAAAGTCGAAAAAAGTGATGTCAAGAATTATACAACAAATTGTACGCCACGGGAAAGGCCTGTGAAATCACTTTCGAGCACTGGCAGCCACAGCTCTTTGAATTACTTCGTTGCGGAGATATCACCATTAAAAGCAAGTCAAATGCAGAGGCGTGGAAAATGATGTGAAACACTTTGGATTGAAATTTCTCAACAACCAGATGTCGCTGATGATTTTTGTTCTCAGAAGTGGATAGGAATTGAACAGACCTTTCTTTTGATGTACATATTGATGGGTTTGGGGAACATTGTTGAAAATGTAATTTTTTTTCGCAAGGGGTTAGCCTTGATTTTTTTTCAAAAATGTCAAAAAAGTGATGTCAAGAATTATACAACAAATTGTACGCCACGGGAAATGCCTGTGAAATCCCTTTCGAGCACTGGCAGCCACAGCTCTTTGAATTGCTTCGTTGCGGAGATATCACCATTAAAAGCAAGTCACATGCAGAGGCGTGGAAAATGATGCGAAACACTTTGGATTGAAATTTCTCTACAACCAGATGTTGCTGATGATTTTTGTTCTTAGATGTGGATAGGTATTGAACAGACCTTTCTTTTGATGTACATATTGATGGGTTTGGGGAACACTGTTGGAAATGTAATTTTTTTTCGCAAGGGGCTAGCCTTGATTTTTTTCAAAAAATTCGAAAAAAGTGATGTCAAGAATTATACAACAAGTTGTACACCACGGGAAAGGTCTGTAAGATCCCTTTCGAGCTCTGGCGGCCGCAGCTCTTTGGGAGGTTTGGTTGCAGAGATGTCACCATTAAAACCAAGTCAAATGCAGAGGCGTGTAAAATCATGCGAAACATTTTGGATTGAAATATCTCAACAACCAGATGCCGCTGATGATTTTTGTTCCCAGAAGTGGAGAGGAATTGAACAGACCTTTCTTTTGATGTACATGTTGATGGGTTTGGGGAACATTGTTGAAAATGTAATATTTTTCGCAAGGGGTTAGCCTTGATTTTTTTCAAAAAAGTCGAAAAAAGTGATGTCAAGAATTATACAACAAATTGTACGATACGGGAAAGGCCTGTGAAATCCCTTTCGAGCACTGGCAGCCACAGCTCTTTGAATTACTTCGTTGCGGAGATATCACCATTAAAAGCAAGTCAAATGCAGAGGCGTGGAAAATGATGCGAAACACTTTGGATTGAAATTTCTCAACAACAAGATGCCGCTGATGATTTTTGTTCTCAGATGTGGATAGGTGTTGAACAGACCTTTCTTTTGATGTACATATTGATGGTTTTGGGGAACATTGTTGAAAATGTAATTTTTTTTCGCAAGGGGTTAGCCTTGATTTTTTTCAAAAAAGTCGAAAAAAGTGATGTCAAGAATTATACAACAAATTGTACACCACGGGAAAGGTCTGTAAAATCCCTTTCGAGCTCTGGCGCCCGCAGCTCTTTGGGAGGTTTGGTTGCAGAGATGTCACCATTAAAACCAAGTCAAATGCAGAGGCGTGTAAAATCATGCGAAACATTTTGGATTGAAATATCTCAACAACCAGATGTCGCTGATGATTTTTGTTCCCAGATATGGATAGGTATTGAACAGACCTTTCTTTTGATGTACATATTGATGGTTTTGGGGAACATTGTTGAAAATGTAATTTTTTTTCGCAAGGGGTTAGCCTTGATTTTTTTCAAAAAAGTCGAAAAAAGTGATGTCAAGAATTATACAACAAATTGTACACCACGGGAAAGGTCTGTAAAATCCCTTTCGAGCTCTGGCGCCCGCAGCTCTTTGGGAGGTTTGGTTGCGGAGATGTCACCATTAAAACCAAGTCAAATGCAGAGGCGTGTAAAATCATGCGAAAAATTTTGGATTGAAATATCTCAACAACCAGATGCCGCTGATGATTTTTGTTCTCAGAAGTGGATAGGAATTGAACAGACCTTTCTTTTGATGTACATATTGATGGGTTTGGGGAACATTGTTGAAAATGTAATTTTTTTTCGCAAGGGGTTAGCCTTGATTTTTTTTCAAAAATGTCAAAAAAAGTGATGTCAAGAATTATACAACAAATTGTACGCCACGGGAAAGGCCTGTGAAATCCCTTTCGAGCACTGGCAGCCACAGCTCTTTGAATTGCTTCGTTGCGGAGATATCACCATTAAAAGCAAGTCACATGCAGAGGCGTGGAAAATGATGCGAAACACTTTGGATTGAAATTTCTCAACAACCAGATGTTGCTGATGATTTTTGTTCTTAGATGTGGATAGGTATTGAACAGACCTTTCTTTTGATGTACATATTGATGGGTTTGGGGAACACTGTTGCAAATGTAATTTTTTTTTCGCAAGGGGCTAGCCTTGATTTTTTTCAAAAAATTCGAAAAAAGTGATGTCAAGAATTATACAACAAGTTGTACACCACGGGAAAGGTCTGTAAAATCCCTTTCGAGCTCTGGCGGCCGCAGCTCTTTGGGAGGTTTGGTTGCAGAGATGTCACCATTAAAACCAAGTCAAATGCAGAGGCGTGTAAAATCATGCGAAACATTTTGGATTGAAATATCTCAACAACCAGATGCCGCTGATGATTTTTGTTCTCAGAAGTGGAGAGGAATTGAACAGACTTTTCTTTTGATGTACATGTTGATGGGTTTGGGGAACATTGTTGAAAATGTAATTTTTTTCGCAAGGGGTTAGCCTTGATTTTTTTCAAAAAAGTCGAAAAAAGTGATGTCAAGAATTATACAACAAATTGTACACCACGGGAAAGGTCTGTAAAATACCTTTCGAGCTCTGGCGCCCGCAGCTCTTTGGGAGGTTTGGTTGCAGAGATGTCACCATTAAAACCAAGTCAAATGCAGAGGCGTGTAAAATCATGCGAAACATTTTGGATTGAAATATCTCAACAACCAGATGTCGCTGATGATTTTTGTTCCCAGATATGGATAGGTATTGAACAGACCTTTCTTTTGATGTACATATTGATGGGTTTGGGGAACATTGTTGAAAATGTAATTTTTTTCGCAAGGGGTTAGCCTTGATTTTTTTCAAAAAAGTCGAAAAAAGTGATGTCAAGAATTATACAACAAATTGTACGCCACGGGAAAGGCCTGCGAAATCCCTTTCGAGCACTGGCAGCCACAGCTCTTTGAATTACTTCGTTGCGGAGATATCACCATTAAAAGCAAGTCAAATGCAGAGGCGTGGAAAATGATGCGAAACACTTTGGATTGAAATTTCTCAACAACAAGATGCCGCTGATGATTTTTGTTCTCAGATGTGGATAGGTGTTGAACAGACCTTTCTTTTGATGTACATATTGATGGTTTTGGGGAACATTGTTGAAAATGTAATTTTTTTTCGCAAGGGGTTAGCCTTGATTTTTTTCAAAAAAGTCGAAAAAAGTGATGTCAAGAATTATACAACAAATTGTACACCACGGGAAAGGTCTGTAAAATACCTTTCGAGCTCTGGCGCCCGCAGCTCTTTGGGAGGTTTGGTTGCAGAGATGTCACCATTAAAACCAAGTCAAATGCAGAGGCGTGTAAAATCATGCGAAACATTTTGGATTGAAATATCTCAACAACCAGATGTCGCTGATGATTTTTGTTCCCAGATATGGATAGGTATTGAACAGACCTTTCTTTTGATGTACATATTGATGGGTTTGGGGAACATTGTTGAAAATGTAATTTTTTTCGCAAGGGGTTAGCCTTGATTTTTTTCAAAAAAAGTCGAAAAAAGTGATGTCAAGAATTATACAACAAATTGTACGCCACGGGAAAGGCCTGCGAAATCCCTTTCGAGCACTGGCAGCCACAGCTCTTTGAATTACTTCGTTGCGGAGATATCACCATTAAAAGCAAGTCAAATGCAGAGGCGTGGAAAATGATGCGAAACACTTTGGATTGAAATTTCTCAACAACAAGATGCCGCTGATGATTTTTGTTCTCAGATGTGGATAGGTGTTGAACAGACCTTTCTTTTGATGTACATATTGATGGTTTTGGGGAACATTGTTGAAAATGTAATTTTTTTTCGCAAGGGGTTAGCCTTGATTTTTTTCAAAAAAGTCGAAAAAAGTGATGTCAAGAATTATACAACAAATTGTACACCACGGGAAAGGTCTGTAAAATCCCTTTCGAGCTCTGGCGCCCGCAGCTCTTTGGGAGGTTTGGTTGCGGAGATGTCACCATTAAAACCAAGTCAAATGCAGAGGCGTGTAAAATCATGCGAAAAATTTTGGATTGAAATATCTCAACAACCAGATGCCGCTGATGATTTTTGTTCTCAGAAGTGGATAGGAATTGAACAGACCTTTCTTTTGATGTACATATTGATGGGTTTGGGGAACATTGTTGAAAATGTAATTTTTTTTCGCAAGGGGTTAGCCTTGATTTTTTTTCAAAAATGTCAAAAAAAGTGATGTCAAGAATTATACAACAAATTGTACGCCACGGGAAAGGCCTGTGAAATCCCTTTCGAGCACTGGCAGCCACAGCTCTTTGAATTGGATTGAAATATCTCAACAACCAGATGCCGCTGATGATTTTTGTTCTCAGAAGTGGATAGGAATTGAACAGACCTTTCTTTTGATGTACATATTGATGGGTTTGGGGAACATTGTTGAAAATGTAATTTTTTTTCGCAAGGGGTTAGCCTTGATTTTTTTTCAAAAATGTCAAAAAAAGTGATGTCAAGAATTATACAACAAATTGTACGCCACGGGAAAGGCCTGTGAAATCCCTTTCGAGCACTGGCAGCCACAGCTCTTTGAATTGCTTCGTTGCGGAGATATCACCATTAAAAGCAAGTCACATGCAGAGGCGTGGAAAATGATGCGAAACACTTTGGATTGAAATTTCTCAACAACCAGATGTTGCTTATGATTTTTGTTCTCAGATGTGGATAGGTATTGAACAGACCTTTCTTTTGATGTACATATTGATGGGTTTGGGGAACACTGTTGGAAATGTAATTTTTTTTCGCAAGGGGCTAGCCTTGATTTTTTTTCAAAAAATTCGAAAAAAGTGATGTCAAGAATTATACAACAAATTGTACACCACGGGAAAGGTCTGTAAAATCCCTTTCGAGCTCTGGCGGCCGCAGCTCTTTGGGAGGTTTGGTTGCAGAGATGTCACCATTAAAACCAAGTCAAATGCAGAGGCGTGTAAAATCATGCGAAACATTTTGGATTGAAATATCTCAACAACCAGATGCCGCTGATGATTTTTGTTCTCAGAAGTGGAGAGGAATGGAACAGACCTTTCTTTTGATGTACATGTTGATGGGTTTGGGGAACATTGTTGGAAATGTAATATTTTTCGCAAGGGGTTAGCCTTGATTTTTTTCAAAAAAGTCGAAAAAAGTGATGTCAAGAATTATACAACAAATTGTACGCCACGGGAAAGGCCTGTGAAATCCCTTTCGAGCACTGGCAGCCACAGCTCTTTGAATTACTTCGTTGCGGAGATATCACCATTAAAAGCAAGTCAAATGCAGAGGCGTGGAAAATGATGCGAAACACTTTGGATTGAAATTTCTCAACAACAAGATGCCGCTGATGATTTTTGTTCTCAGATGTGGATAGGTGTTGAACAGACCTTTCTTTTGATGTACATATTGATGGTTTTGGGGAACATTGTTGAAAATGTAATTTTTTTTCGCAAGGGGTTAGCCTTGATTTTTTTCAAAAAAGTCGAAAAAAGTGATGTCAAGAATTATACAACAAATTGTACACCACGGGAAAGGTCTGTAAAATACCTTTCGAGCTCTGGCGCCCGCAGCTCTTTGGGAGGTTTGGTTGCAGAGATGTCACCATTAAAACCAAGTCAAATGCAGAGGCGTGTAAAATCATGCGAAACATTTTGGATTGAAATATCTCAACAACCAGATGTCGCTGATGATTTTTGTTCCCAGATATGGATAGGTATTGAACAGACCTTTCTTTTGATGTACATATTGATGGGTTTGGGGAACATTGTTGAAAATGTAATTTTTTTCGCAAGGGGTTAGCCTTAATTTTTTTCAAAAAAGTCGAAAAAAGTGATGTCAAGAATTATACAACAAATTGTACGCCACGGGAAAGGCCTGCGAAATCCCTTTCGAGCACTGGCAGCCACAGCTCTTTGAATTACTTCGTTGCGGAGATATCACCATTAAAAGCAAGTCAAATGCAGAGGCGTGGAAAATGATGCGAAACACTTTGGATTGAAATTTCTCAACAACAAGATGCCGCTGATGATTTTTGTTCTCAGATGTGGATAGGTGTTGAACAGACCTTTCTTTTGATGTACATATTGATGGTTTTGGGGAACATTGTTGAAAATGTAATTTTTTTTCGCAAGGGGTTAGCCTTGATTTTTTTCAAAAAAGTCGAAAAAAGTGATGTCAAGAATTATACAACAAATTGTACACCACGGGAAAGGTCTGTAAAATCCCTTTCGAGCTCTGGCGCCCGCAGCTCTTTGGGAGGTTTGGTTGCGGAGATGTCACCATTAAAACCAAGTCAAATGCAGAGGCGTGTAAAATCATGCGAAAAATTTTGGATTGAAATATCTCAACAACCAGATGCCGCTGATGATTTTTGTTCTCAGAAGTGGATAGGAATTGAACAGACCTTTCTTTTGATGTACATATTGATGGGTTTGGGGAACATTGTTGAAAATGTAATTTTTTTTCGCAAGGGGTTAGCCTTGATTTTTTTTCAAAAATGTCAAAAAAAGTGATGTCAAGAATTATACAACAAATTGTACGCCACGGGAAAGGCCTGTGAAATCCCTTTCGAGCACTGGCAGCCACAGCTCTTTGAATTGGATTGAAATATCTCAACAACCAGATGCCGCTGATGATTTTTGTTCTCAGAAGTGGATAGGAATTGAACAGACCTTTCTTTTGATGTACATATTGATGGGTTTGGGGAACATTGTTGAAAATGTAATTTTTTTTCGCAAGGGGTTAGCCTTGATTTTTTTTCAAAAATGTCAAAAAAAGTGATGTCAAGAATTATACAACAAATTGTACGCCACGGGAAAGGCCTGTGAAATCCCTTTCGAGCACTGGCAGCCACAGCTCTTTGAATTGCTTCGTTGCGGAGATATCACCATTAAAAGCAAGTCACATGCAGAGGCGTGGAAAATGATGCGAAACACTTTGGATTGAAATTTCTCAACAACCAGATGTTGCTTATGATTTTTGTTCTCAGATGTGGATAGGTATTGAACAGACCTTTCTTTTGATGTACATATTGATGGGTTTGGGGAACACTGTTGGAAATGTAATTTTTTTTCGCAAGGGGCTAGCCTTGATTTTTTTTCAAAAAATTCGAAAAAAGTGATGTCAAGAATTATACAACAAATTGTACACCACGGGAAAGGTCTGTAAAATCCCTTTCGAGCTCTGGCGGCCGCAGCTCTTTGGGAGGTTTGGTTGCAGAGATGTCACCATTAAAACCAAGTCAAATGCAGAGGCGTGTAAAATCATGCGAAACATTTTGGATTGAAATATCTCAACAACCAGATGCCGCTGATGATTTTTGTTCTCAGAAGTGGAGAGGAATGGAACAGACCTTTCTTTTGATGTACATGTTGATGGGTTTGGGGAACATTGTTGGAAATGTGATATTTTTCGCAAGGGGTTAGCCTTGATTTTTTTCAAAAAAGTCGAAAAAAGTGATGTCAAGAATTATACAACAAATTGTACGCCACGGGAAAGGCCTGTGAAATCCCTTTCGAGCACTGGCAGCCACAGCTCTTTGAATTACTTCGTTGCGGAGATATCACCATTAAAAGCAAGTCAAATGCAGAGGCGTGGAAAATGATGCGAAACACTTTGGATTGAAATTTCTCAACAACAAGATGCCGCTGATGATTTTTGTTCTCAGATGTGGATAGGTGTTGAACAGACCTTTCTTTTGATGTACATATTGATGGTTTTGGGGAACATTGTTGAAAATGTAATTTTTTTTCGCAAGGGGTTAGCCTTGATTTTTTTCAAAAAAGTCGAAAAAAGTGATGTCAAGAATTATACAACAAATTGTACACCACGGGAAAGGTCTGTAAAATCCCTTTCGAGCTCTGGCGCCCGCAGCTCTTTGGGAGGTTTGGTTGCAGAGATGTCACCATTAAAACCAAGTCAAATGCAGAGGCGTGTAAAATCATGCGAAAAATTTTGGATTGAAATATCTCAACAACCAGATGCCGCTGATGATTTTTGTTCTCAGAAGTGGATAGGAATTGAACAGACCTTTCTTTTGATGTACATATTGATGGGTTTGGGGAACATTGTTGAAAATGTAATCTTTTTTTTCGCAAGGGGTTAGCCTTGATTTTTTTTCAAAAATGTCAAAAAAAGTGATGTCAAGAATTATACAACAAATTGTAAGCCACGGGAAAGGCCTGTGAAATCCCTTTCGAGCACTGGCAGCCACAGCTCTTTGAATTGCTTGGTTGCGGATATATCACCATTAAAACCAAGTCAAATGCAGAGGCGTGGAAAATGATGTGAAACACTTTGGATTGAAATTTCTCAACAACCAGATGTCGCTGATGATTTTTGTTCTCAGAAGTGGATAGGAATTGAACAGACCTTTCTTTTGATGTACATATTGATGGGTTTGGGGAACATTGTTGGAAATGTAATTTTTTTTCGCAAGGGGTTAGCCTTGATTTTTTTCAAAAAAGTCGAAAAAGTGATGTCAAGAATTATACAACAAATTGTACACCACGGGAAAGGTCTGTAAAATCCCTTTCGAGCTCTGGCGGCCGCAGCTCTTTGTTAGGTTTGGTTGCGGAGATATCACCATTAAAAGCAAGTCAAATGCGAAGGCGTGGAAAATGATGCGAAACACTTTGGATTCAAATTTCTCAACAACCAGATGTCGCTGATGATTTTTGTTCACAGATGTGGATAGATATTGAACAGACCTTTCTTTTGATGTACATATTGATGGGTTTGGGGAACATTGTTGAAAATGTAATTTTTTTTCGCAAGGGGTTAGCCTTGATTTTTTTCAAAAAAGTCGAAAAAAGTGATGTCAAGAATTATACAACAAATTGTACACCACGGGAAAGGTCTGTAAAATCCCTTTCGAGCTCTGGCGGCCGCAGCTCTTTGGGAGGTTTGGTTGCGGAGATATCACCATTAAAAGCAAGTCAAATGCAAAGGCGTGGAAAATGATGCGAAACACTTTGGATTGAAATTTCTCAACAACCAGATGTCGCTGATGATTTTTGTTCCCAGATGTGGATAGGTATTGAACAGACCTTTCTTTTGATGTACATGTTGATGGGTTTGGGGAACATTGTTGGAAATGTAATTTTTTTTCGCAAGGGGTTAGCCTTGATTTTTTTCAAAAAAGTCGAAAAAAGTAATGTCAATAATTATACAATAAATTGTACACCCCGGGAAAGGTCTGTAAAATCCCTTTCGAGATCTGGCGGCCGCAGCTCTTTGGGAGGTTTGGTTGCGGAGATATCACCATTAAAACCAAGTCAAATGCAGAGGCGTGGAAAATGATGTGAAACACTTTGGATTGAAATTTCTCAACAACCAGATGTCGCTGATGATTTTTGTTCTCAGAAGTGGATAGGAATTGAACAGACCTTTCTTTTGATGTACATATTGATGGGTTTGGGGAACATTGTTGGAAATGTAATTTTTTTTCGCAAGGGGTTAGCCTTGATTTTTTTCAAAAAAGTCGAAAAAAGTGATGTCAAGAATTATACAACAAATTGTACACCACGGGAAAGGTCTGTAAAATCCCTTTCGAGCTCTGGCGGCCGCAGCTCTTTGGGAGGTTTGGTTGCGGAGATATCACCATTAAAAGCAAGTCAAATGCAAAGGCGTGGAAAATGATGCGAAACACTTTGGATTGAAATTTCTCAACAACCAGATGTCGCTGATGATTTTTGTTCCCAGATGTGGATAGGTATTGAACAGACCTTTCTTTTGATGTACATGTTGATGGGTTTGGGGAACATTGTTGGAAATGTAATTTTTTTTCGCAAGGGGTTAGCCTTGATTTTTTTCAAAAAAGTCGAAAAAAGTGATGTCAAGAATTATACAACAAATTGTACACCACGGGAAAGGTCTGTAAAATCCTCTTCGAGCTCTGGCGGCCGCAGCTCTTTGGGAGGTTTGGTTGCGGAGATATCACCATTAAAAGCAAGTCAAATGCAAAGGCGTGGAAAATGATGCGAAACACTTTGGATTGAAATTTCTCAACAACCAGATGTCGCTGATGATTTTTGTTCCCAGATGTGGATAGGTATTGAACAGACCTTTCTTTTGATGTACATATTGATGGGTTTGGGGAACATTGTTGGAAATGTAATTTTTTTTTCGCAAGGGGTTAGCCTTGATTTTTTTCAAAAAAGTCGAAAAAAGTGATGTCAGGAATTATACAACAAATTGTACACCACGGGAAAGGTCTGTAAAATCCCTTTCGAGCTCTGGCGGCCGCAGCTCTTTGGGAGGTTTGGTTGCGGAGATATCACCATTAAAAGCAAGTCAAATGCAAAGGCGTGGAAAATGATGCGAAACACTTTGGATTGAAATTTCTCAACAACCAGATGTCGCTGATGATTTTTGTTCCCAGATGTGGATAGGTATTGAACAGACCTTTCTTTTGATGTACATGTTGATGGGTTTGGGGAACATTGTTGAAAATGTAATTTTTTTCGCAAGGGGTTAGCCTTGATTTTTTTCAAAAAAGTCGAAAAAAGTGATGTCAAGAATTATACAACAAATTGTACGCCACGGGAAAGGCCTGTGAAATCCCTTTCGAGCACTGGCAGCCACAGCTCTTTGAATTGCTTCGTTGCGGAGATATCACCATTAAAAGCAAGTCAAATGCAGAGGCGTGTAAAATCATGCGAAAAATTTTGGATTGAAATATCTCAACAACCAACCATGCAGGGGCGTGGAAAATGATGCGAAACACTTTGGATTGAAATTTCTCAACAACTAGATGTCGCTGATGATTTTTGTTTTGAGATGTGGATAGGTATTGAACAGACCTTTCTTTTGATGTACATATTGATGGGTTTAGGGAACATTGTTGAAAATGTAATTTTTTTTCGCAAGGGGTTAGCCTTGATTTTTTTCAAAAAAGTCGAAAAAAGTAATGTCAATAATTATACAATAAATTGTACACCACGGGAAAGGTCTGTAAAATCCCTTTCGAGATCTGGCGGCCGCAGCTCTTTGGGAGGTTTGGTTGCGGAGATATCACCATTAAAACCAAGTCAAATGCAGAGGCGTGGAAAATGATGTGAAACACTTTGGATTGAAATTTCTCAACAACCAGATGTCGCTGATGATTTTTGTTCTCAGAAATGGATAGGAATTGAACAGACCTTTCTTTTGATGTACATATTGATGGGTTTGGGGAACATTGTTGGAAATGTAATTTTTTTTCGCAAGGGGTTAGCCTTGATTTTTTTCAAAAAAGTCGAAAAAAGTGATGTCAAGAATTATACAACAAATTGTACACCACGGGAAAGGTCTGTAAAATCCCTTTCGAGCTCTGGCGGCCGCAGCTCTTTGGGAGGTTTGGTTGCGGAGATATCACCATTAAAAGCAAGTCAAATGCAAAGGCGTGGAAAATGATGCGAAACACTTTGGATTGAAATTTCTCAACAACCAGATGTCGCTGATGATTTTTGTTCCCAGATGTGGATAGGTATTGAACAGACCTTTCTTTTGATGTACATGTTGATGGGTTTGGGGAACATTGTTGGAAATGTAATTTTTTTTCGCAAGGGGTTAGCCTTGATTTTTTTCAAAAAAGTCGAAAAAAGTGATGTCAAGAATTATACAACAAATTGTACACCACGGGAAAGGTCTGTAAAATCCCTTTCGAGCTCTGGCGGCCGCAGCTCTTTGGGAGGTTTGGTTGCGGAGATATCACCATTAAAAGCAAGTCAAATGCAAAGGCGTGGAAAATGATGCGAAACACTTTGGATTGAAATTTCTCAACAACCAGATGTCGCTGATGATTTTTGTTCCCAGATGTGGATAGGTATTGAACAGACCTTTCTTTTGATGTACATGTTGATGGGTTTGGGGAACATTGTTGAAAATGTAATTTTTTTCGCAAGGGGTTAGCCTTGATTTTTTTCAAAAAAGTCGAAAAAAGTGATGTCAAGAATTATACAACAAATTGTACGCCACGGGAAAGGCCTGTGAAATCCCTTTCGAGCACTGGCAGCCACAGCTCATTGAATTGCTTCGTTGCGGAGATATCACCATTAAAAGCAAGTCAAATGCAGAGGCGTGGAAAATGATGCGAAACACTTTGGATTGAAATTTCTCAACAACAAGATGCCGCTGATGATTTTTGTTCTCAGATGTGGATAGGTGTTGAACAGACCTTTCTTTTGATGTACATATTGATGGTTTTGGGGAACATTGTTGAAAATGTAATTTTTTTTCGCAAGGGGTTAGCCTTGATATTTTTCAAAAAAGTCGAAAAAAGTGATGTCAAGAATTATACAACAAATTGTACACCACGGGAAAGGTCTGTAAAATACCTTTCGAGCTCTGGCGGCCGCAGCTCTTTGGGAGGTTTGGTTGCGGAGATGTCACCATTAAAACCAAGTAAAATGCAGAGGCGTGTAAAATCATGCGAAAAATTTTGGATTGAAATATCTCAACAACCAACCATGCAGAGGCGTGGAAAATGATGCGAAACACTTTGGATTGAAATTTCTCAACAACTAGATGTCGCTGATGAACAGACCTTTCTTTTGATGTACATATTGATGGGTTTAGGGAACATTGTTGAAAATGTAATTTTTTTTCGCAAGGGGTTAGCCTTGATTTTTTTCAAAAAAGTCGAAAAAAGTGATGTCAAGAATTATACAACAAATTGTACACCACGGGAAAGGTCTGTAAAATCCCTTTCGAGATCTGGCGGCCGCAGCTCTTTGGTAGGTTTGGTTGCGGAGATGTCACCATTAAAACCAAGTCAAATGCAGAGGCGTGTAAAATCATGTGAAAAATTTTGGATTGAAATATCTCAACAACCAGATGCCGCTGATGATTTTTGTTCTCAGATGTAGATAGGTATTGAACAGACCTTTCTTTTGATGTACATATTGATGGTTTTGGGGAACATTGTTGAAAATGTAATTTTTTTCGCAAGGGGTTAAGCCTTGATTTTTTTCAAAAAAGTCGAAAAAAGTGATTTCAAGAATTATACAACAAATTGTACGCTACGGGAAAGGCCTGTGAAATCCCTTTCGAGCACTGGCAGCCACAGCTTTTTGAATTGCTTGGTTGCGGAGATATCACCATTAAAAGCAAGTCAAATGCAAAGGCGTGGAAAATGATGCGAAACACTTTGGATTGAAATATCTCAACAATTAGATGCCGCTGCTGATTTTTGTTCTCAGAAGTGGATAGGAATTGAACAGACCTTTCTTTTGATGTACATATTGATGGGTTTGGGGAACATTGTTGAAAATGTAATTTTTTTTCGCAAGGGGTTAGCCTTGATTTTTTTTCAAAAATGTCAAAAAAAGTGATGTCAAGAATTATACAACAAATTGTACGCAACGGGAAAGGCCTGTGAAATCCCTTTCGAGCACTGGCAGCCACAGCTCTTTGAATTGCTTGGTTGCGGAGATATCACCATTAAAACCAAGTCAAATGCAGAGGCGTGGAAAATGATGTGAAACACTTTGGATTGAAATTTCTCAACAACCAGATGTCGCTGATGATTTTTGTTCTCAGATGTGGATAGGTATTGAACAGACCTTTCTTTTGATGTACATATTGATGGTTTTGGGGAACATTGTTGGAAATGTAATTTTTTTTCGCAAGGGGTTAGCCTTGATTTTTTTCAAAAAAGTCGAAAAAAGTGATGTCAAGAATTATACAACAAATTGTACACCTCGGGAAAGGTCTGTAAAATCCCTTTCGAACTCTGGCGACCGCAGCTCTTTGGGAGGTTTGGTTGCGGAGATATCACCATTAAAAGCAAGTCAAATGCAAAGGCGTGGAAAATGATGCGAAACACTTTGGATTGAAATTTCTCGACAACCAGATGTCGCTGATGATTTTTGTTCTCAGATGTGGATAGTTATTGAACAGACCTTTCTTTTGATGTACATATTGATGGGTTTGGGGAACATTGTTGAAAATGTAATCTTTTTTCGCAAGGGGTTAGCCTTGATTTTTTTCAAAAAAGTCGAAAAAAGTAATGTCAATAATTATACAACAAATTGTACACCACGGGAAAGGTCTGTAAAATCCCTTTCGAGATCTGGCGGCCGCAGCTCTTTGGGAGGTTTGGTTGCGGAGATGTCACCATTAAAACCAAGTCAAATGCAGAGGCGTGTAAAATCATGCGAAAAATTTTGGATTGAAATATCTCAACAACCAGATGTCGCTGATGATTTTTGTTCTCAGATGTGGATAGTTATTGAACAGACCTTTCTTTTGATGTACATATTGATGGGTTTGGGGATCATTGTTGAAAATATAATTTTTTTTCGCAAGGGGTTAGCCTTGATTTTTTTCAAAAAAGTCGAAAAAAGTGATGTCAAGAATTATACAACAAATTGTACAACTCGGGAAAGGTCTGTAAAATCCCTTTCGAGCTCTGGCGACCGCAGCTCTTTGGGAGGTTTGGTTGCGGAGATATCACCATTAAGAGCAAGTTAAATGCAAAGGCGTGGAAAATGATGCGAAACACTTTGGATTGAAATTTCTCAACAACCAGATGTCGCTGATGATTTTTGTTCTCAGATGTGGATAGTTATTGAACAGACCTTTCTTTTGATGTACATATTGATGGGTTTGGGGAACATTGTTGAAAATGTAATCTTTTTTCGCAAGGGGTTAGCCTTGATTTTTTTCAAAAAAGTCGAAAAAAGTAATGTCAATAATTATACAACAAATTGTACACCACGGGAAAGGTCTGTAAAATCCCTTTCGAGATCTGGCGGCCGCAGCTCTTTGGGAGGTTTGGTTGCGGAGATGTCACCATTAAAACCAAGTCAAATGCAGAGGCGTGTAAAATCATGCGAAAAATTTTGGATTGAAATACCCAAGCAACACATAAACTCTTTAAGACTTCTTTGAATAAATTTATCAGGTCCTTACAATCTCTTAAATCAATCTTCTTAATACCGTTGCACTTAATAACCTGTTTAGTTGCTCTTTGAAAGTGTTGTTTGTTTCAACTATTAAAAAAAATTTTTCTAACATCTTAAAAACCTCTTTGACAAATATATTTATTATGTCTCTTTATAGGTCCTCTTTTAAACCTCTTTACATCAAGGAATTTCAGAGTGTATTTAGAGTATTTCATTTGTCTCTTTCAAACATTATATTGAAGATGGTTTTATTAAAACATCTTTATAAATGCTTAACATCCCATCTTCTAGTAGTGTATATTTTATCTTTAAGGAAGGTTATTAAAAAAAACTTTTTGTTTTGTCTTTGCCTTGTATTGATAAATTTGGCTTTAAATCGATGAATAAATGTGAAGTCAAACAATGATTATATGTGGTGTAATGAAATTACACACAGAAGCAAACCTATACAGCTGCCGAAATTTCCCATCTTTTTCTTGCTCATGTGTGGCTATGAAAAGAGATTATATCAATGATAGCTTAATGACTTCTTAACGAACTCTTTAAGCAGTCGATATAAAAATGGAAAGTGTATTTATATGTCGAACACAAAAACATTTATATAAAGGGTGACACTGTTAAATTAATTTTCAGATATTATTTATAATTACCACAAATATTATTTTTTGTAATATTTTAATACCTTAATATCTTACAATAAAACATTGTGTAGGTAAAATGTTTATTTTATGTTTTTATTAAATTTGAATAATATTGTTTATGTATGTACATATCTTAGATGTTCCTTCTTTTCAGAACTTTTAGCTTTTGTTCAACGAAATTTTACAAATTTATGGCTATACAAACTAAATTTTAACAATTTTTTGTATATTCTGCTCTGAATGTTATCCAAAAGCCCGAGAATCGCATTTTCAGAGCAGATAATAAAACCAAAAAAAATGCGGAATTTTTAGCGTGTTTTTTAATCAATCGACGTCGTACTGACATAAGTACATTGATATATATTTACATACACATTTTGGTCCAAAAGTCCACTTCTCACTTATTACAACTTAAAATGATTCAAAACCCATAACACATTATGGAACAGTTCAATAATAAAAATGAGGCACCCTGTTGGAGTATTCGTGATGACGCCATATTACTTGCAATTAATTTCAGTACAAATTATTATTTATGTGATTCAAATTACGATTGCATATGAATTTATAGCAATAACACACTAACTTTCTACACAATGCTTCACTTTTAATTGTTAAAACCACTTTAGACTGTATTTTATACAGTTTCTGTCAACTCCGTGGGGAGTTTTTTTATTTTTTTATTAATGAATATATGCATTATGTTACTAAATTTGTAGCGCATTTATTTAACCGATGTAGAATGTGTGATTTCAAAATAAATCTTTTTTGGCACATCAAAACACAGATATACAACACCAGAAAAATGAGTTTAGTTTCTATTATAATGTGTAAAATAAATCAGGCATTGAATGTGATGAAAAAAAGTCATCTTGATCTGGCATTTTATTTAAGTTCATTCTTTTTCGTTTCAATTGTATTAAATTTGCTTTTGTGTAAAAGAGATAGAGATTTCTCAATATTATTTTTTTTTCTTCCATAAATTATTCACTCAAACGAAAAACATCTTTAAAAGATCTATAATAAGAACTCTTCCTCCTATGGAGTTGGCTCCACCCCTTTGGTCCCATTGGGGTCTTAATGACCTCTTGAAGATAGTGAAAAGAGTTAAAAGCTCTTGCGAAAGTAGACTTCAAGATATTTGAAAGAGTCGATTGTGTTGCTTGGGTATCTCAACAACCAGATGTCGCTGATGATTTTTGTTCTCAGATGTGGATAGTTATTGAACAGACCTTTCTTTTGATGTACATATTTATGGGTTTGGGGATCATTGTTGAAAATATAATTTTTTTTCGCAAGGGGTTAGCCTTGATTTTTTTCAAAAAAGTCGAAAAAAGTGATGTCAAGAATTATACAACAAATTGTACACCTCGGGAAAGGTCTGTAAAATCCCTTTCGAGCTCTGGCGACCGCAGCTCTTTGGGAGGTTTGGTTGCGGAGATATCACCATTAAAAGCAAGTCAAATGCAAAGGCGTGGAAAATGATGCGAAACACTTTGGATTGAAATTTCTCAACAACCAGATGTCGCTGATGATTTTTGTTCCCAGATGTGGATAGGTATTGAACAGACCTTTCTTTTGATGTACATGTTGATGGGTTTGGGGAACATTGTTGAAAATGTAATTTTTTTCGCAAGGGGTTAGCCTTGATTTTTTTCAAAAAAGTCGAAAAAAGTGATGTCAAGAATTATACAACAAATTGTACGCCACGGGAAAGGCCTGTGAAATCCCTTTCGAGCACTGGCAGCCACAGCTCATTGAATTGCTTCGTTGCGGAGATATCACCATTAAAAGCAAGTCAAATGCAGAGGCGTGGAAAATGATGCGAAACACTTTGGATTGAAATTTCTCAACAACAAGATGCCGCTGATGATTTTTGTTCTCAGATGTGGATAGGTGTTGAACAGACCTTTCTTTTGATGTACATATTGATGGTTTTGGGGAACATTGTTGAAAATGTAATTTTTTTTCGCAAGGGGTTAGCCTTGATTTTTTTCAAAAAAGTCGAAAAAAGTGATGTCAAGAATTATACAACAAATTGTACACCACGGGAAAGGTCTGTAAAATACCTTTCGAGCTCTGGCGGCCGCAGCTCTTTGGGAGGTTTGGTTGCGGAGATGTCACCATTAAAACCAAGTAAAATGCAGAGGCGTGTAAAATCATGCGAAAAATTTTGGATTGAAATATCTCAACAACCAACCATGCAGAGGCGTGGAAAATGATGCGAAACACTTTGGATTGAAATTTCTCAACAACTAGATGTCGCTGATGATTTTTGTTTTGAGATGTGGATATCTATTGAACAGACCTTTCTTTTGATGTACATATTGATGGGTTTAGGGAACATTGTTGAAAATGTAATTTTTTTTCGCAAGGGGTTAGCCTTGATTTTTTTCAAAAAAGTCGAAAAAAGTGATGTCAAGAATTATACAACAAATTGTACACCACGGGAAAGGTCTGTAAAATCCCTTTCGAGATCTGGCGGCCGCAGCTCTTTGGTAGGTTTGGTTGCGGAGATGTCACCATTAAAACCAAGTCAAATGCAGAGGCGTGTAAAATCTTGTGAAAAATTTTGGATTGAAATATCTCAACAACCAGATGCCGCTGATGATTTTTGTTCTCAGATGTAGATAGGTATTGAACAGACCTTTCTTTTGATGTACATATTGATGGTTTTGGGGAACATTGTTGAAAATGTAATTTTTTTCGCAAGGGGTTAAGCCTTGATTTTTTTCAAAAAAGTCGAAAAAAGTGATTTCAAGAATTATACAACAAATTGTACGCTACGGGAAAGGCCTGTGAAATCCCTTTCGAGCACTGGCAGCCACAGCTTTTTGAATTGCTTGGTTGCGGAGATATCACCATTAAAAGCAAGTCAAATGCAAAGGCGTGGAAAATGATGCGAAACAGTTTGGATTGAAATATCTCAACAATTAGATGCCGCTGCTGATTTTTGTTCTCAGAAGTGGATAGGAATTGAACAGACCTTTCTTTTGATGTACATATTGATGGGTTTGGGGAACATTGTTGAAAATGTAATTTTTTTTCGCAAGGGGTTAGCCTTGATTTTTTTTCAAAAATGTCAAAAAAAGTGATGTCAAGAATTATACAACAAATTGTACGCAACGGGAAAGGCCTGTGAAATCCCTTTCGAGCACTGGCAGCCACAGCTCTTTGAATTGCTTGGTTGCGGAGATATCACCATTAAAACCAAGTCAAATGCAGAGGCGTGGAAAATGATGTGAAACACTTTGGATTGAAATTTCTCAACAACCAGATGTCGCTGATGATTTTTGTTCTCAGATGTGGATAGGTATTGAACAGACCTTTCTTTTGATGTACATATTGATGGTTTTGGGGAACATTGTTGGAAATGTAATTTTTTTTCGCAAGGGGTTAGCCTTGATTTTTTTCAAAAAAGTCGAAAAAAGTGATGTCAAGAATTATACAACAAATTGTACACCTCGGGAAAGGTCTGTAAAATCCCTTTCGAACTCTGGCGACCGCAGCTCTTTGGGAGGTTTGGTTGCGGAGATATCACCATTAAAAGCAAGTCAAATGCAAAGGCGTGGAAAATGATGCGAAACACTTTGGATTGAAATTTCTCAACAACCAGATGTCGCTGATGATTTTTGTTCTCAGATGTGGATAGTTATTGAACAGACCTTTCTTTTGATGTACATATTGATGGGTTTGGGGAACATTGTTGAAAATGTAATCTTTTTTCGCAAGGGGTTAGCCTTGATTTTTTTCAAAAAAGTCGAAAAAAGTAATGTCAATAATTATACAACAAATTGTACACCACGGGAAAGGTCTGTAAAATCCCTTTCGAGATCTGGCGGCCGCAGCTCTTTGGGAGGTTTGGTTGCGGAGATGTCACCATTAAAACCAAGTCAAATGCAGAGGCGTGTAAAATCATGCGAAAAATTTTGGATTGAAATATCTCAACAACCAGATGTCGCTGATGATTTTTGTTCTCAGATGTGGATAGTTATTGAACAGACCTTTCTTTTGATGTACATATTGATGGGTTTGGGGATCATTGTTGAAAATATAATTTTTTTTCGCAAGAGGTTAGCCTTGATTTTTTTCAAAAAAGTCGAAAAAAGTGATGTCAAGAATTATACAACAAATTGTACACCTCGGGAAAGGTCTGTAAAATCCCTTTCGAGCTCTGGCGACCGCAGCTCTTTGGGAGGTTTGGTTGCGGAGATATCACCATTAAGAGCAAGTTAAATGCAAAGGCGTGGAAAATGATGCGAAACACTTTGGATTGAAATTTCTCAACAACCAGATGTCGCTGATGATTTTTGTTCTCAGATGTGGATAGTTATTGAACAGACCTTTCTTTTGATGTACATATTGATGGGTTTGGGGAACATTGTTGAAAATGTAATCTTTTTTCGCAAGGGGTTAGCCTTGATTTTTTTCAAAAAAGTCGAAAAAAGTAATGTCAATAATTATACAACAAATTGTACACCACGGGAAAGGTCTGTAAAATCCCTTTCGAGATCTGGCGGCCGCAGCTCTTTGGGAGGTTTGGTTGCGGAGATGTCACCATTAAAACCAAGTCAAATGCAGAGGCGTGTAAAATCATGCGAAAAATTTTGGATTGAAATATCTCAACAACCAGATGTCGCTGATGATTTTTGTTCTCAGATGTGGATAGTTATTGAACAGACCTTTCTTTTGATGTACATATTGATGGGTTTGGGGATCATTGTTGAAAATATAATTTTTTTTCGCAAGGGGTTAGCCTTGATTTTTTTCAAAAAAGTCGAAAAAAGTGATGTCAAGAATTATACAACAAATTGCACACCACGGGAAAGGTCTGTAAAATCCCTTTCGAGCTCTGGCGGCCGCAGCTCTTTGGGAGGTTTGGTTGCGGAGAGGTCACCATTAAAACCAAGTCAAGTGCAGAGGCGTGTAAAATCATGCGAAAAATTTTGGATTGAAATATCTCAACAACCAGATGCCGCTGATGATTTTTGTTCTCAGATGTAGATAGGTATTGTAAGTAAGCCAACACGTTCTATACTCTTTATATTCGTGTACACTGCGGTGTATACTTACTTTTTTTTCTCAACACAACTTATTTCTAACGAGATATAAGGGAATCGAATGATTACTTATGAGTAGTGGACTTGTCCAAAATGACGTCATTATTTAATTTTATTCTAATTTGAGCTAGTAAAGTTGGCATCTACTAGTAGATATCCCCTTACAAAATTAAGGGACCATTCAAAGGGATGGCGCGCTTTATTTGCAAGAAAAAACTCAGGCAACTTGCGACCCTCTTTATCTTCAGTATTTTTTATGAAGTCAGAAACTTCAAATTCCGGACATTTGATTAGCTAGTTAAGCACAAGCGCCTGACAATTTTTTTTAGCATAAGTTATTCCTGAGATATAAGGCCTCAAGAATCACAAAATTCACAAGAACCGTAACTTATTTGGCACACAAAATTATTGGTCATCAAAATTATGGAGCACTTCCCGACATCGAAGAATCTTGTAATTTTTCAAAACAATGGGTATTGTGATGAAAAAATTGGCGTTTTCCATTCAGGGGCGTGATATCTGCCCACTTCCTCAGAATTGGAGTTAGTTGAATGGAGCACTTCCCATTGCTGTAGAATAATGAAATTCGGTAGATAGTTGGCCTCAAAGAACATAAATAGAGACAAATATAAAATTTGAGGTTTTTCATTTAGGAGACTGGTATCGACCCATTTTCCCATTAGTTTATATGGAGCACTTCAAATTGCTGTAGAATAATGAAATTTGGAAGGGCGGTAGAGCTTGATGTGCCTACAAAACGAAAAAAAAAAAGAAAATTTAAGATTTTTCATTCGAAGTGTATCTGCTTGTTATCATTTTGAAATTATACATACATACAAACATCTTGAAAATTCATGACTTTTCTTCTTGATTACCTTCATTTAGGAAATGCGATTAAAATTGCAACTAAATTTGAAATTTTTTTCTAACATCGCCAATCTCCTCGGAAAATAATAGATATTTAACAAAAATCGTATGAAAAGGCAGTGAAATTATCTGTAACATTTATTTCCGATACGAAATAAATTCCAATGAAAACGTTCATACACGGTCTTTGTGTTCGAAGTAGTAAAATATTTCCATGGAAATTTTTATTAACTATATTATAAAAGCAATTTTTTTTATTGAAAAATGGTCCATTTAACTAACAAAAATTTAGTAAGTTTTATAAATACAACCATTCACACAGACGACCTATCACCGCACATAGTTTCTAACCCATATATCCCAACAAGGGGCAGCAGCTCAGAAAACCGGATCATCGATATAAATCATCTTTCGGTGTTTACTGACGGATCTAAGGCGGAAATGGAGGTAAGGTCAGAAATCTTTTCAAACTTTAGCCCAGTTTTTCAGGCGGAGGTGCTCGTCAAAACAACCATTTCTGCGCATGTTAACTGTTCAATAAGAATATAGATATCTGTGTAGACAGACAGACGACATTTCCTCAATCGTCGCAAAGTCAAAACAAGCAGATCTTTGCAGCAATATACACTGGATCCTAGGACATAGTGACATACAAGTGTATGAAAGCGCTAACGATCTGGCCAAAACCGGATTATCAACTGAACGGAGCCAATTAATTGCCGGGATACTTGTGCCATTGGAGCAAAAGAATCTAAGAATTCAACAAACTTTCCTTAAAACCACAAATAAAAGATGGTCAGGAATTAACAGCTGTCAAGTTTTAAGAAATCGTTGGCCAATATTTCTAAGAAAAATCAGAATACCTACTAGGTTTAAAAATAACTCAATTGCCCCCCTGATGGGCATTCTAACGGGTCCCATCTCAATGAGAACCCACATGACCAGACTAGGTATCACCACATCTGACTAATGTAGATGTTGTACCTTGCATGGACGATAAAGCAGAACATGGCTCATATCAATTCCTTAGTGAATGCTCGCAGCCTAGCCCGAAGCGCAAAAGCAACCCTCTACTAAGCCACTTATACAAATCCTGGCTTAGGGAGGCTCCCTTCATCTAATCTATCCCACTTGCTTTCCTCCTTTTTATCTTCTCCTAAAACTATCTCACTCCTATCCTAGAGACTGCACAATGGATTCATTGAGATTCCAGTGATGTAATGCGGCTTGCCGTTTCCTAATTCTTATTTTCACAAATTTAAGCTTTAAAATTTCATAAGTTAAACTTTGTAAAAAATTTCATTAAATCTATTCTTTTATTGAAATCTTAAGGATATTCTTTCTTAATTTTCATTAGCATTTTTTTATATTTTAACCGGAATTTTCTTCCATCAATACAAACAGGCAATACAATTTCCCAAAGCGATATATAAGAACAGTTTATACGAGAGAGAATACAATAGCTTTATCTAATTTTCTGTATGCTTTGCCAGCATTTCATTTCATTTGAATAAAATCTTATTTGGAAAAATGATGATACTGCCTAAAAAGGATAATGAACAGATTTTCTTACATTGGGTTAGAATATTTTGCCACATCTCACAAGGTCTGGCCTTAGTTTATCTATTCACAAAACCCTATATGTATTTTGCAAGTATAGTAATCAACTAAATTGTCAATTTTAAGTCTTCTATCTTATCTTATTAGTTGACTTTTTGTTTTTTGCGTATGTGAGCAATTTTTAAAAATATTCCATACACAACAAAAGCACAGAAAAGAGTTTACCTTGTTTTTTTTTTTTAATTTTGACTGAAGTGTTATGGCTGGTAAGAATAACCCTTGGCAAACCACTTGGTGGTGATTCAATGTGGTAATTCTTAAATACAATAGGCCAGCAGAATATGAAAATAAGGAATGGAATTTGAATTCGAAAAAGGGTATGAGGAAAGGGAGTGGACAGACAACCTAAAGCAAATGTTTTCGCCCAGAGATTATTATCACCGCAGGAAGGTTTTTTTAGGTGAGAATAAAAGACTTTGAATATACAAAGTACTACTTAGGTACTTCGTTCAATCCCAACGATAGAACACATGATAATAGGATAGAAGCTGCCACAATAAATGGTGCTGAAAAGTTTAGCAAATAAATGAGTCACAAGGTTTAAAGGTCTTGTTTGGCAAATCCTCAAGTGAGTAATGACTGGTCGGAAAGTATACGTTGTTGAGGGGATATGTTTTGACTATAGCAGGAAGGTTCGTACTCCTGGGGCCTGTTTTGCCTACGGGAGGTCCTCTACTTATTGTTGTTAATTTCTAAATGGATTATGAATTATTTTGTTTTCATTATAAACTTATTTACTTGTTTTTATTTGAACTGAGTGTAGAAATAGACTTAAGACAAGAAAACTCAAGGTATGGAAAAGCTAATGGATTTTGTTGGTTTTTGGTAGGTAATTGGGATGGGAAAGAGGTGTGTTTTCATATTATTAATGATGACCAAAAATAAATGATTAATGAAACTTGTAGATAATTACAAGAGAAAGACATTTGTCGTGGTAATTTGTTTGTTTGTATCTTTATTGCCCAGCAAGATGTAAATTATTGTATTTTGGTCTTTTTTGCTAGAGGTATTTGAGAAAATAATTATTGCGATGTAATGATAAATAATTAAGTTATTCAGAACTCTTTTCCGATAAATCTGCTTATTCCGGAAATTTTGACAAATAAATTTCAGACTAAAATAAAATTAGATAAGGAACTTACAAACAGATGAAAATGGAAATTTTATTAAGGATTTCCGGATTAAGGGAAAACTAAAATTGATTAGAGGACAATTTAAAATTATTTGCAATTAATATTGTTTAATGCCTTATTTTTATATATCTTGAATGGTAAGTAATATTCAGGGTGTATTTTTTTTTTTGTATAACTTTGCACGCGCTCAAGGTATTATGAATACCCTTTGTATGTTTTTCTTAACACAGCGTGGTCATCCGGTGGAAGAAGAGAAAGATGGATAGGAAAGATGTGTGGCGCGTTGTTCTGAGACTAGAGCTGGTTGTTGTCTCAGATTTATCTCGAGGGATGGCGGCTGAACTAATGCGGAGAGAATTACCGTGTCTAATTTATTTATGTCCCTTATAATTCGCATTATTTTATTTAGTCCTTTGTCATATTTTATGGGTATGCTAATTTACTCAGTCACACGTTGTTAGTGTTATGCCTAAACGGCATGTAATGAGCAAAGCAGCCACTTATTTTACGACAAATTTTGAGTTTTTAATGGAATATAAGAAGACATAGACAACGGCAAGAATCGAACCTGCAACCACGAGGTTGACAGGCAAGCACACAACTATCGCGCCACGGGCACCCCCCATGGGTGTCTCTTTATTCGTCAATAATATTTTAGGGTATGATATTCTTAGGTTTATTCTAAGAATAAATCGTTGTACAGTAAGGGCATAAAAGTTCTTTCCTATCTTTCTATTCCTTCTAACTAGTACCGTGGAATGCAGGTTGCATTTAAAATATCTTACGGGCATATAGTTAAAATTATTATTATTATTATTATTATTATTATTATTATTACTATTATTATTATTATTATTATTATTATTATTATCTCCAATTTGGATATCATCCATCGAGGATTCAAGAAAGGCTTGCATTTGTGTGCTCTGACCCAATTACGCTGTTAATACTACTGAAAGAAACATTGTTTAGCCCTTTATTTTTAAGAAGTAATATCAGCCATTTTAATTGCATTTAAATAATTTTGATACCTTGTCTCAGTGTTAAGATATCCAATTTCTAGTTTCTAAGTTATTCCATTTTTCCTGCCCACGCAAATTTTTTGTCTTTAAAGTCAATCTTCTCCACAAAATGCATAACAGACATAATGTTTTACAATTGTAAGAACTCTAAAAATTAAAATCACTGACAAGTTTGGATAAATTCTCATACGTTTTATGATAGTCTGGAAATCCTGGAAGAAGGTTAAATTTAAAAAAAAAGGATTGATAAACGGTTTAAAATATTTTTTTTATTTTATACGTGTACTAAACCGCAATTATATCAAAGGATACTACTTGGTTTTGTATGCATGCCAGCACCCGTTTTTGGATTTCACTGCGAATATTTATTGATAATAGCTGCTGCTTCACTTTTGATTATGATTCGAGAATACGGTCTTCTAATTCACTTAAAATTGTTATTTCGGTTGAATTAACAAGTTCATTCACTCTTCCCCATGCAAACAAGTATAAAATGCACGACTGGATCGCACGTACTACCTCTTATGTTCGATCACATCTGATGCAAAATATTTCTTTTAAGAATCTTTTAAATATATTTTTAAAGTCGTTTTTTACTCAATTTTTTATATACAAGATATTTTTAATTTTTTTCTAAAAAAAAATGACAATTTTAACATTAAATAATATAAATTTAAAAACGAGATTTCAAAAAAAATCATCCACACGTTTTCGAAATATTGAATTTTCAAAATCAAAAAAAAATATGTTTCGAGAATTTTAATGTGGTGTATTATTTATAATTCAAAGGGCCGGCTATGTAAAAATTATGATCAAAATCCATCTAAGCGTTTGTGAGGAAGTCGAAAATCAAAAAAATGGTTGAATGGCAGTTACCGTTAATAACAAAATATGTAAAAAAAAACTTTTTTACCTAAATGTAGACTATACTTAAAGTATTGCACACACTTATTTTTATCATAATCGTTAGAGCCGTTTTCGAGATAATTAAGATGGTAGAAAAAGTCGTATGGCAAGTATGGTTATTTTTGGGTCTTAAAACAAGATTCAAAAATCTATTTTAGACAATAACCTAAAACGCTTAAGTACCAAGTTTGAAGAAAATTGCTTCAGTCGTTTAGGCTGTAGATCGTTGTACAGACAGACAGACAGGTAGACAAGCTCTCTATCATCGTAATGTCAAGTTTGATAAAATCACGAGTTTGATTTTTTTTCCAAAAGCCAAACTTGCCGATATTGCCTATATCGCAAGTAAGATCCAATAATGTAAGGTCAGGGAATCTTGAAGGTCAGTGAACCAGTCCATTTCTTCCTATCCAATGATTACCGTACTCTCCATAACCCTAAATTTCATAGTTTTAAGTTAGGTTAAGCTATGAACCATGTATTAAGCCAAATAAATGGGGGTATTGCCCCCACCAAAATTCATCTAACCAATTTTTAACGTCTGTCATAGAGAGCTTGATCGCCATTTTGCTAAAAATATGATGAAGATAGTAGAATAAGTGGAATGTTTCCTAATAGTTCTGGTAAATCATTGCACAAAAACTGTACATAGTTTGTAAAATAGGTAGCTTAAAGGGGCCAATTAATTTGTTTTCAATTACGCCTGCCCAGTTATTGGAGTTGAATGTGTATTGAAATTAAAAACATATCCTATATGTTGCACAAGTTAAATATTAGATGATAGATATAACTAAATAAGATTGCCATTCAAGGGATGTCTTCAGGCTTAAAATTAAAATGGCAAGTAGGCATCTTTTAAGAATAATCCAACAAGGCAGAAGTTATTGTGAACTACACTTTCATTTAGTTTTGCCACTTAAGGAAACCGGAATGAAATTTTATTTTTTGTACTAAATTTACTACATATGTTGAACTATAAGTCAACAAAATGCGCATCTCACGCAAATGATGCCTTTTTTATGCTTTGCAACCCTGATTTCTTGATACGGTGCCTTTTTCATGCTTTGAATGTTTTGATATTTTGAAACGTGATTCAACCCTTGTTCCTTGTTAATTTACATGTATATAGCTTGTAAAATATACAAAATAATACAAAACAAAAAAATACAACGATTGCAGTGCATCTTCAATGTTTTACAATATTTACAGCCGACAACAAAAAATATTTGGCATCGGAATTGTTTGTCATGCAAAGGTTGCTTTTGAAATATTATACAATCCATTACTACTTTAATGTTGCTTGATGAAACCCTAGATGCTGCAGTAATACACCAGTACCGCATCAAGGAATTGAAAAATAATCACACCGATATACGAAACACTCATTTCTTTTTTCGCCAAGATTTAAAACTAAAGCCCTGAAACCTTTTATTCCTATTACTTTTATTGTATTCCAAAACAAAATAAATGGTAAATAAAATTTCAGATACTTACCTTGTTGATCACTAAAATTCCAATGAGAATCTTATAAGAGTAAAAAATAAACCCTCTTGGAAATTAGTTTATTTCCGTCACGCAAGTGGCATAAATTAAGTCATTCCATGTTATTTAGTCATGACAATTAAACCTTTGTAAGAAAAAAAAATAAAGAAAACAATATTGCTACTGACCACTCTACTCTCATATTGACTTCAATTCATTCGCTAAGCTTAAAAACAGAGAAAAAGAATAAGAAAGAACCATAAAAGTTAATCATAACGAATTAAACCTCTAAACTCCTACAGCAGATATACTCAGTATCCACAAAGCTGCATAGCGTAAGAAAAAAAAATATGCCAACAGACGTACCTTTGGAACAAACAATCTTATAAAGAAGCACTTTTTTTTCTTTCCCTATACATATTACAACCCCAAAACCTTGTTGATCCCTTCATGACAGCATCCACACCGACCCGTCACCATCACCAGTCACCCATCGCCATTAACATCCCATCCCATCCGGATTCGTGTGTTAGTGAAAAGAGCTGCTCCTTTCCAAATAGAACGGAAATGAATGCCTTGAAGGAAAATTAAAAACGAAATGGCGTAGCAGCATCATTTTTGTACGAAGAAGCATTAAAATGAAAGATGATCCAATAAATTTTATTATGTCGTCATTCAAGGTTGAGCGAAAAGCAAGTTACCTCTCGAGGGTTCACCTTAGCATTCGCAGTAGAGAAGATAATCAGAAAGGTAATAGCTAGCCAAAATTCGGAATTACTATAGATATAGCCATAAAGTGCAGAGTAGGACTTAAAGATACATTATGGATGTGTGTTGGGGATAGTTGTATCAGTTCCGCATGTCATTTTTTATGAGAGTGCAAAAGCAGACGCATACAATCTGACAAATAACCTAGTGGCAAAAAAGTGAACGAAAGAACCCGTTTTCTATTCCATTTTTTTTTTTTTTTTTTTTTTGTGAGTGAACCGTTTTAGCTGTGTAGCATTTCACGTCCCACATGTTTTTTTTAATAATAAATCATGGTGCAATTTACAAGTTCTCTAACAGATTATTTTCGCTTTTGCGAAGAAATGCGGGCCCGCGGAGCCTGGAAGGATTTGTATAATCTATGTCTAGATACACCAGTATAGTCGTATCAAGCATGTCATCATTGTCGTTAGTCGGAACTTGAGGTGTGGAAATAAATGTATGTTCTGCCTTCGAGAGGAAGTGCATTTGACGATGAGAAACGATATGGGAATTATCGTAGAAGGTTTAGTTATTTTCATTTTTGTTTTTTTTTTTTTTTTTTTTTTGCTTTTTCCTGCAACAGTCTACTTATGCTATATGTATATTATGATGAGTTATGAGTATGACCAAACAGCTGAATGTAAAAGAAAGCGAGTGAAATAAGTTGAGTTATTGGATTTTAATATATATTTGATGTTGATGGCAAACTCTTTCTTAAGAAAAAAAAATTGAAAACTGCTTTTAACTGAATTTCATTTGTATTTCTTTATTCTGGTTTTCTTCCATACTTCCATTATAGTTTAAGCTAAGTAAGTATTTTAAACAACTTGTAGATTAAGGATCACAAATGGCGGATTTTTGGGAATTTTTAAAATAAATCAAAAAAAAATATTTTAAGTTTTCTAATCACATGTACATATATAAATAAACTCTAAAAAACTGCATTCCAAAATTTGCAGAAAAAACTTGTTCAAAAAACTAAAAATAAAAACAGGATTTCATCAAAATCTCTCTTACAATTTTCGAGATACTTTTTTATAAAATTTTCATTGGTCCGTGGCATCTAATGGTGTTCTTATTTTTTTCTCAAAAAACCGAGTAAAGCGATGGTTTTGGCAGTTTTTATAAGATTACAAAACAATTTGTACAACTTTATCACTTTCGATAAATCAAACATTAGTTTACCGAAATGGTTACCTTTCCTTAGTCTGTTATTGCTACAAACTATGGAAACAAATCTATGGCGGTACGAAGTTTGCCGGGTCAGCTAGTATCTATATAAAAAAAGAGCACATTATGATGTATTTCAATTTTTTTAAACTACGAGTATTTTGGTTAAAATAATGTTCTTAAGGTGAATATATGTATATATGTTCTATCGAATAAAACACATTTTTTCCCAGAGAAAAACATTGTAGGTTAAAACGAAAACTTATGTATAGATCACTTGGCTCATGGGTCGATGAAGAATGCAGCAAACTGTGCGTAATCAAACTCAGATGATGTTGATGAACCAAATTTAAAGCTTTTGTCATTAACACGAAAGATCTGATATCTGATGGGTTGGCAGATTAGTTCTGAATGCACATAAGTCTGTTGTTCATTTTTTTGCCAAAAAACATCGTCACTATGCTCCGAAAGGTATCTTGCTTGGTGGAAGTCTCGAAAATCCAAATAAGACTAGCTTCCACACAGCATCGTCGTTTGTGTATGGATTTTCGATAGAATAGGTATAACGTATATGTAGGCTCTATGTACAACCTTCCGAATGGTGCTTATTATTTCGTTTTTTTTCACTTCGCATTTCGTTGTTTCGCACTTTCTTACATCGATTTCTGTTTACTTCGTTTGTAATAACTTCGTTTTTGTATCACTTTATTTTTCATCATTTCCATCACTTCGTATTTCTTTCTTTCCCTTTTTACTCGTTTTGCATTTCCGTTAAAAGTGCAATGAGTTATTTAGGTCAAGGTTATCTCCCCAAAGGTTTATTTTGCATTTTGTTTGCCATTAGAATCTATATTCATTGGTGTCTTATACAAAGCTTTATTAGAATTTATGTAAATTTATTTTATATTTATGTTTTGTTAAATGTTTTTCTATAATGAAGGAATTATTTTATTTAAATAAAATATTCAAAATCCTGGTTTATTATAATCTCACTTTTTAAAATCCCGCTGAGCCCGATGTGTATTTTGATAAATGTTACACAAAACACTTTGCATTCACCCAAACTTGATCCTACCACAAATCCTATAATTGGTCTAAGCAGGTGGTTGCAGGGGAGCAGAATGCAGCCCCTTACGCCGTTTAGTCCTTAGATGGTCAGACAGACGAAATTGCGGGACCCACTTTTTGGGTGTTCTCTATTATCGTAATGTCAACTTTGATTAAAATCTCGAGTTCGATTTGTTTTCCAAATGCAAAACTTGCCCTATAGTACTTATATTGCAAGTAAAATAAAATGCACGACTCGATCGCACGTACTTGCACCTATGTCCGATCATATTATATGCAAAAGATTCTTAGTAAAACTGCTAAATGTATTTTTAAAGTCGTTTTTCACTTAATTTTTTAAAAGAATTTGGTATAAAAATTTTAAATATTTAAAAATATAAATTTAAAACAAAATTTCAGAAAAAATCGTCTCTCCGTTTTCGAAATATTGATTTTTCAAAATCGAAAAAAATATTTTTCAAAAATGTTTAAGTGCAGTATTATTTAAAATTCAAATGAGATCTTGTATAAAAGTTTGTATCGAAATCGGTTGAGCCGTTTATGAGAAAGTCGAAAATCAATAGTATGGCAGGTACCGTTAATAACAAAATATTTTTAAATTTTTTTTCAAAACGAATGTAAGCAAAATAATTGAAAAACATTTTAATTAAAATACTGAATAGACGAAATAAGAAACGACTAAAACCAAATAATACAAAAACTAGATAAAAAAAACGAAACAAATTATACCCCCTTCCGAAGCATTTATCTTATGTTGCTGATGTACAACGTTACAAGCTAATGAATAATATTTTCTGAAATTATAAAGAGAACAAAGTCTTACGTACAGAGTTGAACTCTGACATTTTAACAAAATGAAAAAAAATCAATTACATTAATGCATTTTTAAATTATGTAAGCTTCCACTAAATTTAAATGACTATTTCAGTATTCTAATAGTTTGTTCCTAGTTGTTTATTTTAATCTAAGAAAGTGATAGACGTGTTTTATTGGGAAATTTATCTATCATACATTTATCCGTCGTAGCATTTTACATAAGAATAGATATCTGTCTGCAAAATTATAACAGAATTTTGTTATTCTTAAATATATATACTGAAATGCACATTCTTAAAAAAACTGTAACAAAACAAAAGTATTTCCCTCATCTATTCTTTTTTTAACAAAGCAAAATTTTATACGATTTATTCTCATTTTTACCTAAAAAATGTTACTGACTCTAGACCGTACATAACATTTTCTTTATACTACTATATTCATTCCCCAAGCCAACAGCTTTGTATTTTTTGTTCTGTCTTGTTATAACTATTAATCCTGCTAAAAATATTATTCTTATTCACTAAATAAATTAATTCGTTTTTATGCAAGATAATAGTTTGTAGCATTTATATTAAGAGCCGATTTTTCAATCTGCAGATAAAGAGGCAGTTAGTTGCCAGAGGAATAAACTTACTTGACTGTTAAACAACCGGATAGAAAAATTGAATTTTTCAATCGAGAGAAAACAGTCTACAGAATAATTTTATTTGTACGTCACTTTTATTTCGAGTATCGAACTTTTCATAGAAATTAATTTTTGTTTAACGTTTCAAAGTAATAATTTTTCAAAGTGTTTTTGACATCAAAAAAAGGTATTTATTTTATTCCTCAGATAACTCCTTATTCCGTTCTAAAATGAGCAGATAAATTTATTTCTATATTAAGAAGTATCTGACTATTGAAAAACTGATTATTGCTCTATGTGAAGAATATGTACTAACTGGCTGCTTAATTGACTATCGAAAAATTGGCCCTAAATTAAATTAAATAGAGATAATGCTAAGTTTTATAAAATCATACTATTAATTGCGAACAAATATTAAAACTGTTATAAATTTGCATTTCAATTTCGTATTCGGTAGTTTTCTGTATAGGTTTACCATGAAAACCGTATACTCATAAATACATTTTTACGATTTCGTAAAAATGAGATTTCATTTGAATAATTGGGCACCCTGTCTTGACTAACAACATGTACTACATAACAGACCGACTCCACTAGATATCTGTATCGCCAACGAAATATCTGTCGTTAAGTATTAGATCATTTTGTGTCTTGACTGAGCAGCTCATGTCTTGACAATTCATTCAAGCAATAGAGGTTGAGGTATAGGTAACGCTGTTTAAGAAGAATTATAAAAAATTAATTTCATGAAAAAAATGTTTTTTGACCTGATATACTCCTGTTAATGAACATTAACTAATAAAAATTGTGTATTTGAAGAATTTAAGTACAAACAAAATTTTTTTAAGTGCGCCAACAGAGTTGTTACCATAAACTAATAACTTAAAGACCCGAAACCTCTGCTTTCATTTGACATTTGCCTACAAGCTGAAACATGCACACAAATAACTTTTCTGTTCCTCTTCCAATAGACACATTGATAAAAACGCACACAAGAATCTTTTCTGTTCCTCTTCCTATAGACACTTAGCCAACACAGCCCTAGTAATTTGTTTTTGTTTTGCTTTTCGATTTTCCATCTATTCATGGATAGAGTTTCAAAGCTACAAATACAACAATGTAAACAAATGGGTTTTGGGGGGTGAAACGTACGAAGGTTTCCAACCTTATTATGGCTTATTTGTGGTTGTTACTGGCGTGAGAGACAACAAATAATGAGATAAGCACAGAAAAAGAAGAAAATAACGCAGCCGTAAAATTTGATGCCAGACATCGATTTCAAGACAAAATCGAAGAGAGAGCTCGCTGACATCCCAACACAACAAGAAACAACGTGAAACCATTGGAGATTTCATGTCAGGATGAGTATTACGATAAAATTTATTGCCAATGGAGTCAACCTGTAAAGCAGAATTGTGCTTAGACCCTTAACTCTGAGTCTCGAACCAAGTCGTAGAAGTCGTTTATATCGAATGTCAAAAAATCAAAACAAACTGACCTTTTTCTTCCTCTTCCACGAGGAATGTAGGAAGCTTGGTTGAAGTTGATGACGTTCTATTATTAAAAATAAATATATTTAGTTTAAAATATTCTGGTAAACAGAAAGAAAAACATTCCCATATCAACGAACAATTTTAAAATATTTCCTTCTTTTCTAGAACACATTCTTAAAATGGGCAAAGTAAACAAAACTGATGCTCTGAAACAAAAACTGGCCAAACGAGTTAATGCTTCGAAAAAGGTTGTCACGTCCATAGCATCTAAAGTGTCCTTCAAAGCGAAAGAAAAATCGACTGATAAAAGACTTTTGTTGTCACAATCACCTACAGGAGCAACACCTAAAAAGCACAAAAACAAGAAAGAAAAATTTCGCCTTAAACACAAAAATCTCCTAACTAAATTTGTTCAGCAAAAGAAACAGAAAAAGGAAGAAATTGCTACAAAAAACCGTCAAAAGACTGCCGTAGTTGGTGACATGAAACCACTTAAGGATGCTTTACCATCACTTGATGAACTTTTTAAACTAAGCAGAGAGAACATCAAGGCCGCTGCAGAACCCAAAATAGTAAAAAAATTAAGTAACAAAGATAAAATCAAGAACAAAAATAAACAATTCATAAGTCGGGTGAGTTCTTTGCAAGCTCTACTTAATGATCCTAGCTTCAAAAAGAATCCTCGAGAAACAATTGCTTATCACATAAAATATACACATGGTTTAGTTGAATAAAACGTTTTTTTGTTTTAATTATTTAATTTTATTATAAAACAATGTTTGTACAAAAATGTCTTGTTGTAAATAATCGATATTTTATTTATTTATTTTTAAAAATGGAAAAATCAGTTAAGCTATTCTCTTTCTAATGTCCTCATATAACCGCAGGCTTTAGCTTTTCATTCAAAGCTTCGATTTCTTTTGGCCGAACTCTGCGAGAGCGTTGACAAACTCATTTGAATTTAATCTTTTATGTAGCTCTTCACATTCGCGAACCAAGGTATTTTCCAAATCAGTGTGATAAGCTTTTATAAGGAGAGACTTTCCAGCCATCAAGGCCCCCGGTGGAAGTCTCGTTATTTCCATAACTTTTGGCCATATCTTGGTATCAAGTTCTTCAGGTTTCACCACTTCAGCAACAAAATTTAATCGATGAGCTTCTGCAGCCGTCAATTTCTTGTTAAGAAGAAGAACCTCGATGGATTTGGACTTGCCTAGTAACCTGGGAAACGTATACGACGAACAACCTTCAGGGCAAAGTCCAAGTTTAGTAAACGGTGTTAAAAAGTATGCCTAAAATATGATAGCTAGTTAAATTTCTAACTAAAGCTAAGTTCAATCTCACATTATCAGTGCAATAGACGATGTCGCACAGTGCAGCTGTTGTCATGCCAATGCCAATACATGGCCCATTTACTATAGCTACAAGAATTTTTGGAAACTCGAAAAACGAACGAACCAAATTTTGTACAACCACAACCGTGTGTTGCGAGAATTCATCAAAATCATTAAAGGTGGTATTCGACATCGTCAATGAAAGATCGTTACCTGATGTATAGACATCACCGACTCCTGTAATTGCAACAACTGCCACAGACTCGTCTTCAGCTGCCAATCGAAGCACTTTGGTGAATTCAATATAGGCTTTTAAACTAAGCGAATTCTTTTTGCGAGGATTGTTTATTTTAATTATGAGGAGCTTTTCACGTTTTTCCAGAAGCAGTTCTTTGATATCATCGTAAGGATTACCTAACTGAGACATTATTAGCTTATTAAATGTTTTGTTAGACTAAAGCCTGTGCTTTTCCTTTGTGGGTAGTATTGAGTAAAACTAATTGCATTTGCAATTGATTAATTGTTTAGTGGAATTTGTCCTGCAATTTTGTTAATACAACGCAGTTGGGGAATTGACAGTTTGTAAATTCAACAGTCTGTCTAGAAAGACATTGGCCGATTATCTATATAAAACATTGAATTGGACACTTTCAGATGTCCAATATGCCTACGTTGTTTATCGATTCGCATATAAAATCTATAGAATAGAAAATTCCATATTTTGTTTGTTATTGTTTTGACAAAGGTAGCTTAATTAACTATAATGTGTATCCGGTTCTAACTTGTTTGGACTTTTCTGTTCAAATCTGATCTGATCTTCAGTAATCACAGCTATTAGAATAAATAAAATGCACGACTGGATGGCACGTGCTTGCTCTTAGTTCGATCACATTAGGTTTATTTCTTTCAGAGTAGAGCGCTGAACAAAGCTCGAACACATAAATTATGCACTAAATTTGTTCCAAACAGAGCGAGCTCTGAACACTGATATGTTTTTTAAACACGCTTGAACCACACAAATCAGAATAGATTTTCATTTTTAACCATAAAAAGCAATACCTACCTTTTTTGTACACTGATACACACCAGATACAGAAAATCAACACGCGATTAACTTCTTTCGGCAACTTATGTATCTAATTATTTTTTTCACATTTTCCTTCTTGGCACACATGGCATTTGGTGCATTCAGCAATTTACTCACATGCTCAGTCAAATATGTTCGAGCACGTCGAGTACGATCTACACATGTTCAGAAAGAAAAAAGAAACACACATTTGGATCTCTGCATGCTCTGAGTTAAAAAGAAACACAAAAACCTCAGACTGCTCTGAACCAAAAAAGAAAAACGCCTATTGTATACACAAGGTTCTTAGTAGAAACGGCTAAATAATGTATGTTTATTCAATTTTGTCTATACAAAATTACTTAAATTTTTTTCTGAATAAAATTTCGTATGGTAATTTTATGTAATTAATAATAATATAATAATAAAAATATAATTTCGAAAAAAAATCGTTATCCTTTTTCGAAATATTTAATTTTCAAAAATAATTTTCTTTTCAAAAATCCAAAAAAATTGTTTTCGAAAATGTTGGTAAAATTTTGATTTAAATTTTGAGCGAAATCCTTCAAGCCATTAGGGAAGTCAAAAACCAAAAAAATGGTTGTATGGCAGATACAACAAAACAAAATATGTATAAAAAATGTTGGACCAAAATATAGTTCATTAGAGTCGTTCTCGAGATAATTAAGATTGTAGAAAAATTTATATGGCAAGTACCGTTATTTTTGGTCCCAAAACAACGATTCAAAAATCTATTTGAGAAGAATCACTTAAATTCTTAAGTACCAAGTTTGAAAAAAATCACTTCAGCCGCTTAGGCTGTAGATCGTTCTACAGGCGCGACAGACGGAATTGCGGGACCCACTTTTTTGGTGCTCCCTATCATCGCAATGCAAGTTTGATTAAAATCTCGAATTCGATTTTTTTACAAATGCAAAACTTGCCCCATACAAAAAAGTAATCGATTAACTCAAATCTCAAACCAAAAAGTATACCGACAAGTAAAGCAAACAAAAAAATGATTTTAATAGTTCTCGCGATTCTGTTCTAGTTTCACCTTACCCAAAAGCCAGAGCAGAAAATCTTCTTTTCTGTTTCAAATTAAAGCAATTCAGAACAGAAAATTCCGTTTGTTTGATGTTAAAAATTATTTTTCTTTGCCTTTGCCTATAAAATAAATAATACAAAAAAAACAGTTTTTAACCTCGCGAAAACCTCTGTGATTGCGGTGGCGATCACTATAACAAAATGGATGATAATCGATCTATAGAAAGAAATTTTTAATGCAATACATCGGTTGCAATTATTAAATACAAAAAGAACAGCATGCGGCATTTGATCCCGTAACGCTCGAAAATCTTCCAAAAATGTCGAATTTAGAGTTCTGTGCCATTTAGCGGCAAACGGTCCGTATAAACTCGTGCTGTAAAACTAATTGTACTGGTACTATCGGAATTGTTTTATCGCATGTGAACAGGTTTATCGCGCGATCAATAGTATCGCCAACGCGTCCATTTACGCAAAATTTAATTACGAGACATACTTAACCCTAGAGAGCTAACCTTCGCCAAAATGACACATCGATCAAATATTTCCCTCTCCCTTCCTTACTTTTTGACTTACATAATCGTGCTTTCGCTCCAACTCAGCCGCCGGTGGTATGTCTCGCGTGGTAGATGCGTTTTTCATGTAAGTTATATTGTTTATTGTATATGTACAATTTACTCGTGATTTTTAATAATATTTCCTAACAAAATCTTAGTACGACAGTAACTTTTTGATCTAAAAAAAAACATGTGCTATGAAAAATTTAATTTTAGTGTTAAAAACTGAAGTAAATATTTATTTTAACTTTAATTTCCTTCTATTTAAAACCCATTTTTGTATAAATATCATTACCTTTAATAAAAAGTAATAACTTATTAAAAAAAAATTAAATGTTCGCCAATGAGTCGAATGATTAGCTTTTCATTGCAGTCCAGGCTCGTTAGCTTTCTAGGTGTTCATTTGATATTTCTTAGACCTTACTTTTATCGGACTAGACTGATGTACAGAGTTGACAAGTAATAAAGAGAAATACTATTGTTAATGAACTTGTTGGCCCTATTGTATTTTTATTCGAGTATCGAAAAAAATCATCAACAGGAATTGTGCTAAATGCACATTAGTAGAAAATTTGTTTACAAAAGTTCTATATCGGAATTAAATGTTCTGAATATTTGCAAAAATGACGGAATTCTTAGCCGAAAATAATTTATGTGGACAAAACTTGCTTAGAATTGTCTCTATGGGCAATTCTATCATAGCTGAAATCTTGAGATTGAAAGATTACATTCCTGACATCTTCAAGTAGGTTAAATTTTTTCACAATAAAAATACTTGCTTACTTGATTTTAATACTTAGATTGGAATCTAAAGCTGACCAACAAAAATACGCAGATATAATTTTAGATTTTAGTTATCTCCGAATTGCCGAAGCCCAAGACAAAAAAATTGAAAATAATCCAGTAAGTTCAATCACTAGTTCTTAATTTATAAGTGAACTCGTCAATATTTAGTTGTCTTATTAGGCCCTTCAAGATCTCGATGAAGAATTCCGAGATAACTACCTGGAACTGCTTACTCGTTTCTATTTGGCTTTCGAAAGTACCCATCAATATGCCTCCGATTTGAAAAATTTCGTGGAAGAACTTAATCGTGGATACTACATAGAACAAACAGTGGAATCTGTGTTGCAAGATGGTGAGGGGAAGCAGCTTATGGTAATTAGTGATATATTAAACTAAACGAAATAGCTTAAACATCGGGTTTCCAGTGTGAATCATTGTATCTCTTCGGGGTAATCCTGCTTGTCCTGGATCTACATATACCTGGATTGATTAGAGAACGACTCCTGATGTCATATTATCGCTATAGTGCTGCCCGAAATCACGGCGATAGCAATATCGACGATGTGTGCACACTCCTAAGATCCACTGGATTTTCATCTCAACCTAATGCGAAATCTGTCCCAAATTATCCAGAAAACTTTTTCAGGTAGAATACTCTAAAGATATTTTTCATTCGATTCGTTTTGATTCTTAATTTAATTAACAGTCGCTTCACGTTTGATCAAAATTTCGTGGATTTGGTAATCGGACGACTAATTTCCGATGACATTTACAACCAAATTTCTATCTTTCCTCACCCAGATCATCGATGTACAGCTCTCTCTAATCAAGCTGGAATGCTGTTTGTTTGTCTTTACTTCTCTCCTGAAATCATTCACACTCAGAAACAAAAAATGCAAAAAATTGTAGAAAAATTCTTCTTCGACAACTGGGTTGTCCCAGTTTATATGGGCATTACAGCTAATCTGGTCGATGCTTGGGATAATTTCAAAGCAGCAAAATGGGCCTTGCACCCTATTGTTGTGACATACGCTATCAAAGGTATATGTTTGCTCTATAAGCAGAAGTTTAGAGGGGCTTACCTACAAGCCTCCGATATTCTTAGTGAGGGCATTCTCACCGAAAACTTCACACTGCAAACTCACAATAGGATAATTGCTCTGATCAGAGATTGTAATGTAGTTCTCCGTTGGTTTATTCTCCACACCAGTTCTCCCATACTTGAAGTCTCTTCCGGAAAACGACACAAACAGATCTGCGATTTCATCCAGACCGAAATTGAATTCAATCACAGGAAACTCTTTCAGTTGCTTCTCAACTGCAGTCAGTTGGAGCTGATTGTTAAGGATATTTTTAAAGACCTCGTTACAAAAAAAGATGAACGATGGGAGAATTTTAGGAAAGAAGTTCTTGATCGCGTGAATGAATTAAGTGAGGCATTTTCAGGAAGTCGACCGTTATCAAAAATCGAAAAAAATCCATCTTTGAAACAATGGTTTGCTGACATTGGGCAAAAAGTTACAAATTTAAAAATTAGTAATCCCAACGTATCGGGTAGAATGATAATTCAATTGATTCAAGCTCTCGAGGATGTCCAAGAGTTTCATAATCTTCAATCCAACATGCAGATCAAACAATACCTTCAAGAAACTCGGGAGTTCCTCACGAATATGATTCAACTTATCAAAATCAAGGAAGATGTCTTGATCAACATCCAACTGACCAGTGATCTGAGTTATGCCTGGAGAACAATAGATTCAGAATATACTTCCATCATGCAGGATAGCATTAAGAAACATCCAAAACTGGTGATTAAGTTGAGAGCAACTTTTCTCAAGCTCGCAAGTGCTTTAGAAATTCCACTTTTGAGGATAAATCAGGCAAAGAGCGAGGACCTTGCTTCGGTTTCGAAATATTATAGCACGGAATTGGCAAATTATATTCGAAAAGTTGTCCAAATTATTCCCGAGACTATGTTCAGTATCTTGGCACAGATTATCCATATGCAGACTTCAGTTATCAAAGAAATTCCAACACGTTTGGAGAAGGATAAGCTGAAGGAGTATGCCCAATATAATGAACGTCACACAGTGTCAAAGTTAACTTTCTCTATTGCCATCTTCACAGAGGGAATCCTCATGATGAAGAAAACTCTTGTTGGAGTCATCGAACTAGATCCAAAAAAGCTGCTCGAGGATGGTATTCGAAAGGAACTGGTTAAGAATCTTGCCCTTTCATTAAATGCTGGACTCATCTTTGGCCCAAAAGGCAAAACCAGTGATTTGGAAGATAAACTGTTTCAGCTCTCTAAGATCATGGATGGATATCGGAGATCATTTGAATATATTCAGGATTACTTGAATATTCATGGATTGAAAATTCTTCAACAGGAGATGTCACGAATCATTAATTACAACGTTGAACGTGAGTGTAATGCGTTTCTGAGAAACAAAGTCCTTGACTGGCAGTCGTCTTATCAAAGTTCCACCATTCCAATACCCAATTTTCCCCCAGTTCCAGGGGACACAGCTTCGAATAATTTTATCGGGCGGCTTGCGCGAGAAATTCTTCAAAGCACTGACCCCAGATCGACGATATATTTGGACTTGAAGGCAACATGGTATGACAAAAAGACGCACAAAGAAATTCTCGACTCGAGATTTTTCATCAAAGTTCGTGAAGCAATCGGACCAGCTGGTTTGGTTGGGCTAGACAAATTGTATTCGTATATGTTTGTATCGGATCTGCAGAAGAATCTTGAGAAAATGCACAAGAACATTACAACTGACCAAATGTGGGTTGAAGCATTGGCTTCTCTCACCAGGGAACTCGAAGATAAGATGATTATCAAAAATCCAGTAAAGTTCTATACCAACTACACGACCAGATGGGTCAAAGTCTGGCCAACTATCCTTGAATGGTTACTTCATATTGGACACAAACAAATTCTGAGACAGCAAATAGCCTATGAATTGAACAAGAGTTGTAAATTTAATTCGAAGAACCTGGAAGCCTCACTGGATGCCTTGAATAAGTAATCATTTTTTGTTTTCAATTGATTCTTTGTTGTTAATTGTTTAAACTTATTTCAGGTCCCTTCTTATTGATCTTCAAGAATGCCAACAGGTCGATGGAAAAATCAAGCCAGAAAAGGATATACTCTCCGAGCTAAATACATATTTGATATTCAGTGGAAATTATGATCCAATGCAGCAGGTTTTTGTGCAGACAAAGAACTCGCACAACATCTCACTATTTCTCCTCCTGTTTACAATTTCACATTCAATGAAATTTCAATTTTCAAAGAACCTCAATATGCTAATGGCAAAGAATACGAAAGAACATATCGATGGAGTCGCAATGATTATTGGAATTCAAACCGTTTTGAATCAATTCCATCGGGATGTTCTTTATTTGTATGTAGAGTATTTATGTCAGTATGTGACTTCTTTGGTGGAAGCTAATTTGAGGTAATTTTTTATTGTTCTATTTTTAAAAACGTTATTATTGGATTATATTATTTTAGCGCAAAACAGGAAATCAGTTTGGAGTGTAGCACTACTATTCATTATTTAGAAGAATTCATCCGAATAGGAAAGCTACCAAGAAGTTTGTTAGAGGAACATATTCCACTGATCGTCTTGAATCAGTTTGAGTATCTTTCCAGCAATAAATAGTTGGAAGGATACTCTGAAGAAATCATGAACAAAGTTTTTTTTTATATACATATTGTTATTTAGCTGGAAGTGGAAGCACTCAAATATACACCATTGTGATAAGTTTACATATTAATATAAACTACACCTGCATTTTTTTTTGACAGGCTAAGAATGCAATCCTTTGGAAGGGCTTTCTGTTCCGATCTAAAGGAAGAAACTTAATCTCTTTACCCAACGGGTCGAAATGGCTCTGGCCACGCTCAACTCGAGTGATTTCCCTCTCGTTGTCCGTTAAAATATTTTTTTTTTTATTCAGGTCAGTACGAGTTCTTTGGCATAAAAAGGCTACTTGGGTATAAGATGCGAGATCGCTCTGACCGCAATTTTACTTACCTACACCTGCATTTTAATTTAACTTCACTCAAATTGAATTAAACATTAATCTGTTTTTTTTTTGTTTGCTTTCTTAAAAGAATCGACTTGATTAAGTAAATAATTCCATTTGAACTGATAAGTGTGAACCATAGTGGTTCAGCCTCAGATTATCAATAAAATTTACGGCTTACGATTAAGTACACATTCAAAAACGTCAATTAACGAAATGAAACATATGAAATTTATCAACAAAAACTAATTCCAGGAAAACAAATGCAAAAGGGGAACAAAATACACAAAAAAGAACAATTTAAACCTCTAAGGCCATAAACTTTGAGGTAGTATCGTGGTAGGTGTCATTATAACCTTGTGTTTTTTTTTTATGTTATAACAGTTGGTGCATTGCGTCCGGTGAATTTTGGAAGTTGTGATATCTCCAGCGCGATATCGATAAGCGGTTTCAACATTTCACTAGCTTTTCCCAAAACATTGTCTTTTTCGAAGGAATCAATGTACAAACTGAAAAAAAAGCAAGAAAATTTAACTTGCATTTATTTTTTCAAAAGATTATGAATTTTAAGAATTATTACTCACCGAACAGTAGCTCCAGAGCTTCCAGTTCCGCTCAAACGCATCACAATACGACTACCGTCTTCAAAAACAATTCTCAGTCCTTGTTTTGTTGACACCGATTTATCGACTGGATCAGTGTAGCTGAAGTTGTCCGCAACTTTGACTTTGTAAGTTTTGCCTCCACTAGAGTATGATTTCCCAGTAAAGGTTGGATCAGTAATATTTTTCTCCATAGTTGCCATCATTTGATTACATGGCTCCAAGTCACATTCTTCGTAATCGTAACGAGTAAAGTAATTACGACCATAAATGGACCAATGGTTCTTTAGGATCTCCTCTATGCCTTTTCCGGTGTGTTGCATTACTGACAACCAGGCTAAAACAGCCCAGATGCCATCCTTTTCACGGATATGATTCGATCCAGTTCCAAAACTCTCTTCCCCGCATAAACATAAACGTCCAGCATCCATAAGGTTACCAAAATATTTCCATCCAGTGGGCACTTCAAATACCTCTTTACCCAACTTGGCGCCCACCAAATCCACAGCTGAAGCTGTTGGCATACTACGAGCAAAACCCTGCACTCCATTCTTCTGGAAATATGGTATGCATTCCAAGTAGTGAGCAATCACTGCCAAGGAATCACTGGGTGTCACAAAAAAAGCTTTGTTACCTATGATCATGTTGCGGTCCTTTAAAAAAAAAATACTAATAGTAAAGGAGATGCCACTTATACTTATATACTTACACCATCGCCATCAAAAGCAGCTCCAATGTCGTAGTCACCCTTAGCAACAGTTTCAACCAAATCCTTGGCATATGTTAAGTTTGGATCGGGATGAAGACCACCAAAATCTTCTAGAGGGGTGGTATGTACAACACAATCTTCAGATGCACCCAAGTTTGTGAGGAAGATTTCGCGCACATAAGATCCAGTTACACCGTTCATTGAGTCAATACGCATTTTAAGTGGCTTGCCAGTTGCCTTTCCGCTAACATAGTCGCGCAGTTTAGCAAAATCAAAAATTTCTTTCATGTGATTGACGTAATTTGCAACAGAATCGATCACATCGACAACAAATGGTTTTCCATTGACCTAAAATTGATTACACATGATACATTATAAATATTTCTTTTAAGTTCATATTAAAACATTACATCAAATGTTGTTGTTCCAGTCTTGCCAATGTCAATTTGTAGACCAGCCACAATTTTGTACTCTTTAATGGCAGTTGATAGATCATAGATCTTATTAGTAAATGCGTCAGGAGCTGGTCCTCCATTTTCGCAGTTGAATTTAATTCCAAAATCATTTTCTGGGCCACCAGGGTTGTGAGAAGCAGTGAGCACGATACCACCTGTCGTTTATATAGCAAAGGTAAGCAAAAATCTTCAAATCTTTGTTGAAATATAACATATTACTAAATTTAAAAAATTCCTTGTGTGGGCAAAAGTGAAGAAATAACCGCTTATGGAGAAGAATTACTCACTATTGAATCTGAACAGGATGGATTTTCGACACTCTTGACCTGCTGGATTCCCCAAAGTTAAGAAAAAATGAAAGAATTCCAGTTCCTTGAAAATGTCCATATTTCACGAATGACTTGATTATCGATCTAGCACCTATCGGGAAGGCAATGCCAAGTGACAATAGAAATGATTGGACAAGAGCTATTGGCAACTAGCTGAAATCTCTGGAAGACAATAAAACTTTGACACTTGCAGATTTGCCGGTCGAAAGGCTGTGTGACCAAGCAAGATAAGGATTGAGATTTAATATGTCAAAAAGCAAGATTCGATGCGAGGACTTTTCTCAAAAACCTGGCATCGACTATAACCAAACCTACTCCCCAGTTGTTTGTTATACATCAATTTGTCTTCTTAATGGACTACTAAAACTGGAATGAAGATTGACCAAATAATTGTTTTAATGGTTTTTCTGCAAGCAAATTTGTCAAAGGAAATTTACATGGAGCAGCCAAGTGAATATACCGATGGCATTAATTAGGGTATATAAGTTACATAATCTATTTACGGATTAAATCAGAGCAGTAGACAATGGAATATAAAACTGGTTGCTTACACAGTCAATTAGACCCCTGTGTTTATTTTAATCAAGATTGTAAAGTTATTGTTGGTGTTTATGTTGATGATGTCTTGATTTTGTGGCGAGAAGAAAAATCCCGATATAATCTAAAGAAGACCCTGTGCAGTTCTTTCAAAATGAAAGATTTGGGAAAGGCAAAAATTTGCATTGAACTAAATATCCCCCATGAAAAAGAAACAATTGGGATGATTATAAATATATAAATGAAATTCTGTTTAGATTCTGATTTGACAAACGCCGCTCATGCATGGCGTTTTCCACAACAATTTGAATCCGAAATTGATAATTATTTCAAAGACCATCACGTCATGATTGCATGCGATAACCAAATTGCAATTAAACTAGCAGAAACAAATCGTTTTAGAAAAAGATCTAAACACTTTGAGATTAATAATGTAATATAAGGACAATCTTACAAAAGCAGTTCCACACATTGCTAAAGATATTGTGGACAATGAAATTTTGAAACCGCTTTATGATTTTGCAACATAACGCTGATATGATAATTTAGGTTTAGAAAAAAATTCATGCGGTTAATGATGAATGTGTTGCAAGCGATATGAACTGTAATTAAATTGTTTTGAATTTTACGAGCTATTCATTTGTTCTATGTGTTGTTTATCGATTACCAAGTTCGTCTGCAAGGGCGTTTTGTGACGAGGTTTCCTTAGCAGTGGATGAAATAACTGAATTAAAAAAAGAAATTTTCCATGTGGACTGGTTTATAATGATACTTATAAGAAAGCCATTAAACGAATTGTAAAAGATGATTCGTGTAAACAAATGGTGAGACATGCAACAAGGTTTACACAGACATCGAGAACACTAATAGACTATGTGATGACAAGCAATAATAATGTGGACGTTTTAATGACCCTGATTTAAAAATCAGTTACCAAGAAGCATTAATCATAAAAATGAAACATAAAGAGAATAATGATAGTTAAAATAAAAAAGAACTATAACATGTCTTAACTACAGTAAAGATTCATTCCAAGAGTGTTTATCAAATAACAGTTTTTTAAGATTTAGAAAGGAGCCCGGATGTAGATATAAAGAGTAGAATGTTAGCCGATTTAATAAATCAGTCAGTGGCCGAATTCACATCAAAGAAGTTTTTAAATGTTAAATCAAATGAATGGTTTAACGGTTTCCTAAAAAAAATTAAATGCATCAAAATAATAGCTCACGAAAAAGCAAGCAATATTTCAGAACAATTGTAAAAATTGGGCTGCATATAGAAAAGTTTAAATTGGACCTAAGAAAAGCCAAGTCAAGTTCATTAATTTAACTAATTATAATTTTTATTTTTTTTTTTGAAAAATGTTTTCAAAAACCGCTCCACAGATTTTTATAATTTTTTTAGCATAAATTCAAATTTATCCAAGAAATTAAATGGTGTACTTTTTTTGATCTCAAATCAGTTTAATTATTTATTTCAGAATTTTTAATTATGTTTGCTTTGATTAAGCCAATTCAATCTTTTGTTTTTAAGTTTATATTATTAAATATTTAAGATTGCCATACAAATATTTTTTAGAAAAAAATTAAAGAAATTTTGTATATATAAAAAATTAACTTCAAAAATATTTTAGATTTTTAATAGAAATCTTTTGCATACAATGTGACCGAACTTAAGAGCAAGTTCGTGCGATCCAGTCGTGCATTTTATTTTTGAACACAATAGAATTATTTTTAAACAAAATCGATTGCATGCTGTTGAAGCTGATCTTGATTTTTTTCATAGACTTTACACGCACATTATTTTTTCGAATTCCTTACAGCACAAAAAAAATCGATCTGAAATCGATTTAAAATGGTTGTTTGGAATTCGAAAAATCTGATACGATGTAAAAATGAAAATGTAAAAGAATCTAATGTAAAATTTTTTGTTAAATTAATAATTTAAAACGGCTAAATAAATAAACAAATAAACAAACCAACTTTGTGTCATGAATTATTAAAATTAATTTATCTTATATTTTAATAAATGGAGCAGTTGAAATATTATGTCACATTACTTGTTACTGTGTCCAGATTTAAATGTAGTATTGGTGAATCAATCAATGACTAACACACATATTTCTAATGAAAAAAAAACATCCCTTCATCATCAGATGATAAGGAAGACGAACCAATCAAAAACTCCACTAAATTTATAAATTTAAATTATGTTTGAACTGCTTCGCCCATTATTTGTTTATTTTTTGTTTAATTTTTTAGCACGGACTAGTATAATTTCACAACAAATTAATAACAAAATATTTTCCATTTGATGTTTGACAGAAAAGACGTTTTCCATTTATGTACCGTTGCATTCAGATAAAATCTGCCAACCCACCAGAGATCAGATCTTTCGTGTTTAGATTTGATCTAGATTTGCTCTTTTTGTTGGAATGAAACTCTAAGAATTCAAAAAGATCCAATCTTTTTATATAATGAGCCAATCTTTTCTTGAATGAAAATCGCTATAACATTTAACGCAAAATGCAAACTCTATGCAATATGAATATCGTCCGCGAAAATAAAAACCTAAAATCCGACATTATTGATATTTTAGAATTTGTTTTATTAAGAAAATATTGCCTACAAAAAATACTAAACATTTTTTTTTTGAGCAAACAATATTAGTTGTAAATCAATTCGGATCTTAGCGCAGAGTTCCTATTTTGCCTTTTGCGGATTTGTATTATTTATCCTACTAATATTATAAATGGGAAAGTTTGGATGGATGGATGTTTCTTGCTTTTATTTCTCAATAACTACAGAACGGCTGAATGGATATGGATGAAATTTGGCATATAGATAGATTATAGTCTACAGGTATGTTTCACCTGGGATAGATTTGTATATATGAACATATAACATTTCTGCTTATTCAACAAATAACTAACATAGCTTTTGTTCCCAAGAAGTCAAAAAGCACACACACATATACTAACGCACTCTCTCCATCTCTCTGCCAAACACATGAAGGATGGGTCACTGAATTATCAATTATCACATAGGTCATTTTTATCCCAAAAAAAATTACGTTTCCTTTTGGAGAGACTTAAATAAGACAAAAATATATACTTGGGGGTTTGTTCCGCATTCCATTGAATGGATTTTAATGAAATTTGGTAAGCGTATGGATGAGTATATGATGATTGGAGTATCCTTTAAATGGGAGAGTTTGTGTATTTGACTGGACGGTTTTTAATTTTTAATTAAATTTTGTAGGTGGAAAGATGGTTAGATTCCCGTGGGATAGAAAATCCTTATCATCGCACGGGTATCTGCTAGTACAGACATATAATCTCTTAAGTCTTTGTATTAAGTAAGCCCATGATAAAATCATTAGTTTTCCGTTGTATCAGTTAGTATAAATATTAGATTATTCGATTTTGTATATTCCATGGTTACCAAACAATGATATAACAAAAATTATACTAATGATAATTAAAAAAAGAACTCAAGTCTTATCAATTAAATTGCCCTCTACATGCTCTATTTGTCCAACTAATGAAGATAAGCAAATACGTAACGAGATATATGTCATTTCAACAGCAAACCCCCAGAGCTATTTTTCTCCTTCACTTTGGAGTAGGTATTTGAAAAGACAAATTACATTTTATTGACAAACGACACTTACCTAAAGCCTTGTTATTGCGAATAAGACTTGAAACGGCTGGTGTTGACAGAATTCCATTTTGACCAACTAGCAACCTTGAAACCTAACAAAGAAGCAAATTTATTTTATTTTTAGATCTCAATTGTCTAAAATTGTGTTCTTACTCCATTCGCGGCACACATTCGAACGATGATTTCAGTTGCCTGTTTGCAATAGTAACGTCCGTCACCTCCGACAACCAAGAGGGATCCATTGATGGCGTTTCCATTGGCATCCAAGATGCACTGAATGAAGTTCTCGGTGTAATTTGGTTCGACGAACACTTTAACCTATTGAGCAATTGATTGTGAATTTTTTTCATTTCCCAAATAATTATTACCTTTTTACGAAGACCACTGGTTCCAGGCTTTTGTCCCTCAAATGGGATTGTTTTAACAGTTGATGCACTTAGAGCCATTCTTCTTGATTCTCTTAACAACACACTCCCTATATCGGCTAGCAGTAGAATGAAAATAAACTCCACAAAAGTGTATGTCTGAAAAGTTAAATTCAAAACGCTACCGAACAGTTCTCCAAGTAAACTCCCACTACTACTCCTCTCCAACTGACTGATAACTTTTTCTGTTCAATGTCGCTTAAAGGTCATTGTGCTGGTTGTCACACAAAATTAGATTGTGATGACAGCCGGTCATTACTCTGGTTGCAGTGCAACAAACTTAAATCCGTTAGGAAATTATTGAAGAGAATCATACTAATTGTTAATCTGCGTATGCACTAATAAATCCATGTTATTTATTGAACGAATTACTCTTTAAAAATAATTTTATTTGAAATGCTAATGTGCAAATAGCGAACCCCGAATTAAACAAAACAAAAAACGATATGTCAAATAATGGGACATGGATGTGTTCGCAGGATAGAGATATTTTCCGCCAGAGTTTCTCAAAGTGTACAAAATCTGGTCAATTATCCAATCTTTAAACCATAGAGAAACATAGAGAGTTTTCTCTTACTCACCTTAAAAAAAATTTGCGGGTGTTTAAGGCAAGGGGGGTATGAGTCGCGCCTCTATTTAATTATTTTCTCTATGCTTTAAACTGTGCATTTTATTCCATGGGCATTTTATTATCGTCGCTCATTTCCTTTTCACCACTACTTTTTTTTCACTTTTTTTTATTGAGACAGAAATTTTACAGAGTAATTAACGGTATTTATCTGAAAAAAATCATAAGACACTACAAAAAATAAACACAGACATGAAATGTGAATTTATGGCAAGGTCTTAACAGCGCTCATGTCTTCTTTTTTTTCCACATGACGCGCCAAAGGCATGGATTTTTGGGCTCAATTAATTTTTTCATGGCATGTTTATAGTTGTGTCAATGTCCCTTGACTGGAATAATAATATTTTTCATACAATTTTTTTGCAAGGAAAAGAGCTACCACCTATGTATATTCTTTCACACAATTGTATTATGACGTATATCTGATCATATTAAATTATCTTTAAATCTTCAGATGAAGATACATCCGCTATCAAACATAGATTTTTTTTAAACCTGTTTTTGAATGATGCATCTTTCACCTATTTTTGCTGTCGGGTTACATGGGGTTATTCAAAATTGTTTCTCAGTTCATGTTTTCGTTAAATGTGACAAGTATTGATAAAACATCAAAAATACGTAGCAGGTATAAAGTTTTTTCTAATTTCTTTCACTCTGACTTTCAGAAGAAGGCGAGTTTTTTATAAAATTGAATAACATGACTTAATTTTATCGGCGGCAGAAAAAATTAAGGAATGTGTCATCTGTCTGTTTTTTATATGGAGTGTCGTTAATTATATGTAACATATAATTATTAAGGGTATTCATGCAACGCCGGAAAACCTAGATAAACCTCAGAAACCAAATAATTTTATCTCCACAGAAATGAATGGGAAATATATTCTACAAACCAGATAAAATTATTTCACGAATTTGATGTAGAAAGAGAATAAACAAACTTCATAAATTTATTTCAATGAACATCTGATTATTTCCTACATTTAAGCAAGTATTTTTAAGAGGGTGTTCATGCAAACGTCTGGCGGAAAATTATATCTTACTGCAAAGCGGAAAATTATTCCGTTGCATGAATACCCTTATTCTGTTTAATTTTATAAATAAAATTTTTCGCTGTTTGCGCCAAAAACAAACACTATTTGCAAAAATTAGCTTGCCCAGATGCACAAAACGCCCCTTTCTTACGTGCTTACCATATTAGGGGCAGTGTTGCCGAATCTCATGATTTATCATGATTTTTGCCCTCATCTTATGAAATCATGAATTCATTGAAAATCGCATGATTCATTTATATTTTTCTAAAAAAAAAACGATATAGGCAAATGAGGCGAATATTGTATGATATCGAAGATGAAAAAAAATATATCCGAATCCGAAAACATAAAATCTGGGAACAATTTTAAACAATACAAATGCTTTCAAATGTTAAATGCCGCTGTTTTTCTTTCTTAGTTAAAGTTAAAGAAATTTACTCAAGATTAAATGTCAACAATAGTGTTTTCAAGGATATGGAATCTTTGTCTCCAATGAATGTTGTTATCTAAAAATTCCAATCAATTTTTCCACTATGAAATATTTTAAAAATTTAGTAGCTGAAAATTTTTTTCAGGAAATATTTAAAGAGTGGAGAATGCTTGTTAATTCTAACATTAAAGTAAAAGACAAAGTAATAAATGACATAGAAGAACTCTGGCAATATGTTGGAAAAATTAAACTTGCCGACGATAACTTGGCAGATCCAAGTCAGTAAACTTTTTAATATTATTTTTTATTTATATAATATTTATAATGTTATATGAATAAATTATTTATTTTATTTTGTAAGCTTAATAAAAATGAAATGGAACCCTATTAGTATTTTTTTACTTAAAAATTGTCTTTGTTTTTGTGAATCATAAGCATAGAGAAATTATTATAAAGAGGGAGATGTGCCTTCTTTGTACAATGCGCCCAAGCTGAGCTAACAAATCATTGATCATTTCGGACAAGTATGCGTAAAAAACGACCACTTGGTAGTAAACCGTTATTTGACTATAGAAGAGGAATACGACACAAAGGGAAAAAGTCCATGATCATAATAGTTTGCAGTGATTTTAGTATGCTCAATGAAGAAAAAGCATTCTCATGATCTTTTTTTTGAAATCTCATGAAAATCATCATATTTTTTTTTATTTAATCGGCAACACTGTAGGGGCCAAATTCCCCAAGCTTAAGTTTTCTCTATGTACACAAACCATCGGTTATATATACATATTTATGAATCCGTGGAAAAAATTGCGGGCGTTTCAGGCAAGAGAGGTACGAGTCGCGCCTATATTATCCTTAAAATCGAAGCAATTAGTAGCCGTGTTTTATTATCGCCAATAACCCATATGGTTCACCCCGTAAAAGTAAAACGATCTGGGTTATGCAAATAAATGTACCTTCTGTTCGCTGAATTTAATACTAATATTTGCAAACCCAGATAGAAACCTGGATCTTGTGTTATTTTTGTAATACGTGTTAAAAAATAACCCAACTTTAGATAATAAAACTCAATTAGCCCGTACGTTAAAATGTCTTCGATTTTTGTCAAAGTTTCTGCCATAAATGTCCTAAGCACTTGTTCTTACCTGCAAACCACAGATGGCACTGGAATGGAGTGTCAAATAATTTTGACACTTGCCTTTCACGTCACGTCTCATCAGCGAAGATACGGCAAACTTTTCACTTTTCTTCTCAAGAAAAGTTTGGTTTCCATAATCCGTAAATTGAAAGTAGACGTCGTGTCAATACATGTTCATTGCGGCTCCTTAATAGAAATTCCAAAATAATAGCTCTGTAACTTTTATTCCCACTCTAAAAGAAAAAGTAAGTCAAAACATTTATTATTTACAAAAGAGTTGTGTAGTTCTTTGATGAATATTTATTTGACTGTTTAAGATGCAGCGTGTGGGCACTGTCCACGTCAACAGTGAAATAAGTTTGTTGGCAAAAATAATTTTGTAAACCTTTTTTAGAATGCACAAATTCGGTCTTCTTTGCATTGCCTTTGTGGCCCTGATCAACTGCTGCCTGTCATCTGAAGATGAGACCAGCGCGAGGCTTCTGGTCTCGAAACAAATCATGAACAAATATCTTGTGGAGAAGAGCGATTTAGTGGTTAAGTACACTGTATACAATGTTGGTAATGGAGCTGCAGTTAATGTGAAACTGGTCGACAATGGATTCCATCCGGAAGCCTTTGAAATTGTTGGAGGTCAATTGAGTGCCAGCGTGGATCGCATTGGTCCTCAAACCAACTATACTCATGTTGTAGTGGTTCGTCCAAAATCATACGGTTACTTTAACTTCACAGCCGCCGAGGTCACCTACAAGCCAATTGAAGAAGCCGAGAAGGTAATTGAATCTATTTACCTCATAAACTGATGAAATTCTAATTTTATCTGATTCCTTATCCTTAGATCCAATTGGCAATCAGCTCCGAACCTGGTGAGGGTGGAATCGTCAACTTGACCGAATTCAATAAACGCTTCTCGTCTCACTTCTTTGATTGGGTTGCTTTCGCCATCATGACTTTGCCATCGTTGGCTATTCCATTGGGATTGTGGCACTCGTCGAAGAGCAAATATGAAAAATACAACAAAAACAAGAAGCATTAAGTGCATAAATACTTAAACTCATTTCTTTTTTCTATTAAATTTGCAAAAAAAAATAACAAGACTCGTCTGTGAAGAATATATATTCTCACTTATTTTTGTTCATTTGGATGAAGTAGCAACATCTTGGAATCGTTTTAGATTTTTCCTAAGACGCTCCGTTAAAATACGATTTTTTTAATTTTTCCATACAGATTAACACTTAAATTATTTTGATGGCGTAAAAGCATTTGTATTAAAAATAATAAAAACTTCAGTCGGAAAAGTATGCAATTGTGTTACAATTTTGGAATTAATGGGTTACGTACTGGAAGGGGACATAATCCCGAATAGCGAAAATTTGGAATCACGATTCGTTCGGGATTGAATCCCGAATTTCAATACTTTTTAGTTCTATTTTAATACTCTTTAACACTACTACAGTGCTTTTGAAGTAATACATTTTTTTGTATGGCAATGATAGCAGCCCTATTCTGTTAAACGTTCACGTGAATATTTATATTCTGCTATCCGACGGAAAAAAACGAATTGTTCCAAAAAGTATACAAATTTCGATCAAAAATACATTTTAACAATTAAGAATTAAACAACAAAAATATTAGTAAAGCTTTTGACTTAAAAAATAGAAGACATTTGAAAATAAATAGTAAAAAATTGCGTGAAACATTCACGTGAATCGAAAGATTCAATCGGATCGAATAGTAGATTAGGGCTGTATATCTCTTCGAAAATCATTTTCCTTCTTAAATAAACGAAATAAATAAATAATAAAATATAAATAAAAATAAATAATTTGTGTTTTAAGTTGTTAAATATGAAATCTTTAATTAATAAAAATAAACTTAAATATACACTTTATCACTTATCACATTTTAATTAAAAAACAAGGCAAAAGTTGGATTTAAACTATTTACTATTTATACAACACTCTAGATATAACAATTCATATTGAATTCACTTTCACTTTAGGAAAGAACAATGCTTATGGCTATGTTTTTCAAAAAAATGCAACTGTTTTATTTTTTTTAAATAGCTTGAATTCGTATTGGGTTTCCTTTTGGTAATTTCAGATTTTGATAGGAAATTTGATTTTTTTCGTAGCGAATGGTATACGAATTTCAGATTAATTTTTTGATCATGATATTGGTGTATATTCGTGTCTGAGTAACCATTAACCATCGGGTGGCAAATGAATCGAAATTTTTTTCTTCATTCGAGTTTTTTTTACTTTTGTAACACCAAGCGATTTCAATGATAAAAAAATTAATGCAGAAATTAATTTGGAGGATTACACAATTGCTATTTTTTTAAATTTATGTATGTTTTCACAACTTTAAAAATCCAGATCTGCAAAAATGATTTCCGATTAAAAAAAAAATTGATTTTTGTGCCCATTGGAAGGCTTTAATTGTAAAAATCTGTGTTTTGACAGATCTGAAGGGGAAAAAATCAGTTGTTGTTACCAAAAGAAAACCCCATTAGATTTGTTTCTATTATTTTTGAACTTGGAGGTTGTATTCCGCATCTCATCTTTTCAATTTGCATTTTGGGGAGTACAAGTTCTTTTGATAAGTTTTGAATTATTTTGTATGTGCCGGCATGGTGATTTCAACAACGACTTTTAGTCGCCTGTACCATGTTTCAACACTATTTTGCGTTCGCGGGAACGAACCAAATAATGTCAGAAATTTCCAAAATAAACAAATAACACTTAAACAACGACTTTCTTAAATAAACTTTGATTTAAAAAATGAGAATCTATTAGAACAAACTTTTGCAAACTATTTTTGGGGGTGGGTATGACATTCATAATCGACTAAGCCCAAAAACAGAGATAAATAATACAAACAAGTTAATTCTATAGGCTAGAATCCCAAATGATATGTACTTAGCTGAGAGAACAAAATACAAAAGTGTATGACCTGAAAGCTAGAATCCCGCATGGCTTAGTTCTTTTTTTGGTACGCGCGATTCTTAATACCAATAATAATGTATATTACTTTAATAAGCCATTAGGGATTTTGGCATTCGGTATTCTGACATTCGGGATTCTTACATTCGGGATTTCGTACCCAACCCATTCGAAAGATGTTTTCAATTGCTATTTTTAAGTGGTACTGTATTGGAAAGTAGCATCCACTGATCGCGTATTTGACTCTTCGCAACATAATTTTCATTCAAGTTCCATTTAAAACAATTTACCAACATAAATTCTTCACTAATTCTAAACAAAATTGTAGAAATATAATTGATATTAATGTTTACGACAGAAAAATTTACATTTTAATCGCCAAAATAAGATAAATTTGAGAAAACAATATTGGTTGTCGTGAATTGTATTTGATTGCTACGAACAGTCAAACTCTATACGCGTTCCACATACCATCCACCCTTCAACGAGTAATTTGTTCGCTCGCGTCTAACCTAAAAATCACATTTTGAACCTATATTCGTGACGAATAAAATTAAAGCCATGTGAACGAAATGTCAAAATGGACGAATGTTCATTAATTCGTTGGTCGCTCTCATGTGCATAGTATTTTAGACTGTATAATAAATATTGTTCAGTGACGAAAAAGTTAGAACAGAACAGGACAGAGCAGATTTGTGAGAAACTTCATAACAAGATAGAACAACTTAGAACAGTCAGTCATCTGACAGATTATAAAAAAAAATATTGTTGTTTACCTACAATTCAAACTTTCTTAAAAATAATCTGAATTAGAGTTGAATTTATTTTAAAAAAATATTTTTTATGAAATTGAGATGATTCCGACACGAAAAATGAATTATCAACTAAATCTAACACCGTAATGTTTTTTTTTAACAACAATTGGTTTTGACAGTTCTCACAAATATGTTCTACCTAAAAATCAAGTGCAGAAAATGCTGCACTGCTCTAAAGTGTTCTAATCTGTTCCGAACAGCCTCATTGAACACACATATAATTCGTTTACGACCTATATAAAGTTTTAGCAGTATTAATTGATTTCTTTGGTCACCCTAAATCGTTTTTTTGGAAAAACCAGTGCCCTGAAGCGAGCTTCGAATATAGAAACAACATCGTCGTTTTTAACGAATTTCTTTTATTCTTCATTCAACATCGATATTGAAGCATTCATTTTTTTCTTTTAAGATCGATAAGCATTGGTCATCCCTAATCTGAAGCATTTGTTTTGTTGTGAATTCGCATTTTGTTATTTTTAAAATGAAAATTAAAAGATACTCAAATTTATTTTCATAAACAGAAATAGAAACTTTTGAAGTTGTGGAGTGTGCATATAGATGCAGTAAGTCTAGGTTTTTTGATAACTCTTGGAGTTATAAAAAACACATGGGTCAACCTTGGCTAAAGTTCATAGAACCGACCTAGTAGGCATACAAAAAATCTCAATTATTGTCGTGTTTAACGCTTAAGTAAATGAATGTGTGAGTGCTTTTGGTTTCAATTCTGATTTTAAATCCAGAAACAAATTTCTCTTCTTTTCAGAATCAGGGGCCCAACTATGTAATTCGATTCTACAATAAAGTAGTTTCAATTCGCAGGGGTTGGCCGTGGCGCGATAGTTGTGTGTTCGCCTGTCAACTTCGTGGTTGCAGGTTCGATTCCTGCCGTTGCCTATGTCTTCTTATATTCCATTAAAAACCAATTCTAAAAATTGTCATAAAGTTGGTGGTATACTCAGTACAAGCTGTCTAGGCATAACACTAACAACGTGTGACAACGTTATAAATAAAATAATGTGAGTTATAAGGGACATAAATAAATAAGACACGGTAATTCTCTCCACATTAGTTCAGCCGCCATCCATGGAGATAAATCTGAGACAACAACCAGCTCTAGTCTCAGAACATCGCGCCACACATCTTTCCTATACTTCTTTCTCTTATTTCACCGGATGCCCGCGCTGTGTTAAAAACATATAAAGGGTATTCATAATCCCTTGAGCGCGTGCAAAATTAAAAGAAAGCCAGCTAGTTCTTTAGCTGGTGCATTATTAACTGAAAAGAACAGAGATAATTGGGGATCATGTGGCGAAGTGTCGAATCCGCGAAAATTGGACGCTACTTTCAAATACGATACCACTTAAAAATAGAATTGAATAGATGCGAAAGTATAATAAAGTTACATAATAGGGCCCCAGAACCGTAATTTTTTCCCAAGTAGACACTTTCAGAGGAGTCCAGCTTCCAAGGGTTGCCTAATAAAAACGATATAAATGGCCTGAACTCGAGAAATGCATGCGTTTCACTTTCTCTAGTTAAACGACTATTGATTCATCATTTAGATGTAAATGCTGTTGTACTATTCTAATGGGCCCAACCAACCACATCACTTATTTTGTATTTATCCATGCTGTAATTTTTATGATAGCATTTACGCGCACATGTTGTTAAGGTTACTGTACTTCATAACTTACCTGGTAGAAGAGTTTAAGGTTTATGCCAATTAAACTTTTTGATTAAATTCATATCAATCGATCCACTTAATATAATAAACTCCTTTCTTCGTAGCCGTTATGAAGAAGTTTTAAAAATACATATTTACTTGAGAACATACAGAGCTGACGAATATTTTTATTCTGAAACAGAAGTAGAGATCTAAAAAATATCGTCGGATTTTATTTTTTACCGAGTCATTTCATCCTATATTTAAGAAAAAAAAAACAAGTTTTTTTTTTTACATTTTTTTTAAATGATTTTTTTTTGTATTAATTGCTTAAATTCCATTATTATACAGAAATCATTTCCATTTGTTTGTTCATTTTCCTTTTTTTTAATATTGTTTGTTTTGTTAAATTAGAATATATATATATATATATTTATATATATGTATGTATATAATTTAGATTCATTAGTAAATTTTACATGATAATAATAATTCACAATGAATTGTTCTTATAGTAATTCTTTTTAATCTATCCGTGAACATACTCCTGCGCGAACATTATATAGTATTGTTCGCATGAATAATTTTATACATGATGTGTGTGTATACGATCACTCTAAAAAATAAAACTCACCTTACATATTAGAATACATAATTAATTTAAAATAAAGTCACCACTTAAATACGTTAAAAGTAGCTTATACTTGAATTAACTAGAAAAAAATGAGCAGTGTTATTCTTCATCATACATATATTATAAATAAATCCAAATTAAAAGATAGACAGGGTAAACACACCGCCTTACGAAATTCATTTAAAATTAAAATTAATCTACAAAAAAACTAAATAAAGAATGCTAATGTAGAAAATAAATTGATCATTTGATAAATCTGAATTTCTTTTCTTTGTGATCACAAAATTTATGAATTTAAAAAAAATAATAATATAATACACTTGTATTTGTACAAATAAAAAAATAACGACCGTTAAAATTGGGAGAAAACCTAAATAAAAAAAATAATTCGTATTTGTTTAAAGCCCTTAAAAGTGTAGTTTTGTTTTTATTAAAAAAATAAAATATATATTTATTTACATTTACATAAATTGGCTTGATTAGGTTATATTTAACACATATTTGTTGTTGTTGCTGTTAGTTTTGTATACTAAACAAAAAAAACGCGCAAATAGACTTCATAGAAATTGATTTATCATTTTTGTCTTTAAAAACAATAAATAATTTTGTTTGTACTTCTTTAGTAGCATATCGTTATATATTATTTATTTGTTTATGGTTTGTTTAACGAACTGCCGGCTAATGAGCAAATAGCAATTTAAAATAAATGTTTAGAATTCACGTTCTGTTTTATTTCCAAAGCATAAATATTATTTAAATTTTGTTCAAAAATATTTTGAACTTATTATTAAAATAAGTATATTTGTTTTTTTTTTGTCATAAGTTTACTATTTTGTGAAATAATTGCTTAAAAATATTTTTTTTAATATTATGTTTACTCCATTAATTCTAAATTCTTTTTATTTTATTGAAATAATATGTTAATAGTTCTGAAACTGTGAAACTTTTTGTCCTCTCGTTTGTTTTTTATTTTATTTTTTATTATAAATATGATATTTTATGTCCTTCTCTACAATTATTTAATTGTTTTTATTTTTTAAGAATATTACTTTAAGAATTAATCATTTTATGGAAATATCAATTGATTAAAATAATTTAACTATTCACAAGGATATAATAAATAATTTGTATTATATTATTTTAGTTTTTGTTGATGTTGTTTGTTTTCATTTTAGCTAATAATACAGATTTGTTTATATGAATTTGTATATATATATATAAATGTACACATGCACATAAATATGTATGTCTTCAGTTATTTTTTTAAAGATTTTTTTTTAGAAATTATTTCAAATCACCGTTGCTATATGTTGTTGCTGTTGAAAGTGCAAAGACTGCTCAACGCAATTGATTTCTGGAATAAGAGTAAAATTATATGATATAATTGGGGTATTGGTTTCCATCTAATTCCAAAATACCAGGTTTGTATCGTAAGACTTATGTATATTATGCTCATAATATTGGAAATTGTAGATAAAACTATAATCTCATAATCTTATTTTGGATATTTATACGGATTAAAAAACACTAATTGTCACATAAATAATTGCTATAAATTAGGCAAATAAATGTGATAAATGTCAGTTAGTGCATTTCGCAGTCTACATGCTTAATTAATATAAAGTGGAAAAATATAACTGACATTTTTTTTACAAATTCCTTTTTTTTTTCATTAATGGAGGGCCTCCTAATAAAATTGTAATTCACGATCCAACAAATTATTTTCGTTGTATATAATGTATATCTGCTCAGTTATAAGAAAACAACGTAAATGTGATGAATTAAAAATAAATGCCTCTTTCGATACATAAGAGATTGTTCGCAGAATACACTGAACCCCGAGTCCTTAAGCTAGTGTTCCGCGCTAAGAATTTTGTCTACCATTTCTGAAGAAAGAAGTTCGATGATGACAGTGCCGTATGTGTGTTGTTGTTGCGAATTTCTCGGCAGCGTTTGATGGCCAAATTCTCATCTTCCTTTATCTTGAGAAGCCCTTTGCAAGTCTGCAAAGCGAATTGAGTTGTACCGATTTCTTCATTTAAGGGGAGGTGAACGACAACGGGAATGATTAGCTTTTCGTGAAATCAATTCCAAATGATTTTCGAGTAGTTCGCAATTTTGAGACATTTCGCCTAGTTTAAGGTTAAGATGAGCGTTTGCGGTTCGTAAAGTGGTTACTTCATCGTAGAGACGAGTGAAATCATTTTCTGTAGCAAAAATCTTTAACTTTGAGTATGAATGTATTAGTGCTTCTCGAGTGGATTCTGATTTCAAATCAAGAAGAGAATTTCTCTTCTCAGAACACTTCCGGGCACTTCAAAATGCTTCTGGATGTCCTTTGGAAGACCACATTTGCCTTCATCAGATGATGAATTTATAATTTAAAACCACACACACACAAAGACAAAACATCAGAATTGAATAGAAGCAATTAGCAGTGTGTTCCATTCGATTACAGAATGAGAGAAAAACCCACATTAGTGTATTTGTACAACATCTGTTTTAGTTTTTAAAAATTAAAATTGGCGGTCTTTTTTGTTTTGCTTTAAAAAGATTTTTCCTCAAATCAAAAAGTAATGCAAGAAAATCATTAAAAAATATAATTAGAAATCGGTATTTCTATACTCATTAGTCAATTTTTGGGAAAATTGGTGAGCTTATGTGAATATTTTTCATTTTATTTTTCAACAATACGACAAAAGTAAATAAACTAACAATAGTAAGTTTTGGCCTTTTTATCCTTGAAGACCGTTTGATAGGAGTTTACATAATTGCCTTAAGATACAACACTGGTATTTTCATATACAAAAATATTTACGTAATTTACTAATTGTATAGTTTTATTTTTGTTTTAATTTCGGAATTATGTAGACTTTCGAGATCGAGAAGAAATCGTTGCCTTACACAAATATTTGCCAATTATTGGTTTTTTAAATAAACAATACCCAGTAAGAAAAATATTTACTTAAATTTAAGATATATAAAAGAAAAAAAAATACTAACTTTTTAAAAATGGGAAAACAAATTAAATTTTGTTTTTTTTTGTATTTTTTTTTATTTTGCGCACAGACAAACACGAACACAAGAAGTAGGAGATCCTTTTTTAATATGGGCATCCGTTTACCTCGGTCGTTGTCTGTTGAATAAATTGTGTTTTTTTATTGAATTAAGGTATTTGGTGTTTTGTTTTTTGTTTTCACAGATTATGAGTTAAAAGTTATTGTTGCAGAAGTTAAAAATTATATAGATTCATGGTTGTTAAAAGAATTTGTATGCAGCTTAAAATTAATATAAATACATATACACACATATAGTATGTACATACATTTTGCATTAAAAAGTAAAGAGAGGTTTTTTCTTAAAATAATTTTAACTTAGATGTGTAAAGATTTAAAAGGAATGTGATTGGTTGAAACGGACTGTGAACAATCTATGTACATATATGCCGCCTGTAAGACTTAAGTTGTTTTTATATGCAACCTAGATTGCACGTCACTAGTTAGAAAGAAAAGAAAGATTGGAAGTATTTTTTTCGGTATAGTAGATTGAGAATTAGGTGTTTATATTTTATTATAAAGAAAAAACACTGCCTAGAGTTGGGCTCCAAACCACACGTCCAAGTTAGCAGTCAATAGCAGTGTTTTATTGGGAGCCTATCTATAGCACCGTAAGTAATTCCCCAAAAATACATCCGCGTCAGCTTGATTTTGATTTTGTAAAAATGGTAGCCATGCACAGCTGTTACAAGCAACGAAAGAGTTTTGGGCAAAGTAAAATTTAGAAAATATAAAATTATAACCAATAGTTAGCTTTTTTTCACATAAAGTAGAATGTACTAATATTAATTTATGTATATTTCAACATCATTTCCCGTTTCTTTTTTCTTCATTTGCAATTTTAAATTCCAACATTCATTTTGCATCAGTAGAAAGGAAATGATGAATGGATGGGTTTGTTCATAGACTATGGGCAAAGTCCCTTTTACACAGTACAATTTTTTAATTACTTTAAAAATCTCCTGTACCTTTCACACGGGGAAACAAAATTGCTGCAGATTTTTTTTCGTTTCCTTTTAATGCTTCACGTGGTTTGGCTTGTTCACTCGACTTACATTTACCCTTTATACATATTTCATGATTTTACATATTTTCTGGATAGAGGTTTCTTCTTGAACGGAATTCGTTCAATAGAGATTGATTTTTTTTTTTGCAGAATGGAAATCGAAATTTGTTAAAATTGATCAATTGACGTTTGTGGTATTGGGGGTATAAAAAATTGCAGATGTAGGTGGAATTTTAGACGTGCTCCAGAAAATAATTGAACGAGTGCAAACAATTTCGCCGAACTTTTTAATAGTAAATAATAGTAAAGTGAAAAACTTTTCTGAGAAACAGCTTTTATACTTATTAAAAATGGAATTGAGGTGAGATTTTTGAAATATAAACTGGCAAACTAAAAAAAAAATAATCAAAAAGACCGATTTGTCTATCGAATGGAAATTAAAAATTATAACTACTCCATGAACACATCTATCCAGATTCAATCCAACTATCAATCGTACTAACAAACTAACAAAACAATACCCATTTCGCCAAGGACGATTTTTTAATAATATCTAATATGATTGGTAAGCAAAGATTTCATTGAAAATTTGGAAGCCAGCAATTTGTTATCGTGCGGCTTTGCACATTTGAAAACCGGATGCGGTTCCAGCTATCCATTCTCTATCTAAGGTTAGCGCAGGACCAGCAACCATCAACAAAACGGTTAAAGCACATGGAGGTAAAAATGAACAGGCAATTGGTTGACAAATTGCGTTGGTTTAGAAAACTTGGGCGCATACATTTAAAATCGTTTAAGAAACAAATTGACTGATTTGGAAGATCATTCGAGTAACGAGAATTGTTGGGTACACTATTTGGACGAAGGTGACATTTCTAAATCATGTCGGAAGGCATGATGACAAAGATTTCATCTTTGGAAATAGTATTCAATGCCGTCAACGGATAAGGCGATGTTTTATACATTTGTACTGAGTAGAACACATGATTCAAATTTCTGCAAATGTTTTTTCAGATAGCAGAATTAAGTCGCTATTTTTCCGATCGCGAATGTATTTTCGAATACTTAAGAAGACAAAAACTGAAGGAAAGAAAATACATACAAAAATTATAAATTAAAACGAAAATAAAAACAAGCATTTGAAATTCATACACAAATCTTTTATTGATTTCTGCAAGTATGTATGTTGATCCATGGAGCTATTGTTCTTCAATCAGTATACATATTTACATATACATATTTATGAATAATAATAAATAGAAGTTAAAGGAAACAGTCAACATTTTTTTTCATTTTTGTATTGCAAGATATGAAGATTTACAACTTGCATCTTCTCAAATTGATGTTGCTGGCTCAAGTTTCCGAATAGTTGTTTTTTTTTATTTAAAATATATTTTTATTTTGTCTTTCTGTTTAAAGGAACGCACGTGATTTGTTTTTATTTAATAAATTTATTATTACACTTTTTTCTTTTCAGATATCTTTTTGTTTACAATTGTTTCCATACAAGTTTCCAAGTTTCAGTTGTATCATGAATACTGTCATCAAGAAAGGACAGGCAATACCAACGTCTTGCACAGAACGCCACTATAGACAGTTATAACTTTGAGGAAGTTAGGGACTTTGTCTACCACTCTCGTGCAACTAAATTATCCTTTTGTTAGACACTAATCATCCCAGTACTTTTGTATGGTTCAGAGGCATGGACTTTATCAAAGGTGGATGGGGATACTCTAGACTGCTTTCAGAGAAAAATTCTTCGGGTGGTATTTGGTCACATGTGCATAAAGATTTAAAATACAACGACTTAGATGGTTGGCTCATGTAGAGCGGATGGGCATCGATGTTCCGATCCGGAATATCTTCGAATCCAACCCGGAGGGACGGCGCAGTAAAGGAAGACCAAACCTCAGGTGGGTGACGCGCTGATTGCAGAAGCTTGTGGTTGAGGTTCAAGTCCACCCCGAAATGGAGCGCCATCATAAATAAGTAATTAAGTATGTAGTGACTTATAGCGAGTTTCATTTAAATTTCAAAGAACTCCTCTCAAAATGGAGATTTGATCTTTTAAATGAAACTCTGTGTCCAAATTTAATTGTAGTATTGGCCGCGTTCGGTGGCATACATAAAGCAATCCGGATTGCTTTGTGTTGTTGTAACGCCTAAGGAAAAACCAGCTGATGAACTAAACATATGTTGTCAAACACAAATCTCAAGCTACCCAAAAATTATTATTAATTTGAGGAACAGCTGATTCAAAACTTCAGATTTGTATGCAATACAACTGACTTAACAGAGAAAGCTACCTGGATCGTTTGAAAACAAACCCGCTACTAAGTTATCTTGACTAGCCTATCGGCATTACACCGAACGCGGCCAATGCTGAATGACTGACACACATTTCTTAAAAAAAAAACATCATCAGATGATGAGGAAAATGAAGACAAAGCAATAAAAACCTCCACTAAATTTATAAAATTTAAATTATTAACTTCTTCGTCTATTATTTGTTTATTTTTTAGTTTAATTTTTTAACAGGGATTGGCACAATTTCACAAAAATTAATAACAAAATAGTTTACATTTGATGTTTGACAGAAAAACGTTTTACATGTATGCGTGAATTCAGATCAAATCTGCCTACCCACCAAAGATGAAATCTTTTGTCAGAAAGATCAGATCTTTTCGTAAATGAAACTCGCTGTTAGTTGAGAAAAAGTGAATTGAATGTGACTTTAATGGCGTCGCGTTGCGACGTAAAAATTCTTTACATTGCCATCTATCGTCTGAAGACTTAATAATTTTCGTTTAAAAATATAGAATATGTTGATATCTTGACTACTGCGCTACCTATCGTATCCTAAAATATGTAACAATCATTACTATTGTCTGAAGAAAATTGTTAATGTTTATAGGTTAAAGATATTCTCAAGAATACTAAAGCAAAGCATTAACGTGTATCTCAATAATTTTGTATTCAATATACAAAAAACATTTATATGGAAATGAAATGAAAAGCACAAAAACAAAAACACCCTCTCTTTACGTATAATAACAGATACCTATTTTATATGTACATAAAGCATATAGAATTTTATAACAATTACCTGAAATACTGATCATGAAGCGATTGCCTTTGGAATTCAGCCGCCTGTAAATACTGTATATATGCAATTAATGATGTTTAATATTTTAAATAATATTGATAAACCTGAAGCTGATCAGCGTACGACATCCTAAGTAAAACATCCGAATGTGGCTCCCTCTGCATAAGCATATTTGGTCTCGGATATGGTCCAACATTCGCTAATTAAAAATTAATGAAAATGAAATGTCTTAAAGCAAATTTTTGGCTCTTTTTAAATGAAAACATAAATTTTGATTTATTTTCTTTTTTTTGGTTCTAAAATGTTATTAATATTGAATACAAACTCACGTGGCAGTTGAAATCCGGCCTCCTGTTGTTGCTGTGAAGGCAAATGTAAATGAGTATGAGAATGTGCATGATATTCTCGGGTCAATCGTATCTGAAAATTGTTTCAATAAAGCGATTTTTTTGTTCAGTTTTTCAGTGTATTTTTTTAGGGTTCGTTTTTTTTTTGTTTACGATTGATTGATAACATTCATTCGTTTGTTTTCTTTTCATTCAACAGACTGAAGCGCGCGAGAATTCTTTGTATTGCACGAACATAAGTAACGAAAAGCGTTAATATAAAGCCAAATATGGTGAAAGAATATTTATTAATTTGCACACTTTTATTTATTTGATTATTTGTTAATGAAATTGAAATGCATTGAGTGTGGGTGTTGGAATGTTAAATGAATTTTCGCACCTTTGAATTTTTTTCTTTTTTTAATATTAAGCCCAGAAAGCAGAAATTTGTCTGTTGATGATTCAATAGATTGTAACAAATAAATGTGTGAGTTTTGGTGGTGGTGGTGTTGGTGGCGATTGAGTGTAGAATGCTTTTTTTTTTAATGTGAAACAACACAGGCAATAAACAAACAAAACAAAAATTATTATAGGACAGAGATAGGTTTTGGTTGTTATAATGGGTTATTTCGCAATTTTGATTTTCCAAATACGATTGATAAGTTATGACTATTTTTTGAAGAGGTCGTTCACACTCCTCCCGAAAGGAATATAAATTACTGCTGAACATTTCCGTCTTACCATGTGCTCGTTTGGATCCATGCTGACGTGATGTGGTGGTGGTATTCCTAGGCGTTCCCTTTCCATTTGTGATATTGCAGCGGGATTAGCATATAAGGGGAATTGTGAAGGATGCATTCCTCTGTAAATTCGAAAAAAATATAAAATATGTTTAAGTTGCTTACTATAAAAATTTTTTTTTTTTGTTTACATTTATATATACAGTTAATACTGCTAACTCAATAATGGCATGTTTTATTTTTGCCTACCCACGAATTTTACTTTTAATCTTCGAATGTATTCAAAACTTTTATTTTTGTTTATACACACAAAAATTTTATATCTATGATAATTTTAACTATGCCTGTAAGACCTAAGGTCTTTTAAATGGAACATGAATTGTACGACACTAGTTAGATGGAATAGAAAGATAGAAAAGAATTGTTGCAGTACAGTGGATTTGACTAGGTCTTTACTATCTCATTTTAACCCAGGAAGTCATCTAATTAAAACTGGAGGTACATGTATGCACTAGAAATCTATTGAATAATAGGTTGTCTTATGAACATATAAATAATATGGCTCAAAATTGATAATAAGGTATTAGCATAATTTAATAATTTTAAACACTTTACACAAGTGAAAACTATTTTCTTGATAAACGTCTGACAGCGCAAAATAGTAAAAAAAAAACTAGGCAAACATAATTTTTTTAGCATTGGTACATGTAATGGCATTTTTATTTGGCAATCCGGAATTTCTCTCCTATCCGGGATCCTAACTGAAGATTTTTTTTTATTCTTAGGATTCTGAATTTTAGTTTTAAAATAATTGTGTATGTGAAAATAATTAGAATAAAAAAATAATGTTTGTTGCACAATTATGATCCAAGAAATGACAACAGTCGAGTTTGACGTTCAAGTATATGAATGTGTGATGCTTCTGGTTTCGATTCTGATTTCAAATCCAGAACATATTCAGAAAAGTCAAGAAAACTTCCGGATTGCCAAATAAAAACGACATTAGTAATGCACAAAATAACAACTGTCGAGTTTCACGTTTAAATATGTATATGAATGTGTGAGTGCTTCTGGTTTCGAATCTGGGGCTTCATTCCGTAACTCGATTATCGCCAGACGATAACGTTTCGACGATGGTCTTGCTTCGCTTACATGAAAAATTACTATAGTCTGGACCATCACGTTTTGGCTATCAAATATTCTCTTCATGTAAGTCGATTATCCCCAATAGGTATCGTCTTGCATTGATTTTAAATTTCACTAAGCATTTGCTGCTTAATAATAAGCGACTATAAATTTAATTATTCCTACGATAAGTGAATATATGTTGGAACTGGAACAATTCATTTAGAATGCGGTAATAGTTTAATTTACATATATGTATACCCCCATTAATTAGGTTAGCAATTACTCTTGAGACTCTGGGTACCGAAGGCTACCAATGGTTGATAGGTAACGATTTTATTGTAACTCTTGACCAATGCACGTTACCCAAAATAGTTGTTTAGCAAAACATATTTTAAAACCCAAGTTATGTCTTTAGTGGATTAAATTAGCTAATTTTCATGCAATGCACACACAATTTGTGTACGTTCTAAAGCATACATACATATATGAGAACCGTTTGAAAATTTCTGAAATAAAATAACCGATAGACATCACGTTAACGATTATCGTTGCCAAAGTTACGGAATCACCCCCTGATTTTAAACCAAGAAGCAAATTTCTTTTATTTTCAGAATCAGAACTGTCATTTTTCCCCAAGTGAATACTTTCAGAAGAGTCCAAAAGTGTTCCGGATTGCCAAATAAAAACGACATAAGGTCATAGCCTTTTGTTGAGTTTAACTTCAGTAAAATGCTAAAATTATCAAAATAATCTTTTCAATCTAGAATCAACTCGTACTAAAAAACGCTTAAACATAATACTAAATCAGCGACATATTCATATATGCCAAATTATGTATATTACAAATTACTCATGTGAATTGTTGTTGTTTAGTTGTTAACACTTGGATATACATGTATTTAAAAGATATCTTAAAAATGCTCACCTCATTCTATAATATTCCATCCAGTGTGGATCCAATCGTGATTGACTTGCAGCAGCAGCTGCTTGTGCGTTTTTCAGGTCTTCTAGTTCCCTGTAATTACCAAAAAAGAAGCAATTTTGTCTTCAATTAGTGTTTTTCTCTGATCAAGATACTTGGAAAACAAAATTCGGAAATAATGAGAGATAAGAGCGAGAGCTAGCTAGCGTCTTCTGGCAAAAAAGTAATGTATATGTGTTTCATGTTTTTTTTTTGTTTTTATGATGATGAACATGCACATCTACCATTAATAAGCATCAATAAAAAAGCAAGATATTTTTAATGTTGTTATTGTTAGAAAGAGATTGGAACGTTTGCCTATGAGAAGAAACATGCGGGGATTTTATTTTTCTAAATATTACCCATGATTCGAATTGAGCTAAAATAATAATAATAATAAAAAAAGAAATAAAAGCCATAGCGGTAGTGAATGGAGGAGGAAGACGGAAATTAAAAAAAAAAAAAAAAAAAAAAAACAAACAAAAATTGTGCTTGTATGTAATTATGGAAAAACTATGCAAGCGGAAAAAGAAGACTAGCTTTTTTGGGAGGCGTTTCTTCTTGAGTGAACTATTTTTTCACTTAAAAACTTTTTTAATAATTAAATATTAACTGTACCTCTCTCTACTATACATTGGCCCCATTGGGTGATGATATGGTGCTACCATCGGTTCAACAGGGCTGTGAAATATTTAAAAATAAGATTTTTAAAAAATTATTTTTAAATAGTTTCAAAGAATAGAAATTTAGTAAAATTGGGAAAAATGTTTTTCTTGTTGGTTTTCAAAAAGAAAGGGAAATTGTTTTTTCGAAATTCTGTTCCTTTTGGTATTTGAATTTTCATTTTTTTTAAATTAAATTTTGAATGCCAATAGAAAGAAAAGCTGTAGAGTGGTGTATTTGTGTAACAAGAAACAGAACAGTGGTGAAGGAGGGGGATAATGAGTTAAATTAAAATCGATTAACAAACCTGAATGCAACATGTGGCCTTGCGTACTCCGAAAGCTGTCGAAGGGCTGGTGTATCAGCGTAAGGAGGTTTTAACTCCGCCTTAAGCTTCGCCTGTTGAGCAGCTTGTTGAGCAGCCTGGGCCTGCTGTTGCTGTTGTTGCTGCTGCTGTTGTTGTTGCTAGAAAAAAAGTTTGTATTGGTGATATAATGAATTATGGAGATATTTGTATTTGATTTGTTTACCTGTCGTCGTTCTCTTTCCTTTTCAGCAATTTTTCTATCGCGTTCTTCCCTCTTGCGTGCCAATTTGGAGTCAGCGACTGGTTTGAATATCAAATCAGTTCTTGTGCAGGAGTTATAATCTCCTCTGTCAATGTGTCGTACAAATCTAAAAACAAAATAAAAATTAATGGTTTATTTTAGCTTTGGATACTAAATTTGGTCATACATTGCAGATTGTGATCGATGGCATTCGGTGTCATCTGGTTTAGCCTCTGGACTTGGTCCACGAGGAATGTTGTGCGTAGGACTGGGAATTTCCGGCTCGGGATCTGGTTCAATATCGATTGGTACTGAAAAGAAATATGTATAAAGTTAAATGCCTATTTTTCACTATTTTTAAAAATCAACTTACAAGGTTCTGTTGAATGATGACTGCCCAGGCTACTACTCGCGGAGTGAGCATGTGCACGCAATGCATCCATGTGACTTGTTGGCTTCACCAGCGTTGGTGAATTCTCCTGGAACGCTGGATGCTGTTGTGGCGGATAAGCAGTATGCGAACCTGGATACTGAGATTGTGGTGGAGGTCCTCCACCTCCGCCACCTGATCCGGGTCCAACTGGGCCGCCTGGTCCTCCAACACCGGTTGGAGTTGAACTAGCGCTGTTGCCACTGTTGCTGCCTTGTGGCGTCTTTGGTGTGGGTGGTTTGATTTTGTGCTGCATGTTTTGTTTATCCATCGCCGATGAGTGCGAGTTCTCTTCGACACGGGCTGATGTCGACTGCTGAGGAATACCCTGGTGGTGAGCCATAACCGCCGCGGGGTCAAGAGGCCCTGCTGGCGGAGGAGGTTTCATATACGCCGTTGGGAAGCCAGGACCATACGGATGGTAAGGGTAGGGTGAGTTGAATGGGTTGTGATGGTGCGAATAGAACATAGATGGGTGAAGAAGATGGTGGGGATATGGCGCTTGACCTGGATGTACTCCCATTTGGGGCATTGCCGCTCCAGGTCCGATCAGGGGAAGAGGAAGTGGCATTTGCGGGTGTCGTATCACGGGCGGTGATGCGCCAGGACGTAAGTGCGGGGGAGGTGATGTTCCCAGACCCCGTTGAGCCTGAGGGCCATACATTTTACTTAGCGGACTTGCCATTAAAGCCGATGCACTAGAAACCGGCGGAGGAGTCATATGTGGTGATTGTTGACGCAGCAAAGCATGTCGATCGCGTTCAGCCACAGCTGCTGCGGCAGCCGAGAGAGCCGACGCAGAGGGGTGATGACCGATAGGACTCTGTGGCACTGGGTGGAGAGGAGATTGGCGGCTTATACTGCTTCCACTAGATGCTGGAGATGACGGTCGATGGGAGGAAGCACCAGACGAGGAGTTGATGTGCATTTGTGGAGGGCCTTGAGACTGTCCTGAACTGTTTTGAACGCTAGGACTTGCTCGGCTAAATGCAGATGATGGCACCGTTGTTGTAGTTTGTACAGAAGGAGCGGATGACACAGACGAAGGGATTCCACCAACAGGTGGTGTACGTCTACTTATTCCGGAGTCGTTTAGCCCGCTCATTGCTGTCCCGATCAGAGAAAGAGGAGCACCAGGTCCTCCTGCACCGCCCATTCCTGGTCCACCCATCATATGGGCAGCATGGTGTACTGGGTGACCTTGCATGTGCATGTGAGGGTGGAGAGGCATTGGATGGCCAAGCATTCCTTGCGGATTCGATAGGCCCGGCAGTGGGGACGTTCGATGAGGCGGTTGCTGTTGCATTTGCTGTTCCCGACTGCTGCTGTTCTGAGAGTTAGAATTACTTTGTGAATCCATAGTACGTTGTTGTGCAGGTGAGGGTGTTCTTACTCCTTGCTGTTGCCCCGCTGGTGATTGCTGTTGCATCGTGGAAGGATGATGACTTTGTGGAGGGGGTGGAATTCCATGTACACCATGTCCTTGCAGTGATAGAGGAATACCCGGGTGATGAAGATTTGGCGGGATATCTTGATGTGGTCGATGCAATGGCGGCAAATGGCTTGGCACACCAGGCTGCATATGTTGCAGTGAACTTGGCGGCATTAGAATGTTCTGAGCCGATGACGGTGGCATCAGCATACTCGATGACGATGAAGTTGGTATATTCGACGAGCTTGAATTTTGTGACTGCTGCTGCTGTTGTTGCAGCTGCTGTTGCTGTTGTTGTTGCTGCTGTTGTTGCTGCTGCTGTAGTTGTTGCTGCTGCTGCTGCTGTTGTTGTTGGTGTTGTTGCTGTTGTTGTTGCTGTTGATGTTGTTGCTGTTGTTGTTGCTGTTGTTGCTGTTGATGGTGTTGATGTTGTTGCTGTTGCAGCTGCTGTTGTTGAAGTTGGTGCTGATGCTGAAGTTGTTGCTGTTGCGAAGCAAGCGAACTAAGCATGCCCGGGTGTGTCGGTGTCGGATGATGCAGCGAGTTCGGTGGCATACCAGGATGTTGCTGTGAAACCAAGTTCTGTGGATGCATGCCCGCGGGCACAGCTGAAGGCATATGGGGTGAGGGATGAGGTGAATGAAACTGTTGTGACTGTTGCGAGTTGCTGTTGCTACCCTGACTATCCTGATTGGGCGTCGAACGTGACGAAGCGTCAATGGGACTTTCCGACGGCGGATACTTCATGCCACCCTGATGATCACCAAACGGACTACTTTTTATAAGATTTTCACCATGGTAAGCCGACTTGAGTGTAACATCCGGTGGAGGATATTTCAAATCCTGTGGCTGTTGATGTCCAGGCGGTGGTATTAGACCGTACTTAGCACTCATTGGATCACCATATTTAAGCATTATGCTCGCATCATATGGTGACCGTGATAACGGATGAACGTCAGCCTGATAGTGAGGTTTTGGCATTGCAACGGGATTCTGCTGTTGCAGATTTGGATCAATGCTACCTAGTTGAGGATACTTCATTTGTTGGTTCTCCTGGGATGGTGGCGGCTGGTGCTGTTGCTGCTGCTGATATGCCTTGAGATCTGGAATTTTTATAGGTTCATTGAATGATTTTGGTGGCAAACCACCATGCTCCATGCCATATTTGAGTTCGTATTTGCCTGGCAATTCTTGTCCATACTTCATAGGCTCGCATGGCGGTGGATATTTCATTTCATGTGGGAATTTCGCAATAACCTCGCCTGCTGGATTGTACTTGATTTGATCGTTGTACTTCATTTCAATATCTCCAGGATATTTTATTTCGCTGCTGGGATTGTTGAACTTGATGTGACCATCGAAAGGAGGTGGTGGCTGTTGAGTTTCATACTTATGTTCGGGCATCTCGTTGATACAAGCTTGAGGATTAAGTGATGACGGGGGTGGCAATCCAACTGACATGCCGACTGGTGGAATATTTACATTTAGCTTGGCATCTTCACTCTTGACCTCTATTTTCACCTTTAGGTCTTGTGGTTCATTGCTATTTTGATTGCAAGTTGCATCCATTGAAGACGAATCGTCCAGAGGTTCTTTCTTTATGTAGACTTCTTTTGATGAAAACTCCATTGAAGGTTGAGGTGGTACCACCACTGGTGCTAATACTGGCTGAATTGGTGGTACGCCGATAGGAGGCGGCTGCAAAGAAATATTTGTCTCCTGTTTCATGTTGGCAATCTTAGAGAGCATTTCCTGTTCTTTAGGAACATAACCTACATTGTTAACCATTTCCTCCGGTGGGGGGAGAACAGGAAGTTGTACCGGTATTTCTTGTGAGGCATCGTTTTCATTCAACTGATCTTCCATAGGTTGTGGTGGCATTTTCTCGCTTTCATCACTACACTGTTTCTCTAGCGGCAGCTGTTGTGTTTGTTGAACTACAATCGGTGCTTGCTGGTTCGTTTCTTCGTCCTGTTCTAGCTCTTTTTCCACTTTTACCTGATGTTCAATGACAGGAATCATAACCTTTTCTTCCACGACTTTATCTTCGACTTCTTTGGGCGCAGCAATAGCCAACTGCGGTGGCTCAGGTGTATCATTTGTATTTTCACCATCATCCAACACAGAATCGGGACGACTGTCCGAGTTCATACTCTCCACCGGGCTGTCCGACCTCTTTCGCTTCTCTTTGCTATCATCAGTGATATCGCCGTCTGTGTCGGACCTCTTCTTTTTGTTAGGCGTATCCTGCTTCGCCTGCTTGCGTTTATTATTGCTCTCCGTTTTGGTTGGTGTTTTGGGACTGTTTGTATCGGTAACTTCTGGCGTTTCGGTTCCACCTCGTTTCGGCCTCTTACCATTTGCCACTTGTTCCTTATTGTTGTTTTGCTGTGGTTTATTACGTGTCCTCATTCTAGATGGTGATTCATCCCTTTTGTTTGTTAAGCTCGAATCACTATCACATTCACTGGCTTCGTCTTCAGTCAATGAGCTGTTTTCTTCTTTAGCGACGGGAATTGGTTCGATTGGTACTTGAGGCTCGGGAGTGTCCTCTTTTTTCGTTGGTGGTGCGTTACTAGCACGTGTTACGCGATTGCGACGCAACGATGATTGTCGCCGACGACGATGTGGTCGATTATTATTAGCGCCTGGAGTCTTTTTCCACAAATAGTAAAATTCAACAAGCTCGGGGGTTTCTTTGTGCGGTAATAAATCTTTATGAATACGAAAGAAATTTTTGCCAAATTGTCTTAGTCCTTTTATAAATTTTTTAGTTTCATCTTCTGTCCATTTTTTATCAATTCCTTTGGAAACTGGACACTTAACTAGAGCTTGCAGGGCAGTGCCTGTATCATAACCAGAATCATGTAACTAAAAATGAAACAAACAAAAATTTACGTTTTAATATGTTATGTTGGATTTACATGTTAGTAAATTTTAAGACTCAACATGTAATATAGTTTTCTTTGTTGGTTAATTACTAATGGTAATGATAGAAAGTTATTTCTTTTTAAAATAAGAACTAAAAAAAAATATTACAAATAACAAATAAGTTAAATCAAGTTCTGGGTTTTTTTTTATAGATTAAAATAACATTTTTTTTAACTTTTTAAAAAGAAATCTTCAAATAAAAAAAAAATAAATTGCATATACCAAAACTTGTATCCACCCCAAATCATATATTGGGCCAAGCAGGGGGGCACAATATAGGGGCTTTTTAAAATGTATTGTTTACATTTGAAAATTTGCTCGCTTAATTTCCATTTTGCTTGCAGCCTCTTTCCCCACACCTATCTGGCATAATTTCCAATATTTCTCGCTTATTTTCCAAATAAAATTTTGCTCTTTTCCAATTTTGAGCCAGAAAAAAGGCGCAATTTCCTCTGGCGTAATTTCCTCTAGTTTGATTGAAATCTCGAGATCGGTTTATTTTCCAAATACAAAACTTGCCACATAATTTCTATTTATATCGCAAGCTAAAAAAGTAAGTTATAGCGATCAGGAAAACTAATCAGGAAAAAAGTTCTAATGGATAATTTACGATGTTTTACTCGTTTTAAAATATAACTGCTACACTAATCGATGACGAATAAAGGAGGCTTTACATGGATATGCATCTGCAGATTTGAAAAAAAAACACTAAGAACTTCCTATAACTCTGCTTTTTTAACAGATCTCACAATCACATGTTCTTAGCGCTCAGGCATCTAGTTTAATTATAATCAAGATGAACATGTTTACCATCACTATAATCTGCAATTTTCAAATTCCTATTTCCTATAATCTTCATACATGAAGATTATCTCCATTTTAGACCATCGCCCAAGTATGATTTTTTTATATTGTGTCCTCTTTTTTTGCAGTGTCGATTCAGATGAAAGATGAAGATGCGTGTAGTCTCACTAACTTAGAGAATTTTTTTTGCAAAAAATATTTGCAACAGAATAATTATTTTTTGTTAAAAATGTTTTTATTTATTTTCCAATTCAATTTTTCGTACCAACTGATTCCATTTGACACAAAATGGAACAAATCATTCCAAATGAATTCACTTCCAATATCTCTCATTCCAGTGACAGAATTGTAGACGAAAAACTTTGTCGCGTATTTGAATCAGGAAAACTTGATGGCAGACGCGTAGAGAGGCTTCCCAACTGACTAAATTTTCCTGTTTGCTATAAGCGACCATCAGTAAAAAATTTTCATTTCATACTGTTTCAACTTTTCCTGAAGCGTTTTCTTGACCGCTAGAACTAGACATTTTGGTTATTTTTTTCTCGATACAGTATACTTTTGAAAGATAAAGAAGAGTTTAGAGGTTTTTAAGGTTAGGCGACCTCTTTAACGTTAAAGATTTTAAAATTATCAAAAAGTCGACTATTATTTTAAAACTCATTTTTAGTATGGACTTCCATTTATTATTATTATTATCTTCCTTATTGTTTTCATTTTCAAAGTTTACAAACATGGTTCATGGGCCGTCTGCCGGTATATTATTCTTCTTTTGACATTTTGTGAGAGAAAATACAATATGCGTATTAAAATTAATTAAAATATAAAAAATTGGGTATATAAACACAATTATTTCAGCAATTGAAAAACAATAATGCCAGAGGGAAAAAATATTCAATATAATGGAATTATTTTGTAAATTTGTTTAAATTGTTTTAAATGTTTACACCCAAATTAATAAACATGGACTAGGGAAGGTTTAGGACTTATTCCGTGGACTAAGTGCGAAATATTATTATTAAAACAAAATGTCTGCTTTTTGACGCTTACCAACTTAGTCCTTCGCTAGACCGTCTAAGACGGTGATCTAGTGAAGGACTAAGAATTGACATTTAAGAACAAAATTTACAGGGACATAGAATAAAAAGAGATAGGGTTGATGCTTATTGTAGTAGATTTTGTCCGATTTTTTATTAATAGGAAATTTTAGTCCATGGTCTAACTCTTATTCCATGGTTTTGTAAGTCCATGAACTAAAGGTGGACTAAGCGTTTTTTATTAATAGGGCTGTTAAGATTTTGCGACAATACATTTAAGTAGAAAGGATTTAAAAAAAAAAACAAAATATTAAAAAAAATTGTGTTGAACCCTGTATATACAAGGAAAGTTTGTATGTACCTACTCGTGTGTCAACACAGTTAAACCAATTTATTTAATTGTTAACCTTGTTTAAAACTAGCAAGTAGTGTTTCACTCATGACTTATGATCACCTTATAAATTGATTTATATTGAAACGCTCTATTCAAACAAAATAATATTAAATTAATCATAATTGAATTGCTCTGTTCATAAAAACTCAACATGCTAGCTTTATAATTTAATGGCTATTGGTTAATATATTATTATGTTTAATAAAAATTATCAAATCATTAAAGCATAATAATAAATTGAAGAAGTAGTAATAGAGTACTTACAACGTCAAGTGCATTTATTGTAGTATCATCACGACTTGCTGCTAAACAACCATCTTCTAAACCTCCATCACACATGCCTGTGAACAAGATAATATTAAAAAAAAAATGAGCAAACAAAACAACGTTTTTATAACGAACCAAACAAATATGTGCATTAGTTGTTGTTAAACACAATCGTTTACAAAATACATACATATATGTAATAATATTGTTACTTTCATATTATTTAATCATGTTTACCTTGAAATGCTGCCATGGAACGTGCTGCACGTACAAACATTATTAAATCTCCATCGGCAACTATTCCAGGACTCCATCGTGGTTCTTCTAATTCACGCTCATCGATTTCTTTATCAACGGGAAAACTTGAAATTGGATTATAATCGGGCAGTTTTGCCTGTGTTCATCCCATCACAAGAGCGTTTTTTTTTTATTATAAAATAGCAATTGATTAGTTTTGATATTCTTTTCGGATAGAAGTTGGAATTATATATTTCTTTTTACATTTACCATTTAAGTGCATATAGCAATATACACAATGGTATTGTTTTTTTTTTCTTATATCATAATGCACGATGAATGATTAATGAGTGTAGGGGTTTTTTAATTGCCTATATACATTGAGGCAGTGAAATCTCAGTGAATCATGCATGCAGGGCTAACCATTATTATGATAAAAAATAAATGCCTGAGTTGATCTCAAAAATTATAACCGAAGTGAGCAATCTTTGGTACTATATAAATCGATTTGAAATATAATTTGCTATCAATAGTAATGATTTTGGTATTTTAATATATTTTTAAAGAGTTAGGACTTGGTTGTAAAAAAAATAAATATTAAAAATACCTAAACAAACTATTGTTCTATCAGATCTTTACATTTTAACTTAACAATTTATCATTGTTATAATTTTACTAATTATCATTATATTATTACTCAATTTGGATCATTGCAAACAAACTGCAGGCTAAACACCGTAATTGCGCTAGATATACATTTGAATCTACCTACGTTAGGCGTGAGCCAACAGATGTTGTGGATGTAGGCTGTCATCAATTGCAATTTATTGAATTCATCATAGCTGATCCTTGTGTCGTTTTTCTTTTGACACTTCTGATTTCGCACTTCTGATCCGCGATTTGAAGCATTTTATTGGCAATATAATACAAATGCGCATTTCGTTTGTATTTGTGTGAGTGCTCTATTTTACTTTTAAATAATTTGTCAATCTCAGCTATACATTCTCATAAGAACTGCGAAATTTCTAACTCAAACGTTGGTGTAATTAATGGTGATTTGACGATTTTGAGTCTAAATACAAATCGAAAATATAAAAATCGAGATTTGAGTGTGAAATGACTTTCATACAAAATGGTATGTTATTAATTGAAAAAAGATTTATATAATACAAGAAAATTGACGTTCTAGAAACATTTCAAACATGTTTTTTTGATGAATAAAATACCGGAATTCATTGCAAATAGATAAAGTAACAAAGAAAATGCTTAAATCGATTAGCACTAACAGGACAATACACTGTAAGGCAGTGTTGGAAATATGTCACGAATTAATTTTTCGCGCAATTAGTAATTAGGTATAACTAATACCATTTATTAGTATTTACATTTTACACACAAAAATCACGTGGAGCACACAAATGACGGAAGTTGGAACAAAGAGACAATTTTCCATTTATAATGAATTCCTTTTTTGAAGGATTATTACTCTGCCAACAAAATTTTGGTATGTAACATATATCTCAGGGCTAGAAATTCAAAATATATGTAATTCTAAAATTCTATGATGTTATTTGTGGAACCGAGTAGCAGTGAATGTTAAAATTAGAGAGCTCACGTTGTTATAATTTTATAAACTACTTTATGTATGTACTACAAATAAAATTCAAAAATCAAGATGGCTGTTTCTACAAGAAGTTTTTAGTAAAGTATACCTAATGGCCAATGGCTGATTATACAGTGATTAGCATAATTATTTTAACAGAATTGTGATTGCTCTTCTGAGTAAAAAATTGGTAAGGGTAAATGACATTAAAGTTACGGCTTGTGAGTCAGAGTAAGTAAAAAGATTTCTTAGTTACTGAGACTAAAATATAAATCATCTTGAAAGTATACATCAATTTATGTTGGCAGTTCTCATTTGTGAAGGCATACATATTTGGACTAGAAGTTTAGGGAACATCAAAATAAAATAAAATTTTATTTATGTTAAACTTTTCTTAAAGAAAATACCGGGTAAAAAATCTGAGTTTAATATATTATTTAAAGTATAAAACGGTGAAATACATTGGTAAGAAGTTAATTCACCAAGGCAAACAGTGCATTACCAGATAGACAAATATAAAAATCTGAGCAAAATTTGAAGCATACGAGGAAAAAAAATATATCAAAGTATTACAAAACAATTCTGAGCGAATTTGTTAAAAACACAAATACAGAAATACATATACTCAAAATGCCGTTAGTGAACGAGCAACACGTAGGAGTCTTCCTGAATTCAATTTTGGAACGTATTGCGTTAGAAAAATACCGTTTTATAAGCTCAAGGAACAAAGAAAAGTGATTACAATTTGCGAAACAATATCTCCATAAGGCTCTGGGCTTCTGGAACCGAGTTTTATGGACCAATGAGAGTTCATTTGAGTTTCTTGGATCCCATAAAAAAAAGATTTCTTTGATTGACAAAAGAACAACGTAAGAAAAAAGTTACAGCTTTGCAAGCAATAAATCACGGAAGAGGTTCAGTTATTGTTTGGGGTTATGTTTTGTCAAGTGTTCAGGGAAACTAAGTGCCAATTAATGGAACAATGAACCAACATAAATATTTGACTTTCTTAAATGATTATGTATTTCCACATGGCGACAGACTCATCGGGGAGTGGTTTATTTTTCAGCAGGACAACGCCTCATGCTGCAAGGGCTAAATGATCACTAAGCTTTTGTGGAACATCGGAGTACATCCCGCAAAGTTCCGTTTTAAATATTTGAGAGAATGTTTGGGTGTATGTAAATGGAAAGAAGGAGTTTTTTTCTTATACAAACCAGAGAAGGTACGATTTTGGAAGTAAGAAGGCTTTGGGCGAATTTTCTGTACAAATGCTTCAGGACTCTGTGTCAAAACGTTTTCAGAAACGCATAAACGCTAAGTGAGGATGTATATTTTTTGTAAATTAAGAAATGCTAATTTTATTTTGTAAAGGTATGTTTTAGTAAGCATAAAATGGTTTGTCAAAATAATTATGCCTGTAAAGTGATTTTCTGTTCGTCATTTAAAAATTATGAAATTCAAAATATTTAAATATTTTTACATATCGGCAATTAAATAATTATGCCTACTACTGTATCTAACATTTTTTTGAAACTGAGCACCTATTTGTTGTTTGCGCGAAATGTGTGGACTGCATCCCAATTACCACAAAACTGAACTTGCCTTTTTCTGGTTATTGTATCCCCATTACTCGCTGACAATGTATTTTAGTAACTAGACTGAGCCATCATTCAGTCGAGACCTAACGGCCATTCTAGAAGTGACAAAATGTAAACAAATCGGGATTAATCCCAAAGTTCAGTTTCAGAAATGAATCTCAGTTGTTAACGGATAGGCTGTGGACATCAGTAAAATTGAATGACTGATATACAAAATATTGATACCTCCCATAATTCAATTAGAATCAAATAATTATTAGCTTACTAAAGAAGACTTGGAAATTGTTTTTGAATTAAAAAACTGTTGCGTATTGAGTAGGATATACTATTGAATAAGAGCAATTTGAATATAAATCTGTTTTGGTTTGATAATTAAGTAATTATTTAATGTTATCTCCCATCAATACAAATTAACATAATAGAAACGTTAAATTGACTAAGCGATTTAAGTCTAGGCATTCATAAGAAGCATTTCTAAAAAAAAAAAAAAAACTAATTAACCTGCACAATACATATTATTTTAATAAAATGTTAACAGTAATTACAATCAAAATTTAATCATGTCATTTAGGTACCTCCTTCTAAATTAAAACTAATAAATAATAAAGCTATATGTAGACACATATTTCGAGTATGCATGTATGTATAACAACTAAAACAAATTATTATGCATGATTCAAACTGAATACATTTGTAACATTATCACAAAATTGTCTATAACTGCAATTAATGAAAAGCCAATTGTTTTCAAATTAAACCAAATCAGGGAAACAAATAATACAAAAAAATTACTTTTAAGAAGTCTAGGAACGTCTGCAATCTACATTAATATATAAATGTTTATATTTTTCGTTCTTGCTCTTTTAAATGTATCTTATACAAATATTAAGATTTTTAATTACTCTTGCTAAACATTAAATAATTATTTTTTTTAAATTTAATTTAGACTGCAGATGTTTTTATTATAATGCATAAATATAAACATTATTTTCAAATTATACTTTTTTTTTGCTAATTACCATTATTATTAGATACAAAATATTTTATTACAAAAAAAAATTACAAAGTTAAATTGAGGGGAAAAATTTTGAATTTGAATCAGATTTTGTTACCGTGAATTTTGTGAGTTATGTACGTACATAGACATCGTTTACCTGGTGGCCGGGACCCACTCGTATTTCTCCTTGAGTGGAGGCCGCCATTACCCTTTAAAAACACTTTTCACGTCCAGTGTTAAGCCTTTTATTGCCCTTCCTTGATTTCAAAATTATGTTCTGTAAAATAAAACAGAAATACAAAATACATAAATAATAATTAAAATCGGTTTTTTTTTTATAATTAAAACTAATGTAAGTGGTACATATAAAATAAAAACCATAGATCTGCAGTCGATTCGCCGTAATTTTTTTTCTAAAAATAAGATTCGTTTAAAAAAAATCAATATTTTTCTGGAAGAATAAATCTGTTGCATCCTTTTTAAAACGGATTTATACACAGATTCTCACATACACTACAATATTTGTTTTGAAGTTTCCCAAATGTTGTGTTGACAATATAAGGGCACAAATTGGCACCAATTTCTGACAAATCCTGTTTCAGACTTTCAAATTTGGCAGTTTTGGGCAGAAGAGAGCGCTCTTGAGAGAGTAAAATATTTCCCCTTCCTGACAATTTCTGCCCAATCAATTTTTGTAGGCAGCAATTTGCGGGCAGAAAATTTACAATTCTCAGGCTGACGTTTGTCATAAACGAAGCTGTTGTGGGAAAATATTGGTTGAACAAATAAATTAATTTAGAAACACGAAAATAAAAAATAATTAGTATGAAGAGAAAAAAAATGTGAATTTACAGCAAATAAGGAATTTAAACAAAAAACAAATGTGTTGACGTTTAAAAGTTGGAAGAAAATTGTGATCAAGCTATTCTAGACCTTTTCGGACTTTATTTCTCAATGAGGGAATTTCATCCCCACTCTAAAAATTTATAAGCTGCCAATTTCTGCCCAAAGAATTTCTTTTTTTTAAAGAGTGGGGGATGAAATTCTCTCATTGAGAAATAAAGTCCGGAACAGCTTGAGCACAATTTTCTGCCAGTTTTTAAACGTCAACACAACATTTGTTTTTTTTTTATATCTTTAAGATTGTTCAGTGACGAAAAAGTTAGAACAGAATAGAACAGAACAGGACAGAACAGAACAGATTCGTGAGAAACTTCAGAACAAGATAGAACAACTTAGAACAGTCAGTCATCTGACAGAGATTATACAAAAAATATTGTTGTTTACCTACAATTCAAGTTCATTTATTTTTACAGAAACATTCTTCAAAATAATCTGAAATGGAGTTGAATTTATTTAAACAAATATTCTGCATGAAATTGAGATGTTTCCGACACGGAAAATGATTTATAAACTAAAACTAACACCGTTTTTTTAACAACAATAATTGGTTTTGACAGTTCTCACAAATCTATTCTAACCTGTTCTACCTAAAAAGCAAGTGCAGAAAATCCTGTTCTAAAGAGTTCCAAACAGACTCATTGAACACCAAACCAGAACAGTTTAGAACAGAAAATTTCTCATTGAACAGCAAAATCCTGTACTTTTCTGTTCTAAAGTGTCCTAATCTGTTCCGAACAGCCTCATTGAACACACATTTTGTTTGTTTAAAGTTCTTATTTTTTTCTCTTCAAATTAATAATTTTTCATTTTAGTGGCTCTAAATTAATTTATTTGTTCAACAAATCTTTTCTCACAACAACCACGAGATGTTTTTTCCTTATTTATGACAAACGTCAAGCTGACTACTGTAAATTTTCTGCCTACAAAACTTTATTGGGCAGAAATTGGCAAGAAATTGTCAAGAAGGGGAAATATTTTACTCTCTCAAAAACGTTCACTTCTGTCCAAAACTACCAAATTTGTAAGTCTGGAACATGAATTGCCAGAAATTGGGGCCAATTTATGCCATTTGGCACATTAGAACATTAAAACTTCTTTCAAAATACATATGTACATCAAAAAAGTGTAAAAATAAATTTAGGAATCGCCCGCGGCGCGGGACCAGAAAACGAAAAGAAATGATATTGAATATAACGACACACAGTCAGAAAAGAATATTCGATCAGTATTTATAATCTAGTAAAGTAATTTAGTGTTAAATCATTTTTAGTATGATACTAGGCTAAAAAGAGATTTTGCTAATTTTAAACCAGTTTAGTATCACAACTGGTATTGCTTAACATTTTACTAAAGTTAAAATCACAAAATGGCTACTTTATTTTTTTTTTAGTATCGTACTAAATCCATATGCCACTTTGACATTTACAAACGTCTAAAAGTTATGTTCGCTTACGTTTTTGCACTATTTTATGCGTGTTTAGTTATAAATTATTAAGAAAATAGATTTAGTATGGTGATAGTTAAATGTGTTTAAAATTAGGAAAATATTAGTAAAGTGCTTTAGTACAGGGTGGCGCACGAATCGCGCTACAAAAATAAAACGTAATAACTTTTTTTCATTGTGAGTAATCGGCTTATTTTTTTTTATTTTATAGGCTACTATTTAGATTTATCAAAATGAATGCTTGGGGTACTGAAAAAAGGATTTGGATAGTGTAGCGATACAATTCTTTGCAGTCCGTCATTTCCGTCCAAAGGGAATTTAGGCTAGAGTTTGGCGGTACTCCCCCGAGTAGATGGACCATTATGAGGCTGGTGAACATGTTTGCCGAATCTGGAAGCATCGAACGAAGACCGTATCACCGAGATCCCAATGTTCGGGTTCAGGATACAATCGTGGCTGTTGCATCGGCAATACAGGCAAATCCAAGTGTTTCGACTCGAAACTTATCGGGCCAAATCGGAGTTAGCAGACGGTCATTAAAACGGATACTTCATGATGACTTAAACTTGTTTACGTACAAAGTCCAAATTATAAGCAAGTTAAACCCTCAGGATTTGCCTGTTCGCCTGGAATGTTGCCAAAAAATGATTGCAATTGCCGAAGAAAACAACACATTGATAAAATGTTTGTTCATGTCCGATGAGGCCCATTTTGACTTAAGCGACAATGTTAACAAGAAAAATTGCCGTATATGGAGTGAATCTAATCCAAAAATGCTCCATTAGACGGAACTGCACCCAGGACGAGTCACTGTGTGGTGCGCAGTTTCATCAAGGTGTATTGTCGGGCCATACTTCTTTGAAGAACACGGTGTGTCAATGGGGACCGTTATTTAAAGTTGTTGAAGTTGTTTTTTTTTACCCAGAATTTCGCCCAAGACGTATCCCTTTCAGCAGGATTTGGTTTCAACAAGATGGAGCAAGTGCACACGTAGCCACACAAGTTATGTCGGAGCTCCGACGAACATTCCCAAACAAATTGATATCCACAAACTGCACTTTCCGCTCACCTGACTGCACCAGACTGTTTTTTATGGGGTTTGTCAAGCAGGAAGTGTACAAAACGAAACCCAGGAATTTGAATGCATTGAAGCAGTCCATTAAGACAATAATTGAGGCGATCCCAATTTCAACCCTTCATGCCGCAATGAACAATTTTCTGATCAAGTGCCGCATATGAGAGAATGAGCGTGGAGGTCATTTGCGTTCTATCATCTTTAAAAACCATTGGTTATTTAAAATAAAATTTAATTTTTAATCCAATAAACAAAAAATAATGAAATACATCGAATAAAATAAAAGTTATTTAAATTTCTTATTGTAGCACGATTCGTTCGCCACGATGTATTCGCAAACTGTTAAGTAGTATCATGCTAAGACCTTAACATCAGGCTGTTTAAAATTTTGCGCCATTGTTTTTAGTAACGAATCTTATTTTTTGAAACGAAATCGGCATAAGAATTCTCAAGGAATGTTCATGAAAATTAATGAATTTGAAAACTTTAAGGAAAACTACCTATGGGAAAAAGCAAATTCTTTAACGCAAGATTTAGAAGGCAAAAGCAAGTGAAGTTAAAATCTGCACAATGCACTGGTTTTTGATCAAGACACAAGAATTAACTGCATTTTGGGACAGCTTTTATATTTGTGTTTAGGGACAGTTTGCTTGGTATATTTTGCGCAAGATTTACGTCTAGGAATTTACCTCTTATGTGTACGCATGTCATCAGTTAATCTCTTGTCTATTAAGTATACATATGGGTAGGCATATACATATATTTACTTTATCCTAAAATCGCGTCTAAATGACTCATTGATCTTAACCTAAGTTAGATATCTACATATTCAAAATTCAACCTTATTTCATTCTATTTATTCATTTTTATATATACTAAGTAGTTATTTGTAATTAGTACAAAATAAAAAGACAAAAAACAAACAAAGGATTATTTTAATTTATAAAAAAAAAAATAATAAAAACTAATTTAATTATTTACCAACTTATCGTTGATTTTTTATCGATAAAGTCTATAGAGTTATAAGCATACACAGATAAACGTGCTTTGATCGTTAAAATTGCAAACCAGCTAAACAAAATAATAACAATAAAGTTAACTTTTGTCTGTTCCTGTTAGGAAAAAAAAAACTAAATCAAATAGGTTACTTATTCGTTTTATTATGATAATAAACATTTATGAGTCTTAATACAAGTGGGAACTTATCTTTCCACTTTGCAACCCTCATACATTGTGTATACCTACTTAGCGGCAAATAAATAGTAATAATAAAAAACAAATAGTTTTAATTACAATTATGTAGGCATAATGATTGACATTAATAATAAAACTCGGGAGCTATTCGTCGAGTTCTTTTCAAAATCGTTTTACCATATAAGTAGCAATGCAATGATTCTTTCAGCATGTTTGTTTCTATATATGTAGAGTGGAATATAAATATGAGGACGGTAATTAATATTCACCCCGATTCAACAATGTCATGTCTTAACACTAATAACATCAATTCCTTAACATTTCCTATCATTTCTCTCTATTTGATGTTTGGCGTTATTAATGGGCACATTTGTTCTATTTATAAATAAAATAATAAAGTTTTCAACACTAGCTAAAATGTGTTAATAGCAATCGTTCTTTTTATAAGAGACAAAGCGTTTAGAAATAAATGCCATTTAAATCTCGACTAGGTAGGTATGTGTGAGTAGGGATTGGATATTTGTTTTGGGCGCGTCTTGAGACAAGCCAACAGTGTGACGGAAAACGTGAGTTTATGCGGCCCAGTTATGTTAAAAGAACATTCGACATCCGGAAATTAGTTATTTACTTCAGCAGCTAAACTACCGCGTCAAGCATGGCGAATATTTAAATCATTTTAGAGTGAAAGACTCTAAAAAAGCGGTTATAATTGTCATAAATTGGCATTTCTCAGGTTTGTTCCATTTGTTTTTTTTATTAAAATGTAGGTATGTACATAGTTCATCCTAAGGATAATCTTGAAACTCAATTCACCAAATTAGGCAATCCATTTGGAATGGATACAACGCATTACCCATTATGTCACGGTTAACTCTAATTAAGCCTGTAAATAATTATAATGAGTTCCACAAATTTCTGAGTATTGAACAAAAAATAAACTAATAAACTATCTACTGCCACTAAACATTTTTTTTGTTGATGTAAAATGTGTTTTTTTAAAAGGTATATAATTTTAAGTTGTCATTGGCCATGTAATTTATCTTTAGTTTGGTCGGACAACGTTCTTTTAATAACCCCTTTGCCATCTTGGCAGAAGATTCGAAAGTTCCTGTTACGCCGACAAAGAAACAAAGCAACAACAATAATTTAATTTCATAATTAGAAAGGAAAATACTTCCCATATTTGTTAAGGGGGTAAGCTCAAAAAATGTATTACATTTGTTATCAAATAATTACAAAAATGATATGAATACTGTTAAATTTGAAAAGAAAGCTCTCGGTCGATTAACTACACCTAGTAAAGTGAATGTTGCCTTTTTCTTAAAAAAAAAGGAGACTAGAAAATTTTCTATTTTGCTGCAAAATTTAGAACTATTTGGCCAGCGTGGACTTCTCCCTAAAGGTTTTCGTCATACATTTTTCCACGAAATGGTCAAAGGAAAACAATATTGAGTTCGGGAATAATATATGTACCGTAGACGTAACCGATGCAAATGTTTTTTCCGAATTAAAAAAAAAACATTAAAAATATTCTTCATCATAGGACTATGTTTAAAGAACCAACGTTTTGGTCATGTTAGTGCTTATTGCGCTTTCCCTAACAGTTGTATAAAATGTTTATCGGTTAATGCACAAGCTTTTGACAACAAGCTTTAGTTTGATACAACTTCGATGGGGTGATGAAGGTCACCATATCTCCCTAATGCTCTATCATGCAGGGACTAATTATTTTCATGTCACTAAGTGTCAACAATCAATCAAATAGAAATGAAATAATAAAAAATCAAATTATATGTATTTAACTTTTGCATATTTAAATTTAAAAAACAAAAATACTAAAAAAAAAAACTAAATAAGCACGTACCTGCTCTTATGTTCGATAACATCGTATGCACAAGATTTTAGTAGAAACGGGTAAATATATTTTTAAAGTCGTTTTTTACTTATTTTTTTTATGAAAAAAATTCTTTCATTTAAAAAGAAAAATATGTGTAATCATTTTTCAAAATATTGAATTTTCAAAAAATAAAGATTTTTTTAGCTCAAAAAAATAACGGTACCTATCATACAACCGTTACGTTAAAGCCTATTTTTATCGGAAACGGCTCTAACGATTTTGATTTAAAAAAATCAGTGCAGCTTTTTAGATACGACCGATCATATGGTTGAAAAAAAAATTGAATGTCTTAAAACGGTACATAGGACCGTTTTTTTTTTTGCTTTCGACTATCTCATAAACGGCTTACCCGATTCTTTCGAAATTTCACACATATATGTATAGCCTTAGGTTGTCCAATTTATACTGCGTACCAATATTTTTAATTAATATTTTTTTTTTGTATTTTTAAAAGCATTTTTAGGAAACAAATTCAAAAAATTTATATTTTGAAAACTGCTCATTAAGTGAATACCTATGAATTGGCGTTTTTGATTTTTTAAAAAATCTTTTTCAAAAAGTTTTTCTCAAAAACCGTTCCACAGATTTTTATAATTTATTTCTCATAAATTCAAAATTATCCAAGAAATAAAATGGCGTACTTTTAAATGAGCCGAAATTATTTTAAGTATTTATTTCAGAATTTTATATTTTCTTTGATTAATCCGATTTAATTTTTTGTTTTTAAGTTTATATTATTAAATATTTAAGATTGTCAACCAATTTTTTTTTAGAAAAAAATTAAAGAAAATTTGAGTATAAAAAATAAAGTAAAAAATGACTTTAAAAATATATTTAGATTTTAAATAGAAATCTTTTGCATACGATGTGATCGAACATTTTATTTAGAAAAAGTAGAACACAAAACATGATATTTTATAAAGGAATGCAGATTTTTAAATGGGTTCCTAATAATACTTAATTAGAAACTAATATAATTAGATTTAAGCACTTAATTATTTATTTTGTAAAAAGAAAACAAATAATTTAGTTGAATACTGCAAAAGAGATAACAAATAGCAAATTTAATACAAAATAAATGTAGGACTAACAAACTAAATATGTATGTAAAATTAATTTTGGATCAAAATGTAGACTCATCCTAAAATAGTGCACATACTTTTTTTTTAACAAAATCGTTAGAGCCGAGATAGTTAAGATATTAGAAAAAATTGCATGGCAAAATACCGTTATTTATGGGGCAACAAAAAAAAAAACGATTCGAAAATCTATTTGAGCATCTAAAACACTTAGCCCCGTTTGCTGATACTCAATTTAAGTCTTTAAGTTCTACATAAGCACTTATGTGACAGTTTACGCAGAGGAAAAAGTAGCCCATAAGCGTTTTAAATTAAACATAGAAAAATTACTTCTTTTATTTCATGCCAAATCCTAAAAAATCTTTGCACACACCCAACTTTGACCCCACCCCAAATCCTATAATAGGGCCAAGCAGGGGAGTTGCAGGGTGGTAGCATCCCGCGCCTTACAGGCCAAGCTTTTTGTACGCCGTGAACTTAAATACAGAAAAAACTTCATGCAAGTCGGCTTTTATATACCTGCGTTTTATTTAAATGCTTTCTTTTTTAATTCGCAATTGGTTTTCTTTAAGAGCATATCAAAAGTGATGCATGTTTTATTAATGAAAAGAACTACACTAACTAATACATTTAACCCAAAAATTATTTCCATTAAAATTTACCCCCAAAAAAAAGTACCAACAGAAAAAAACGAATACCAGAACACTAAACATAGGGAAGTATTAACAAGAGCTGTCAAAACAGTTTTTCGTTATAGCGAATGGTTTTTATCGTGTATTAATATTGGAAACTTTAAAAATATATTAAAAATAGAAAAACTAATATTCTAACATTAAACCCGTTTTAATTATTATATTTAATGATAAATCTACTGAAAAAAAAGTATCAGTATGTTGAAATTCATTGTAATTTGGTGAAAAATTGAACAAGTGTTTTACAAAAAGGCCGAAATTGAAAAATTAAAACATTGTTTAATCATATTTAACCGTGTTTCCTCGCCGTAATATTTTAAAGCTATATTCTATAGAGACCCCTAGCTCACAAAAAATCAAAATACTACGCATGCTCCCCTAATGGAAAGTCGCGCCAAAAAATCTTCTAAACGTTTTCAACATATTGATTTTCCAAAAAAAAAATACCAATAACAAAAAAACTATTTTTCGAAGATTTTAAAATGCACTATTATGTAATTAGAACTCGAAGGACCTCCTGTATAAATATTTTGATCGAAATCCGTTGAGCCGTTTAAGAGAAAGTCGAAAATCAATAAAATGGTACGGCTATTTTTGGGGATAAAACAACGATTCAAAAATCTATTTTGGACAATCACCTAAAACGCCTAAGCACCAACTTTAAACAAAATCGGTTCAGACGCTTTGGCTGTAGATCGTTCTACAAACGAGCATGTCTTTAATGGGCGAGTGGCTCGTAACAAACCGTTCATCAGCCAAAAAAATCAACGAAATCGACTGCCTTTGCTAGGGAGCATATTTCTAGATGTGCCGACTTTTGGAGCTCAGTAATTTTTGCAGACAAGTCGAAGTTTGATATATTTGGTTTCGATGGTATGTCCTACGTTTGGAGGAAACCGAATACAGAGCTTAAGAAAGAGAATTTGAAATCTACTTTAAAACATGGTGGAGGAAATGTGATGGTATGGGCCTCAATATTTTAATAAACAATTTGCTCCAAAGTGTCGTGAAACTAAGTATACGCCAATAATTCCGTTTGTATTAACACAACAACCCGGAGGACAAGTCGGGAATTATGCAAACCTGGCTCATATGGAACTGCCCCCATTTGATGACACCGACGGCACAGTTACTTGGTATGAATGTAATTGAAAATCTGCGGTCCTTATTGGACAATAAAATTCATCAGCATAACATGTACAGCAAAGAGCAGTTGAAGAGGGTGGTACTGGAAGAATGGCAAAAAATTACACCTGGGATAACACAAAAGCTTGTTGATTCATGCCAAACATGCTCAAGGCTGTTGAAATGGCAAAAGACTATCTCACCGAATATTAAGTGAACACATTATTGCCAATTGTTCATAGCATTTATTGATTGTATCAAATAAGCTGTGGTATACAATTTTGCAACAATATTTTAAGAATTTTGAATTTGCAAGTGATTATAAAAAAAGGTTGGTAAATAAATGAAGTTATTTTGCTAAGTTATAATTTTTTTAATATAAACTGCATTCAAATTTTATGTATAATCCTCCTGGATTTTTGAATTTTCACAATTTAACATAAAAAAACAAGCACTGTATCAAATAGGCTGTGAGCCACTGTATGTACATACATACATTTGCGGTTAGTCATAAATTTCCTAAACTTTATATGAACAAAAATTCCCCACTTTAAAATTGTGATATTTATTACCTTAAACTACAAAGCTATAGGTCCCTTAAACTACAAAGCTAATAGATCCAGACTTTTTTTGGGCAGAAATTGGTAGATTGTCAAAACTTGAAGATTGGGGATAAAATTCGCTCATTGAGAAATAAAGTCCGAAAAAGTCTGGAACAGCTTGAGCACAATTTTCTGCCAACTTTTAAACGTCAACACATTTGTTTTTTTTTTTTTTTTAATTTCCGTATTTGCTGTAAATTCACATTTTTTTTCTTCAAACTAATTATTTTGTATTTTAGTGTTTCTAAATTAATTTATTTGTTCAACAAATAATTTTTCACACCAACTACGAACCGTTTTTTGTTCGTTTATGACAACGTCAGTCTGAAATTGTAAATTGCCCACAAATTGCTGCCTACACAAATTTAGGTCTGATCCACACTCTGCCAATTGGCACAAATTGGCACCAATTTCTGCCAAAACCTTTTCCAGACTTAAAAATTTGTTAGTTTTTGGCAGAAGAGAGCGCTCTTGAGAGTAAAATATTTCCCCTTCCTGACACTTTCTTGCCAATTCCTGCCCAATAAATTTTTGTAGGCAGCAATTTGTGGGCAGAAAATTTACACTTGTCAGACTGACGTTTGTCATAAACGAAAAAAAAAGTTTCGTAGTTGTTGTGGAAAAATATTTTTTGATCAAATAAATTAATTTAGAAACACTAAAATACAAAATAATTAGTCTGAAGAGAAAAAAATGTGAATTTACAGCAAATAAAGAAATAAAAAAAAACAAATGTGTTGACGTTTAAAAATTGACAGAAAATTGTCCTCGGGTTGTTCCAAACTTTTTCGGACATTATTGAGAGAATTTTATCCCCACTCTTCAAGTTTTGACAATCTGCCAATTTCTGCCAAAAAAAAGTCTGGATCGATTGGCCGTCCAGAACTGTTCTGACAGCCACAAAATGACAGTTGTTACTCTAAACAGAACAGAAAACGATTCTGGATTTCATTTTAGAATCGAAAACAGAATCACTAATACACTTAAGGGGTTTTCGTTTGGTAAATTTATATTTTGATCTATAAATTGATTTTTTTCGTAACGAATCGAATACGTTTTCCGATTGAAATTTATTTCCTATATGGCGTTTTTTTTTTAACTCCGAGTAAAGAACTCAGCTGTCGAGAAAAGATCTGTGTTTCTTTTTTAGCTCAGACACATTTAATCTCTCAACTTGTGTTTCTTTTTTAAATCAGAGCTAAATCGGGGCATGAACCATTAGCTCAGAATAAAATGACCGATCAAACGGAGCAAAGTGCTGGGCGCGGCTAACTTTACTCATAATTTTAACAATAATCACTAAAGTAAAACCAATTAAAAACAAAAATGAATTCCGAAAATGAAAGCTTTGGATTTGCTGGTAAATACGTTTTAATAAAAACAATTACAATAATTTATGACAGTTCTGCGCTTAAGTTTATTTCAAAATTAAATCGGAGATATCTGACCATGCTCTACTCAGATCCAACTCGGTTTACTCAGGCTCTGCTCAGAGATCTGCTCGGAGATAAAAAAGAAAAACGCCAATAGTAGTTTTAAAGTCCGAAAAAGTCTGATACAGCTTGAGCACAAGGTCTGATCCAGACTTTTTTTGGGCAGAAATTGGTAGATTGTCAAAACTTGAAGAGTGGGGATAAAATTCTCTCATTGAGAAATAAAGTCCGAAAAAGTCTGGAACAGATTAGGTCTTATCCAGACTTTTTTTGGGCAGAAATTGGTAGATTGTCAAAACTTGAAGAGTGGGGATAAAAATCTCTCATTGAGAAATAAAGTCCGAAAAAGTCTGGAACAGCTTGAGCACAATTTTCTTCCAATTTTTAAACAATTAATTAATGTAAATTAGCATTTTTTTCTCTTCAAACTAATTATTTTGTATTTTAGTGTTTCTAAATTAATTTATTTGTTCAACAAATATTTTTCCACACCAACTACGAACCGTTTTTTTTTTCGTTTATGACAAACGTCAGTCTGACAATTGTAAATTTTCTGCCCACAAAAATTAGGTCTGATCCACACTCTGCCAATTGGCACAAATTGGCACCAATTTCTGCCAAAACCTGTTCCAGACTTACAAATTTGGTAGTTTTTGGCAGAAGAGAGCGCTCTTGAGAGAGTAAAATATTTCCCCTTCCTGACAATTTCTTGCCAATTCCTGCCCAATAAATTTTTGTGGGCAGCAATTTGTGGGCAGAAAATTTACAATTGTCAGACTGACGTTTGTCATAAACGAAAAAAAAACTTTCGTAGGTGTCGTGAAAAAGTATTTTTTGAACAAATAAATTAATTTAGAAACACTAAAATACAAAATAATTAGTTTGAAGAGAAAAAAATGTGAATTTACAGCAAATAAAGAAATTTAAAAAAAACAAATGTGTTGACGTTTAAAAATTGGCAGAAAATTGTCCTCAAGCTGTTCCAGACTTTTTCGGACTTTATTTCTCAATGAGAGAATTTTATCCCCACTCTTCAAGTTTTGACAATCTGCCAATTTCTGCCCAAAAAAAGTCTGGATCAGACCTATTTATTGGGCAGGAATTGGCAAGAAATTGTCAGGAAGGGGAAATATTTTACTCTCTCAAGAGCGCTCTCTTCTGCCAAAAACTACCAAATTTGTAAGTCTGGAACAGGTTTTGGCAGAAATTGGTGCCAATTGGCAGAGTGTGGATCAGACCTATTGTGTACAATTTTCTGCCAATTTTTAAACGTCAACACATTTGTTTTTTTTTTATTTCTTTATTTGATGTAAATTCACATTTTTTTCTCTTCAAACTAATTATTTTGTATTTTAGTGTTTCTAAATTAATTTATTTGTTCAACAAATATTTTTCCACACCAAATACGAACAGTTTTTTTTTTCGTTTATGACAAACGTCGGTCTGACAATTGTAAATTTTCTGACCACAAATTGGTCCCTACAAAATTGGGCAGGAATTGGCAAGAAATTGTCAGGAAAGGGAAATATTTTATTCTCTCAAGAGCGCTCTCTTCTGCTAAAAACTACCAAATTTCTAAGTCTGGAACACCAATTTCTGCCAATTGGCAGAGTCAGACCTAATATATCCGTGTTAAAATGTTTGCTCCCCTAAAGAAAAGTTCAGCTCCATATTGGAAATAAGTCACAGTCCAATTATTTTTAATATTTCTAAACAATTTAAGTCATGTGGTCAAGTGGACTCACTTTTTCCTACTAGATATTTGGCCGATGAGGTACGGTACCTTATATTAAGTTTTAAAATTATTCCGCAGCGCCTTTGCAAATACTTTTTGTTATATATTTTCATTTTGGCAACCAAAAAGAAAAGAAATATTCGACATTTCAAAATTAGCCTCTCTACCTTCTTCCGCCAACTGTATTAATATTTCACTACTTCACCTAATTTGTATCCTCGACCAAAAATGTAACCACCGAAACAAATTTACTCAAACAATTAGATAATTATTCGAATAATATAATTTCAAAAAAATAATTAAAGCGTTCATCATGAATTATTTAATTGAGTGCCTCTAGCCTAGCTGCTACGCTGTTGCATGGTGGTGGTTGTCGTCGTTGGTTTGTACTACAAGTGTACCTGCATCAGCAGCAGTAGAAAGAAGCATGATTCTGCGATTCCTATAAAGATCGACCGACTCACTACTCAGCAGCCAGCTAACTCACATCACCACACCACTCCACCTAACCTAACCCTTGTTACCGCACACCGGCCTCTATGCGTCCTCATTCGGTCTACAATAAAAACTTATTTGTATGGTGCTGTTGGTTTTTTTTTTTTTGGCTTTAGCACATACTTGAAAGATAAGTGCAATGATTTTGATTTTTCTTTCTAGTTCCACCGACCAACATGGACGTCGGAAAATTTGTTTATTGTTATTAGGTACTTCTCCCTCTACCTCCCTCCGGATCCAAAACAGCAACTAACTATTTTTTTGTCTATATTATTTATTATTAGTTTGTTTGACTTTGCAGATAAATTAGCACCGATTCTAATGTTTTTCCCCCTTGTAACCTCGTTTATTTGCATCACTTGATTTAAGCATTATAATCTAATGCTTCTAAGTCGTTGTAACACAACTTATAATTAATTTTATTGTTTTCAATTTAATATTCATAAACGACATGTAAAAATAGAATAAGAAAATGCAAAAAATGTAAATTACCATTAATCTTTTTGTTAAGTAGTCCGCTGAATGCTTGAAACAACACACATCAATGAGGGAGGGGGAACGGAATTACAAAAGGAAGTTGGAAATGCGCTTCCTTGCAAATTGTTACAACAAAAAAGGAAGAAAATTAAACAAAAAAAGGAGAGGGCGACGGACGACGTGAACGTGACGACGACGACGTAGGCAACGAGTGCCAAGAACGCAAGAAAGAGCAAGACGAAACGACACGATGATGATGATGATGAAAAGGCGATGATTGATTTGTTTGATAGGCGCACAAAAAAGGGGGCGGCCGAGACTCCTCTCTTCCAACTTCGTGGTGGTGCTGTGAGCAGTTGTGTAGTTCCTTTATCCACTGGCAGATAGTTTTTTGTTTTTTTTTTTATCACAAATTTTCCATCGGAAGGTAAAAAAAAAAATTAACTTTGAAATGTAAATTAACCCACTCTCCTCGCTCGCTCAGATTAGCAGCAGCACTTGACAAACAAAAAAATTCTGAATCATTCTTATTTAATTTTATATTTTCTTTTGTTGCGTTTCTTTTTTTTTCTCCTAGGTTTGCTGTTTTAATTGATACTTTTTTCCAGATGGAACACTTGAGTTTTTGGCACTTAAATTGGTTATTTTAACACTTTAATTTTGTTGCACTTGGCTAAGAATTGATTTGTTAATGTTTTTAAATTGTTTTTGCGAAAGAAAAGCAATATATTTTGAAGAGGAAAAAAAGTTTTCTCACACAGAACTATTAACAAAACAGGCGACCATTTTGATTTTTTGATGAAACGCTAAGCGATTGGAGTGAAGTTGGTTGGTGTTAATTTTATTTTTAGAAGGAGATCAAGAGTTATGTTTGTAAAAATGAGATGAATATATATAAAAAAGGTAGTGGTTTGTGGCTTTGCTTCTTTGAGGGATATGTTCGTAAGTGCGAGGAAATTATTTACTAAAAACTACTTCTACATGAAAGGGATTTATAATTTTTGTTTTGAATATTTTAGATGGAGTTATAGCTATCATCAATCAAAACTTGGTTGTCATTGAATAAATCTTTCATAGTCCAATAATATTTTGAAAAACTGACATATATGAACAGGAAAAGAAGGGAATACAGATCATCAGAGCATTGTGTTCCACTTTATGGAACAAAATGTCGGCTGTTCATTGAAAACGCTTTCCACCATTGAAAAATCAAAAGTGATTTTACAAGAAAGTGGTAAAGCAACTTCAAACAACAGCAGTTTTATTTTTGTAAGTGCCTCAGGATTGATAGACAAACTTGGCTAGATTATTTAACAAATTTAAACTCTGTTCAATACCTATATATATACAATTCATACTCATTACGCTAATTAATTAATAAAAGTTCACTCGACTATAAGGAAAAATAACAAATGAGTACAGAGCGATAACATTAATATTTTGCAAACTGAGACAAATAAGAAATAACTAAATTACTTTTATAATAAGTAGGACCAGTTGTACGATGTGTTGTTCAGCCGTGGTTCAAGATTTCAACTCGTGAAGTTCGAAGTGTAGTACAATAGGCGTTTAGGACTTAACTCGCCGCTGATACTGAAAATTTTAAGTTGCCGATTTCAGCGGATGAACTGAGGTTCACCTATAGGGTTCAATCATTAGATTTGCTATTATTTAACTCAAGGAATTGTTTTTTTTTTACTTCACTTCTTCACTTCTATCGACATTTTTTGACAGTTCAAATAGTCAATATATAAACGTTTTCAAGCCAACGATTTGAACAACGTGTACGCAAAATAAATAAATAATCAATATCTTCCTTTTAAGTTATGTTATTTTTTTTATTTCAGTATGAAACGTACGATATTAAATAATCTATAGAGGTTCAACTACCGTATTAATGTTCTTTGGGCATGCGAAAACGATAGACAAATATTGATGATTATTATTCCACATTACCTAAGATATTTCAAAACTTCGTGGAAACTATTACAATGACAATTTCCCAATATTAGGTGCGTTTTTTTGCAATCCCCGGGGGAATTGGTTGAAAAAAACGACCAAGGCGCTTAGTGAAATACTTGGTAGCATTATTTATTAATTTGCAAGATGACATTTGAAGAACAGCTGTTACTACGTTTATATGGAGAATTGAATCGGTATTGAATCAGGATTTAGTTCTTTGTATACTTGAATCGGATTAAAATAGGATTACTCGATCCGATGCCACTAGAAGAGCTGAATCGAATTGAAAATGTATTTATATACCTGAATCGAGGAATTGAAGAATCGAATTCACATCTGATTATTGGTGTGTGTGCACCAATAGTGTTTTTTGGTGTTCAGTGGGTTTCCGTTTTTTTTTGTATTTTTTTCTGTTGCATGTTTTTGTTGTTTATTCTGTAAACTCAAATTGTCACTTCGATTCCATTTTAATTCAATCTTCCGATCCCATGAGGCCATATGCCTGAATCGAAATCTCAATTCGATTCGATTCCTCAATTCACTCATATAAACGGGGTATGTAATGCAAGAAAAAAATAAACATTACTGTTTGCCTCATCCTCATTCTTCTAAAAATCATCGGGTTGATTTGTTTTGTGTAATTTCGATATATTTATTGAGTTTAAACTACTTTTCTACTAAATTAACATAAAAAGAACCAAGTTAATTATTATTTATACAAAAAAATGTGAATCAAGTAATTTGAAAATTGAAATCAAGTATTTTGGAAATTGTTTTTAGCCGATGTGATTTCCTTTTAATTTAATTTTAACAAATACTTGAAAACTACCCCATTCGTCGGTCACTGGTGACATGATATTAGTGGACGAGTTGCTTATTCGGGCTGGACGCTCAGTCCCTATGTCATTAGGAATATAGGTCTGAGCAAGAGCAGACGACGATCCAGAAGATTGAAGTATGCCAAGGATGTAGCAGAGAATCTGTATTGGGCTGCTCCCGTGTACAACAAAACGCAGCCGAAAACAATCTTCTCAGAGAAACCTTTGTTTTGTTGTTCATTCAATTCTTGTTAATTAAACGAATATCAACTTCAGGAAATGTTTTTTTATTTAATAATAATTTTACAGTGAAGTTTTAATATACATATAATAAAAATATACGCAAAAATGAAAATCGCTGTAGAAGGTTGTGCTCATGGCGAGGTGGAAAAAACCATAGGGGCAATACAAAAGCGAAAAATGTTAAAATTGATTTGTTGTTGTAATGCGGAATTTATATTAAAAGGTAGATTAGGTTAGGTTGACATGGCCGTCAGGAAAACAACTGACACACTTAGACCAAATGCTCAACCAAACCAAACAAAATTGATAATTATCTGACATATCAAAATGTCAGTTTTGAAGTTACTATACATTTTATCGATAACTTTGTGAAAAAGTTTTTGGTAGCACAGTTTTTATCCTCTCCAATAGCTAAGCCCCGAGAATTCTCTGGGTTTAAGCTAAGCACACCCGAGGATTAGTTGTTGTTGGATTTAGTATGCTAATTGTTAATCCTACTCATCGTTTTTTTCGTCCAATTTCCCCGGGGCTTAGAAAAAAACACGCCTATTGTTATCATTTTAATAGAAGGTTTGAAATACTTTTTACATAAAAAAATTACTTATGTACGAGTATTTAACTTTAAATAAATAAAAAAAAATAATGTTTATGATGGGTTTATAAAATAACAATGAGCTGACAACTGACAGTGGAGAATTTCTCGAATTTCGAGTAGATATACTACTTTGAACTCGAGTTCAGTTTACTCTCTCTTGACTCGAAAATATTCAACGCATTTGAAATTGAACAGTGGTTCAGTAATTTTAACTTCCGATTTTAGCGGGCGGTTCAACCATTGTATATATATTCAATGATCAACGATGGTTTAGGCTTCTAAGTATGTGATAAAAGCCAAACACATGCTTGAATCATCGTTGAGTCTCGTTGAGTTAATCCGCCAAAAACATTCAGTTAAAATTCCACGGATCAAATATTTGTACAACTGGCCCCTAGATATAGAACGGATGCTTTGTTTTATTTTTTTTAATAAAATAGTAAATTTCATTTAAAACTGTTAAAATGATTAACACTTTGCTTATACATATATTAAATACATATTTTAAATATTTCTGTACAACTGGCATAACTCAAGAAATCAAGTTTTCCCTCTGCTCGATTGATTTGAAAAGACAATTTGTGGTCTTGATTATGGTTCTGTTATACACCTCGACTATAACTTTGACGAATTGTTGTTTTTTAGTCCAATTTTCGGAAAGGATTGTACACAGATTTTTTTTGAAATAGGGGTACATAATGCATTTATTTCTTTAGATAACTGACAAGAAAGTATAGTTATTTTATTTTAAATTCTGGTAATAAAACATAAAACGTGTTGTTTTCAGAAAATGATCACAAATAAAAGTACATATGCATTATATCTATGTCGCGCATCTAAGTGGGACTTCAATACCACAAAATCCAGAAGTGGAATTGAAAAATGTGGATCCAGGACATTCGTATACATTCCCAATCCATGTACTGTTAGACAATGCACATAATACATATCTGCAAACAAAAATGGTCGACATTTATGACAATATATAAAGTAGATAACTCCTTCGATAACTACTGTTTGCAATTAGGGTCAGTTGTTAACTCAAAGCGCCCAGGACTGGTAACATTTGTACAGATATTTAGAGGATTAATTGTAGGACTGACGGTTGTTGTTTCTGCAGGAGAAACAGAAGTTGTTATTATTCCGGAAGGCGTTGTTGTAGTTGCAGTTGTAGTTGTTGCCGGACATGTTCCACCAGTCTGATTTGAAATATTTGAAATTACAATTTAGGACTTTTATATTGCCGGTTACTTGACTTACTCCTGTTATTGTAGAATCTACACAAATTCGAGGATCATCGTAAAAACAAACTGTTGTACCGGTACATGTATAATTCACGGTATCAGGAACAGTAGTTCCGTAGCAAAGAGCGAAAGTATTGTAGCTTGTGCATGCAAAAGTATTATTGCTGTTACAAACTCCACACATTCCGCATGAAGCTTGAGTAGTTTCTGCCGGACTACAAACTCTGGCAGTAGCTGTACAAACTGTTCCATTTGGACATTGGGTAATCGAGGATGTTGGCACACCTTAAGGAACATACTAAAGTAAATATAGATATTTTTATAACTTGTATTTACCATCAACACAAACACTGAATTGATCATTTGCTACACATGCGAGGCCGGTGATAGCCGAACAAGTATTACACAGAGTATAGGCTGTATAAAAAGTTGCAGAAAGTATTAAAACTCTCTGAAAAAAAAATTAAATCGATTGAAAAAAATCAGACATTTATTTATTAAAATAATATTCACTTACTGTGATAAGCTGCATAATGAATCACACTGTAATGCTTAACTTAAATAAATGTGATGAACTAACCTATTTTAGTAGGCAAATCAACTATAATAATATTATTTCTCTTATCGAATAAATCTCTTATCATATAAATTATCATATTTTTGTAGCAACGCTCAGATTATTGTGATTAAATTATGACTTGGCTTTCAGGTATACTAGCCAAGTTTTACATTCAGGAAATTAAATATGATCAACTCTTCACCTATTAGAATCCTACTTTTAAAAAACTCCAGGGTTGGATTTATTTGATTAAATATAACGAACACCTGCAAATCCATTTTTTGGAAATCAGCTAAGGGTCAGTTGCACAAATTTAACTAGAATCAAAGATCGTCTGAAAACCATTTATTTCTTGAACCAGGTTCAACTTCGAGTTCGAATAGCCAGTTCGCGGAAATCGGTGAGTTAAATTCTTACAGATTCTGTGGTGAGTTAAGTCCTAAGCTTCGATTGTACAACACTTCATAGGAGCTAAACCGAGTTCAAATCCTGAACCAAGGCTGAAGCACGATTGTACAACTGGCCACAAACTTCTTAGGTTTAGTATTTTTTGTCAACTCTTTTGAAATTCACCACTCCTAACCTCACGAAAAGAATGTTCAAGATACAGATGCATAGTAGAAAAATCAAGCGGCCACAAAAATGTTATGTAATGTCTCTCTTTTTTTTTCTCTAAGAAAATTTTGAAATTTCCTTTTTGTTCCACATTTTTCATTCGATTGGGTGTTTTAAGTAATTGTTTTGAGAGTACTCTTTCTGTTGAATATAACGAAATTTGGGGCTTATCAAATTGAAGAGTTGGTATAGAATTCTCTTATAGCGAGTTTCATTCAAGAAAAGATCTGCTCTTTCTGACAAAAGATTTCATCTATTTGAATTTTGAGAGTTTCATTCCAAAAAAAGAGCAAATCTAGATCAAATTTTAACACGAAAGATTGGATTGGTTGGCAGATTTGATATGAATACACACATACATATAAAAAGTCTTTTCTGTCCTGTTCAAATGGAAATATTTTGTTATTAATTTGCTGTGAACTAGTGCCAATCCGTGCAAAAAAATAAAGAAATAATGGACGAAGAAGTTAATAATTTATATTTTATAATTTTAGTGGAATTTTTGATTGCTACGTCTTCGTCTTCCTCGTCACCTGATGATGAAGATATGTTTTTTTAAGGAATGCGTGTGTCAGTTATTCACCAATCGTACAATTAAATCTGAAAAAAATTTTCATTGAAAAGATCAAATCTTGATTTTAAGAGGAAATCTTTGAAATTTGAATGAAACTCGCTATTAGAGTTAAATAAAATGGGAACAAAATGTCTGCCCAATTTTAAATGTCAAAAATATATACAAAATAAAACCTTCAACGTTTTATCCATCTTATATTTTTTTTTGTAATTTTTTTTTTTTATATTTAAATTAATTTAGTTAGTTTTTTTTTTTACCACTTTTCATTTGTTTAACAACGAGAAAAAAACATTGTGATTTCACTGACAATTTTTGTTCCATAATTCTTATTTCAGTAACAGGAATTTATAACTGTTACTTAAAAGTAGCAGTAGCAGATATTGCAACTAGCAGTTTGGCCCATGCCTAAGTCTATGCGCATTCCAAATGTGTCGTGACGTGTGTCGCTGAGTTTTGCCACATGCGCGAATGAAGACAGGAATGTATCACCTTTATTATGTGTATTGTGGGCAAATTTAACTAGAAATCTAGTTCATATTTTGACATGTCATTAATGTCAAACTTTGAACTTTACTATTCAAACATTCAACTCTAGTTGGACTTGCAAAGAATAATATCCAATATTTTTTTTGATATAAAATTGCTTTTTGTTAAATTGCACAAGTTTCTTACTATCCTCGACATCTTAAACAAATCTTGCGGTTTGAGCACATTTTTCTTAACTTAGCACTCAAACATTCACATAAAAATTGTTTTCTAAAAATTTCTTACAACAAAGTAACAAAATTGCAAGAAAACAATTTCAAATGGATGAATGCGGAATTCCGCATAATTTTGACAGAATAAAATCAATTTTTTATTTTTTTGTGGAAAGGAATTCCACATTCGTTTTTGTTGTGTTCAGCTGCATTAAGATATTAAAAATACTAAGATAAAGTTAGTAAACAACTTTAAAAGTAATAATATGTTGTATCATACTAATACCTTAATTTGTGTCCAAAATATTGCGCAATAGAAACAGAATTATTTCTAGGTATAGCTACATAAATAGACGTATAAATTAATTGCTTAAGCAAATATACATTTATAAAAATTTGTAAATTGCAATAAATCTTAAGTAAATATAACAAAAATAAATAGGTTTGCAGTAAGTTATTAAAATAACTTTGTGTAAAGATAGATAATTAGATAATTACATTAAATGTTATCTTATATGAGCACAATGAAATTCAAAATATTTACTAGATAGCAGATTAACATTTCATACTAAAAATATTTGATAAGATTTTGTATAAATATGTAAGAGAAATTTTGACCTTTGCTGTTTTGTAGTTGTTTGGTAAGCGATAAGGTTTCCCGGAAGATGAAGTTTGTTGCAATTGTAAGTGGAAATTAGTTTAGTTATAATTTTTTGTTATACGAGTATATTTTAAATGTTAAAATAATTTATTTTTTGCAATTTGATTTTAATAATAATTAAATTGTCTTCTTAAAGCCGGTTTTTCAATCTCCAGATAAACACTTACTTCACTGTTAAACAACCGGATATCAACATCGAATTTTTCAATAAAGAAAAAACAATCTATAGAATAATTTAATTTGAACGCCACTTTTATTTCGAGTATCAAACTTTTGATAGAAACTAATTTTTTTAACGTATATTTCAAAGCAGATCTCAAAATGTTTTTGACATCGAAAATATCTATTTATTTTATTCATCAGAATAAATCCTTACTCCGTTCAAAGATGAGCAGATAACTTTATTCCTATATTTATAAAAAATATCTACTAACTGACTGCTTAACTGTCTATTGAAAAATTGGCCCTTAATAGAAAAAAAAAAAGATTTTGTAAACTCATTCTTTTCAGTCAGTTTTGGTGTTTGCTGCTGTAGTCTATCAGACAAATGGCTTATGTAACACTTGTTCCGCAAAAACTGGCTTAGCCTGTGTTGCAAACAATCAGTTTAAAGTTTGTTCCGATGGTGAGTTTTTATAAATTGTTTAATTTTTTACAATGAAAAATATGAAATATGATTCAAAATAGTTTTTTCAAAAGCAAATTCCATAGTGAAAGATAACTATTTATATATGTACAAATACAAGGTGGGGCAAAATTAATGTCATAATGAGAATATGTAATGGCTGCCATTTGGCGCATTCCAAAATCAACCCATATAGCACAAACGGATACAAATTTACCCTTTCCGATCTTGGTTGCTCGGGAACTTAAACGGAAACTTATCTTATATATAGGCTATCGTACCGACATTTGAATACACTCATTTTCTTCGAAGTACAAAAAATTGGGTTCCATTTTCACAGGAAGTTCATTTGAAAGTGTAAAATTGATGACACTACTATGATTTTCAATTCATCTAGTGGCATTGCGAAGCGTCTGGAAGAATTTCGAAGCTTTCCTTCCGGAAGTCTTCTAATACCATTCCAATCCTCATCTGACGATAATGAGAAGAGAAATAATCAGCTTGATTTGAAATCAGAATCTACTCAAGAAGCTCTAATATATTCATACTCAAATGTGTGATTTTAAATCCAGAATGTGATTTCTCTTCGCAGAATCGACAGAAGAGGATTTTTTATGCCAATGGAATGGTTTTATAGAAGGCTATGCTTCGGAATGTTTCTCGATGTCCAATAGAAAAGCACATAACTCCAGAGTGGGCAACATTCGATTTTCCGGTAGGTGAAAAATATTGAACAAAATCGTCATAATTCTGTTGGAATCAATAATGTTTAAAGCCTTATTGAGCAAACTTGCTTCGTAGAAAACGTTTAACGTCTCTCTGTAGATGTTATTAATGTCGTTTTTATTTGGCAATCCGGAACCCTTCTGGACTCCTTTAAAAAAGTTCACTTGGGAAAAATATGACAGTTCTAATTCTGAAAAGAAGAGAATTTTGCTTCTGGATTTGAAACCAGAATCGGAACCAGAAGGAATCACACATTCATATACTTAAACGTCAAACTCGACTGTTGTCATTTTTTGGACAATAATTGTGCAAAAAACATTTTTTTTAAATTTGAATATTTGCACGTACACAATTATTTTCACAAATACAATCTCATTAAAATTCAGATTCGTCACAAAAGTGTTCAGTTGGGATCCCGGATCGGAGAGAGATTCAGGATTGCCAAATAAAAACCCCATAAGAAACCAATGACGAATGCCGTAGAACGACAGACCGGAAATTAATCAAATAATTATCAGTAACTAGAATTACGTTATCTTATTGAAGTTATGTATCATTCCATTGTACATACTACACCATAAATGCCTAAGCTCAATATGGCATTTTGCCCCACCTCGTACTATACATATTTGGGTTTTATTTCTGTGTATTCTGTATAAAACTAGGCATTTTAATTTTATAAAATGTTCATAAATTTTTTCTAGGAATACCACAAGGACCAGCAATTAATTGCCCCGACGGATCATTTTGCACACCAGATGAAAGAGTATGCGATCCAAATCCGTCTGCAGCACAATCTTGTGCTAAATGTGAAGTTTGTGACGATAATAAGATATTTGCTTGCACTAAATACAATGCATTCTCGCTTTGTTCTGGAGGTGATTCATATAATCCTTCTGTCGAATATATCTGTCCCGATAATTTAGTATGCAGCGTTGATGCACCAACTATATGCATTGATGAAACGATTACCGGAGTAAGATCAATATTGTAGGGACGACAAAATTTTGTAACTATGACTTACTTGTTGAATAGATTGGTGGTACTTGCGCATGGGATAATACAGGATTAGAAACTACTACATCGATTATTACAACAACACCAAATGCAAAAACTGATCCAGTTGCATTTTGTAGAGTCGTAGGATTTCCTGGAAGTTATGAAGTCTCTGCTGATCCAACTTGCAAAGAGTAATTTTTTATTAAATTTTTGTTTAAAAAAAACGTATTAATTTGTTTTAATTTAAAATGTTTCTTTCTAGATTCATTAGATGTACTTCTACGGGTGGTACATGGTTTGGAAATTTGTACTTGTGTCCAAAGGATACCTTTTTCAATGGAAATACCCAGGCGTGTGGAATAGATAAGCCAACTCGTTGTGCTTAAGTCATTCTATTGAAATTCATAACTATTCCTTGAAGATCTTAGAATTAAAAACTTTCGGACATAGTGCCTTAAGGTAAAATCTCAAATATTCAATATTTTCCTTTATATTTGCCTTAAGAATTAACGGTATTCGAAATTATAAGACTCTACATAGAGTTTATCGGGTGGGTAAACCGAATTTTTAAGCCCTATGTACTATGAACCATTAATGATAAGGAGTCGAAACTTTGTCTTATTTTAACAACCTTGCCCAATATGTAACTCAAAATAATTTAGTTATGCCTTAGATTACATTTTTTACTTGCGATAAAGGTACTATAGGGTGTGTTACATTTGTAAAAAAATCTAATTCTAGATTTTAATCAAACTTCTCAATAAGTTAATAGAGAACTTCGAAAAAGTCCAAAATTCCGTCTGCCTGTAGGTCGATCTACAGCCTAAACGTCTGAAGCGATTTTCTTCAAATTTTTAAGCTTTTTAGGAGATGAGCTAGATTCTTTTTTCTAATCTTTTTTTAGCCCCCAAAATAACGGGACCTGCCCTAAACCCATTTGTTTGTTTACGATTGAACGGATTTCGATTATAAAGCAAACGACCGTTCGAATTCGAAATAATTCTGCATACCAACATTTCCGAACAATATATTTTTTTTGGATTTAGAACATATCTCGAAAACTGGTGGACGATTTTGGCGATTTTTTTTTTAAATTCTCTTTCTAAATTTATATTGTTAAATACTTAAAATTATCAATAATTTTTACAAACAAATTAAAGAAATTTTGTAATATAAAATTTTGTAAAAATCAACTTAAAAAATATATTTAGCCGTTTCTATTAAGAAGGTTATACTTGCGATGTGATCGAACATAAAGCAAGTATGTACGATCTAGTCTGCATTTTATTAATTAATACAATTTGTATACCCCAGACAGTTGGGATATGTTTGTTTACTTCCTAAGTTTACGCGATATGTTTGTGGATTATTTATTGGACCGACAAGGTTTTACTCAAAATGTTTGTAATTGTTGTAAACGATGAATGAAGATGACGGGTATGTTCCACCCAAATAAATAATTTGAGATTTTTCTGAATTTGTTATTAACAAATCATACCAAGTCTGTTACAGCAGAGCAAAAAGTCTTGAAACGATAATATGAAATACACAAAATTCTGTAATTTTCTACGAAATATTCTTTAAAAAATTTAAAAATATATTTAACTAAAAAATTCGCAATCAGTCCTGCTTGCTTGACAAACATTGCACTGCGCCATTTACATAGAAAACAAAAAAAGATATGAGATAGTATGTGCCAACAAAAAATAATAATAATCACGGTAAATGTAAAATTTTATATTTCATTTGACATCTAGATGATTTGATAATTTTCGTCACTGGTTTAGATATGAATTATTTCAAGGATTCGTAAAAAAATTGTAGCTCCAGATTTTGATCAAACTTTACATTACGATTAAAGCGAAGACGAAAAAGCTGGTCCCATAATTCTGTATGTCTGTCTATTCGCGAATCTGAATCATAGCGCGGGACGAATTTTGTTCAAATTTGACACATAATTGTCTTTTAGGTAAAATGCCAATACTTGTTAAGGCCAAAAATAAAGCTACCTGCCATATATTTTTCTAGCTACAATGTAAATCTTATTTTTCGCAAAAAAAGGCGCCAATGATTTTCATTCAAAAAATAAAATAAATACAACAGGTACTTTTCGAAGGTTTCATTCTGTCAAAACTTTCTGGAAACGGTTGAGTGATTGATTTTTTTTCCGGAGAAGCTTCTAAGAAGATTAAACAGTATCTATTGTAAATCAATATTATTTTGGAAACTCAAATTCAATATTTCGCAAATGACATAATGGATTTCTTCGAAATTTTTATTTTACATAGTAATTTTTGACATCTGCTTGAATACTTGAAAAAAAGCATTTTCCTTAAACAAAAAACAACATTATATACCGTACTAATGTTAAAAAACGTTTTAGAAAAAATATATTCTTTTAATAAAAAATTAATGCAATCCACTTAAACAAAAGAATTAATTTGCGTTCTTATTAGCGGTAGGCACTTTAAATAAAACCACTTTTCATAATTTAAAATTTCTCATTAGCTGTGTTTTATTTTTCCCGTGATCCAGTTCAGATCATCTATTTACTTTCGTTACAACAACAAAACTAAATCATTTTGTTGTTATTACGCAAATAAATAGGTGATCTGATCTGGATCACGGGGAAAATAAAAAACGGCAATTATCTGGTGAACCGATTAAAAAAATCGTATGCATATGCTCTTTAAAAGTAGAAATAATATTGCATCTTCAAATTAAAACAAAAATTATTTAGTTAATTTTTCTGAAATTAAAATTTTATACTCAAATTAATAATAATAGCGCAAAATTTTAAATATTTAAACCCTACTCTAAATTAGTTTTAAAATGGGAGTCGACTCTAAAAATAAGTTTTAAAATGAGGGTCGACTTTTTCATAATTTTAAACGATAAAAAGTATATTTTAACGTGAAAGAGGTCGTCTAACTTTAAACAAAGCAAAACGCTATTTTATCTTTCTTAAACTATACTTTTTCCAGTAAACGTTTGACATTTCAAAACAAATAATGAAAGAATATGAGCTGTTGTATTGGAGAATTTCTGCGTCGCGAATGTACTGGAAATCGAAGGGTTTTTTTTTTTCATAACAAGCCATTGTTTGCATTCAGGGCTGCAGCAAAAATTACGCAACTCCTAGAGAAGCCCTCAAATTTGTCTCTATTTCCATTTTTTGGGGAAATAAAACCGATTCGACCTTATTGCCTTCTACCTTATTTCACGGCACCAATACAAAGACAAATAAAAATATTTAATTTATAAAAAGACGTCTTTTGCTTTAGTTTTCTTTAGAAATAGGCGAATGCAATAAAGTCAAATGGCTTGCGCCATTGCCACCCGCATACCGTACAAAAATATGTACGAATTTGTACTTAAACCTTGAACAATGAATATCCTTTGAACTCTTACAATTATAACTTGAACTAGAAAGTTGGCGTCAATTAGGTTCACCATCCTAATTGACGCCAACTTTCCTTCGACCTAATTAGTTCTTTTAAAATGCTTCAATTCTTATTTAATTTTTTTACCTTATACTTTGTTATTTTGTTTTTGTCAAATAAACATCAAGTTATATTGAAATTAAAGAATTTGATTTTACGAGAGGTGATATAAAGCTACCAGATCACAAATTATTGTCATTTTGAAGAGAAAATGAGTAACAATACCATAAGGACCTAGCTATATGTACGATTATTTTTCGAACAAAATTTACCCAAAAATATGATAATAATATTTACAGCATTAAAAGTTATTGCTTTATCAGATAAGCCCAGGGATGGATTTGTTTTCTAAATTTCGATTTTCTCATAAGCGACTTGACGGATTTAAAAAAAAAATAAATTAAAGTCCTTCAAATTATAAATAATACTGCATACCAACATTTTCAATTTTTTTTTACTTTTGAAAAAAAAAATATTTTCTTGTAAATTCAATATTTCCAATTTTTTTTTTTCAAAATTATATTTTTAAGCTTATATTATTATATAGGTACATAAGATTGTTACAAAAAAATTTTGTTTTAGAAAAAGTTAAAGAAATTTTGAAGGCTTAGGTAGATATATTTATAAAAAATAGGTATATAAAAATAGTTAATAACAACTTTTAAATTTATTTTATATTTGGCCATTTTTACTAAGAGTCTTGTGCACGCGATATGATCGAGCATAAGAGCAAGTACGTGAGATCCAGTCATGCATTTTATTTGTTTCGATTTATGAAATTAAATTTGATTTTTCTTTCAATTTCCGTTTTAAAATTTACAAATTCCATACAAAAATCGATTCCACGTCAAAATAAAAGCTTTAGATGGCATGTAATTTTGACAGTTTTTTGTTACTTCAACATGACACTTTCTATATATACAAAACTATAATAATTAATAGAATCAAACCGACAAAATTGTTCTTTTATTGACAGCGTTAAAGTACCAATCGGTCATTCTAAAACGCGATAATTTCATAAAATTTAACAAAACGAGAAATAGTTATGGAAATACAAATTATAAGCTACTCGACCCTAGAAAACTGTAATTAGTTGTTCTTAAAATTTCCAAAAGATATTACTTACATTATACTTTGTTCATTTATAAATTTTCTTCTCCATCGAACGCGACCCTTGAATTTCCAAAATACAGAGATTTATTTACCGACCATGGTTGAAGTAAAATGTTTAGGTTCCAGTATCTATCGATAGCAAGTAGGTTATTTGGGACGTCTTCTCTAAAATAAGAGTTAGTGTTCAAACTGAGTAGAGCTGAGAGTGAGCAAGAGCAATGAGAGAAATCAAACAAACGTGTCGAGTTTTAAGGGACTCATCCGGAAGTGATCTTCACGGCTGTGAATTTCCACTAGAAGTCTTGATGACGGTCTGTCTGACTGGTAGGCCCCCTAGTGGGACCATCGTGGTGGCTGTGGTTGCCCAAATGCGGGAACATAAAAATTACATCTGATGAAAAAACAGCTGTTCCATGGAATCTATTTTGCGTTATCCCAAACAATTTGGAATAACTAGCTATCCGAGAACAAAAGTGTAGAACAGCTGACTGCAAACTTCATTTGGTATCCGTTTTTTTCTGATTTTTTGACAGCTTTCAGCTACTTTATCTGATTCTTTCACACACATGGATAGTTTGGTATGCGAGATAACATATTTAATTAGTGAGTAAACGCTCCCAATGGGATGCTTGAATGTTCTGTATACATATATGTATAACTGATGTGGTGTATATTGTATAGTAAGTCCGCTCTTGAGTAAAGTACAAAGTACCAACACAAATGCCAATAAAGAACAAATTATATTTAGCTCGATGTTTAACTCAAAAAATTGTTTGATGTAAGCGTTTAGTAGGCCAAATGATTCATAAAGAAAAGGTCAAATTTTCTACATACACAGGGTGCTTTGAATAAGTTCCACCAAAACATCAGACCAAATATATATACATATCTAAATAGACGAAATAGGAACAAAATAATTTGAAAAGAATGGGATCAATTTTTACGTTATGCTGGCAGGTATAATCCTCTAATAAAAAGTACAAAGCTTAAAGTAGAAACAAGTTTTTTTAAACCAATAATGGCAGCACTTACAATACCAACCAATACAAATTAAGCCTTCCAAATTAAAAAAAAAATTAAAAAATCCATTTTTTGACAACTGCAGTTTGTTTTGACGTTTAATTGAGCTTTGAATGTTCAGTTATAGTCTTTGAATGTTCGATTAGTTCATCTCTGAATTTCAATTGCGGTTTAATAAGTCTTATCAATAACTTGCTGGATGCGATAAATAGGTACTACTTGTATCCTCGTCAAAATCTGGACAAGACGATTCTATCCCAGGTTGCTCAAGAACACAAATGGATGATGATGTAGAATCACACACATATCCAATAGGACATGTTCCCTTGACATTCGATGGAAATACAGAGCCAAAACAAAAGGCAAATGTCATTGGACCTGTACACGCAAAAACTCTGCTTGAATTACAAACGCCACATTTCTTTTCACAACTTGGCTTCCATCCTCCAGCTCGAAAGCAAATACTTGGCAGGTCTGTGCACTCCATGCCATCTAAGCACTGAAATGTTTGCTTCAAATGAGCCGTCGATCCTTTCCAATAAAAAAAAAAGGAAAAAATAGGTATGCATTTTGTAAAATAATGAAAATAAGTATGAAAAGTTTTGAAGATGTCTTATGATTTCCTAACCCCATACGATTTATCACATCACATAAGATTTAACGTCAACGTAATCGGTCATTGCGTTGACTGTCAGACATCATTACAAAATCTATATTCACTCTTTCTCCACACCGTCAGTGCCTTTAACGAAAAATGTGTGTCAACGCAGATGTCAAAGGTTTTTTTTTTTAACCCAATAACAATATTTTTGGTTGAAAATCAGAAGATGTGGCACAATTAGGACAGATTTTGACGTCATTTTTGTGTCAGATCAAATCGATGCCCGATTACGTGTTGGCAGTGTAATTAATTCGCACATTCTTCATTCTAGCCATCATTTTATGTTTTTTTTATCAATCATTTGACTATGAAATGATTCGTACTGAAACTAACCTCCAAAACACATTTGGTAAGAGTTTTGGCTTACACAGGCAACTCCATTGGCTTGACAGGTATCACATTCTGCATTTACACCATGCCATATAAAGATCTTGGAAGAGAAAATTAAGGGTTTTGTATTATGAAACTAAATTATTACATTTAGTTAAGCTTACTAATATTAAAATTTTCTTCATTTTTATCTGTTTGAATTATTCAACAATAAGAAACACTTTGTTATGCCAGTCGCTTATTTAACGATTATTTATGTACATATATGATGCCAATAATTAAAGTGTTGATATTGTATTTATGGTCTCATTAAAAAGTATTAAAGCCTGCAATTTGAAATTTGCACGTTAATTTATCTGATTTCATGGAAATTCTTCTTTTCGTAACCTTAGATAGTCATGGTACATACAATTTTGTTTACTGCGACAAGTAAGTATTTTATTGTGTTTTATTAATTGCAAACTTATATCTATAAATTATTCAAATGAATGGTTAAAATCTTAGCATTTTAATGAATTCCCCGTTAAGATGTCGATACAACATTCAAAAACAATCTAAAAATTTAGTAGGAAACGCCATCGTTGGCCAATTTCGCAAGCCACATAGCTGGATATAGCTTGCATATGGATTCCTTGTGCGAATTAAAGGTTTTCTTAGTATAACTTCTCAAAATAACTCGTATAAGGCCTTCTAAGTGCAAAAATTAATAGCTTCTAGATAGCTTGTGTGTATAGCCATTTTATACTAGCTATAGCTTGTATATAACCATCTTATGCAAGCTATAGCACGTGCATTTGTATGGTTTGTATGTTGTATTTTGTTGTCAATTCATTATATTTCATTAAAATTACACCATTTGTTTCGTATATGTATTTTTGATGTTAATGTTCCAATGGTCTTAACTTCATTATAACGAGTAACAATTAATGATAGTCAAAAATAACGAGTAAAAAGTAACGAGTAAGTAAGCTCATGCAGCTGCCGCCTTATATTTTCCCGACTTGTTTTACCAGCTTTTAAACCAAAAAAAAAATATTTTAAATAACAAGCTTAGCTATAAGCTTTTATTTCCATTCAGAATCCTCCCTATATAGCTCAAAGGACGTTTGATGAAAACGACAAATTATTATTGTGTTGTGACAAACATTCCACAAAAGTCAACTGCGGAATGAAATAGACTACGGAGAATAATGAGTTTTTTAAATGAAGTTTGTTATTAAGCCAACACCATTTTGTCGCTTAATAATTCAGGTGTATACCAGGAATTTCATGTATTTATTTTTAAGTTTATACAAGTTTTTTTTTCGAACTCGAGATTTTGATGAAACTTGACATTTCGATAATAGTAAAATACTAAAAAATTAGACTCACAATTCGGCCTGTTTGTTTGAAGGTCGATCTACAGTCTAAGCGGTTATAGCAATTTTAATCATACTTTAACGTAAGTCTCTTAGGTGAATGCCTGGATTCTTTTTATAAATCTTTTGTTTTGTAACATAAAAGGTAAATCTAAATTATTTCGAGAGCGTCGCTTACGATTTTGAAGATAAGTCTCTGTGTACTAATTAAGGTATAGTTTACTCTTTGGTCAAACAAAAATATACATAAAGTGTTATTAACTGTACCGTTTTTTTAGTATCTTCTTCTCATTAACGCCTCAACGGATTTTTATCAAAATATTTGTACAGCAGGACTAAATCTAAATAATACTGTATACCAAAATTTTCAAAAAATATTTCTTTTGTTTTTTGAAAACAAAAAACATTTTTTTGTTTAAAATCAATATTTCTACATTTTTCTGACATTATGGTTTCAAATTTATGTTAAATTGTCATACCCACATTAAGTCCAGGAAAATTAGATAACAAATGATGAAACTTCGAAAAAATTCCGACAAAGCTGAATTTTGGCCGAGGGCTTCATTTGTATGTCCTAAGCATTTCCTAAAAAAGTACCATAAATTTGGAGCGGGGCAAAAATTGTTAGGAGGGGGAAAGTGAGAAAAATTCTTTTTTTTTATGTTTGGACAAACATGTTCTATTGGAAAAAAACAAGTTTTAAGTTTGGAACCGGAAGGGAAATGCTGCCATCTTAAAAATAATATTTTTTTTATTTTGTTCAATAACTCCCAAAACCGTTATTTTGCTTGAACAATTAAACTTTGGTACGCTATAATCAATAACAGAAGTCATTGATATGTCATTTTGTAGATAATTGTACTGCCTACTGCCTACAATACTTATCTTTTCACAATCTCCAAATCTCAGTGTCATGATGACTTTTGAATGCATAAATGTTACTGAATTTGAGTATCTCATTAAAGAATTTCAAAAAAAAAAAATATGTACCAAAGCATTACCATTCAAAATATTGAAATAAAAAAATGTGTGTGGAAATTGTGAAATTTGCACAAATGGTTTTGTCTACAAAAGTTAGAGTCAATATGTATATTGTCAGGCTACAATCCCGACTGGAATTATCGACAAATGTCCCCAAGGACACTACTGTAATATTGCCAATGTGGTGAAAAATCATAACGTTTGCATTGAATTTTGCTTGGTAGTGTCATTCAAATTAACTCACAATTTATTATTGGTATAAAATTGTTTAAGTACAGGATGAGCCAAATTGCTACGCAGCAGACGTAACGTCAACGCCTGCTCCTGTAAATATGCAGGATTATCCTAAGAGTTGTGTCAGTGCAACAAATGCCGGAAATTATCAGAATTTAACGTTGTTAAAATTGATTTATAAATTGCATGTTGTTAATGTTGAATGTGAATTTCAGATATGTGTACTGTGAGTCATTAAACAGCGATTTTTTATACGACAAAATGTTATTAAATAAAATATAATTATATAATATAAAAAAGCTCCTTTTGTAACCAATGATTCGTCATTGAAACTTGTAACGGGTGATTTTTTTTTCTACTTGGTTTTTGACGTTTATATTTTTGACAGATCACACATGACAAATTCCACGAACATTTGACATTTCGATTCAGTATTGTTTGCCATTTCATCATGAATAGACTTACGCCTGAACAACGTTTGCAAATTATTGAAATTTATTATCAAAATTCGTGCTCTGTGAAAAATGTGTTTCGCAAGCTACGTCCGTTTCAGCGACGAGGCTCATTTTTGGCTAAATGGATACGTGAATAAGCAGAATTGCCGTATTTGGAGTGAAGAGCAGCCAGAGGCAATTAAGCAGCTACCAATGCATCCCGAAAAATGCACTGTTTGGTGCGGTTTATGGGCAGGCGGCATCATTGGGCCGTACTTCTTCAAGGACGATGAAGGCCGCAGGGTTTTACGGTCAATGGAGAAAGGTACCGTTCGATGATAACAGATTTTTTTTTTGCCGAAAATGCAAGAATTGAACTCGGTCGACATGTGGTTCCAACAGGACGGTGCCACATGCCACACTGCACGCGAAACCATGCATCAATTGAGAGGCGAATTTGGTGAGCAGTTGATCTCACGTTTTGGCGCAGTCAATTGGCCACCAAGATCATGTGATTTGACCCCGTTAGACTATTTTTTGTGGGGCTATGTTAAGTCTATTGTCTATGGGGACAAGCCAAACACGATTGCTGCCTTGGAAGCCAACATTGAACGCGTCATTGGTGAGATTCCGGCCGAAATGTGTGAAAAAGTTTGCCAAAATTGGACCTTCAGAATGGACCACCTGAAGCGTAGCCATGGGCAACATTTAAGTGAATTTATTTTTAGAAAGTAAATGGCAGAAATTGATTTATCGATCCAAATAAAAATTTCATTCACTTTTTACAAGTTTCTGTGTTTTTTTGAATTTTCAAAAACCAAGCTCTTAAAAAATCACCTTTTATATTGTAATATTGAGTAAAAAGATCAGAAGGGTATTAGCCCTAACCGTATTGGTTAATTCGTAATTTTTTTTTAGAAAAAAATTAAAGCAATTTTGGATTTAAAAAATTAAGATATTAATTGTTTAATAAATATATAGATCCTTAATTGAAATATTTTACACACGATGTGATGGAACATAAAAGCAATTATACGAGCGATGCAGGCGTGCATTTGTATAGTTTCTTTAATTTTTTTCGAAAACAAAATTGTTATGCGGTATTGAGTACTTAATATATTAAATTTAAAAACATAATTTCAAAAATAATAATATAATAATCGCCCATCCGTTTTTGAAATATGTAATTTTCAAAACAAGAAATGATGTTTATTTCAAAATCCAAAAACTAATTTTTCCTATAATAACTGGTGTGTACGTACTGTTAATAAAATTTTACTAAACATAGACTATACCTAAAATAGTGAACCGATTTTGGTACAAAAAATTAAGATTTACAAAAAGAATCAAGCCAAATCAGATTATCAATTTAAATTCGAATAAAAAGGCCCTACGATTGAAATGTCAAAATATAATATTTGAATACGAATAATTGTTAATTTGTTGGTAATGGTTATGTGACTAAATCATGTCTTGAAAAAGTTCTTCTCACTTTAGTGGTTCGGATTTAGCAAAATGCATTCCACACTATGGTTGAGAATGACCGGACGTTCAGAAGGCCAAAGTCAAGTTTCTGTTTTCTGACTGAACAGTTGTCAAACCATAAGGACGTTTTTTGGCAGCTGGCCAATAAGTTAACAGAAACTTGACTAGCTTTCAAATCATGTGTGTAAATATACAAGATGGGGCAAAAGTCATAACCGTATCGGAAGATGCTATAATTCTGTGCAAATCAAAGCAAATGCCAATTCTACTTTGACAGTTGCGAAAGAAACTTATACAAAATACACATAGTCAAGACATGAATCGCTATAATACTCATAAAGAAAGCATTCCGCTGTTGCTTGTTTTAATTTTTTTTTTTGCGAAATAGTTCATGTGTTTTTGGTGGAATGTTATGGCCTTTTCGATTGGCCGTCCGGAACACGTTCCCCCAATAAAACACCCGTAAAAAATTTGGCTGATTCTCAATTGTATGTATCACTGTATTTGTGAAAATTAAATTAAAAAAAATCACATCGGCTAAATAGAATTTCCAAAACACTTGATTTCAATTTAGATACACATTTTCTTGTATCAATAATAATTACCTTGCCTTTTTTATTTTATTTCACCAGAAAAGTAGTTTAAATTCAATAAACACATCGAAATTACACAAAACAAATCAACCCGGTGATTTTGACATATTAATTATGTGAGTGGATTAGTGATTCTTTTTTCGATTATGAAATGAAATCCAGAATCGTTTTCTGTTCTGTTTAGAGTAACAACTGTCATTTTGTGAGAGTCAGTATAGTTCTGGAGGGCCAATCGAAAAGGCCATTAATTTCGGCGCAGATTTCCCTGTCATTCGAGATAAACTGGGGAAATAATATTGGTGCTTTCATAAATGCGTTCAGTTGCGATCATGTTAACATCAGAAAAGCTATTTGCGCATGCATTTTAATATGCATTTATGAATACCTTCTCTGATTTGCTTCATTTTCCTGTGGACCAGAAATAATTCTGATTCGTATTTTTAATTTTGAGTTCAACTTTGAATTTTTTAGCAGAAATTTGGACAGATGTGATCGTGTAAGGAAGGTGTACCACCGTTTAAATCATACTGTCTCTTTCTTTAAGAAAAAAAAATCGGAATGCATGTGAAATTTTATATTTGCGCTGCAAATATTTGCGTTTTACATTTATGAAAATCTGACATTCATCATTTGCATTTATGAATGCTATGCATTCGTCGGACTTTCGCAACCATGCACTTATGAAAGCACCCTATATGACGTTTCACCGCTGCTATAGACATCATGGAATGCTGGGCTGGTCTGGCACGCAGTTTATTATTTTTTCTTACGCAAAAGCCAGTACATTTGTGCAAGTTTTAAGGTTATGTTGCGCAGTTCACTTGCTTTTCAATTTTAACTGGGTTCGTGCATTTGATTAGCATGAAACTTGCTTTGCAAATCTTGCGTTAAAAAACTTGGAAAAAGACTTGAAGATGTTCCCGTATAAAGCGCAGGTAGTTCATTAGCTTTTGACCGTCAAAATCGAGTCACCTACACTCAAGCCATTTGAATCTAAACCATCATTCCATCATTTCTCTGCTTAAGTTAATAAGCCAAATTGTATCACTTCTGAGAGTCGGTATGACCTCTATAGAGCTTTAATTTTTTGGAAAACTCCGCGGGTCAAACGGCTACTGTTGACGACGAGCGCTACAGAGCCATTCTCTACGAATTTCTCCTTCCTCAGTGCGATGAATTGAGACAGCCGAACATGTAGTTCGCTTAATCTCTGGTTTGGCGATTTGAATCGACTGGCAAGATCGCCAGAAGTTCTAGGTTTCATTCTGTGTTTTTTTTGTTTGAAGTAACGAGGGAATATACTCAGTAGAAAGCGAGGGAGGGGCAAGGAAGGCACCGTCCCGATGTGGCACTCTGTTAGCAGACTCTTGAACACGTCAAAGAGAATACCCGTCAAGAATTCGAGGACCGATTGCCGTAAGTTCTGGCACGAATGGTCATCAATTTTGGTGCTGGCGGCTACTTAGAGGATATCATATCAATTTAAGACCTAAAATAAAAATAACCTCAAAGGGGAACAAGTTTTTGAAATTCCTAAAAAATTAAAGCCCAAGAACATTGGGTAACTAATTTTGTGCCACCTTGTAGCAAAATTGCAGCTTTTTGGTATAATACTAAATTAGAATAGGTATGTGAAAAATATTTTAAAGAACCAAATGGAAAATACCTCTGCTTAAAGGTTAAAATTCAATTATTTATAACCCTTAATTGGATATTAAACAAAGATTTATCAAATTGGCCATAAAATATTTATAGGTGTCGCCAAAACGCAATTCCATTAATCGCACAAAACAATGTGAATTTATCAATTACAATTAGATAAAATAAAATATCATAAATTCAATTGATCGTAAGAGAGGGTAGATTTTGATAAGATTAATAAATTTCATCAAATACACAAATTGAGAATAAAAATTATACAATTAGTGTTTGCGCCAAACTCAAGTCGAATAAGCAATGTTCTTAAAAATTATTTTATTGGTAAGATATTGAACTACAGATCGAAATACGAAACTCTGAAGCTAAATTTTTCTAAAGGGATTATTTTTTTTTGTACACTACACCGCTGGGAGATGCGGCTTATGTCAAGAAAATAATGTTGCATGTCATAGTGAAAACACTTATTCATTTTGTGAGGAAGGTAACATTTTTTGAAAATTTATTCGAAAATATGAAAGTTATCTAAATATATTTAAAGGTAGTCCTACGGGTTTCCTGGTTGGGTGCCCCAAGGATAATGTTTGCACTAATGATCCAGCCATATGTGTTAGAAAAGTAAATGATGCATTGATACCATCTTGTATCACAGAGAAATTACCTGTGGTTGTTGGTACATTCAATGGAAAACAACATCTAATAAATAGAAACAGTTCAATACTGACACTCAATTCAAATCTTACACACTCATCCAAAGGAGAAGCTGCAGTGATAAATAATGATCCTTCTAGTAAAAGACCAAAAGATGGTTATGTAGTTAATGCAAACGTTTATCACAACAGTGAAATTCGGCCTACAACTATTAAATACTTATACACCTTAACTTATAATAAATTATTGTCTTCAATCAAAGAATCTAAAAATAAAACAGAATCTCTAAAACCAAAGTCTTCTAAAAGACGAAAATTTACATGTGGATGTAGATTTATTTCAAATCCTACTACTGAAACTACCACTAATGCTCCTCGAGACGCAACATCGTTTTGCTCAGAAAATAAAAGTATTGGAACTTTTAAAGCTGAAGGCGACACCACTTGCAAGAGGTTATAGTGATAATTTACGAGTTAAGACTTTTTTTAAGTATAATTTTTTGTTTTGATTAAAGGTATTACGTTTGTACGACTTCCAAGGACGGTTTCAAAGGATACGAGTTCAACTGTGGTGAAAGAAACTATTTCAATTCGGAAACTAGACTATGCCAAAAACAGAAACCAGATGACTGTTAGTTTAATTGATTTTAAAATTATTTTCTTTTGTGTTAAACAAAGTGATATTGGGTTTTTCATTAAATATTTAATAATAAAATATTATAAATTACTAAAGATAAGTTTGCAGTTTAATCATTTAAATTGTAAGTAAATAATTTGTGCACAAAACTGTGAAGACTGTCATTTTTGTAAGAGTGGGGGTAAAAATCTCCCAGAGCGCAACAAATGGCGTTTTTCTTTTTTAGCTCCGAGTAAAGAACTCAGCTGTCAAGATAAGCTCTGTGTTTTTTTTTAGCTCAGACACATTTAATCTCTTAACTCGTGTTTCTTTTTTAAATCAGAGCTAAATCGGGGTATGAACCATTAGCTCAGAATAAAATGACCGATCAAACGGAGCAGTGCTGGGTGCGGCTAACTTTACTCATAATTTTAACAATAATCACTAAAGTAAATCCAATTAAAAACAAAAATGAATTCGGAAAACGAAAGCTTTGGATTTGCTGGTAAATAAGTTTTAATAAAAACAATTATAATAATATATGACAGTTCTGCGCTTAAGTTTATTTCAAATTAAATCTGTGATATCTGACCATGCTATACTCAGATCTAAATCGGTTTACTCAGTCTCTGCTCAGAGATCTGCTCGGAGATAAAAAAGAAAAACGCCAAAAGTTTCACAAAAGTACGGGAACGCTTTGAACAACAATTTTTGCCATTTTTTAAATGTCAACGTAAAAGTGTATTTTTGAAAATGTTTATTAAGGATTTACGTGAAATTATTTCTTAAAATAACCAAATTGACTATAAATTCCATTATTTTCAACTTTTGTAACGATACACTTCGTAACTGACAGCTCATGTTTTATCTTTTTTCTTTTTTCATTCATTTGACAGTCTTCATAATTTTGTCCAAAGAAATTTCTTGGACTAAAATTCGCAGCCTGGGGAATTATTTTACTCTCTCATGAGCGCTCTCTTCTGTGAAAAACCATGAAAATTTTGAGAACGGGAACAGGATTTGACTATTTTTCGTAAAAATTCGTAGATTTTCGCAGTTTTAGGGAGTACGGGAACGGACCTGTTTGTTTCAGTTCATATACATATATAATTTTTGTTTATTTAGTTTAAATGGATTTATAATTTAAATAATGCAAGTAGTTTTTTTTTTTACTTTAAACATAAATTTCAACAATGACTTTCACCGCATGTCGCGATCGAAATAGGCTTTTAAAAAATACTAGCCTATATTTGTATACATAATTTGTAGGCAAGATATTAGCCGTTTTATTATCGCAAATAACCTATAATGGTTCACCCTGTAAAAATAAAACGATCTGGGTTATGTACTGATATGTACCTTCTGTTCACTGAATTCGATTCTAATATTTGCAAACCCAGATAGAAACCCCTGACAGAAACATTGATCTCGTGTTGTGTTTGTAATACGTGTTAAAAAATAACCCAGACCCAGACCCGAAGATAATAAAACGCAGCTATTAATACATAATTACTTAAAGGTCTCAAAATTCAAATCAGTTGTTGAATTCAATCATAAGTTGTTGGCGGTATTTAAGTGGGGTTTGTAGGTACTTGACAACAGAACTCCAATCCTTCACTCCGTTCAGCAAATCGATGAAAGCGAACAAAACTCCCAGTTGCCGGCAACTCAATTTCCTTGAGTGAAAGCAGTATTAGCACTCCCCAATGTCTTACGGCGTATACTTTGATGAATTCATAAATGTAGAACATCTGAGCAGTATAATCGCAGTTCTTTTCTATTGCATTGCACTCACACACTTATGACACAACAGACTTATGTCGTTTTTATTTGGCAATCCGGAAGTCTTCTGGCTTCTTACACATTCATTTACTTGAAAGTCAAACTGGACTGTTGTCATTTTTTGTATCATAATTGTGCAACAAACATTTTTTTTTTTTGATTTTGAATATTTTCACGTACACATTTATTTTCACACATACAATCTCATTAAAATTCAGAATTGTCAGAATCACAGTGTTCAGTTGGGATCCCGGATCGGAGAGGGATTCCGGATTGCCAAATAAAAACGCCATTAAACAGAGTTCACAAAGGTCAGAGAAAACTGGCAACCAAACAATTATTTTTGTTGTTCTGGCCAACGTTGACGACAGAATGACGTTTATGAACGGTATGTACTGCAGTTGGGCTAATAGCGAGTTTCACTCAAGAAAAGATCTGCTCTTTCTGACAAAAGATTTCATCTTTTTGAATTTTGAGAGTTTCATTCCAACAAAAAGAGCATATCTAGTTCAGATCTCAACACGAAAGATCTGATCTTTATATTTGGTGTGTAGGCAGATTTGATCTGAATGCACGCATTCACGTAAAACGTTTTTTCTGTCAAACGTCAAATGGAAACTATTTTGTTATTAATTTATTGTGAAATTGTGCCAGCCGTTGCTAAAAAATTAAACTAAAAAATAAACAATAATAGACGAAGAAGTTACTAATTTAAATTTTATAAATTTAGTTGAGTTTTTTTATTGGTTTGTCTTCATCTTCCTCATCATCTGATGATGAAGATGTTTTTTTTTTCAGAAATGTGCGTGTCAGTCATTCAGCATTGGACGCGTTCGGTGCAATGCCTATATGCTATCCAAGATAGTTTAGTAGCGGGTTTGTTTTCGAACGATCCAGGTAGCTTTCTCTGTTAAGTCAGTTGTATTGTATATAAATCTGAAGTTTTGAATCAGCTGTTATCAAATTAATAATAATTTTTGGGTAGTTTGAGATTTGTGTTTACAACATGTTTAGTTCATCAACTGGTTTTTCCTTAGGCGTTACAACAAAACAAAGAAAAAAAGCAATCCGGATTGCTTTATGTATGCCACCGAACGCAGCCAATACTACAATTAAATTTGGACACAATGTTTCATTCAAAAGATCAAATCTAAATTTTGAGAGAAGATCTTTGAAATTTGAATGAAACTCGCTATAAGTTAGTTCGATCGAAAATCTGACTTTATGAACGCAGATAATGCGGTTCTTAGTTAGGCTGATTATGATATTCCAGCGGGTGCAGTACTCTGCAATCCTATTTACCATGGTTTGAAGAAGAACGTCTGACTTGTCGGCTATCAGCACTTTTGAAATACATCTTCCGAAATCCTTGGTTTTAGGTGTATATGTAAAAAAGTATATCAGATGATTTGATACTTCTTATTTTTATGCAGTTTTGGAACTCGAAGCAAAATCGTTTTAAATTGTAATTATTTACCCATAAGATTGACCAAAATAAATTATTTAATTTAAATAGAATTTCCAATTGTTTTTACCAGCCCAATAATTTTGTTGAACATTTAATTAGGGCAATTCACTTAATATTTGAATATCAAAATATATTAATCCATCACAATTATTTCTTTAACAAAGAACAAATTTTTAATTACAACATTGGATTACACATGGGACGTGGCAGATCTTCTGCAAACTGCAAGTAAATATTTTATTCTGCTGACATTTTTCTTGCGATCGTGAATCTCCTAACACCCACGGAATAAATTTCAATCGAACAAACAGCAAAACTCTCTGGGAAGCTTTATTTCAGATATGTACTAATAAATTACTAGGAAAACATTTGAGCGCCATTCACGTTTCCTACATTCAAATGAGCCAACCAAATTATTCACCCCATAATTGCCTGTCGTTTTGTGAACACATATGCACCCAATTATTATCTACATAGTTTTAATTAATCACGATTTTTTTTTTAATTTAATAAATGTTTTATTCTTGTTGTTTTTATATCAAATATATTATTAGCGTAACACAGTTAAAGTATTGTATATTGTATGTATATACTTAGAGATAAATTCAAAGACTTAAATAAATAAATAAAATAAACAACAATTGTTTGTATGTTAATGTTAATATCCAATAAAATATTATGTAAACTTTATATTTTTTTTTATTAAATGTACTAAAATTTATCTATCAAAATGTGTTTGTTGTTATTTTGATCGGAGTAATATAAAAGTGTTTTTTTTTTTTGAAAGATAGAATAGATATTTTCAAGGAAATAACAAAAATATTGACAAGAATTAAAGAGTAAAAACAATCACCCAAAAGCAAAAACACAATTGCATATAAAAATGACACATTTATATGATATGATACGATTTTAAATATGAGAATGCAAGGTAAATTGTATTTTATAAATGTACTTATGTTGTATGAACTTTTCCTTAGTAGACATAATATAGAATTATGTTTAAAAATGTTTTGCTGCAGAATATTTAAATTAAAAAAATATATTATCGATTGTTATGTGCTAACTACATTAATATTCAAATTAAAAATATATTTTAAATGGATTAAGTATATGGTCATTGTGTTCTTTAAATAAATAAAGTCCAAAATGCTTTATAAAGTATTGTTCTTTGAAACAAAGTTTCTTAAATAATCATTAACAATATAGTTTTAAAATCAAAATCGAGAATAATTATACGCTGCAAAAAATTTAAATCAAAATAAAAAGAAATCATACTTACAAGCCATTTAGATTTTGCAGAAACCTATTCAAACCACACAAATTTATCTGTATTTACATATGTACAGAAAATAAGTAAGGACTTCACAAATTGTTATAATAATGTCCATGTTCTGCATTCCACATTTTGTGAATTCATACGGTGAAAGTGAATTTGGGTGATATACATTTCGGTCGAAATGGTTAGGCATTGTGAATTAGAACTTCGAAAATAAATTAGATGTACTGCCGGTATCTGAAATACTCCAAAATTAGTTCCGATCAAGAGATTAAAGATCATTTCACACATACACGGTGACCGGTATCGCAATAGTTTTTTTTTTGTTCTGTTTATGAAAAAAAAGTATTTTGTCATGTCACACTTAAGATCGGCAGCCAGCAATGTAGGTATTCGAACTCTACAGACATTCCAATTTATAACAGGTCTGTTTATAAAAGTACGCATCATGAGCGCTACATGATCAGAATGGAATCCTACTTTTAGAAAATTTCGCCCAAATAAAACTTCGCTTCGAACAAATGAAATTTCGAATTAACGATTGACAGTCGGCGAGATAGAAATAAATAAATATCATACATTATGCATTATACATTTTAAACTGTAATGGCCTTAAATTCCGCCGGAATAAATGCTCACAATAAGGGGAATTTTTCGAACATGATTGATTTTTCGGGTGAAGTGAAATGTCAAATTTTCCGTGTGGAATATTGTTCTGACCAAACTTACTATAAAACTGGGCACTTATTACGTATTACGAAACGAAAGGCAAAAAAACGATACCCAAGAAAACGAAAAAGATCTATTTTTTTAAACGCATCTAACTTCATTCCTTCAATACTACAACTATACATAAAGTAATGCCCAAAACAATAAAATACGAGAGCCTAACGCAGTCTTAAGAGAAAACGACTATCGTAAAACGTAATCGGAAATTAACGATAACGAGTAATTTTAAACGATAATCGTAATACGTAATAAGGGCCCTGAACATTGCACAATTTAAATAGCGAACAACTCTTATAAAATGGCATTTCTCTGACCATAATAAATTTCTCTCTAACAAAAAAATCCTATGAAATTACTGATGTTCCCTACATACGTTCCATACATTCAAAGGATGGAAACATTTCCAGGGAAATTTGTATTTCCAATATAACACAATATTTGTTATTCGACTGAAGAAAGTTTTATTTAACTGTTGTATGTTAATGTACATATCTGAAAGCCGAAGTTTGTGGTTTTCTAAATGAAATTTAATTACAAAATTTAAATTTTGATTGAGAATTAACTTTTAAATAATTGTTGAAAACAAGACTCCTCTCGTAACAATTCAGTGTGAAATAAATGAATTACTCACAGATGAAAAAATAAAACTCCTCCACGGAAAAATAAGGAACCATTTAAATTAAAACACAAACATATAAAATTTGATCACATACATAATTTTTTTTTGTTTTTGTTGTTGTTTTGATTTCATAATTAATTTGAAATTTTTTTTTATTAAATTCAATAAATAACAAAAATATAATTTAAAAATAATAATAAAACTAAAATAAGTGATAAAATCGTGATATATCCACACAAAGTACGTTTTTTCGTTTTCATTAAAACTATAAATATTGTTAACAGAAAAAAAGATTATAATTATCAATAAAAAAATTAAAAGAAGGAAAGGGGAAACAAATGATTACGTAAAAGTTCATCGGATGGATGCGTAGAAAAATTTGGCGATTGATGATAAGTTTTGTCTTCGATTTTTTCTTTCTATTTTTATTTTTAGGTTTAAGATTAAAAAGTTCAATTTAACATTTGTTTGTTCTTTTATCTCAAATGGATTTACATTAATTTTTTTTTGTATATACCTTGACAATATTTGTGTTTTTTTTTATTATTCAGTTTTATAATTATAGTTTAATAATGTGTAGTTATAGTTTTCATATTTTTTGTTTGCATTCGTCTAGTACATTAAAAAAAATAATTATAAATAATAATTAAACAAAAAATCGGTTTTTCAATTAAAAAAAAAACTTAAAAATTAAAGAAGAAAATTTAACGATTAAAAATAAACAAACGTTCTGAGTGAACTATTTCTGCTTGTTATTTTGTTTCACATAAATAGGTTAAGTTTAACAATTTGTTTGTTGTTGTAACGTGTTGGTTTTTTTAATTCTTTCTCTATTAACTAACGTCTAAAAATATTTTGTTTTTAATTCTCAGTATTTTGTTTTATTTCAATAAACTATAACATTTACATTATATATAATTTCTTTTATATAGTTTTTTCTTTCTTCTTTTTTTTTTTTAATTTAATAATGTAATAAAATTAACGATTTTTATTTAACAAATTTTGACAATAAACAATATTTATAAAATTAAATTACATTAATGTTTGAATTGGTACACATCATCATAATTTTAATCATATCAAGTATTTTTTTTTGTTTAAGTTCATGGTCTAACAATCAAAAGTGATTTGTAATTTGGTTGAAAGTTTTGTGTTTTTTTTTTGTTTTCTTGAATAGAAGTGAAGAAGGAAAACTAAAATTTGTATATTAATTTTTTTAGAGAAATAATAATAATTATTCATATTTTTCATTTGCTTAATTTACTAATTACTCTAATTAGCGCTCCATTTTCTTCTTTAAGGCGTTGATTTTCCGTTTTGAAAACTTCCAATTGCTGTGTGAGATGAAACAAAAAAAGAAAACAAAAACAAATATTGTAAGTTTAATAGGTTTAAATGTTAAAATTGGTTAAAAAAAAACACTGGGATAGGGAAAAACAAGATCATATTTTATTTTTTATTTAAATACATATGTAACTGAAAGGTGCACTAGTTATGCATTTAAAAATGGTTTTGCACTAGTGACACTAATTAAAACCACATATATGTAAAACTGTAAACAAAAAATATTTTTGCAAAACCGAGCATGGATTAGTGAAGAATATTCTTTTTTCTCTTATAAATATAAAACAAAATACAACATCAAAAGTGCAAGATAGAAGAAACAGTAAACTGTTTCAAAGGTGTGGTATTAGAAAGCATATATAATGGTAACATTCTCAGCTATTGCATATGAAAAGCGTTTTCCTCAATTTGTAAAGTATTATTTTTAGACGAAGTATTTGTAAAGAATTTTAGTTTTCTAAAGTTTTATAAAAAAAAAGATTTCAATAAAACCTATTACACCATACTGAACTATTTTGGATTCTATTTTTTTTTAATTTTGGGCCAGCTAAACGATATTATTGTATTTTTTCAAAAATAATCTTTTTCGAACACATGTGTTTTTAGACAAGGGAGCGGTCAGGTTAAACAAAGAACATATTCGCACATGTTCTGTATTTCACAGTTGCCGGCAACTCAATTTCCTTGAGTGAAAGCAGTATTAGCACTCCCCAATGTCTTACGGCGTATACTTTGATGAATTCATAAATGTAGAACATCTGAGCAGTATAATCGCAGTTCTTTTCTATTGCATTGCACTCACACACTTATGACACAACAGACTTATGTCGTTTTTATTTGGCAATCCGGAAGTCTTCTGGCTTCTTACACATTCATTTACTTGAAAGTCAAACTGGACTGTTGTCATTTTTTGTATCATAATTGTGCAACAAACATTTTTTTTTTTTGATTTTGAATATTTTCACGTACACATTTATTTTCACACATACAATCTCATTAAAATTCAGAATTGTCAGAATCACAGTGTTCAGTTGGGATCCCGGATCGGAGAGGGATTCCGGATTGCCAAATAAAAACGCCATTAAACAGAGTTCACAAAGGTCAGAGAAAACTGGCAACCAAACAATTATTTTTGTTGTTCTGGCCAACGTTGACGACAGAATGACGTTTATGAACGGTATGTACTGCAGTTGGGCTAATAGCGAGTTTCACTCAAGAAAAGATCTGCTCTTTCTGACAAAAGATTTCATCTTTTTGAATTTTGAGAGTTTCATTCCAACAAAAAGAGCATATCTAGTTCAGATCTCAACACGAAAGATCTGATCTTTATCTTTGGTGTGTAGGCAGATTTGATCTGAATGCACGCATTCACGTAAAACGTTTTTTCTGTCAAACGTCAAATGGAAACTATTTTGTTATTAATTTATTGTGAAATTGTGCCAGCCGTTGCTAAAAAATTAAACTAAAAAATAAACAATAATAGACGAAGAAGTTACTAATTTAAATTTTATAAATTTAGTTGAGTTTTTTTATTGGTTTGTCTTCATCTTCCTCATCATCTGATGATGAAGATGTTTTTTTTTTCAGAAATGTGCGTGTCAGTCATTCAGCATTGGACGCGTTCGGTGCAATGCCTATATGCTATCCAAGATAGTTTAGTAGCGGGTTTGTTTTCGAACGATCCAGGTAGCTTTCTCTGTTAAGTCAGTTGTATTGTATATAAATCTGAAGTTTTGAATCAGCTGTTATCAAATTAATAATAATTTTTGGGTAGTTTGAGATTTGTGTTTACAACATGTTTAGTTCATCAACTGGTTTTTCCTTAGGCGTTACAACAAAACAAAGAAAAAAAGCAATCCGGATTGCTTTATGTATGCCACCGAACGCAGCCAATACTACAATTAAATTTGGACACAATGTTTCATTCAAAAGATCAAATCTAAATTTTGAGAGAAGATCTTTGAAATTTGAATGAAACTCGCTATAAGTTAGTTCGATCGAAAATCTGACTTTATGAACGCAGATAATGCGGTTCTTAGTTAGGCTGATTATGATATTCCAGCGGGTGCAGTACTCTGCAATCCTATTTACCATGGTTTGAAGAAGAACGTCTGACTTGTCGGCTATCAGCACTTTTGAAATACATCTTCCGAAATCCTTGGTTTTAGGTGTATATGTAAAAAAGTATATCAGATGATTTGATACTTCTTATTTTTATGCAGTTTTGGAACTCGAAGCAAAATCGTTTTAAATTGTAATTATTTACCCATAAGATTGACCAAAATAAATTATTTAATTTAAATAGAATTTCCAATTGTTTTTACCAGCCCAATAATTTTGTTGAACATTTAATTAGGGCAATTCACTTAATATTTGAATATCAAAATATATTAATCCATCACAATTATTTCTTTAACAAAGAACAAATTTTTAATTACAACATTGGATTACACATGGGACGTGGCAGATCTTCTGCAAACTGCAAGTAAATATTTTATTCTGCTGACATTTTTCTTGCGATCGTGAATCTCCTAACACCCACGGAATAAATTTCAATCGAACAAACAGCAAAACTCTCTGGGAAGCTTTATTTCAGATATGTACTAATAAATTACTAGGAAAACATTTGAGCGCCATTCACGTTTCCTACATTCAAATGAGCCAACCAAATTATTCACCCCATAATTGCCTGTCGTTTTGTGAACACATATGCACCCAATTATTATCTACATAGTTTTAATTAATCACGATTTTTTTTTTAATTTAATAAATGTTTTATTCTTGTTGTTTTTATATCAAATATATTATTAGCGTAACACAGTTAAAGTATTGTATATTGTATGTATATACTTAGAGATAAATTCAAAGACTTAAATAAATAAATAAAATAAACAACAATTGTTTGTATGTTAATGTTAATATCCAATAAAATATTATGTAAACTTTATATTTTTTTTTATTAAATGTACTAAAATTTATCTATCAAAATGTGTTTGTTGTTATTTTGATCGGAGTAATATAAAAGTGTTTTTTTTTTTTGAAAGATAGAATAGATATTTTCAAGGAAATAACAAAAATATTGACAAGAATTAAAGAGTAAAAACAATCACCCAAAAGCAAAAACACAATTGCATATAAAAATGACACATTTATATGATATGATACGATTTTAAATATGAGAATGCAAGGTAAATTGTATTTTATAAATGTACTTATGTTGTATGAACTTTTCCTTAGTAGACATAATATAGAATTATGTTTAAAAATGTTTTGCTGCAGAATATTTAAATTAAAAAAATATATTATCGATTGTTATGTGCTAACTACATTAATATTCAAATTAAAAATATATTTTAAATGGATTAAGTATATGGTCATTGTGTTCTTTAAATAAATAAAGTCCAAAATGCTTTATAAAGTATTGTTCTTTGAAACAAAGTTTCTTAAATAATCATTAACAATATAGTTTTAAAATCAAAATCGAGAATAATTATACGCTGCAAAAAATTTAAATCAAAATAAAAAGAAATCATACTTACAAGCCATTTAGATTTTGCAGAAACCTATTCAAACCACACAAATTTATCTGTATTTACATATGTACAGAAAATAAGTAAGGACTTCACAAATTGTTATAATAATGTCCATGTTCTGCATTCCACATTTTGTGAATTCATACGGTGAAAGTGAATTTGGGTGATATACATTTCGGTCGAAATGGTTAGGCATTGTGAATTAGAACTTCGAAAATAAATTAGATGTACTGCCGGTATCTGAAATACTCCAAAATTAGTTCCGATCAAGAGATTAAAGATCATTTCACACATACACGGTGACCGGTATCGCAATAGTTTTTTTTTTGTTCTGTTTATGAAAAAAAAGTATTTTGTCATGTCACACTTAAGATCGGCAGCCAGCAATGTAGGTATTCGAACTCTACAGACATTCCAATTTATAACAGGTCTGTTTATAAAAGTACGCATCATGAGCGCTACATGATCAGAATGGAATCCTACTTTTAGAAAATTTCGCCCAAATAAAACTTCGCTTCGAACAAATGAAATTTCGAATTAACGATTGACAGTCGGCGAGATAGAAATAAATAAATATCATACATTATGCATTATACATTTTAAACTGTAATGGCCTTAAATTCCGCCGGAATAAATGCTCACAATAAGGGGAATTTTTCGAACATGATTGATTTTTCGGGTGAAGTGAAATGTCAAATTTTCCGTGTGGAATATTGTTCTGACCAAACTTACTATAAAACTGGGCACTTATTACGTATTACGAAACGAAAGGCAAAAAAACGATACCCAAGAAAACGAAAAAGATCTATTTTTTTAAACGCATCTAACTTCATTCCTTCAATACTACAACTATACATAAAGTAATGCCCAAAACAATAAAATACGAGAGCCTAACGCAGTCTTAAGAGAAAACGACTATCGTAAAACGTAATCGGAAATTAACGATAACGAGTAATTTTAAACGATAATCGTAATACGTAATAAGGGCCCTGAACATTGCACAATTTAAATAGCGAACAACTCTTATAAAATGGCATTTCTCTGACCATAATAAATTTCTCTCTAACAAAAAAATCCTATGAAATTACTGATGTTCCCTACATACGTTCCATACATTCAAAGGATGGAAACATTTCCAGGGAAATTTGTATTTCCAATATAACACAATATTTGTTATTCGACTGAAGAAAGTTTTATTTAACTGTTGTATGTTAATGTACATATCTGAAAGCCGAAGTTTGTGGTTTTCTAAATGAAATTTAATTACAAAATTTAAATTTTGATTGAGAATTAACTTTTAAATAATTGTTGAAAACAAGACTCCTCTCGTAACAATTCAGTGTGAAATAAATGAATTACTCACAGATGAAAAAATAAAACTCCTCCACGGAAAAATAAGGAACCATTTAAATTAAAACACAAACATATAAAATTTGATCACATACATAATTTTTTTTTGTTTTTGTTGTTGTTTTGATTTCATAATTAATTTGAAATTTTTTTTTATTAAATTCAATAAATAACAAAAATATAATTTAAAAATAATAATAAAACTAAAATAAGTGATAAAATCGTGATATATCCACACAAAGTACGTTTTTTCGTTTTCATTAAAACTATAAATATTGTTAACAGAAAAAAAGATTATAATTATCAATAAAAAAATTAAAAGAAGGAAAGGGGAAACAAATGATTACGTAAAAGTTCATCGGATGGATGCGTAGAAAAATTTGGCGATTGATGATAAGTTTTGTCTTCGATTTTTTCTTTCTATTTTTATTTTTAGGTTTAAGATTAAAAAGTTCAATTTAACATTTGTTTGTTCTTTTATCTCAAATGGATTTACATTAATTTTTTTTTGTATATACCTTGACAATATTTGTGTTTTTTTTTATTATTCAGTTTTATAATTATAGTTTAATAATGTGTAGTTATAGTTTTCATATTTTTTGTTTGCATTCGTCTAGTACATTAAAAAAAATAATTATAAATAATAATTAAACAAAAAATCGGTTTTTCAATTAAAAAAAAAACTTAAAAATTAAAGAAGAAAATTTAACGATTAAAAATAAACAAACGTTCTGAGTGAACTATTTCTGCTTGTTATTTTGTTTCACATAAATAGGTTAAGTTTAACAATTTGTTTGTTGTTGTAACGTGTTGGTTTTTTTAATTCTTTCTCTATTAACTAACGTCTAAAAATATTTTGTTTTTAATTCTCAGTATTTTGTTTTATTTCAATAAACTATAACATTTACATTATATATAATTTCTTTTATATAGTTTTTTCTTTCTTCTTTTTTTTTTTTAATTTAATAATGTAATAAAATTAACGATTTTTATTTAACAAATTTTGACAATAAACAATATTTATAAAATTAAATTACATTAATGTTTGAATTGGTACACATCATCATAATTTTAATCATATCAAGTATTTTTTTTTGTTTAAGTTCATGGTCTAACAATCAAAAGTGATTTGTAATTTGGTTGAAAGTTTTGTGTTTTTTTTTTGTTTTCTTGAATAGAAGTGAAGAAGGAAAACTAAAATTTGTATATTAATTTTTTTAGAGAAATAATAATAATTATTCATATTTTTCATTTGCTTAATTTACTAATTACTCTAATTAGCGCTCCATTTTCTTCTTTAAGGCGTTGATTTTCCGTTTTGAAAACTTCCAATTGCTGTGTGAGATGAAACAAAAAAAGAAAACAAAAACAAATATTGTAAGTTTAATAGGTTTAAATGTTAAAATTGGTTAAAAAAAAACACTGGGATAGGGAAAAACAAGATCATATTTTATTTTTTATTTAAATACATATGTAACTGAAAGGTGCACTAGTTATGCATTTAAAAATGGTTTTGCACTAGTGACACTAATTAAAACCACATATATGTAAAACTGTAAACAAAAAATATTTTTGCAAAACCGAGCATGGATTAGTGAAGAATATTCTTTTTTCTCTTATAAATATAAAACAAAATACAACATCAAAAGTGCAAGATAGAAGAAACAGTAAACTGTTTCAAAGGTGTGGTATTAGAAAGCATATATAATGGTAACATTCTCAGCTATTGCATATGAAAAGCGTTTTCCTCAATTTGTAAAGTATTATTTTTAGACGAAGTATTTGTAAAGAATTTTAGTTTTCTAAAGTTTTATAAAAAAAAAGATTTCAATAAAACCTATTACACCATACTGAACTATTTTGGATTCTATTTTTTTTTAATTTTGGGCCAGCTAAACGATATTATTGTATTTTTTCAAAAATAATCTTTTTCGAACACATGTGTTTTTAGACAAGGGAGCGGTCAGGTTAAACAAAGAACATATTCGCACATGTTCTGTATTTCACTTTTTGTGAATTTGAGGAACGAAAGTGAATTTAGATGTTCTGTATTCCACATAAAAATTTTCTGTATTCCACACAAAAATGTTCTGTATTCCACATAAAATAGTTTGTAAATACCTCATTCCGAATGTGGAATTTTAGGGTTCTGAATATGAAAATTCGTTTTCTATATTCCGAATATGAACCGTTTTTATACAATTTATCTGTAACAGGTGATTTTGACAATTCGAAAATGAATTCGAAGTGAATTGGAAGGAGTTGAATTCACTCGAAATGCAGAACACGTTATTTCATTTTAAGTGAAATTGAAATTCGTTTTGAATTCATTTTTACTCGGAATGTAGAACATGTGTGATTAGATCAAAAACAACTTCAATACTTTCAACTTTATCTTTTTTTTTCAATCTAATTTTCATAGATTGAATAGATTGATTTTGATTTTCATAGACATGAAAAATCAAAATGTTTTGATTTTGTCGACATCGTGTTCGACACCAGAAATCTGTGTATACACAAGCCCACACACACACTCCACATTCAATAACACTGACACAAGTGTCATGCACCAGTGTTATGTGTATGGGCCGCTTTAGATTTAGTTGATAAATGGCTTTCCGTGTCGGAATCACTGTCAATTTCATCAACAATTGTTGTTTTAATTAAATGCAACTCCATTTAAGATTATTTTTAAGAATTTTTCTACAAGAACAAAAAAACTCGTATTGTAGGTAAACAAAAATAATTTTTTTTATAATCTCTGTCAGATGACCGACTGTTCTAAGTTGTTCTATCTTGTTCTGACGTTTCTCACGAATTAAATTTTTTCGTCACTGAACAAACTTATTGATATCTTTGACTTTAGGACCTACAAAAATTGGTGGTAATTTTTGGCGGAAATTTCTTCTGTTTTGTTTTGCAAAAATAATATTCGTGGTGGGTATAATTTTGTTTAGGCTAGTTCACACTTTCATAGTTCGGTAAGAAAATTTAAACGTCAAACATTCCTCTTGCGCAAAAAGTACTCCCATTAGAAAAACATGTCGTGTTTTTTCTTCGAAGAACTGTATACTATAGTATTTAGTATAGACAAAAAATGTATTTTTCGTTACATACTTCTATTTAATGATTTAATATTTTTGGCTACTCATTTTTTTAAATCGTGAATAGGATTTATGAGATCAGATGATTTTATCAAAATCATAATTTGATTTGATGACAGTAGGGCAGTTTTCGAAAATATCATCTGCGCCAAAACTAAATTGTTGCAAATTTAAAGTGTACGAAAATGCAAATACGAAATTCTCTTTTGTGCAACGAAAAAGAATATAATACGTTTTGGGACAGTCTGCATTTCAGGGATTTTTATGCTGGACATGACTCGTGATATGCCAATAGTGTGACAGAAAAGGAGAGTGTATGCGGTCGCGTAGGGTTAAAACAAAAGGGCATTCGACTTCCGAAAATAAGTTGTCTAATTTAGCAGTACCAAAACTGCGCGAAGCGCGGTGAATATTTAACACTTTTTAAGGGCGCACAACTGTTGGAAACTCGCATTTCTCTAGTCTCGTCCTTTTATATTTGCGTTAAGAAACAGTTTGCTTAGCTAAGTAAGATTTGCGTTTCGGAATTTACCCATTGCGTTCGATAATGCCGCATTTTTTTTAAACGCATTCTTTTCTAATAATTCCCACTTTTTTGATCGAAAACTTTAAATCCACTTATAGTAAAATCATTTGGCATTTATCAGTTTGTACGAGCGGGACGATTGCATATGTGACAACAGCAGTAGCTGCGTCAAAAAATGGCAGTCAGATTGTTTTTGATTTGGCGTTTTAGAAAACGGCATCATATCATATTTGTAAGTACCCGATTTTTTGTGGACACAGAGAAAACTCACTCTTGCAAAATTTGGGCGACCCAAGGTGAAAAAAGCAAGTTTACATTTGTGCAAACGTTAAAGAGCTCGCAGCTCAAAACCTAACTCAAATTAAGTTTTCAAAAACACATTTGGAATTTCTATAAGCTCGGTAACTATCGTTTTTATTCTCAAGATCCATAATTTTAACTTCAGGACCAAAAATAACGGTATGCGTCATACAATTTTTTACGTAAACTATTCCTGTTTTATAATTTAGTAACTATTTTCTTCAAAAAAGAGTTGTTATAAACCTTTTAAGAAGAAATGTAAAAACAATACAAACGCATGTGCATACGTAGGTATTGCTATTGTTCTTTTTGTGTGGATTCTGCTTTTAATTTTAATTCTGTTTTTTTCCTGTGACCTTTAGACCAAATTAAGCCTAAGTACTACAATTGGGCTCATCAGTTAAATGCTGGCGAAACGCATAATTTGGACTAAAGGTCACAAAAAAAAAAACAAAATTAAATTTAAAAGCAGAATCCACAAAAAATACGAGTAACAAAAGCAATATCTACGTATGCACATGCGTTGTTATGTTTTTAGAATTCTTCTTAAAATTAAACAAGCCAGACCACGGGCATTATTTTCCAAAAAAAAAAATTTAACTGATGAGCCCAACTGTAGTACCTGGGCGAAACGCATAATTTGGACTAATACTACGTTTCCACCGACCACTAAACCGAGATTTAAGTAGATCTAGCAAAATATCCTACAAATCTTGAGGATTTACCATACAAATTTTCATCTTCTCAGATGAAGATTTAAAATAAATCTCATTTAAACCTTCAAGCGAACTACCCTATTTCCATATCGAAATGAACACATTCATCGGGAAAGTGAATTTTTCTCTTCGGTTGACACAGATGAAGCTGCCTGTCTCACTTCTACATCATGAGAGAAAATGAAAAGATATATGCACTTTGAGTAGTGCTGTCAAAATTAATGTACTTTTGGAGCGGTGGAAACACTTTTTGAGATTAGTAAATCTACAAGAGAATAAAGTTCGGCGGAAACCACAAATAAGCCATAATAAGATTGGAAACTTTCGTACGTTTCACCCCCCAAAACCCATTTGTTTACATTGTTGTATTTGTAGCTTTGAAACTCTATCCATGAATAGATGGGAAATCGAAAAACAAAACAAAAACAAATTACTAAGGCTGTGTTGTCTATGTGTCTATAGACAGAGGAACAGAAAAGATTCTTGTGTGCGTTTTTATCAATGTGTCTATTGGAAGAGGAACAGAAAAGTTACTTGTGTGCGTGTTTCAGCTTGTAGGCAAATGTCAAATGAAAGCAGAGGTTTCGGGTCTTTACGTTATTAGTTTATGGTGGAAACGTAGTATAAAGGTTAAAAAAAAAATTAAATTTTGTTATAAACCGCTTTTTCAATTTTGTTGGTGACTCGCTTCGGCTGTTATTTTTTCATACAGAAGTTTCTTAATTATAGAATGCGGGTCTCGGTAATGTCAATACAATTCCTCAGTTTTGCTGTCAAAAAGCTTAAACTACTTTAGTTTGGATTTGATTCTCAATTATGTTTTGTCTTGTATGGAAAAAGCATCTTCTTGTTCAGGTTTTAAATTGACTGAGAAACATGATAGACATTGTACACCAAAATTATAAAAACAAAGTTTGCTTTAAAAATAAATGATTGTATGGGGTTTCCAATAGGGACGGGTAGATTTTGAGGGCAATGTCGTATTATCGCCTGTTAACTTTCCTAAAGCAAAAAAAACTTCTAAATGCTACAAAAAATGATGACAGGTGATAAAGATCTAATAAGACGCCGTGAATTCTTTGAATGCATTCTGGAGCAGTTGGAAGCGGATCCTGATTTCAGCAAAGAAACAAACTATGCTCAGAGATTTTAGATAAGCAGGTATGTCAACAAGCGCAATTATTTACGGATTCGGATTGTTTGGCAAGTCTATATCAATAAACCGCAAGCGAACCGTTTACCTCAAAGTCAACATTACCCGTGCTATCCCTTAAATTCAGTCTGATCTCTCAACTGAATCAACAAAAATTAGGCATTTAGGATGCACGCCACTCAGAGAATTATTGGCTATTTACACGATGACATATTTCACACAATAATGTCACTTATATGCATTTCAAATAAATAAGACAATTTTTTTGCATTTCATTTTAACATCATGGCAATACCGTTTACATATTGAATGCTTGTACAACTTTTATTTTGATATCAAAACGATACGAATTTATCAGCAATGACATTGTGATATAAGGCATACCTGATAAAAAAAAATATTTTTAACCATTTATTGTGAATGACATTATATAACAAGCGAGATATAAGGAACGCATGCAAATAACGTTAACAAAATTGTATTTAAAGTAATTTTTAAGCGTGTGTCAAATTTTGAATAAGATTCGTTCACAAAATTTATAATGTAAAATGCAATGACAATTCTGATGCCTATGATTGAAATTAAAATAATTTACTTACAAAAATACATTGTTTTAATTTTATTTTACTATATAAAGCACTTAATCAGTTTTTTTTTAAAGGTAAATTATATTTTAAGGAAGTGCACTGTTAAATTCTTCTACAAAATGTTTATTTATATTTAAGCAAATGATGTGGGATGGGATGTGCAGATGCAGCGCGCTGATGATGCAGATAGATATAGTAGGTACATAACTAATGTCACTTTATCGTAAATTTATTATTTCAGCATCGAAGGCACGTGCCATTATTTATATTGACAAACATACTGTTCAATTTTTAGTCAAATCACACCAGCAGACATTGCACACATTTTATATTGTTTTTTTATTGTACTGTTTGTTCTTGTATTTATTTACATTTTATGTTAAATCTCCCTTTAGATTTTAATTGTTAAATTGTTGTTTGAACTTACAAACTTGCTACTTTCTAATATAGTAAATACATTATGAACATAAATGTTGTTCAATTTAATAAATATGTATACATATTTTAATAAATTTGTATGGGTGGCCTAGAATCAATGAAAAGGAAACCCATTACATTTCAATACTGAGTAAAAAGAGCATCAGAACCTTGATAGGTGTACTAACAGGGCATTGTGCCATAGGAACAATGGTCACTAGATTGGGTGTATTGGCACCCGACTTCTGCAGGAGCTGTCAAGACGCTGATGAAATAGAAACCATTCAACACATGCTCTGCAACTGTCCAAATCTACAAACAAATCGCCTCCGATACTTCGGAAACAGGTTTGTTGTTGAGCTAGACGACCTAGTGCATATACCAATCGTAAATAACGGGTGATTTTTTTGCTACTTGGTTTTTGACGTTTATATTTTTGACAGATCACACATGACAAATTCCACGAACATTTGACATTTCGATTCAGTATTGTTTGCCATTTCATCATGAATAGACTTACGCCTGAACAACGTTTGCAAATTATTGAAATTTATTATCAAAATTCGTGCTCTGTGAAAAATGTGTTTCGCAAGCTACGTCCGTTTTTTTTCCGCTCATTTTTGGCAAAATGGATACGTGAATAAGCAGAATTGCCGTATTTGGAGTGAAGAGCAGCCAGAGGCAATTCAGCAGCTACCAATGCATTCCGAAAAATGCACTGTTTGGTGCGGTTTATGGTCAGGAGGCATCATTGGGCCGTACTTCTTCAAGGACGATGAAGGCCGCAGGGTTACGGTCAATGGAGAAAGGTACCGTTCGATGATAACAGATTTTTTTTGCCGAAAATGCAAGAATTGAACTCGGTCGACATATGGTTCCAACAGGACGGTGCCACATGCCACACTGCACGCGAAACCATGCATCAATTGAGAGGCGAATTTGGTGAGCAGTTGATCTCACGTTTTGGCGCAGTCAATTGGCCACCAAGATCATGTGATTTGACCCCGTTAGACTATTTTTTGTGGGGCTATGTTAAGTCTATTGTCTATGGGGACAAGCCAAACACGATTGCTGCCTTGGAAGCCAACATTGAACGCGTCATTGGTGAGATTCCGGCCGAAATGTGCGAAAAAGTTTGCCAAAATTGGACCTTCAGAATGGACCAACTGAAGCGTAGCCGCGGGCAACATTTAAGTGAAATTATTTTTAAAAAGTAAATGGCAGAAATTAATTTATCGATCCAAATAAAAATTTCATTCACTTTTTACAAGTTTCTGTGTTTTTTTGAATTTTCAAAAACCAAGCTCTTAAAAAATCACCGTTTATATAGAGAGTACGTGCTGGTTCGTAAATGAACCAGTCTTCATGAATCATTAGTTAGGAATATCTGTGTGTGAAAGGGGATCACAATGGACCAATAGGCCCCGTGTACGCTGCAGCCTTTGAGCTGCGCACGCCCCTCCTAACCTATGGAATTAATTAACAGGTTCTAGAAAATGCGAGAAAAATAAAAATTTAATTTTCTTTTATTTTCAAACTAAACGATTTTTAAAATTGATTTTAAGTCAATTCTAATACATAATTTCCAAGTTGTTTATATTTAATTTTTTAAAAGAATCATGTTACAAAATTTTAAAATCTTTTATCACTTGATCACAAATAAACTTATTTTGACAGTGTCACAGACACAATATTACACAAATACAGTAACAAAAAAAATCAAGTTGTAATTATGTTCAATTGGACACGAAAATAAAACAGAATCTAGATTGATATCTGGATTTACCAATGGAAACCACATGATAAGTTTGTAATTCTATTTATAACTGACACTTTGTTAAATATTTGTGTATTTCGAGGATATTCATTTTTTGTGATAACTTTAAGCTTTTCTAACTAAAATATTATAGCTGTCACACTAAGATCGATTTTTTTTTACTTGAAGGATTTTATTATCAACTTGTGTATTTGTTTTTCTTCACTCAGCTGACGTTTTGAGTTTTCGATTTAGATGACGAAAATATAAAATACAAGCATTCATACAAACAAAATCATTCTAAATTGCCTGGTTCCAACTTAGGATATTAAAAATCATAATCTATGAAAATTTCTGTAAGAACTAGAGCAACATTTTGGCTCTCAGTGGTTTAATATTCGTTCTCGCGGGTTTTAAAAAAATGTGCACTAACGCAAACACTAAGACCCAAATGTTCAGTGTGAGGTTAAAGTTAAGCCCGAGTTAACTCACCAAATATGTTGGTTTAATCTTAGATTAACTAAAAAAGTGTTTTTTTATCATGTAAGTTATATGCGTCTTTTCGCCATTCATACCCCTCTAAGATATTGTGGGTGACTTAGCTATGGATCATTTAAATTGCAGGATTAGCTAACTCAGGCTTAACTCACCGCTGGCCCTATCCGAAAGCTTTAGGGCAAACGACTGGTCCGTACATGCTTCAATTTTTCGAACTATTTTCATAACACATTGGGTGGTATGCAGTAGCCATTTACTCAGTCTCATGAGATCGAGACCTGAGACTGAGCTCCAGATAGTGAGATTGAGCTTTTGCAAGGAGACAAATCTCAATTTGGTATGCAAGATGCTTGTCTCATCTAACTATCTAGTCTCATAAAAAAGATTCATTTGAAAAATGTCTTCATCAAGTGAAAGTGACAGTAATTGAGGATACCAATCGCTTTTTTGTGAAGTTTTTAAAGAAAAATATTGTGCTTATAACAAAAAGTCAGATTTGGGAAGTAAAAAAAAGGAAAAGAATGATTTGTTAGCTTTTAAATCCGAGTACAAAGAAAGAATTGTAAAAAAAGACAGTTTTGCAGAACATTGCTAAGACAAAAACATGTGCGTCTCGGGACGCCCAAGAGTAGTGATAACTTTTATATACAATAATACAATTTCTTTAAAAAGAAAACACTTTCCGCAACGAGAACTTGTCGGAGGACTTCGGAGAATATCTGTCATAAATAAAAACATTAAAGGTACTTCATCGCATACAAATGGCATGTGATGAATTTCGTCGGACAGAATTTCCGATCAGCCGATCGGAGAATTATATCGAACCAAAATGTCTCCGATTCGTAGTAAATCGGAGAGAATTCCGCTCCGACGGTTACCTCGATAGGGCAGAATATTAAAAACAGATTGAAAAGGTGTGACATAAATAAGACAGGTAACAGAAAAATAAAAATAAAACCATATAAACAAGAACTATGGAACTGGTTTAATGTAGATGGAGGCTCACAAAATCCAAATCAATCCTGTACTTAATAAAGTAGAAAATATATTGTTTAGCACATTTATTATAACTCTTTTTTGACATTTATAATTTAATATATTTATTTATTTATTTATAATAAAAAAAATTAACCTGTAGATATTTTGAAATTACTTTTTAAAACAACAAAACAAGCTATATATTTGACAAACGGACATACATTTCCGATTTATATATTCATCGCTATGCCGTATTTGCTTCTTAATGTGCACGGGAATACAATCTATTGCGCCAATACATTTCGGAATATTATTGTAACCAAATTGATTTGTCAGTCTTTTTCTTGCATTGTATTTGGAAATTTAATCTAATCCCCTTTTGTATTTACAATTTTGTCCGCAACTTCTACGATTACTCTTGAAACGGAACTCTGGTTGATGTTAATCTTTTTCAGAAATCCAACATTGGAAACCGGGATCTCCAACGAACCGTAAGAAAACCATCATTCTGGTTTTATTACTTAATCGACTTTCCGAAATTCCTTATTAGTTTGAAAAATATAATTTTTTAATGCTTCATCATGGGATGGGGTAAACCTATGCAGAGTTTTATAGCTCAAAGGGATCAAAAATATTAAAGTATTCAGCCATTGTATTTACTTCCTGAGACAACTAATTTATAAGCTCAACATTGTGGTAGCTTTATCTCATTGGACTGAGATTTGTTTTTTGTTTCTGCATACGGAAATCTCTTAAATGAGATCGATCTCTATTTTGATAGATTTGTCTCAAAATTTTTCTGCATACCAAAGCTAGCAATTGCTCAAAGAAGTGAGATTTGAGACTGAGTAAATGGGTTTAAATAGATTCGTCTACTTTACAAGACGTAACTGAACAGACTTTTCGTTGGTTCTTACGACCAAACAAGGCTATTAAGCCCACTTGTATATAAACAAGTGATGCCTTAGTTTTACATTCCGTTGCCATGAAACTTCTTTCAAAAATCCCACAATCGGACAATCGTAATATATGCAATCATCGCGAATTAAAAAATATTTCCCTCCTTCAAAATTGCTTAAGTGAATGGTGCTCAAAAATTTCCCTCCAAATTTATTGTTCTCAGAATTAAATATTCCTGAAGAATTTCAAACATTTCATTGGATTTTCGTTCCAATTTCTATTAATCCTAAATTCAAAATAAAGCTTTTTAAAAATTTAAAACCAATTACAAAAAAAAAGTTTAAAAAATTGGGAAGTTAATTAAATATAAAAAATCTGACTCACCGTTTCCTACAACAATCTATAAAAATATCAAAAAATTTAGAAAGACATATGTAAAATCTGAATAAAGACAATGATTCATGCTACTTGGATTTACAAATTAAATTCAAACAACAATAGATAACAATTATTATCACTCAAGGAACAATTTTTGTGTATATATCTTAAAATTCGATTACAAAAAAAAAAATAACATTTCACAATATTAAACACGAGAAGAACAATTATTACAAACAATAAAGAATATTATTTTTTTTTAATTGATCAATCATAAAATTTATTTATAAAAAAAAACAACAACAATAAGTTTTGTCATCATACCGGAAAATGCGTGACCAAGATTTAAAAGCCCCATTTCGTTAGGTGACACATGAAATGACGATAATTTTCATTTAGACGACGACAATCGATTCGAAGATTCTTGCCATATCCACACCAAAACCACAAAGTTTTTTTCTAACGTTTTGTTTTTTCTTAAATTTTCTTAAAATTTATTTATTTTTTTCTATCGTAGCAGGAAACTGTCGCACTTACGAAACACGATCTTGAACGCTGATATTTCGATGTGGTAATATATAATATTTTTAACTTTATGAATAGTCGATAAGTAAATTTATGATATTTTTTTTGTGTTATAAGTATAACGTTAAAATATATTATTTGTATATTATATGGTTTAATTTAATATTTTGTATAATTAATTTTTATTTTTATTTTATATTTTCAATTTAATTCTTTTTTTGAAGTTGACTTTGTGCTGATGTAGTTAATTTTGAAACGACACGAGTTAGAGCGCGGTTTTCAGCGCGTAAACGCTCATTCTCAGTCTTTAACTTCTGTAATAGCTGTATAAAACAATGAATAGAGGATAATATTATGTTAATTTTGTTGTTTTATAAGTTGTTTTTTTTTTTTAATTTTCGTTTTTGTACATGTTTGTTTTTAGTTATAATTTTGTTTTATTTATAAAAGTTTTGTTTTTAAATTAAAATTTTTGTTATTAGTTTTGTTGTGTTGGATGTTTTAATTTTAAAATAAATGCATGATAAATGAAAACTAATTTAAAAAAAAAATAGGACAAATGTAACGAAAATACTTTGACGGATACAAACAAATTTGACACACTTTTTTTGTAAGCTTTTGGGTTTACGTTTACTACGCGCTCAGTGGAAAAGGTAGCAAATTATAAAGCATAGATGTTCGCCGGGCAGCTTTTAAATGAATGGCAGTGAAATCTTAAAAAAAAATCAAATATTAAATAATATTTAAGCGTCGCTCACATACATTATGTAATTTGAATACCGTCTTTTTGACATTTTAATGGAACAGACAATTAATAATTGTAAACCAACTTAATTTTAGTGTGGTTTTCCATTGGTACAATAATTTAATTCTTTTTTGATACAAATCTGCCAAAATACGGATTTCTACAATTAAATCCTTTCATTGGACAACTAAAATTATTTTTTTTTTTGATTTTGAATCAAATTCGCAGATCCGTATTTTTCGATGAATCTACCTCTCTTTTTACTAAAACCACTAAATACTGGTATAGTTGGAAGCATTCCGTGTGACAACTATCAGTTTCACAGAAACGAATATATGTATACGCCAATACCATTGCAAAAGAAAATTTAATTCAAATCATCTCCCATTCGCCACGAAAAATATCAAATTCCGCATCAAATTCTGAATTTACCAATGGAAAACCCAATAAGTAAAGGAGATTTGTGAGTAAAATATGTTTTAGTAGTTATAAGCTTTATTGTTGTCTAACAATTGAAAGTTAATATTTAAAATACAATTTCTCTTTTACCAACGGAGTACTGTTTGCTAAATGAATTCAAATATTTTACTAATAGTAGATAAAAATATAAATTTATATGGTTTTCAATTGCTTATTTTATAGCGAGTTTCATTCAAATTTAACAGATAAACTCTCAAAATCGAGATTGATTTGATCTATTCCATAAAACTTGTTTTCCAATTTAATTGTAGTATTGGTGACTGACTGATTAAAAACTCCACTAAATTTATAAAATCTAAATTAATAACTTCTATTTTGTATTTATTTATTTTTTAGCACGGACTGCACAAAGTTCACAACGAATTAACAAAATATATTCCATTTTTCGTTCGACATAAAAGACTTTTTACTTGCATTCAGATCAAATCAGCCAACCCATCAGAGATCAAATCTTTCGTGTTGTAGATTTGCTCTTTTTGTTCCAATACAACTCTCTAAATTCAAAACGATCAAATCTTTTGATAGAAAGATCAAATCTTTTCTTCTTTTCTTGAATGAAAGTCGCTATTAAAGTGTTTCACTCTTTTTGAATACAACCTTCAAAAAATCTACACACATATTTTAGGTAAAAAAAAATGGTTTCATCAAAAATGTATCATTTTGACAGTTAATCCGTGTTGAAGACGAAAAAAAAATACTTCTAAAACTTCACTCCAAGCAATAAATGGAAGGCTTGTAGAAAGCAAATGGAATGAAAAATTAGTGTTGAGTGCAACTAAAAAAAATATTATGGGGAACACTTAAATTGTAACTACAAGTCGCTCAGAAGCAGTGCAGATTCTTTCGCAATGTTTTGAATAGTTGGCTGGAGTTGAATGAATATTTGATTTATGGTAACAATATCGGAAAAACAATTTTTAGCGACGAGAAATAGTCAATTAGAAACATTGATGTCAGTTCATTGAGTTGGTCGGTACTATTTTTCATATTTGTTTATGAAAAATCACTACTTCGTATAAATCACATATTTAGGTTTACAAGAATCTTTAAGATTAGATTCCAGAACATTAAATTTTAGTTTCTCTGATGGCTTCATTGTCTTTGGTGAATAGTTTCGAAATACTAGCACAACAAGTAAACGTTCATCAATACTATTAATATATTAAGGTTTCAGTGTATTTAACTCATCTAGTTTTTCTACAACAGATTCGACCAAATAATCTAAGCTGCGATATTATTGATGTCGATCAACAACAAACTCATTTAAAATTTACAACAAATTCAAAGTACGACTGTTACATTTTGTTTTTAAAGAAAAAGAAGAAACTTTTTTTTTTTTTTGGTATGGTAACCTAAGTAAAAATTAAAAAAGTTTTTGCAGTGCTGATGAAAATGAAAGGTGATGATGACTTCTTTTTTTGACACAAAAATCTTATTAGTGTGACATTTATTAAAACAACACAAAATGAAACATTATTAATGCAGGGAAAGACAAACAAAAATAAATGCTTTACATGTAGGTAACATTGAAATGTGTGGAAAAATATTGACTTCTTTTATTTCAAAAACAAAACAAAAAATAGAAAAAAAAAACAATATTCATATTGCAGTTTTGTAATATGAAAAACATTCCTTAAGAAATATAAACATTTATTATAAATTTTCTATTACGCAATCTTTTTAAATTAATAGTATTTTTATATTGTAGTATTTTTTTTTTAATTTTTCGTTATAAAGCTTATTACTGCAAAATATAATATCTATCTCAAAAACAATGTTACTGAAAGAGGTAAAACTAATGCGGCTGGTATTCAATTTAAAATTTCATGACACAACAACTCCATTGCATTTTTATACTGTTAAATCCCCAGAAAAAAATTTGAATATATGTTGATTATCTCTTTTTAGTTAAAAATAGTTTATTTGTTTAGAGAATAGGGGTTGTGTATATTTTTTCCCCAAAACAGTTTCCCGACGAATGTTTTCCCGTATAACGTTTGTCTGCCAAAAACTACCTCTCTTAATATATTATGACGTCGCTTTATTCATTTTTGGTTCTTACACTCTGCCCCCTGCTTGGCCAAATATAGGATTTGAGTTTGGGTGTATGAAAAGTTTTCTTAGGTTGACGTTAGATTGAAGTGCCTGTCAGGAAAACGGCTGACACACTCAGACCTTTATTGTTTCTTTGTGGATTTTAAAGCAGCGTTGGATGCGGTGGACAGAAATGCGCCCTTATACAAGCTTTATGGACTGGGGATGTCCAGGAAATTCGATAAAGTCCTCACAAATATATATAATAATACTAAAGCGCGGTTTGGAATGGAGAGGATATCTCTGAATGGTTTCAGACTGGAACAGGCCTCCGGCACGGGTGTGCGTTGAGTCCTCTTGTATGTACGCTCTTTGTAGATGACCTTACCGACAACATTGGTGGAGGAGCGGAATTCGCCGGGACATTGATCAAAGCACTTTTCTATGCCGATGACATTGTGATGTTTTCTAATTCACCCCAATCACTGCAATTGATCATAAACCAATTGCATAGGTACTGTTTAACGTGGAATCTAAAGGTCAATTTAAGTAAATCCAAAATAATGATTTTCAAGAATGGAGCTACGATTGGAACTTGATTGAGGTTGTGAGGGAATTCAATTATCTAGGAGTGTGCTTTACAATAAATCTTAGTATGGAAAGACATCTTGGGGAAAAACTTATGAAAACAAAAAATGCAATTGGGACTTCCTGGGCAAAGTGTTTCTCAAATAAGAATATAGCACATAGTAACAAATTTCGTGTATTTGAAGCAGTGTATGAGTCTATAATGTTTTACGCAACGCAGGTTTGGGGATACAAACAGTACGAGAGTTTGGAAAAACTGTTAAGATTCTTTATTAAAAGAATATTTGATCTGCCCTACAACACACCAAATTATATGGTTCTCCTGGAAACTGTACTATCACCACTTTTTATTCAAACCCTCAAATTACATATAGACTATATTCTCAAAGTTTTGCAAATGCATAGTGAAAGATTACCGAAGAAAGCAGCCCTCTATGCAATCAATTAAAGAAGTAGTTGGTACGCAGAATGGCACGAGCTGCCTTTATGGTGTGAAAAGTCACTGGATTTGGATTTGGGTATCGTTAATGATTGCAGAGATAAACTGTAATAATTGATTGCGACGGTTGACGAAAAGCTCCGTAGTCGCTGTATAGAAGAAGCTTCAAATTCAACTCATAGATTAATTTATAAACATCTCAGTCATAACCTTAATTCAAATAACTATTTTAGAGATGAGAACAGTGTGGATTTTATTTCTATGATGCTGAGACTTCGAGGGGAGCTCATGCATCTTAACTATATTCCGCACAGGGATAATCGTCCTGGACAATGTAGTTTATGCAACCAAAGAGAAAGAGAAGATGTTTTTCACTTCTTAGGAAAATGCCCTGTACTGGTAGAAAGTAGGAGTCTTCCTCGGATCTAATTACCTCACGGAAGAGGAGATGATAAGTCTTTTAAACGTGATGTCGGTGAAAAAACTTTTTACGTATTGCAAAGTGGCAAAATCATATCGGGACAAAATACTCCGCGAAAGCTTCTAAAAACACATCGAAATTAAATATTTATTGGAGAGATAGGGCTACCCATAGGGACACCTTGTTTTTGCTGATATATATTTGTTTCAAATTGTACATAGTTATAGCTGATAAACAAAAAATAAAAACAGTAGACACAAAAAGAAAACTACGGACAGTAGTGTTTAAAATGGTTTAATTAATTTTGATTTTGTGACAAGTTTTATTAATAATTTTAATAATTCTTTTTATCTATATTGTGGATATGTGATGTACATTAAGTTTGTAAACTAATTGTTGTTGTAAGTGTAATTGACTTTTGTATAATAGTTTTATACAAGAAATTAACTTTGTTATATTTTTCCAACAATAAAAAGGCCTGATGAAGAGTGTATCCATGCTCGAAACGTCGCTTACTTTTTAACACCGTCTTTTATTGACCTGGAGCCTGCATAAAAAACATCTATTTACATAACAGAAAGGTCACCAATATATTCCTATATTTAAATATTTATCTTAATTGTAAAATGAGCTTTATATTATATTAATTTTATCTTTTTTATCTTGTCAACCTGGCAGACGGCATTGCCATGCTAATTTTGATTTTGTAATTTATAAATATGTTAAGATATAATGAAAATAAAATCTAATTTAATCTAAATCACTTAGACCGCAAATAGGTCCATTGTGGCACCACGTGAAGAGATGTTATCTCTTTAATGAAACCTTTTGGAAGTCTCCATACAATTTCTACAAAAGTCTTTGGAGAATACGCCAAGTCTTCTTTGGCGGATATGTCTAGTAGCCAGGCCAGGTTTTTATGTTTGATCATCTCATGTTTGTTTGTTTTGTGGCGTTTTGTTGTAACATAAGTTTACATGTAGCGATAGGCATACCGATTTCTTCCATTTTAGGTTGAATTGGTATTAGAGTTCCATTTCTGGCGATTTCATCGGCTTTGCAGTTTCCCTATATATCCCTATGTCCGGCACCCAAATCAGGTGAATGTTAAACTGTTCTGCCACCTCAATGAGAGATGATCGAAAGTTGAGGGCAGTTTTTAGAGTTTGTGGAAACAGCGCCAAGTGGATTGAGGGCTGCTTGACTGCCTGAGAAGATACGAATATCCGATGTGGGTATCATGAATTTCCGCTTGGAATACGCTACAACCGTCTGTAAAAAAGTGAGCTGATTTATTTTTTAAGAACCTCTCATCCTCCCAAGCAGATCTTGGTGGGATGGTAACTTGGGAGTTCTTGTCGGAGATTAACTGGTGTGTGGTGTAGTGGGATTGTCCTAATTTAAATCCGATTGTATTCGGGATATTAGAATGACCTATCGAGTTGATGGTTCATTGAGAGATATCTTTGAGACGAATACCGAGGGGTGTAAGATTAAGTAGTATTTTAGGCCAGCCGAGGGTGTAGAGCAGAGTGCTCAACTGATAAAGTTTTCTTGGGTTTAATGAATTTTTTGAACTTAAAGAAACTTTGCATATATGATTTTAACTCGCTCTTCCCATGGAAGCGCTCCTAGTCAAATACTTTCTGCCACATTTAAAACACAAAGTCATAAACATAGTAACCTCAACGAATGTTATTGCAAAACATAAGTGAGCCTAAATGCAAAGTTTCTTTAAGTTGAAACAAATCTTTAAGTCCAAAACAAACTTTGGATACACCCAACTTAACTCCAACCCAAATCATATATTGGACTTTGCATCAACACTAACCGCTAACCAACCCTAAGACACCAAATCATTCCCAATTTCTCATTGCATTTCCACTTTAGAGGTCTTGCCTCGACAGAGTTCTAATATTCTCACGCAAACGAGTGATCAAAATAATTGATACAGCGCCGTCAGATTGTATTAAAACCAATAGGATTTGGCGTGGAAACGTGATAAAAGATATCGTTACGCAGGAAACTGTGCTAAGCAGAAACGTGATGTGAGAAACCGTTTTGTGGTCAATCGTAGCCAATCCTAACCAAAATATATGTCCATACAAAAATTCTGTAGAATAGTCAGTGAGATTTAATCAAAATCCGAATAATTATTTTGGAAAAATTTCGTTGTTGTAAAATTCCTGATTTAATTTAACTGATTTTGTAGTAACTTAACTTAGTTACTTAAATTTAAAAAAGTTTGAGAATCTCGAATACAAGAATTCATGTGTTTATCTTTCCACGAGAATACTCGAACTCGAATAAGATTGCAGTAATAGAAAATTTGCATTTGTTCCTCATTGTGATAAAAAAAATTAACGAAAAAAGAAGAAAGCTGTTTTTTTTGTTGGTATGTCTGTGTTGAAAGCAAAGTTTTGTCTTATGATAATTTGTTTTTTATTTTTTTTTTCTAAGATATAAAGTTAAAAATTGTTTTTGTTAGGTATTTTTGGCACGAAATAAAAGGAAACATTTGCAGAGCAAAAGAGTAGTTTAGTGTTTTCAAAAATAATTAATTAAAGTAAAAAAAAACTCGTTTCATTTTCTATGCGTATATTGCAGCAAACAAACATTTTGATTTTTTAAGTTTTTGATGTTTTTTTTTATAATTTACCTTCAACTCTTCTTCCATTTCAGAAAGTTTACGTTCCATTGCTCTTCTTTCACGTTTTTCAATCTCTGAGAGTGAATTTTTAGTAGTCTGGAAGAACAGATATTTTTTTGTTTGTTTGTTTTTTTTGTATATCTTTTTTTGTATTGCTTTCGATACAAAGGCTTTTTTTTAACATTAAAATAGGTAATCTTGTTTGTTTATTATTTAGGAATAGTGCCGTTTTATTATTTATTATTATATTTATTTAACTTTGCTATATACAGTGTGTTTAACGCGTAGGAATATATAAGTGATTTATTTATTTTTTTCTTTTAATTAAATAATTAACAGAAATGTTAAGAATTGCTTTGACTATAATATGACTATTTATATGATAAGAGTTTTTGAGGTGTTTGGTGATTTTTTTTGTTTTTGTTTCTTTTTTTTGGGGGGTCAGGGGGTTTTTGATTTAAAGGTAAGGAAGTCAAAAAAAAAATAAAAAATATTGGGGATACTCACTGCGTTGGTAAAACGTTCAACTGTTGCACGGGCTTGGATGATCTCGTCGTCCTTTTTCTTTAGTTGTTGTTTTAGTTTGTCATTTTCTAACCTAAAAATGTATAAAAGCAAAAATGTAAATTGTTACAAGAATGTATTAAGATATTTTATACTTTGCAGCTTCCCAAAGAGCTTTGTAGTCGATAAGTTCACCGTTTTCCGTTTTATCCTTAGAATTACTCTTAGTATCACTAATATCTGTGCCGGATGCCACGCTAACTGTACTACCAAGTCTAGAGCGGGATGATCTTTCGTTGCCACTCTAAGAATGAATTAAGAGAAAATAAATATCGTTAATTAATATTGTTGGATTATAATTTATCGTGAGAATTAATAATGTTTAAAAAATGCAAATTCCCATCTTACTTCGTAGCCTTCACTTTTTTCTGAAGACGCACTCAGAGACCTCTGAGCTATGCTTCTCGATCGAGAACGATTGCGACTTTTTCGTTCTTGTTCCCTCAGGGAGTTACTTCTGGGTACGACAATTGCTGCAGCATTAGCTGCTGCTACCGATGAAACGCCATTAGTGGACGATGAACTAATATGCGAACTAGATGGATATGAATTCAAACTTGTGTTTGAAGATGATTTAAGCATATTCGACGATCGTGATGATGGGGTACTAGAAGTGTAGGAAGAACTGCTCGAAGTGGTCTTTGACTTTGGAGGACTTTGATAGGTCCTCCCTCCGGGCATCGATAGACTGAGACCAGCTGTAGTCACACCATTATCATAACTCGAATACGGGCTAATATACCGTTCAGAATTATACGGATTCGACGAGTATCTGGACTCATAGCCACCATTACTAGACATTGATTTTGAAGACGGATTACTGTAATTGCTGGTGTAGGATGACTTGTTTGCGGAGTTTTGGCGTGAAAGTCCTCCTTGGTTGTTATTGGAGTAGTAGCTTCCATTATTTCGATTAGATGATGAAGAATTGCTATAGAGGTTATCTCTGGAACTGTAGATATTTGCATATGGCGACTGATAGGCACTGGAGGAATTTTGATAATATCCTGTGCTAAGAGGTCGCGTTGATGAGGAATAATTGGATGATGGCATTCCAACAGAGTTGCCATTGTAAGAGTAAAGTGAACCTGTCGAGCCAGAGGGAACACGAGAACTTGACAAAGATCGACGATGGGATGTTACTGGCTGTGTCGTACGTGATCGCGAACGAAAAGACATTTTGTCTTCTTTTCTTTTAAATTTGTTTTGATATTTTTTTTTTTACAAAATATTATACAAAATCTGTGCAAAATTTTAATAAACAATGTGATTAAACTTTTGACAAGTTGCTGAAGTTTTTGTGGAACTTTTTTTAGCAGTGTGAAGTTATACTAATGTTGTCGGGTATTTTCATAAGCGCAGAAAATCTGCGCTAGTACAATTGCATTTCTTTTCTCATGCATTATTGAACGCATACAGATTACAGAATATGTGCAGTAAACACGAAGGCCTGTTTAAATTTAAAAAAAAGTTCTAGCATTCACACCCTTTCTGCAGCCAAAAAATAAAAGCTGCGCAATCTGCTCGATCCCGATGATATTTGGACGTTTATGAACAGTAGGACTGCAATTCAACTAAGTTGGTCGGACCGAATATCTGACTTTATGAACACATCTAAAGCAGGTCTTAGTTAGGCAGGCGTTTATGGAAACAACCTTCCTTCGAAAAAATTTGAAGGAAATTTAAATGCAATAAGCAACACTTTTTCAATAGAACTGAGCGAAAAAAAATCAAATATAAGGCGGATGACCATATGCACAAATTCATTGTCAAAAATATAATCGTTTCCGAAAGAAAAAAAGTGATAAATAAGATTAATATCAACCATTAAAAAACATCAAGCTAAAGCGAAGAAAAATCAACCAGGAATGAGTTATATGTCTCAACTACTGTATTTTATAAAAATAAAATGCACGACTGGATCGTACAAACTTGTTCTTGTAGCTAACAACCTTAGTGTTACTCACTGACGCTGTTGGTAGGTAGCTAGCCTTAGTTATCCTATGCAGATTTAAAGTCCATGTAGGTATATTTAAATGGATTGACTTATGAAAATTAGGAGGGTAATATGTCCCAAGTTAACTCTACTGGCACAATTTTTTTCAAGTCTGTGCAATTAATTGTTAGCATACGCTGATGACATAGACATCATTGGCAGAACACAGCGAGCTGTCACTGGAGCTTTTGCTAACATTGAAGCTGAAGCGGCTAAGATGGGACTAGCAGTCAATGAGGCCAAAATGAAGTACCTGTTGTCCACAAAAAGGGACACACAACACCGGCGGATTGGACAAAACGTCACAATAGACAGGTAAAACTTTTAGGTAGTTAGGGACTTTGTCTACCTCGGATCCGCTATAACATCTAACAATAACATCTCGTTAGAAATAAAGCGAAGGATAACTCTTGCCAATCGCTGTTCCTATGGGTTAGGGAGGCAATTGAGTAGTAAAGCCCTCTCTCGAAAAAAAAGGAGACTCTTTATAAGACTCTGATCATCCCAGTCCTGCTCTATGGCGCGAAGACATGGACTCTATCAAAAGCGGATGAAGATATCCTTAGTCGTTTCGAGCGTAAGGTTCTTCGCAAGATTGTCGGCCCTATCTGCGTTAACGGGCTTTGGAGGAGAAGGTTTAACCACGAAATATACGAGCTGTACAGCGACATTGACCTGGTACAAAAAATACGTATATCACGTTTAAGATGGCCATGTAGAGCGTATGGACAACAATGCTCCGGCTAGCAGGATCTTCGATTCCAACCCAGAGGGAAGAAGCAGTCAAGGAAGACCTCGCCTAAGGCGGCGCGCTCAAGTGGAAGATGACCTCAACCAACTTGGAGTGCGTAACTGGAGGCAGCTAGCCAAATACCGAGCTAGCTGGAGAGGCATGTTGGTTGAGGCCCAGGTTCGCCCCGAACTGTAGCGCCACCTAAGTAAGTAATAGTAAAGTATAGAGAACCTAGATATGCAGATATGTACATTCATATGAATAAATGAAAGTGAATTTATAGGTGGGTAAAATAAAAATCGTTTTTTAAACTTATAAAAACTGCCAAAACCATCACTCAAATCGGTTTCTCGCAAAAAAAAACAAGAGCACCATTAAATGCCACGGATCAATGAAAATTAAAAAAAAAAAGTATCTCGAACATTGTAGGACGGATTTTGATGAAATCCGGTTTTTTATTTTTAGTTTTTTGAAAACATATTTTTTTTTTGAAATTTTGGTATGCAGTTTTTTAGATTTTATTAATATACATGGGACTATAAAATTTAAAATTATTGTTTTTGTTTAGTTTTAAAAATACTGATTTTTCAAAAAAAAAATTCAAAAATAAATTTTAATTATAAAAAAAGTTATTTAAAATTTTAATATGCAGAATTAGTTTGGCTACCTAGATCTTCTCAGATATAAAATTTGACAGAAATCCGAGAATTAATTGAAGAAAACGCAAACAATATTTTTATATTATTTTTGTTTTTGTTTTAGTGGACTGTGTGGATTTAAAGCCAATTGAATGTTTTTGTGACCTTTAGTCCAAAATGCGTTTCGCCCAGGTAGGTACTACAGCTGGGCTCATCAGTTAGATGCTGTAGTACCTTTCTAAGACGCATTATTTTTTGATCGATGTTTACCGACTTTAATAAAACTTACAGCGATTACTCACTGTAAATTATATATATATTTTTTTTTTCGAGAAAGCCAACAATTTTAAAAACCGTTATATGAAAAGTACTGTCAATAGACTTTTTCTGTAAGATTGATTCATACCAAAAAACTATAAAGTTTTTACTAACAAAAAAATTCTCAAATTTTTTATCAAAATCGTTGGAGCCGTTTTCGAGAAAAATAAGATTTTCCTTCAAGGTCATATAGCATGTACCGTTATTTTTAGGCCTAAAAATAAAATTTCAATTTCCCCTCTGAGGAATGCCAAAATAATCACAAATACCAATTTTGAAGATAATCGCTTAAGCCGTTTAGGCTGTAGCTCGTTATACAGACAGACAGACTGACAGACAGACATTTTTTACCGATCACTTTTTTAGGCTTCTCTACGATCGTAATGTCATGTTTGATCGTTAGAATTTTTTTTTTACGAATGCATAACTTGCCCTATAGTACCTACCTTTAATCGCAAGTAAAAATATAAGAGCCACTTATCCCCAAGAATGTAAATGTAAAATTCTATTTAATTTCAAATATCAGACCATCAATTCCAGGAAATAAACATTGCTGCTTGTGCCATTTAAAAACTAATTGAATTTTCTGCAATTTCTAAAACTAATTAGAATCATTTCATTTACAAATGGAGTCATGTGAAGTTCACTTCCAATCATCTATCTAACGAATTCCTATAACCTACAATGAAAATGGTACCGTCCATATCATTCGTCTCGAACTTCGTGTATAATTTTTATTATTTTTAGAAAATTCCATCCAATCATAGAAGCACTGTCCGTCCAGCAGCTAAAACTGAATTTTCTCTTAACTTATTAAAGAAAATGCAACAATTTTTCACTGTTGGGAATGTATAAATAATTACAAGCTAAATTTATTATTCTTCCTAGTTTACTTTTGGAAAGAGATTTCTTAAATTTTTTTTTTGAAAATGTGCATTCAACTTAAAATTACGCAGCACACATTCGATAGCGCATTTTAGAGGAAAATTTGAGTGCGGTGGGTCATTATTTATTTTGGGCATTTAAAAGATTGACGCCCGACATCTCGAGTCTATTGACGTTGGTAAATACATATACTCGTATAAGTAAGTGCAGTGACCACAGATTTAATAAAACAGTAAAATGTTGTATATTATTTTTTTTTGTTCATGAGTTCATTGTGAAGCTTAACAATAAAACAAACAAAAGAAAACATAAAACAAAATAAATTGTGAATTGGATTGAAAAAGAAAAACAGGATTTTTTTTTTAGAAACGACAGAGCCAGTTTTGAAGAGTTATTGAATACTACAATATTCAGATCAGATCAATTCGAAGAACACAGTTATATTTTCCAATTGTTTTAATTATATTCGAAGTAATTTAAGGCAGTCAAAGGCAACAAGAAAATGAGCATACAAATATGTAATAGTAAGTATATGGTATGGTGTACTCATATTCGCATTCTCTGAAACGACTTGAGCGATTTTGATAAAATGTTTTTTTTTCTCTTGTTTTAATTCAAAAAAGCTGAGAACACTGTAAATATAGTGATCATTTAATCAATATTAATGGACTTTTATCTACACTTAAGGACAAAAGTATTCCGTCAAATGGAATTTCTATTAAAAAAACAAAAAAGTTTTGTTTTTGGTATTTTTTTTTTAAATAAACAAGTATTCGTATGGAACATTCAATTTTCAAGGAAAATATAATATGAGATTTGTTGCTATAATTGAGTTGTTGTAATTATAATAGGCATTGTTTTCTATAACATTTCTACAGGCGTCTTTTTCACAAAACTAAAAATTTATATTGAAATACAAATACATAATATAATATAAAAATAATACATAATAAACCGAGAAATCAAATGAGCCGAGGTGCTGTGAGCGAGGCTCTCAAACTGGTTCCATTACATTGACAGAACCGCCAAGCTTATAGCCTAATTGAAGGATTATTAAACCTCTCTGGCTTCTTAACAATAATTATAACTCCATAGATACAGGAGCATCATTATGCAAACCTAGGCAGCATGAAGGAGAGGACGCCCGGGCAAAACTGCATGTTTGGATCCCACGTTGGGCGTCACCTGCAACGAACCAGCGAGGTGTTATTCGAATGGATCGACAAACATTTTTACTTCTTTTGCATTCGTCGAAAATAAAGTTTTGAGATAACAATCAAACATGACATTACGATGATACGAAATAAATAAAATAATGCGAATTATAAGAGACATACATAAATAAGACACGGTAAATTTTTCCGCATTAGTTCAGCCGCCATCCCTGGAGATAAATCTGAGACAACAACCAGCTCTAGTCTCAGAACATCGCGCCACACATCTTTACTATCCTTCTTTGTCCTCTTTCACCGGATAAAACATAAAAGGGTATTCATAATCCCTTGAGGGCGTGCAAAATTATATAAAAAAAAGATGGTATAAAAATACTGTCCATCTGTATGTCTGTCTGTCTGTATGTATATATAGACACATACAGTCCCCCAACGGGTGGGCCGTATTGCTTTAAACTTGATGTACACATAGTTTTTTAGGTATTGTACAAAGGGAAATTGAATTTTATTTTTGGCTCAAAAAATAACGGTACATGCCATATAACAGTTACGTTAAAGCCTATATTTCTCGAAAACGGCTCTAACGATTTTGATTTTAAAAAAATCAGTGCAGCTTTTTAGGTACGACCGCTCATATGGTTGAAAAAAAAATTTTAAAAAATGTCCATTTCTATGGAAAGTACCCATAGGACCGTTTTTTTTTACCTTTCGACTATCTCATAAATGGCTTAACCGATTCTTTCGAAATTTCACACATATAACGGGTGATTTTTTTGGTACTTGGTTTTTGACGTTTATATTTTTGACAGATCACACATGACAAATTCCACGAACATTTGACATTTCGATTCAGTATTGTTTGCTATTTCATCATGAATAGACTTATGCCTGAACAACGTTTGCAAATTATTGAAATTTATTATCAAAATTCGTGCTCTGTGAAAAATGTGTTTCGCAAGCAACGTCCGGCAAAATTGTCTTCAGCGACGAGGCTCATTTTTGGCTAAATGGATACGTGAATAAGCAGAATTGCCGTATTTGGAGTGAAGAGCAGCCAGAGGCAATTCAGCAGCTACCAATGCATCCCGAAAAATGCACTGTTTGGTGCGGTTTATGGGCAGGCGGCATCATTGGGCCGTACTTCTTCAAGGACGATGACGGCCGCAGGGTTACGGTCAATGGAGAAAGGTACCGTTCGATGATAACAGATTTTTTTTTGCCGAAAATGCAAGAATTGAACTCGGTCGACACGTGGTTCCAACAGGACCTTGCCACATGACACACTGCACGCGAAACCATGCATCAATTGAGAGGCGAATTTGGTGAGCAGTTGATCTCACGTTTTGACGCAGTCAATTGGCCACCAAGAACATGTGATTTGACCCCGTTAGACTATTTTTTGTGGGGCTATGTTAAGTCTATTGTCTATGGGGACAAGCCAAACACGATTGCTGCCTTGGAAGCCAACATTGAACGCGTCATTGGTGAGATTCCGGCCGAAATGTGTGAAAAAGTTTGCCAAAATTGGACCTTCAGAATGGACCACCTGAAGCGTAGCCGCGGGCAACATTTAAGTGAAATTATTTTTAAAAAGTAAATGGCAGAAATTGATTTATCGATCCAAATAAAAATTTCATTCACTTTTTACAAGTGTCTGTGTTTTTTTTGAATTTTCAAAAACCAAGCTCTTAAAAAATCACCGTTTATATGTATAGGTAGCCCAACTTATACTGCATACCAATATTTTTAATTAATATTTTTTTGTATTTTTAAAAGCATTTAAACAAATTATATTTTGAAAACTACTCATTAATTTTTTTTTCAAAAATTATATAGTTATATGTATTTGCTGAATACCTATGAATTGACGTTTTAGAATTTTTTTGAAAAATGTTTCAAAAAGGTTTTAAAAAAAACTTTTTTTTCTCAAAAACCGTTCCACAGATTTTTATAATTTATTTCTCATAAATTCAAAATTATCCAAGAAATAAAATGGCGTACTTTTAAATGAGCCGAAATTATTTTAAGTATTTATTTCAGAATTTTAATTATTTTTTCTTGAATTAAGTCGATTTAATCTTTTGTGTTTAAGTTTATATTATTAAATATTTAAGAATGTCATACCAATATTTTTTAGAAAAAAATCAAAGAAATTTTGTATATATAAAATATTAAGTAAAAAACGACTTTAAAAATATATTTAGATTTTTAATAGAAATCTTTTGCATACGATGTGATCGATCATAAGAGCAAGTTCGTGCGATCCAGTTGTGCATTTTATTTAAAGTTGGTGCTTGAATCGATTTCAAATTTTAGTGTTGTTTTAATTTAATTTTTAATTTGCAGTTTGATCGATAATAAAGAAATAAACACACATATTTGTTTTCACTTTCTATTGCAAAATTATTACGCACTTACGAATACTTTCGTCAACCAGTGTGATACCAAAATAAACGATATTTTTATTTATTTATTTTTGTTGGGGAATTTATTTCCTCGTATATTTGATTTAATGGATGCCATCAACATAATACCGCCCCTGCTTTAAACAACGAATACATTCCTAGTAAAATCTTTTAGTACAAAATTGAGAGGTGTAAACAGATGGCCCCCACAAAAAAATGGCCGCAGTAGAAATTATTTATTGTTTTTTTTTTTTAATGTTTATTCCGGGGGTGATGTACGTCAATGCTTGGGGAAAATTATATTAAACACCATTTAATGCCAATCAAACGATGAGGGAATCTGTACAGTTTTGCAACATTGCGATTTTGCTTTGTTCTGACAGAGCTATGACAATCGTTTAACTTAAACAGAAGTAGGTAATTTTCTTTCTTCATCTTTGTTGTTCGGATAGACAGATGCATTTTATTGTTCTGTTCTGTGTAAGAGACGTTTGTCAATCAACTTGAATTGGCAATGAACATCCCTCTAAACGGAGTGATTCAAATTAGCCATTTTTGCTTTTCCACCATTTGATCCAAGAATCAGTTTATACATACTTAATCCCGGATGGCCCCATCAAGTGTAATGAACAAAATTGTCTGTCATTTTAAACAAAAAAATATAAGCGTTTTTGATATGCCTGGAAAATAATTACAAGGAAATTATGTATACATTGAATTATTATTTTTTTAGCTCAGAAATTACTGATTTTATTTACACTCATCAATTCGATTTTTTTTGTTTCGCCTTGGGTAACTTTCTGACGAAGATTAAATTTTCAGCAAGTAGGAGGTTAGCTGTTAAGTCAACAGTTCTAAACTTGTGAAGAGGCATAATTCTTAGCGATAATAAAACCAGGGCTTGAAAGCAGTGTTACTTGCGGATTCTGTAACCTTAATGATAAGATTAGTTAGACCAGTGATGGGTGACCATAGGAAAAATCCCTTTATGTGGGAATTTCGACTTCAAAGGGAAAAAAAATTGATTTAATGGCAATTTCAGAGATTGAGAGATTCAGTTTTCTATTCAAAGTCGGTTATATTGAATTAACGAAACTTTATTTGTTTTTTCGGTAACGAAGTAAATAACTCAATTGTTTTTGGGACTATAGGTTTTTTTTTCTTTCAATTTTGTTGGCCGAATTTGAACATTGATCATTCGTCAACACCATGAGTATGAATGTAAGTGCAAGAAGTTCAGCTAAAAGTGAAAAATGGAACACGAAACATAAATGTATCTTTTCAACATATTCCTTATACACTTCATTTTGCAGGGCAAAGTATATAATTTCAGTATCTAGGTATATTATGAATGTCAATGATTTTTTCTTGCGAATACAAAATTGGTAGTATTAGCGACAAATGATCAAAAGAAAACGGTACATTTTGTATGGTGATTTTTTTTTTGGCAAAACTTTGGGAAATACTAATAAACAGTTTTGGGTTTTATTTAACTATAAATAATAATTAATGTAATAAATCAATGAAATAAATAAAATTAAATCAAACATTTGAATTTTTCTGTGGAAAATTAAAAAGCTGGGAAAAAAGGGAATTTTCGGATTGGTAAAGGGATTTTTCTTTGCAAAGCCCCCCAGCACTGTTTTATATGTTGATATCTGAGACATTTATTTCTGGCGGCATCGTTGGTCCTTATTTCTTTCAAAATGAGGAAGGATCTGTCGTTACAGTAAATGGTGAGCGCTTTCGAGCCATGCTGATTTGTTTTTTGTTTCCAAAAATTAATCAGCTAAACATCGATGACGTTTGGTTCCAACAAGACGGCGCAACTTGCCATACAGCAAATTTAACCCTAATTTCACTGCAAAATCAATTTGGTGACAGCTTATTTCCAGAAGTGGTTCTGTTAACTGGCCGACTTGTTCGTCCGACTTAACGCCTCTCTACGACTACTTTTTATGGGGCTATGTTAAGCCATTGCTTTATGCCGAGAAACCAGCAAACATCCGAAATTGGAAGCCAATATTCAACCACAAAAATTGGACTGATCGAACGGACTTTGTAATTCGTAGCCGGTGCGGACATATGCCGGAAATCATATATAAAAAATAAATGCCATGACAATTGTCGCGTTTTGTTGGGAAATCTATCGATAGCACAGCAGGATTTTCTAAAAAAAAATATCCCCCGCAGCCTGATTTTTTATATTTTAAGTTGCTACGAGTATTACCGATCATGTGTCAAATAATTAAGTGCAAAAAATCAACAATTGATTATGTCCACTTTTATATTCCCTGGTTGGCCAACGATTCAAGATGACGTGCAATTCTGGTTTGGCACGAATTTTAGGGTCAAGTTGATTATCTACGATATTCGTCAATATAATTTAACATTAGCTGACTAGGCAATAAACTATATTTTGAAATATTTAGAATATATGTCTTGCCAAATTTCGCCGAAAAGCTCTAAGATATCACAAATTTCCGGAGATGAAATTATATCTGAAAATTTCTAATTTTTGATACCTATATATAAGAAAATTGAGATTTTTTAGAAGAAATTTTAAAAAATCTTTCAATGGAATTCGACAGTTTATGTCTTGCACGTGTTATAAATCTTGCACGTGTGCGATATCAAAAATACACACTCACGTGTGCACGAGTGCTTACTTATTGCTGAATAATAGATATGCACTGACTTACTCTTTAAATGCTTGTTGCTATTCCAATTTAAGAGCTTTGGTAAGGGAAGCTGCTCAAGTTTTAGTTGATTCATTTTTTGGTAATTTGACAGCAGCTGACACAAAGCCTCACAGACATCTTTTATTAAAAAATCTTTCATCTGACAGTTTCGCACGAATAAGATAACTTTTTTGTTCACAAATATATTCGGCTAGTTTGGTATCCGATATAACTTATCTAATAAATGGGTGAACGTGGCCATTGACAGAAAGAAGAACTTTACGAACAAAGACTTCGAGATTCATGAAATTCACCGGAACTACTACAAAGTAATATCATTAGATACTCGAACAAATCTCACAAATCTATCCAAAGCAGACGTTTGCTTTTACTTTTATCAAAAGCAGGTTCTTGTATTTGTAATGAGTGTAAATTCTACTTTGATGTAGATAGCTTTCCCAAAAAAAAAAACACGGCTATTATCTACCAGGTTATAATAATACAAAATTAATTCCAACAATATTTCTGTTTTGCATTATTATTTAATGTTCTTATAGTCAGCATTTCCCTTCCGGTTCCACACTTAAAACTTGTTTTTTTTTTTAATAGAACATGTTTTTCCAAACATAACTAAAAACAAAAAATTTCCCCACTCAAAAACATAAATTTATTACATTTTTTTTTAATGTACTACAAAACAATGTTTTCGACCATTTTTCTCCAAATCTATCAATTGTACGATAAAAAGTGTCTTAATCTTTTTTGTGTAGAATGAGATGATCTACAATATGTACCATCAACTTTTTTTTAACTCCTTTCGCCCCTCAAAAATTTTTTTCACGCTCTAAATTCAGGGTACTTTTTAGAAAAAGCTTAGGACGTAAAAATGAAGCTCTCCACCAAAGTTCAGCTTTGTCGGAATTTTTTCGAAGTCAACATCTTATTTTCCTGGGCTAATAAGTAAGATTATGATTATTTTTTACGACCTTTACAGCGTCTGGCTATAAATACCGCCAACGGAAGGTGTCTGGTAGTAGTGTTTAAACATTGATAACAATTTTCCGTGAAACATATGTAAAAATCAGCCACCAGAATATAAGTAAAGTTAGCAACATTTATGCATACGTTAATTGTGCGTACTAACACTACATTTTATCTATCAAAAAATAAGAAAGGTCTGGGGGCCCTGGGATCTTGCTCTATTAGGCTCTTAAAAAAACACCCGTTTTTATCTTGACTCAACAGAGACCGTTGTGTTGATGAACATATAGTTGTGGTCGCGAAACCATAAATCCAGGGTTACAACTCAACTTTGTTATTCCCCATATTCTGGGTTTTTATATTCACTTCCTGTATTTTTGATTTATATACGTAATTTGTTTTAAGATCAAAAAACGTAAAAAATAAGCTCAAAGAAATCATAATCAATTCAATTTAAGGAAAAAAAAAACATTTTCTTCTAAGACCATTTCAAAGTCCATACATCCACCAGTGAGCTTTATTTTTTGGTTGATTTTGATAAGTAAAATTATTTCCGCAGTACTTGCAGCTTGCAGTTAATTAACTGCATAGCTCTGTCTGATTTAAAGTATCTCCCAAGAAAAGAAAATAAAAACCAAACATAAACAACGAAATGTAAACAAAAACAGTAGCCGCAGGCAAATTAAATGCTTGGTTTACACTTTCCTCAAAAAAATTCCAATAGAAAATTAAAATTCATTTAAAGTGGGCGTACGAGCTTAGTTCATTCACAAAAATAATATCAACATTATTGTAAAAAGGAAAATCTCTGATTTAAGGTTTTTAAGATATACACACATGACAGATGGTTCTTCAAAGAAAAAAAATCCACTTTGAAAACTTAGTCAAAAGTAAAATCCAATATTTATCATCAATGTTGTAAAATTTAATTATTTTTTAATTGTTGGGAAAATTTGATCACATTGTAGTTCACTAGACAAGATAAATTACATCACTAAAAAAATGTATCTTCATTTTTTTTATAGTCCATACATCTTTTAAAAATCATTTGACGCTGTATCTGATGAGTTACTCACTCAGAAAAAAAAATGTTTGAAGAACTATAATTTAACAAAAAAAAAAAAAAAAAACTTGTATCTACCAAACAAGGAATTCAATATCATTGATCGTTAATGCAACCAACTATAATAATTTATAGTTTAAGGAGAACAAAAAAATTAAAAATAAATGCACGATTTTAATCGATTATTCCTTCTTAATAAGGCAATAGACTTGCTGGCACCGAAACTAACGAGTCCCACTTCTGTTTTGAGAGAAGCGCAATTGAATTGGACGATCGTACCGCTTTTGATGAACTGAATTTTATTTATACACACCAACATGATGAGGGAAGAGGGTGTTCTTATTTTTTTTTTTTTATGGGAGACTCTAAATAAATGCCTTCACAAATGAGAGAATAACTCACAAAAACAAGACTACACAAACAAAATTAAGAGCAATTTCATATTTTTTCATAATTGAAATATTCTCTTGAAATTTCTCTTAAGAATTTTAGAAAAATTGTAAAAATTTCTTAGTTTTGCTATAATTTACGATTCCTTTTGGATTTATGTAAACTTTAAACTTTTATGACTACTGAAATTTAAACTTAAAAAAAAATACTAATATTTACATTTAAAAAACCTTCCGAAATGAATCATTTATTTTTAAATGAAATTTATTTATTACGCAATTTTATGTCGTGTTTTTTTTTTTTTTTATCTAGACTTTATTTTTTAAGGCAAACAAAAATAAAGTTAACCATAAATAAATTTCACGTTTTATTTACATTTCGATAGAAAATTTAGGCACATATGTTTAGTTAAAAACAAAAACTTCGAACAAAAATATGCCATATGTTGTGGCAGTCAGGTATAATATTCTTTAAATGGGGGCGTTTTATTAGGAAATAGGTGTGTATTTTGAAAAAAAAAAAAAAAAAAACTATATTGTCTGCATGAGGAACAGCATTCCATTGGCTTTTTGCCGAGTTTAAATTTCAAGTGAACCGATGCTGATTGTAATCTGTCAGGGTAATGAAGCTGCCAGTTATAATTGGATTTTGGTGTCGTCAGCTTTAATGTTTTGAGATTTTAATAGCTTCTATATGTACATATATAAATATTTGAAATCCATTAGTGCAATTGAAGCAAAAATTTGATCTTGTTTAAAAGTTCCACTGGGGAATTCAAATGGATTTTTTTATAATGGGTTTGTTGTAAACGGTGATTTTTTAAGAGCTTGGTTTTTGAAAATTCAAAAAAACACAGAAACTTGTAAAAAGTGAATGAAATTTTTATTTGGATCGATAAATCAATTTCTGCCATTTACTTTTTAAAAATAATTTCACTTAAATGTTGCCCGCGGCTACGCTTCAGGTGGTCCATTCTGAAGGTCCAATTTTGGCAAACTTTTTCACACATTTCGGCCGGAATCTCACCAATGACGCGTTCAATGTTGGCTTCCAAGGCAGCAATCGTGTTTGGCTTGTCCCCATAGACAATAGACTTAACATAGCCCCACAAAAAATAGTCTAACGGGGTCAAATCACATGATCTTGGTGGCCAATTGACTGCGCCAAAACGTGAGATCAACTGCTCACCAAATTCGCCTCTCAATTGATGCATGGTTTCGCGTGCAGTGTGGCATGTGGCACCGTCCTGTTGGAACCACATGTCGACCGAGTTCAATTCTTGCATTTTCGGCAAAAAAAATCTGTTATCATCGAACGGTACCTTTCTCCATTGACCGTAACCCTGCGGCCTTCATCGTCCTTGAAGAAGTACGGCCCAATGATGCCGCCTGCCCATAAACCGCACCAAACAGTGCATTTTTCGGGATGCATTGGTAGCTGCTGAATTGCCTCTGGCTGCTCTTCACTCCAAATACGGCAATTCTGCTTATTCACGTATCCATTTAGCCAAAAATGAGCCTCGTCGCTGAAACGGACGTAGCTTGCGAAACACATTTTTCACAGAGCACGAATTTTGATAATAAATTTCAATAATTTGCAAACGTTGTTCAGGCGTAAATCTATTCATGATGAAATGGCAAACAATACTGAATGGAAAAGTCAAATGTTCGTGGAATTTGTCATGTGTGATCTGTCAAAAATATAAACGTCAAAAAAAAAGTAGCAAAAACATCACCCGTTAGAAAATGGATTCTGGAGAAAAAAAACATAAATACAGCGTTGCAACATTTTGAATTTTGATAACTTGAACAAATATGATCTTCAAAATTTGGTTTTATTGAGACCTATTTACTTGTATTTTGGGGGTTTGGCATTTGGAAAAAAATCGAACTCGAAATTTTAATCAAACGATGATCAAACCGACCGTCTGTGTCTGTCTGTAGAACAATCTACAACCTAAGAGGATGAAGCGATTTTCTATAAGCTTGGTACTAAGCGTTTTAGGTGATTTTTTCAAATAGATTTTGGAATTGTTTTTTAACCCTCAAAGTAAATATACTTGCCTTATAATTGTTTCTAGCATTATAACTATCTCAAAAACGGCTTAAAACATTTCGATAAAAAAAAATCTGTGTACCAATTTAGCAGGAAAAGTTTCAAACGTGATATATAGAGTTTTTTAGGTATTGTACGGAGGGGAAATTGAATTTTTTGTACCTCAAAAAATAACGGTACCTGCTATTTAACCGTTACGTTAAAACCTATTTTTTCGGAAACGGCTCTAACGATTTTGATTAAAAAAATCAGTGTAGGTTTTTAGGCACAACCTATCATATGGTTGAAATTTTTTTTAAATGTCTAAAAACGGTACTTTCCATAGGACCGTTATTTTGCTTTCGACTATCTCATAAACGGTTTAACCGATTCTTTCGAAATTTCAAACATATATAGGTTTAGGTTGCCCAATTTATACTGCTTACCAATATTATTAATTAATATTTTTTTGTATTTTTAAGAAAAAAAATTATAATTTGAAAACTGCTCATTAATTTTTTTTTAAATTACAGTTATATGTATTTGCTGAATACCTATGGATTGGCGTTTTTGATTTTTTTTTAAGTTTAAAAAAAACCTTTTTTCTCAAAAACCACTCCACGGATTTTTAAAATGCCTCATAATTCAAATTTATTCAAGAAATAAAATGGCGTACTTTTTTTTTAGCTCAAATTTCAGAATTTTGAATTATGTATTTCTTCTTTGATTAAGCCGTTAATCATCTGTTTTTAAGTTTATATTATTAAATATTTAAGATTGTTATACCAATTTAAAAAAAAAAAAAAATTAAGAAATTTTGTATATATAAAAAATTAAGTTAAAAACGACTTTAAATATATACTTAGATTTTTAATAGAAATCTTTTGCATACGATGTGATCGAACATAAGAGCAAGTTCGTGCGATACAGTCGTGCATTTTATTTTTTAATCCTTCCGGCAGTTTTTTAGCAGGAAATTTGGTTTTAGTAGGAAATCTAGCAGGTTTTCACATTTCTCCAACCAAAAATAAAATATTACTTTAAAAAATTAAAACTCAATCAATTATAAGTGCGTATTGCTCATTACAGAGCTTCAATCGGGAACTCCACAAAATCTACGAATTTTGCAGCAAGTAAACTTCTTTTCTGTTTAAAAAATATTTGAGGATTCTAACCAACCATTAAAAGATTTTTTTTAAAGCTAAGAACATGAATTCTGAAATTATTTCCAAAATTGAATCGCATTGGAACAAAATAAATCTAAATAATTGGGAGAATATTGAAAATACTGTTGAATTTTGGTGCGAAGTAAATACGGTTACCGATGCATCCAATGAAAACCCTTACAAAGAGTTGTCAAACTTTGTCAATTCGTTCTTAGTTTTGCCTATCTTAAATACTTCCATTGAAAGAGTGTTTAGTTTTATGAATTTTGTAAAGCATCAACGAAGGAATCGAATGAAAATTGATATGTTAAATAGAATATTTTTTATCCGAGATAATTTATATGAGAAATGTTGTGATGCCTTGATTGTTCCCCCTAATATAATAAAACAAGTTGCTTCATCAAAATTTAATATTACCGTGAAAGAAGAGCAAGAAACTTGTGATATTTTTGGAGACGCATTTATATAAATACCTTTTACTTAATTAGATTGATAAACATACTCTGATACCTGATTTTTGTTGATTCTTTTTGTTGCGAAATGGATTAATAACTATTTGTAAGGTTGTTTCCTTTTTTTTAAATAAACTTTACGAAATAAACAACTTCGTTTTTGGTTTTGATTAGTTATTTAAAATTCAACATATTAAAGTACAAAAAAAACTACAAAAAAATATACACTCGGTATTTTAAACGTCACCCTAAGACACGTTCGATTGGTCCAGGCATATATTTACAAATTACAGAAATTCCAGAGTTGGCAGGATTTTTGGCAGTTTTTTTTCCTTAAAAAAAATTAGTATTTTTTGTAGTCAAAAAATCCCGCTAAAACCACTATTTTAGTAGGATTTGAAATATTTCATTGGTCACACTGATTATAGCATTCTACATTTTGGTATACAAATTTGTTTATATATTTTGTTATTAACGGTACCTGCAATACAACCATTTTTTTCATTTTCAACTTTCTCATAAACGACTCCATGGTCCTACAAATTCTAAATAATACTTCATTCTAAAATATTCGAAAAAAGGGTAAACAACTTCGTTGCGTAACGCGTTACGGCGCCAGCCTATCTGGCTTCCCTTTCTCTCACGCATAAAATAACGAAGAACTTTTGAAGGTTTTCTCAAGTTAAACAATTTCAATATTAAATCCATAGTTCAACTTGGATTTGTTTAATTTATTAAGTTATCACTTCTGTCGAGCGTCCCGAGACGCACATTTTTTTTAATTATTAAAATTTGATTTAATTCAAATAATTCCGATTCTAATAATATTTTTCGAACATTTTATTCAGTTTAATAAAAAAAAAATTAACAGAACATTATGTAGATGTGCACTAAAAAAAACGCCATCATCCCCATTCTGTATAGCAAAAATGCCCAGAATGCGTTCTCACCTAAATAACATCTCAATAGTGCAACATATATATACACCTTCAAATGATTATGCAGCACAAAAGTTGAATAGGTCAACGCCTCTTCAAAGACATTCCCATACTTTCTTAAGTTGAGAATTTTCATTTTATGCAACACAAGGTATAGGGCAGCATGGCAGCAACGCACATCAGGAAGAAAAAGCGACGAAAATAAAATCAAGCAATAAACTGAAATTGTTATTATTGCCAACTAAAATTAATTACATGTTGCTTGCTTTCTGTATATTGGCCTTCCATAATCCTTCATTAGGCGTTTTTCTTTTTCAGTTCAGAGCAGAGTCTGAGTTGTCAAAATTTTTGTTTGTATTTCTTTTTAACTCAGAGCATGCCGAGCTAAAAATGTGTGTTTCTTTTTTCGTTCTGAACATGTGTAGATCGCACTCGACGCGCTCCGCTCGAACATAATTGACTGAGCATGTGAGTAAATTGCTGAACGCACCGAATACCATGTGTGACAAGAAGGAAAATGTGAAGAAGAAAATAATTAGATACATAAGTTGGCGAAAGAAGTTGATTTTCTGTATCTGGTGTGTATCAGTGTACAAAAAAGGGTAGTGGTTAGAACATATCAGTGTTCAGTGTTCGCTCTGTTTGGAACAAGTTCAGTGCATAATCTGTGTTCGAACTGCGTTCAGTGCTCTCCTCTGAACGAAAAAAGAAAAAACGCTTATTTAGAAAACTTAGAAATTTCAATTTCTCAGAACAATACAAACAAATATTTTAATACTTTAATTTGAGTTTTGATAGGGGAAATTAATTATTTGTGTGAGAAAAGAGAAACTTAAATCATAACCTCAAAAATGGGGAAATACTTTCTTTTTTTTTTAAATTAACCAGAGAAGGGAAACAAATTAGGATACATTGGAGATGGAAGTTAATTCTGATGCATTATAACCTAAAACGTAGCATAAACAATGTTCTTGAGAAAAAATAGTGACAATCTAATTTTCAGCATTCCAATATTTTCCTAGAGTTTCCAACTTCTCGAAAAAATTTGCTGGCGCTGACACTCACGCAGATTATGTTGTAATTTCAACACTAACAAAACTCCATAACAGACCCCCAAGTTCTCACTCTCAGTCTCAGTCCCCTGATCCATGACTTTATCAAGCCATAGAATAGTATTTAATCTGCGGACTAAAATTTTCAATTAATAATAAATCGAAAATCAACGAACAAAATCTACTACAATAAGTATTAACTCTATCTCTTTTCATCTTACGTCCCTGTAAACTTTGTTCTTAATGTCAATTCTTATTCCTTCAATAAACAACCATCTTCGATGGGTTAGCTTAGGAATAAGTTTGTAAATCTGTTTTATTAATGACATTTGGACTTAGTCTACGTGGTAAAGATAAACCGTCACTAAATCTTGTTTTTTTTTAATGAGTGTCAGTGTTTGTTAAGTAAACATAAATATTATTTTTGGAAGAGCTCAGTTGGCAATATTGATATGTATATCCACATAAATCTAACTCGTGCACTTCTGGCAGAAAAGATATTTTTAAAAGCGAACGTAAACAATGTTTTATATAAAAAAAAGTACTACAAAAATTTCATCTGTTCAACAGTTCTAGTTTAAGGCACTTTTTGTTTGTTTTTGAGTGAAAAGGAAAACTCTTTTTTAGAAATATCACCCTAAACTCATAATTAGTTCATTCATTTCAGTTTTCAGAGCTAATAAAAAGAAATATATTAATTCAACACAGTGTGTCGCAGGTAATCGCGTCAATAAATCCCTTCGAGTTGGAGATTAACTAAGCACATAGAATTTATGAATCATCTTTGTTATCAATAATTTGTATGGAAATATCACTTTTTCCGTAATGGCGTCGCTGGTATTCATTCAATTCTCCACTTCTAGAGGCGTTTACTCACTAACTATAAAACACTGCAATTTTAACTAAAGCTTAAGCTAAACTAACTCTAACGAAAAAGTACGTTTAAAAGATGTTTTTTTTACGGAAGCATAACTTGTCCTTAAGAATAAGTACTATTTCATGTATATTTATCGTAAATAAGAAAAGGTGTACTGCGGTAAAATTATATCACATGTCTTTGTGCCATACCGGGCGGTCGGTGGCAGCTCAACATCTGCCATGGGGTTTAAGGTAACGAGAGCTTTTTGTGCAGGGTAAATAGGCCATTATTTTGAATGTACATATATTTCTTTGTTTTTTTAATTTTAAATTGCGAATGCGAAAAATAAAAATTAATATGCAAATTGGGAATTTATTTTTTTTTAGACAATTAACTAAAGGTTTATAGTGAGCACTGAATGAAAAGTTGGAATTTGTGAGCGCTAAATACTCGTAAAACAAAAAACCTAAGGAACTTTGTTTTATTTTAGATGTGATCTTTAACGACTTAATTAATTTACTTTCGACTTAAATTAACAGGCTAAGTGGTATTTAAGCGGCCAATATAGAACAATGAAGTGCACTGACTCAAGTAAATTTGGATCTAATATTGGCGTTTTAAGTGATCAATATGAATTACGTTAATATCACTTATAAAATAAATCTGCACATAGAAATTAGTCTTTTTTATTGGCTATTTTAAAGCCACTTAATTCGGCTGTAAAACTGGGTACAATATATTTTGAAACTACGAGCCTTCAACTTTCTAATTAAAAAAAAAAAACTCTTTAATGTTCTAGCATAATAAATTGACCGTATATTTTGGCTGCATAACTACAATATATTGTATTTGATTTTACTTTATAGCAAATTAGGCGTCTGCACCCGCACCCGCACTCGCACTTGCCCCCATGGATGCACTAGCCCCCATGGTTGCACCTGCATCCATGCCAGCGCCTGTTCCCATACCTACACCGCCACTCATACTTGCACCTCCACCAAGCAATGCTCCCGCACTGTCCGCTGGTTCATCTTGTGGAGTTTGAGCATTTCGCTTTACAATAAAGCGCATAGCTCCTTCATCTGAGACAGCAAAGTCCTATAGTGAAAATATTTTCAAATTTAAAACAAAAATCGACCTTTTTTGTTAAATGCTCAAACCATCAAAAAGAAGAAGACTACAAGGACGAACAAGAATTTAGTTGCAATTTTCATTTTTTAGAATTGAATGGGATTTTAACTCAAAACGTTTCTATATTGATCACAACTTCGACTGTGGTTACGACAGCTTTTTCAGTCCCTTAAATACTAGGAAGCTTTTCATTTTGAAACATTTCATTCTATAAGTTTGATAAAAAAAAAACATACATATCTGAGTAATTAAACTAATAGAAAGAGTTTAGTTTTAAATTTACTTTGTTGACCCGAACTATTCATTTGAATTTACAAAGATTTGTATCAGTTTTCGTGTTAAATAAAATCTAGATTATAACTGGCATTTAATAATCAAATTGAAAAAAAAAACATTCAAACAAATTGAGTGTATTTTAAATGTATTTACATGCTGTTCCTTTTTTGTGCAAGTTCACAAAAGTCCAAATAAGAATCTAAATTGTACACTATTAAAATAACAAGACAATAAATTTAAATAATTTGTATGGGATTTTAACACGCAATGTTATGATATTTAATTTATATGAGGCCAAACCAATGAGATTTAGAACCTAGAAAATATGGATTGGTTTTAAATGCTTGAAAAATTCGGTCGGTAAATCATTCAACATTCGTGTAGTGCAGCTAAAAAATAAGTCTCTATACTTGAGAGTAAGTCCGAAGTTGGGGTCAATGGTAAACTGATGAGCATTCCTATCAGCGTGAGTATTACGATTGAATTGTTTTAGGGGAGGAATGCAACATGCTATTTCATTAGAGCATTGTCTATAAAAATACCAATAAAACAATGAAATACATAAAACTTACGACGGCTTTCGAGGGGTACTAGACTTTTCTTTCGATCAAAGCGATAGAATAATTTTTTTATTATAGTGTAAGGGTTTTGACCCTTAAAATGATCAAGCAATCTTTTGTATATAACCCGCAGGGTACAAGGTGTATTGGAAAAACAACATGGATTTCAACTTTACTTGGCTTCAAATGTATCCCTCTTGGATGCCAATTTATAGGTCCATTTAATTTCCTTCAATAAGTTAAGTGTTTTGTTTGCTGTTGGCACCACATATCATCCACATTCAATCGGGAAACGAAAAAGGCATTAATCATGACTCTATAACAGTGATACCAGGCATGTTAAAGAAAAATCCCTTTTACACATCCGAAAATTTCCCTTTTCTTCCATAAAAACGTTACATGTTTTCCGTATTTTATTTAGTTGCTGATTACTATAAGGAATTCGACAAACATAGAGTAATTAAACCGTAAGCCAAAAGTGCAGCGAAAACAAAATTCTGCAATTTAATAGCTCTCAAAAATAAAATAAGATGGAATAGAATTTATTACAATCACACCAAAAACATAAATGTTAAAAAAGTAGCCAAGTTCTTCTACATACAAAAACCTTTGTCAGCCGTGAAAGGTATCTATAAGTTTAAGTTTATTAATGTTAAATATCAAATATTTTAAGTAGAGTAATATGGAAGAACCTCAAAATTATCAGAGAAATATGTTATTTAATAACTACTGACTTAAATTGTGTTCGTTTAATTGGCAAATTTTATTTTATTATACCCAATTACTCAATTTTGAAATGTCTAATCCTATCGATGTACCAATTTCATCAATCTACGACAATCAGAAGTACGTCAAGTAATTTATATAAATTCTGAATGGAAAAACTTACTTTTTTTCCTTTATATACACCACAAGGCCTACGAAATTACAAGATTCTACGATTTTGGGGAAGTGGTCCATAATTTTGATGATGTCAGTGAGTGAGTGAGTGCGTGACTGAGTCAGTCAGTCAGTTCGTCAGTTACGGTTTTTGCATTCTTATATCTCGGTTGAGCTTACCAAATGCTGCGAGTTGAAGTTTCTGACTTTAATGGTACTGAAGTTAGAAGGGGTTTGGAAATCGAAAAATGGATTTTCAATTTTTGGTTTTTACTAAATGATTTTCTTCACACATTTTTTCAAGTTTGTTTATACCTTGTGGGGAAGTGTGGGAAGAATTTTAGAAAATGTAATACGATCGAATTGTCAAAAAATAGGTAGATGGGCAATAATTGGCTAAGGTAATCCTAAAGAGTTTGTTCATAAAATGGTTTTGAAAATGTCATATCGTCAATGAATTTGCGAATTGATATTTAATGAACTTTTCAGAAAGCCTTTCATTCGTAAACGCAAATAAGAATTTTAACTGCCTACGCAATCTCTTCGAGAATGAAGTTTGTTTAAGTCACATGTTCGAAAACATAATCTGTGGTCCAAATGTATTATTGAATATGTCAATATGTATCTAATTAGAAAAAATAATTTCAAGGTAAAGTTTTATCCTATTCGCGGTTTCAAAAGTATAGAGCTGGAATTCGACATCTGTCAAACTAAGTTGTTAAACCAATTTTTTTTTCAATTGAAAGTCTGACATTTTCGAAAATGGATCGCTTAACGATCGCACAACGCATACAAATTGTTAAAACCTACTACAAAAATGGTGATTCTGCCACAGCCACATATCGTGCTTTAAGAGGAGATCATGGTTTACATAATCGTCCAACTGCTAAAATTGCTAAAATTTTGAAGAAATTTGAAAAGACTGGATTGGTTACAGATATTGTAAGGCATGTGCTTCATCGTTTCGCTCGTACCACTGAAAATATCGCTGCTGTAAGTGAAAGTGTTGCCGAAGACCCGAATGTGTCGATTTCTAGTCGTTCTCAGGAATTAGGACTGTCTTAGGGCACTGCATTTGGATATACACCTACAACCATATAAAGTCCAGCTCACACAACGGCGATTTTTCGAACAAAATTTTCTTCAGCGACGAAGTACATTTCTCACTCGGTGGGTATGTTAATAAACAAAATTGTCGTGTTTGGGGTTCTGAGAATCCTCAAGTAATTGAAGAGAAGCCATTACAGCCACAAAAAGTCTCTGCGCCCTTGGTCCGGAGGTGTGATTTTTTTTTTTTTTTTTTTTTTTTTATAACTTTTCACGCGCTCAAGGGATTATGAATACCCTTAATATGTTTTTCTTAACACAGCGCGTGCATCCGGTGGAAGAAGAGAAAGAAGGATGGGAAAGATGTGTGGCGCGATGTTCTGAGACTAGAGCTGGTTGATGTCTCAGATTTATCTCCAGGGATGGCGGCTGAACTAATGCGGAGAGAATTACCGTGTCTTATTTATTTATGTCCCTTATAATTCGCATTATTTTATTTAGTTCTTTGTCATATTTTATGGGTATGCTAGTTTACTCATTCACATTTTGTTAGTGTTATGCCTAAACAGCATGTAATGAGCAAAGCAGCAACTTATTTTATGACAGTTTTTAGAATTGTTTTTTATTGGAATATAAGAAGACATAGACAACGGCAGGAATCGAACCTGCAACCACGAGGTTGACAGGCGAGCACACAACTATATCTGTTTTATTGACGTTTACTTTTGAAACTGCAAAATGGATAACCCGTTACATATTTAAAAAAAAATGGTATGTATGAATTTTTCAAATAAAATTATTTTAAAAATTATGGAACAATTAATTTTCACCATTGTTGGATAAATGCACATAAAATCAGAAAATGTTGTACATACATTCATAACTATATAAACCAATTTTTGTATACAATTATTTTTTAACTATCATAAAAAAAAATCCATGACTTTCTGTTTGATTATAAAAAACTGTTTTAATGACTCAATTTACCGAAATCTATTTATTGAAATTATTTCTTTGAACTTTATAAAAAAAAACTCATTCGCACAACGGAAAAGTTTCACCCACAAATTTTCTTTCTGTTGTTTAATTTTTTTATTTATACTTTAATTGAAGAAAAAAATCGTTTGATATCTTCTTTCCGAATTAGAGAGACGCCAGTAATTATTTTTTTGTTTATAGTTTTAGATAAATCTAAACTAACTAAAAATAGAAGCTTTACGCTTATTCTTTAACAAAATTAAATGGAATATTTTGAAGAGCTAGAACAACAATATAAACATTTGGTTAAAAATAAAGTTTTATTTTTTTTTTGTTAAATATCTATCTGTGCAAAATGATTTCTAAACAAAGTAGGTACTGAGCGTAAATTTGTTCTAAAAAAACTCAATTTTTTCTGTTGATAATATAATCTATGTATACGTAGGTACATATGTATATACGAGTATATAATTATTAATCGTGGTTTGTTCGGATGTCTACAACTTCAAAACGACTGGACCAAATTTGATGCTTTTTGCTGCGTGTTCGTAATTGATACGCAGGTTTTAAAAAAAATACTTGCAGTAAAATTACGTACTATTGTGAGGCATACCGCCTCATGATTTTGCTACGAAATCTTAATGCCCCGAAACTGCGCAATGAAACCCAACTGATTGTGAAGAAGCTAATGAACTATTTGATAGTGGTAAGCATTTTGAAAGGGCCGTTCGAGGAATAAGAATGCCTAATTGATTTCAAGCGATTTGTCGTTCCAGTTGGAACGTATTTAGGTCGTAGTGAAATTTGTGATAACCATAAACATGTCGCAAGGGCATTCCCTGAAAATTTGCAGCATAAATTTGTAAATGTCATGCTGTTCACATGGCCAGCTAATGGGTGTGCCAACAAGAGCGCTGGATTTATATTTGTCGCCATTTTGTGAATACGAGGTTGTACGTAAATTTTTTTTTTGACAGTTGTTATGTACAGGGTGTCCGCCGGGAAGACCAATCAACATCACCATTTCTTGAAATAACTTGTTGTGGAAAGAGGTCTCGCAGTAATTCCATTGTAATACTGGCTGTATGCGATGTGGCACCGCCTTGTTGATACCACATGTTAATCAAGCCCAAAGCATACAGTTGTGGCGTTTTCAAGTTTTCAATCATATCACGATATCGCTCCCCATTCACAGTTACCGTTATTCCGTTTTCATTTTCAAAGAAGTAAGGTCCAATGATTCCTCCTGACCAAATTGCACACCAGACTGTAACTTTTAATGGATAGGTGACTGGTGAATAATTTGAGGGTTTTCCATTGCCCAGAACCGATTATTTTGTTTATTCACATATTCATTCAAATGAAAATGTGCCTCGCCACTCATTATGATATTTTCATGAAAATCCGGGTTGTCATGTGCTAGCTGTAACATCCGGCGACGTAAATGGTCTTGTGGAAGAAGCTATTGTGTCAACTAAATCTTAAATGGAAACAAATGCAAATCCTTGTGAAAAATAGTGGCCAACGTTGTTCTTTGAAGACCAAGCTCCTGAACACGGCGTCGAATTGAGGTTGATGGATTGTTTTCTTCCTTGAGCAGCAGTAATGTTTTCAGCCGATCTTGCAGTACGTTGTGGTCCATGCTGGGGTCTACCTACAGACCCTTTTTCTTCGAAATCATTCACTACACGATAAATAGTGCGTTTTGTTGGCACGTTGTTTCTCCCAAAAATTTCACGTAACTTTCTCATCGTCACAGTAATCGATGATTGATTTTGAAAAAAAAAAATTTACGATTAAAACACGTTGGTTTATCGAATATTTTTCCTTAATAAATTTGCCACGTGTCTATTTCACGACTGCCAATTATGAACTGTCAAGACTAATGGTTACAAAAATGGCGGCAAAACAAAGTAGTATACCTTCCCGGCAGACACCCTGTACATACCACGCGATTTAAGACTATGGAGAAATATTCAAACCAAAAACGTTTATTTATTGTAAGACATTACAAAAATGGTAAAAAAAAATGGTGGTGTGCATTTTGGGCTGGCGGAGGAATGTGGCCGTATTTGTTTCAAAATGCGGCTGGAAATGCTCTAATTGTTATTGGAGTGCGGTATCGCGAAATGTCAAAGAAGTTTTTGTTGCCCGAATTGGAAGTAATTGATGTAAAAGACATGTTTTCCAACAAGACTGTGCGACCTGCCACACATCACGTGAAACAATAGTGTTACTGCAAGATAACTAAGATCGTGCGATCTAACACCGATGGACTTTTTTCAGTTGAGCATCTTAAAGAAGAAATACGGCGCGTTATTGGCGATATACAGAAATTTCAACAAAAGAATAACCCTGTGTCAGAGGTTTCATGGTGGCTATTTGTCTGATGTTGTATTTCATGTTTAATCGGAACTATTTTCCTTTATGTTGAAAAAAACATTGTACTGAACTTTTTGGAACATGGTAAACCATAAATTTTATTATATAAGGTCGATAAACCTGGTTTTCGTGAATGTGTTTTAAAATGACTGGAGTCCTATCTTAAATCGAGAAAAAAGTGTGTACAAATTCAGTCTAGTTTGAGTTGTCCTTAGCCTGCTCATTTGGCAATTCCACAGGGTTCAGTACTTGGTCCAATTTTGTTCCTTATGTACATTAATTCGCTTTTCTCACTTTCTTTTTTAGGGAATATCAGATCATTTGCAGATGATCTCGGCATTGCTTATTGCTCGTCGAGTCCTTTAAATCAAATTTGTGAAATAAATACTGATATTCACAATACTAGGATGTTGGTTCGCAAAACATGAATGTTGGTTCGGAAAACATGAATGTTGGTTCGCCAAACATGAACTGATAGTCAGTATTAAAAGAATGGCTTCTTGCTTTGGATCACCGGGAAATCGAAACACTTCTTACAAACATTTTAAAAAATGGCTTAATTGCCAACACGACTTGTTACTTTTCAAATTAACTTGTTTACTTCTCTTATAAAATTAAAAAAAGTTTTATTAAAAAATTTGATGATTTTAGACTAGTTTTTTTTCTTTTAAAGTTATTTATAATTTGTTTTCAATTGTATACATTAATTACACCCACACACAATTGAAAATCGATGTGTCATCATCTCTATTTTTCTTAAATAAAAGATGGCATTATTATTTATATTATAATTTTTAGTAAATCGCTGTAAATTTTATTAAAGTCGGTAAACATAGACCAACAAATATTGCGTCTTAGAAAAATACTACAGGTCATAAAGGTATTCAATTTGGCTTTAATCCACACAGTCCACAAAAACAAAAATAATATTAATTTATTGTTTGAGTTTTCTTCAAGATAACTATTATTTATATGTAACGGGTGATTTTTTTGCTACTTGGTTTTTGACGTTTATATTTTTGACAGATCACACATGACAAATTCCACGAACATTTGACATTTCGATTCAGTATTGTTTGCCATTTCATCATGAATAGACTTACGCCTGAACAACGTTTGCAAATTATTGAAATTTATTATCAAAATTCGTGCTCTGTGAAAAATGTGTTTGCCACACTGCACGCGAAACCATGCAGCAATTGAGAGGCGAATTTGGTGAGCAGTTGATCTCACGTTTTGGCGCAGTCTATTGGCCACCAAGATCATGTGATTTGACCCCGTTAGACTATTTTTTGTGGGGCTATGTTAAGTCTATTGTCTATGGGGACAAGCCAAACACGATTGCTGCCTTGGAAGCCAACATTTAACGCGTCATTGGTGAGATTCCGGCCGAAATGTGTGAAAAAGTTTGCCAAAATTGGACCTTCAGAATGGACCACCTGAAGCGTAGCCGCGGGCAACATTTAAGTGAAATAATTTTTAAAAAGTAAATGGCAGAAATTGATTTATCGATCCAAATAAAAATTTCATTCACTTTTTACAAGTTTCTGTGTTTTTTTGAATTTTCAAAAACCAAGCTCTTAAAAAATCACCGTTTATAAGCTATTATATTGTTAGATATATTACAACATTTATTTTTTTAAAATCTGTATTAAATTAATAATAATATAGAAAATTGATATTGAAATTGAATGGAATAAAAATGTTTCCTTAATTCAAAAATAAATGTGTTTTTCTTTAAAATTAAATCCGGTGCTCTTGTTGGAATACCCTTTAGAACGTTGCGTGTTCTCGAGTTGTGAAACCATACTCACTCTTCATTTACGTTTACCAACATAAGCTGCGTTTTATTATTTACGGGTCTAGGTTATGTTTTAACACGTAGTACAAAAACAACACGAGATCCAGGTTTCTATCGGGGTTTCTATCTGGGTTTGCAAATATTAGTATTAAAATCGGCCAACAGAGTGTACATGTAAGTACATAACCCAGATCGATTTATTTTCACGGGGTGAACAATATGGGTTATTGGCGATAATAAAACACGACTATAAATAAATAAATACGACTGGATCGTACGAACTTGCTCTTATGTTCAATTATTTCGTATGCACAAGCACAGCTAAAAAGTAGTTTTTTACTTGATTTTTTTAATAAAAAATTCTTTTATTTTTTTTATTAAAAAAAAATGTTGATACACTAATGTTAAGTATTTAATAATATAAATTTAAAAACAGAAATCCAAAGGCAATTATCCACCCGTTTTCGAATTCGAAAAATTATTTTTGTTTCAAAAATCTTAAATTATTTTGTCGAATGCACGATTCAAGAAATAGTTACATAGGTACCTATTTACAAATGTATATTTAAATGGATTTTAATTATGTGAATTAGGAGGGTATAATGTAAATATGTACAAGAACATACACATGTTTAAAATGAAAGTGAATAGTGTATAGGTGGGAAAAAATCGTTTTTTAAACTTATTTAAACTGCCAAAACCATCACTTTAATCGGTTTTTCGAAAAAACGAAGAACGCCAAGATGCCAAGGATCAAGAAAATTTTTTTAAAAAATTATCTCGAAAATTGTAGGACGGTTTTTGATGAAATCTTGTTTTTTATTTTCTTTGAAATTTTAGTATACACTTTTTTAGAGATTATTAATGTACATGTGAATGTAAAATTTAAAATCATTTTTTTTGATTAGTTTTAAAAATATTGATTTTTCAAAAAAAAAATTAAATAATTAATTTTAATTTTAAAAAAAAGTTATTCAAAATTTTGATATGCAAAATTATTTTAGCTACTTAGATCTTCTCAGATATAAAATTTGACAGACATCCAATGTACCGTTACTGAGAAAGCCAAAAATTAAAAAAAAAATGTTATATGAAAGGTACCGTTAATAGACTTTTCCCGTTGATATCTATTGCCAACAAAAAAATTCTCAAAAATTTTTATAAAAATCTTTGGAGCCGTTTTCGAGAAAAATAAGATTTTCCTAAACGGTTATATGGCAGGTACCGTTATTTTTAGGCCTAAAAATACAATTTCAATTTCCGCTCTGAGGAATGCCACATACCAAATTTGAAGGTAATCGCTTAAGGATTTAGAATGTAGCTCGTTATACATACAGACAGACAGACTTTTTTTGGCGATCACTTTTTTAGGCTTCTCTATGATCGTAATGTCATGTTTGATTGTTAGAATTTTTTTTTTACGAATGCATAACTGGCCTTATGGCAAATACCGCCAACAAAGTTTAATTTAGGAACACATTTTTGAACCAAAATGCAGGCACTGATTTTTTGTTTTTAAAAATCGTTAGAGCCATTTTCGAGATAATTGATATTAACTTTTACTGCTACAAACATTTGTAGGTTATCACCTCTTTAAGCACCAATTTGAAGAAAATCTCTTCAGCGAATTCAGCTGAAAATCGACCTACATGCAGAGAGACGGATTTGGGAAACCCACTTTCTTTGTGTTAAACTCATTTAATTAAAATCTTAAGTTGGATTTTTACTTGCGGTACACATATGTAGGTACTATAAGGGCAAGTTTTGCATTTGAAAGAAAAAATCGAACTCGAGATTTTAATCCAAGTTGTCATTACGGTGATAGAGAACACCAAAAATGTGGGTCCCGCAATTCCGTTTATCTGTCTGTAGAACGATCTACAGCTTAAACGGCTGAACCGATTTTGTTAAAACTCCGATTCTCCAAAATAGATTTTTGAATCGTTGTTTTAGCCCAAAAATAACGGTACTTGCCATCAAAATTTTTCTATCATCTTAATTATCTCGAAAACGGCTCTAATGATTTTGATAAAAATTGGTGTGTGTACTACTTTAAAGTAGGGTCTACATTTTGGCCGAATTTGTTTTTTTTTTACCTGCGATACAAACATTTTATTGATTTTCGACTTTCTCATAAACGGCTCAACGGATTCCAATCAAAATTTGTATACAGGAGCTCTTTCGAATTCTAAATAATACTGAATTTCAAAATTATCGAAAAATAGTTTGTTTTGGATTTTTGAAAAAAAAAATATTTTTTTTGTGACAATGAATATTTCAAATTGAAATATTTTATGACCTTTAGTCCAAAATGCAAAATGAATATTTCGAAAACTGGTTGACATTTTTTTCTGAAATTTTGTTTTTAAGTTTATATTATTAAATATTTAAAATGTCCATATCAATTTTTTTTTAGAAAAAAATTAAGCATTTTTATACAAGTTTTTTATATTTTATATAAGTGAAATACAGTTAGCCGTTTCTATTACGAATCTTTTGCATATGTTCGATAACATTGAACATAGGAGCAAGTACGTGCGATCCAGTCGTGCATTTTTTTTTTCAAATCCAAAACTTGGCCCTTATAACCATAGTAAAAAATAAGGGGGTCTGGACTAGTTGTTGAATAGATCTTCCTCTCGATTTCATCATCGAATATTTTTAATTTCAAATGCTCCTTATCAAAGTTATTTACTCAACCAATATAATATTCATACGTGCATAAATATATTATTTACTATTTCTTTTTTTTTATCTTCAAAACATTAACATTGTGACACCACCTATTTGCAACAATGCTAATCAAACTTAATAATTTTTGTTAAATGGCAAAATAAAAACAAATTAAACAATTAACAATATCCATCTCTAATAAACGGTGATTTTTTAAGAGCTTGGTTTTTGAAAATTCAAAAAAACACAGAAACTTGTAAAAAGTGAATGAAATTTTTATTTGGATCGATAAATCAATTTCTGCCATTTACTTTTTAAAAATAATTTACTTAAATGTTGCCCGCGGCTACGCTTCAGGTGGTCCATTCTGAAGGTCCAATTTTGGCAAACTTTTTCACACATTTCGGCCGGAATCTCACCAATGATGCGTTCAATGTTGGCTTCCAAGGCAGCAATCGTGTTTGGCTTGTCCCCATAGACAATAGACGTAACATAGGTAACATAGCCCCACAAAAAATAGTCTAACGGGGTCAAATCACATGATCTTGGTGATCAATTGACTGCGCCAAAACGTGAGATCAACTGCTCACCAAATTCGCCTCTCAATTGATGCATGGTTTCGCGTGCAGTGTGGCAAACACATTTTTCACAGAGCACGAATTTTGATAATAAATTTCAATAATTTGCAAACGTTGTTCAGGCGTAAGTCTATTCATGATGAAATGGCAAACAATGCTGAATCGAAATGTCAAATATTCGTGGAATTTGTCATGTGTGATCTGTCAAAAATATAAACGTCAAAAACCAAGTAGCAAAAAAATCACCCGTTATTTCTAACACGCCTTTGACAGTTTTAAGACAATTCAAAAGAAAGAATAATGCTAATTTGTTTTAATTAGAACCTATTAGTGATGTGCCCATATAAGGCGACAAGCGCCAAATTGTTTATTTAAAGAGAGCTCCTTAAAGAAATACTCGTCCTACACAAAAGAAAAAATTAATTGACCAATTCAAAAATGAAAAATCGTTTACGTTACACTCGACAAAGCAAGTTCATTACATGTAAAGCCAAAAAACAAAAACAAACAACAATCCGATAGATAATTACATCTGCTACGGCCAATCAACCATTTTGCTTCCCTAAATTAAATAAGTACATTTGTTACAAATTTTCTTCGCAGATCAGATTGATATTTTATAATAACCAATATGCGCTGACGATATTCATAAGAGAAGCATCACGGCTAAATTTAGGAACGCTTTGTTCTTCATAAAGCCATTCGGCAACTGGCCAGTCGATGCGAAAACGAAATAGACTAATAATGACCGCAACTGGCCCTCGTTTGTTCGAGCGATTTAGACTAATATACAGCTTAAGCACTTTCGGCATATGGCAACGATTCATCAATGCCTTAGCGTTAACATCAGCAGCAGCAGCAGTGCTGCGCTGCATTTGTGTTTATTGTTTTCCTAATTAATTCGAATTACACTCTCGATTGTAAAACACAATAACAACAAGCTATTTGCACAAATATAAATCATCGCCTTAACCTTGTGGTATGCGTGTTCGCGCATTACAGTGAGGTTGCTGAATTACAATTATTCTTTGGATTTGGATTAATTAGAGAAAATATTTATTCGATTTTTTTTTCAATCTTTTTTTTTTGTGTTTGCTCTTTGAGACAGGTGTTGAAAAATCAAATTAAAACAAAAAAATCTATATTGAATGTGTTGAGAGAGAAATTTAGAGCACGAGGTGTTGATGGCTGGGGTGGAGGGTGGTGAGTAATGATTTGTTTTGGGTCAATTCTACCTACACGTCGGGGTTGTAAAACTTTTTGATGCACGTCAACCTGTCGTCTGTGGGCATTATTGAGACGAGCGTTGAAATGATAAACTAGGATTAACCATGTTGATTTGAAAGGAAGCCAACAAAAATTTTAATTTTAAAGGCGCCCGTTTTCTTCGATGTAATGGGAATTTGCAATTATTTATTTATTATTTTGATTTTAATATTTTTCGAAGGTATATATTTAAATTATTATATCGACACTCACCTCTTTTTCTTCGTTGTCACCAGCTGAATCTTGTCGTTCTGGTTCAAGGTCCTGAAATGCAAAACAAAATTAAATAAATTATTTTTAAGGTCTTGTTCATTGAATGGGATTATTATTGACTTTGAATTTAAAAGAAAATATTGAAAATGCTCCAAGTAAATTCAGTGTCAAAATTTATATATATATATATTTTTTCTTGATAAGCTTATTGTCCTTAATAAATAAAATTGTAAAATGAAAATGAAATATAGATAATATAAATTATTTTTTATATAAAACATTAATGTCAATTTTTTCATAAGGTGACATTTGTCTATGTAGATCTAGAGACAAGAGGTTCGATATCCCGCTTTTTATAATCCCGTTTTTTATAACACCGGTTTTTATCCGGCTTTTTATAATTCTGATTTTTATAATCCCGCTTTTAATTATCCCTTTTCTTAAAATCCCGTTTTTTTACTATCCCGTTTATTAAATTCCCGCTTTTGGAATCAACAAAAGGCAAAACGATGGCGCGCAAGATGAATGCAACACCCCTGCTTGACCAAATACAAGATTTGAGGTGGGGTTGAGTTTGGGTGTATAGAAAGTTTTTTAGTGTAACATTTATCAAAATACAAAACTGGCTGCGGGATTAAACGGGATTTTAAAAGGCGGAATTATAATAGATCGGGATTTTGAATTTTGTGGGTGGCAATGGCACATTGGATATAGTGCTTGATTGCTAACTTAGACGTGTGGGTTAGATCCCCACGCTAAGCGCATCCTTTTATATACCTCCAATTTTAATTGGATGCCGCCCATGGGTTAAAAATGAGACAGTCAATTCCAGGTTCTCAAATCCACTGTGCCAAACTAGTGCCGTGCAATTTAGGTTGCATTTAAAAGACCTTAGGTCTTACAGGCATATAGTATAATAAAAAAAAAAATGAGTTTAAAAAAAAAGTATTTTATGAGACGGGATTTTAACTTTTTTCGGGATTTTTAATTAAGAAGTGGGTTTTTAGAAAAAAGGATTCCGACACGCTTACATTTTAAAAATGTTTTCTGTAAAATTATTCATAATCTGGATATGTACTACGCAGTTGGATATATTTATTTTAAATTAAAAAAAATAATAATTTTCACAAAATCTCGGTTCAAAAGTTTCAGAAGACGGAGCCAGTTTTTTAAGTTCTATAAGCTCTGATATAGTTAACACGCCAACTTAAAAAAGTCTGGATAAGTATATTCAAATAAATTTGTATAAGTTTGTCAAGCAAATTCATTAGTGTAAACCATTTCGCATACAAAATTTGACAGTTCATTTACCAAAAGATAAACTTATCCAATAGATAAACTTATCTAATGTTTTTATAACCTCACATGAATACCCTACCGTTTCTATTAGTTTCGTTACTCAGATATGTGTTTTTTTTTTACCAAACTTGTGAAAATACATGTTTCAGAATAGAAAGCTTTCTAGTATTTAAGGGGTTGAAGAAGCTGCCGGTACCACAGCTGAAGTTGTGTTCCCAGCTTGTGATCAATATAGAAACGTTTGACTTCTATGTGCAGATTTATCTTTTAAGTGATTTTAACGTCTCCCATATCGAGCACTTAAGATATCAATATGAGTTCCCGAGTCCTATTTACAATTTGCCTGCATAGTTTGGAATTGAGTGTTCCATATTGATCTTAAGTTTAATTTTAGTTTTAGCATATTAGAAACTCTAAAGGGTTATCCATTTTGCGGTTTCAAAAGCATAGGGCTGGAATTCGACATCTGTCAAACTAAGTTGTTAAACCAATTTTTTTTCCAGTTGAAAGTCCGACATTTACGAAAATGGATCGCTTAACGATCGCACAACGAATAAAAATTATTAAACCTACTACAAAAATTGTGATTCTGATAACACACCCACATATCGTGCTTTAAGAGGAGGTTATGGTTTACATAGTCGTCCAAATCTGCAAGCAATTGGCAAAATTGTGAAGAAATTTGAAGAGACTGGATTGGTTACAGATATTGTAAGGCTTGTGCATCATAGTTTCGCTCGTACCACTGAAAATATCGCTGCTGTAAGTGAAAGTGTTGCCGGAGACCCGAATGTGTCGATTCCTCGTCATTCTCAGGAATTAGAACTGTCTTATGGCACATTATGGCGTATTTTGCATTTGGATCTACACCTACATCCATATAAAGTCCAGCTCACACAACAACTGAAGCCAGCTGACCATTTTTTTTTTTCAAAGTATAGGGCTGGAATTCGACATCTGTCAAACTAAGTTGTTAAGCCAATTTTTTTTTCAGTTGAAAGTCTGACATTTACGAAAATGGATCGCTTAACTATCGCACAACGCATAAAAATTGTTAAAACCTACTACAAAAGTGGCGATTCTGCCACAGCCACATATCGTGCTTTAAGAGGCGATTATGGTTTACGTAATCGTCCAACTACGCAAGCAATTGGCAAAATTGTGAAGAAATTTGAAGAGACTGGATTGGTTACAGATATTGTATTTTATTTTATTTATTTATTTATATTATTTATTTCCATTTATATTATTTCCATCAATATAAAGTCCAGCTCACCCAACAACTGAAGCCAGCTGACCATTCACAACGTCGTAGATACGTCGAATGGGTGCTTGAACAACAGGCGATAGACGGCGATTTTTCGAACAAAATTTTCTTTAGCGACGAAGCACATTTCTCACCCGGTGGGTATGCTAATAAACAAAATTGTCGTATTTGGGGTTCTGAGAATCCTCAAGTAATTGAAGAGAGACCATTACATCCACAAAAAGTCACTGTTTGGGGCGCTCTTTGGTCCGGAGGTGTGATTGGACCTTACTTCTTCGAAAACGACGATGGAACGACTGTCACCGTCATTTCGGAGCGTTATGGTCATATGATAACCGACTTTTTTTTGCCTGCTATATGTTCGAGTTCGAATTTTTTTGTTTAAATGCACCAATTGTCCTGTAGTACATGCATTATATGTACATACATGTACATAATATCGCAAGTAAGAAATTAAACGATTTGCGAGAGGAAAGGGAATTTTCAGATTGGTAAAAGTGATGTGGTTCCAGTAGCAAACGAAACAATGACCTTATGGAATGAAACGTTAAATGAATAGGTAATGGGACTGTAAGGTGTAAATTGTTGATGGCAATGGCGCAGTGGATAAAGTGTTTGATTGCTAATTTAGACGTGTGGGTTCGATCCCTACGCTAGGCACATTCCTTTCTATACCTCCAATTTTAATTGGATGCCGCCCATGGGTTAAAATGAGATAGTCAATACCTGGTTCTCAAAACCACTGTGTCAACAAAAAAATCTTCCCTATCATTCTCTTTCTTCTAACTAGTGCCGTGCAATTCAGGTTGCATTTAAAAAGACCTTAGGTCTTACAGGCATATGGTTAAATTTAAAAAAAAAAAAACATATAAAAAAATCGTAAATGTGATATGTAAATTGAAATCCAAGATCAACGCATTATTCACGCGAATACATTTGCTTTCACAATTGCTTAAAACTTTGTTTATCGGGTGAAAATTATAATAGTTTTGACTAAAAACTAATTAAAACATTGATGCAAATACATGACTATTTTATGAAATTTATTGGAGTTATCGTGAATAAAAATTTGCTTGAACATGTTTCTCTCATTCGAACGGATGGTATGATGCTCAAAACATTCCCTCGGAATTTATTGGTATCGGGAATAAACTTTATTAACCGAGAGTTTGAGGGAAATTTGTTCTGTGGGAAATTCACAATCGCAAGGAAATTTTCGAGGGAATAAAATATTCTATGGAAAACGAAAATCCCTAGCAATTTTTTCAACCAAAGTTAGTACCGACTTAAAAAAAAAGAAAAAGAAAACACCCTTTAATTTTATATACGAATATTTCCACAAGGAAAGGTATTCTATTTCTAATATTATGAATGCTCAACGTTTGACGTTTTGGAAGTTAATTTTTTTGAAATATTTATTTGGGTTTCATTATTTAAAACAAATAATATTTGTAGAATGAAAATTGATCAACATTGTCCATTTTTTATACAGTTGGATGTTTTTCAAACTAAATGTTGTATGTTAGAGCCACTAGTTATACAAAGTACATTGGTACATATAGTAAGGGTGTATTTAAAAACAATGTATAAATCTATATTTAAAATAGTTAAAACTCACAAATTGCGTCTTAAAATCCCATACAAAATTTTAGATTCTTATATGGTGTATTGTGAACTTGCACAAAAAAGGAACTGCGTTTAATTATACATGTAAAATACACTCAATTTGTTTGAATGTTTTTTTTTTAATTCCTCATGGTTTAAAAAAACAACAAAAGTTGATTATTAAATGCCAGTTATAATCTAGATTTTATTTAACACGAAAACTGATACAAATCTTTGTAAATTCAAATGAATAGTTCGGATCAACAAAGTAAATTTAAAACTAAACTCTTTCCATTAGTTTAATTACTCAGAAATGTATGTGTTTTTTTTTTTATCAAACTTATAGAATGAAATGTTTCAAAATGAAAAGCTTCCTGGTATTTATGGGACTGAAAAAGCTGTCGTAACCACAGTCGAAGTTGTGATCAATATAGAAACGTTTTGAGTTAAAATCCAATTCAATTCTAAAAAATGAAAATTGCAACTAAATTCTTGTTCGTCCTTGTAGTCTTCTTCTTTTTGACGATTTGAACATTTAACAAAAAAAGGCCGATTTTTGTTTTAAGTTTGAAAATATTTTCACTATAGGACATTGCTGTCTCAGATGAAGGAGCTATGCGCTTTATTGCAAAATGGAATGCTCAAATGTATCAAGATGAATCAGTCGTCGGTATGGGAGCATCGTTTGGTGGAGGTGCAAGTTCTGGACCAGGTACAGTTATGGATGCAAGTACAAGCACGGGGGCAAGTGCAAACATGGGGCAAACGCAAATGCGTCAATTGGTACACCGTAAAATCAAGCACAATATATAGTTATGCAGCCAACATATACAGACAATTTATTATGCTAAAACATTTTTTTTAATTCGAAACTTTAAAATTCAGTTAAAAATATATTGTGCCCAGTTTGACAGTCGAAGTAAGTGGCTTTAAAATGGCCAATATAAAAAAGACTAATTTCTATGTGCAGATAAATCTATAAGTCATATTAACGTCTTCCATATTGATCACTTAAGAGACCAATATGAGTTCCTGAATCCTATGTTCACATTTACCTGAATAAGTGGAAATTATGGTTCCATATTTTCCGCTTAAGTGCCACTCACTCGGGCTGAAAATTAAAGTGCTAATATGGGAGGGTAAATATGTGATCAATTTGATTTTCGTTTTTAAGAATGCAAAAGTTAATACAAAATTTTAGAGTTTTCATGTCAAATTCGAAATTCGAAAGATATTCAAAGAATTAACGAATATTCGTCCATTTTGTTTTATAAGTGAGAATCACTGATTTTGAGGTTAGTCGCAAGTGCACAATTTATTTGTTGAAGTGTGGATGGTATGTGGAACGCGAATAGAGTTTGATAGTTTGTAACAATTACATTCCAATTCGCGGCGACAAAAAGCAAATTTAAAGCAAATTTTACTATCTGAACATTAGTACACATTATATTTCTAGCATTTTGTTGAGAAATGAGGTTTATTCAAAGTTTTTTTTAATTTTTTTTATCTTAAAATTTATAAACAATCGATTTTCAATAAACTCTTAATTGAAATTTTTAATACATTTCAGCCCAAATTCTATATCGCTTTAAAGCTTTAAAACTTGGACCTTAAGAGTTAATGGAGAAATGGCTAACAGATCAACCAAGTTTAAATATTTCGCTAAGCTAAACGTTGAAACATAATTGTTGGTTGTTACTTACATCCATATCAATATGCACAACACCAGTTGATCTTCGCTTTGGCTTTCTCCTTCTTTGAATAACCGCTTGTGTTGCGAGGGCGCTTCTATTGTCGTTCTCTTTGTCGTTTTCTAAAATAATACAAATGTAATTGATTAAATTATGGCAAAAAAAGTACATATTCGAATATTAACCTTTATCTTCACCATTATTAGTCCTTCTCGATAACACTGTATTCTCAGTATTGTTTGTATTGGAGTCTCTGCTCCTATCACTTGAGTCATGAGAAGCAATTGAATTCGTGCTACCCATGGATCCAACTGGAGCCGATACCGGCCTCATCATTGATGATTGTTGTTGATTTGATGTGTTCACTAAAATTTAAAAAAAAATTAATGTTCATTTGAAATCAAGATTTCTTCATAAGCTTTTTGATCAATAATTTTTTATGAATTAAAATTCTCAACTTACTTGCGTTAGTTGTATTAATTCTTCGTTGTGCGATAGAAGATGACAAATTGGCAGCAGCGATTACCGCTGGCGCACTTGGTATAATTGTACTATTGTTAGGCGGAAATGTGGTCCCACTAGATGCATCTTCCAATTTGAACTGCAAAAATATCAGGCATGATCTTTTAGTAATCAAGGTCTTCTTTTCAATTAATTTTAAAATGTGAAAAAAAACTTAAAAAAATGATTTTTATTTTTTTAAAGGCAACATTTTTCTTGAGAGATTTTGTGTATATTTTGTTAATTATATAGATTGTTAAATGAAAGGGTGTGCATACTCCAAAGCAATTGGAGTTAATTTTTAAAAAAATACAAAACCTACTAAAGAAGCATAAATTAAATATTAATGAATACAAATTATAAAATAAATATATTATGTAAAGAAAATAAAACCGTTAGACCAACTAGGATTTATGTCCATGCGGAGTTATTTACATGGGTTAAGTTATTTCATGTAATTATAAAGTTTTCACCAAATCATCTGAAATAAATGATGAATTTTACAAACTAAAACTGTTTTTTTTTCCTTGTGCTTGAAGAGGAAATGGATCCAAATTTTCTTCGTCGGATTCTTGAAGACTGCAAAATTGTCAAAAAATATAATGCTTAAAAAAATACGTACATACATCAAAGAGAAAATATGGCCAAATTCCTAAACGCAAGCTTTGCAAAGCAAAACTCATAGTAAGCAAATGCACGAACCCGATTAAAATTTAAAAGCAAGTGAAGTGCACATCATAACTTTAAAACTTGCACAAAAGTACTCATATGTGCTTTTCCGCAAGAAAAAAGAATGTACTGCATTTTGGGACAGTCTGCATTGCAGGGATTTGTATGTTTGCGTTTAGACAGAGTTTGCTTAGCATATTTTGCGCTAGATTAGCGTTTAGGAATTTGCCCTATAATTCAAAAAAAAAACTTCAGTTATGGTTAAATAAAATTCTAAAAAGGAGTGAGGGAAACCATTCAAGTGGAGAGTCGCTAGAGCCGTACCGTTGAGGAAATAGATTAGGTTTTTCATTTTTGTTCATTAGAAAGGAAAGCTTTTCCAAAGGATTACATACTCAGGTTGGTCAAGGCGACACACTTGCAGAGGAAGTAAAGCACTGTTTCCTTTTCCAACTGATTTTTACAGCTCTCCGCAAGCCAGCTATAATGATGGGAGTTTTATCTCAGGATATTGAAACCCAATTTGGTTTAACCTAAATATACCCGAAGTTGAAGTTTTTGAGTTTGCGAGTTATAAGTGCTTTAATTAAGCTGCATTGAGCGCCTATAATACCACCCTTTATTATTATTTTTACAGAAAAAGTGTTATCATCTAAAATTTGTTAATAATTTTGTTTGACTTCATATTAATTTTTTAATTTAAATTGGCAGTTTTGTTTTCTCTTTCCTTTCCTTTTCTGTTTTTTTTTTTATTTTTGAGATTTTCACACAAAAGCTTTGAAGAGCTTTTTAAAATGGGTTCCAATTGGGAGTGTTCATAAGGTTTTCATTACCAACCTAATTTCGTGTAAATGTCATTAAAATTATGTTCCTCATTTTGAAATATTGACATTTGTATTAAAAGGTTTTCATTTCCTTCATAATCTTAACCACAACTTTCTCGATTAAGGGGTCAGTTAAAGCGATCAGGGAAACGAGTCTGGAAAAAAGTTATTTATATGTAATTTATGCTGACAAATTAGCTCATACTTTTTTTGCAAAAAAAATTATATTTGCAACAGAACAATTGTTTTTTTTTTGCTAAAAAAAAATATTTATTTATTTCCTTGATGAAAATTAACTTTTCGTGCCAGCTGATTGCCATTTTAAACAAAATGGAAGAAATCATTCGTATGATTTGAGTTCCAATTTCTCTCGTTCCACTGACAGAACTGTGACGAAAATCTTTTCGATAGATGGTAGTGATACTTACCAACTGACATAATTTTCATGTTTGCTATAAGCGATCATCAGGAAAAAATATTCACTTTCGTACTGTTTCAACTTTTTCTGATGGGTTTTGCTGATCTTTATGGTTTTTTGTTGGTGCATTGAATTAAAAAACGACGATCCTTCAAAATACGATAAAGCTTTTAGCTATATTTTCGTTGAAGTGGAAAAATATTAATGCATTATCGGTGTTGTTTGGAACTGTCAAATTTAAGGTTTATCTCAACTTAACCAATAAAAAAATTGTACAAAGTTAACATTTTGAAACGCTAGTACTATGTAATTATATGTAGTGTTAGCGTTCGATGAGCCAATAATGTCGAAATATTTGCACATGTGGCAGTAAATTTGAATGTTATTCTATCAATAAAAATGTTTCATTTGTTTTTTTTTTTAATGGCATATTGGCTATACAAAGAAGAACTTATAAATAAAATAAAAGTTGTTTAAGTTCCCTGATAAATAAACTCACAGGTTCCATTGGAATAAAAGAAGTGATAGATGGGGTTGGATATATTTTCGGGCTAACTTCGGGCTAAATTCTACCTTTTTACTACTTTATTACAGTGCTGTCTGGTTCTTACAGTGCGTGTAAGGAGAAGCATTCTGCCACTGCAAACCTCCTGATTGGTTAAACATAGGATTTGGGGTGGGGTTGGGTGTATTCAAAGTTTTCTAATTATTGAATAAATTATAAGATATTTCCATGAGCACCAAAACGTACTTTTTAAATGTATTGAACAGTATTGAAATTATGCCGCCGCCAAATAGCAGTGGACAATCGGCAGCATAATCAAGGTAAGTGACTTTTCAAAAATCGTGGATAAACGTTACGCGGGCAGCTGTGCTGCTGGCAAATGTATCGATCCCAATAGATAAGCTCCAGGAACGCAACTCGCCAAAATAAAAACCAAATGCCTCCCAAAATTCTATTTAAAAAAAATAGGATTTCCAGGAGTTCTACATTTTTAAATGGAACTCACTTCCAAATTCATAACCAATATAGTTAGAAGCATCCTGTTGTTTAAGCCTTTCAAAAAAGGAGACTTCGCTTTTTACAATTTCGAAATATTTTAAGATAATCGCTTCGGAAAATGACCAACTACCATACGAAAATCGAATGGCCAATTTCTAATAAAAATCCTTTTCAATAAAAATGTGTAGTCTTTTTATCAATTTCACTATAAATAAGGGTTTATTGATCAAAAAACTACACAATTGTTAAAAAGCAGTTGACTGATTTTAATTTAAATCCCAACTGGAGGATTTGTGCTAGTTTCATAATACCAAAAAAAAATCAACTAAAAAACGCAGCTATTTTGTAAGTCCGGTTTTTGACAGACTAGTTGCGATCGATAAAACTGATAACTGAATTAGAAATTAACTTCTGTCGTAGTGATCTTCGATAATAGGGAAACAAAGTAGCTTAAAGTTAGCTATAAACAAAAAAATATTGTTGATTTATATTTTATAGTTTTAATGAATATTTTTACAAAAATAAAAGCCAACTATAAAGGCTAGTGCATGCAAAATATACTTATAGGTTATTTATTTTATTTTTTTAATTAGCAAGTATTAAGGGTAAAATAAAAATCGACACCAAGTTAGTTATAAATTAAAAAGCCCTTGTTAAAAATAATAATTATTGTTTTTATTTGTTACAAAAAAGGTTTTATTTACAAAAACTAAAAAAAAAATATATATACATAGTACATAATTTGATTTAATGTTAAGAATTAAATATAAATAAAAAATAATTTACAATTGTGAATGGAGATATTATTTCTGGCAAAAAAAGCAAGCTCACTTTTTTCGGTGTATCTCATTTTCTAAGTAGGCGCAAGACATGCCAAGCCAAGGCGCTCATAAAAAAATGCAGGCAACGAAAATATTAATTTAAAAAATTTATTTTCGTTTCTTTTTGATTTTTTGTGTGAAGTAAACAAAAAAAAAAATGTATACGACAAATTAAATTATGATGCAAATAGAGAAACAAAAGATGTATTAAAAAAGTAGTAGATGTATAGTAGTGTATTGTTGAAATCTATAAACTGAGTTTTGATTGTTGTTTCATAATTTGGCGCCTACCTTGCATCCAATATCGAATTTCAAACGCCAAGATGGCCGACGTTCAGCCGCCGAACTCATATGCAAAGGTGACGACGGTGTCGATTCACTTTTTCTCATAACAACATTATCACGATCGCTGTTATCACTGTCATGCGACGATGAACTTGGTTTTGACATAGTTGTAGTTGTTGTTGGTGTTGTCAATGTCATTGTCGCTGGCGTAGTGGTAATAATGGTGGGAGGTACTTTAGTTTCTTCACCAATTTCCTCAGTGGTGGTGGTGTATTTGTTTGCTTCGTTGCGAAGCTTTTCCGCCAGGGACAGCGAATTCGCATTATCAATATCGAAGAGAGAACGTTTCTCACGTATTCTTGTTGGAGAGTCCGTTGGTGAACTGCTTGTTACTCGCATTCTCGGTGAATGCATAGGTGATTTTAATAATGGATCTTTTTCTTGAGATTCTTTTACAATTTCACTGATCGCTACTGTTGGTGAAGGTTCACTTGTCACATTTTGACACACTTCAGTCTTGTTGTTGGTATTTTTCGTTGGTGAATCGGTTGTTGAAACTGGTAGCTTTTCTAATTCTTCACTCGTACTAGATTGTTCTTCTTCGTCATCTTCATCAGTAGCACCTGATTCTTCTTCGCTATCAATCATCTTTACTATTTCATCTGCACTAACCACTTTTTTCTTTTCGTCTTCTTCATCAACTTCTTTGTTTTGTTCTTTATTTCCTTCAACAGCGGCTGCTTCATCAATATTTTCTTCCTCATCGACATCTTTGTGCTCTTCAATCGTAATAGAAGGTGGCGGTTGCGTATGAGTCGGCGACTTTATAGGCGGTGGTGTCGAAGGCGGTGTCGGTGACCACGAATGAATCTGTTCCGCTATTTTGTCATCTGTCAGATGTATCGGTTTTGTTCGATTGAACGCTACTGTAAATGTGGCACTTATTTCCTCTTCATCTTCATCATTAGATGAATGTTTTGTTATTGTTTCGGTTGTTATCTGTGATGGAGGTACAGTTTCAGACTCATAATCCAACGTTGTCGATGGTACTCGATCGTTTATCGGTGATATTGGTGACGTTGGTGTTGTTGTTATTGATGTCGATTCTATAGGAGTTGTTCCTGTTGCTATTATTATGGCAGAAGTTTCTGATGACGGTGATTGTATTGGCAGTTGTTGTATTGGTGATGATGGTGTTGTTGTTGTTGTTGTAGTAATAGTAGTAGTTGTTGTTGATGATGTTGTTGTATTTTGGGATTCGGTCTGTTAAATTTATTAGTTAACAATATTTGTTTTTTTTTTGTTTTTTTTTTGTTTAAGTGAAACTCAATAATGAAAGGGAAAAGGTCAGTTTTAATTTTGTTTTAAATAAGAAATAGAAAGAATACATAGATACATATAAGAAATATAAAATATTTAAATAAATTTAATTCACAATAGACTAAGTAGGTATATAATATGTTATTAAAGATAGAGAATTATAAAAAAAAAAACAAATCAAACAGAACTAAGCAGATACTATAAAATTTACGCCGTGTTGTTGAAATCTGCTAGTTTATTATTCGAGGCTACATTGAAATTTATTTACCATGCTGCGAGTAGAGATGTGTTTTTTTTCATACTTATTTTGTTTTTATAAGTATATTTACCTTTAAATCTCTTTCATATTGATTATACAGCATATTAAAACATTTACAAAATTTTTAAGTACACAACGTGCTACGTCAAATAAATCGTACATATAAAGACATTTAACAAATAAAAATACTTAAATTTTTTTTTAAATGATACAATAGCGAAATAATTTTGACATGCTACAGAAAGAGGTTTTTATGCTTGTTGTTGTTGTTCTGTAGGTATAAAATGTTGCTAAGGTATATTTAAATAATTTGTTTTTAAACTTTTTTTTTTAAATCTAATTCTAAAATATATTAAGGCACGGTTTTTCAGTGAGAGATTTAAAAGAAAAGTTAAACCCGAGTTAACTCACGAAATGTTTTGGGTTATCCGTGGATTAACTAAAAAAAAAACTGTGGGTTCTATCACATACGTTTTTTTAGGTTATTTTTGATTCATAAAATATTGCTTGGTGAGTAAGCTGTGGATCATTTAATTTGCAGGAAAAGCTAACTCTGGTTTAACTCGCTACTGAAAAACTGGGCCAAAATTGACAGATTCGGGAGAAGATAGGTGTTGTTTGGCTTTAAAATGAATCTAATAAAAAAGTTAACTATTAAATATCAAATACATAATGTGATAAAAGGGTGTTATCGTTCAGAAATTATTTCGAAATAAGCCTATATTTTGAAAAATAATTTTCCAAAAATAATAAAAAAAAAAAACGATATATTGTAGTGAACTTACAAATTTATCTGAATTATTTTAATTTGAACTTATTTTCGCTTTAAAACTTTGAATGGAATTTTGCTTTAAAAAAATCTGAATCGCATTTTATTTCAAAAGGATTTTTCAAAACGCTAGTTGCGTTTAAAAATTTTTGTAACCACGATTGATTTAAAATAAAAATTGATTATTAATTAACCCAAGGGAATAATTTTGTGAAGTGATAATAATAAATTGTAGATAATTGCAATTAAATAATTTTAAAATAGTTTTTAAATATTTTTTTAATAAGTAGTTTGATTTTTTTTTCAAAGTCAATGGAAATCTTTCAGTTGTGTAAGCTAAAAGAGATTTGTTTGCAAATTATTTTTAAATCTGTCTATATGTAAACATATCTATTTTTGCGACAAAAATAAGTGCACATATGCATACATTACATATTACCTACTTAAACGTTTTACATTCAAGTTACAATAAATAAACTTTAACTTCTCTGCAAGTGAATGAATCTAATTAGATGTCATAAACTATTAAAAATCTTCCCACAAAATAACTGCCAAAACAGGGAACATATAGACCATGATCAGAAAAATGGTAGATTATGAAAATGATGAAGTTATGAACCTAATAAAATATTTGATTGCCTTGAATGATGTTTAAAGCATTTAGTTGCACATATTGAGCTGTTAAATTGGCATTTGGTTGTAAACAGCATTTAAACACATTAAATTAACATCAAAAACGCTTCCTTTTAGTAGGAGAATAATATTATTTAAACAAAAAACTTCAACAAAACCTCTCATTAAAACGTATCTTAGTCTCTTGTGAATTTAATTAAAAATATCTGCTTCATCTTACATAAACAAAAATATGTACTACTTAAAATTATAAACTAAAAAAAAATCACCCAAAAAATGAAAAAAAAAAAAACATTTAAGTGTATCACTTAGGTGAGTGAAACCGTTTCCACTTTTTTTTATGTTTTTGGTTAAAATATTTAACAAAACAAAAAATGTAAAAAAATAAAAATAAAATATAAACCTCCTCCCAAGCGAATCTTGTGTGGGGGTTGTGGTGGGGCTGAATTGCTTATTTATTTATTTTTCAACTTATTTATTTATGGTTAAACGAATATTTTTGTTTTAATTTTTATTAAATGATTTGTTTCGTTAATAAATTAATATTTTAAAAATTTAACTATAGATTTTTTTTAATGTACTTACATTAGTGTTGTTATTGTTATTCAATGTTGAGTTCTTCTTTTTGACGAGTTCTTCGGCACTCTTGATTTCATCTAAGGTTACACCTTGAGTGGAGCGACGTGTTTCACGAACTCGCTTAGCGTGAGCTTTACGTTGAGTTTCACTCTCTTCGTCACGTACTGGTGGCACAAAGGATCTAGATTTAGTATTAAAAAACAATAAAAATAATTATATAAATTGTTGATAAATATTTATTTTAATATTGTTATATCAAACAGGCTTAAAAATGAGGTAATTAGTAGAGTATCTATGAAAATAAAAAAAAAAAATAGCTCAGCAATTGATGACCAAACTTAATCAATTTCAACTATAAAATATGGTCTTCCGTGTCGTGTCTGTGGAACGTATCATCTGATTTGATTTTATAATTCTACTATCCATCCGGTATTCTAGAGATATCGTTTTGTTTTTTACCGAAATATTGCTTTTTAAAGCATTTGATTTACTGTAGCAGAATAAGAATTAGTAAAACAATAAATTAGTTAAATTGAATAAGATGTCAGTTTTTCAAAACACATGGATTTAAACTGACCAAACATAGTTAGTAAAATTAGATAAATTTTACAAAATACGTAGCTTTTGGCTGACCTTTTCATTTTATGTTATAGCTTTAAAAAAAAAACGATGTTTAGTTGTCTTTAACACACGGAAACACAAAATTTTAGTTTTTTTTTTTCAATTCGGATTAAGATACACTCATCAGCATTAAGAAATATTTATTATATTTTGTTGGTAAAGACATAAATTGGCAACACTGAACAAAAAAAAAAATACATATATAATTTCATTTACTTGAAGAAGTTTTTGAAAATAGTTCCCGGTGACATTTTTTGCTTTGTATCATTTTTATTTTGAACTTCTCCATTCGAATTATTGCTGGTATTGTTGGTATTGGTATTGTTGCTGATATTGTTATTGTTATTTTGAATAGTTTTTGGCGGAAGAGTTGGCGGACTATGTAGTTTTTTTTTATATTATTGGTTTTATTTCAAAGTATATGTTTGTTTATCAATGAAATGTTTGGAACGAAGGTTTTTGAAAAGAGAATAGAGAATTCGACAAAAAAAAGTAGTAGTTTTTTTTTTATTTTATAGTATTTAATAACATATGTAAATTAAAAAAAATACTTTCAAAATTATTCGTCAATCCGTTATCGAAATATAGAATTTTCTAAAATCAAAAAATAAATATTACGAACATTTGGATATGTAAGATTACTAATAACTCGAAGGACATCTTGAAGAAAAATTTTGATGAAAATTGGCTCTATACAAATTACAGTTATTAACATTTTATTTCTAGAAAATATCTGTAGTTAGGTTAGGGGATCGATTCCTCCTCCTTTTCACCCATTCAACTTCTGCGTTACATGCTTGCCTATAAGACAGTTTCCGGTCATGACAATTGAACTGATGTTCAATCTAATTAAAGATAAGAAACACCCCAGCACTGGCCAGATATGTTTGGTTGCCAAGCAAGTGGTGATGTTGTTCCACTTGTAGCTATAGGTAACCCGATATGTACACATAGGTAGGGTTGTTCCACATTTAACAAATTTTTTGACCTTACAATTCCCTGGAATTTTCCTAGGGAGCTGCATCCAACAAAGATGAATATTAAACTGCTGTGTCCTCTCTATAAGCTTTTAAAGAGTTTATAGAAACGAAGTCTAAATATTTTATAGCAGCTGGACTATCTGAAAATATGCTAAAGATAAAACTTCCTTCTCTTCAAAAGTTCCGCCAGAAACACGCTACAGTGGTCAGGAAGACGAAAGGAGAGACTTAAATTAAGTCTGTCTGAGAACACGCCTGCACCAACCCTATCATCGGTTTGATCGGTCCGTGTAAAAACGAATCGACTCATCTTCCAAGAATGTCATATCCTTCCATGTGAATCTGGAAAGGATGTCAACCTAAAAGTTTTTGTCGTAATGGAACTGTGGGATTGTGTAGTCACGATAGTTGAAAATGATCTGAATGAGCTGAGAATAGCTGATTGTCATATTTCATTATTGATCCACAGTGAAGAATCTTTAAGACGGATTGCTGTGCTTGCTGCCTTTTGTTTACTACATAATATGTCGAGGGGTATCAAATGAAGAAGACTGTTCAGTGCAGCGAAGAAAGTAGAGCGAAGTGCTAAACTTATGACAATGAATAGTGTATCGAGGTTAATCGCTATAAATCCAAAGCAGTCCACCATACTGCCACTATGAGAATCATTTATCCCTAATAGCTTTTTTTAGAAGAAAAGGGCCAGTGTGACCTTTTTGGTTTTGACTCTTTTTTGTAGAATCGGTTTCCATCTTAATTTGTCATTCTTAATTTGTCATTCAAATAAGACCCAGATTTTACTTCGTCCGAAAATTTTAGTGGGATGCATTTTATAGAAGGAAGATCTGTGTGGGATTTTATATTTCCTAACAAAAATTCTTTCCCATCTTTCTATTCCTTCTAACTAGTGCCGTGCAATTCAGGTTGCATTTGGAAGACCTTAGGTCTTACAAGGATATAGTTAACATTTATAAAAAAAGAAGACAGGATCAGTTTTGTGTTTTGTTTACAACTAGACCACACCGATCTGCCCAGCTTGTTAAGAGCATTTTGTAAAAGTTTATAGTAAACATCGTCGGCATAGGCAATCACAATCGCAACTCTTCGTCCAAAGGCACCTACACAGAATTTTTTTAAATCAAAATCGTTAAGACCGTTTTCAAGATAATAACCCTTTTTTATAGAGGTTGTATAATTATATGCACAGTTATTTTTGGTGCTAAAAAAAATTCAATTTATCATCTGGGAATCACCTAAGAAGCTTAAGTACCAATTTTGAAGAAAATCGCTTCTTTAGTTTGGTATACAGACAGACGCAGACAGACATTTTTATCATTGTATACTCAAATTGTACCAAGTTTTTTTAAGTTTCCTTGGAAAAATAAAATAAAATAAAATAATTAGATTTAATTAAAATAGTTTTTAGGTCGAAAGACATTAGTTCTAAGAGTTATTGTTTAGTTTAGAGCGCCCGTAAAGGGCCAGTAAATTAGTTGTAAGTTATTGATAAGTAGGCTAGTTTTAAACATTTTTGTCTAGCTTTAAGATAGTTATAAGTGAATATGAAATAAAAATGAATTTAAAAAAAAAAATACTCAAATTGCATTAAGAAAATTTAAAATATATTTATGGCCAAAAAACTTGAAACTCAACAGATCAAATAAGATACCTATTCTCAATATAAAATAAGTACCTACTTTTAGTAGTATGTTCTACATCACAGTTGGAATTCTTCCCCTAAATAAATTTTCGTTCTTTAGCCGCTTAACGCAAATGTGGAATGATTTACCTAGTTTAAATGTTTCCTTGCATTACGATGTGTATACATTACCTATTACCTACTATCCCATTTACCTAATCACTAGCAATGTGTTTTAAGGACATGCATCCCCTGATAGTCAAAATCTATCCCGTTTTTAACTTCTAAGTTTAAAAACTACTTTTCTGCTGGCACAAAAACCACAAGGATTTTTAAAATCAGCACTTTCAAATGGCAGTAGTAATGTTGAACACATTTTTATTTCAAAACCTTGTCGAATTCTCTTTTTTTTTTGAAAACTGAAAACTCTCTTATTTTTCGAGAACATTGAACACACTTACCTTCTGACCGGAGTTGTATTTGGAGTCGTAGGAGTCGTTGGAGCGGTGCTATTTGGTGTTGCAACTGGTGTATTTGGGCTAGCCGGTGGCGACGTGATAGGTTTCCTTAAAAAAGCGAACAAAATAATTAATTTAATATCAATTGATGTTTCAATAACTTTGGTACCCCTACATACATTCATCTATAGAATCTTCGAAAAAATAAAAATTTATGAAAGTTACATGCATATCCAAAAAGTGTAATTTTGTGATTGATTTTCTTTTTGTAAATGTTAGTTCAAGCAATGAATTTGTATTTAATATATTTGTTATTTTCGATTAGTAAAGCTCTATACAAAATAAACAATAAACTACAAAAATAGTGTATTAAACGAAAACAACAACTGAAAAAAAAAAAACAAACCTGAAGTATCTATGATCTTTGAGTGAGGCCGATCTTTGTACTGAATAATTTTGAATGGGCGTGTTAACTGTTCCTAGCACATTTGGATTTTGTGTTGCCGGTAATATTGGACACGAATTGGCCTTTATTCTGGCTCGCAGTTCATTGTATTTTTGATAGAATCTTGATTTGATTTTGGTTTTTGTGGTTATGTGGTGAATTGAATGAATATAATTTGCAAACAACAATATAAGTAAATAAAAATAAAACACACAAAAATTAATAATTATGTATTAGTTTTAAACTTAAAAAAAAAATTGTATATAAAGTTTTTTTTTCCAAGCTCAAGCATAATTTTTGTTTCACCGATTTGTAAATATATAAGTAATATTAATTTAGTTTTCCCGTATATAAATAATATTTTATGCGTGCGTGATTATTTTGGCAGCTTCAGCAAATAATAACTTTAAGAGCACATTTCTCTTTACATAATAAGTTGTATATTATTCTGTATTAAACCAAGAAGCAGTGCTTTAGAGACTGTTCTTTAGCACAATTATTTTCAATTTCTGATATAATTTATATTATGATGACTAACTATTAACAACAATTTTTTTTTGTTGCTTTGCTTTTGTTATTATGTGTTTTAACTTCTCATTTTCTAATCTTATCAGCTTGGAGTATAGATTGGTTTTCCTTGAGCAGAAACAAATAATAGTTATTTGTTAATTTTTTTTTCAGTTTAATCGTCACAATATATATATAAATTGAAATGTGCTCTAGCGGCAAATAAAATTTTAAACGACAATACAAAAAAAATATATAAATTGTATATTTGTATGTTTGTAATAAATAAGAACGATTTAGTAGACAAAATAAGTTAAACAACATCATCACAGAAATGATTTTTTTTTAATTCAAAAATTAATGCATGAACGAAAATGATTTTTTTAACGAAATAAAGTGTAAATTTTATTTGAAAACGAATTACATACTTTTCGTCATTCTCAAAGCTTTGAGTACGTCTAAGGATGACATCGGATTCCGTTGGTTTGACATCTTTTTCAGGAACTTCTGTAAAAAAACAAAGATAACATGGATTAGAGATATCGAATAATACTTTGTGTAATGTTGTAGTTCTTATGTACAAATCTTCATTCTGCTACTCAGGCAGTCTGTGTGTTATCAAATTAATTGCATGTTGAATTAGCTTTTACGATGTTTTGCATTTTACAGTATATGCTTCCAAAGTTTAATTATTAAATTTAATCAAAATGTAGGAAACCGTCTATATCTGGCTTCCGTATAAAATTTTAACTTTGTTTATTATCGAATGACAAGAAGACTGTGACTACACTTTTGATTTGAATAGAAGTCCAAGAATAAGAATGTGGCGAATGAGGAATCGTATTCGATATAATTTTTTAATGTGCATCAAATCTTCGTCAGTAGTAATTTATAAGTGTTATTTAACTTAGTAGGAAGTTTCAAAAATTATTATTATTTCATTTAAAATACTTGACTTTAGCTTGACTAACTCATTGCAACATCAGTGTTTAATTTAAACTACGTTTTTTTTATTCAGAAGTCAAAAATTCAATATAAGCCTGAATTGCAAACATATTTAATTCGCTTCGCCCGAATCCCAGCTTTAAGATGATAGGTGATAGAACAATAACAGAAACAATTGAATCTTTTGGACACCGTCTTCACCAACGTTTCATGCCTCTTATTGTTTTATCTCTATTTTGTTGCATTCCTCCCATAAAAATATTCAACTGTAGTACTCGCGCTTCTAGGAATGCTCATCGTTCACCCTTGAGCCCAACTGCAGATGTACTGTCAAGTATAGTGATTCCTTCTTTAGCCGCACCACACGAATTATTTAACGAATTCTTAACACGAACGAATTTTTCTCTGCCATTGCGATAACGATATTCATTCATTTAAATGTGCATCGGTATCTCCTGTTTATCCTATCCCATTTTCCTAATCGCTCGCACTGTGTTCAAACATTTTAAGGATAGTCATAACCCCTGCGTGCTGGTCACATTTTGTCAATAAAGGGAAAAAGCATCTTTCTTTAGTGTAAAAACACATGTAGATGTCCACTACCGCTTTGAATAGCTTAAGCTATGAATTTTATTTTAACTCAAATAAAAAAGACTGAAATATATATCTCTTCATAGACTTCAAAACGAGTGTAATTCGTAGAATCTAAATACCCATATGCATTGAAGACTATTCCAATTTCAAATAATAAAATTGAACCAAATGTTTGTTCGATGATCTGTGCCCCACGGCAATTCTATTGCAGCATTAATAAAAGCTTACAAAATAGCAAAATCATATGGATTAATTGATCCGAAAGTGGATATTCTAATTGCACTCCGTACTTACTATCTGGGACCATGAGACTTAGCCCGTTTCTTACCAGCATAATCGCCAGCATTTAATCAAATGAAATTCTCAATTGATATAAGTTTGGATATACAGAACACAAAACAATGCATTAAAGATTTATGTAAAAATATAATTTGTTAAACATGAAAGAAGAATTAATAGATCATCTATCTACCTACAAGTTTGGACACATCGAAGCAGTAGTGCTTCTTCCGAAAGGTTAGTTTGTTTCTTTTAAAAGTAAAATGAACTTTATCTTCTTTTTTCTTTACTTACGATTTTTAGGTGGACTCTCTGGCTGATTGCGTGTTCTTGCTGCACTACCACGTCGCCAGGGGGCGTCCTCATCAATGGCCGTTTCTGAATTAATCTTTTCTGGCATAAGTTTTGGTTTATCATCTAATCAATAAGAAAATAATATGTTTTTAGATTAGAAAAAAAGTTATAAAAAGCAACACACATAATAAATAAATTAATATTTTACGTTTGTTGGTTTAAAAAATATATGTAATTACAAAAAATAACAACGCAAAAGCTTAATAGAACCAATTTCAAAAATAAGAAACATTAAAAATCATTTGTAATAAATATAAAGATTACAAAAAAAATGTTGATTGATATGAGAAAATAATAGGAACTCAGGCTGCAATTGTTCGTTTCTGTGGCTTGGACGGGTGGTAGAGGTTAACCTACACGGTATCTATAGATGGACAATAGGCAGACTTTGTTTGAAAATCTAAGTAGTCAGGTAGGAATTTCGAGTCAGCCGTTTTAATAAAAAAAAATTCGTGGGTTTGTCAAGGGTACGTCGATATAGAAGGTGGTGTAATTGGTTGAATTAGCCAATCCCCTCGTGAAGTCACTGGGCTCGAATTTAGTAATAATAATCCAAATGACTTCCTATACGAACCTGAATGAATATTACATTGGGGCATAGTCGTTGCTGAACTCAGGTTTTACTAAACTACAGTTAAAGACAATGAATAGAGACATATTTTACTTACAAATCGTTGGTTTTATATTTTTATAAGATTATAAACTTTTTATACTACACAAATGGCTTCAAATATTTTGGAGTGATACACTTAAAAAAATGGAATCAACGTTCGAGAATTCAACTAAACGTAGGTTTAACTTAGACACAGTTTAAACATGACTATGAATACGCCCCATTGTGTCTAAGTAAAACACAGCTTGCTGTTTGCCCGGTTAAAATACGTCCTGTGATCCTTTTCAAATATATAAAAAATGTTTACGATTTTCCTTTTAGAATATAATATGTATATTTCCTCATGTCAAGAAATGATTACCTTTTTAAAACATGCATGTTAGATCATCAAAATGCTTTACCAAATTATTATGCGTTCTACCTGTCAATGAATGGTCAATCCAAAAATAAAAACTGTTGCATAATGTCATTTTCTATTTGTCGTCCGAAAAACTTCCGCACTCTTCTGAAAGTATTCGATTAGTAATGACAATTCTTCTTCTGAAAAGAAGAAAAATTTCGATTCTGCTTTTGAAGTCAGAATTAAAACCATTAAATGTCAAAATCGAATTCATTATTGTGTCGGCCATGTTGACAAGAAAAAATAATCACAAATGTGCGTTTGAAATTTACCGCCTTGTACATACACTTAAATTAAACACCAGAATCGAGAATCTAGTATTAATTTGTTCGATTGAAATACCGAATAGGAGAGATTACCAATCGAAAACTACATAAGATTACTATACAAACTATTAGATTCGCGGAATTTTTTGTCGATTTGTTGAGAAGTTGTTAATTTGTTGCCGAAATATACTGATTGTTGAAAACCATATAACCTACATTAGTGCTAATTCTATATATCCCTTGACTGATTTATTATAGTAGTAGTATGTACATTATATAGAATTTGTATTATACAAACATTTTATAGAAAAATATAAATAAATTGAGCTGTTGTAAAAAAAAACACAATACAATCGATAGAAAAACAATTTTTCAATAAAATTGCGTACTCATTTAATTCATGAACACGAGGTGGATTCTGTAAGCCTTCAAAGGCAAAGGGCCCAAAAAGTTGGCACAAAAAAGACCTGTTGTGCACAACGTCTAATCGATGATGTGGGAAAAGTGCTCTATAAGTTTGGCACCGAAAACTATTATTTTCAATTTTGTAAGGGTCGTTGAGGCGAGTATGTCACCATGATAAAATTGTTAAAAGCATTGATTAAAAAATGACATTGACGTTTGCAACCTAACAACTTGTTTAACAGATATAACTGTCTGATATGAGCTAAAAAAAACCTTATATAATTTACGACTGGTGTAAACCCTGAGGGGTCATTCCGTAACTCGATTATCGTCAGACGATATCGTCTGAACTATAGTCATGCCTTTTTTTGCTTCACGTAAGTTGATAATAATCGTCAAAACGATATAGTCAAAAGGATAGCGTTTGGACGATAGCTAAATAGGTATTGTCTTGCATTAATTTTGAAGTTTGTAGGTGACTGTAGTTGAATAATTGAGTAGCCACTGTAGATTGACATCTTGTTTTGTCTATCTGTTGCATTTGTAACTTAAAGTTAAAATGTTTCAATTAATACGAATGCGAAGAAAGTTGAGAGACAAATCGGGATATTCAGCCATACATCGAGTCAAGATACCAATCATAGACTGTGTGGCTGCCATATATATAAATTGATGTATTTACATTTACAAATACAAAACAATACACAAAACTTTATTGACATTTATGACAGTCCATTTGACAACTCAAGAAAAGTTTGAGAGTTTCTGAAATATACCAAATGCTCTCAAATTATAAATGATGGACGAGACGATAGTTGTTGAGTTACGTAAAGCAAATTAAAGACGATCTCGTCAACGACCATTGTTTTGAAAATTACGGAATGGCCCTCCTGAAGAAGATCATTTTTGTGCTTTGTTTTTGGTTTAAGAACCAACACATCAGAATGACCTAAAGTCACATAAACAAAATTGTACGTTTAAAATAAACACGTCACTTAGGATTTTAAGAGTTTAAATTTGTCATATTTTAACAACTTTTTTTAATTGAAAACTCTTTTACAGTTTGCTTTTTTTAAAATGGGTGAGGTCTCCAAATTAACTGCATTTGATTTAGAATAATATTTCCTTCAAAAAAAAAAACCTCTTATCAAAACAAATGGTGGTCTACTACCTACTAAAAATATAAAATCTATTTGTATGCAAACATATTTCAAATATTGTTTTACGAAAATGATGAACTATGAAAAATCGACAAAATTTAGGGTCGTTGTTTTTTTATTCTATGTACAATAAAAGTGTGATAAGAAAATAACAAATTCAAACAAAAAAAAATAAAACAAATAACACTTGACAAAATTAATTCAGATAAAAAATTAATCTAATCAATATCTTGACACCATAAAAAAAATTCCAACAAAATGACAAGACGACAAATCTCAACAAAAATTCATAAAAAACGAGACTTTTTGAAAAAAGGTTTTTGAAACTAACAAAAAAAAAAAACAGAAATCAACATAATGTAAAGCTTCTAGTACCTTCAGCTTCTGATATACTTGTGGAATGGGAACTCTCTGTAGAATCGGTTAGTTCAGAATCGGTTTCGTCCGATTCTGTTATCCTTTCTAAATTGCTTAAACCATCCTCTTCGATATGCTCTAAAAGAATCATTTGTTGGCGGTGGCAGTGGTGGTTTGATGGTTGTTGGAATGGTTAGGATAAAGGTTTGAATAATATGTAATTAATTTATTAGCATTCGGTGGTTGGGCAGTGAGGATAAATGTGCACAAGGAAAAGCGGCAGGAATATTGTTATAGATTTTAATATTTATTTTTTTTAGTTGAAGTTTATTTTTGTACAAATAAAACGATAAAATATGAATTTAACGTGAATGAGAACCTAATTGGTTTTGAGTGGCAAAATAAAAGTTTAATCAATTGTAAAATATAACTTGGGAGTACTATGCATGGATGTGTCTTACCATTAACAGGATCCTTTGTATCTGGCTTCACTTCAACGCGGATGAACTTCGTAGGGGTGTTCTCGATGTGATTTTCGATTGTATCTGAGATTCGACTAGAAAAATATACAATATTTAAATAAGTTAAACTCCGGATAGATTAAAAATGCCTGATATACCTGATTTGACTAGATGGTCTTCGTTTTATTCTCTTGTTATTCGCTCGCAAATCTTCAAGGAATTTCACCATTTTTCGTTCGGCCACGTCGATACACGTCTGTCCAGCATAGTTTCGCACGTCCATATCGGCTAAAGCATCTACCAGCATTTCAGCGGACTCCTTTTGGCCCCAATGTGCCGCCGCATGTAAAGGGGTCCATCCATCGTTGTCCTGCTTATCAACATTCGCCCTTCCAGCTAAGAGCAGGCTTAGAACCTTAAACGAAAAATTTTAAATGTCTTATCATTAACATAAAAAAGTTAACTTATTTATTTAAAAACAACCTTTTTATATCCCTTAGCTGCAGCAACATGTAACGCTGTGGCACCAGTTTTTGGATGTGGATTATCTGCTTCGGAAGCATCACTGCGCAACCATCGCTTGGCATCGCTCAGCATCATTTCTTCTTCGGCACGTCGTGCCTTATCACAATCGATATTATGTTCTGCTACTAGTTTTTGCATGTATTCTATCATAGGACTCAAGTGGGCTATATCAACTGCCAAGTCGACAGCTAGTTCACCATCACTGTTGACAGCGGATATATCAGCTCCATGTTCAACTAAGTACCGGGCTATGCTCACGAACCTAAAAGGGTATATACATTGGTTTTGAATTTATAAAACAAGAATTAAAATTGTTATTTGAAATAAAATAAATGACATGAAGATAATTTACTGGAGAATCCAGCAGGTTAGTCCGAATCACAGTACATATATTACAAGGTATACTTTGAGCATGTTGTCGGTTGTCATATGTAACACAAAGGTCTCTGAAATTTGACACACCCACGCTGATTTTTAAAACATCCAAATTCAAATAGGGATGGGTCAGTATTTCAGTATGATGTATCGGGTATCCGCCGGAAAGGTATACTACTTTGTTTTGCCGCACATTTTGGTAAACATTAGTCTTGACAGTTCATATTTGGCAGTATTGAAGTAGACAGGTGGCAAATTTATTATGGAAAATATTCGATAAGCCAACGTGTTTTAATCGTTAAAACATTTTATCGAAATCAATAATCGATTACTGTGACTATGAGAAAGTTACGTGAATTTTTTGGGAGAAACAACGTGCCAACAAAACGCACTATTTATCGTGTAGTGAATGATTTCGAAGAAAGAGGGTATGTAGGTGATAGGCCCAAGCATGGACCACAACGTACTGCAAAGTCAACTGAAAAAATTACTGCTGCTCAAGGAAGTGTTCAAAACAATCCGCCGACATCAATTCGACGCCGTGCTCAGGAGCTTGGTTTTCAAAGAACAACTTTGGCCACAATTTTGCACAAGGATTTGCATTTGTTTCCATTTAAGATTTAGTTGACACAATAGCTTCTTCCACAAGACCATTTACGCCACCGTACATATGCCAATAGGATGTTACAGCTAGCACATGACAACCCCGATTTTCATGAAAATATCATAATGAGTGACGAGGCACATTTTCATTTGAATGGATATGTGAATAAACAGAATAGTCGGTTCTGGGCAATGGAAAAGCCCCAGTTTATTCATCCGTCACCTTTGCATCCATTAAAAGTTACAGTCTGGTGTGCAATTTGGTCAGGAGGAATCATTGGACCTTACTTCTTTGAAAATGAAAACTGCGTAACGGTAACTGTGAATGTGGAGCGATATCCTGATATGATTGAACACTTTTTAACGCCACAACCGCATGCTTTGGACTTGATTAACATTTGGTATCAACAAGATGATGCCACATCGCCTACAGACAGGATTACAATGGAATTACTGCGAGAACTCTTTCAACAAGTTATTTCAAGATTCAACATCAAAAGTTGATTGGCCTGATCTTAAACTCAAACAAAATATTTGTGATGAAATTGATGAAATACCGCGTGAAATGTGTGAGAATGTAATGAAAAATGTGCTCAAAAGGGCTCGCATTTGTGAGGCTAACAGATGCGGGCATTCACCTGATATTGTATTCCATACATAATTGCCAACAGTTAAAACATTTATCAATATAAGATCCATTCTCTCTCATTTAATCAAAAATTATTAACAAAGTAGTATACCTTCCCGTCGGACAACCTGTATTCAATAACAGGTAACAGCAAATCTAAAATACCTGTTATTGAAATAACATTTAAAATGTCTACATTTTTATTTTGATCGAACGGAACAGTGGCATATAACGGGTGATTTTTTTGCTACTTGGTTTTTGACGTTTATGTTTTTGACAGATCACACATGACAAATTCCACGAACATTTGACATTTCGATTCAGTATTGTTTGCCATTTCATCATGAATAGACTTACGCCTGAACAACGTTTGCAAATTATTGAAATTTATTATCAAAATTCGTGCTCTGTGAAAAATGTGTTTCGCAAGCTACGTCTGTTTCAGCGACGAGGCTCATTTTTGGCTAAATGGATACGTGAATAAGCAGAATTGCCGTATTTGGAGTGAAGAGCAGCCAGAGGCAATTCAGCAGTTACCAATGCATCCCGAAAAATGCACTGTTTGGTGCGGTTTATGGGCAGGCGGCATCATTGGGCCGTACTTCTTCAAGGACGATGAAGTCCTCAGGGTTACGGTCAATGGAGAAAGGTACCGTTCGATGATAACAGATTTTTTTTGCCGAAAATGCAAGAATTGAACTCGGTCGACATGTGGTTCCAACAGGACAGTGCCACATGCCACACTGCACGCGAAACCATGCATCAATTGAGAGGCGAATTTGGTGAGCAGTTGATCTCACGTTTTGGCGCAGTCAATTGGCCACCAAGATCATGTGATTTGACCCCGTTAGACTATTTTTTGTGGGGCTATGTTAAGTCTATTGTCTATGGGGACAAGCCAAACACGATTGCTGCCTTGGAAGCCAACATTGAACGCGTCATTGGTGAGATTCCGGCCGAAATGTGTGAAAAAGTTTGCCAAAATTGGACCTTCAGAATGGACCACCTGAAGCGTAGACGCGGGCAACATTTAAGTGAAATTATTTTTAAAAAGTTAATGGCAGAAATTGATTTATCGATCCAAATAAAAATTTCATTCACTTTTTACATGTTTCTTTGTTTTTTTAAATTTTCAAAAACCAAGTTCTTAAAAAATCACCGTTTATATGATAAAGTGATGAATAATTAATTGTAAAATTCGAGTAGAAAATAAATCTATTCAAAATTTTAATTTTTATTCATAATTGTTATTTCAGTATGTATTAGAATTACGGTATTTGTAATTGTTAATTAAAAGTAGCAATAACCGAAATTTCAAATAGCAGTTTGGTACATACCTATCCCTATTCCAATGGCATGTGTGACACAATGGTCTCTGATTTTTGACACATGCGCGAAATTGGAGGAAAATGAAAATTCGGAAGAGCATACTTTGCAAAATGTGTAATGTGAGTCCAAAGACCTTAGCCATCAGAATTTTTCAAAAATTATTACTTGAAATTTAGACTCGCGACTTAATTTCAGATGATGGTTTGAAGAGGAACGACTTCTTACACATAAGTTGGGTGACACACACCCTGCCCAAAACTGTCAATTTGGATCAAATAGTGCCAATATTTCTGTTCCAGAGTTACAAAATTCGGTAGCTTTGAGCAGAAGAGAGCACTCATGTGAAAATAAAATATTTGCCTTTCCTGATAATTTTTGCAGACAGCAAATTTACAAATGTCAGGTTGACGTTTGTCATAAAAGAAAACAAATTGTGCCTGTTTCCACAAAGTTTTGTTATACAAAGAAAAGTGGTAAGAAAACAGTATGAATTAAAACCAAAAATATTTTTTTTTTGTTTTTAGCATATCTTTTTGACGATTAAAAAGGGATAGAAAATAGTACTCTTTTACTTTTGTACTTTTTTTTTCTATTTTATTTGTCTTTTGGCGTTTTTCTTTTTTTTTTGTCTGCTCTGAGTCTGAGTTGTCAAAAATTTGTTAAAATTTGTGTTTCTTTTTTCGTTCTGAACATGTGAAGATCGCACTCGATGTACTCAGATATAATCAAATGAGTATGTAAGTAAATTGCTGAACGCACCAAATTGCATGTGTAAATGTGAAGAAAAAAAATAATCAGATACAATTAAGATGGCGAAAAAAGTTGATGGCTTGTTGATTTTCTGTATCAAAAAGGGTAGTTGTGTACTTTTTATGGTTAAAATGAATTGTAAGGCTCAAGTGTTCAGTGTCCAGAGCTCACTCTGTTTCGAACAAGTTCAGATAATCTATGTGTTCTTTTGAGAGAATTTCATCCCCAATCTTCAAATTTTGATAACCCTTCAAACAAAAACACGGAGCCGAATTTATCGGTTCAATTGGGAATCACTTTGGAATCCAAAAGAACTGAGCGTCTCACACACATTAACAAATTTTCTGTGTAACCATGTAAAAAGAAGAACGAGAATGGATATTATATTTTTCATGGACCGACAAATAGTCGATATTCGAGTGGGGGGTATTTTTTATGGACTAAAGAAATGAAGACAAATGAAAAGAAACAGTAATTGTTTTTTTTTTTTCAATTTTGCAGAGTAAACAAGCAACAAGGAAAGTTTTATCTTCAAGGAAAACCAAAATACATAATAACAAGTGTAAACAATTTGTAAAACAATACTTTAAAATGGAAAAACGGTATTATTGTCAAATATACAAAGAAGTGTTTCATATTTGTAAAACAGCATATTTCTTATTAGATTAGTTCATATTTTTTGGATGATTCCGTTTAGATTCGGTTTTAGCTGAGTATGGTGAAATAGAAAACTCTCTCTCTCACAATACATTCACATAATGGTTCCGTGTTGATTCCAATTTCCATACTAATTTGATCCGATTTGGAATCGTTTCGGGTCCGTTTTTGTGTCCGTTTATGAAGTGGTTTCGGATCCAAAACGGAGTAGCTTGCTTGAAGCAAGTTTCTGTCTAAAAAAGTCTGAATCACATCTATGATCAAAAAATTAGGTTTGTTCAATATTGGAGGTCAATTTTTTTTTGTTGTGTGAGATTCTCTGTGCAAACACTGAGTGCGCTCGAGGCAGCACATTAAATGGTAAAATTACATATTTGTCATAAATGAGGCATTAACAGCAGAAGTGGCGTAACACTCATTTGTTCAATTTTGACTTTATAATCCACAATGGTCAAAAATAAATGTTCTTCCAACGAAGAAGTAACTTATATTTGCTCATTTAATCAATACAAAAATGGTAAAACATTGATTCTGGGGGTCAATTCCCGATCTGTGAAGATGTGAAGTGATAAATTTTATCACGCTTTCACGTCTAATTCGATTCTCGATTCGTGAAAAAGTGAAGTTAAATGCCAAACATTTTTCATATGATAATTTTTTTATCACAGTCAATTGTTTTGTGAAGAAAATGTTTCTAATCGAATATTAAGAAGAAAAACAGGATTTGGCACATGACAAGTAAGCAACAATTATATTTATACACAAATTTATTTTGGTAGTAAGTTATATTTGTGTTAATTCGAGTAAATAACGAAATTGTTAAATCAACAGATTCACAACAGCCGACGCGACAGTGCTCATTCCCGCGACAGATCGTTGGAAACTACCCATTGCAAAAAAAATACAGAGCACTTTACAATATTTAAATGGTTTTGAAGCGCACTTATAAGTTGAGTGTTTTTCAAGAATGCTCTCAGTTCACGTATTAAATCCATGCGTAAATGTTTCGGGAATCTATAAAGTTCAATAAAGTGCTCCTAGTTGTAACTTCGAATAGCATCTGCCCATCTCGAAGGGAAAGCCTCAATATCCTCACATGAAAATATAATAAATCTTACTCAAAACAGAGATACTATTGAATATAATATAATAACCCACAATTGTTCAGCACGACGTCTTTTATTAAAATTTCTTAAGAAAATTTAGAAACTGAAATGAAATATTTACCTTTCCCAACAAAAAATCTAATCAGAAATGACAGAATTTATCATTTAGTACTTTTTAGTACAAACTTTATCACAATGAGTTCTAGAATCGCATTAGGCGTGTGCTTGAAGTTGGAAAATGATAAACCTCTGTGAAAACTGAAATGATATTTTTTTTTTCACTTCAAAACTTCACAGATCGGGAACTTTTCGTACAGCAGAAATTGATTTTCTCAATAAGTGCATATTCGGTTTACGCCACTTCTGATCTCAATGCTTCAAATATTGTTTTGGTTCTTATTTTGTTAATCTTTTCGGATCCTGTGCTCACGAAGAGCGTGATTCGCGCATATTGCAATATTCCTCTAAAATTGTTCTAATTTTTGCTGAATGCCGCTACTCACACCACTGACATTTATTTTTATTATTAAGGCGCCAGTTATAGCTTTCATTGAAACTCATCATTGAACATTTTTACTATCAAGTCTGTGGCACTTAAACAAATAAAACTGATGTCGCTTTGGTACCAAAATGAAGGTTATAAGATATATAATATTTTTTGTCAAAAAAAAATTTATATGCCCAACCACTTTCTTGTAAATTCACTTTTGATTTTTCAATGATGGAAAGCGTTTTTAATGATCAGTCAATGATCATTGAAAAATCAAAAGTGAATTTACAAGAAAGTGGTTAAGCAAATGAAATATTTTTTTGACAAAAAATATTATATATCTTAGTACCTTTATTTTTGTACCAAAATGACATCAGTTTTATTTGTTTAAGTGCCTCAGAATTGATAGTCAAAGTTTTCAATGATGAGTTTCAATGAAAGCTATAACTGACACCTAATACCACTGGAATGATATATAAACTAAGTCCAACCTGATTCTGGCTAAACCTACCCGCATGATGCTGTTGCATGCAATGGTGTCCACCCTTCATTATCCTGTCTGTTAATATCGGCGCCATGTTCCACCAGGAATTCAACCATATCTAAGTTGTCATCGATGCAGGCCTGGAAAATAGAAAAAAGTAAAAGAAATATAAAATAAGTTGAAAATCGATTTTAATGTGTAAACAAAACTTTTAAGTAAAAAAAAAAGGAAAGATAGATTTTTTTTTTGTAAACAAAAAAACCACTGGCGCTGGATTTCCGTTGATGATATCATCATCGTCATCGCCTGCTGTTGCTGTTGCTGGTGGTAGGTATTATCTAGAGCACCAGTGCGTCGCGTCGGTCGTACGGTTGTTAATATTGAAACGCATAAAGCACGCAGAGTGTGAGACAATAAATTTAATTCAATACAAAGCAGCAAAAGGGGAAGAAGAGTGTTCGGTATGCGGCTTTTCATCGTTCTATTTCGAACTTAAAGATTTTGTAACAAAAAAGAATTAATAAACAAAAGTAGTTCGAGATATATTTGATGGGGGAGGGGGGGTCTGTGGAAGGCAAAGGGGCTTTATCAAATCATACAGTATCGTGAAGTCTAATCTAATGCTGTGAATAAAGTGCCAGGTTGTTGATCTCTAGAACGTTTGAATTCGAAATTATATTATGAGCAAATGTTTATTTAAGCAATTTACGATAAAAGTAAGGGAAAGTGTATAAGGGTTTCCCGATGGTGGTTCCAGCGGATTTATCAAAAAATGAGGCAAATATTTGGCTTATCGATTTATTCGTTGAAAATATACAAATAACGTCATAGGCTTATCTACTATACCTACCTACTTATTTTCCAGTTAAATGTGTAGAAGTAGATATAATATGTTTTACACGAATTGGGAAAACCAATAAAGTTATAAGCTCAAACTACCTTTGAGCATGCAAGTGGCTTACCTACACATATAGTAGCTTGAGATATTAAGTTTTGTTTGATATATATTTGTGGAGCAATGGGAAAACCAGATATGTATGTCAACATTTTCAGGCAACGAATACACTGGTCAACATAGGTGTTGTTCCATGGAATGAAACTACCCTAATTCTGGATCCGACAGCAGAGAATACCGACAAAATAGCTATTTATTGCACTAATGGTTTGTAACATCTACAAAACCTGAGGCAATGCAGCAATTCTCATATCGAACTTGAATTCAGGACTTCGAATACTTTGGAAATATATAATCAAACGCTAGGAACTTTTTTTTTTAATTTGACTATATGCCTGTAAGACCTAAGGTCTTTTAAATGCAACCTGAATTGCACGGCAATAGTTTGGCACAATGGATTTGAGGACGAGGTATTGACTGTCTCATTTTAACCCATGGGCGACATCCAATAAAATTGGAGGTATAGAAAAGAATGCGTCTAGCGTGGGGATCGAACTCACACGTCCTAGTTAGCAATCAAGCACTTTATCCACTGCGCCGTTGCTACCCACGAATTTAACCATGTTAAAATCTATTGACAACAATGTTATCAACATCTACCGATCGATACTTGAGAAAGAAACTCTTTAGAATTTAGACAAAGATTTTTCAAAATTTTAAATTCTTCACCGAAACGAATTTATTTTATCAGGTATTTAGATGTGTGCTGAAGAATGGAGACAGACAATACCGAATTAATGTAGACACCCCGATTGGCCTTGTTGACATGCCGAAAGCCGGTTGGAACTGAACCCAATTTAAAACGAATTAAATTAATGACGTGCCGCACACAAAAATTATTGTTTGGATATCTGGAAATTTATGTTTCAATGAATGGAATAAGAATCTCAACTGGTAAAAAACGCAATGTCCCTGCAAGAACTTCCTTAGCGAAAAAGCTTCTCTGAATGATCCGTTCTCAAAAAAAAAACTTGCTGAACCAAACAATATTCCTGTATTCCAAATTTAACTCATCTATGTACTTCTAGGGCTGTCAATGAGACGATACAAGGGGCCTATTTCAGCGCTACTACATCAAGTATTTACAATGTAGCATTTTGACTGTTGTATTAAATCAGTTCTGTTTCACAGGTACAAGTGAGGTATGGAGAATGTTCTAGAATTATTTGAAAAATGTATGATTCTATTTCACAGCTTTTTATCCTACATTGTTGTAGTACAGCTAAAAGAGTCAATTCTTGCTACAATCTTACAATAAAAAATGTTGATTTAGCAACGAAAAAATATAGGAATGTTAGTAATTTTTGTTTGCTAACATAACAAGTCATAATATTATAAAGTTTAATTTTCATATTTTTTAGTCAAGGAAGAACTAATGATTTTCTGTACGTACGTTAACCCCTTCAGGAAATACGATATGCGAAAGATCCATTTTTATATTTTTAATTGTGTCTAGCTGCGAAGAAATAAAGAAACAAGTGCTGCTGGATTAACATGTACATTCATTATAATTAATTAATATTTTCCAACTTGTTAACATTTAATATTTTACATCGTCCTTCTTTGGAGAAACCAAATATTCAAGATAGATGTAAACCCAAGATAGGCACTTCAAGTTAACTACATCAACTACATCATCCAGCCACATCATACAGTACTTCCAGTTGTAGTTGTGAGACAGGAAAATGTAGCTGATGTAGTTGATGTAGTAGCGCTGAAATAGGCCCAGGAGAGATTTTTGTTAGTCTCGTCAAAATCGAAAAATTTAATGTCGTCTCGGTTTCACCTGAACAAGTCTCGTCTCAGTCTTGTGTTAAGATAATAAGTGTGTTTAGATTGAAAAGATAGAGTACGGTATCTCAGCAGCAATTTGTTTAGGTAAGGAAAAAACGGTGTGTGGAATCTTGTGTGAAGCAAATAATAAAATCGGAAAAATTTTGAATTTTCTGAGGTAAAAATTTAATTTTGCAGAGGTTTTTTAATCCATTTAAATCGGAGCCATCCTTCAATGGATTCTGACAATTCATGGCTTGATAGGTAGTCAAAAAACTATATTTTGGAGTCTCGGTAATATTTGTATTCCAAGTGTCACCTAAAAGTCTTAAGTCACCTTTCTCCGGAGGGAGAATAAAAGTGTGAAAAAGTAGCGATTTATATTATACGAAATATAAAAATCCACTAACTCTATATTTCTTTTTGCACATTTAGGATACTAGGATGAATGCAATACCTCAAAAACTTTGACGTTGATTATCTCCAACTCTAATCTAATTTCCAGGAGATACGACTGGATCATCACTCATATTATTTTTATTGTATTGACTTTCATTATCTCGAGTTTAAACACGAATAATTTTTTTTATTACAAAAGTTTCGTGATACTTGTTTCGGAACATCCACGTCATTCTCGTATAGGTATGCCGAACGTCGTCAGTGCCGTCCGGCTCATGCCGATCAGTATTATTCGACATAGTGTGGACGCACCTTGAGGTGACTCAAACGCACAATTTGAATGATATTTATAGTAATTTGCATATCCCTCGGGAATAATGCTCATTGAAACGCCAAAGTTTTACCCATTGGCAGTGTTTATTTCTAAACTCAAAACTAAAAGCATTTGTATATGATTTTCCTGTCTCAACGAACTCTATAAAGCAAAAAACAGACTAAACGAACAATAGCAGTCACCATTATATTTTATGGGGTTTTCGTTTAGTAATAAAAATCAATTTATTTTTGATTTAGAACTGTCAAAAAACTGATTTTGACAATTTTTGCTTTCGATTGGCAAAAAAAAATTGATTTATTTTTTGATTTTAAATCAATTTTGCAGATCTGGATTTTTCGGCAGATCTACCCCTCTCTTACTAGCACCAATATGCATCATAATTGAAAGCCATCAGTTTGACAAATTCTTGTTTGATAATAATTTGTTTCGGTTGCAAGAAAAAATTAAAATAGTTTTGAGTTCAAATGGAAGCAGTTTTAAAGTGAAGTAATTTATTCTTCGAGCTCATTCTCGGATTTACAAACTTGAAAATAAAAACGAGTCACTATTTGGCAGGTGATACCGCTAGCTGGTTCACAGACATGTTGCATATATACATATATATATATGTTATATATATATATAACACAATATATCAAATAAAAATCAATCTGAAAACGTATTCGATTCGTTACAAAAAAAAATCAATTTATTGATCAAAATATAATTTACCAAATGAAATCTCCATTAGATTCTCAATTGTTCAGCACATTTTATATCAGCACCAGAAACGTCAACAACAGTTTTATGACATTGTCCTAAAATTTCTGTTTCCATAGAACATTACTGACAACTTTTCTCGATATGTAGTCTCACCACACTGCAACAATCAAAATAAAATGCACGACTGGATCTCACGTACTTGCCCTTATATGTTCGATCAAATCGTATGCACAAGATTCTTAATAGAAACAACTAAATGTATTTTTAAAGGTGTTTTTTACTTAATTTTTTATAAAGAAAATTTTTTTAATAATGATTAACAACAACTTGAGTGTGCTACCACCAAGTTTTTTTTTCATATTATTTTTGGCTGGAAATTTAGCTATTTCACGACTTGCCAAGGTCGATCATCAGATCCCTTTGATCTAGTGGTGCTGGTCTGCTTTTTCATTTAAAAATCTCTCGGTATTCCAAGTTATATGACTTATGAAGGAATTGGTAGTAGCGATCTGAATAATATATGTAATTCGTTTGCTTCATTTTTTCAGTCGAATTTCATACAAAACTCAGTTCACTCTGAAGTAAACTATGAAATTACTTCTATAGCGGATGTTGGTACCTTATCTCTATCAGAAGAAGAAATTCCTTCGGCGCTCGGTAAATTAGCCAATAGTCTCAGTTTCCTTCCTGACAATATTCCTGAAATGTTCATTAAAAATTGTAGGGATAATTTATCGAAACCGTTCCATATAATTTTAAATCAGTCTCTTGCAAATGGTGTTTTTCTTGATTCATGGAAAATTTCTTTCATCTCACCAATCTAAGCAATCAATTGAAAACTATAGACCAATTGCAAAACTCCAATTGTTTCCCAAAGTTTTTGAATCCTTGGTTAAAACCAAAATGTACGAAGCTGTTAAAGCACATATTTCATCAAATCAACATGGTTTTGTCAGTGGAAAATCCACAGCAACTAATCTCACATTGTTTACGAACTATTGTATCATCATCAATTCTATTGAGAAAGGAAGCTTAGATATTTAGATTTTCACTCTCAGATGTTAAATTGGATTAAAAGCTATCTAGAAAACATAGTACAATTAGTAAAAGTTGGTCTAATTAAATCTGAACTAATTTATAATTACTCGGGAGTACCACAAGGAAGTCATCTGGGCCCCCTCTTGTTTTTACTTTTTGTTAATGATTTACCAAAAGTTATTTTAGAATCAAGTTGCCTGTCTTTTGCAGCTGATTTTGAGATATACCGATTGGTAAATTCGCTTTCTGATTGTATGCAACTTCAAAAAGATTTAATTTGTCTAACTAAATGGTGCATCTCAAATGACCTGGACTTAAATATCAATAAATGTTGTATAATGACACTTACAAGATCGTATAGCCCGGTTTTCTTTAACTACTCCATATCTGATAATGTACTTAAAAGAGTTTTCAATCACAAGGACTTAGGAGTTATTTTTGATTCCAGGCTAGATTTCAGAATGCATGTTGATTACATCGTGTCTAGAGGCAATTCTTTGCTTGGATTTTTGTTTAGAAATTCTAATGAGTTTAAGTGTCCTTACACTGTTAAATCGTTTTTTTGTCAGTTTTGTTCGCCCAAATTTGGAATACTGCTGTGTAGTTTGGTCTCCTTACTACAGAAATGCATCCAATAGAATTGAAAGAATTCAAAAAAGATACACAAAATATTCGCTTTGTAAACTTGAATGGACCTTGCCTTGGCTTTCATATAAAGATCGGTGCACATTGATTGATATAAAACCTCTAGAAACTAGAAGAATTTATTTCCTGATTGTACTAGCTAGAGATGTAATAACAGGGCACATCGATTGTATTCCTTTAGTCTTTTTTTTTTTTTACAATTTTGCACGCGCTCAAGGGATTATGAATACCCTTTATATGTTTCCAAACACAGCGCGGCTACCGGTGAAAGAAGAGAAAGAAGGATAGAAATATGTGTTGCGCGACGTATTGAGACGGTGGTTGTTGTCTCAGATTTTATCTCCAGGGATGGCGGCTGAACTAATGCGGAGAAAATTACCGTGTCTTATTTATTTATGTCTCTTATAATTCGCATTATTTTATTTCATTTCGTTATCATATTTATAAAATACACACCAGCGCGTTGTCTAAAGTCAAGAGTTAATAATTTTTTTCTTTATCACACATCATTCTACGAATTACGGAGTAAATTAACCGGTTACTAAAGCGTGTCATTTTTTTAACAAATATGCTGATGTAATTGAACTTGACTGTTCCAGAGAATTATTCAAAAAAAGAATTATGAATGCCATTGTTAATATACCTAATTGATTAAGTTAATTTATAATATACCTAATTTTGTTACTTAAGATTATTATTAGCACGCAATGTTTTTTATATTAAACTATGTCTAATAAAGTAGTATGTACTTATAGACCAGAATAAATAAATAAATAAATAATTGGAAACGCACTACGCATCACGCTACCGAGCCCACATGATCTGATCCAACCCAATGAAGGTTTTTCTGTTTATCAATTATTGCATTCTAATGATGATCCTTCATCATTTTCAATGGACAAAACGTTTATCAATAAAATTGTTAAATATCAGATTTCATTATTTATCAATTGACAATCGTAATATGTGTGAATGTCAAATTCCCTCAATTGAAATTAAACTTTAATAAAAATATGTTTTCATTTATAAATTGCAGTTCTTCTTTTCTTTTATATTCTTTTTCTGTTTAGGGGAAGTTCCTAAAAAAAAATAAACATAAAAGGGTTATTGATTTCTCAATTAAAACCATAAAACCTTGGCTTATCTCTATTTAGATGTTGCCAACAGTTTTTCATTCACAAATTGCGTTTAGTGAAAGCCGAGGGAACAATTCAAAATCATTGAAAAAATCACCAACTGCTCGTAATACAATTCTACATCCACTTCAATTCGATGAATAGAAATAAATCAAACGGTTCTTATGTTTTTCTATACACATTTTGAAATTGGTTCAACTTGTATTTTATTCAATCTACTTAATCTGATTTCTGTTCAGGAGAGTGAGGAGAAAATTCGAGAGGTCACATTTAGCATGAAATCAAAAAAAAAGAAAAAAAATACAAACGATATGTCTAATTAATTAATTGGCAACCACCCAGTTGGGCTTTGTGTGTGTGTTGAAATCGTTGTTGTTTTTTTTTTATTTTATATTAATTTATTTTGATTTACATGATTTTGTTTTTATAAAAATAAACCGATAAGACACGACCGGAGAGTAGTAAATTTATTTGAGCACAAATGAAAATTCTACACTCATAAATAAAAATTTATTACCATTGATTTTTTCTTTTTGAGTTATTCTCATGTGCAGTGCATGCCAGCAGCAAAGAGGATTACAAATGCACATATCAAGGGTGTGCAACATGACACACGGCCTTTGTAGCAAGTGTGATGACCTTGCTCTACAAAAATAGCCAACTGAAACAAATTGATGATAAACTCAAGTCATATGGTACACAACTACAAAACACAACACATGTGACCCAAGGATGTGCTTGGGCATGCAATTCAATATTAAAAGAGTTAAAAGGATTATCTTCTGCAATATCAAATGCCAATCAAGGCATTGCTTATTTCGAAAGAAGAGCAAATCCCCCTTGTCATGGATTATTTTATTGTATTTATATTCGAAAGCAGATTTCCTCTTAGATTAGTATTGACAGTGGAAAAAACAAAAAAAATGAAAAGGTTAGAAAGTGAAAAAGAAATTCTATTCGGAATGGAGATTTTGCATTCTGAAAAGGATTTAGGTATCTTCTGAGTGTTTTGCATGAGAGAAAAATTTAAATTAGAAAAAGAAATTAGTTTTCAAATGAAAATGTCTGCCGGACAACAACACATGTCTCTTAGACCATTTTTTCAGTGTTATATCATCCAAAGTTTCAGGTTTAATTCGGGATAACTCTTGAACATTTTTTTCATTCAATTTAGATCTCGATTAAACTCAAACGAACTCTGAAGCAACATTCAACTGAGTAGATATTATTGAAAGTTAATTCTCAAAAAACCATTGAAATTATTGTGCGATAGTATCGCCATCTCCATTTCCATAGTGATGCGGAATAATGTTACTGCTACATTAGCCGTGTTTTTCTTTGGGAAATCTATCCGCAGCAAAAAAACCGAAAGCCTTTTCAGCCACTTCTTTTTCATAAATAAATTCAGTTAATTTAATTACCACTATTATAAATCTATATAAAATATAATACCTATTTTTATAGTTTCAAAAAGTTAAACCAAACGATCAACACACGATTGGGGTGAAAGCAGTGTTTTGGTAAATATTATAAACGTGCGTCGCAACTAATAAACAGTGAAAAAAAAAATCGTGTCGTGTCGTATATTCACTGGTCGCTCGTGACGTAAAATTCTGGTTTGACAAGAATAGCGAGTTCCATTTAAGATTTAATTGTAGTATTGGTGAATAACTGACATACATTTATGAAAAAAAAACACATCTTCATTATTAGATGACGAGGAAGATGAAGACAAAGCAATGAAAAACTTCACTGAATTTATAAAATATAAATTATTAATTTCTTCGTCCATTATTGGATAGGCACTAGTTCACAAGTTCACATCAAATTAATAACAAAATATTTTCCATGCAGTGCATTCAGATCAAATCTTCCAACCCATCAGAGATCCAATCTTTCGTGTTTTTGTTGGAATGAAACTCTCAAAATTCAAAAAGATGAAATCGTTTGTCAGAAAGAGCGGATCTTCTCTTGAATGAAACTCACTAGAAGTTTATGGTCAAGTTGATTATATTCGACACCCACCAATCAAATTTGACATTTTCCGACCAGACAATATACCATAGTTTGAAATATTTAAAATATTTCTTTCCAAATTTCGCGGAAAAGCTCTAAAGTATCACCTTTTTCCGGAGAAGAAATTAAAATTGAAAATTTCCAATATATAGAAAACAAATTTAGAATTTTTGGAGGGTTTTTAATCTATCGAAATCTTAACCATCCTTCAATGGAATTCGACAGTTTTTGACTTGCACGTCTTATAAGTGCACTATTGGTAACACACAACATCGTATTTATTACTAAATAATATGCATTCACTTGCATTTGTTAGTTCTTTGACAGCAGCTGTTGATACAAACACTCAAAACACTCAACGTTGTTTAATATTTGATCCGTGGTTAAAAAATGTTAACCCACCGATTTCGACGGATTAACTAAGGCAACGATGGTTAAAGCATGAACTATGCGATAAGAGATCAAAATACATGATTCATTGATAATTTGTTGAACCTGAGTTAATCCGTCTGAACCAAGGATCAAATATTTATTAAACACCTCGCCCTTAAAATACATCATCATTTATGTGCATTAACATAGCTGCTGATGAGTACGTATTTATTACTAAATAAGATTCACGCACTTCTTCTTATGTTCGATTTCATCGTAAATAGAAAATGAAAAGTTATCTTGAGTTATTTCATTTTTTTTAGAATAACTAGCTATCCGACGACATCTGTATGCAAACTTTATTTGATGGGTTTTGTTTTGATTGTTGACTTGACTGCTTTCAGCTAACCTAATCGAATCGTTCAAAAATATATTCGGATAGTTAAGTATCCTAGAGAACTTATCTAAAAAACAGTGAACGTGGCCATTGATAGAACAAGGAACTCTACGAACAAGAACAGATTTATGAGCTGTCAGAAGTACCAACGAAACAACTATGTCGATATATGTTCGATACACGAATAAATGTCACAAATCTATCCGCAGCAAGATTTTGCTTTTGCTTTTATCGGGAGCAAATTCTTGTATTGGCAATGTCAGTAAACTTTTATTTGTTGCGGTTAGCGTTTGCCAAAAAAACACAGCTATTGCTTGTTATAAAGGAAATGGATGAAAAAAGCACAATGACGTTGACACCATTTGCAAACAAAAAATATGGTATATTCACTAAAGGCGTTTTTCTTTTTTGTTCTAAACGTGTGTTCGAAGTGCGTTCGATGAGCTTGGAGATAATAATCTGAGCATACTGAGTTAATTACTGAAAACATTAAATGTCATGCCTGACAGGAGCGAAATGTGGGGAGGAAAAATGCTTGAAAATAGCTGAAAAAATACAATGAAAATAGCTGAAGAAGTTAGTGTTCCGACGCAGGCGGTATTTTGTTGTCTGTATAAATAATAAAGTATGACGGATAGAAATTGACAATATCAAATTATGACAGCTAACACTTAGTGTATTTAAAAAACAATCATAGATAATAGTTTTCGGAACAAATTCAGACCGTAATCGATGAGCTCGAACTCGAATTTTTGTGGCGCAACAGCTCATCCAGAACTATGGCCTCGTGACTTATAATAAGTCTCAAAAACTCCTGTGTGCGTGTTGTCATTCAGAATAGATAAGAGGGACCTACAGTTGTTCGATATTTTGTCAATCATTTTCATTGTGATGGTGGTGTGGGCCATCCACACTTTCTGCGGATGCATTGCGTTTTTGTGGAACTCATGTGGATTGGAATTGTTTCCAAGCGAGAAAAACGATCAAAGTTGTTTTCTATCAATGATTTGACATTTTTTTCAAAACTTGACAAATGCAATCCATGATGAATGCATCTTTAGTGATATTTTAAAAACCCCACTAAAGTTAGCATAGTTATCTTCAAGTTGTCACACAATGTTTGAACTAAAAACAGCTTCCGAAACCCTACCATAAAAATTTGCTGTATTTGATGGACATTTGTGCTTACTTGTTCATGTTGTGACATTGAATTATACAAAATCAAATTAAATCACTTTTGTTTGAAAAAAAAAAACGAAAATTGCATTTGCAGCCCGCATTCCCCCTGAACCTCAATACCTACTTCTTTTTATCAAAGCCAAAAAAGCAGCATTCTCGGTGACTCAGTGGTGCTACGAGATTTAAAAAAAAAAAACAAGAAAAGTGAATCTGTATCCGAAAAATCCACCAAGGCTTGGGTTTTGAAGACGGAGGGAGATCAGTACTTAAGTGACAAACGAAACCGAAAAAAAACAACACGCCAAGAGAATAATCGTCTGTACTGTCAAGTGACGCTAAATACTGTGCGAAGTTTGTTGTTGTTTACACTGTGACTCAATGAGTCATTATTCGGTAGCTATAGCTGCTACTTCACATCATTGCACAGTGGGGCAACATCTATATCAGATTTGGAAAAAAATAAGAAAGGTTTTTCAGTTTTTATTTTTTTTTACAAAATGTGTTGCTTTTTCAGTCATAATCCGGTTTTACTGACATAAACTCTCCAAAACACATGAACTCAATACCTATCGATAAATTATCACCCTTAGGCGCTAGTTATAGCTTTCATTGAAACTAATCATTGAAAACTTTGACTATAAATTCTGAGGCACTTAAACAAATAAAACTGATGTCATTTTGGTACCAACATTTTTTGTCAAAAAAATATTTTATTTGCTCTACCACTTTCTTGTAAATTCACTTTTGGTTTTTCAATGATGGAAAGCGTTTTCAATGATCATTGAAAAATCAAATCAAAAAAGAAAGTGGTAGCGCAAATAAAATATTTTGTTGACAAAAAATATTATAAGGGGTCCGCCAAATAACTTTTTTTTTTGAAAATGCTATAAAAAAAACTACTGAATATTTTCTCAAATTTCTTTTTTTATTTGAAAGTACAATCCTTCCGGTTAATAATGGAAAATAATTTTATTCAAATGGCTGCCTCGGCCATGCAGTAGCCTACACAATCGGTCAAATTTTTAGGCACATTATCGATTGTGTGCAGCTGTATTCCACCAATGGCTTCACGAATATTGTCCTTTAAAGCGTCAATTGTCACTGGCTTGTCGGCGTAACACTTATCTTTTACGGCAACCCACAAATAATAGTCCAACGGTGTCAAATCGCAGCTCCGAGGTGGCCAAACAACATCAGCTCTGCGTCTGATAATGCAATCTTCAAAAACAGAGCGCAAAACATCGAGTGTAGCTTCGGCTGTGTGGCATGTAGCGCCGTCCTGTTGAAACCAAATATTGCCAATATCCTCCTCTTCAATTTTTGTGAACAAAAATTCGTTCAACATGGCCCGATAACGATCGCCATTGACTGTAACGGCCACTCCTTGCTCATTTTCGAAGAAAAATGGCCCAATTATGCCTCTGGACCAAAATCCGCACCAAACAGTGACTCGTTTTGAGTGAATCGGCTTTTCAATGTATGCGTGCGGGTTTTCTGTGCCCCAAATGCGACAATTTTGCTTGTTTACATACCCGCCAAGATCAAAATGAGCTTCATCTGAAAAGATGATTTTTTTGGCAAAATCGGCATCTTCTCTAAGTCGATCGCAGGCCCACTTAGCGAAGCGAAAACGCATTGGATGGTCAGTTGGCTTCAACTCCTGAACCAATTGGACTTTGTATGGCGTCATACCAAGGTCTTTATGCAAAATTCGTCTCAATGATGTCTCCGAAATGATCAATTGTTGAGAACGACGGTGAATTGATGTTGATGGCGCTTCACGCACACTTTCTGCCACAGGAGCAATATTCTCGGGTGAACGAACTGTTTTTGGCTTTTCACGCTTTGGTTTATCGATGAGGATGCCAGTTTCTTTCACTTTTTTCACAAGATAACGAACATACCGAGCTGACGGTGCTTTTCTTCTTCAAAAATCCGTACGCAATTTTCGCACACATTCTGCAACATTACCATGATTTTCAAAGTAATGTCGCAATATTTCCCAGCGTTGTTCAAGCGTATACACAACCACATTCGTCCAGCGGAAGGATAAAACTAATTAGCTGTCAAATCAGACATGAGCTAAGTGTTACCATTCACGCAATAACATCTTTTTTATCATTTTTATTTGTTTAAGTGCCTCAGAATTTATAGTCAAGGTTTTCAATGATGAGTTTTACTGAAAGCTATAACTGGCCCCTTAGAATCTAAAGATGGTCAAGATTTGTAGATCTCAGGCTTATTGTTTAATTTGATTTTAGTTTGAAAGCAATTTTGCCCCACTGTGCGACATCATACCGTGTCGCGTCGCACCGTGCTATTATCGTCATCAGCACTGCGAATGTGATATCAAATTGCAATGAAAACGAATTCGTAATATGTATGTTGTACGTTCATGTGCAACGACGACGTAATTGTATATACTACGTAGCGGCGAGGCGGCGCGTTGTAGCACAAATAATAATAAGCGATGGCATAAGTTTGTAATGACAAAACACGGACGAACGCCAAGCAGAGGAGTTGGTGTTATAAAGCATTTTGTTGTAATCAGCAATTCAGCATTTTATTATTCTCTCTCTTGAAGTTGGAGTGCCGTTGTAGCGTCGTCGTCGCGTCGCATCGGTCGTCGTGGATTCGAGTCGTTGTCGTTATGTCGTGTCGTCCGACTTGTTCGTCATTCAACATCATTGTCATCGTCGTGTTGTGGTTGTTGTTGTCTTTCATCTACTATTATACACTCTGAGGCTAATATGAGCTGAGAAGTATAAAATGTTGTTGCACGCGTTGTGTAAGAAGAAGCAACTTAATATGGAGTAAAGTGCAAATTTATGGTTTGTTGTTGATCTCTGGGGCAGCTAATATAGTTGAATGTTATCGCTGACCAAGAATGAAGAATTATAGAATTAATAGTCATATTTTTTTTTTTGTTCTTGCAGGTTTTTAAATAGATTTTTATTTATTGAATTGTTAAAATTGCAATAATAAAATTAATGAATGAAGCGATTAAAATTGAACATCAAATGAGATAAAGATAGATGGACGAGAATAGAAGGTGACAAGGGGATCTATATACTTTTGAAACAACAAACTGGCGGTCAGTGGAAATTTATTTGCTCAAGAACATTATCTTTTCTAGATTATATATGTATGTATAATTAACAAATTTAAACACAGTAATAATTAGGTCGTTTATTATAGCAATAAATGTTTTAGATTGTGCAATGGGAGAATAATGAGTTTATAATTTTTTTTGTGTGTTTGCTTGATACAGGAAGCCTATTTGGAGGAATTGATCAACATTATTTCATTTGACAGCAATGCTGTTCAGGGTTCTTCATTAATAAAACAACGAAATCTGGGTTTACTTCTGCGCCTGCAGCCAATAATTTGGATTTAGAAGCAAGCATTCGACAATTGGACAAGTGCATAGGATCACTGACGTCTAAGAAAGCTCTTGAAGAAAAGAAAATTTGTTCGACTGTCTCCTAGATGTGTCGCAAGCTTTCGATAAGGTGTGGCACGAAGGCCTAAATTTTAAATTAAGACAAATCAGCCTGAAGCACATTATACGCTTCTAAAGGCATATCTAGAGAATAGGCTTTTAAGAGTAAGACATGGAAACGATTACTCGGATCTCAAAGATATAGTGGCTAGGGTACCACAAGGAAGTGTCTTAGGTCCAATATTGTACCTATTATTTACACGTGATATACCTCAAACAGAAGAAACTATCGTAGCCACGTTTGCTGACGACACTGTAATACTAGCAGTGGGCCAAACGATAAATGATGCTACGACTAAATTACAAAAAGCTCTGAATAATGTTAATGATTGGACAAAAACATGACGGATATCGCTCAATGAAGTAAAATTCGTCCATGTAGATTTAAGGTATTAAAAAAAATTAATAGATTACCGGTATTTATTAATATGGTTGAAGTTCCGTTTGCTAATGAAGCCAAAAATCTCGGAATGACTCTAGGCGCGAAATTAAAATGGAAACCGCATGTTAAAAAGAAATGCGAGGAGTTAAATATTAAACTCAGAGATATGTACTGGTTGCGCGGGAAACACTCTAAGCTCAGTATCGAAAACAAGCTAATTTTGTACAGTCAGGAGCTTAAGCCTTTCTGGACTTATGGTATACAACTCTGGGATTGTACGCGAGATTCTAATTTAAATACCTTACACACATTTGAAAATAAACTGCTAAGATCGTTTGTAAACGCACCTTGGTACATTAGAAACGGAGATCTCCACAGCGATCTTGGGATTCCTACGGTTCGCGATGAAATAAAAAATTTTGCGCGAAATCATAGAAAACGGCTATTATAACACTGTAATAGTAATATAATAGAAATTTTCGATGAGACGAATTTAGTACACCGCCTGCGAAGGACTAAGCCTTTCGATCTGGTGCACTAAGCGAGAATCAGCTTTAAAATCGCGGTATAAGCCGGAGTTATCACCGGATAGTTACATGCAACACGTTAATTAAATTCGTTAAAAATAAATTGCTAGATAAGTTTCAACTTAGTTTCAATCGGGAGGAGGAGGTGTTTTTAGTGCAGTCAGAATCTAACACTCCTATGAGCACGCCTTTTTCGGTCCTCATGGAGCCTTTTGAAGGTTTTACACCTACCCACGGGAAAAAAATGTGGGTTTTCAGGAATCAATATCCAAAAAATGATTTTGAATTAACTTCAAATTATGAAGGGTCTTCGAATAGGGGCTTTGGAACTATGACAGTTGATAGCGGCCATATTTTTGAAGGTAGTTCTGTCAAATTGGATGTCATTTATTCAGTCTGTTTTGCCAAATTACCGTGAACGGTTATAGTGTTCAACAATACGTGCAAATAATAAAACTGTATTCTCAAAATGGGTTTTTTGTTTGGAGAACGTTCCGCGTTCTATATACAGTTTAAGGTCGCCATAATCGTCCTGCCGAGAGGGGCCCATTTCTGCATGAACGGGTACGTCAACGATTCGAGGGCATCGTCATTTCACGTACCCGGTAGACTGTTTCTTGTGGGTTTTTCTCAAGTCGCAGGTATATGCGAATAAGCTACAGGCCAGAACAGCCTTTATACCAACAAGTTCGTAACTTATACTATGTCCGGTCAAATTTAGTCTGAGTCGTTTGAACGACTTTATATTCCACACATTATAAAACAAAAATTTACTTAAAATTTATGATTTGAAGCGCTTAAAGAAATACCCTTTAGCTAACATCATATTTCTTGTGACTTGACAAAAATAAGACAATATAAGTAGAACTTTTCTTGTCCCTGAAAATAATTTCGGAAAACTTTTCTTGGAAATTTCCAATAAAAATCCGTATAAGCAATAAAAATCTTTAGCAACGAACCAATTTTTTAATGAGCAAATTGGTAAAAGAAATTTCTGCTCAATAGAAACATCTAAACATTTCAAGATTTTCAGTAGACTTGCGTCTTAAATTTTTGTAAAACGGCTTATCATTAGTAAATCTATGAAAAACAAATCATCCATTGTACACTGTCAGTCAATAGAATAGGTATACTCCCGTTAAACAGCTTTTTTCTCCTACAAAAAAAAAAACTTTTAGCGAATGTACTTTTAAAATTTGCTCTTTTTCTAAGCCTTATAAAATTTTCAATAGTCATGGTCTTAGGAGCCAATAGAATAGATTCAACGCTTTAAAGTGAGGTTTGGATAAGAATAGTTGTTTTTTCTTTTCGTCAAGCTAAGAGTGATTAATAAAAACAATTTTTTAGTGACCGAGGAAAAAATATCAAATCGAGTTATACACCGAATAAAATGTATGTACTTACGTAAATAAATCACAAGATCACAGAAATAAGTATAAGCAATTTCTTAAGAAAAAAGGAAAACTGCTGTACAAACATGAAAATCTGAAAAAAGCCAAGACACCTGCTGAAAGGGGACGCATCGATCCAATGTCGTCCAATTATAGCCTGTTAGCTTTAAAAATAAAAGTATTGCAAGTCTTTCAACTGATAGCAGAGTAATTAACAGTGCATGGCGCTCCCAAATCATAAGTGAAGTGTATTATCAGCATAAGAGCAATACATTCAAAAAGTCAGAAAAAAGTTGACTTAAATTAATTACACAAATTACCTTATTTTTTTATTTGATTACAAAAATCAGTATATGCTAATATGAGTGCGATGAAAACGAGTCTGAAATTAGTTTTTCAGGTACAAATATTTATACTGCCTCTAGGCGGGGTTGTGGTTGTTACAGGAAAAAAAACATAAAAAGGTGAAGTTATGAAAATAATAGTTTATTGAATGAATAATCATGAAAATGAATTAAAAAAAATATTAAGTGCAATTAAGTAATGCTGAATAGTTGATTATTACCTACATTAACGATGGAACGATGATGGAAGTCAAAGAAACATGACTTTGTTGTTGAATTGCAGAGATTCGATTTTCACTTGGTGCAAAACGCATTGTGACTTACATCCCGAGTTTTTACACAATTTTTTGCCCTTGCGGTCTTGAAATACGCACCAATGGATCACGTTATCATATCGAAAAGAACTGTCGCATTTGTTCAAATCTCGTTCTTGTCATTGTGGTCCGGATTGCTTCCAGTGAATGTCTTCCCCAGTAAGAACGAACATTTGGGAAGCGGTAAACAGACACGAAGAACATGATTCCGATGAATTGTCAAACCTCTCGTGCACTAGTAATAAATCGAGCTTAGATTGTTTGCTGACGCGCATACAAATTTCATCAACCATTTATTGCATAAATTCATCAGTCACAAAGTAATTGATGAAATCAAATGGTGTTTTTAAAGATTTTATTTCATCTGGCAGCTCTTTTATCCCTCGAAAACGACTTCATGTTAATACTTGTTAGATTTACCCCGCCTAAATGCGGTTGTAGGAATAAGGGAGTTTTACTTCATATTTCCTTTTCATCTTATCTACCTATCCTCCTAGTAGTTCAGATGAACATATTCCATTCACCCATCGACAAAAGCATTGCACAAAAAAACTGTTAAAATTTAGTGTTTATATTTGCCTCTTTCTTATTAATAGGGCAGAAGAGGAACACGATTAGAAAGCGCAAACAGAAAAAGCTTTTATATAGTTTTGCAAAGCTTTTTTGTTTAGGAGAACAAAACTTTCCTTTCGTATTTATTATAAAATAGTCAAATCCACTTTTAATTAATATAATAATTTGATATAAAGAATGCCTCACTGTTAATCCATTGAATGAGTGAAAGAGAAAAGTTTGTATTACTTCTGTAATTTAAAATTCCCTTTTTTCGCTTGCACATTGAGAGAGTGAAGGAGAAACGTTTTTTTTCGCTGCACCATGAATGAGTGCGGGAGAAATATACTTATTTGTAGCTTCTGTTGTTTGTATTCTTTTTTTCTCATTTATAAAAAAACGACTGCACTAAATTAAGTATAAATCTTAAAAAGTTGTACTTGATATGATCCGTGTTTGTGTCTGTTTTTTTTTTAGTCTGAAAAAGGGCTACAGGTTAACGTTGCACATTATTGATTTTGCAACATTTTGATCCTTGATAGTAGGATATTTTTCAGGACTGTTTGAGTGAAGAATATAGAATAAAGTCACAATTGTTACTCACGGGAGACAAATTTTCTCCCATTTTAAGCGGATGTCGCTATATTCGAATCTCAAGAAACTGCTTATTGATTTTCTTAGATGAAACGTTTTTGAATTAGAAATCACGAAAGTGCCCATCTGACTTAGAAGTCAATTAATATCAACTGCTAATGCATTCAAACTCAAATGTAATGCCTTATTTTCGGCCCACAACACTTAAGGTGTCGATATGAAAGACAGACATTTATACATGCAGATTGGAATTCAACAATTCGAAATAGTGAATATGGCACAAAAGTTAGTCTGATTCCCTAACTCATGGATTTGATAATCCGGATGATAGATAGATACAAAAATTATATTTGAAAAAAATTGATACAATATTAACTTAGCATTTTTTACCTTAAAATTTTAAAATAATTGACAATACCAGTATTTCTATACAATTCACTCCACTCAGATTTATAGACCAGTTAAAATCAATTCCACTCTGTTGGAAGATCGTTGTCCATTCTTTTGCCCAAAATATTTGTTTATTTATGATGATGTTTGACGGTTTACGTGTTAGTCTATTCTCAAGAAGGGTGTTTCATTCTTTGGATGTATCTGAAGTCCAATTCGAGGGTTGTAAGAAAAGCTTTGGGAAGTCCTGTTTTTATATTTATTGGATAGTTAGGAGTAATGTTGGGTAAAAAGAAGCATCTTTTTACAAAGAAACGTTGTAGTTTTTTCGGTGTGTTCAGTAAAACCCCAAACTTGTGCACAGTAGTTCATAACTGATCTTGATGCCGCTTCGTATATTTTATATTTGGCAGAATTTATAATGTTTTTATTTTTGAACTTGAACAGGATGTGCGGTAATTGAATTTTTTGAAATCCAAGTCTTTCTGAAAGATGTTTTGCCCAAGACCGAGGTACTTAAACTTATTGTTGACCCCGGCCTCAGTTTCTGAAAATTACTATTTCTGACTTACTAAGATTGACAAGCAGATTCCATTTAAGACAATAGGTCGTAAGCCTGTTTATCATCGCTTAAGATTAACTAAAGCTCAAAAATCATAAAACTCATCTCGATACGATAACTTTTTACACGCGCATCACATTTCTTTCAGAAAATCTAAACGAAATGGGAAGAGTTTTAAAGTATCCAAGGAAGTTCGAAGCAAATTGGTTAAACGACTTCTATCATTCTTAGGGTCGATGTATAGATAGAGAGATGGCCTTTGTCTTCGTCCTTCATCGTTATCTCATATCTGATACATACGTGTATTTGGTACTAGATGCGGTATAGCACATAATCAGAAGCTTCCAAATTCTTTAAAACAGCTTTTATATTTTGTTTTTTTTTTTTGGGGGAAAACTAATGTAAGGTATATTTTTCATGCAATTATTAAAACTTAAAAAAAACAAATTGAAAAAAATAAACGTGCAGGATAAAATACAAAGCGTGCAAATAAAATTCAATTCAAGGCAAGCGAATAAAAAAACACAACCAGTCCATTTGATTTCTTTATTACAAGTGTCTTAAAAACTAACATAGAACATAAGAGAAAAGCTATAACAATATATCGGTAAATTTAACACTAATAACTTAGAAGAATAATGTACATACAAACAGTAAAATGATCATTTGATTTTAAAAGTGAGAGAGTTTTACATTTTACAGTTTGTGTTTCGAAATAAATTACAAAGAAAGCTATCTCTTGTCATACTAATAAACGGAATATGGAATATCATATCGTATTGCGCGTTGCCAATACGTTATTATATTATTTTATCATCGATTATTATTTAAGATAATATAATTATAATTCATTTATAATTTGTAAGAAATGAAATCCCTTACAGCTCGGTCATCCTGAACTTAAATCGCCCTCGATTTACGACATCATATTCTTACATGCGTAACATACAATACATACATTTGAATAAAAATATACTAGATAGGTAATACATTTCTTTTGGTTTTTGATTTTGAAACTTTTAAATGAAAACAGATATGTATACATTTTACATTTATCAGAAATTACATAGTAATTGATTTGATCTTAATCATATTAATCGAATTTTTGTTTTCATATAGTGTATATATATAGAACATATAATTCTTTAATTTTTGTACTAAAAACAATTTTAACATAATAAATATTTTGTCTTTGGTTTTTTTTTTCTACTGAATACAGTAACTGACATTAGTTGTTATCATAATTTATTGTAAGAAATAAATCGAAATTTTAGCAATATAAATAAAAAAGAAGGTTTCATTGATGCATGCAATTTAATGACTTATGTCGAAATGTAAGCTTTCATATTTTCCGGGCAACAAACGCCTTCGTATGGTAATCGAGATATTTGTAAATTGTTTAAATCCTTTATAAGGTACCGGTCATTTGGCAAGATTTTAACGACTTCATAAGGTCCTTTATACTTAGCTAAGAATTTTTTATTTAGTCCGGGAGTGTTTACAACATTTTTTATTAAAACAAAATCGCCAATTTTGTATTGAATCGGGTTTTTGTGGCGTTTATCAAAATGAATTTTATTATTTTCTTGACTCTTAACAGTTTTTTCGTAAGCCTGCTCCCTAACTTCTTTTAAATCTCTAGGTTTTTGTAAAATAACGTTTTCATCTAAATATTCTTTTATATTATCTTTAATGATACCTTTTTGAGTGACTCCAAAAAGTAACATGCTCGGACATACACCTGTACTTTTGTTTTCCGTGTTGTTTAAGGCAAATTCAACCTTTTGCAAACACTTTACCAAACAACTTGAGTCCATTTCACTCTCTTTCGAAAGCATAGGAGTAAGGCACCTATTGATTCTTTCAACTTGGCCATTTGATTGTGGCGAACTTGTCGCAATTTTAGTATGTTGAATGGCATATTTTTGACAAAAAGTTGAAAAATCATCTGACGTAAAACAACTTCCCCTATCCGAAATAATCCGCGTTGGTTTGCTGTAAAAAGAAAAATACGATTCAAGGCATTGAATGACTTCTTTGGTTGTCGTACTTTTTACTGCATATAATTTTGTAAATTTCGAAAAACCGTCGACAATCACAACAATGTGTTTTTTACTTTTACTCGATGACGCAGGTAAAGGACCGTAATGGTCAATATGGATAGTTTCAAAAGGCGTAACTCCTTTAGGGATATTATGCAACACCGCCTCCTTTTTGCCGCTTGGTGGAGAAAAATGCATACACTTTAAACAAGAGCTTATGTACTCTTTAATTTTGTTTTTCATACTAGGAAACCAGTATGTTTTCCTCAAGAAATTAAAGCATTTTTCTACACCTAGGTGGCATAAAGCATCGTGGTGCGTCTGAATTACGTTTCTCTCCATCTTTGACGGAACATAAAAATAAGATTGTTTGTTGATTTTTCGATAAACGAGTCCATTTATAAGCTCATAAGATGGACTATCCCTTTGCTCCAACATCTCGACTATTTTTTTCAAAACTGGATCTTTTTGCTGTGCTGCAGCAAGTGCATGTTCAAATGACTCGTTTTCGACAATAAGAATGTTGTGACACCTACTTAGCGCGTCGACATGACCCATCCGCTTACCATCTCGATGTTCGATGACGTAGTCGAAATCTGAGAGTTCCAAGGCCCATCGCGAAATCCTTGGATTCAAAACCTTTTTATTAAGTGTTTGGGTCAGTGACTTGCAGTCGGTGACAATCTTAAATCGGATTCCCGTTAAATAAATTCGGAATCTTCTAAGGGCGTAAATAATGGCAAGTGTTTCTAATTCGTAAGAATGATATTTAGATTCTGGTGCAGTCGAACGCTTGGAAAAGAAGAAGATCGGATGAAGTTGCTTATCATCTTGACGCTGCAATAACACAGCGCCGAAACCTATGCTACTGGCGTCACAATGCAGTTCTGTGTCTGCGATCGGATTAAAAATTCTTAAAAAAGGAGCATTCAAAAGTTTTTCTTTTAATAAATTAAAAGTCTCCAACTGCTTTTCTCCAAACTCAAACTTCGCATCTTTTTTCAAAAGATCATTCAGTGGTTTCGCTAATAAAGAAAAGTTCATTATAAATTTTCGAAAGTAAGAACACAGGCCTAAGAATGAATGCAACTTCTTCTGATTGGTTGGTATAGGAAAATCTGAAATGGCTTTTAAACCATCCCTATTTGCACTTATACAATTTGCCGAAATTTCATAACCGAGATATTTGATTTGTTCGTACATAAAAACGCATTTATCAAGTCGTAACTGTAAATTTTTGTTTGAAATAACATCTAAAACTTTCTTCAAAATCATAAAGTGTTCATCTTTAGTTTCAGACGCGATCAACAAGTCATCAATATAAATTAAAAGTTGTCCACTACTAACAAGGTCTTTGAATGTTTGATTAATGTAGCGTTGAAAAACCGAAGGGGCATTTTTCAACCCGAAAGGCATACGAGTATATTCAAACTGTCCCATAGGCGTAACGAATGAAGTGAATTTTATCGAGTCCTGGGCCATTTTTACATGGTGGAAACCGCTTTTAAGGTCGAGAAGCGAAAAATATTTTTTATTTCGTAGCATATCAAGGTGATCTTCAATTAACGGTAATGGGAAGTTATCTTTTACCGTTATTTTATTTAAATTGCGATAATCAACACATAATCTTAATTCACCTGTTTTCTTCCGAGTCAGCACGATTGGAGATGCATAAGGCGAATTACTCTCGCGTATAATATCGTTTCTAAGTAAATCATCTAAGATTTTTTGTAACTCCATCTTATGAGAGTGCGGAAGACGTCGAGGCGCCCAACTAAAAAAACTGTTAGGATTAGTCAAAGCAATATGCATTTCATAATCATTAGGATATTTTGAACTATTTGTTGAAACATTCTCGAAAACTAAACTTTTCAACTTAACTTTTTCTTCAAGACTTAAATTTTCATTAATTTTTAAGGAAATGTTTTCATCACGAATATCGCACACATCAATTTTTAAAATTTCATATTCAAAATCTAAATCGTTATAATTATAATCAAGTTTATCATTGTTTTTACCATAATTTTCATAATGTTCATAATCGTTTTCATAATATGTTAAGTCATCTTCAATTGGTTTCGTACTGTTTTCTTTAACAGCTAATTTAATGTTAGATTTACGCGTCATAAGATAAGTGGATCTTTCATAGTTCCATCGTTAACAACATAGGGACATACATTGACAAACATACCATTAAATTTAACATAACATTCAAATTTACCTAAAATAACCAGTCTTGAGTTATTTATACCATAAAAGTCATAATTTGGTGATTCAACAGTTGTCATCATAAAAGGTGGCACGTATTGCCGCTGGACAAAGCTGATTGGGCTCCCGGTATCAATTGTAGTCATAACATGCATGCGCACTCGAACACCATCAGCTTCAGAACTCGTAAATTGAAACTCCATTATTCCATGAAAATCACCCATCAGTGTTGAAATTTCTGATGTCGTTGGTTGGTCATCTTTTTGAACCATAAGAACCGATGATGGTTGAGCGCAATCGCTCACAACGTGTCCCATTTTCCCGCATCGAAAACATGAGCCCTTTTGTCGACGTGGTTTTGGACACTTTGGTGAAATGTGGCCCACTTCATTGCAGTTGTAGCATTTAATTTTTGTATCGACTCGTGGCAATGACTTTAGTTGCTGCACAGGTCTATTGTACGAAGAAGACGAAGGTTGCAGATCAGATTTTAATTTTTCGTACTTTCGAAGTATAATTTTCAAATCAGCGATTGTGTTTGCCGTAAGCATAAGCTGTTTGTTGTACACGGAATCTGGGATTCCCTTAATAATGTAAGCTATTATATCTTGCTCGTCGATTTCGGCTGAGGACGCAATCTCCTGTATAGCAAGGACGTACTGCTGGAAACTCTCATCTTTACGTTTCCTTCGATGCCTTAACGCATTGTGGACGTCTGTCGCAGTTGTATGGTGATGAAACTCAGTCAAAAGCGCAGCCTTAAGCTCAGTCCATGATCGAAACGACTTTGACCTTGTAAATAACCTTGCAGTGCCCTTGAGCAATCGTTTAAAATATATGAACGACTCAGACTCACTTAGCCGGTAGGTGACAACAGCATCCTCCACATTCTCTATCCATTTTTTTATCGGATAATCGTCATCACCAGAAAACGTGGGCAACGAGTCTTCAATGTCACGTGATGTACATCCACCAGTAGAGCGTACCTCTCTAGCGGGGCGATTAAGCTCAGCCAAACGTTTTTCGAGTTCAAGAATTTCTTCCTTTTTTCGAAGCAGCTCGCGAAGTCGATCTAAACTTTGTTGGACTAAATTCTGTTCGTCTTCCAAGTTGTCGGCGACTACGTTATCGTCATCTTCATCGGCACCATCATCTGCATTAGCAGGGAACAAACCATCTATTTCGTTAGGTTCAAGTAACTCAATAGCTTCATTTAAGCGAGCCTTAAGTGCAGATTTTATACCATTAGCAGGCAATTCCATTTCAGTCAACTTTAATTTAAGATTTGGAACCGTAGCATATTCAACAAATCTCAATGCACGTGATCTGGCATCCATCTCATAAGATTTTGCGTTAAAAAAATTGGTAAAATGTAGGCGAATTAACTAATTTCTTAACTACGATTAATGTGGATCTTAATCTCACTTCTGATTAAATTGTAAGGTATATTTTTCATGCAATTATTAAAACTTAAAAAAAACAAATTGAAAAAAATAAACGTGCAGGATAAAATACAAAGCGTGCAAATAAAATTCAATTCAAGGCAAGCGAATAAAAAAACACAACCAGTCCATTTGATTTCTTTATTACAAGTGTCTTAAAAACTAACATAGAACATAAGAGAAAAGCTATAACAATATATCGGTAAATTTAACACTAATAACTTAGAAGAATAATGTACATACAAACAGTAAAATGATCATTTGATTTTAAAAGTGAGAGAGTTTTACATTTTACAGTTTGTGTTTCGAAATAAATTACAAAGAAAGCTATCTCTTGTCATACTAATAAACGGAATATGGAATATGATATCGTATTGCGCGTTGCCAATACGTTATTATATTATTTTATCATCGATTATTATTTAAGATAATATAATTATAATTCATTTATAATTTGTAAGAAATGAAATCCCTTACACTAATTAACAAAATTATCGCCGTCTTCACAATGGATCATTATAAACAACAGCTCTTAGATCCCATTTCTGTCTCCACCTTCCACACATCATCGGATAAACTCTCCAAATAATCTCACCTTCCATTCTCAACAAACTCACGACACACAAAAAAAGCGTTGCCCCAAACTTCGTCTATGGCTTGGAGCTGAAGAATATAGGCAAGCCAAAACTGAAGTAGACTGTCGATGGCGAATGCACATCTCAATGGCACTTCCATCCAACTTTGATAAGAGTGAAATAATTTCTAGTAATTTGTTTAGAAAATGCAAATCTATAAGCTTTGCACTCTGCTACTTTTTGTGGGTGTTTCAATATACACATATTTTCATTTACCCTATTTATTGTTTTGTTTGTGGTTTTGGAGTTTCTCCCTTTGGGAGTTTTTTTTTTCTCTTCTGTTTGGTTTTCTTTAGTATTTTTTTTTTATTTGAAGAAGCACGTACGTAACGAGTGGCAGTATTTTATAAAACGCAATTCTATGGCAGCGTTAATAATCAGTGGGGTTATTTTGTTTTTGCTTGGAGATGAGATTTTTTTTTGTTGTTAATTTATTTGAGTGTTGAAAGCTTCTTTGGATGGAGAGGTGTACATTCTGCCTTACCTAGTTCAATGTTTATATTTATATTTTGTGTTTAAATGAAATAAATAAACTCAATGAATGAAGAAAATGATTTAAGAATATAAGAGTCGAGGTACTTTTAATTTTTGTTTTGTTTTTTTGAACTGTGTGTACTCAAAGGATTCAGACAGACTTTTTTGTTGTATATTTTTTTTAATGGAATAGCATTATTGAATGAGGCGTAATGTCTATAATTAACAAATAGGCTTCATTGCAATAGAAAAAAACAAAATAATTTAAAATGAAAATCTTATATTCTCAAAAATAAAGTCAAGTCAGAACGGGTGCTACGGCGCCATATTTTATTATTGTAACAACTTTTAAAAACCATTAAAGCTAACATTGTTTAAAAACTGAACTTAGAGCGTTGTTACACTCGTGTTTAATGTCACTAAATATTTCCTCATATTATTGTAAATCTAAAAATCAACCGAAAAAAACAACTGGACTAATCAAGTGTTGAAAAAACATCCTATTGTCAGATTGTAAAAAAATTAAAAACTTCCAAAAAATAAATGCTGTAACTTATCCTTAAAAAAGATGGACAAACAAGATTTAGGCATAAAACGGCTAAACGAAGAAGTCGCACTTAAGAAACAATGATGGACAGAACATTTAAAAAGCAATATAAAATACAAACGGGCTTTTACAACATGAGTATCCGAATTAAGAATCCTTTCATACATATAGCATATAGACATTTGTTTGGTGTCCGAAAATCCCTTCGCTTCAGAACAAAGTCCTAGTAGTAAATTACCGCAAACTATACATGTTATCAAGCTCCGCATCCAGGTGAGTTACGAGTTATCTCGTAGCGGGTCAATAAGTCCGTGACTTTTGGAATAAAACACAGATTTTTTGATAAAAAAAATAATTTTATTTTTCAACGTAGTCTCCCTTGAGCTCTATACACTTTGTCCAACGCTTCTCCAATTTTTTTATCCCTTCCAAAAAAAATGATTTGTCGAGGTCCTCAAAATAGACCTTTGTTTGCGAGATGAACTCATCATTGGAGTCAAATCTTTTTCCACCAAGCCATTTCTTCAGGTTTGGGAACAATAAGTAGTCGCTCGGAGCCAAATCTGGAGAATAGGGTGGATGAGGGAGCAATTCATAGCCCAATTCATGGATTTTTGCCATGGCAACTGCACATGTGTGCACCCTTGCATTGTCTTGGTGGAAAAAAACTTTTTTCTTGGCCAAATGAGGTCGGTTTTTTTTCAAATCGTCATTGAATCGGTCCAATAAGTTGGCATAATATTCCCCATTGATTGTTCTTCCCTTTTGAAGGTAGTCAATGTGGATTATCCCGCGTGCATCCCAAAAAACAGTCACCATAACTTTATTGGCTGACAAACCCACCTTGGCCTTCTTTGGCGCCGATTCACCCTTAGAAACCCACTGTTTTGACTGTTGTTTGGTCTCTGGTGTGTTGTGATGGATCCATGTTTCGTCCACTGTTACAAAACGGCGCAAAAACTCCTCCATATTGCGAATAAACAAAGCCAAACCTTCCTGTGAAGTTGTTACACGATTGCGTTTGTGGTCGACTGTGAGCAAACGCGGCACCCATCTTGCGGAAAGCTTTCTCATGCCCAAGTGATCATTCAAAAGTGAAACCACTGAGCCATGCGAGATCCCTACGGCTTCCACAATCTCTCGCACTTTCAATCTTCGGTCGGCCAACACCATATCGTGAATTTTTTTTCGATTGTTTCGGGTGTAGAGACCTCAACTGGGCGTCCAGGAAGTTCGGCATCTTCAGTGCTTGTACGGCCACAACGAAATTCAGTAAACCACTTTTTTACTATTGAAATCGATGGTGCAGAGCCCATAGTGTTTATCAAGCTTAGCCTTGGTCTCGGTAATGGTTTTTTTCGCAAGAAATAATGCTTAATAAGCACACGAAATTCACTTTTTTCCATTTTCTCCTCAAATTAGTGAGTAGTCTGATAAAAATAGCTGTCAAACACAAACTAACCGACGCAGCAAGTTTAAATTTTGACAGGAGTCAACTGACAGATGCCTGTTGACAGGAGCAGTGTTGCTGTTTCAGTAAAGAGGTCAGAAATTCAAAAAGTCACGGACCTATTGACCCGCCTAGATGAAGATCAGCAAATCTTATAAAAAGTCTATAAAACATTATAAAGAACCAAAGTTCACTAATGAAAACATTCAAGTAACAACAAGAAACATTCAAGTATTGGTATAAAAAAATTTATAGTTTAAAATAGCAGCTACACTCGTATACTGTCCTCCGAGGCACACTCCAAACGAAGAAGACTATGCAGAACTCCTAAAATTGTTGCTAAACACACTCCCTCCGGATCTAGGATCGTAAATGCAAAAGGTAAAAGGATATACCAAGCAGGCCGCAAATAAAAGTCCGAATTATATTTCTCTGTTTCGACAACATACTGGCCATCTGATTCGAACAAAATACAAGACCTTATTAACTTTTGCGTAGTTAAAGATATTAAACGAAATCATAAAAGTGGCGAAGGTAATTACCATCTATCATCAGATCATGCTCCAGTAATCTTATCATTGAGTAAAGTGGAAATAATGAAAAAAAGGAATCCTACGCTCGTGATTTAGAGAACAAACTGGAACAAAGTCAGAGAAAAACTTGAAAGTTTTATAGACATAAGATCTCTTTTGGAAGCAATTGAACACATTAATCATTAGGTAAATAGAAAAATTTCTTGCTAATGTTCAACAGGCTCCAACTATATCCAACTCTAGAGAAATAAAATATCCTGCCCAAATAAAGGAACTAATATTGGAAAAAAGAAGGGCTCGAAGAAAATGGCAAACAGCGAGATTACCAGGCGATAAGAATCTGTGAGTTAAAAAATTATTTACTTAGTAGATTCTTGAAAAGTCTTACATTGAAGCGTCTAAAAGAACCCGATGCTCAAAAGCCGTCCATGAAATCTCAAGAAGGTAAATCGATTGGCAACGCGAAACAAAAGAATGACCTCTTCGCTGACCATCTCGCGATTATTTTCAAGTCAAGTAATTTCCAATGGGAAATGAAATTCCCTTCTTCACGTTCAAAAAAGTAAGAAGCATGTATCAATATAATTTACCTAAAAAAATCATCAGATACGATCTTATAACTGCCCAGAATTTGAAAGAAATGCTTTCAATAGCCTTCGAAAAATGATTACACTATTTATAATAAATGCATGCCTTAAACTAAGACATGTGCTATATCATTCGAAAATTGCAGAAGTCATTGTTATACCCAAGCAAGGTGAACCACCAACAAAATTAATATCCTGCAGACCAGTGTCACTCATACCAATCATCTACGAAAAACTGCTCTTGAACGGACTTAGGAAAATTATAGAAGAAAAAAGTCTTATTCCGAACCATCAGTTTAGATTTAGAAATAAACATTCCACGATAAGCCAAGTTCATCTAATTGAAAAGGCACTAGAAGAAAAACAAATATGTTCTGCTCTACTCTTAGATGTTACTCAAGCCTTTGACAAGATTTGGCACTTGGTACAAACTGCATAGGGACCTTCCCAGGCAGTACAACTAATCCTATGTTACGAACCGACTCTTTAGAGTACGGTTCGATCGAAATTACTGGGAACTTAGCAATATTGAAAGCGGAGTACCACAAGGAAGTGTCCTAGGACCAACCCTGTATATACTAAGGAGACCGTCTAAAATTTACCGAGGAGATTAAGATGAACCAAGCCTCATGAGCTGATGGTCTGAACTCTAAAGCAATGGCAAAGTATTAAAACTTTAAGCTTTCCACAATGTGATTATAAATTAAGAAGAAAAATCATTTGTCAATCTTTTATAGATTGGCCCTGATTTACCAGTGGTTTTTGGTGCGGTAAAAGTCCAAACTCTACTTGGCATCGAATACCAGTCTCTTTTGAAAATTTCCAACGGATAGAAAAAATCGTTGGAGCTGTTTTTTTTTAAATCCATTCCTATATTTCTATTCCTTCTAACTAGTTCCGTGTAATTCAGGCATTTTAAAAACGTAAGGCCTCACAGGCATAATAGTTAAATTAATATTGTTATTATTATTAGTTTTTTGGGAGGTACAATGGTACAAATTTAGGAAAATAATTTTTTTCAAATCAACATAATATCAAAAAACTACAAAGTTTCGATGAAAACCAAATAGTCGTTTTCGAAATACATACCTTTCTGGGTAAAAAAAAGTATGACGTGTGGGCATATTACCAAAAAAATATTATGTACAAAGCGGACAGACAGACGGAATTTCGTGTTCTCTATTATTTTAATGTCGTTTGATCAAAATCTCGAGTTCAAAATTTTACGAATCCAAAACTTGCCATATAGCAGTATGTATCGCAAGTACAAAAAGTGAACTTAACAAGGGGGTGATTCCACAAAAATTGGGTAACTTTTAGGGATATTTTGTTTATGATATTATTTAAACCAAATTCTTACAAATTCTGATATTTAAGATAGCTAGTCTAATGAAGATATTGTTCATGACCGGGCCAGTCACTTTTTTATGTAGATTCTGAGATGTATCGGTTTTTCTGAATTTCACTGCCAAGGGACTGACGAGGGTGACACAGTACTGATAAAATACACAGCTTCATAAGAAAATAATGGAACTTATTGACATTTAGAGTAAGTCGGAAGCCATCCGAACTCTTCGGAAAGCGTTCACTTGGGAAAAAATGACAGTTCTAATTCTGAAAAGAAGAGAATTTTGCTTCTGGATATGAAATCAGAACCAGAACCAGAAACACTCACACATTCATATACTTGAACGTCAAACTCGACTGTTGTCATTTTGGTATCATAATTGTGCAACAAACAGTTTTTTTGAATTTGAATCTTTCCACGAACATAATTATTTTCACACATACAATCTCATTAAAATTCAGAATCGCTAGAATCAAACAAAATTAGAAGAAGATTTCCGGATTGCCAAATAAAAACGCCATAATATAATAAGATTAGACAATGGTGGTGAAGACACAGCGGGTCGAGTTTTAAAGTATGTACAAAAGGAAGGCATTGTATATCAACACACAGCTCCGTAAACACCACAATAAGGCGGGACTGCTGAACGAAAGAACAGGTCTTTGGTTGAAATGGCAAAATGCATGCTACTAGATGCAAGAATAAGTTATGAGTTCTGGGGTGAAGCGATCATGACATATTTTGTGTTTTTTAAGAGGCGACATTATGATTTAAATAAAAATAAAAATAAGTAAAAAAATGTGTACGCACTAAAATAGTTGAAATAAAAGTTATCTAAAACAAAAAAAAATCAGTACCCTGGAAACACGTCAGTCCTCTGGCGCAATATCAGACACGGGACTGACGCCAACGGACTGATGAAAAAGGCATTAATTTGAGATTATTATTAGAACCAACTTCTATTTTGGCATTTTCGAATATAAACAAGCTACATTTGAATAAATAAAAGTGAATTAGGTATAAATTAAAATAAAACACATGTTTATAAGAAAGTACTAACTCACCATAGGACTGATAATTTTACTGGACACGCACGTGTTTCCACGCCAAACACAACACTAGACCTGGCACAGTATTGGCGACCGTCAAATAGTGTGGTCTGCAGCTAACTTTACTAATAAATTTGAACGTTAACTGTAATTTGAATTTGAGTATGTGACATTTCGCGGGAAATTCAAATTCGAACAACACACAGCGGACTGACGAATAAAACTGAACACAAAGTTTCTTATTATTTTAACAACATCGGTGAGAATATTATGTTACGAAAATTGTGATACACATTATTAAGTACATCACAGATTGTAGTGAATTACCAAATTTGCTTAAATTGAAGTTAATATTTAATACACAGCCATTTGATTCCGGATTTTTGGAGTGATGACATGCCAAAGAACTGACGTTTTGAGAATATATTGTTGTATTTTATAAGCTTGTATTTAAAATAAATAACTGAAATTGGGTGACCAAATAAAAGACTTTAAGTTGTTTTAGAATAAAATAAAAAATATTAAAAAGTATAATAACAATTAGTTTTACTGACTGATGACAGCAAGTTACCCAATTTTTGTGGAATCACCCAAATGTAGTTAATTTCATTTTTATTATCACTAAATATTTCCTCATATTCATGTGATATTTGGAAAACAATTATATTTTGAGGATATAGGTAATTCTAGTTCTCTTCGTTTTCAAAGAGGCAAACATTATCAAAAATTTAATATATTTATGATAATTTATGTCAAAAAATTCCCCTAATGTGGCTAGGTTCCTTTATTGAAGGACAGTTACCATTCTTTTTAATATTTTCTTTTTACCGCGTTTTTTTTGTCAATAGATACCAATCATTTGGATTGTATAAATGAGCAGTACGTTTATTTCTGTCACTACATAACTTTAAGTTTTTGTAGAGACCCTATGCATATTTTATTTAAAGGATCAAGTGGTAACAGAAAATCTAAGACATTTTTGACCTAATAGTCGTTGCAATTCTTAATACCCTAGTTTTAATAGTAGTTTTAAATACTAGTTGTAAAGTACAATGTTTTAATGTTGAGTCACTGCAGTAAAAGCATTGAAAACTGTATGTTAACAGGGTGACCCCATTTGTATCTTTTGATAAGACAAATTATAAATTTTCATTTTGTGTGTCAACCCTTGTGTAATTTCCCAATTCCCAATTCCAGTCCTATATGTTTCGAAGATAATTTCTATTCACAACAATATTTGTGTCGTCATACACACTTAAAAAAATTCTGTGTTCTTATAGCAACAGTCTTTTAGTTTAGGATGTGGTAATTTAAATAAAAATCAAAAAAAAACCTGTCGACATGGTTGTCTCAAATGGCTACCATGCTTAACGGTTTTCGAAAGATTTATAGCTCCGATTCGATGGAAATTAAATTCATGTAAAAACTAAAGAAGTAAAAAAAAAAATAATCTTCTATAAATACCATTCGTGTCAATAAACAGACGAGCGCAAATTTCACATAATCCACGTGCCATGCCAACGCCGCCGCTGCCGCCGTCACCATCACCATCGCCACTGTCGGTCGTCCGCCATTTCAGCTAGTCATTTTCCGATAATTTGACTACAAAACAGAACAACAACAAGAACAACAACAAAACATGAACTAAACGCAATGAAGCTTCCAAAGCAAGGATGGCATTGCCTGCAGCGAAATAAGCAAAAAAGCAAACAAGCAGCAAGATACATTTGAATCTATTCTGACTCCCTGAACTGAACTACTGGGGAGCTATTAGCAGATCAACGATCGATTTGTATAGTCGAGAGGCGGCTGACGACGGACGGTGGGGTAATGGTGGCGACTGGCGAGTACTAGCCTATCGAGCACCCTACTCGCCCTATACACCTTATACCGCACACAAAAAAAGTTACAATACGAAGACTCGCACTCGGCCAACATAATGTACAAACCGATGACGTCGCGTCCGTCGTCGTTGTGCCTCCTCCTTCCACCCAATCGTAACAAACTCATGACTTTCTTCAGCAAAGTTTGTGTTTGTGTGTTTTTTTTTTGCTCTGCTCTGCTCCGATGGTTGCCCACCATAATGTTCCGCTTTCTATTTTTAGATTTTATTTAATTTTTTTGCAATATTTTTCCATTTGATCATTTTGCTCTTTAAAATAGTGTTTGATTCGACTATGTGTGTGATTATGTTTGTGCGAGCTGTGTCGTTAATTGTGCTTCTTTCTAAAACAAAACTATCTTCTATTATGAAATGATTGTATCTATGTGGGTTTGTATGTTTGTATTTCAGAAATAATACAAAAACGAGCATTTGAAGAAAAGTTTTTTTTATCTATTATTTAGAATAGGTTTTAGAAATTTTAAAAATTGATATAGGAATTTCGAACCATCTTCATGACTTTGTGTGCAAAATTAATTATAATTCATATACATATGTATATAGAGTAATTGTTACAGACGAATATCGAGGAGACAATTTTTCTAGTGAAATATTCTCTTGCATTGAATATAATAAGCTTTATTAAAGAAAAAATATAATTAGGATTAAACAATGAATTTAAAATAAACAGGAAAATACCTAACAAGTTAAAAAGTCTTTTCCTTCTCGACTATTCAGCTTCATCTCCATATTATAAATAAAATAATTCGTTTAAAGCTAAGACTTAAATAAAATACAATTAAATTGTATAAGTTACTTTCTATCAGCAACATTTCTCCCCCCCGGTGAAACACTAGATTCATCTGCTGATTCACCATACTTTGATTTCCTGATATCCAATACGGCCAATTTGACTACAGGTCGCTCATATACTCCATTCGCTGTTCTGACGATTGCTCTTCTAACTTGTCCATCTTTTGCTCTTGTTGTACTTATTACTATTCCCTTCATCCAGGATCCTCGTGGAAGATTGTTGTCCACCATCATTAAGATATCATTTTCTTCTAAATTTTTAGTATTCTTAAACCACTTAGTTCTGGGTGTAACAGTTGGCAGATATTCATTAATCCATCTTTTCCAAAACAAGTTTGCTATTTCTTGACTTAGTCTCCAGCTCTTTCGCAGTAAGAGATCCTTATTACAAAAATGTCCAGGCGGTTTATTACCATTTGAAGAACCTACCGAAAAATGATTTGGTGTTAACGCCTCTACATCTTCCGATTCCACTGGAACATGAGTAAGTGGACGAGAATTTACTATACATTCAACTTCAATAAGCGATGCCATAAGTGACTCATCTGTTAAACGTTGGTTTTTTGTGACCTCTTGTAGTACCTTTTTTACTGACCTCACTAACCGTTCCCAACAGCCTCCCATGTGTGGCGCAGCAGGAGGATTAAAAAACCATTTCGTCTCAGTACTGATGAACCTTCTTTTAATAATTTCCTTGTTCATTTTACTAAAGGTTTCTCTTAATTCCTTCTCTGCTCCTTTAAAGTTTGTCCCATTATCCGAGTAAATTTCTCTTGGTATACCTCTTCTTGACATGAAATTTCGAATGCACATAGTCAGCAGTTAAATTATGTGCCAATTCAATATGTACAGCTCGTATTGTTAGACAAGTGAACAAAACACCCCATCTTTTCTCAGTCTTTCTTCCAGAATGAACAATCATCGGTCCAAAGTAATCAATCCATGTGTATGTAATGGTTTAAGTCTTGCTTCTGGTAAGGGACTTATCTGTGGGCACGATGGTACTACATTCTTAATAATACATACTGGATATTTTATACGTACTGACCTTTCTAATGACCTCAAACTAGGTATCCAGCATCGCTGACGAACTCCATTTACAATTGTCTCCTGGCATTGATGATAAAATTGTTGGTGATAATTGTTAACGATTAAAAAACTAATTGGATGATTTTTTGCTAATATTATAGGACGTTTTGTTGCTTCCGTTACGTACCAAGCTCTATCGATTCTTCCCTTTATCCTCAAAATGCCATCGCAGTTTATATATGGTGAACATTAGTAAAGCTGACTTGATTTGGGTAAAATTTTGGAGTTCATTAGCATCGCCAATTCATCTGCATAACTGTCTCTCTGAGCCATTCTTATTAACGCTTTTTCAGCTTCATATAATTCCTCCAATGAAAACAAACCTACTATCTTTGGTAAATTAAGTCGTTTAGGCTTAATATTGTTTATGAATTGAAAACAATAGGCCATCGATCGATGTAAACGCTTCCATTTAGAAAATCTTTCATATTTCACTATTGTTTTTTAAAAATATTACCTGTATGAAGTTCTATATACTCTGGTCGCAGTTCTAATAAATCAACTTCCTCACTTGTCATAGAAGGCCAATATCTTTTATCTTCATATAAAAATGACGGACCTTTGAACCATCGGCAATTTTTATCGAAGTTTGGTTGTTTGCTCCATTTTGTTGCATCATCTGCGACATTCATTTTCGTCGGAACCCATCTCCAATCTACCAGCTTTGTCATTTCAAGAATTTCTCCAACTCTAAACATTACGAATTGTTTGAGTTTCTTCGGATCTACTTTCAACCAAGGTAACACATTTCGAGAATCGGTCCACATAAACGTTTGTGATATTTTAATATTATGGCTTCTAATAATTTTCTGTGCAAATCTGGAACCAATCAGAGCTGCTTGTTATTCTAATCGAGGTATTGACAACGGCTTTAGTGGAGCTAATTTGCTTTTTGCACCCACTATAATACAATCAACTGCATTTCCATTATCAAGCCTAAGATACGCGACTGTTGCAATTGCATCTTCAGTGGCATCAACGAATACGTGTAACTGAACAGACAAATCTTTATATCCATATGGATAATAACACCTCTGAATCGTCACATCCTCTACTTGTGGCAAATGTAGGCGCCAGTTTTCCCAATTAGCATTCAGACAGTACGACCGAAATTGGGCTCGAGGGTATACTGATGACATGAGTATTTCTGGAGGCACGAGTATTACAGTTGTTATTGTTTGAGGGGAGGAATGCAACTGGCTATTTCGCTAGATCATAATCCGTTAAAATAACGGTAGAAAAGGGTGAGACAAGAAACTTTACGAAACAAGCGACGTATATTCAACCATGATTTTATCACCAATCAATTTAAATGATGTGCGCGTAATTCAGATTGCATTTAAAAGACCTTAGGTCTTACGCGTATATATAGTTAAAAAATAGTTTGGCAGTAACCAACATTATAGATAAGTTAAAACAACGATTCCAATTTTTCTTCAGAGGAAATCAAATAAAACTGATGTGTACAAAATTTGAAGCAAATCAATCCAACCGATGAGGCACTTAGAGAATCCCAAAAACACAAAATACTGAAACTTATTTCCCGAAATTTCGAAAAAAAAGGGTGGGGCGTTTTAGACTTAGATACAATGGCGCAAAATTTTAAACAACCCATTGTTAAGGGCTTAACATTTTACCAGTTAGCAACTTCCTAAGTGATTATTGATTGAAGAACTATTTCAAGATTTTTAAACCTTTTCTAAACTAGTAAATTGCTAATTAAGCAAAAAGCTGAGCGTTTGTAGGGTTTGAATTTTGATGAACAAAATTATTGTTGTTATGCGTTGTAAATTAATTATATGTTGATGAAACCTCAACATGTGTTCTAAAATGGTATTAGTTATTTCTATTTTCATCATTTTAACTTTATTATTTACAAAAAAAATTGTGCACCGGCAGGACTCGAACCTGGGCACCACGCGTGCAAGGCTGATATACTATAAGATTCCATAATGGATTTAGCAAATTGCTAAAAGTTAAAGTAGTCATTCCGTGATTTTAACCTTAGTAAAATGTTAAAATCGTTTAAAATTATCTCAATCATCCTTTTAGCTTAGTAAATTGCTAAAAGTGGCTTTAGCATTTTCCTTAATCGTTTAAAATTTTGCGCCAATAATTTTATATCAACGTAGACAGCTTTATTTTGCCAGGTTCGCGGATTCCACTGACTTTAATTTGTTTTTGGCCTCCCTGTGAAGCTCACGCCACTCCGGTTCTAGTATTTTTTATTGACTCGAGGATTTGGGTTTTCTGGCTTTCGGGGTTGTGAACAGAGTTTGAGTCAGATCGATTTGTTTACACGAAACCAATACTTGCCCTACAGAACGGCAATAGTATTATGTACCTACATATATGCAAGTGTTAAACAATATCTGTGTTAAAATGCACAACTAAATCCCATTTTATTGTTCGTATATTCGGTCACAACTTAAGCACAAGATTCTTAGTAGAAACGTCTAAATATATTTTGAAAGACGTTTTTTTTGTTTATTAATTTCTTATATACAAAATTTCTTCAATAATATAAACTTAAAAATATAATTTAAAAAAAAATCTTTCTTCCATTTTTGAATTTTCAAAGTTTTTTTAAGTATCATTTACAATTGGGTGATTGTTAAAACAACATAAGCGACATTTTAATTTTTTTTACAGGAGAAACAAAAAACATTTTATTTTTGACGAAGCGGTCGCATTGACAATTTTAATTTTAAAATCTGATTAGGGGTAGATCTGTGAGTTGTTAACAGTTAAAAGTTTCAAAAAAATATTGTTAGCGACGGAGATTATTAGGAAACTAATTCTATTTTTAATGTTGTTTTAACACCAGCCAGTTTGTTGAGAGCCAAAAGAACTTGAATACTTTAAGTTATGTTGTTTTAACACTCAGTTTGGCTTTTAAGTCTTAGCTAAATAACTGAAAATGAATAAAATAAATAATAGAGTCCAACACTTTATTTTTTGATGCAAAAAGTATGTACACTACTTTAGGTATATTCTACATTTTGGGCAAAAATGACCAAAATTTTCGAAATATTTATTTTTAGATTTTGAAAAACAAAATATTTTTTTTGGAAAATTCAGTATCTATTTCGAAAACGGGTGGACGATTTTTTTTTTAGATTCAGTTCTTGAATTTATATTGTTAAATAATTAAGATCAACACAGCACCATTTTTTTAGAAAAAAAAAATTACAACACTTTGTATACGAAAACTTAGGTTAAGAACGACCTTGAAATAAAATTTGTTGTTTCTGCTAAAAATCTTATAGTTTCGATGAAATAGAACATTAAGGCCCGTTTTCTGATACTAATAATAAATATTTATGTTCAACTTAAAACGCTTATGGGCTTCTGTTTCCTTTGCGTAAACTGTCACATAAGCGCTTAAGCAGAACTTAAATGCTTAAGTTGTGTATCAGTAAACGGGCCTAAGAGCAAGTACGTGCGATCCAGTCGTGCATTTTATTTTAAACTTCTTTTGATCACCCAAATGCTTGGTCAGATGGCAGAAACGAATGTCATCTTATTGGAATATCTGCTCCATTTTTTAAAAAATCTGAGAGTCTCTACAAGCATTGTTTGCATTGGATTGTTTGATCTTTTACGTGGCCTTATCTTTAAATAAGAATTTTCACTATTTTTATTCATATTTTAATAATTTTTAGCTTTTTTAATGACACCACCCAAAAGGAGACCACGAGCAACTGACTGATTATAATTTTCAAACTTAAAAAAACAACAATTGACCAAGTACGAATTGCCAGCTTTGGGTGTAAAAAGGAATGAATCGCATGCACTAAATGTGTTTTAGCACTCATTTGTCAAAATGGCAGAACAAATACGTTGTTTTAACAATCACCGATTCAATTTGAGGGACCTCTGATAATTGTATAGTAAATTTTGATCGAAATCCGTTGAATAGTTCGTGAGATAGTCGAAAATCGAAAAAAAACAGTTATATTTCAGGTACCGCTAATAACATTTCAATTCAAAAGTTGTATTGATCAAAATATATAATATACATATAATGGTACATTGCCTTTTTTATCAAAATTATTAGGGTTGTTTTCGAGTTAATTTTGATTTACCATGTTTGCCCCAAAAATTTGTATGGCAATGTATTAAAAAACAAAAGATTTAAAAAAAAAATTGAGCCAGGCACCTAAATCGCTTTAGCAGTTTACGCTGTAGAGCGACCTACAGACAGACAGACATACAGACAGACGGAACTACGGGATGTTTCGTGTTCTATATCATGTCAAGTTTGATTAAAATCTCGAGTCCGATTTTTTTTTTCAAATGCAAAACTTGCCTACATCGCAAGTAAAAATTCAATTTTCAAATTCTAGGTACTTAAAAACATTAAGTTCCAAATTAACAAAAAAAAACTCTTCAGCTGTTTAAACACTAAAATCCCCAATTTCGATTTGACTACAAATCCAAAACTCGCCCTAAGTACATATGTATGTAAATTTTGCTTTTTTTGTTCCTCGCTTTTCAAATCCATTTAGTACCAAATAGGTTCACGAAAAAAAAAGCAATTTTGTTCTCATAATTACTAATGTCGTTTTCGTTTGAATGTTAGTTGCTTTTTCTTTCACACCCACTACATCAAAAAAATCTTCGATTGACTTTTCTGATATTTTTCTGTTCTTCAATTTCATACAAGAGGAAACGTTTATTCCACCGCTAATCCACGACTTTATAAAACAATAAAATAGAAGTTTATCGGCGAGTTAAAATTTTCGACTAACAAATTTAAAGGGTCCGTCCAATAATCCAGCTAAAAAATTATAGCTTAGGCTTAATATTTATAGCTTTCGTTTGTTATTCAAAACTTTTGGCTCACAAACTTTAGGTAAAATTGTTATTTTCGGGACATAAAAACAAAGCAAATTGATTTTGAATTTTGATTTACCAAAACTATGTACCAATGTATACATAGTTGGTAATATGGCAATTAATGTTTTCATGTAAAAAGCTCATTTAGATAAGTCCAAAAATTGGATTTTGACATGCAGTCTGTGAGTTTGAATTTGTATGTCCCTAGAGAAGAAGTTCAAGCTTTTGACCTAGTCCAAAAGTTTCAGGAGACATGCCTTAATTCGATTTCCCTACGACTCTAATATAAATGTCAGCATTTTTAATAATCTTGTTGCGCACGTGCTTAACAGTTTCACATACTGTAGTAGATAGTGTAGTGTATTCGACAACAAAACATCGAGCTGAAATCCAGGCTCACTCACATCCTCTGCTCAGAGGTCAGTGCAGTTCCTCTATCCACTATTGACCCAATCCCCAGGAAAGAAATCAGAAATAAGTGAAGCTGGCTTTAATATGTTCACTAATTTCTGACCGTTTTCTATAAAATTTTGAATTTAATTGGTTTACGCATGCGTATAAAAACTACAATTGAAGATGATTCTTCTAACAAATAGAATAAATAGTCAGGGAATTTTGATATTTCGCTTAATCTATTTTAACTATTCAAATTGGAGCTTAAGGTAAATAAACGTTGGCTACATGAATTTAGAATTAACTATTTAAGAAATAGCAATTATTAGAAGACATCTTTTATTTGCTAACTTTAGCTTGCTTTGTTAAGCGCAAAGCCAAAACCTAGTTGTTAGCCTAAAAATACAAGTTTTAGCCTTAGCTTTACATTTTATATTTATTGGGGCGTATTCATAGTCATTTTTAAACTGTGTCTAAGTTAAACCTAGGTTTAGTTGAATTTTCAAACGTTGATTCTATTTTTTTCAGTGTATCATTCCAAAATATTTGAAGCTGTTTATGTAACATAACAAGTTAATAACCTTATAAAAATATAAAATCAACAATTTCCAAGTAAAATCGGCCTGTATTCATTGATCCAAAATTGCCTTAAACCTGAGTTTAGTAAAACCTGGGTTTATCAACTACTATCAATATGCCCCATTGGGTCTTGTAAATAAAAAAAGCCCAATAAATATAAAATCTAACTTTATTTTGTTCCATGTTTCTGTAAATTTTTTCATTTCATTTTTTTTTCATTTCATTTAATTTCATTTTATTTTGCCTATAAACAGTAAGATATACCTAATACCTTATAAACTAGTTTACAGCTTTGAGTTTTGTAAGATTAAAAAAAAAGAAGAAGAAAGACTAACTTAGTAAATGTTATTAAATTAAATTTGTATGAGATACATAGATTTAAGTATTAAAATAGAATTTAATCCACATTACATATTTATAAAATGAGAAACAAGTAAATAATTTCAAAAATAATACATCCCCATTTATTTATTAAAAAATAAAACATTAATTTCAAGTTAGATTAGACTGGAAATAAACAAGTAACTCCCGTCGAAACATGGCTTCTCCCCTCAGTTCTTTTACATGCCGTGGCAGAGCATTCCACAGGCAAGTGGCATTAACGAAAAACTGCCTCCTAGATGTCAAATACTTATATCGCGGGTGAATAAGTGTAAGAGATCTGTTTGAGGAGCCAAACCTTAATCTATCGAACAGATACCGAGGTTGATGTGTTTGAATTACATTGAAAACTTTCATTTTTATGATTTTATTAAGAAAAATAATGTTAATAATACTTTTGTTCCAAACTTCAGTAAAGCTAACGTTGATGCAATGAATGACTATTTTGTTAATTTTCCTTGGGCTTCTTCTTTCTTATACCAAAGCGATATACAATTAGAAATCGCTAATGAAAATCTAATGAAAGCTATCAAAGAAGCAATACATCGATTTGTTCCAAGTAAGACCTTGAAAACGAGTTCAAATCATGTATGGTTCAACAAAAGATTAATAAATCTCAAAAATTAAAAAAAATAAGCTTTTAAATTGAATAAAAGAAATTATAACAGCGCTGAACTAAGAGAAAATTATATTGTCAACCAACGCGAATTTCATATCTTAAATAAATTTGTATATAACTCGTATATGTTCACGATCGAATTTAATATAAAGAATAATAGTAAATGCTTTTGGAATTTTATCAATTCTAAGCGAAAAACTACTGGTTATCCAAGCTGTATGAAATTCCAAGATTCAACAACCAGTGACATTCATTTAATATGCAACCTATTTGCTAGATATTTTCAATCTGTTTACTCGTTAGACTGTTTTTCAAGTCACGAATTACTAATTGTTTCGAAGGTTTTTGATATAGGCTCTATGGTATTGGATGTCTCTGAAGTAGAGGAAGTACTTCTTGAACTTGATGCAAGTAAAAATGAAGGTCCTGATGGTATTCTACCTTTAATATTGCTAAAATGTGCTACTTCACTGACTAAACCACTTACTGACATCTTTAATGCATCACTATCTGGGGGCAAATTTCTAGATTGTTGGAAAATATCGTTTTTAACCCCTATATTCAAATCTGGATCAAAACAAGATATTAGAAATTACCGGCATATTAGCAAACTTTCTGCAATGCCTAAATTATTTGAAAAACTTGTTTGCAATAGGTTATCTTTCCAACTAAGAAATTATATATCGGAATACCAACATGGTTTTGTGTCAGGTAAATCAACAGCTACTAATTTATCTTTGATGACTAATTACATCATAAATAATTTTGAAGATCACATACTCGTACAAACAGATGTTATATTCACAGATTTTGCAAAAGCATTTGATCGTGTGAATCATAGGGTGATTTTACACAAATTGTCTTCGCTTGGATTTCATTGAGTTGGTTAAAATCTTATAGATTGTAAAAATTGAAGATTGCTGTTCTGATAATATATTTGTCTCATCTGGCGTACCTCAAGGTAGTCATTTGGGTCCATTATTATTTATATTATTTATTAATGACATACCTTCAATTTTTATATCTTCCGCATCTCTTTTATTTGCAGATGATCTAAAGTTGTAGCGTGAAATTAAGTATTTATCAGATTGTCAATTACTTCTTGAAGATTTATTTAGATTAACTGAATGGTGTCAAAGTAATGATCTTCATCTTAATGTATCTAAATGCCAAGTTTTGTCTTGTTTCAGACATTCTACGCCTATTCTGTTAAATTATAAACTAAATGATGTATGTTTAGAACGCGTTGATCGTAAGAAGGATCTAGGAATAATCTTAGATGTAAAACTCTCGTTTCTGCCACATTTTGATTATATGGTCAATATGGCTAACCAAATGCTTGGTTTCTTAAAGAGAAACACAAGAGAATTCAAAGATCCTCATTCGCTTAAATCTCTTTTTAACTCTCTAGTAAGATCTGTTTTGGAATACTCGAGTATAGTTTGGAATCCTTTTTACAGAAACTCCTGTAATAGAATTGAGAAAGTTCAAAAAAGCTTTACTAGATATTTGTTCTATAAATTAAATTGGCGAATTGACATGCCAACTTACAACACAAGGTGCTTATTATTTGGTATAAAAGTTCTGGAAAGTCGACGATCTTGCTTCTCTGTTATGTTTATCAGAGATATTTTAACGTATCACATAAAATGCCCACATTTATTAAATCTTATTAAAATTCGAGTTCCTCAAAGAAATGTTCGAGATTCTAATATATTATATGAATTTTTTCATCGGACTAACTATGGCCTGAATGAGCCAATTACTCGTTGTATCAGGGAAACTAATGCTGTTTATTATAGAATAGACATTTTTAGAAACTCTTCAAAGAAACTTTTAAATTACATGTTTTAAACGAAATAATTTTGCAATGAAGTAACGAATCAATTGTAATTGTTAAGTTTATTTAATTAAAAAATTGTTATTTATTTAATAATAAACTAATGTATAAAATTATATCTAAGTCTATAAGAGAATATTATCTCTGATTGATGATAAATAAATAAATAAAAAAGTAAGATGAGAGTTCTATAGCGTACAAAATTTTCGAGGGAGATGTTAGAGATTTGCCTAGCAACATTTAAGATGCTGTCATATCTTCTTAGTCCACATATGTAACGGCCAATGCTATTATAAGCAACATTGAGCTTCCTCCTACTTACAGAATCGCAATCACAGTAAATTTCGCACCCAAATGTTAACAAAGGTAAAACCAGTGTTTTTGCCAGCAATAAAAATTATTGTCGAAGTAAATTATTATTCCTTCGCTAAATCATATTCTTTGGTGAGTAAGTTTTTAACTAGTTAAAGATGAACCGTCACTAAATCGAACTTTTTTTTATGATGGTGTTAGAGTACGTATGCGTAAATTTGTAAATAACACATTTACATAATCGATTAGAATCAAAAATGAACAGAACACTTTGTAAATCAAAACGTAATTTTTAACTTCAAATTAATGCTGCTTAAATAGAACACTATTTAATGAATAAAATTGTTGTTGTGTATGTACATACATACATATAAATGTGTATATTGAATCCACGCACAAATTCTAAGTAATATGTATCATGAATTTTCATTGCAATTTAAAACCACATTTAGCGGTGCAAATATCGTGCCAGAGATACAACATATCAAACACCCCGCGTAATATAAAACGCTTAAACTTTTGTCATTGTACCATCTTAAATCATGTTAAACGTCAATTTAAACCACAGTATGTGTCACAATCGATCACAAACGCAATTACCCTTAGTACTCTTTATCAGATTTCCAAGAATAAAATTTACCTATTATTACCTACTGTGTGTAGGGTGGCGTATACGTAATATTTTCTTTTTTTTTTCATTTAAAATCTAAATTGTGAAGAATTCTATAATTTTATTGTTTTATACTTTGTTGAGTAAGACGCCAACCAAAAGGAATGTTAAACATAAATTTCACAAAAATAGAAATCAACAGTGCAAAAAATTCACGTCATAGTTTTTTTTTTTTTTTTTTTTTTAATTTTTAACTAGCTACCTTTTGTGTAGAAAACACTTTGAAAATAAGGTAAATAAATATTAAAAACAATAAATTTAATTGATGTTGTTAGTTCCGTCGCGTGTTGGTTAATTAAAAATTTTTTTTTTTGATTTTGTGTCTTCATTTAAATATTTCAAGAACATAATTCGGAAGCCGTTGTGAATACTTAATGTTTCTTCCTGTTCCAATTATGTAGCTGAAAATTCGACGACAGATATATTTTTAATTTAGCTTGCATAATTTGAATTTTGAGAACTTTTCGAAAAAAAAAAATTAAAGAGGTTAACCTGAGATATTCAAATGGTGATTATTTATTTTTTTTATGTTTTTTTGTTTATAGAAAAAAGTGTATTTCACGATAAATTATTAATGGGATTAAAAATTTAACAAAAATAAAGTTCAGAAGAACGAGGTAGTGGGTCTTTTAGAAGAATCTTAGTTACTGAAAATTCGATTTTTCTGAGAATTACAAAAGTGACACGATGATTGAAATAAAATGACGACTGACATCTTTCAATTTTTATTTTTTTTAGACTTAAAATGTGTTCAGGAAAACGACTTAATTTTTTTGTGCATTTCGACATATCAGCCTGGCTGTGGATGAGCGAACAAAGAACATTTTCCGCACTCGAGAATTAAAAATCAACGAGTAATAAACTAACATCCATTATTTTAATTACTAGTGTGTACACTATGTTTATTTGTTTTATTTTTTTTTTTTACCGAATTGTGGAATGGTTAGCGATACAAAAGGATCAATTATTTTTTTTATAATTCAATGAAATACCTACGGCATGATGCACAACCGACATTCTTGAGTAAACATTTCCTAATCGTCGGATATCGCTTTTTAGTAAACTGAACATCTAGCAAGACCAGTAAAATTAGTCAGGACAAGTCTTATAAATATTCTCCGCTATACCTGATTTAAAGAAGGTTCTTAGTCGGCAGAAATGAAGGGAACCTACCTGTTGAATTTAATGAAAATCACTTATTCCTGACTAGAGTTATTCGTGGAGCTAGTAATAGCTAGTGGCTAAAGGCAGACAGTTCTAGCTTTAGCTTTGTTTTATGTGGTAAAAACAAATTACGCTAAACAGCTTTAGGCAGAAAATTCTAGGTTAAGCTGTATATTTTTTAGCTTTCGTTTGTTTAATCACAACTTTTGGCTCAGAAACTTTAGCTAAAACTGTTATTTTCGGGATCGAAAAGCAGAGCAAATTGATTTTGGATTTTGATTTACCAAAACTATATAAGTACATAGTTGGTGATATGGCAATTAATGTTTTCATGTAAAAAATATCATTTCGATAGGTCAAAATATTTATTTTGATATGCCGTCCGTCTGTCTGTGCGTCTGAATTTGTATGTCATTCCCTAGAGGAAAAGTTCGAATTGTTGTGCTAGTCCAAATGTTTAAGGAGATATATTTTTTTCAGCAAATCTTGCCTTGCTTCGATTTCCCTAACTGATTCAACGGGACTCTAATATCTAAATGTTTTCACTACCTAAAAAAAATATTAAATCTAATACCATCATCGCGATCTAACCTTGTTCCAAAGTAAACTTCAAATATTATTGAAAAAAATAATCAGAAACCATGTGTTTCACAACGAGCTTACAATTTAGTCAAAGTGTTTGGGTTTTACTTGATAACAAGCACTTCCACCTTACCTTACCTAACCTAATACTAACATTCCGCATGAAGCAAGAGACTACTAATGTGCGCATTCGAATGAAATAATCTATTATAATCAATTCTTACATTATCTAGAGATATCTCGATGATTCATCTGAAATCATTCGAATGATTTTCATTCATCATTCGAATGATATCTCATTTCTCATACTCTATTATGTACAATAGCATTCATCATTCGAATGATAAATAATAAAAATAAAACAATCGCTCGATTCTCTCATACAGATTTTATGTGTATCTGTTTGTGTGGTATTTATCATTCTAATGAATTAGTAATAGCCATAGTAATCACTCCACTTGTTACATACTGGTTTATCACTGGAGATACAGGTAGGCAGTGTATCTGAGATTTTTTTTATGGAATTACCGAATGAAAATGGAAGAGCCGAATTATTTCATTTGTTTTTATAGGGTTGAGCATGGTGATGGTGGATTTGAGCATTTCTTTTATATTATATAGTAATGTTCATTAACTAATGTATTAAAATCATAATATTTAATAGAAAAAGTTTTACTTAATTAAACTATTTTGTTTTATTATTATTATTATATTTTGAATAAATAAAAAGAAATTTGAAGTATTTATTTTATTTCATTATTAAGGAAAAGAAATATTATGTACTTAAAATTGAAACGTTTAAGTATCTTTTGACAAATGAGTAGTTAACATTATTCATTTTCGTGACCTTCCTAAATTCAACGAAATATGGAACATAGTAAAAAATTGAATTAAACTATTCTAATTTTCTTACTCTTTCATAATTCGAATGATCATTAGATTATTTTGATCACTCGAATACTAATATCTCGATTATTGAAATCATCTGTCTATGCCCATCCCTACAAAAGACCACAACTCAAAAATAGTTTGTTTATTAAATTGAGTTGAAATTTTATTTAAAAGTCTTATAAATTACATTAGCTTTGTCTCAGAACTGGATACACAAAAATTCACAGTCTCATTTTTTTTAATAAAGTAGGTGAAAATCTATCTGGGAGATACAAACTTTCACAAAAGTACGGGAACGTATTGAACACAAAACGCACCTATTTTTTAAACGTCAAAACTAAAATGCATCTCTTTAAGTGCAACTGGCAGATTTTGTTTTATTTTTTTTTCTTGCATTTTTTGACATAATGTCAAATTTTGTGCAAGCAATTTTCTTCACAGCCTGGGTAAATATTTTACGCTCTCGTTAGTTCTGTGGAAAACTTCCAAATTCTATTGTAAGGGAATAGAATTTGACAGAAGTTCGTAGAAGACCCGGAACACATCTATTATGTGTAGAACATGACATTCGTCATCATTGCATAATTAGGGAAACAGGAATTGGATAAAATGGCAATTGCAATTGCATTGGAGTTTTCGAAGAAATACGGATGTTGCCGGCTGAGTTATCAAAAAATCAGGACAACTATTATTGCATATAAACAATATGACCACCAATAACTGTCACAATCTATACCCGTAGAATATAACCTGTTTATCTTATGCGAAACCAATTAAATAATTATTAAAATTCCTTCCACAAAATTAGGAAAATAATAACTCAAGAATGGAACGTAAACATTTTTGACATAATTTTCAATGTTTCGAAAAAAACTATAGTCATTATATTACATTAAAAAAAATACTTAAAGCTACATATTTTTATTTCAATTTTCATTTTTTAACGGCTTTTGCCACATTTCGAGACAAAAATAATTTGTTCCAATTTTGACATAAATCAGATTCAACAAAAAAGATAGCATCAATATTACATATTCAGTTTTATTTTTTTAAACATTCATATTAATCTACATAAATCTACAAGTTACTCATGATTTTTCAAAACTATAAAATTCTATCGCGAAAAAATGTGTTTTACTAATTTATCTAAATGTGTTATTTTTATGTGTATCAGGCGATTCATCGATTTATTAAAAAAAAAACTATTCACGATGTGTGTTTCCTTCAACAAGACCAGTTGAATGGCTACAGATGAGCCGATGAAACATGAAACACCACCCTCTTGAACGATTAGCGCCTGTTTGTTTTATTTTGTTTTTTTTTGCTTTTTAATGTGGGTATGTTTAAAATTATGTTCGGATGAACGGATTGCCATATTTTCTTTGTCAATTTCACCACATTTCCTCCCTTTTTTTCGATTATTTCTTGCCTGCCTTGGATCATAATGAAATAATAGAGTATTTTTAACAAAACAAACACTGATAATTTGTATTCCTTTTCGCGGGGAATGTAGTGCTCGTAACTTATGCAACTATCACACTGGGGTATTTAACAGCGAAATATGGAATCTTTTTTTTTTCTAGGAAACAAGATTAACACATAAACAAACTTCTTGTTTTATTTTGTGTTTAAAAAAAAAAAGTTTTGTATCTGTAAGATTTCAGTGCGAAATAAATTTGAATATTTAAAAATCCAGGATTAACTAAATCATTCACAAATAGCTAAAAAACCAAACATTATTTTAACTTTCAATACTAACAAATTAAAAATTTTATTAAAATAACTCAAAACTATCAAATTATTTATTTATTTCGGAATCTAGTCTCCCATCGTCAGTAAGCGCTATTTGAATATAACGTCGCGCTAGTGACAAAAGAACGTAACTACATTTTTTTACGATTTTGGAATGGGTATGCCACCTTTCTTAAAATATAGCATTTTATATTGTGGCAAAAAATTGTACCTCTAAGTGTTGTAGCTTAGAAGTTAGCACTTGCCTTATCAACATTTTTTGCAAAGTACATTCTATGACCCAATCTATAGAAATTTGACTGAATATACGTTTCTATGTCAATAAGCTTTTCCCGTTTGACCTGCACTCAAAAGCAATGATATTTTTTTGTCAACAACTAATGTTGATGCCAACAATAATTAAGATTTGCTTTAGCTTTGGTTGACAGAAAAAAAATTGCCATTATTGTTGTTCTGCAATACTTTTATTGATGCTTTATTCAGTTTCATTATTTGTGATTGCAAGATCGTGATTTTGTTTAAGGTTTAAATTAAAGTGTTAATAATGGAATTTTCGAGAGCGAAAAAAGACTTGTCATGTTAGCTAAAAAAAATCACACTAGTAAAAATTATTCGTACATAAGTTCACTTCTGTCTCGCACATGTATCTACTTTTAAAGGAATAAAATAGGTTAAATAATAAATAATCAAGCAATGAGAGATTTGTTGCGTTCATAAATGCATCTTGTGTTTTCTCTAGAGAAAGAATTTGATGCCGAAATGAATGAATCTTACGATGTTCAAAAAACATAAATATATTTAAACCTGATATATTTGAAATATATTTGAGGTTAGGTTAGTGGGCTGGCAGTTGATCTTGTTACCACCACACACTTAGATCAATGTAGATCAATTGTGCTACCCTATTGGAAGAAACCCATGCTAAAAACATGAAATGACATATTTCATTAAAGGAGTTCAATATTTCCGCAAGCAGTAGCTTGAAATATCGGGAGTGTGCTTAAACGGAAGTTGTGTATTTGTAAGTTTCGGTCGCACATACACACCGGGTTAAGAAGTGGTTACAGTGCCACTGTCCTCTCCTTTGAAGGTGTGACCCTCTCCTTTACCCCAACTGGGTAAATCATATCCCTCCATCAGGCCCCCGTTGTATGGTACACTGTCGTAAGGATGTCATCAAAACAATCAAATATACAGTGGTTGAAATAGGACGCGAGGATATTTTTAGTTTCAAAGCAGAAAGTTCAACTTTGATTAAAAATCGTAAGGTTGATACTGCAGGGAATAATGTTAATTGGCTAAAAATATCTTGGCAGCAGTATAGAAAAACTGTTCAAATAGTTCGGTGGCAATCAAGTAAAGTAGAGTAACCAAAATTACCTCAATGTTTTACGGGATATAAGTGTATAAAAACAGTAAAGTAAAGTGATTTGTTGGACCTGTGTAACAAAGTTATAATACTATCTTAAAAACTTAATACAAATCGTTAAAAACTTCCGATTTGGATGACGAAAGTGATAACTATTTTTTTTTAAATACATTATGTATTTAGAATATTACAAGAAAAAAATTAATAAAATGAAATTAATAAGAAAGTTTTTTTGAAAATTATTATTTTATTCAAAAACGTAACAAAACAAAATGAGTCAAAGTAGGGGCAGTACGTCCAAAATGACATACTGTTAGATATTATTAACAAAAATTTATTTATGGTAGTTATCGTAATGTAATGTTTTTTATGTAATATTTCAATTCATTGCACATATTTTAAAATACTTTTTCAGTTTAAAATATAAGTGCAATTAAAAAAATCGTTATTAAAAACTATAAGAAATTCATTTTGTCCATGTAAACGGTGATTTTTTAAGAGCTTGGTTTTTGAAAATTCAAAAAAACACAGAAACTTGTAAAAAGTGAATGAAATTTTTATTTGGATCGATAAATCAATTTCTGCCATTTACTTTTTAAAAATAATTTCACTTAAATGTTGCCCGCGGCTACGCTTCAGGTGGTCCATTCTGAAGGTCCAATTTTGGCAAACTTTTTCACTCATTTCGGCCGGAATCTCACCAATGACGCGTTCAATGTTGGCTTCGAAGGCAACAATCGTGTTTGGCTTGTCCCCATAGACAATAGACTTAACATAGCCCCACAAAAAATAGTCTAACGGGGTCAAATCACATGATCTTGGTGGCCAATTGACTGCGCCAAAACGTGAGATCAACTGCTCACCAAATTCGCCTCTCAATTGATGCATGGTTTCGCGTGCAGTGTGGCATGTGGCACCGTGCTGTTGGAACCACATGTCGACCGAGTTCAATTCTTGCATTTTCGGCAAAAAAAAATCTGTTATCATCGAACGGTACCTTTCTCCATTGACCGTAACCCTGCGGCCTTCATCGTCCTTGAAGAAGTACGGCCCAATGATGCCGCCTGCCCATAAACCGCACCAAACAGTGCATTTTTCGGGATGCATTGGTAGCTGCTGAATTGCCTCTGGCTGCTCTTCACTCCAAATACGGCAATTCTGCTTATTCACGTATCCATTTAGCCAAAAATAAGCCTCGTCGCTGAAGACAATTTTGCGATAAAAAAACGGATCCTCATCCAACTTTTCTAAGGCCCATTCACCGAAAATTCTACGTTGTGGTAGGTCGCCTGGCTTCAATTCTTGCACCAGCTGTATTTTGTATGGCTTTAAACCAAGATCTTTGCGTAAAATCTTCCAGGTGGTCGAATAACACAAACCCAATTGCTGCGATCGGCGCCGAATCGACATATCGCGATCTTCAGCAACACTGGCGGATGCAGCAGCAATATTCTTTTCGGTACGCACTCTACGGATACGATTTGGTGGATTAATGTCCAATAAAGTGAAACTGGTGCGAAATTTGGTCACAATGAGCTGAATAGCCTGCTCGGTGGGTCGATTATGACGACAATAAAACGGACGTAGCTTGCGAAAAACATTTTTCACAGAGCACGAATTTTGATAATAAATTTCAATAATTTTCAAACGTTGTTCAGGCGTAAGTCTATTCATGATGAAATGGCAAACAATACTGAATCGAAATGTCAAATGTTCGTGGAATTTGTCATGTGTGATCTGTCAAAAATATAAACGTCAAAAACCAAGTAGCAAAAAAATCACCCGTTAGTAGTATGGACAAAATTTGTTGCTCGAAGAACTTTTTGAAAATATATACCTTGTGGTTCTATTACATGCAAAATTAACAAATGATATTCTAAGTGTTTTTTGGCACGTCAGACCAAGATGCATGAACCCAATGATTGCATTTTATGCAGCGTAACCAAGATTTTCTTGAACACCTGTGCGACTAAAGCCAAAAAGGCGATCTTCTTAGAACTTAACGTGCTCAGCCAAATGTCTTTCAACATCAGGCGGGAATGTGAGTTTATATCTTTCCAGTCCTTTAGTTTTGGAACTTAAATTTGTATTCTTAGACAATGCGTGTTTTTTTAGGTAGCTTGAGGACACCCAGCATGTAACTTTAAGGACACCTAAAAGCCATCCCATTTTGTTGTCCTTTACGGCTTCAATGGCCTTCTCGAACGACTCAACTCTCCAGGACTGACGATCCGCTGTCGTTTTATAATTATGTATAAGGCATAATTGTTGGTTAAATTGAAACAATATTCGTGAACGTAGGTATGCCATTTTGTCGTCGGTGGTTATGGTATGTCATTTTGTCCATACCATAGTTTTGACAAATTTTTGTTAATAAATTCCATACAACTCTACCGTTATGGTCAATTGTGAGTTTATATTATCAATTTTGTCGTGAACTATAGATATGGATATGGTCAATAAAACTAACTGAAGACTGCATAAACTCACCAAAATCAAAAAAAAAAATTTTGAGGCACATAAACCTAACAGTATATGCTTTCACTTTATTGAATAAAATATCCTTCAAGTCACAAACAAAATGAAGCATATATTATTCTATAGCTCTTATGTTAATCTTGAAATTTTTAAAAGTTAGCGATACAAAAGTATTCATGGAATTCGAAAGAATCAAAAATGTTTACGAATAAAAAAACACAAAATCGGTTCTCCTGAAAAATAGCAAATATTGACATACGTTTGTGTGCCTAACTAAATCGACGATAATGAAGTTTGAGTTATTTAAATAAAATCTTCAATTTATTAAAATAAAAAAACATTAAAAATCTCCATTATCACAGAATCAAATTTATCAAATCAATTTCAATAACATATTTTTATTATGTTGCTCTAAAATATTTATATGAATATTTTATATTTGCCATATTTTGTAATTAAACAACCCACTGTAAATAATCAGTTTAATAAAGGATTGCCGCAAACGAACTCAGTCATATCACCCGCATCGCCAAGCCAACGAAAAAAAAATAATTTTTCGTTCGATAACAAGAATATCATTTTCCAAAGCTTAGGAATCATCTAGCAATATTCTTGATTCATTTTTATATCTATTTCAATTGTTTGTGGTTTGTGCTTCATTTTGTCGGTTGAATGAATTTCGATTTATCAGTAGCGGTAGCGGTAGTAGCAGGCAATCGCAAAGCACAGGGTGCCGCGTAAACAGTTAACTTTTTCACATTTAAATGTTACAATCAATTAAATGCTATGATTATCGCAAAAGAACTAAGAACAAACTCCATTTTGGTGGATTTTGTTTGTATTTTTGTCTTCGGATGTTTTATTGGAAACACAACACAATGCAGCAGATAATGTTGATCTTAGTTCAAATTAAATAAATCTGTATAGTATTTCTATTGCACATGCAGATTAAAAAGTAGATTAAATCTGACAGGACCTGTCAAAATACAAATGGTGTTGCATTTTTAATTTTGAAGCGGAAGTGAGACGGAAAGTTATTATTTCGTTTTCCCAATAGTGTGTCAGAGCTATTATATTGAAAATGCTAGTTTCGATTTGTAAAACTATTAGGTACAAAAATATCACTAACTGGATAAGATTAAAGATAAATCTAAACATTTTTCAAACCTGCACATGAACATGATATGGACCAAATCAAGATAATAATAAAACAAACAGTATCTAAATGTCAAAAGTGGTATATACAGCCGTGTCTCTTATTTATTGGACATTTGATTATTTTGGATCCACTTTTTCTCTTTTTTACACACACTTGTAAAACTAAAAAAGGCTTGTTCCGCATTTTCTAAAATTGAGAATATCTGAGAATTTAAGTGTTTAGGTCAATAAGGCAAAATTTGACATTTGAAATTATATCAAATGAAAGAAAACAAAAAAAACTGTCAGTTGCGGTTGTGTCAATACAAAAGTTGACAATAATCTTAGAAAATACTTTCAGAAATACGATTTTGTTTTAACGTTTAAACAAATGGGTAAATTCTGTTCAATGCGGTCCCGTACCTTTGTGAATGATTTTTACCCTCACTCATGAAAGGGGGGCAAAGTTCGAAAACAGCTTAAATCCCCTGGCAGCTAGGATGAAAAATATGTAAAGATCCAAAGCAGGGACTTCATGTTAGGTGTAAAAACATCTGTTCCAGATCCATAGACAACAAATCAAGTTAATATCCATTTTTAAATCAATCCGAATCTCAATTAAACTACATTTGTCCATGACATTCCCAAAAAAAAAAACACCCTGTGTACGAAAATGGCAATACTGCTGTACAATATTTGATGAATAGTTTTGCTTGTTAAATAAGAGGTTTTGTTCGTCGATGAAAGAAACATTTGAACATTTGATTAAAAAAAAATCTGCTTTTCCAAATAATTTCGACGAAAACCTTTTATTTTTTGTTGTTATTTTGTTTTTTTTTTTTTTGTTGAAATGTGCGAACATTGTTATTATTCATCGCAATCATGCCTTTAATTATTTCGAAGAGAACGCCTCCACTTGTTTATAATTTAATTTTTGGGGGGTTGGAGATAAAACATTTTAAATTTAGTTTCTTCTCTCATAATGAAGTTGTTTCAAACAATTCGCCGACAGCACAACACTAGGGAAGAATGGGGACGACACAAAATAAATAAATAATTGTTGGTCCGTCTGATCTTTTCTTAAATTGAATTATGTATTATTTTTAATGTCTGGAATTTCGAAATGAATCCAAATGACGGAAGCAAACTATAAAGTCAGTGTTTCTTTTTTTAAGAGATATGTCACTTAAAAGTGGGACGAACACTTTTATAATTATGTGGGATGTTCTTAATGTCTTTAAGAACATTTATGAGAGAAGAGTTGATAAGAGTATTATTTAAATGTTTCTTTAACATTTTGCTGTTTGATGATTTTACTATTAAAATGTTTTAACAATAAACTTGTCTCTTTTATTATGATATGTATAAGATTATCACAGACTGAAAAAATGCAATGATTAAGGTTTACATTATATAAAAAGAGCAATTCCAAACTTGACTTCCTCCAATTGTGGGCTTGAGGACTTGTTTCAAATATTTGACGACGAGTTTCAAACGCAAGTTTCTGCCGCCAAAATAAGACTTTGGGCCTTGGCTAGTTTTCTGTATGTTAAATCTAAATCTTTTGATTAGCATTGGAGCTTATCGCTAATAAAATATGGAATTCTAACGAATGGGTCATCTAAGTGTTAAGGACTAATATTATTAGAGCGACCAACGAATAAACGAAAATGCTGTGGATTTTGATATTTAGGTTACATGGATTTTTTCTATTCTTCATAATTGACGTTTACATTTCTTGCGAATAACGTGCGCTCGAAAAAAGGTATTCGTTGAAGTGTGAATAGTATGTGGAATGCAAATAAAGTTTGGCAGTTCACAACAATCGGATTGCAATTAGCGACGACCAATTTGGGTTCTTAAATGTACATATCTTATTTTGGCAATTAAAAATCAAATGTTAGTATCTAAAAATGAATATACAGGCACAAATTATCTTGCATTTGGTTTAGAATTTTCGAAGGATTTAGGTTTAAAAATTGTTTTTAAATAACATTTATACGTTCGTTGTAGTTGGTCTCAAGTTTATTGATCAAACTTATAAAAAAGTTTCCATACTTTTCTACAATTGTCTCTTTAAAATACTGGGAGAACATGGACTATGTCCAGTCCATCATCAGTCCATTATTTCTTCACGGAATGAGAAATTTTATCACGAATATTTTTGAATCTATCAAACTGCAAAGAGGTTTCGCACTAAGGAAAACGGGAATAACTTTCAACAAGCTGGAAAGACTTGCAACGTTTACATTCACAGAATCCATTTTTGCATGACCAAAAATTAAGGCAAAAAATACTACAATGTCCAAAGGGTAGTAAAAATGTTTGGCCATTTGTAAAAAAACGTACGAAATTCTACCTGCTTGTCGGTTCCAACGCTCGTTTCCAATGGCACTCCTGTGTTGAGCTCACAAGATAAAAATTTGCTGGCAGCACAGTTTGCTGCTAATTCTACGCTTCCACAAAGTTTGTTACATAGGACGTATCTTCTTTCGCAACTTGTGCAGTTGCTAAGGTCCTTAAAGACCTTGACATATACATAAATCCGCTCGTTGGATAGTATCCCCACTATCATTCTGAAGAGGTATTCTTCAATGCTGGCAAAACCACTGCGTAAGCTTTTTCATCTGTCCTACTCTACAGGTATCTTTCCGAGTGGATGGAAAACATCATTTGTCCAGCCAATCCCTAAAAAAGGCAAATCTTCTTCACCATCTAACTACTGTAAAATTGCAATTACATCCCTTCTTTCCAATGTAATGCCAGTGTTTCCATCAATTATCAACTTTAGAAATATCTTGAAGAACGAAATCTCCTTAACGACCTGCTATACGGCTTTCACAGCAATAGGTCCACTGGTGATCTGATGGTATATTTCACCAAACAGGGGCACAAATCTTTACATTGTTTTGGGAAAATAAGATTATTGCGCTTCATATTTCAAAAGAATTTGACAGAGTTTGGCATCAAGTTCTCTTATCGAAAACGGTGCATTTGGTATCGATGAATCCCTTCTTTGTTGGATTAGAAGCTGTATTGGACGGTTTCCGATCTGAAAATCATAAAGTAATAATGCTGGTGTGCCCAAGAGATCTGTTCTGTCCCCAACTCTCTTTCTCATTTTAATCAATAATTTCTTGTCTGAAACTTCTAATCCAATATATTGTTTTGCCGAAACAGAACACTCAGCTTTTCATAGTCGTTTCTAGATTTACGCTCATGTTTTTCGGATGTTGAATATGAACGGCAGCAGATAATAAGCTCATTTAATTCTGATCTCGAGAGCATTGTCTAATGGGGAATTAAAATCCGTGTAGAATTTAATGATTCAAAAACTGGATGCTGTCTTCTGTCGTTAAAGGAAAATCCACCCACATGCCGCTATTCATGGGCGACACTTGCATGGAAGAAACCGATCAGTTTTCAGTTCTTGGTATTGTGCATCACAGACCACCTCTTGTAGAATGGCCACATGTTCGATGTCGCCAAAAAAAGCTGCAAAGTGTTTCTGCTTTGTTAGAAGATGCAATAAATTCTTCTTCCCGTCTGATCTGGCTGGAATCTATAACGACTTCATTCGTCCAAACCTGGAGAATAACACTTATATTTGGGCAAGTGGTCCTTAAACCCATTTGAATCTTTTCTCTAGAATCTCTAAAACACCGTCGAAATGTTATGTATCTCATTATTTTATCGCTATTTTAATAACAATGAAATAACCCGTTGCATCCCCTCCTTAAACTATACAAACGTATAGAGTACAACACGAATGTGGAATGCTTTAACAAGCGCTTTCTCCCCCTACCATTTTGATATTCTCCTTTTAAATACTTCTCTACTTTCCTAATGCTCGCAATGCTCTTGATCATATTAAGAGTAGTCAATATCCCCTTAGTGAGCGCTTAATTTAAAAAAAATCGGTCGGCATCCGTCAAAAGTTCAACTCATCGCTTGAATGAGAATGAACAAATTGTGTGAATGGGATTCCAAAAAAACGCTACAAGTTTCTCATTTTTTTGACAAGCTCGTCCTCAATAGTCACCATATAAGCCCAATGGTTAACGACTTATAAAAAGATGTCATCCAGGACATTAGAGACGAGAAGTTTTGATGGAAAAATATAAAGTAAGCGTTTGTCGACGAAAAACCAAGAAATTCAGTTTGAGAGAGAATTGCCAAAGGAAGAAAGATTCTTAAAATAAAATGGGAAAAACTGGTGCAGCTAATTTGAGAGTATTTGAATAGATATATCTATAGATATATCCCAGTGCATCATCGTCAATAAAACGTCAGATCTGTCGAAAATATGGCCGCTGTCAATTCGACACGGCGCACGCGGCGGCAGCGAGCAGAAGAATTCAGCCTACTAGTCAGGGACTAGTGAATTTATCCGCTAAAAATCCAAGTGACCACAAACTTGAGGGAGCTAAAGGCCGCGTGTTTGCTGACTACGTTCTAAGGTAATTGGAAGTGCGCTCAGACGAGGAGACTATTTTTGAACTTTTGGGAACAAGAAAAATGTTCGGATTTTGGTCGAATAAGTAGCAATGTTTCTTTAGAAAATCTGTTTCTATCGTGGTTGACACAAAGGACATTCTGCACCAGCACGTGAACTATCTACGGAGATCGGGAGATTTGACCCTGTTAAATTCGTATTGTAAAGCTTGCTTAAGTCGCAGGTTTCTGTTAAATCCATCTAGACCAGGAAAGCCGGGGGAGCATTTTACACACATTAAATCATTGCTTTTGAAATCATATTTTGTTCTACCTTCCCTATTGGAAAACATATGGATCTTGAGACAAATGCATGTACGTCTTTAAAAATTGTATACTCAAACATTTAATTCCTAAATAGTATCTTAAAAGAAGGAATGAAACTTAAAAAAAGAACAAAACTACGGGCTAAAAAGCCTCACATTCTAATCCAAATTCAGTTCACAGGCTGACTATTAAAACGAAATCTGTTTACATAAGGAGCTTTTACATGCCTATTCCGACTGCCTTTCGCATCCCCCATACTCACTCAACCACCATCACCAAACAGCCGCCAAATAATGCAAAAAAAAAAAACGTTTTCCACAATAAAATGAAAATCTCTTATTCTGTGTTCAACCTCGCGAATAATTTTAAAAATAAAGTAAAGGAAAGCATGAACACACAAAAATTTAACGCAAATGCTTTTCGGTATGATGGCTGCTATTTTTGGTTCTCCACGCAATGAAAAATGTCTATTTTCATACAGAAAATAGCTAACGAAAATTTAAAACAAAAAAAAAAAAACTCCCAAGAATTTCCCTCGTGTTTTCTAGGCGATTTGCTACTTCGCGTTCGCATCGAACAGAACGCCACCGAATGAAAATAGATGATCAGAGTTCTGGTTTTGCGTATGAAATACAAAATAATAAAATAAAACTACACCCGTTAGTTGAAAATTTGCCTCAGCAAGCACAGTGAACTGTTTGATGAAAAAAGTTGAACAAATATGTTTGATGAGGTTTTTTTATGATTAAAAGTCTAGTGGCCGATTTCACGAAGGACTTTTAAACAATTAACAGATTTCTGAACCTTAAAATGGGTTTTTTTGTGATTTCACCAAGCGCTATTACATTACAAAAGCTTTTAAACATCCCTATAAACTAAGTGAGCATTTTTGAATCATTCAATTTTAAGTGTCATTCAAATGTCAATATATACAGTTAACAAGTGGATATAGCAGCTGAATTTTTTGTGTTACCCGCATTTTAATTTTCATTTAAGTAAGGTTACTTAAAGGCCTCTTAACTTAAACCCCATTCATGGTGTTTAGAGGTGACTTGAAGCCCTCTTAAATGTATTTTAACACATCAATTCTCATCTTTTGAAGTTTGGAATTGTGATTTTTCTACCATATTCAATTAAAATAATGGATTATATTTTCATTTTATTTATAAATGACTGAGATGTAGATAAGACATTTAGTTCTAATTCTAATAGAAAAAGAACACCCAAAATTTATAAACCACGTTACAACCCCATGGAACTGGATGAAATTTCTTTTCGCCGAAAATATAGATTTTCGAAAGTTAGAATCATAAACCTTGTCCGATACAATATCGATGGTTCTCCCAGAGGTAGGCAAAAAATACCTGCCATAAGATATTGGGGTCGAAATGAGGTGAGGATATAAATATTTTTATTATGCTTTATCCTACTAAATAAGAAATAATTTAAAATTTATTTTCCTTTATGTAGATGCAGAATGATGGGACGGATATACACGGTTTTAGCCAATCCAAGCTTGGAGTTATATTTCAAAGGTTTGTAAAGGCATTCTGCTGTCACAAAATTGCTGTCATGTAGAAAACGCACTAGAAGTTTAATTTAATTGTAGCAGATTTGTGAATTTCTTTGTATTACGTTACATTATGATCGTTTAGTTAAATACGAATTTTAAATCGATTATAGATAAGAATTTGAGTAACGTTGTTTAAAGTCAATTTTAAGCAGTCTTAAAAAAACAACCTCTAAGAGGCGTTTAAAAAAAAAATCTAGTAGATACGGCTGTTATTGTTTGTTTATGCAATTGACCATAAGTTTTTGTTTAAGTCATCTATTATTACTACTAAGAATGTGAATTCATTTTTTGAACAGACGTGTTTTAATCGTGAAATGGACTACATATTTCCGTGCGTGTATAAAAGAATGAATTCAAAAACTTCATGATTGGAAGGAACAAGTCTGAAAACATCAGTTTTTATTAAAATCACTCTGTTTTAATTCTTAATTAAAATTGAATTTGAACATAAACACACAAATGCCATTCGCTAGACCATCGAAGACGGTGGCCTAGTAAAAGACTAAGAATTGACATTTAAGAACAAAATGTACAGGTACATAGAATAAAAAGAGATAGAGTTGATACTTATTGTAGTAGATTTTGTTCGAATTTTTATTAATAGGAAATTTTAGTCCATGGTCTCACTCTTATTCCATGGTAGGAAGCTGGACTAAGCGTTTTTTATTAATAGGGCTCAAAATGTTTAAGCTTTGAGTTATTTGAAATTTGGCCAAGAATAACTATCAAATACCCCTATGTACTGGACTGTGATGTGATGATGGCTGGATGACTCTAGCTGGTTGAGTTGGCTTTAGAATTTTTCATCTTTATTTTTTTTTTGTTTTATTTCCGAAATTAATGTCTTGCTTAATCGTTTTTCCAGTACTGGCAAACGAGGAACTGTATAATGTGTGCGGCAGTAAAAGTTGCCCTAGATACGGTTCACAAAAAATATATGGAATATCCAAAAAAAAAAGAATCGTTTTTGTCATTTTGGGGTTTTTATTCTGCGATTTTGAGATTTGTGTTTTCTGTGTTCAGATTTTGTGCTGCAATTGCAAAGATAAATAATTATTACTATCGATACTCGTACGTATCGATTTTACGATGCAATTTACTTATTTTAGATTGTCTGATTTTTTTCTCGTTTTATCAAAAGTTTGTGATTAACAATGAATTTTAGTTTGTACAGCAGTAGGTACTTGTGTAAAAGTTTGCAGACTGTGCAGCAGCTATACACAAGAAGCAAATAAAAACTAGGATTATTTTTTTAAGTGCTTGTCAGCTAAGCGAGAAGTTTGAACGAGAATTTGTGTTGTTGAAACAGTTCCTTTTATTTTTTTTTTTTATTTTAATTTTTCTGTTCTGTTCTTGTTGATAGCGTATAGTTCGTAACCGTAGGCTATGTGATTAAATAGCATCTGTGAGCGATATTGTATTTCACAAAGTATTGTTTTCGAAACTTTTTTTTTGCAAATGCTTCTGGCGAATAGGTTTGAAGTTGAATTATAGTTTGTTTTCTATGTACGAGTAGTTATGCATTTTGTAATTATAGTATGGATTATAAAACTTTGAGGGACGTTGACCGCATCGACGATAGGGTTATTACACTAGAAATAGGTGAATTTTAATATTCATTATGCAATTGAAACTGAATAATTTTTGGGTTAAAGTCCGCAACAAAAATCTGACTTAAAAAAAAAAAAACAAATGTTCACTGAAAGATTTGTTACATTGACACCTGTATTATTGACTTTTTTCTAAACTAGTTTTGCTTTAAGAAAACAAAATATTTAATTTTTTTTCAAAAATATATATCAAAGATGATAGTTTTGTCACTTTGAATTTGAAATCTGTTATAAAATATTGGAAATCGTCTATATTTGTGAAGAAATTGCAAATATCAAGTTCCATTAAACTAGTTTTAGAAATAGTCAATAACGTCCATTGTCATTTTTCTCAAGTTGATTTTTAACGTTAATGAATTCATCGCCGAATATCGTACAAACTCTATACATACACATGGACACTTTTTCACTGCCAAACAAACAACCTTTTTGTGTATTCCAATTCCAAGAGCGTTTTTTGTGAACCTTGGATGTAAAAAATGTTGATACTTCATTTTTATAGCATCAAACGCAGATTTCCACAAAGACACTAAAAAAAACGTTTCTCTTTCAGAAGTTTAAAAAGTAAATACTGAAACGATTTTTTAGTGCCTCTGTGGAACGGATTATCCTTAAAATGAAGTCAAACTTTTGTTTGCATAGAATCATCAAACGGTAATTTGTTTCGTCATACAATAAACAACGTAATACAAAAAACTTGAACGCAAATGCTGACTACATAGTCAAAGTAATGCTGCGACCAAACACGAATTTGCAAAAGAAAATAATGATGCATGCCTTGAGATTTAGCCTAACTCCTTTTCGGGAATGGTTCTATATTGCGGGTAAATATGGAGTGGATCTCAGTATATCTAATCAGCCGATTGAATGCTGGCGTGATGCATTTTACAACTGCATTGCAAAAGTAGATGAGCATTTTTATCTACAATGTATTCATAGCGCACAATCCTCTTCAAGTCGGCTGATTCACAGAGAACTGAACCACTATTTAGGTAATAGAAATTACTTTAATAACTATATGTCCACCTACCAAATTAGTACCATATTCAAAGCGAGAGTTGAAATCGTAGGACTTAACTTCAAACCGCACACACCAGAAATTTCACCAGAAATGAAAATGAAGACATTTATCACTTCGTAGCTATCTGTCCGATTCTGCAAGAATTGAGAAGGCTTTACTTTCAAAAGAGCTTTTTATCTTTTTCTGAAACCAAAGATATTTTAAATGGTAAAAATGGTTGGAGAGTAATTTTTAGTTTTTGCGAACGTGCACTTAGATATCGAAATAGTTTTGACCTGTAATCTCTCTTTTAAATTTTTTGTTAGCCATCCTTAATTATAACTTTAATACCTATAATTTATATTAAATTTGAATTTATTTAACAAAATATTCAATGCTAATTGTTATACAAATAAAAATTTAGTACAAAAATTTAAGTTATCAAAAAAAATGTATCAATAGTTCTTTTTCAGTTTTTTTTTTTTCATTTACAAATTAATGAATATATGTCAAATTATTTTCGACAGACGGCACTTGTTGCCATGTTCTATTTTCTTTTGAATATTTCTTTGTCATTCATATATGTATTCTTAAATCTGAATAAAGAATTTATAATAATAATAATAATAACATACAACAAAACGGCCGAAATGATTCACAAGAGAAAACTGACTTCTCAGAAATCACATTTTTCGTCGACAGCCAAGCTGCTATGAAAGCACTATCCCACAAATAAGCCATAATAAAGATTGGAAACCTTCGTACGTTTCACCCCCCAAAACCCATTTGTTTACATTGTTGTATTTGTAGCTTTGAAACTCTATCCATGAATAGATGGGAAATCGAAAAGCAAAACAAAAACAAATTACTAGAGCTGGGTTGTCTATATGTCTATAGGAAGAGGAACAGAAAAGATTCTTGTGTGCGTTTCTATCAATGTGTCTATTGGAAGAGGAACAGAAAAGTTACTTGTGTGCGTGTTTCAGCTTGTAGGCAAATGTCAAATGAAAGCAGAGGTTTCCGGTCTTTACGTTATTAGTTTATGCACTATCCATAGCTGTAGCAAAATGTCTGGGCATACTGATGGTAACAGCAACCAATTCAAACTCTGGTGTTCCTGGACATAGCAATATAGAAGGGAACGAAAGCAGATGAACTGGCAAGGAATAGTTCTATGACAAATATTGATGGCAGAAGCCTATTCGTTATGGCTCCAGACGTACCGGTTGGCGTGATAGACCAACTAACGAAAGAGCAAATGAATAACTCCTGGATATCGAAGATCGACTATGTTATCTCTCAAAGGTAGTAAAAATTGATGGTTATTAAAAGGGCAGTGAAGTTGCATACCACCTTAAGCAGTGATGGTTTACGAAAAATTTATGTAATGATTTCAAATTTAGGCACTAGAACGTAATATTCAAAATCGCAATGAAAAGTTTGAGAGTCACGGTCGTTGGCTTCTGTCCACGCCCTGAAGGTTTTTGAGCCTTGGTGTATACTGCTACCACTTTGCTCTTTGATTTCAGTAACAAGCTCAGAGAATTAACAGCAAACGTTCTTCCTATGTAATGATTACAAATTATACGCAGTTCCATAGGTAATCCTGAATGTTCTGAGTATCCACCCAGAATTAATAAAAAGAAAACCCAGAAATAGAAACGATTAACAACTTGCTCTGGGATTATCCAAAACTAAAAACAAATCTCCGCTGCCACTTCGGGAACAAATTTGTTGGAGAACTGGAAGATCTAGTGCAGACCTCAATAGCAAACATGAACCAGCCTTTGCCAAACATCAGTTTTAGAACAGATCTGTATTTCTAGCTAAGGGGATCACAATCTACCAATAGGGCCCCGTGTTCGCAACAACCACTGTGCTGTACACGCCCCTCCTAGCTTAACAATCAATAGCATCACTAACAAACATATGAACTTACATCGCATCGCAAAGGTCATAAAAGCTATTGGCTCTATATACAATATCACTATTCGTCTTCAGAGATCGATTTTTTTTTTTTAATTTTTACTTGCGATATAGGTACTATATCACTAGGGCAAGTTTTGCATTTGGAAAAAAATCAAACTCGAGATTTTAACTAAACTTGACATTACGATGATAGAGAACACCCAAAAAAGACCTGCAATTCCGTCTGTTTGTCTGTAGGTAGGTAAGTTTAGGTAAACCGGCTGCCAGTTGATCTTGTTACCGGCACACTTCGACCAAGGTAGATCCGTTGTGATACCCCGAAGTGTTGTAACTTCGAATTGTATAACCTAAGATTACTATGGATAGTGATTATCGAGCCATTTAGAGGCCTTTATGAAGTTCAAGAGGCTTTTGCCTGAAAGATTCGAGAGCTCTTCTAAATTGCTGAAGAAATAGCTGCCCAAGAATTTGTTCCTTATATGACAAAGTGCTGGGCAATGACATAGGAAATGAGTGGTGTCCTCTTGTTCGTCTTCGTCATTGCAACCTCTGTATAGTCATCATTATTAAGCCCCATTTTCTTATCTATTCTGTGTGTAAGTAGATCTACAGCCTAAGCGACTGAAGCGATTTTTTCAAACTTGGTACTTAAGAGTTTTAGGCGATTGTCTCAAAAGATTTTGAAATGTTTTTTGTAACCCCAAAAATAATTGTACCTGACATACAATTTTTTCTACCATTTAAATTAACCCGAAGACGGCTCTAACGATTTTGATGAAAAAAAAATTGTGCACTGCTACAGGTAGTCTACATTTTGGTCCTAAATGTATTTACATACATATTTTGTATTGTAATTAACGGTACGCTGCCATGCAACAATTTTTTTTGATTTTCAATTTTCTCGTAAGCGGCTCGAGGGATTTCGATCAAAACCTTATACATAGAAGGTTCTTCGAATTCTTATAATAATAATGCATGCCAAATTTTCGAAAAATATTTTTTCTGATTTTTGAAAAAAATCCTTTTTTTTATTGAAAATTCAATATTTTGAAAACTGTTGGACGATTTTTTTGAAACTAAATTAAATGCCTACTTAATATTATCATACCAAATTTTTTTTTTTTTTTAAATTAAGTGAAAACGGCATTAAAAATATATTTAGCCGTTTCTACTACGAATCTTGAGCTTAACATGTGATCGATCATAAGAGCAAGTATGTGCGATCCAGTCGTGCATTTTATTTTTCAATAAAATGCTATTTTGTATTGAAGCTTTTAAAACCGACATTTCTGATTCTTTTTCTTAGATTTTTCGACGTTGAATGTCAAATACTGACAGTTTGATAAAAAAAATATAAGATAATTTTAAATACGCATTTTATCAACCATGTTGTCATGAGTCCATGACCACAGTGTAGAAATACAAAAAATCTGTACCGCCATTTTTGAATTCACTTCCAAAACATTCTTCATAAAAAAATTTCAAAATCGTTAGCAACGACAGACGTTGTTGGCAAAAACGGGAAGCGATCATTTAAAAGATGAGTTTTCTCAAGGGTTCGTATAATGGCAATCCTTTCATTTATGATAACCAATTTTGACAGCAAAGAAGGCATATGATTGTTCACAGAAATTCATCTTAAATCTGATTGCACAAATGATATATTTAATTACGTTTTCCTCTTAAGGATTTTTTGGTGTATGGTAATGCTTTCATTTTGACAGGCATCTTTGACGACGAATTTGTGCAATTTGTATGCACAGACTGTCATTTTTTCAATAGTGGGGTAAAACTATCTCAGATAAGCTATTTTTTAAAGGCCAAAATAAATGTTTTTTTAAAATGGTTAATAAATAAAGTTTTTTTTTAAACAACCAATTTGCTATCACAAATAATTTTAATTTATTGCACGAATAAGTGGGCACACTCGATTATTTTCAACTTTAGTAATGTCACATTTTACAACTGACAGCTAATGTATTCACCCCTATTGCGATAGTCGTTGAACGCCATACCAAAACACGACACAAGAATTTGCCATGTGGAATGTATTCATTTAGTGACGTTTGTTGAAATTTCGTATTGCGTTAGTCGTTTTTAAAGCAAAAACGCCTGTTAAAACACCAAATTTACTCGTTAAGAAAATTGCAAACGACAGAGCCAAAAATAGTGGCACAATGTAACTTTTTCGTTTGTTTTATTAATTATAGGCAACAAAAATGTTTCTTAGTGTAAAAATAACAAATGAAAAACATGTTGAGCTCATGGAAGCAAACAAAAACCTAAACAAACATTTTAGAGGGTTTATCGACAGAAGTCAACAAACAAAGTTGGAGTGGGAGTCATTGGCTAAGGACTTAAATTGTATTGGATCACCAACACGAAATGAAAAAAAAAATAAAATCCACGACTGGATCGTACAAACTTGCTCTTGTAGCTAACAACTTTAGTGTTACTCACTGACGCAGTTGGTAGTTAGCTAGTCTATTATAGTTATATTTTTAATGCCCATGTAGGTAATATTACCTTAATGTATATTTAAATGGATTTTAATTATGTAAATTAGGAGGGTAATAATGTAAATATGTACAAGTACATACACATGTATATAATGAAAGTGAATGGTGTATAGGTGGGAAAAAATCGTTTTTTAAACTTATTTAAACTGCCAAAACCATCACTTTAATAAGTTTTTCGTAAAAACGAAGAACGACAATAGATGCCACGGATCAATGAAAATTTTATAAAAAAGTATCTCGAAAATTGTAGGACGGGTTTTGATGAAATCTTGTTTTTTATTTTTCGTTTTTTGAAAACAAAATTCTCTTGAAATTTTGGTATGCAATTTTTAAGAGACGAAGAGAATGTTCATGTGAATATAAAATTTAAAATTATTTTTTTGATTAGTTTTAAAATTATTGATTTTTCAAAAAAAAAAAAAAAATTCTTTTAATTTAAAAAAAAAATTATTCAAAATTTTGATATGCAAAAATAATTTAGCCACTAGATCTTCTCAGATATAAAATTTAACAGAAATCCAATGTACCGTTACCAAGAAAGCCAACAATTTAAAAAACCGTTATATGAAAGGTACTGTTAATAGACTTTTCATCTAAGCTTGGTTCATATCAAATGACAGCTATTAGCAACAAAAAAATTCTCAAATTTTTTTATCAAAATCGTTGGAGCCGTTTTAGAGAAAAAAAGATTTCCCTTCAAGGTCATATGGCAGGTACCGTTACTTTTAGGCCTAAAATAAAATTTCAACTTCCCTTCTGAGGAATGCCAAAATAATCACACATACCAAATTTGAAGGCAATCGCTTAAGCCGTTTAGGCTGTAAATCGTTATACATACAGACGGACAGACAGACATTTTTTGGCGATCACTTTTTTAGGCTGCTCTATGATCGTAATGTCATGTTTGATTGTTAGAATTGTTTTTTTTTTACGAATGTTAACTTGCCTTATAGTACCTACAATCGCAAGTAAAAAATAGCAGAAGTAGGCAATTATTGTTAAACGCTTGAAAATAAATACTAGTACTTGTTCTTAGGTTTAGCTTGTTAGTACTACCTCAACTTCATTTAAACATTTTTTAAACCTCCTCTGTGGCTTTAATTTCTTTTATAATTAATTCAAGTCGGTATACACATTTTATGAGAATAATAATCACTAATCAGGTAAAAATATATTAGATTTGTTTTGGATCGAATCCATCGCCTTTGCACAATTAAATATTTTTTCCTTCTTTCTTCTCCGTGCCCATCATTGTCACTGCTGCTCCATGGGAAATAGCTAGCCACAAGTACCTACGTTTTATACATTTTTTCAAACATTTTGTGGTAAATAATTTTTCACAAAATAGTTGAGAAGAAATTTTAAGGAACCAAAACAACTACCGAACCGTGCTTAATTTAATTGCGAATTGATGCAATTTCTTACTTAGGAAAAAACTTCAAGCATTTAGTTTTATCTGTCCTATATCTACATTAATATTTGGGATCAAATCTTAATAAATTTAAAAACTATGCTTACAAAAACCGAACAGCTGTTCACTGATTTCAATTGCAATAAAAATTTATTTGTCAAAATATCAGCTGTTGTAGTGGATCTCATGTGGAATCTAAGAGCGGCGAGGAGGCTGGCGTTTAAGTTACGCAATACCGATTTAAAAGCGACACGACTACAAAAACAACAATTGTCGATGAAGTGAAACAACTATCGCAATAATGGTGATTGTTTTTTTTTTGTTTTTTCCTTTATTCATAATTTTGTCCAAAGAAATTTCGTGGACTAAAATTCGCAGCCTAGGGAAACATTTTACTCTCTCATGAACGCTCTCTACTGTGAAAATTTGGTGTACGGGAACAAGATTTGACAGTTCTTCGTAGAAAATCGCAATTTTTTGCACGTTTAGGGAACACATAAATATAATGTGAATCGAAAAAATAAATGGTATTGAAATCAAATACAGATATGAATAGCTATAACACAAAATGGGTAAAACGTAATGTCATATACATAATGTGAATTCGCTGCCATTTTGTTAAAAAAATTAAATTGATGACATTTAGTTGAGTTGGTGTTCACAAACTGGTGAGAGTTGGGGCTCAATATTCTGCTAGCGTGAATGATTTTCCGAGAAAAGAATTAATTTATACACAAAATATTCGTGATTAAATTTGCTTGTGCCTGTGTACATGTCATGTGTGAAAAAATTGAATACCAACCGTGCGGAATCTCAAATATTTATTTTTACCAGATTTTTTGTCTACACAGAGAAAACTTACGCTTGCAGAATTTGGGGCATATTGGTGATAATGGCTTTCAAGACTTTTCCAAGTTTATGGTCCAGTCAGTTCAAATCGCAAAAACGGCACAGGAGTACTGACCTTCATGTCAGGATAACGCTTAAGCGAATGGTGATCAAGTTGCACTATATATGCAAACATCTTCAGATCTTTCATTTCAACAAAATTAGACGCAACGAATTTCTGATTGTGAACAATTCTGTGCATTGTCAAGGCGTCGATGTTTGTAATATCTTCTGGACGTCACACTCCGGAACGTGAAATATGGGCCTGGCAAGTTCTTGCAACTCGGTTTGGACGAGACGTTCGTTCAAACGCTCAATGTACGTGCACATGGTACATAAACACCAGAAAAACGACGATGAAATTTACGCTGCGTTTACAAAACAAAACATGGAGTTAGTGTAATATTTAATTTTTAAGGATGAGCAAAAATTGACAAGTGAAGTTTCGTTGAAATGATTTTTCACTTAAGATTTCATTTTATAGCTCGAGCGAAGTGAATTTTGTATAAGTATGTATTTATATACATATATTGAAATTACACTTTACAACTAGGCCAGAAAGTAATTTCAATAGAGCATATGCGAAAAAATGCAGCATGTGCGTGTGTTCACTTAAGAATATGCCAGAGTCGATTGTACGTTGATAAGCTTTGTTTTAAACTCAACAAAAGCTGGTCCAATGAACTTATCAACCCTTTATCTCCAGCCAACTTCAAAGATGCTCTTAGCAGCATTATCCTTTTGCATATATCCTACTTAAAATGTTTTCGTCCTACTTTCTTTATATACAAGGTACATCAGACATTATGTATGCATATATAATGTTTTTGTTTTGTATTTTCTTTAAGTTACATAAGTACTTGCTATAATACCTATCTACCTACATACATAATGTACGAGATACTTTTACTAAACGAAGTGTTGTGCTTTGTGTAGCAATTATATGCGCATAAAACATGTATGCCAGCTATTTTTATTTGTTTTCTGCCCGCCTCTTTGTTGGGAAAGGTCAATCGACCTCCTTTTTTTTGTTTTTCGTTTGGATTGTTCTTTTTTTTTATATTTCTCATTGGCTTAGTGTGTTCCTGCTACTGGCAATCTTTAGAAATGCATTATCTCTTCTCATTGACATCCTCTGCACTAGTGCCCTAGTTAAGAATTTATATAGGTGCATAGATACACACATACAGAAAGAAATATCTTTCCATTTGTTTGTATTTTACATAGATTTTTGTCGATTTCACAGCATTATTCCAATTCTCTTCACACACAAAAAAAAAGAAAGAAAAACCTTGAGATTAGTCACATAAAAATGTATCGTTTTTTTTGTTGTGGAAGGAAAAACAATTTCAAAATTAATAGAATTCAAATGACATGTTCCATCATAGTCCAAATGTATGTTTGTATTCAAATATAAAAATTTCTTAATATTTTTGTTTAATCGAGAAAGGAATTCTCTGGGGAAATTCCAAAGAACATTTTTTTTCCTTTCAATAGCGGGGGTTGGTCGGTTTTGAAGAATAAAAATAAATCAGATATACACGAGGTAAAAATGTGTAGAGAATGTAATTGTCTGGAAAAAAAATCTTTTTAAATAATATTTTTCATTTTTCTCTCAAAAAGAAAATTCAAGAGATGAAATTTTAAACAAGTTTCGGTCCGAATTATTAAGTCTTCAAAGATATAATTTTGGTTGAATTGGCGATTTGTTCTTGATATAAAATGTTGGCAACAACAAAAATCTATAATCAATCAAAAAAGTTCTTGAGTGTGTTGAAGGCCCGGGCCAAATTGTAAAATGTATTTCTATTTTTTGTTTAAGAATATCTAGAGATGTATTTTTGGCTTTTTATTGATACATCCTTCTATTAAAATAGCAGTTTGAACTATAGGTATAAAGCTGTCTAGATTGCGACTCGAACTTTAAATTAGAAGTCAGCACTACATATCCACGTTGCCTTTGCCGCCAAATGCTTAAAATTAACAGATGATAGGGTATGCAGAAGAACTCAAACAATTTTGTATAATAGAACCCGAAACACTTCAAATTCATCACAGAAGGAAGACCGCGTAGAACGCAATTGGAAGAGGGTAAGGTTAGGTTCAAGTGGCTGCCCGGAAAAATACTGAATACGTAGACCACTAGTTGGTCCCATGTGATAGATAGAACGTAAATCTGGGGATTTCTACCCAAATCATTAAAACTAATGTCTGTGTTGACTATATCACTTGGATATCGTAGAAGAAGGGTCTCAGATAGAGCATGCGTCTTTTTCGTCCTTCCAGCTTCAGAAGAAGACATCAACGAATTTTCCGTGTGAAACTGGAGACAGTCGATTTGTCTGGAAGTCCTTTTGTTTAAGCTTCTGATCTCCAATGAAATGTGGTGATGTTTGCACCAGAAGTAAAGAAAGTTTTTGAAACATAATTTTGAGAAAGCTTGGATACCTTTCTGATCTGGTTGTAATCTATAAGGCCATACATTCGTCCAAAGCTGGGGTATAAGGAGCTCCCAAAATTCATTTGATTTATTTTTGATTGAGCGCTAAGAATTATAGACGATAGAACTACAATGGAAACATATAAAACTCTAGAACACCGTCGAAATGGTATATATCTTTCATTATTTTATAGCTATTTTTATTGCCATAATGTTCCACTGAAATAGCCAGTTGCATTGCTCCCCTTAAACTATTTAACCGTAATACTCGCGCTTCTAGGAATGCTCATCAGTTTACCCTTGAGCTCAACTTCGAACGTACTATTAAGCATAGAGATTCTTTCTTAAGTCGTACAACGCGAATGTGGAATACCTTACCCGACTCTATTTTCCCTTCCCATTTTAATATTCAGAAATTAAAACCAATGTGCATCGGTATCTCCTGTTACATCCTTCCCTACTTTCCTAACGCTTGCACTGTGCTTGTTCATTTTAAGGGTAGTCAAAACCCCTTTAGTGCGCGCATAATTATAAAAAAAAAACAGAGATATTGTGATAAAGGACCAATTTGTAATAAAAATAAGAGTTCCAGAAAATGCTAGACAAATTTGAGGAGTTTTTTTCGCAGCTGTCAAAATTACCAATGACCACAACCACATCACACATTTTACAATGTATGCTCTCTCGAGTTTCCATTTTCGTTCAAGTTCGCGAATGCGTCAAAACTCAGAGACCATTGTGTTACTCATGGCATGGACAAATGCATAAGCATGGGCCAAACTGCTAGTTGCAATATCGGTCATTGCTACTTTTAAATAACAGCTATAAATATCTGTTACTGAAATAATAATTATGGAACAAAAATTGTCAACAAAATAACGATTTTTATAAAATATTTTCTACTCGAATTTTACAATTAACTATTCATCACTAAGGCCCGTTTGCTGATACACAACTTAAGCATTTAATTTCTACTTAAGCACTTATGTGACAGTTTACGAAGAGGAAAAAGTGGCCATTAAGTTGAACATAAATATTTATGATTCGTATCAGCAAACGGGCATTAATATATCTATATTCCGCTATTCGGTTCGATCAAAATAAAAATTTAGAAAATCTAAATGTTATTTCTATAACAGGTACTTTCGATATGTTACCTGTTACTGAATATATCTTACTGAAATTTTGACCCTTCCCTATTCTGTGTGAATCTGTCAAAAATTAGGGTGGGTGTGTCAAATATCAGAGACATTTGTGTCATATAAATGAAAACCGAATTTCGACAACATACGCAAGAGCATACCTCTTAGTGTGTGTACTGTGAACAATGGCAATTAGCTGTCAAAATATTCTGTCAGCATTTTCATCATGGAACGTTTCACGCTTTTAAGTGTGGATATTATTTAAAAATATTACCGAAGTTCCAGCTCAGTTACAAATACGGAGATTCTTTACGGTTATGAAATAGGGTTGGCTATGCCTTCGCGGAAAACAATTCCCCGGATAATGATTTCACAGATAACAATTGCCGTATCAAGATTGCCAATTCCCCGCATTACTATCTTTATTTGTGAAACTAATACTATTTTTGATTTTTAACAGAACGCAGAAATGAATTATTGATTTTAAATTTTGGAAGGGGAATTTCTTTGAGTCATCACAACAAAGCCCCTGCTTAGAGAAATATAGGATTTGGAGTGGTGTGGATTAGGTTGGGGCGAGTTTTGGTGTATGCAAAGTTGTTTGGATTTAAAGATTTTTTGTGGACTCAACGAAACTGCATAATCCCGAATCATTTTTCAAAATCGTCATTTTTTCTTTTATATACACAATTATTCTTAAAAAAATCAAAAAAAAAAGTTGGTAAAAAAGTGCTTTTTCAACATATCCGGGCAATCGCTACTCCGGCGGGTAATCATGAATAATTAATATTTCTTTATGCTGGAAACTATTCTGAAATCGTTATTCGGGCAATTGTTATCCGGGAAAAAAGATACGCTCCCATGACATAGCGGCCATCGGACCTTATTTATTTATTTAGAAATGAGAACACACGGTTACCGTCGAAGGTCTCAGGTATAATAGATGACAACATCGACATATCCGAGCTGTGGTTCCAACGAGACAGCACTAAATGGCAAAAAAGCGACACTGACCGACGCAACACTCAAAGTTGTGAAGGAGAAATTTGGAGACTGGATCATCTCAAAGCAAAAATTCGTCAATTGGCCCCTGCAATCATGTGAATTGACACCACTCGATTATTTTATCAAGTCCTTACTCTACCCTAACAAGTCAACAACTTGGACTAGCTCTAAGCCAAAATTCCAAACACTATTGTGGAATAACGCCGCACATTTTAGCTAGCGACATCAAAAATTTGACCAAAACCGCCAATCAATTTTATATCTAACGCTCTTGTTCTTTTATTTAAATTTTCTTTCTATCGTCCTCATCCAGTCACACTATACCTACCTAGGAAATTATTTTCGGTAAAAATCATGACGAAGAAAACTAAATAGGTCTATTATTTATACAAAAATCAATAAATAAAACAAAGAACAATTTCATAAGCGTTAAACAAAGAAATAGGGATGTTTGATTTCAACAATAAATTAATTTCCCTTATTATTGTCTTATCTGCGATTCCGACCAATGCGATGCGACGCGACGACAAAAACAATAAAGAAAAATAATTGAAAATTAACAACAACAAAAATAAATAAATAAACCAACAGACAAATATTCTGACCAAGAAATCACGACTGCATTTAAATATGTAAGATTCTTCGCCTTGTCAAAGACACTAACCTCAAACAATGACATGGCCGAAGCGACGAAGTCGCCAAGTGAAATCATTTTCAAGGAGGAAAATTTTCCTTTCTTGTTTTTATTTTTATTTTTGCATGAAGAGGATTATTTAAATTATATTTATGGTTATTATTTTAGCAACGACCATCCCATTTGATTGTGTAAATTTAATTTTGTACTTTTTAAAATAATAATTTAAAACAATTTTTAATGGATGTACTTTAAGGTTTTTGTTTCCATGAATTAACCAATCAATAAAGGAAAGGAAAAATGTCTGTCGGCGGTCAATGGAAAGCTGAAAGTTGTAGTAATTCTCTGAACGCACGTTAAGATAGTCAAATAAGGTTGTTTCTTTTTTTTGTAACTTAAATGTCGCTTTTTAGCTTAATAGTTAATTTTGTTTTTTTAAACATTAAACATTTCTTACAAAGAAAATCTTCACACATATTATTTACACCTCGTGTATTGTATTGGTCTATTAAGTAAATAAACATTTAACATGAATCCTTACAACTTCTGTACTATGGAATTCTTTCAGACCACGAGCAAGAGGATACTGAGTGTGGGTTTGTAGAGGAGTTCATAGTTTACAATGGGCGGAATATTTTTCAGTTAGTTTTGCTTCGTTTCAATACCATCCAACAAGCTGCATAGCGTGGGAGAGGGTTCTTAGACAACTGATTGTAAAACAAAACTAAATTAAAAAAGATGTCTGCTTCCATTGATAGTAATGTCGTCATGTCATGCAAAGAGAGCAGAAGGGGCCTGTTCCAATGTTAAACACTCATTAAGCCTAATGACAATATCGTTGTCGAACTCAGACAATAGTTATATTCTTTTGGCAAAAGCTATCCGCAGCAAAACAAAATTTAAACACATTACAAATACAAGAACCTGCTTTCGATAAAAGTAAAAGTCTGCTTTGGATATATTTGTGACATTTATTCGAGTAACGAATAATATTATGTTGTTTATTTGAATCTCGAAGTCTTTGTTCGTATAGTTCTTCATTCTGTCAATGGGCACGTTCACCCATTTATTAGGTAAGTTATCTCCGATACTAAGTTATACGAATATATTTGTGAACGAATCGGATATTTTAGATGCAGAAATGGTTTCACACCTATTCACGTTTAGTAAATAAAAATTACTAACTCAACGAACTAGGCTAAGAGTACCTTTTATTTATTTTTGTTGCTTTATAAATCATATTAATAAGCATAGGTATAGGGGCGCTCTTCCACTCATTGTTGACTACTTTATCTAGTTTTTTACGTTTTTTTACATTCGTTTTGTACATGCTGTATTTTTTACTGTGTTTATGTAAAAAACGTAAAAAAAAGGTAAATAACAGGGACAATTTTTCTTTATTAAAGAGCCCGATTTGTTCTATTTCCATCAAAATTTTTCATTATATAATTTAATCAATAATTATTATGCACCGCTATTCACTTCAGCTCAAATCAACTCTCGGCGATGACACTTGAACGAATTACAGTAAAATTTTCTTTATTTCTTTATTTTATTTAGGCTTGGACAGATAATGAAAACGCCTCTTAATTTTCTCTCTTTTTCTTATTACTTTTTTTACCCGTTACGAGTTGTTTACATTTTTTACGCGATTTTTACGTTTTTTTTACACTTATTTACGTTTCTTTTTGGTAGAAAAGGTAAAATATTTTTTTTTACATGAATTTGAACATCACTGCTTCCACTTTCAGTAAAAGTTAAAGTTAGTTTATTCGTGCCAAACTTCCAGATCAAAGATACTTTACTAAAAAGATGTTTGAGTGGATTTGTGTCAGCTGCTGTCAAAAAAAAAAAAAAATTGCCTAACAATGAACTAACTAAAACTTGAACGGCGCGCGCCCAATAATAAATCTCTTAAATTGGAATAGTAACAAGCATTTAAGGAGCAACTCAGTGCATATCTATTATTTAGTAATAAATAAACACTTATCAGCAGTACGTGAGTATGTGTTATCGATAGAGCACTTATAAGACGTGCAAGACATAAATTGTTGAATTCCATTGAAAGTTTATTCAGATTTCTTCTAAAAAATCTCAATTTTTTATACCAAAAATTGGAAATTTTCAGATTTAATTTCATCTGCGAAATTTGGCAATACATACATTTTAAATATTTCAAAATATAGCTTATAGCCAAGTCAGAAAATGTCAAATTTTATGTATGTCGTAGATAATCAACTTGACCCTAAAACTCGTGTCAAACCAGATTTTCACGATCTTACGTCATTTTGAGTTCAGAGACGATTTAACCGTTGTCCAACCAGTGAATATAAAAGTGGACATAATCGTTTTTTTTATGTGTTTATTTGTTGCGACGCGACGTTAATACTTTTTACCAAAACACGACTATTTACCCCAATTACGAGATTCTTAAAGTGGTTTTCTGTTCATATTTTATATAACTCAGTTTTAGTAACCCTCTCTGCTCCAACTCGATCTTTGTACCGCATATAAACCAAGTTAAAAAAAATACTTAAAAGTTAAATAATGAATGCGAACATTTTTGCAAGAAAGCATTATGCGAACATACCGCTTCATTGACACAACATCTTATTTATTGAAAAGAAAACGTCAAACACATACTCGTACAAGAATTTTGAAATCATTATTTTGAAACACCCATTTGTGAAAATTTAATCCTTTTGTTAGTTTTTTTTACTGCTCAATATTATATTCCATTTTATTTGGATTTTTTAATTCAAGTTTTAGTTGTCTTATATCTGAAGAAATAAAAACAAATCAATTTGCATTGATTTATTTGACAGATGGTCAGTAATGCACAGCAACTTAAATTATAAAAATCAGGCTGTTTGGGCATCCGTTTTTTTTTTTTTGGAAATACGGTGATTTCCAAACAAAACACGACTATGGTATCAAAACGTCAAAATCCAGCTCTAATTGTGTTAAACTAGACTAATTTTGGCCGCATTTCTACTTTAACCATCTTAAACATTTTGACTTCTATTATTTCAGCAGTTCGGAGCAAAAATATTTACAACATTTTATGTTATAAAATAATAGCCTTAACCATATTCCGTTAGAAGTCCAATGGTCAAAAATGTACCAAATTAACAATAGCATTCAACTGAAATATGAAGCTTCACTTTTAATGTTTTAATTATCTGTTCGGATCCGAGTTTATTTTTAAGGTGTTGTGTGAGTGTGCATACTTATCTCACTTGAGAAATAGCAATTTCCCCACACGGCTAAAACTTTTACACCCGCTGTATCTTTAACGAGTGTAGCGGTAATTTTTATATGATACGGCAAACACAAACTTTAACCTAGTTCCTTTGTTAAATCTATCGGCAGCAAGGCAGGATTTCCCAAAGAACGATCCACAGCTGCCTGATTGTTTGTATGTTTAAGTTGGTATTACCGAACTTGTGTCTAATAACTAAATGCAAAAAATCTAAAATTGATTTGTTTTAATTTCTTAAGCCTAAAGGCATTTAAAAATAATAAAACTTGAATGAAAAGATGCAAATAAAATGGAATATATATAAGAAATAACAAAAAGTTGAATTTTCTACATCTGTGTGTTCCAAAATGTTCATTTTAAAATTATTTTTCAATAAATCAGATCTTGTGGCAATGAAAGGGTATGTTTGCATTGTGTTTCCTTGCAAAAATGATCGCATTCATTTTTTAACTAATAAGAATTTTTAAACTTCGCTTATATGTGGCTCAAAAGTAGAAAGGGTTAATTAAAAATAAGTTAATATAAAATATGGACAGAAATCCCCTTTTTTAAACTCATGTGGCCACCTGACATAAGTTTCAAACCAAAACACTTGTTTAAATTTAGACTTGTTCAATTTTAAAATATATCACAAGAAGTACATATATTTTAAAATTGAACAAGTCTAAATTTAAACTAGTGTTTTGGTTTGAAACTTATGTCAGGTGGCCACACTCATAATTGTGGTTAATCAGTCGTATTTTTGTAAAAATTATTAACGTCGCAACAAATAAACACTGAAAAAAAGACGATTATATCCACTTTAATATTCACAGGTTGGTTAACGGTCAACTCGACTACGAATTCAAAATAACGTAAGATCGTCAAAATCTGTTTTGGCAAGATTTTTAGGGACAAGTTAATTATCTGCGACATCCATCAATAAAATTTGACATTTTCTGACTAGGCAATAAGCTATATTTTGAAATATTTAGAATGTATTTCTTGCCAAATTTCGCCGAAAAGCTCTAAATCATCACCCTTTTCCGCAGGTGATATTAAATCTGATAATTTCCAATTATTGGTATAACCAAATTAAGATTTTTTAGAAGAAATCTTAATAATCTTCACAATCGAATTCGACGGTTTATGTCTTGGACTTGTTATAAGTGCTCAATCGAAAACAAACACTTACGTGCTGCTAATGAGTGCTTATTTATTAATAAATAAAGGATATGCACTGACTTGCTCTTCAAATGCTTGTTGCTATTCTGTGGTAGGGGGCGCTGCTGAAGTTTTAGTTAGCTATTTTTTTAGACAATTAGGCAAAGTCACTCAAACATCTTTGATTGAAGTATCTTTGATCTGGCAGTTTCCCACGAATAAGCTAACTTTAACTTGTACATAAATTGGAAGAACGCTCCCTACCTATACATACTTATTAATATGATTTATAAAGCAAAAAAATTAATAAAACGTATTTTTGGCCCTGTTTGTTGCGTTAGACATTTTTTATTTCCTGTACAGAAATAGGTGTGTAACATTTTTTTTTAAATTAGAACACATAATTAACCAAAAATTATTGATTTTTGACTGCTTTCTGCTAACTTTTCCTAACAAATATATTCGAATTGTTTGTTTCTGAGATAACTTATCTAATAAATTTGTGAACGTGCCCTTCGAGATTCATTAAAGTAATAAGAACTACCAATTAAACAACATAACAACATTCGATACTCGACTAAATGTCAGAAATCTATCCAAAGCATACTTCTGCTTCTACTTTTATCGAAAGCTGGTTGTATTTGTAATTTGTGTAAATTCGGCTTTGCTGCCGATGTCATTTTGCCAAAAGAACAGCCCTTATATAAATATAAGTTATAACCAACAGAAATTCTCCCATAAAAAAAACACCCTGTACTATTGAAATATCATTTCTAACACTTGCATTTGGACTTCCATAGACCAGTATCAAAATAAAATTAGCTCAAATAGGAATATGTTTTATATCAAATTATGTAACTGAAACCCTAATATACCTCCTTTTCCCCTACCATATTTGTTTCAATTAAAAAAAATCTTTTATAAATTCCAAGATAAATTATATAATTAAATACATTCATATGCTGCACATCTACGGGCAATTGCCAAAAAAATATATCCAACCTATGTATATCGAAATTTCGCAACACTGCTGCAAAATCTGTTAAACTATAAACTATTCAAGTGCAGAGGAAAGGCAAAAAAGAAAGAGCAAGGAAATCGAGTGAATTGACCTTATATTCTTCTTTTAATTTTTTTCCCTCCCAGTCAAGGCTTCCCATTCGCAGTCTTTATCTTGTCCCATCGACATTGTCGACTTATTATCGGAAGAAAAGCCTCCGATCACTTGCATGCCACTTCCAGTCTACTAAACATGTAGTTATGTGACTTGAGGCAGGCGTGCATTGTGTTTGTCCCTTAACCTTTCTACTGTATCTCTGGCGATAACAGTCTCGCCCCTTTGGCCGATCTTGTCTTTTGTTTTTGTTTTTTTTTTTGTGTTGATGCATTTGCAAAAGTTCAGTGGCTTTCGTTGTTGTTTTCGATGCAACGAACAATGCACGTAAATATACATATACACGCACTAGCTCGCGTCCAGAAGAGATTATAAATCAGCTGTGACATGGGCCATGATATTCCCTTAACCCCCCTATCACTATCCGTTCAGTATATTCTCGGGTCTCGGATCACAGATAGATTTTTGTAGAGCACCCTTTTGGCGATGGACGACTATACCACAACATCGGCAAAGCTAACGACCGATCCAAGACGAAAACGACAAAGACTTGCTGTTGCGCGCGCCTTACACATATCTTTCATATTCGATGCTATTTCTGTCCTGTGGCATCAATTAGTCAAACTCTAGGTCGTGATGCTGCCAGATAGGTTTAGATACTTTTTTTGCGTTTTCGTTTGTTGCAAGATAATTTTTTTTGTTTCCTTATTTCTTTTTTTTTTGTCAATTGTATGTATACATAAGTAAGTAGTTTGCAAAAATCTATTTTGTGTCGTTTGTCGTCCATCCACGCATTCTATTTGCGTATTTGTGAATTTTGCGAATTGATATCCGAATGTCGATGACTTTTCGTAGTTCCATTTTTTTTTTCATTAATTTGAATTTATTTGTTAGATTTTTTTCGATTTGTATTTAAATTGCATCAATACTTTCTGAGCTTAAAAATAATTATTATGATATAAAAAAAATGTATTCATTTCTTTAAGAAATAAAATGTACGACTGGATCGCACGTACTTGCTCTTATGTTCGATCACATCCTAAGCACAAGATTACGAGAAATCCGAAAATCAAGAAAATGATTGTATGGCAGGTACCGTTTTTTTTTTTTAAATAACTTTGCAGGCGCTCAAGGGAGTATGAATATCCTTTATATGTTTTTCTTAACACAGCGCGGGCATCCAGTGGAAGAAGAGAAAGAAGGATAATAAAGATGTGTGGCGCGATGTTCTGAGACTAGAGCTGGTTGTTGTCTCAGATTTATCTCCAGGGATGGCGGCTGAACTAATGCGGAGATAATTACCGTGTCTTAAGTATTTATTTCCCTTATAATTCGCATTATTTTATTTATTTCGTTGTAATATTTTATGGGTATGCTAGTTTACTCAATCACATGTTGTTAGAGTTATGCCTAAACAGCATGTAATGAGTAAAGCAGCAACTTATTTTATGACAATTTTTAGAATTGGTTTTTAATGGAATATAAGAAGACATAGACGACGGCAGGAATCGAACCCGCAACCACGAGGTTGACAGGAGAGCACACAACTATTGCGCCACGGCCACCCCCACGTTGGTAACAAAATATCTCAGCAATTGCTATCTAAGAATAATTCAGCCGTTTAAGCTGTAGATCGATCAACAGACACAAGCAGACGTAATTGCGGGACCCACCTTTTTAGTGTTCTCTATCATCTAATGTTATGATAGATATTCTTATGTTCGCTTAACAAATTGCACACATTCTTTTTCGAAAAAGTTAAATATTGTTTCTCTTTTTACATTATTTGGCAGACTATTAAATAACTAGTAGCCTTGAAATAAAAGTGAGTTTTGTGTTCCCGCTGTATTATACAGTGGTCGACAAAAATTAACATCTGCATTGAGGAGATTGTATGGCTGACTTTCTGCTACTGTTCTTAGTTGCTCACTAAGATACTCCGGAAACTCAGATATTTATTGGCGCAAAATTTTAAACAGCCTGATATAAGGGCTTAGCATGATACTACTTAACAGTTTGCTAATACTAAAGCACTTTACTAATATTTTCCTAATTTTTAACTAGCAACATACTAAATCTATTTTCTTAATGAACTACAACCAAGCACGCCTAAAATATTGCAAAAAAGTAGGCGAACATAACTTTTTGACGTTTGTAAATGTCAAAGTGGCATATGGATTTAGTACGATACTAAAAAAATAAAGTAGCCATTTTGTGATTTTAACTTTAGTAAAATGTTAAGAAAATAGTATGATACTAAACTAGTTTAAAATTATGAAAATCCTCTTTTTAGCCTAGTATCATACTAAAAAATGATTTAACATATTACTAAATCGACTAAAATTTTGCGCCATTGATTTTAAAGATGAAGAGTAAGAAATTCAACTTTATCCTCTGTCTACAGTCAAGCCACCGAAGTGAGTAGAGCATCATTTGAATTGGTGTTAATCTGCTACATTGAAGGATTGACCTCGATCACTCTATACTACCTACTGATTATAATAGCAAATAAAAATTCACATTTCTGTGGTGAATTTGGTCTCTTTGTGTGAGGATTATCAAAAAATTAGAACTTTGATATCGAATCAAACAACAGTCCAGAATGAATTGTAGAGAAAAAGAGTATGCGACCCTTAACGACGCGACGAGCGCAGTATAGGGATTTAAAACTGGTAAGGAGGGTTAATATTTTACCTTTTGTGTGGAACAGGAAGACTAAAAAAAATTAGTAAATCTGGAAACTATCCAACATTTGTATGGAAACAGTCTTCTGTTAGTGTTGCATATTGTTCAGAACTGATTAAAGCTGTCGTTATATGGATTTCCGTCAAAATCCAGTAGTTGAAATCGCACTTTGAATATTAAAGAAATAACGTTAGAGCATAGATATTTTTAAAAATAGTTATTATTAGGCAGATTTTTTTTAGATTTAGATTAGAGCTTATAAATTGTTCGCCTTTCTTATGTACTGACTTTTTCTATTAGATGATTTCGAAATGTGTCTTCACTATTTTCTTCCTTTAAACGTTTTAACTATGCAAGTTGTTTAGATCAACTTGTATAACTTCTCCTAAATACTCGTAGTACCAATAGGTTGGTATTTTTCAAACCACCAGTCTTTGTTTCTTCCTCCATAAAGAAGCATCTCTTTCCTCAACCTTTACTCTCTAACCTATAATTTAATGAGGCAATCTAATTGTCGTTTTAGCGTTCTACCGCTTCTCTGAATTTTAATTCTTACACTTCGACAGATTTTAGAAAATATCCAGGAATTCGAGATCGTTAAACACAGTGCAAAGATCAAATGAATAATTACTCTTGTCAATCGCTGTTCCTTGGGGCTAAAAGGGCATTTAAGTAGTAAGGCCCTTTTTCAAAGAACCAAGGAGACGTTATACAAGACCTTGATCATCCCTGCCCTGCTCTATGGGCAGAAGCATTGACATTTAAAAGATCGGATGAAAATCTGCTAGGGCGATTTGAGATGAAGATTTTTGGTGTAATTTTTGATCCAGTGTGTGGCGGCTGAGCTTAAATGGATAAATAAATTCTTTTTCAAGGGGGTGTGGAAGGGCTAGCAATGGACACTCTGTAGCCAGGGGAAACTATGGTTCGATCACGATCGTAAATACGATCTAATTTTCGACGAAGGGGAATTCTATATACGGGCCGAAAGAATTCTAGGTGGGGTGGGAATAGGCCAAAGCTGCAACATCAGCCGCAGCGTTTCCCGAGTGTGGACAATTTTGGTGATGGCTAAGTTAGTTTTACTCATTGGGCATGATATCTGCATGCCATCGCCTCCATAGCGGACATTATACCCCCTCTCAGTTCCATCCTACCCGCTTCCTAACCTCATATATTTCTACTCAATACGTAGGGCGTATGAACAAACACGCAGCTGCCCGACGAGTCTTCGAATTCAACTCTGATGGTGTACGCACCAGAGGAAGAACCTGAACAGATGGCGCGCACAAGTGGAGGACGAACCCAACCAACATGTTGTATGTAACTGGAAGCGGCTGGCTAGGGACAAAGCTAGCTGGAAGGGCTTGTTGGTTCAATACTGGGCTGTGAGTGCCATCAAGACTCTGACTTTTCTCAATTTCGCCATATTCTTTCGTTCTATAAACTTGTGCGGCATAACAAAGTGTGAACTTTACAACTGCATCAAATATTTCATATCTGGTAAAAAATTGTAGGAGTGATCCTCTGCCTAAAACTACCAATTAAAAGTCTTGATCACAACCTTTCTCCATGTCAAATGTATGAGTCTTTGGCAGACATTAGCTTTTTCAACAAAATGCGTACTTAAATCCATTGTATACCAATTTGTCACTTCCAAACATCTTCCATTCAATATCCAATTGCTTTTATTTTAAGTCCACATTTTTCGCAATATGATTTATAATAAATTGAAGAATATCTTGGGATTCTGATAAATTTGCCAGGCCTTCAGTATAGATTCATTTGATAATCTGCTAATCTTATTCCTCCAGAAAGATTGTGTGTTTACATCATTTATAAACAGTACATGTTTAATAATGCACTGTAAGTACCAAGACTTATATATTTTGACAAACAATAAAGCAATGAATAACGACGATAAATAATACGTATCCTGTTCTCGCCCGTTTGTGCGTATGTATCTATTTATTGATGTCCACACCTCAAGTATTTGAAAAATATCCCCTGAATAATTTTATTTAATCAATTTGCTTGATGAATCAACTTCATAGTTTTTTTCATGAAAATATTAAAGAAACCATATCGTCCTAGACGAACTGTCATTTTCTATAACATTGACTGATATAAAAGCCGACAAACAATCAATATTCCTCCAGCATAGTTTCAAGTTGAATACATTTTGGATTTCCCCCCCTTTTAGTCACATTAAATTCTCATCTCTAATTAGAGATCAAAGTGAATTTAATTTATATTTTAAAGATTCGAATTGCGTTTTTTGTAAACGATCTGCCAGCTCAGATCATTCGTTTAACGTCTATATATGTACATTGTACATATGTATGCATGTATAGATAGGTATTTATAATTTTGGTATTCCTTGATGTTCGTTTATAATTTGTTTCGACACTCGAACTAATTTTCCGAATGTCAAAAGTGATTATCGATGCTGGTATTTCGCGGCATTTTTCCGCACACAAAAATATATGTATTTTACAATTTTACAATGCCCAGCCTGTCTATAGAGCGCATAGTTTCAATGATGCATTTATGTAATTATAATTCAATTGATTGACTTGGACACATTGTGTATTTCTATAAAGTTCTCAGGCCCAGCTTTTTATTGAATTTGTTCACATAATTATTATTATTTTTTTTTTTTTAGGTAGGTAATTTATTTTTTTTCCTTTCTAATGTACATATATGTATTATTAAGTTCAGCCCTCATGCATGTGTTAGCTTATTCTGACAGCTGTTATTTTTATTCACAAGTTGTATTCTTTTTTGTCTGCTATTATTTGCTTTACAATTACAATGTGTTCATGTAGTGACGTCAATTGCAGATAAGATAATTCAAAATATTAGCAGTCAAGTATCAGATAGGGTCTTGAGTATTAATTAAGTTCCAGACATAAGTTTGTCATAGGTGTTAAGAAGATTTATATGGAAGTAAGTAGGTATAGTTTAACTTTAATCGTTGACTATGTTCTTATTTTTCAATTTCTATATATTTTTTGTTTCAGCATTAAAAATTCAAGTAATATAAACTTTGATTTATTTTAATTTACAAAATACATAATAGATTAAATTTAGTATAATTACAAAATGTGCATACAAATAATTTGTGAGTTTATAGTATTTTAAATTAATTTGAAAATATTATTAAAAAAAACATTGGTGGTCTTTTACTCTGCCTTACAAAAGTGGTCCGTATAGAGAAGTTAGGTTGTTTCGATGCAGCGATTAGCACTACCATTTCAAAATTTTAAGGGAACACTATTGAAAAAATTGTCTTAAATTTGTCGTGAAAAGAAAATGAATGCGCTTGCTATTTTACAAATACATGACCCCTGATAATGTCAACTTGAAAATCAAGTAGCATTCTCACCCTTAAAAAATGGGTTAAGTAACTCAAAAAAGAAAAAAGGATACACACATTAAAGAATTCAACGATAATAGTCACGCTTCTACTGTTTGAAATTCTAAAAAACAATGGGCAGTGGTACGTTTCCAAATCGCTATAAAGAGTCCCTTATTGTTCCCATTCCAAAAGTAAAAAAACTCAAAAAAAGTGGAAGATTTCAGACCAGTCAATATGATGACACTTGAAAGCAAAATTATTGAAAAGATTGTAAAGGGTCCACCATCTAACGTTTTTTTTTTTCAACTAGTTCTTATTTCGTGAATGGTAACACTTAGCTCATGTCTGATTTGACAGCTAATTAGTTTTATCCTTCCGCTGGTCGAATATGGTTGTGTATACGCTTGAACAACGCTGAGAAATATTGCGACATTACTTTGAAAATCATGGTAATGTTGCAGAATGTGTGCGAAAATTGCGTACGGATTTTGGAAGAAGAGAAGCACCGTCAGCTCCGTATGTTCGTTATCTTGTGAAAAAAGTGAAAGAAACTGGCATCCTCATCGATAAACCAAAGCGTGAAAACCCAAAAACAGTTCGTTCACCCGAGAATATTGCTCCTGTGGCAGAAAGTGTGCGTGAAGCGCCATCAACATCAATTCACCGTCCTTCTCAACAATTGAACATTTCATTGAGAGGAATTTTTGCATAAAGACCTTGGTATGACGCCATACAAAGTCCAATTGGTTCAGGAGTTGAAGCCAACTGACCATCCAATGCGTTTTCGCTTCGGTAAGTGGGCCTGCGATGGACTTAGAGAAGATGCCGATTTTGCCAAAAAAATCATCTTTTCTGATGAAGCTCATTTTGATCTTGGCGGGTATGTAAACAAGCAAAATTGTCGCATTTGGGGCACAAAAACACCGCACGCATACATTGAAAAGCCGATACACCCAAAACGAGTCACTATTTGGTGCGGATTTTGGTCCAAAGGCATAATTGGGCCATTTTTCTTCGAAAATGAGCAAGGAGTGGCCGTTACAGTCAATGGCGATGGTTATCGGGCCATGTTGAACGAATTTTTGTTCACAAAAATTGAAGAGGAGGATATTGGCAATATTTAATTTCAACAGGACGGCGCTACGTGCCACACAGCCGAAGCTACACTCCATGTTTTGCGCCCTGTTTTTGAAGATCGCATTATCATCCGCAGAGCTGATGTCGTTTGGCCACCTCGGAGCTGCGATTTGACACCGTTGGACTATTATTTGTGGGGTGCCGTAAAAGATAAGTGTTACGCCGACAAGCCAAATACAATTGACGCTTTAAAGGACAATATTCGTGAAGCCATTAGTGAAATACAGCTGCACACAATCGATAATGTGCTTACAAATTGGACCGATCGTGTAGGCTACTGCATGGCCAGCCGAGGCAGCCAATTGAATGAAATTATTTTCCGTTATTAACCGGAAGGATTGTACTTTCAAATAAAAAAAGAAATTTGAGAAAATATTCAGTAGTTTTTTTTATAGCATTTTCAAAAAAAAAGAGTTATTTGGCTGACCCTTTAGTTGGAAAGTTGCGATTACTGAGATACAATTTTTTTGAAAAGTTGCAATTACTGAGTCACTAATGGTGAAATTCAGGGTGTTGCTTTAATCGAGGTTTTGCGTTTATCGAGGGTTGCTTTTAGCGAGGGCGCAATTTATGTGTTAAATCTAATAATTTTGTTCCACTTCATATGAAGTTTATATATTTTTGTTATTTTTATTTTCTGTTAATAAATGAAAACTCTTAATTTTGAAAATTAGTGTTTTTATTTGAATTCCCTTAAATGGACAACTCCCTTAGATGGACAAAAATTTCTGCACCATAGCTGTCCGCCCAATGGAGATTTCAAAGGAAATACAAATATACCTAGGTACATACTTAAACTTTAAAAAAAAAATATTTTTTCTGAAATTTTGAGTTTGAACCTAGATTTTTTAAAAACTCCCTATAGAAATTCAAATTATACTTGATTTAAAAACTAGATGATAGAAGAGACTTACAGCTTTAAAGGAACGTGCAAGACTTAATTCAAGGTAGGACCTTTATTTTGGATAAAATTTGTTTCCAATTTTTTTTTTTAGAAAATTGGCCTTCTCAATAACCCCCATAGGAATCTTGTATCTAACTGCTTTATACAAACCGTCCCTATTTTAAATTTAAGTGAATTTCACTAATGGCCTTTTCGATTGGCCATCCAGAACTGTTCTGACCCCCACGATTCTGGATTTCATTTCAGTATCGAAAACAAAATCGTGTGTTCAATGAGGCTGTTCGGAACAGATTAGAACACTTTAGAACAGAAAATTACAGGATTTTGCTGTTCAATGAGAAATTTTCTCTTCTAAACTGTTCTGTTTTGGTGTTGAATGAGTCTGTTTAGAACAGTTTGGAACACTTTAGAACAGGATTTTCTACACTTGCTTTTTATGCTACGTTTTAACCTAAAGATAATCCGGTTTAAATTGAGAAGATTAAAAATGGCCTCGTTCGGTGGCACAACCTAACCGATCCGCATTGCTTGGTGTTGTTGTAACGCCTAAGGAAAAAACAGCTGATGAACTAAACATATGTTGTCAAACACAAATCTCAAGCTAACCAAAAATTATTGGATTCGTTGAGATTCGTTTGGAAATATGAGGAACAGCTGATTCAAAACTTCGAATGTGTATGCAATACAGCTGACATAACGAAAAAGCTATCTGAATCGTTCGAAATTAAATCCGCTACAAAGGTATCTTGGATATCCTATCGGCCGCGCACCGAAGGAGACTAATTAATCTTCAAGTATTTTCACCAGTGAAAAAAAGATTAGTTTGACGTTTTCACTATGAATTGTCATTCAAAAGTCAATACAACAAGACAAAAACAAAATAATTGGGCAGAAGAAAAATAATTTCGGTGCAGTGAACAAATTTAATTTCAATAATAAAAATGAGTAATAACTTTAAAATATTGTTATCCCCACATCTGGCAGCATATATATATATATTTACATAAATACTGTAATCGCTTTGCACGGTTTTCGGTTTTATTTATTTGGAAAAGAACAACTTCAAAGTATTTCTGTAGGATAGCTAAAACATTTTCCATTACAAATTCGAGGCTCCGACCGCTTTGGTCTTTATAGCTTTATTGCATTTTTTATTTTTATACTTATTCATAAATAAAAATAGGATTTGAAGGCAACGACAAATTATAGCAAACAAATTAAATAATAGGTCTAATCCACACTCTAACAATTGGCACAAATTGCCACCAATTTCTGCCAAAACCTGTTCCAGACTTACAAATTTGGTAGTTTTTGGCAGAAGAGAGCACTCTTGAGAGAGTAAAATATTTCCCCTTCCTGACAATTTCTTGCCAATTCCTGCCCAATAAATTTTTGTAGGCAGCAATTTGTGGGCAGAAAATTTACAATTGTCAGACTGACGTTTGTCATAAACGAAAAAAAAACGGAAGAAAATTGTGCTCAAGCTGTTCCAGACTTTTTCGGACTTTATTTCTCAATGAGAGAATTTTATCCCCACTCTTCAAGTTTGACAATCTACCAACTTCTGACCAAAAAAAGTCTGGATCAGACCTAATGTTGGACAGTTTTTTGTTGTTGTTGTTGTTGAATGTCAATGGAGGAAATATGACGTTAGAATAGGCGCGTTCTATGAAATAAGGTTTGTTTCTTTTGCGAATCTTCTACTTCGAAGATTTCAATGAGATTAATTTCTAATCTTCCATTTAAGGAGATTAAAATTTGTATGGGATATCTTCAAGATTTAGAAGATTTCAAATAGGATTTTATGGTTAATCCACTTAAATCTGGATTAAGTGGTAGGTGAAAACGTAGTATTAGGTAATACAGGTTAGAACAGATTTGTGAGAACTGTCAAAACCAATTGTTGTTGTTTAAAAAAAAAAATTACGGTGTTAGATTTAGTTGATAAATCATTCTTCGTGTCGGAATCATCCCAATTTCATGAAAAATATTTTTTTTTAAATAAATTCAACTCCATTTCAGATTATTTTTTAGAATGTTTCTGCAAAAATAAACGAACTTGAATTGTAGGTAGGTAAACAACAGTCATTTTTTTATAATCTCTCTCAGATGACTGATTGTTCTAACGTTTTCTATCTTCTTCTTAAGTTTCTCACGAATCTGTTCTTTTCTGTTCTATTCTGTTCTAACTTTTTCGTCACTGAACAAAAATTAAAATATCAAAATCATCGGGTTGCTTTATGTAATTTCGATGAATTTATTGAATTTAAACTACTTTTCTGGTAAAATAAGATAAAAAGAAGCAAGTTATAATTATTTTTGATACAAAAAAATCTGTATCTAAATTGAAATTAATTGTTTTGAAAATTCTTTTGGGATTTTTTAAATTTAATTTTCACAAATACAATGATACATACAATTCAGAATCAGTCACATTTGGCGTTTTTCTTTTTTATCCCCGAGCAGATCTCTGAGCAGAGACTGAGTAAACCGATTTAGATCTGAGTATAGCATGGTCAGATATCTCAGATTTAATTTGAAATAAACTTAAGCACAGAACTGTCATATATTATTATAATTGTTT